>CM028134.1:542212500-543432500 GCA_016271365.2 Neoceratodus forsteri | reverse complement strand
ACCATAATTGGTCTGGCTTGACCTTGGCTCTCAGTTGCTTATAGAGGTTGAGCCAAGACAAGCCAGGCACTAGGCTCGAGCCAGATGCGAGCCTGCTGGCTTGCCCACTTCTACCCCCAAGTATACTGAGTGAGTGATGTCATGAGCTCTTCTGAGTGCTGGACATTTCTCCCTTCCTAAGTTAAAGAGCAGGTTTCTGCATAAGACCACCCTCTCCCCACTTAGCTGGTTTAGTAGCTTACCCTCCGGTTTAGCCATCCGTCTGATGGTGTAATTTTATAAGCAGTATTTTTTTTTATAATCCTTGTAAAATCAGATCACCGGACCAGCAGCCAAATGCCCCGACTTCCTTGTTAATTGATCGGTGGCCTTTTATCAAAACTGGCACTTAAAAGTGTTTAATAATTCACATAAAAAACTGCCCCTATACAATCTATGGAGCGTGCCCCGCACATTTCAAATACTGACATCATGAAGCATAAAGGCGTGCCTCCAGTATAAGATCAGGCGTTTTGGCTGCTGGTGCGGCGATCCAATTTTACGAGGATTATAGCAAAAAAAAAAAATACTGCTTATAAAATTACACCATCAGAAAGATGGCTAAACCGGAGGGTAAGCTACTAAACCAGCTGAGTGGGGAGAGGCTGGTCGTATGTAGAAACCTACTCCTTAATATTAAACAGTTATGAAAACATTAGGAATCAGCTTCAAAAGCAAAACAAAGAAACACAGCAGTAATACATTTGAACAAGATAATGGAAAGCGGGTTTATTTGACCCCCCACCACCCCACCCCGGAGTAGTACAGTCAAAATTTGCAAAAACATATGTTGTGCAGAGTGTTTTGATTTGTGTGTGTAGTCCTGGTGTGTTCTTTCCTTTGTTTGTTATAAAGAGTTTTTTTTCTAATTTAGCCTGCTGATTATATGGTAGTTCTATGGCCTCTGGGATCTCTATCTTAGCAAGGTTTATTGCTCTTTTCCTACAATGCCTCCTGTCCTATGTGACAGCGATGCATCCAGGACCACTGATTCAGCAAGTACTAGAGATAGGGGCTTGATGTTCTGGCCTCCACAAAATAGATCTAATTCAGTATTTTTGTTTTCTATGTGTGTGTCAGGTCTAGCCAGCAGGAGTAAATGTTTTGCTTTTAAAACTTTTCATTTCATCAAACTATACACAGCCATAAAAAGCACACAAATCACCCCAGATCATCAATGCTATAATTAGTAAAGACTAGCTGTTTTCTGACAGCAGCCCTCAAGTATTTGCTTAACTGTAAATGTAGCCATTAGTGCTTACTGGATAAGAAAAGTTAGTTAATATCACAGCACTGCTGTTGTAAATTGACTCTAAACCAGTGCTTCTGAACCCATGGTCCCAGATACATCACTGTCACATAGGACAGGAGGCATTGTTGGAACAAGAAAAGCAATAAACCATGCTAAGATGGAGATCCTCTGGGGCCATAAAACTACCGTAAAACTAGCAGGCTAATTTAGAAAAAAAACTAACGGCAGACAAATGGAAGGACACACAAATCAAAACACTCTACACAATATACAGTATGTTTTTACAAATTTTGACTGTACTACTCCTTTAAAATCTTACTAAAAGGAATCTCAACTAAGTGGGTACATTTTCTTCGTATTGCTTTCTGCTGAGCAGCAGCTAAAAGGACTCAGCATTCAGTACAAACATATTTTGTCAGTCTTTCAGTAGACAGATGAATTGAAAGGTAGAGTGAAGTAAGGGGAGTCATAAGACTTTAAAGAAGGACTGTGTGTAACCTGCAAGTCATTTTTCGTTTGGAAGCCGTTTTTGAATACTAGCTCCTATTTATGTACTGTTTCATCTTTATTGGTCCTTTTGTAAACAGTGGGTGTTTCTGCTTTGTACACTGGTAGTCTGTGCCAGTTTAGAACTTGAAGCAGCTGATGTCCTTTTCAACAACATAATTCCATCATATAATACAGAAGCATTACACCAACAATCTAAGAGCTCATGAAGGCTGTAAATGACATCATATGGTTCTGAAATGGTCTTTAGCAACAGAACGTATATCAGAAACACCCACAGAACTTACTCAAAGGCCAGTATAGCTAGAAGCATATCAGAATGCGAACCAGCATTTGAAAAACAGCTTCAACAGAAAATACAGGTTTACAGGTGAAATGTAGCTCTCCCTGAAGAATCAGAAAGCACCAAAGTTCAGACTACAAAAACACAATTGCGGCATGATGTTTGCTCCTGTGTTAAAGTCGTATCAGAGGAACCTGAGTCAGTTGCACTTTGGCTAACATGTTAACTTGATACACTTAATGTAGAATGCAAACTCGCTGCCCAGATGGCTACTAAAGAGGTACAAATGACTAGTACAACCAGGTTCTTAAGTACCCACAAGACTACACTGTCTAGGATAGTCCACCCTATTGCTGGGTTACGTTCCATGCTATTGAGTTTTTTTTTGTTTTGTTTTGCAGTTATTTACCCCAGATAGCCCAGTTGAAATGAAACATGCTATTTTCAGTGGGGTCCTGCTTTTACTCTGTCCTGTAGCTGAATGGACTGGAGCACTGGGAGGTTAAGTGACCTGCTCAAGGCCACACAGCAAGGACTTGCCTTTAGTGAGTGGGCTTTGAACCTGTGATCTACTGATTCAAACTGGGGCTCTAACCACTGTATCACTCTTGTGTCCACTTCCCCTTCTCCCCTCAGTCTGGTCATTAGATCCCTGCCCTTTGTAGCCCACAAGAGATCTGAAGTAAGACCTTCTGAAGGATACATCAGGTGTGTGGATCATTTTTGCAAATTATGACAGTTCCCCCACTGTTTAAATGGTATGTAATTGCTGAGCCAGCCCTCATTACTAATGTAAGGAAATGCAAACAAATCAGACCCCTCCAGAACAAGATTAAGCCTGACCATTCTGAATTCATGAACCTTCACGTATCATTCTTGTGGTCTTTTTTTTTTCTTATCTCCAATCAATGACATGAATGAGTGCTAGGAATATATAACAACTTGTAAGTTGTCTGAGTGTTTCTTCCCTGGTACAGACTTTCAGGGCATGCTCTTAACTCTTGCAGTCCTTAGATACCAGCAGATGTAGAAATAAATCTGGGTAGGTATGGCTCTGGTGTAAATACAGGACAAGCCACTGAAGCCAGGAGAGAGATGGAAAAAAAATGAACTGCTATATGGTATCACCTTTCTGTTCAAAACCAGAACACTGTTAATCAGCGTACGTTATCACCCAGTCTTACCTAGAGGATAATGTATGGCCCTCTATCGGTAACCGGTTTAACTGTCGAGAGGTTGCCAGGGTGACCATGTAAACCTTGAGAGGTTTACGTCGCCATGGCAACTTCAAGACGTTACACAAAACAGTTACCAAAAAAGGGGCCATACATTGTATTTTATAGTGTATGATCCCCATAAACAGTAAGAAAAAACGAGGGAGGCTCCTTACTCTTTTATTTATTTATTTTTTTTAATATAGCTGTTTGGTCCCTGTCGCCTCCTCCCGCCAACTGGCGATGGGGACACACATGCATTGTTTTTAGATTTTCTCCTGACACCCCCCATGACCCGGCGCGCTAGCGAAACATGTAGAGGCAGGCTTGCACCCGTGGCGCCAGCTCAGCCCCTTCCACTTCCTGTTACTTTTGCGCCCTCTCTACCTACGCTACCCACTGGACCGCCACCCAGTGGGAGAAGAACTACAGGGGGGGCTGTCAACCCACTCTCACCACCCTCAGGAGAGGAGAGCTGCCCGCCGGCATGCTCAATTCTGCTCCGCCCCCCCCACACTGGCACTCCAACGACTCGAGGTCGTTCCCGAACCCAGTTCATCGGCGTAGCACAAGGTAAGGCATCCAGCGCCTCAACCCTCTGCGCCATCAGGCCGGCGAAGGTTCCTTACTCTTGTAGTTTCAGTCACCGCCGCGGCTGTTCCAGGTCATGCTCTCACTGCTGTGCCCGTCCCTAGAAGGTCGTCAGTTCGTCAGAGAAAAAGGAGCATTATGACGTACTCGAGGGGTTGATAACCCCTGACGTCATGGCGATGGGATTACAAAGAAATAATCTTGCCACTTTTTAGCAGTAATAAGGGCTACCCATACATTATATTGATATTATAGTTTTGTATAGTAACTTGGGAAGATGTGCTGATCCCTATAAATGATACTGCCCATAAAAATACTGCGGGATTTCATAAGTACCGCTTGTGTTTTATAAGCTGTAAGACTATTTTGTGTTTTGTCATTAAATCTCACCCCTTTCTGTTCATGTTCCCAGTTGTCGTCTTGCATTTCAGCTTAAAGGATGGGTGTATATATAGGGATATGCAGTGGGCTGATTCAGAATATGCAATTTATCTCAAGTGTGAGGGGGCTGAACTATAACTCATGAGTGGCAGAGCCACGGTCTCTGAGCTGCTTAGTGATTGGTTTAGTATTCCACTGTGGTAGCAGTAATCTTAAAACATCTATTGTGACAGCAGTATCAGCAATATTTTTTTATTTGTTGCTGTTACTGATGTCGCTAGCTAAGATGTCTTTTTTATCTTGTCTCATTTTTACCTACTCCTGTTGTAAGTATGTGTGGATATATATGTGTGTGTGTATGCAACAGGAGTGGATATAGGTTTATAAAGACAACTAGTGATATATTTGTGCGGACATTCCAGATATCAAGATATCACATATTAGCTACATCACAACTGACCTACTGATAATTAACCACTACCAACAGGGCATACCACATTACCTCGTAACAATGCTACCTTGACAACCATTACTTCACACAATATTCTGAGGCATTTCGTTCATAGAAACAAGCATAAAAACAGTGAATGAAGATAACCACTTGTTTGCTGCTTTATTTATGAATCTTTCCTGTTGTATGCATCAAATATGAGATAAGCCAATGTACGATATCAGAAATATCTTCTTTCATTATACCTGACCTCTTATGACCGCACTCGTCTCTTTGCCACTCATGAGGTCAGAGGTCAAGTACAAGTCAAGAAGACATTCCTGATACCTTACATTCAACATATCAAAAAATTTTTGCTGTTACTGTTGTTACAGTGGATATTTTTAAGGTTACTGCCATCACAGTGTGGAATACTGAAAAAATCAGAGAGCAGCTTTCACAGTGCTGATGACATCATGTCTAGTTCAGCAATGAAGCTAGCTGTTAAAATCAAAGAAAAACCAACATCTTCAAATGAATTGCAGATTTAAAATCTGTAAACTCTATAACTCATAAATTACTGTTGTATACATCAAATATACAATAGCCAGACTCATAAGAGGTAATTTATCAACACTTGTGAGTGGGCAGAACTTTCGTAACTCACTCGTGGTCCTGCCGCTCATGAGTTATGGTCCTGTCCCCTCACACTTGAAGATAAAGTGCATACTTTGAGACAGCACATTGCATATCCCCTGTATATAAAATATATATGCATAGTTACAGACTTCCCTGAAGTAACTATGCATTATAAAATTGTCCATGAAATTTCAGGTACTAAGTGATTTTTTTTTAATTTTTAAAGCAGCTGTCTTTGTTAGGTGGCAGACATTTTCACCAAATATTTTCTTTATAAAAAATGTATTTCTGACATCCTTGGGTTCAAAAGGCCTTACTCATTTCATAATAGCAGTAAGGCAAAGGAAGAAGGTACCAGTCAGTAATACCCTCCCACAGTGAACCATACAAGCATAAGGGGTGGGATTACTTTACGGCAGACCACTCCCAGAATATGCCTTACCACTTCATCTTTGAATACCATTTCCTCCCCAAAAGAACTAAGGTTGCTGAAGTTGTCTGAATGGGCACCATCTGAGCCGAGGTTTTAGACCTGCATGCAGATGTAGAGTGCTTTATCAACTGACAGTTTGTTCAGAAGTTTTCCAAGATTATTTGCTGTTGCACTGTCCTAATGATGTGGAGACATAAGCAGTGAATGATTCTGCAGTAGCTGTCTGAAGACTACAGGGAGTGGTGCAGAGTAAATCTTGCCTTTCTGCTGCTGTTGTTGGATTAGATGTTTTCAGTACCCCTCCCCCTTCCAACATCAGTTACTATAAAATACTTGTATATCTGGTCTCCCATCAGTTGTGTACACAGAGCTTCTAAGAGGCAGTTTTAGATTTTTAGGAGTCTGGGACCCCCTCTACCTTTCAGGTTTTCCAGGGTCCAGCACAAGATGTTAAGAGTCCACATTCCATGAAGGTCCCCTATTTTTGTGACAATGACACACAGGGATACCAGCTTTTTTGATTTCTACTATTTATTTACCTGGGATAGCCTAACTTATTTCCAGTGGAGTCATGCTTTTGCTCACTTCTGCAGCTGGGTAGACTGGAGCACTGAGAGGTTACGTGATTTGCCCAGCATCACACAGTGAGTACTTTTGGCTCCAGCAGGGTTTAAGCTTGCAATCTCCCTGTTCCCAAGCCGGTGCTCTAACCACTAGACCCACACCACAGATAAAATATGGTGTATCACTGGCCTCCTTCCCCTGCTCTTGTGATCAGGTGTATAGAGCATAAACTGGGGTCTTTTGCACTCAAACAGCAGCTGCATCTGGTAGACAGGCCCACTGCACACAGAGGGATTGCATACCGTACATGGGTGGAGATACCTGGGTTTAATAAAAACAGTAAACTAGACAAGAATAAAAAGGTAGGGCTTGTATGATGAAGGTGTTCAGATAAAGTTTATCGTGGCAAAGGTATAAGGGCAGTGACCAATAAAAGGGCTGTGCTGTAATCTGACTGGCTGCAGGACTGGAGGCTACTCCTCATATGAACAGTCCAAAAACAAATCACTGCGTGCAAACTGAAAATTGTAAAGTAAGACACTTGCTTGTTGATACTGGGGCTGTGAGCCACAAGCCCTGACGAAGAGCTTGCACGGCTCACAGCATGGGGGTTCTGCCATCCTTTTATTTTATTCATTTATTTAAAAGTTGCACCAAATAAAAGGATGAGTTCTATGAGAAACAAGTCTCGTTTACAGAACATCCCAAGGCATAAAAACAACAAGGCAACAAAGACAAACATATGCAAATCAGCTGATAACAATTACAAACAGATTGTTCCTGCAGCAGCAGTTTTTTCGGCTCAGCATTTGTACTTCTGTCAAAAAAAAGTTAATGTGGATTTTGTTTTTGGATGAACAGAGCAGTGAATGAAAAATCTGTACCCACAATGCTTTTTTTGTTTTTATTTTTGCTTCTCGAACAAGACCGATGGGAACAGGAACCCTAAATGATGCTTTTGGTGGCATTTTTGTTCTGTATTCAGAATACTCTATCCTTTTAAGGTGTTAGGTCAATACAGTGCATCCTGGAAAGGGTTAAAGGTAGAGAAGGCATTTATTATGAACACTAAGCTCTTTTTTTTTTCTTTAAATTACCGCACCCATTTGGCAAAGCTCCAGCTTTATTGTTTTTTTATCCATCCCTTGGGCGATGAGTCCTCACCAAGAAGCTCGCTGTCATCCCATTACAATTGAGCATGGCTTTGTCTGCCTGCTGTTTTCTCGTAGTCAAAAGTAATGTATAAGGCTTGTCTTTTTTTAATTCATTTCTTCCCCAGTCCTTAAAATATTTTGCATCTCTTGGACTTGTTAAAAAAAAAAATAATAATAATAAAAAAATAAGCATCTCGGGTAGTGCCACCAACCCTCCCCAGTGATTAGGTCATCTGTGGTAAAATGTCTGTAGCAGTTTATCTGGTAGAGATGTTTGAGGTTGCTGGTGAAGCAGGAACAGGTGTACAAAGTGTTCATCTAACTGGGCCAGTCTGCTATCTAGAGTAGTTTTAAATATCACCTCTCTCGATTTTCTACACCATTCACAGTATGCAGGAAAAAAGGAATTACTGTCAGCTGTGTCTTTGTGCCCAGTCGGGCTCCCTGAGATGATGTGTCAAGGATAACAGATACTATAATAATAAATAAATGATCTGATTGAACTTGGTAATGAAATTTACCAAATCCAGCAACATATGTTTAATATTTTATGAAAATTAGTTTGAAGACTAGGGACTCGCAAGACAACGAGAGTATATTGATTAAGGAAGATTGTTTTTTCACTTTGTTCTTGGAGCTGCGTACTGAAAAGTACAGCGTTAAAAGATGCAGGCACTTAACCCTCCCTGCTAAACATGCCTTAAACTGGCTTCCTTGATATGTGGAGTAACTGATGAGTTCTAGTGCCAGTTAATAAGTTGTCTTTAAATTGCAACAAAAAGCCGGAGCAGTAATCTCCCATATACTACTAGGACTTAGTTCCTTAAAGTGAGGTTCCAGTTTCTGTAAAACAATGACACTGGTGTCAGCAGAAGTCAACTACAATAACATTATCCCCCAAAACTGAATTTCATGACTTTTCATTATTCACTATTGAAGACTTTTGTATGAAAATAGCCACTTTGTCACAAACTTCATCCGTTCCTTCTGCTTTTTCTGCCTTGATGTCATAATCTCTCTGCTCCTGACATCAGAATAATTTCAGTGACAACTAGGGATGTCATGGTATCAAATTCTGACAGTGTGATAATAGCAACAAGTGAATACCACGTTATATTGTGAATACCGCGGTTTTACGGACGTAGTCATCTTTGTATAATATAAATCTCCTCAACCTTGTGTCATGGACGTAGAAGGGAAGTTTTCTGATCCCCATGGTATACTGTGAACCATGGTTATACTGGTACCTGAAATTGGCTACGGTATCAATACTCTGACTTCCAATACTGCGGTATACCCTGAAACCTTGATACCATGTGATACCTAGTGGCAACAGGTTGTGATGTCATTAGCAGAGGATTATGACATCACTACAAGAATAAATAATGTGAACAGATAAAGTCTGTGAGGAAAAGATCCTGTTTTAATGAAAATCTCTTCAGTAATAACATTGGGAGTTCTTGAAATTTCAGTATGGCAAAGTTTGTGTCACCTAGTTCTGTTGAGACCAACTGTAAATATTTTGCTGGAAACCAGAAAATCTCTTTACAGCTTCAGCTATGTCATGGTCTATTGGTTTTGTCTTACTTTTGGAAGAATCAGTTTAATTGAAATGCTGATAAGGGATAGGAAATATTTTCTGCAACTAACCAAACAAGGTCTGTATAAGGTAAAAAGAATATTTGTTTTTCTTGTCTATCTCCATCCACACCCCATCTTGTGTCCTGTCTTGTCCATCTCCATTCACCCATCTATCTTCTGTCTGTTTATCTGCCCTATAGCATCTCTCTGTATCTGTCTGTCTTTCTGTCTATCTCATACAGGGTGGCTCACAGTTTCTTAGACACCCCTTGCTGAAAGCTGTTGGTGGGCTGCACTGTGTGTATTTAAAAGAGTGGGTGGGGTATCTGGGGATTTGGTGTCTAGGCTCAGGAGCTTAGCCGGAAATCCCTGAGATGTAATGAAAACAAAACGGACTTTTCACTCTCACTGTGGCATGCTGGCAGTAGGAATGCTTGTATAAGCCAATGTTTTCATTGTAGGTTTGCTTGTGAGGAGTGTTGGAAACAGAGTGATTAACTCCTTCATGGGAATAGGCATCTGCATTTCTTAGACCTTATTTGTACTATGTCGAGGCTCTTGTATAGATGTGAAGCAGCATTGCCCAGCTGACACAAGATCAATCTTTATTCCCTCCATCATGTTAACAGCCTATAGCTGATTGTATGTGTTTGGGGGGGGGGGCGCATTGTTTCTGGCAATGAAGCTACCCTCTGTGTTGATTCTGTTTGAAACAAACCACCATACAAAACTCCAAAGCAGCCATGTTGCATATTTGATGCAGAAAAGCTTTTAATTTGAAGAAGATACTAGTTTCAACCAGGAACAAATGACTAATGAAGAGGAGTGTGCACTGAGGATAGCCACAGGAGCCAACAGCTACTGTAATGAAAATCAAATGAGGCTAATAAAAAAAAAACAATATGGTTCATGAACAGTACTGCAATTTACTGTATTCTTTTTTTTTATCAGAAATATTGAAATTTGCAGTTTGTGGCTAAACCATTTCCCCCCTAGGGATCACTCAGAAAACAATAAATTAGAAACACAACACATTTTCAAAGTACTTATTTAAATATCTATCAGATATGTCCAGACTTCCTTCTTTACTTTTCTTTTCTGTTCCTTTTCTTTCTCTCACCTTTTGAACATGACCAGTACCTCTTCATCTGTTTCTCATTATTGCCTTTTATCTTCTCAGTTCTTATAAACAGCATAAAGCATCAAACTGTTCCTATCTGGAGAGCATCTAATCTAGCCTTCAGAAACCCACAGAGCAATTAAAATAATTAAATCCCTCTCCTGGTTCCCCCAGATCCTCCTGTCCGGCATTGCCCTACAGAGTCCGTGAATTTCAATTCCGTGCATAATTGCACAGCTGCTACAAGGCTGCTTCTCATCTGCTGACCTTGGTCAGTGTCTGTCTAGCCTCTGAATGGACCTTTGCTTGCCTGCTCCAGTCTGAGCAGCCTCCCCCCCCCCCACACACACACACACTCACTCCAGACCTCCTCTAATTCAGTAAGCAGCTGTGGTGGATTCACTACCTTTAACCATCTAGCTGCCTGTCAAGTTCACCGAGAAACACCGTTAGTCTTTTTACATGTCCTCTTCCACTTGTTCCACAACAGAGGTAGCATGTTGAGGAATTGTCAGAGTAGATATAGTACTTTAACTCACCATAAAGGCGCCAAGGCAGGGTGTTTTTCCTTGTGAAAAATTTCACACATATTAAAAAATAGAAGGTTGGCACAGAATCTGGAAGTAAAGATTATAAATCTTAATCCACTTAATCACAGCAGCACAAGGGGTAAAAAAAACACATTTTTTGGGGGGAGCACTGGCCTTATTGTTCTACTTGGAGTGAACCCTTAAGGGACATTCTGGGGGGAAATAAATAGTTCCCAGTAAGTGTTCCGTTCTTGGTTAGTCATAGCACAGGTCATATGACGTCACTGTGGATGATAGTTTCTAATAAGAAAAAAAAAAGGAAGATAAAAATGTGACAATATGCTACTTGTTATAAAACCTTCGGAGTAACAGAAATATTAACCAGATCTGGGATTCCAGACTACCATTTCCCCAATCTTCCTTTATAACATTATAAGACAGGATTGGTTTGCGATGTTTGCCAGTAAACCCGATGGAATTGTGGGACACAAATCGGTCTTAATCACTGGAATCACAGAAAGCCTATTGGCTCATCATTATTAGGAATACACAGTTTTGGTAACAAACAAAAAAATTTAAACTGGACGTTGACTTTTCTGAACACTGTTAATAAGCCTGTGTCACCAATCATATGGAATAGCTAAAGAAATAAATAAAACCCTAAGCCATCTGTGAAGCTTAGACTTTCCTGTCAAGCACTTCCAGCCATCCTTAGTAAAACAGTCACACTCTGAAAAGAAAGAAAGGGAGGAAAACTGATATGACCTGGATATATTGTGTATGACTAGATGCTGCCTATATTAGATCTTGATACATGGATCCTGTACCTTTAAGAAAAAAACGACCCTTCAGTTTTCATTGTGGCCTCAATAGGTGTCTGGGGTGGGCTTTTATTGGCTTATAAAGAGCCTAAGAGAGAGGGGAAGTTTCCTGAGCAGGAAGTTTTTTTTCTTCCTTTAAATGGCGTTAGCCAGACTTGGCACTGCTCCAGCCTGTCTTTCAGTAAAGCAGAGAGCAATTCTGAGCTGAAATTTATAGAGCAGAGTCCAGGTTCAAGGGCTGGAGCCTGCCAACAGCCCCAATCTCTTTGTTACTGATTAATTCTGAGAGTCGCGCAGCTTGTTCACTCACTTCTGCCTCCTTCCTTACAGCACTGCCTTGCTGCCCCGGTAGCAGGAGGCTTTGAGGAGCTTTGTGTCATTTTAACCACTTGAGGGCTGAGTTGCATAATAACTAAATTGATTTAGGACCATATGGGCGAGATATGTGAAACATTTGCCTGTGCAGTTAGAGTGCTCTGGCAAATTTGAAACCTTTTTTTTTTTTGTCAGAGAAAGACCTGTCCAGAATTTTTAAGGATATCTTTAGAATTCACAGACAGTAGAAAGCATAGTGATGTCCCTGGAGACTGATGACAACTGTTTTTCTGCGCCCCCCCCCCTAAAAATAGTTTTAAAATTGGGTGACCCAATTGAATCCCTAGCCTGAAGTCTCTATTCTAGTATGACTGTATTGAAGAACACCTTTTCTTCTCAGCTTTAGTGTACCTGTGACCATTCAGTGTCACTGTCTCAAAATTACAGGTGTCCTGTGATGCAAGTGGTGGACAAGAAGTTCAGGAAATGAAAAACAGACAAATTCATATTAGTAACTGTATTGGTCCTTGGAAAGCAGGAGTTGCTGGATAGTTTGATACCTCTTATTGGATCAACCTATCTCTAGTACAAAGATGGTATAGTATACAAACTTTTGGGGCCTCACAAGTCCCTGCTTCACCTGAAGTAGGGACCTGTGGAGCCCTGGAAGCTTGTGTACTATACCATCTTTGTACTAGAAATAGGTTGATCCAATAAGAGGTATCAAACTATCCAACCACAAATATGAATGAAGATCCTCACTCTAAAGGATAACTTTTTCAGTCAGAGCACATCTATCTGCACAGATAGTGGTAGATTCAGTTAGAGATGGCAAATGATTTCTTAACAAAAAAAAAACA
The DNA here is from genome assembly GCA_016271365.2 of Neoceratodus forsteri. NCBI lineage: Eukaryota > Metazoa > Chordata > Ceratodontiformes > Ceratodontidae > Neoceratodus > Neoceratodus forsteri. The sequence goes on along the minus strand of CM028134.1, from coordinate 543,419,786 downwards.
ACGGAAAGTGTTGTGCAAGTAAAATTTTGTGATAGAGACCCCCTGATTTCAGGTCACAGACCAAGGAAATGTTATTATATGACTCTTTTAAGAATTTTATGTCGCAGTATTAATTTCTTGCTGCAAAAAAGGTACAGGAACTGAGTTCCTGTGTGTTCCTGCTCTCTTTCATCTGGTGTCTTTTGATAAAGACGCAAGGCCTCATGATCTATAAAAGGGACAAATGACAGTGTAGCACACATTAGAACAATTCAGGTTGTAGGTATGTGGCAATAACTGTGCAGTTCTTTAAAATGAAAAGAGAGACTCATAAGAACCCCCCCCCAAAAAAAGATGAGGAACAGAATGCCACTGTTCAAGATTTTGAACGCGTTATTTTGTTTCCCTTTTACTGTCTGTATTACCAAGTCTTGCCAACTGCCACATGTGATGACAAACATTACCTTGTAGGTGTTTCCTTGCTGTATAAATAAACCTAGGGAATGTTTGGCAGCTGAACCTGAAGAACAATTTTTGCACAGCTGCTGGTCTGGGATTGTAGTGTTCTTATTTTTGCACTTTTTTGTAAATATATAGGGTTCCCACGGTATTTAAGTTGGAAATCTAAAACCTTATAACATATTGACTAATTGTCACTTGAGCATTTTAGTCAAATGACAATATTCTTAGCCAAACCTTAGAAAAAAAAATTGAATTTTGATCTGCAGTCAGTGGTTGCAATTTAGTACAATTGAGTGTGATTTGTAGCTAAGTACAGAAATGCTTAGCAAAATGCTGTTTAGTTAATGGCAGCTTAAACACTGGGGCCCTATCCTATTTTCAGAAGCATTTCTCACATTCTTTGCCTATGGCAAGAACCTTTTTTGAAATGGGGCCCCCCAGTTCTACTATCAGAAGTGTTTCTTCCATTGTATGCCTATGGCAGAAATCACTGGAAAATAGGGTCACTTTTCGTTTTAGAATGAGAAACATTTTGTTGTTAGACATATATTGCAAGGGTTACTTCATGTTTGCAGAGCTTGATTATTTTTTTTTTTTTTTTTTGTGCGTGGTGAAATATTTTGTGTAGCAGGTGGTGTGCCTTATCCTAAAAATCTATTTGCTGTGTTTGGTAAATTGCACAGCAGGATGGTGTGCGGACCCACTTCAGTGGTCCCCCCTGTCAGCTGTGCTGTCAGAGTCATTTCAATAATTACAACGAGCTGCTTTAACCCCCAGCACAGCAACCCAGAAAACACTGCTGTGCCCTCTTAGTGCAGCTTAGGATCTCCTATGGAGTGTGAGAACTTAAACAGGAGTCCTTGTGCTGTAGATATAAATATCAGCGGTTTCAAATTGTTTAGCACGTGATGTGTGACTTGTGCCTGAAAACCAAATGTGCCTACTTTCTGAATGTATTTTATGTGCCCAACGTCACATAAAGAGTCTCAGGCAGTTGACGTTAACATGCAAAAAAGTTGGACAGTCGCTGTTGCAGTAACACCAGAATGCACGTAGCAGTGTGTCTACCAAATGGGACTGAGGCCCTTTCACAGTTCATAAGCTTGAAGTTTGCTGTATGAAACAAGTCTTCCATTTTGTAACACGTGTCTGTAGTTTGTCATTCTTGGCCTATAATGGTTCAAATGTAAAAGCCTGTTTCTAAGGTGATTTGTCTTGTAGTGAAGCCTTGTCAGCGTGTCCTGCAAAACTATTTGCATACCCATGATGCCTTGCACAGGGTTTGAGGCTTTAAAGACAATGCATGAAGAGCTGCACAGATACAAAGCATTTGATTGTTAGAGATGCATCCCTGCTTTTGCAGGATTAGATAATACCCCCTCACCTTTGCCAGCTTATTGTTCTACTAGCACTGCTGTCTAAGTAGTCCTGGCCTCAGAAGTCTAGGTACAGGATCAGCAAGCCCATGCCCTGCAGCAATGGACATTTCACCCTTGAAAAGTTTTTTAAATCAAAAAGTAGAACTTTGTTTTCTAATTTCTTCTTTGTTAACTTCAGGTTTGCGTAACATCAGCTTGCACCCACATTCCCTACCATGCATGCCTACTGACCTGACACTCCTTACAGAACTGCTTCCTGTATCAGTTCATTTGAGGCTCCCCCCCATCCAAAACATGTGCTGCCTGTTGCCAAGGTCATACTATAGTCCACGTTTAGGAGTGGAGGGCATCAGGCATAGGGCAATGTCTGGGGAAGGCATTGTGTGCACTCTTCATTCTGCTCATCCTACCGCTGGTTTTCCCTGTTTTCTGTCCTCATTCCTGTGGCCGTCTGACCTTCCCACGTAGCTTTTTTTCTGCACTGCCACCTGTGGTCATTCAGGCAGCAGTGTGGTAGCAGAGTCTACATGGCCTCCTTCTTCTGAAAATGAAAGCATCCTCTGGGATGCATGATCTTCCTCCCCTGTCTGGTGTCTGACCTCATCAGTGGTACTGTAGCCCTACCCCCGACAGCGTTAGGACAACTTTTCTTCCCCTTAAATCCATAACTGAGCTCTGGAGTCTTTGCTCAACCAGAGTTCAGCATGACTAAGTTGATTAATGAAGACATTCAATGGTTAAATGTATATTAAAGGAATGTGGAGGGTCTTGTTTTAACAAGCACTTTGCTACCTAATTACTAAACAGACACTTATATAAAATGTGTAGGAAATTTAGAAGGTCTTCAGGTAAAGACCAGATGTCCACGCCGCCATCAGAAATAAAACAGGAGAGGGGGATGCACTACAATGTTTTTTGTCTTAGGCTGAAAATATAGTTGTGTGTCTGGTTCAGGAAATGTGTAAAGTCCTTGGTTGATTCAAGAAATAAAAGTCTACTGCTGCCTCGGAATGTAGAAAATCAAACATTCGTGATTCATTCTATCTTTATTTATTTTATTTATTTATTTAGAGTCTAGGATTACAAAGTACCTTTGAGCCAAGGCTCTTTTACAAAGGTTCCATGTCATGCTGGTTACATGGTAACAGACACTAAAACATAAAACAGTTACAGGTACATGGTTTTAGACAGTAACTTTGCTTGACAAAATCAGACTGAGCGATGAGTAACTCAAGAAACAATAGGAGGAAGAGGGCAAGAAGTGGAGAGGGCTGAGGGTAGGGGAAGGCATAGGTGTAGAGGGTCAGGGTGAGGCAGCCAAGGGGCCTTGTCAGGACAGACACAGGGCAAGTGCATTGAAGTTGCATTGGACAGGTAAGTGCAAGAAGAGAGGGCAGAAACTGACACCTGTAAGGTCAGAAGCAGCGTAGGGAATGAAGATGTTATGGGGTGCAAGCACAGGCGGAGGTGCCAGTTATGGAGTGACGGAGCTTTTTTTTGAACGCTTCAAGCATTGCTGTGGATGAGGTGTCACTAGAGAGCTCATTCGGCCAACTCAGAGCCCTGTATGCAAACGACCTTTGGCCTTGGGACGTGCGGCAGCAGGGGATTTGAGGGATTTGGGGCTTACAGCTCCTGGTGTTGCAGTTGGTGATTTTGGATTTGAGGAGGGTGCTGACTCCTGGTGGTGCCTTTCCCATCATGATTTTCTTAGCAGTGATGCAGGTTTGGTATTTGATTTGGCTGTTCAGTTGCAGCCAGCCTGTTTTGGAGTAGAGGTCACAGGTGTGAGTGAAACGGTGGGAACCAGTAACGAGTCATCAGGCTTGATTTAGGGAAGTCGAAACATGACTGAGAGATGAGGTTGTGGCAGATCCATAGATAATGAGACCGTAGTCAATGATGCTGATGATGGAGCTCTGGACAGCTATGGACAGAGCTTCTGGAGTTAGATGTTTCCTATGTCGGAATAGTAGGCCCATCCTGGTGTTGGCTACTTTTGCCACGTTATTGATGTGTGGGACATAGGAGAGATTACAGTCGAGGGTGAGGCCGAGGTATTTGAAGGTATGAACTTGTTCGAGGGCGATTCCTTGCTTGGTTTTAATGGAGAGCTGATATTGTTTGTGTTTGTTTTGGGAGCTGCAGAAGATCATGGTCTTTGTTTTTTTCTGGTTAAGCCTAAGTCAGTGTTTTGTGAACCAGTTTTTGACTGCAGAGAAGGCCTGTTGGAGGTTACCTTGTAGATGGACTGGATCATGGTGGGATGCCAAGATGACAACATCATCCGCGTAGAGTAGGATCTGTTCAGGGCAGGATTCTGGCAGTGAGTTCAGAAAAAGGCTGAAAAGGAGGGGGCCCAAGATTGAGCCCTGTGGGACACCGGACCGGACTGGTCTTTGGTCTGAGAGTATGCCAGCAATTATCACTCTTTGGGAGTGGTTGTCTAAGTAGCTTTTGAACCAGTTCACCGAGTTAGGTGAGAGCCCTGCTAGTTGAAGCTGGGCAAGTAGGAGATTGTGGTTGACGATATCGAAGGCTTTAGTTAAGTCGATGAAGGTGGACCCAGTAAGATGACTGTTATCGAGTGAGTGATGGATTGCACCAGTGAATTCAAGTAGCGCTGTGGAGGTGCTGCTCCTTGCACAGGATGTTGTAATTGTCTAGGAAGTCGGTGAGCTGGTCTGACACAATCCGTTCTAGGGCCTTGGAGAGTGGAGGTAGGATGGAAATTGGACGGTAATTCTCAACAGCTGTTTTGTCACCACTTTTATGAATTGGGGTTACTGTGGCAGATTTCCATAAGTCAGGGAACTGGCTGAGGCTGAGGGAGAGGTTGAAAATCCTGGCCAGTGGTAGGAGTACTTCTTCAAGTGTGAGTGATAGCAGTTTGAGCTCGAGGGAGTCACTGCTGGCTCTGGAGTTGCAAATGGCTTTGGTAACGTAGCTGCGGACTTCATGCATTTTTACTGCTTTAAAGTAGAAGGGAGGGTGGCTGGGGGGCGGCAAAGGGAACCACCTCATCGAAAAAACCCTGTGGGAGTACAGCACGGAGGTCCATGAAGGTGTCATTGAATGTATCAGCAATGAGTTTCTGGTCAAGTGTAGTTTCACCATTTATGCTGAGTACTGACGTGGGTGATTTAGATTGCTTCCCGGTGACTTCTTTAATGTTATTCCAGAAGTCCCTACCGTTGCCCCATGAGTTAGTAAGAGCATTATGGAAATAGGTGGTCTTCATATCCCGGATATATTTGGTGCAGTCATTTCGTGCATGTTTATAGTTAGCAATATCAACTTGTCTCCCAGTGTTTCTGGCAATCTCCCAAACGTGGTCTCGAGCTTTTAGTCATCTAAGTAGGTCTCCGGTGAGCCAGGGGTTACATAAGACTTTGGGCTTGCGCTTCTTGAAGGGTGCAAATATGCTGCATGCTTGGTTGAAGATCCTGATGAAGTGTTCCAGTGCAATGTTCACATTGGTTGCAGTGAGAATTGGGGACCAATCCTGTTGATGAAGGAAGGTTTTGAGATGAGGTAGCTTGCCTCTAGGTAGAACCCGGCTAGTAATGTTTTTTTTGGGGGGTTTGATGAATTTATTGGACCAGTAGCAGATGATGGGGGAGTGGTCACTAAGTGTGTCAGGGAGGACAGTGGTGTTTGTGATCCTGTCGGGATGGCTTGTTATGATCCAATCCAGAAGGGATCTGGTACCCGTTTTATAGTTTGTCCTGGTTGGGGAGCTAACCATCTGAGAAAGGTTTGCTGCCGCTATTAAGTCCCTGTATGCCCCTGCCTCTGCAGCAGGCCAGTTAATATTAAAGTCACCAAGGAGGATGGTTTCTGAATCAGGTGAGAGACATTTGGTAAACTCAAGGACTGCGTTAAGCCCATTATCTTGCTCTCTCGGTGGAATGTACACTGTGACAACTCTGATGGCTTTATTGTGTGCACTGAGAAGGATCTTGACAGGAAGAATCTGTGCAGTGGTGGTTTGGGGGGTTAAGCTGATGAGGTGCCCCCGGATCATGGAGAACAACAGGAATTGGCTAAAAATCCATTTTAAATTAAAATGGCTTTTACAGGACAAAATAATCTCCCTATGCGGGTGGGGGGGGTCTATCTGTTTCTGGAAGCTCCTAATATGACTGAGTTCCCATGAATGGTAAACTACCCCTTTTAAGCTGCCAGCAAACAAAAGCCTTTGGAAAAGATCAATATTTTATTTATTGCAAGATGGCTAATAAAATACTAACCCCAAAACCAAGGAAGTCAGCAGAACTGCGGCTGTGATTATTATGCAAGGTGAGTTGTAATGATTTGGCGACTCATACTGCACAAGCTTTCTGGAAGTCTTCATTTCAACATGCAGCCCAAGACGGTGTTTTACAGCTGTGCTCGTTCTTCTGTGTAGATTTCAGGGTTACTCTCGTAGGTCCCATTTAAAACAATGAAACAAGCTTGTGTCTTCCTTTGAATATCTGTAAATATAGTTAAAACTGTGCACACTTGTAATTGTAGGAAACTGAACAGGAAGGCCATAGGATTTTTAGTCTTACTTGATACAACAGATGGTTTTCTTCTTAGAGACCAGCGGTATTTGTACAGTACCTCAGCAAAATAAAAGGAACCATACAAAAACATTTCCAGTCCCCACAGCATTTTAGGAAAAGCAACCAGAGCTGTCCATTAGCAGGGTCAGACATTTTTGTTTTAAATTTGGTGCTTCAGATGGTATACCAAAATTCAAATGCTAGTCTTTCCATTCAAAAATCCGGAATACCACTTCAGGCTAAAAACAGTTTTGCACAACTTTTTCATACATTATGGAAAAACTGGAAATTGGTACGCTACCCACAATTCAAACCCGGATTATACTGTACTTTATGTAGGGGAATGTTAGGATAGTTCAGTCTAGATGTAGCATTTTGTTTCCACTGGGGTGCTGCTGCTTTGGGGAGGGGAGCAGTGTGATGGAGCACAGAGAGGTCAGGATGTTGCTGAAGGTTCAAAGAGGGGTTATTACCACTGTACAGATCATTAGGTAGACCACATCTGGAGTACTGCATCAGTTTTGGAACTTCCATCTGTAGAAGGACAGGAAAAGATTAGAGACTATCCAGCAGTGGGCTCCCCACATGGTCCTGGTACAGCAAGGTAAGACCTACAGGGTATATTGTTATGTGGGTGACGCAGTTAGGGCACCGCAACCAGTTCGCCTGTCATGCTGGTGAACTGGGTTTTGTGGCGCTCAGCAGGGATGGCGCCATCTGGGTGTTGCGTCCTTTGCCCCATACACCTCTGACCTTGAGGTGATTATATTGAAGTACGGGAAGTGCGAAGCCCCCTGCAGTGGGGGTGCTGGGGATGCAGCCCCCTGCAAACAGCCAGAACGTGCCCCAGGGCATAGGGCACGAAGGGGGTTGGGCGGCACAACTGCTGGGCATGATGTTCACTGTCAGCACTGTGCTGGCACCCTAATGATGGCTACGTCTTTTCTTGTCGCCACGACATGGGTGAACCAGCCTAGAGTATGAGGCGAGATTGGTCAGTCTTAACATGTACACTCTAAGAGGACAAGAGGAAGAGGAGGGGGGCATATGATAGAAACATACAACTACAATACAAATAATACATACCAGGACATAACAGTGGCTTTCCTGGAGGCATTTAAGTTAAGAAACACCACAGCCTCAAAGGAGAAGGGTGGCATTTCAAAAAGGATGTCAGAAAGTATTTCTTTTTACAGTTAAAAATTGTATTAATTTTCCAAATATATAAACAATACATTGAACAACATAAGCAACAACCAGGCATTTAAAAATACAAATATATAAACATGACCATCATACAAAACAACAATGGAAAAGTAATAAGTAATTTTCTGAAACAAAGAATATAAAGAGGTATATTACCATCAAGAGAAAATGAAAAACAAGATGAGTTGATAAACCTAGCACACAAATAATGCATGAGTATTAAAGTTAAAAATTTAAAAAGAAAACAGAACTAAAGAAACAAACAAGAAAAAAGAACCACATAACCTGGAACACTAAACAAAGGGGGTAAAAAGATAACCACAGATGTATTAAGAAGAGAGTACATATCTGGCAAACAATACAACATAGCACAGCTGATAAATATACAAAAGAAAGCGGGCAGGAAGCACCACCAATGTGAACTGGGATAGGACGACCACTTGGAGCGCGAGGGACCAAGAACAGTAATAAAATAACAAGAAGGGAAACAAAGTTTAGGTGCCCTGGGCAGCCAAATGCATGAGGTAAGGGCCCCATATGCGATCAAAATTGGAGGGATTACCAAGCACAATATGACTAAGCCACCCATTATGAGCTAACATGGCCAGTAAAATTCTCCAGGCATCGACTGAGGGGACTGCAACAGAGCGCCATTTCTGGAGAAGCAACTGCTTTGCCTCAGTTGTGGCTCCAGTGAGCCACCTCAGCTGGTTTATGTTGGGGTATGAGGCTGGAGAGGACAAGGTTAGAATTTACATGCTTGAGGAAAAGGATACGTAGGCTTTGAGGGGTATCACATCGCAACAGCGACAGGAATACAGTGAACACCATCACAGCAACCATTTTCGGCAGCTCACTGTGATGGTGTGCTAGGTTCCTGATGCTGCTGCCTCTGGGGTGTTCACCCCCTCCCTGAACCAACTCTGACTTGGAGTTGGTAATCCTAGGTGTGAGGGGAAAACCCCACCACAGAAAACACACTTTTCTCCAGTGATGGCACAACACCAGATGGCAGTGTTGTGCCATCGCTGTACTGATGGTCGGCAAATTCCATGTCACCGCAGCATGGTGGAACCCCTTTGAGGATCTCTTGGCAAAAGGCATGCAACCCTTGCTAGAAAGAGTGAATGAAGGGACAGGGCCTGAAAGTATTTCTTTCACTGGCAGTCTGGGTTGGGGAGTGAGCCTGGGGGGGTCGAGAGCCGGACGGTGGAATGAGCCTGGGTTGTTGAGGGCCAACTGGGGGGGGAGAAGGATTGAGTGTCCCACAGAATACTGTCCTTCTCTGGAGAGGGTACGTTCCAGTCCTCCTCTACAATACTTCCACCTGGGTGATCACAGGTGGAAGTGTGGCTGGAGAGCCGGGGGTGAGTTGGACACCATGGACCCTGGGACATTGCCACGTTCAGCATGACCACGTGTCCCCTGACATCATTTGCACAACAGAGTATCCAGGGGAAGAAAAAAAGGAAAATGGCCAAGATCCTTGTGGAGGAAGAAAGACCATGGTACATCCTGGGCTGCACTCCAATGACCAGACGTGTGCTTCCTGAAGAGGGCCAGTGTGTTCCGGAGTATAACCCCTCTCTCCTCCTCCAATCCCCCGGGCAGGTAAACTGAGGCAGCATGGAGGAGGGCAGGGCTCAGGTATGGTAGAGGTGCACAGCGCATGATACAGTGGAGATCTGGAAGGCATCAGGGATCAGAGGTGAGTAGAGGGCACAAACAGAGAATAAAACAAAAGGAAAGCATTTCTTTACAGAGCAGATGGTGGATAGGTAGAACAGACTACTCAGCAGTGTGAGATTATCTTGGGACTCAGGCCTAAATGGGACATTTCAAGGTGATAATTAGGAGCAAAAGTGAGGCAGGGGGTGGGAGAGCTGCGAAAGGGCAGCATAAATCAATGTAAGAACAACAGGAAAGACTCTGTCTTGTAGTCTTTTCCCTGGCTATAACCATTTATATATCTGTGTATAAAGTCACAATTAGCCAGAGACTATGATGGGATTCAAACTTATCAACTCCTGATTCCCACTACAGTTGGCTGGTATCAGAGCAGCCCCTGTCTTCAACTCATGTTTGCTGTAGCCACAGAAAGAAAAGTGCTTTTGAAAACAGAGTCCTGTGGTGCTCAGCCACTGCCTGATTTTCGGATGGATGTGATGCTGCTTTATTTCACAGACTTGAGCCATGAAACCAAATCAACTTTGGTTTGAGACTACTCTTCAGTTTGTCCAACCAGTCCCTCCTCCCATCCAGTTTCCTTCCTTTCCCCCTTAATCAGGGTCAGCATGGCTGCCTCCATGCACCAGGTGGACAAGTGACTGCCTTCACAGCTACTCTGTAGTTGGCCAGCAGGGGGAATGAAGGGGAATGCACCAGTGGAGCGGCAATACCAGCACTTTGTTTTCTAGGCCACGGGGCGCTGCAGAGGATCCGGAGGCCGTCATCTGGCAAGCGTCCAGCCATTTTCTTCCTTATTTTTTGTGGAGGGCAGCGCAGTGACGGCAAGGCGTACGCCAGCGTCCGCTCCTCCCTCCTGTTGCAAGTTGCTCTGTGCATCCTGCATTGCTTCCAGCCTCCGCTAGGAGCCAGTGGGCACCGGAGCTATCCCACACCCTTCCCCCGGAGAAGGAGAGCTGTCCATAGGACGCTCTATCCTCCTCTCCCCAGCCGGCCCTCCAGTGTCCCGGGCTCATTCCCGAACCCGGGTCGCTGGCGTTGTAAGTGGAAAAACTGCTGGATTTTGAAGCTTACACACAAACTCATTTCCCTAATAGCTGCCAGCACATCTATCAGCTGACCCCCCCCCCAACACCATTTTTTAATTGTAGAATAACGTATGGGCAGGAATGTGTTACAAGTTGTTGTTTTTTTTTTAAACTGAGGTGTGTGATGCCACAAGAACCAAGTCTGAGTGGTTTGTGAAGGAATCACATATGCACATGGTGTGTAAAAACAGTGATACATATGCTGCCGCCCTCCCCCTTATTACTGCTACCTTAGTTCAAGCCTTTATCTGCTTCACCATGCCATTTCTGTTAGTATTTTAAAATGGAGCGTGTAATTTATGCTGCACTCCTTCAGTGAAGGAGCACAGTGTAAGTTACAAACTGTATTTTGAAACATTGGGAAAAACTTCAGAATCATGCAGAAAAATATTTAAACTAAGAAATGAAGACGTGTGTCTGTGTGTGTGAGTTTTGGTTACACTTATGGTGGATAACGAACGCATGCAAGTTTTTAAAAACAAAAGTGTGAAATCCTGCAATACGTGGTTGGTATGTTACAACTATGTATTAAGGGATTCTTAGAGCACTAGTTTTGGGTTGACATTAGACCTAAACAGTAATTGTAATAAAAAAAATAAACATTTCCCCTCGTGCATGTTAAGGAGTGTGTCCACCCTGGAATGTTTTTGAAGGGACTGGGATTAGCTGTACCATTTTGGGCAAGAAGACCTGCATTTCTCATTCTTACAGTCACATTATCCAACTTATCAGAGTGTTCAGAGGTGGGCACTGTCTGCTGAAACTGGTGTATTTTCCAAATTGGTGAAAAAACACGCATCTCAAAATGTCCCAGAAAGCTGAGATTCTGGTGACCTGGTAAAACAGTTTTCTGTACGTTTTGGGTTTTCTCCTTTTCGGGCTTAAACCTCAGAAAAGAAGAAAAATCAGTGCAAGTGAGATGCATCAAACTGGCTACAAAAAGAAAACCCGTAACCTACTTGGGGGTTTCATTCCCATATTGAGATAGAAATGGGCAGACATCATGCCTTGGCTGCTTTGCCATGGTTTTAGATATAATTTTGTTAAGTGCTACACTGTGACCAGGGATTGGCATAGCTCTCAACCTTTTGTCACTGAAATGTGGGACACTGACACTCAAAATACAGTGAAATGTGGGACACTGGCCCCGGTAATGTTGGACACATCGTCCGACATGAAGATACAAGCTCAGAACACCGTGAAATCTATTGCCTTTATCTGTGCCAAGTTTTATTTTGCTGTAGCATTATAGAGTATTATAAATTTTGGCTTTAAAGTCAGAGTTTTACAGCACCTTTTTGTGTGGGTAGCATCTGTTCCAAGCGGGACGGATGTCAGACGGAGGAGCTTTAAAGGTAAAATGAGGGACAGACGAGGTGCATGGGTGTTGGGCTACCATCAGTTACTCTAACCCGAGATAAATCATTAGACAGGAGGCATAACCAAGTACCTTATGCCCAAAGGGTTGAATTAGAAAAAGCAACCCACTCCTTTTCTTTTTTTAATTAACTTGTTATAGCTTAAATTCCAATAATTTTATTTCATGTGAGTTTCAAGCAGTTAACTTAAGCATTTAGAATGCTGTCAGCCAATCAATGCTTAATTTCCAGACATTGTTTTATCATTTTAAATACATCTTGCTTCGACGGGTATCAGTATTGGACTTGCTTTATAGCTGATTTGTTTTTAATATAAATAAGTACAGAATTCTATAGTCTTGTCTTTAAACCTTTAGCTGATTGCTTTACCAGGTTACATTTTTTAGTAACGTTGTGTGTTAGAAATGATTGAAGCTTCTAAGCTGTTTTTTGGTTTAGCTACAGAAAATGTGCATTTTCTAGGGTCAAGTGCATGTTGCTTTCTGTTTCAAAATACCACTCAGGATTGTGAAGTACAAAAACCTCACAGAAAAACACCACACAAGATGCAGTTATCCTCCCCGAGAGAAATCCTGGACTGGAGACTCAAAAAAAATGCTGATATGAAACAATTTTAAATCTGTTCAAACATCTTTTATTTTTGATTCGGATAGCCACCATTCCAACTTGTTTTGACAACTTTTCTTTTTCTTTAATTCAGAAAATATTTTGGATTACTCTTTTAGTGGTGACGTAGACTCCTATAATTTCCTTTTCCGGTGTTTCCTGTAAATTCTGTGATGTCACTTCCCGCTACTCTGCACTGAGTTAACATTATGTAACACTGTGAACTGGCATCACAAAATGCCCAGGAAACCTAGAAACAGGTGGCGTGAATACTGGAGGCAACATATGTGGCATGACATGCTCTGCAGCAGGAAATCATGTACTGTAGTAAAAAAAAAAAACATTTTTAGATTAGAAAAAAATGGAAGAAAATCCGATTGAACAGGAAAGAAAAGGAGAATCCTTTGAATGAACAAATAAAATCTTAATATTGTTTTCAAGCAGCTTGATGTGGTTTCCCAGTGTAATGCAGTAAGGAAAGTTTGTAACTTTGTAACCATACTTGACAATCAATTCATAAGCGGTCTTTACGACAGTATTGTAAACTGCAAGCTGTGAGGAAATCTTAAAACAGCTCCCTTTTACTTCAGAATCTGTGATGTGAGCAGACAAAATGTGCAGTTTCTCCAAGCTTAGATGAGCACAGATGTCTGGGGAACAGATTTTCAGAAACCCTCCCTTGATCCCTGGAGAGAGTATAGGAAACTGAAATAGCATACCCACCTGCTTGTTAACCTTGTATTTAAAACTCTCTTTTCCTCTTTTCTTGCTTGTGGTGAAACCATCTTTTTGATATTTCTTGTCAAATATACCATCCAAGTCCAGTAATCAAACTTGGGATCGGTCACTAACGTGAGGTAGGAGGGCAGGACAAAATGAACCCTAATTGTCTTCTGTTTCTAATTTACTGTGATCAAGATCAGTGTAAATTGGGTTTTTGAAGCCTTTTCACTTCCCCCAGAAATGTTTTGGGATGAAGATTGAAACATATGAAGTAGGAGTTAATGTCCCCACTTGTTAAAATCTTCTTAAATTACATGATAAACGAGCTGGAAGCTTCAGGTTATGAAAGTCTTCTGGTTTCTCAATTTCTACTCAGATGCCAGAGCTGTTTCAGTTTAGAATTGTGGCTCCCCTCTGTTTCTGACATCCCTCCCCCTGGATCTGCAAAATATGTCATTCCCACCCACAGATATTGGCCGCTCATTGAGTTCTGAAGTGGATTCAATCAAAAGGGCATTATGTCGCTTGTGGCACCAATAAGCATCTGCAAGAGAAAAAAAATTAGGCTGCAACAATTATCAAGTTGCTGATGTGCTGCCATTTATTAAACACCCAGTGTTGAGTTCAAAAACCCGCAAACAGAATGTGGCTATGGTATGCACCTAATGAAGCAGTGGTAGGGGGACACTGCAGATTTCTCAGAGAGGCACTTCTGCCCCCTTAAAAAAAGGAAGCAGCCATGTAGATTTTAGCTCAAAAAAACATGTTAAGCAGAGCTACGTAAATCATGTTTACACTTGGCATTCTCAGTGTTTAAGATCTCTTGGCCATGCTTGCTTCCTCGTTTCTAAGCACTCGCTTCCTACCTGTTTTTGAGTGCCTGCCTAGAAATAGCAGTTTTGTCAGAAGTGCAGCATATGCCAGCCTGTAGTGCTCACTGCCAAATTGACTGCTGGATCGTGGAGCCCAAGTGACGTCCACCAGGGTGGCGTTGAGGTCCTCCGTTTCTTCAGAATATTGTTTTTTGGGGTTAAAATGCTTCTCCTTGTGGGTGGGTGAGGAATACATTTCCAACTAGCTGTATCAATAACCCAGTGTGTGAACTCGAGATTTGCACTGTGCTGGAGACCTTTTTTATGTTGCAGTTAAAGCAGCAGCGCATGTTATTGTGAAAACATTTTGACCTGTGCCTTTTCATTCTATTTTAGAGTGCCCCTGTTCTGCTACCTTGTAAGATGCTGTGATGCTAAGCCTACGTTTACATTTTTTGACACTGAAATAATTACAAGGAGCACTCCTTTAAATGTGGTTATCTACCTGGGTTTCATCAGTATTCTTAGCTGTTTCTGAACCCCCATTGTTTAATGTCATGTTACTTGCGACTAAGGTGAACCAGGATGCAACAGACTCTGCTTATTAACCTCACAGAACAATGAGTGCTCACAATTAGCTGAGAATAATGATGAAAACTGAGGGAATAGCCATATTGAAAGGCACTCTCCTTTTGTTATTTAAAGTGTAACAAAAATGTACTAAAGCAAAGTTAAGACAGGTAAAATGAGCATCTTACAAGACGGGAGAACAAGGGCAAACTAAAATACAACAAACATGTACAGCTCAAAATGTTCAATTTATATGCATTGCTGCTGTCAGTTTATTTCGTCTTCCTCTTCTGCTATTTGAATGGATAATAATTAGAAACTGTGAAAGCAGAGAATCCTAGTTTAAGCTGATTTGGGAATATACAGTAGTTTGTTGCTAAAAAGAGCACCGTGCCATCTAGAAAACTGCTGTGTAACTAATTTTCCATAACACTTTTCAAAGAAAGTGGCAAATCCACAGTATCCATAATTGTGCAGCTTAACAAGCAGAAACTTTTTTTGGAAAGGCAGTGATTACTGAAAGTCTGTGGTGTCCATATTAATAATGGTGGCTACAACATTAAAGCAACGCTGCAAATGTGTCAGTTCACATGGTGTAACCTTTCTGGCGTTTCACTGAAAGGCATGCCGCCCTCTTAAGTCCGGAGAGATGAAATTAAAAGCGGCTATTCCATAAAGTAAATTATAGGCCTTCTACTTGCATTTTTAGTCGCTGACGTTTCGGAAACTTGTGCTGAGACATGAAATGGGTACGCTGGGAAGGTTCTGCTACAGTTGATTATACTGTCCTTAACATTAATTGGAATAAAATGTTTCATCTAATCAGACATAGCAAACGTTTATTTTGATAGAAACACTTGGGGAAAAGTCAAGGGAGAGGGGAGTTCCTGCAATATTGTGAACAGCATGTGCCTAGTGATGGCTGATATATCTTCTTAGATAGTTAGCTGCAGCAGCTCCACATATACTGCAATACGTGACAGGTAATACAGTTTGCTCCCTTGACATTTGTGTGCTCTGTCCATTCAGTTCAAAGATGCCACTGGCTTTCATTACCACTAACATTTTTTATTTTTATTTTTATGTGGTACTTGCATTTTTCCAAAACATTTTACATCTGTGAAGATTAGCATGCTTTTTTTTTTTTAATAGAACATATATTTGGAAATCTTCTGCTGTATTATATGCCGTTATGCTATCACCTCTACAGGTTTTTGTAAGTTCTAACCAGCTAGCATTTCACAGACTGAGCCAGCCCTATATACAGTATATGCAAATATCTACTTCCTGTTTTTGAGACATGGAGTGCGGAGTGCCATATGCACTGATATTTAGCAGCCTTATCCTAATTTGATGCAGTGCTATTTAGTATTGCAGCAAATTACTATCTTGCCACTACATGATGTATGCCGACACCCATACAGGCTGCCCACAAATTGCACTGCAGAACAACAATGAAGAGAAGGCTCAAAGGATAAGAAGATGGCATGAGTAGGATCTCTTCCGCAGTTGGAATGCTGATTCCATGGCCACCTTAAAAAAAAAAAAAGAGAGAGAGATGTCCTTTTAATGTTTTTTCTAAACTACAACTTGCAATGTAGTGAAAAGTTTGAGCTGTTGCAGTCTTTAATGTTAAGTGGGTATTATTAATACGATGACAGAGGCATACCCTCCCAGTAACGAACCTTTATGCAGCAAGGCCACTGATTTACGTTGACTGAAGTAATGAAATTCCGTTTTGAAGATTTGAAATTCTGGGATTGCGCCAGTGATTGCTAGTCTAATTTATATATTTTACTACAGTTCTGCTGTCAGTCTTGTACTCTGTGTATAAACAATTAGAATAAAAGAAGGCTTGATATACAACAAAGTAAATAATGCAAAATGAAAATGGTAGAGGAAGCAGTTTAAAAAAAAAATACAAATTTCGTAGATTTACTGATCTGGTATAAAAAAAGCCAAATTCCATGAAATTCGTTGTTTTCAACTGGTGTGCAGACAGCTGAGATTCTGGAATTATACCGGGTTTTCGGGTTTAAAAAAAATCAGTAGCCATACATAGATGCTATTTTTGATGTCCTTTCAATAGCAACATCATGCAAGTCTGCCCAGGAGCTTTTAATTTGGTGTGGCTTTACGAAGCAGAGCTATGCAGTTTCAAATAT
The DNA here is from genome assembly GCA_016271365.2 of Neoceratodus forsteri. Lineage (NCBI taxonomy): Eukaryota > Metazoa > Chordata > Ceratodontiformes > Ceratodontidae > Neoceratodus > Neoceratodus forsteri. Next base: position 543,403,181 of record CM028134.1, on the reverse strand, counting down.
TTTTCAAAGAAAGTATTTTTATGACTGACATTTTTCAAAACCAATTCTGAAGACAAATTATGCTTAGCTTTGGTATTTACTAATTTTTTTTACCTCCCCCAAGTTTTCTGTGTTGTAATTTGCTGATTTTACAAGGAATCTGTAATTCGTATTCTTCCATTTGTGAAAAAAATAACACCCTCAAGACAGTTGAGGACTTTCTCTTTATCTGTGAAGTTTTTAAGTTTTTTTTTTTTTGTTTTGAATATTTGGAGGTCCATTTTCTTGCGGTTTGGACCATGTTTACCAAGACGAGAGAAGAGAACGTATATTATTGTAATAGATTTTTAACAGCGTAAAATAAAACAGCTATGAGGGAACACCAAAAAAAAAAACTGTAGTATCATGCCTAAATTGTCAGGTTCAAATGAACTGAAATTTGTTACGTTTCTGGCTAGAAAGCCGAGTTTAAATTTGCAGGGTTTTTTTATAGTTAATTACAACAGAACAGCTTACACATAATTAAATTAAACCCTACCGTTTACATAAAGATATTAAATCATATGAACCCAGAAAGGAAAGAATCTCCTTGTGGGACACACATTCACTCGTTTCACGAAACATAAATGCCTTCAGGTACAAAAAGGTTAAAAAAATGCTTTCAATCAAGAACGTAAGTACTTTTTTTTTTTTTTTCAAATGAGAGGCTGCTGTGCTTTTTCATAGGCTGTAGCTCAGGCTTGGCTAGAAAGCACATACTTCATCTTCATCTTACGCATAGGACTGTTTTTTTTTTTTTTTTCCTTTGCTTCGAGACAGAGGTCTGCAAAGTTTAAATACCATGAATGAACTGCCTCAAACATGGAGAATTTAACAGTGCAGAAAGCAAAGCAGGAAGTACTGGAGACAAGGGAAGAGGATTTAATGAGGTAGCTGGAAAATTCGGTAGCAGGGTCGATCTTCAGGTGATAAGGAAATAGATCTGGTTTTATATAGTACCTTACAAACACACACTGTATCCTAAAGTGCTGGACAGGGAATGAACAGTTGCAGCAGTCAGACGCTCTCAGAGGGTAAAATTAGAGCAAGAGAGGTGAAGAAAGCTCAGGGAGGTTAATCAAAGAGAGAAAGGGTAAGCAAGTTGCCCAAAGTCACACAGTGATTGTAAGTGGTGGGACTCAAACCTGGGTTTCCACACTCACAGCTGTGCACTCTTGCCACTAGACTATATTGTGTCCCCAGACCTTGATCAAAGGCTCACAGAAGGTTTATAAAATCACAGATAATAATCTGGCTCCATATAGTGCTTTCGCACAAGGCATTGGCAATTCAGTGACCATGCAGAGAAACAGAACAGGAACTTGCCATTGTATAGCACTTTTCTTACACCCTGTATCCCAAAGCATTTTACAGTTTATGAGAGAGAGAGACTGGTAGTGCAGAGACTGTAAATGTGTAGTGTTATGTACAGAACACCACCATTGTCTCCCCCCCCACACACACACACGCAGTCATGGATACTTGCACTAGAGTTTGTTTTATTAAGAGAGGGAATGCTGGCCAGGACACTGTCTGGAGATTATCCCCTGCTGTTTTCATAAAATACCACAGAACGACTTTAACCTAGAATGGTCCTCAGCAGAAGGGTATAGCCAAAGGAAAGCACCTTGTTAGTACTGAACTGTGCCATCAGCTTTTGGGTGTGAACCCTTCAGATCAAATCACATTTTATTGGGGGCAACATACTGTCAAAACAAAGTGCTGCTTTACAACTGAATAGTTATTTGAATAAAACATGTAGTAAAGTGTTGTATGCAAATAATCTCAAACACAGAACTATGCTGACACCAGAGCAATGTGCAGACAGTTTGCACCATACTCCTGTGATAAAAAGGCATTACATTTTTTTTTCATAAGTACTTTGTTGCCTTTTTGTTCGTTTTTCTCCCCAGTCCCTATCCTGCGCATCCCCACGATGTGATGCACGCATGTGGAGGCACGCACATGTCACACCCTATGGGACGCCCCACCCTACCAGTTGCCTGTTACCACCTGCGCCTGCCACCAGACCACCATCTGGTGGCGGCAGGATTAAGGACGGCCGACCCACCCACCCGGGAGAGGAAAACCTACGCTCAATCCTGCTCCCCCCGCCCCCATGCCTGCACCCCAATGACTGAAGTCCGGTCCCGAACCTGGATCACCAGAGTGGTGTGAGGTGTGGTGTCCAGCACCTCAACCCTCAGCGCCACTGGGCCGGCTAAAGTCATTACATTTCAGCAGCAGTTTGAACTGGAAAAGAACTGAATAAATCCTGAGGTTTTCAGAAGTCTTTAAAGATGCAGAATTTCTTACTCAGAGGTCAAAACAGGAACCTCTTATTCAAAATTGGTAGTTGGCTCATATATAGTTTAATCAGTTTGATAGCAATGACTTGTTTTAATGTAGTGTGGAGTAAGAACAGTGGGCTGAACTTGTAAAAAAATGTCTTTGTCTACCCAGTCATTTGAGCTAAGCAGTGAACAAAACATATACTTCAATGCTGTGTGTCACTCGACAAACAGGGTATGTGTGGCTCATTTGATACCACTTCTGCCCCCCGGAGCAGAAGGTTGTGGATTTAAATCCCCGCTAGGGACTGAAGCTCATACTCTGTGCTGGTACTGCAGTGCAACTCTAGATTACATAGGGAAGTGAGATGGAGCAAGGCTGTTCATCAATGGAGTCCACTGCTGTACTGCTCTCTGAGAAGCTCAAGCTGAGCTCCTCCTTGCCCCTCTCTTGGTGGCTGTCTAGATGGAAGTTATCAGTACAGTGTGGCACAGTTCAGAAAGCACAGGGGGCATCTCCAGCATCCTAGCTAGCCCTTCCTCTCTTAATAAAACTAGATTCTGCAATGGCCAGTGACTGCATGTCAAGTGTTGTTGAGTGCCCAATAATTGCCAACACTTCTGCCTGCAGTCACTGCATTACCAGCAGGGGTCAGCATTAGGCTGTTTGTAGTCTCATGTCCAGCAGGTTGATGAGCAGCTGGGCAAATACATTGGCCCATCAGGCGTGTCAACTGGTCCAGCCATAAGTTATCAAAATAATATCTCCTCTAATACAACCCAGTAGAACTAGTTAAAGGAAAAATGTTATCGTTCAATACAAAATCTAGCGCAATTTCATAGGTGGGAGTTCCAGTTTTGAACACTGACCAGTATTCCAACTTGCTGTTATGCCAGATGCGGTATATAAATTCCGTTCCTTTCTTTGTGAACCTGCAGCTGCTGCACTACTGGTATGCAAGTTGCTGTTATGCAAGGCACAATACAAAAAACAAATTATCTTCCATTAAGACAATTGTGGAGTGCTGGACTTTCCCACTTGGGGATATACAGCTAGTTGAATAGCACTGTGGTCGCTACATTCATTGTCTACTGGCCTGATCCAGAGAGCAAGAGAGACACCAGCAGTACAACTGCAGGAGAGGCCAGTGGCCATACATGCTCTGCTGTCCTGGCTGAGATTTCTGCCAGAGACAGTGCCCTGAGTCATAGGTGCTTGGTTCAGTAAAATCTGAAACTGCCATAAAATATGAAGCCAACAGAAAGAGAATATGAATCATTTCTTTGGGTCAACATTGATCCATTTCCTAACAGAAAAAAACTACAGACACCAGCAATCCCATGCTTCCCAGCTAGGGCCAGCTAAAAATGTGAGAAGACTTGGCTGCTGACATGACTCTTCAAACTGGAGCCAGGGTGTAATACATCTTTAAAGAAAATAATGGGCATGGTTGCTGTATTTTTGCCACAAAAAATATTTGTAATTTGCTGAAAGTTTAATTAGTTTATCTGCACGTCTTGTTTATGAAAATTTGTGCTCTCTTTATTGCTCAAACTGCGGCTCTCAAATCCTCCTCAGCTCCATTTCCATATTTCTGCGTGCTTGTTCTTTGTTAATCACTCGTCGAGCGCTTATTTGAATATTAAAAATTTCTTTAATCATCAAAGGCAGGAGCACAGCTTCATGAATATTCATATTTTCCTCCTCAGACTGGATTCTAGTTCATTACCCTGCAGTAAAGCCAAACAGTCATCAATCGCGCTCATTACAGCCGCTGGGCGTTTTGATTGGCTGCCGCTGCTGGTTGCTTATTTATTTTTTTTGTAGGCTATGCGATGACCTGCCAGAGAGACAAAAAATATCAACAACACAAGAATAAATTTCAGGTTTATAAAAAACTTTGCAAACTTGTCAAACATTCCTTATCCCCCTCTTTAAAAAAAAGGGAAAAAAAACTTGAGCTTCCGAGCTGAATATTTGTCAAGAGAGTTGACGTAAGTTTCATTTGCATAATGACTTTGTACTTCTGCATTAATAAAATTTGCATATGAAGCCGTGTTAATTACTCCTGATCATGCTTTTTGCATTCATGCATAGTAATTTTCTCCGACTTGCGAGAATTAATGTCTTGGCATAGGAAGGTGGGGGGGGGTTGAGGGTACTGTCAAGTTCCTTTGCCAGTGTCCCTCCCCCCCTTCTCTCTTTTTGTCTTATTCCATTGCTTATGCCATTAAAAATAGGACTGTGAGCTACAGTATTTCCCTTTGAAGTTCAGGTTTGTAAAATATAATGAATCTTATTCGTCTCAGACTTAGCCAGCCAGCAGTTTCTGTATTTGAATATAAACTAAATTGAAAACAGAACAGAAAGCACAGTAGCATTATTATATTTCTCAGTAATATACAAATACCTCTGAACATGGTAAGGGCTACCTAAATTGGAAGGCTGTGCTACTGAAATTGTAGCCTTTTCTTTGTACAGAAGACTGTGATGTTACCTCTTCACAGGCACTGCAGCCAATAAGGTTTCCAGTCCTCATGTGAGCAAAGTCCTGAATCTCATGAACCAGTGTGTGTGTGTGTGTGTGTGTGTGTGTGTGTGTGTGTGTGTTGAGGAAAAACTGCTATTTACCTCATGAAATGATGGTCTAAAAGCCAGGGGTTAAACTGGACAGGAACCCACAGGGACTCACTTCCACCACCTCTTAAAATGTGTATGAAAGTTTCTGTACCTCTTTCACCTCTTTCTCCATTTAATAATACTGGAGAGTTCCACCTCCATGAGAGGACAGTTCCCCCACCTGCAAATCTGAGATAGAAGGGATAGCTCTGTGGTTTTTTTGTTATGTTTCTATCCTCCCCTGTACACCCCGCCCTAAACCTGCCCCAGCTCCTCCCCATGCCTGTCTATTGTCTGCAACCAAACCTGGCCCAGCATTCCACAGCTCCCCCTCCCCCCCCATAGCAGGACACACCTACCTGATGGAGGTATTTATGCTGGACCACTGGCTATGTCCAGAGTTTGTCTAACCTGTCCCCTGCCCCACCAGATTGGATCAAGGTTACAGACGCTGACAAAAAATGTGTCGGGTGACTCCTGTCACAGCTGCGGAGAAGATACATGCGTGAGCCGATATGCTTCGAGGGGTCGAAATTGGCAGTGGCCCACTGGGAAAGAACATTAGTAGAGTTTGCTCCTGGACTAGTAAACTTTTCCTTTCACTAACTCTGCTGGCATGCACTGGAGGAGGTAACATTTTCATAAATACATCTGTTTGGCAACTGGTATCTACATGGGGCCAGTGAGTTTGGGTTTTCCCAGCTACTGTCTCTGCTCTCTAGTAGTTGTGAAAGCTAATTTCGAACCCTGTGCTCCTCTCTCTCCAGGATGGAAATAAGTGCTCTGGGAAGTACTTCCATTTTCCACAGTTTGCCCACGTATGAAGATCCAGGTACACTCAAAGAAACTTAGTTGTCCACATGATGGCATGATGCGCCATTACCTCTGAGTCAGCTGGTGGCCCTCCTAGCTCTGGTGTGAGTAACTACTGTGATGTAATGTCACGAAACTGGACCCCCAGTGTAAGGCTCTCTGTTATAAAGCTCCTCAGATACAGAACTGTTATACTACTCTGAAGCCCCTCCCAAAAAAAAAGTTGCCTTGATATATAATAACACCTCTTGGTAGCACTCAAACTACTGGATCCCCATAATCAACCTCCAAGATAGGGCGCAGTGTATTATCGAATAATACTGCATGTAGAGTCTGTCCCTCAATGAGAATGCAGGGTTGCATAAAGTATAGTTAATCATACGTCACATGACTGTACTGACATTTGTGAATTCTTTCTATTCCAATGAGGAACATATTTTGTTTTCAAACCTTTCACTTATGCGCCTGTTTACCCAAATAATGAGATGCATAAAGATATCAACTATAAAGTAGCAGTAAGAGTTGAAAGGAGCTGCCATGAATCCTGTACCAGTACCTTTATGCAGAACATTTCCCATGAGATCAAACATTTGTCAAACATCCCACTGGGGCCATAGCACTGGTTTGTATTTAAAAATAACCCGCAGAAAAAAAAAGAGCATTTTTAGTGTAAAACTTTATTCCTGGTGCTTGGAGCTCAAGTATTTACACAAGGAATTTAGACTCTTCACTTGTGGTTTTGGCAAAGGCTTCACACAAATGTTTTGCTCTGGTGGTCTCCCAGCCATTTAGGATAAACGAGAGAATCAAATGCAGCCCTTTCAGCCTAGAGTGCTGGAGCCCGTGCCAGCAATGATGTCTCCCTGGCTCACATCACGTGTAGCTGTCAGATAAACACGCTGCCACAGATTCTAAGACAGGGTGGAGAATCGATTATGAAAAAAAAATAGATCTTTATGGCACAAAAGTATATTTATCACTGTTTTGTTAGTTGAAAGTGTAAAAAAGTAGAAACAGCGGAGCAAATTTTGCTTTCTGAGGAAGGAGATGAGGCCCTGTGCACAACCACGAATAACTGTAGATTAATCCCAGGCCTGGAAAGCTAATGCAAATTTTTGGGCTGGATATTATTTTCCTTTTTCTATCAATTGCAAGGCTTTGCTATTTATGATACACAACATAACACATTTGGGTAGTGAACATGAGTTTCAAATCATGGTTATGCAAATAAAAAGCCCTGGAATGCAAAAGGCAGACTGGCTTTGCTTGTATAAAAAAAAAAGCTAAATTTCCACAAGCCTTGCGCAGCCCATATAAGGTTACATTTGAACTCTGTGAGCTGGGATACTTTCTCGGCCCAGTAAGTGTGTTCATTGTCTTCTGTCTGTTACTTGCGCAGAATGTCTCAGAATCATACCAGTACCTGTATGTGGTACTCCAGTATTCAAATTTACTTCTCTGGGCTGTATATTGTACACATAATTGGATAACATATAACTTCAGAGATCATTTAGGCAAAAAGCACTGTAATGAAAGCTTTCTTAGCCTTACATTTAAGCAATAAGCTCACTGAATCTTTTCTGCTTTCTATGCTAAACCAAATAACTCAAAAGTGGCAAGGCCACAAGTGAGTTGTGTTGGGTGGCCCCACAAATGAAGAAACACCACTTCACTGTCATTACCTTGCGATATCTGATTTATACAATATTAAATGTAGAATAAAATTATGGGAACTGTGGGATTTATGGAATTCATATTATATTTTTAGCGGAACAGTTTATTACATTGCTTGTATTCAGAGGCAGATATCAGTGTACAAAGTCATGTAAAGGGAGGAGACTGACAGGGCAGGAAAAAGGAGGCTATGTACTGTATTGTTATAAGATTTTTACAGATTTTGTAAAAAGAATAGTTTACTTTTCCAAATGATGCAAAACAGTAAAGTTGTGTTAACTTACTGGTACAAAAATGATTTCTACTTACAGGATTCTGCACTAAAGATGCTGTCTTTTGGATGAGACCTGAAAACAAGGTGTCTTCTGTCTATTTCTGTGGGTTGTCCGGTGGAAGATAATGACCATCCCATGATACAGTCCAAAAAGAAGAGAGCTAGGAATGCCTCTCTCAAGCAGAAAGGCACAAATGCTATTGATTGTGAATAGTGGCTGTACATACAGTGTTTTTTTTAAATGATGTTTTAACCCTCAACTTTTTTCTCTGGTTTTCTCCCACCCCTCTCCTCGGATGTGCATGCACGCATGTGGAGGCACACACGCGCTGCGTTCCAAAGCACCCTCCTGGTACTTGCTTCCCCCTCCCACCTATGCTGCCACCGGACCTCCACCCAGTGGCAGCGGAACTACAGGGGGGCAACGACCTCCCCAGGAGAGGAGAGCGACTGCTCAATCCTGCTCCTAGCCTCCCCCCCCCACCATGTCGGCTCCCTGACAACCCGAGGTCATTCCCGAACCCTGGTTGCCAGCGTGACGTGGCATACAATGTTACTGGTGTCTTAACAGCTGCCATATTTGCTTGCATATAATCACCGTACTCCCAGTAGTAAACACATTAGCGTTACCGTGCATATACAAAACACTAAATGAAATCATATTCAATTTTATTCACATTCCGAAGCAGCAAAGGTTTACAAAGCTACCATTTTGGTCACAAATAAGTTGACTGTAACCATTTTTTCAGTTGTGGAAATTTAAAGGAGAATTGTGCTGAACCTGAAAGTAATCTTTCCCAGTAGAAGCTGTTTTTTTTTTAAATTCTGGTTCCAATTCTATTATTGTTCTGTCTGTATGTGCCTATTAGTAACCTCAGTGAGTGTTTCTGATTCACACTTTACTGTTAAGTACTATTTTAAAACTGTATGATGTAGTTTATGCCCCTCCCAGCTACAGAGTTCTGTAGAAAAACATGGATGCATTGTTCAACAATGAAAGAGCTGTGCAAGGGACATTAAACTACATCATACAGTTCTAAAATAGTACTAATTACCTATATGTAAATCAGAAACACGCATTAGGATAACTAAAAAGCCTGTAGAGGTGGAACAGTAACAAAATTATAACCACTAGGAAATTGACTTACAAGTTCAGGGCAGATATCCTTTAAAGGAAGCAAATGGTTTGTTGGATAGGCAGGCAGCGCAAGAGCTGTGCTGCAATACTGCCTGGTCAGATTTTGTTTTTTGTTGTCTGAATCATGATCGCAAAACTCAGCCTGCACAACGGTCAATCAGACTTCAGTCACACAATCTTTTTTTTTGTTTTTTATTATTATTATTATTATTACAGTATAGTGTCAGTGTCTCAGTAGATTGCATACTTGTGTCTGGGGCCAGAAGATCAGAAGGTCATAGGTTCTAGTCCTACATAAGGAACTTGAGCTGATCCCCGGTCTTGACACTGTAGCACAGCACTATGGGGGTGTTGCACTGCTGAGGTGTAGTCTTTTGGATGAGACATTAAACCGAGGTCCCTTCTGCCCATCTATGGTGGCAGACTAGGTGAAAGTTGAAGACCCAGTGACACGTATCATAAGAGTAGGGGGATTTTCTCACATGCCCTGGCCAACATTCCCCCTGTCAATAATACAGGTACATCTATCCCACACCCAGAATGCTCCTGGAAATGAGCTGCTACAGTCTGGTGTGCCTTTCCTGGTCCAAAGTTCCAAATAAATGTTTACCTGGATAGTCCAGCTGAGACGCAGTATCGCATTTTTAGTAGGGGTCAGCTTCTATGCAGTTCTTCATCTATTGGAACAGAAGCACTGAGAAGTCAGGTGACTTGTGCAGGGTAACTGGTTATGCTGGGATCTGAGTGTGGGAAGCCAGTTTGTAGCCATGTGCTCTAACTACTGCCCCACACTGCCCTCTTTGGTCCCTGATTACTGAGTCCGATCAGTAAGACTGGGAACCCCAGAAATGGGTGTTCTCCCCTGGAGCCGATGGCCACTGCAGACCTAACTGGAGGAAAAAATGGATTGTTTGATTTTTACCTCATTGTAGAGTTTTGTGGATTTTCCAAACTCTGCTTCTGCTGGAACTTCGGAAATTCTGTGGAATTCTTTCCAAAATGTGATCCCAAAATTATGAAAGCAGAATTTCTTTTTAAACTGCGGAGTAGTAATCTTCGATTTATATAAGCCACAAAATAATAGTCAATGGTTTTATATAAACCACTGATTCGCTTTCTGCAAACCGCAGAATAGAATTCTACAGATTACATAATCTGCAGAATATTATGCAGTGGTTTACATGGAAATGCTTTTCAGACTTCTGCAGAATTAAAAACGAAATTTGGAAAAGCATTTCGGAATTCCAGTGGTGGAATTCAACATTACGCACAGCAGTACGGCATAGGCCAAATGGATTATGTCATGCCTTAGTCATTCCCACGGATTGTATACTGGGTTTAGTTGATTTTTTTTATATCCTCCCATAACGTGACATGAGAACCATGAAGCATTGTTCATGGGAGTGCCGTTTAGGCATTTAATATGGAAACACAGAATCTGACGGCAGATAAGGACCACTTGGCCCACCCAGTCTGCCCCTTTTTTCCCTACCTACATTATTACCGTGGTTGATCTACGGCTCTCCCCCCCCTTCATTCCACTATAATTCCCTTGTGCCTATCCCATGCATTCCTGAACCCCACCACAGTTTTCGCCCCCCACCACATCCGCTGGAAGACTGTTCCAAGAATCCACCACTCTTTTTGTGAAGAAGTACTTCCTCATGTCTCTCCTGACTCTGCCCCCTGCAGCTTCACAGCACGTCCTTGTGTTCTTGAGCACCTTTTTTTCAGAAAAATACTCCCCTCCTGTACCTTATTTACCCCTATGAGGTATTTAAAGGTCTCTATCATATCTACCCTGTCCCTCCTCTGTCCAGGGTGTACATATTGAGGTTCTTTAGTCTCTTCGCATAGGGCTTTAATGCACACCCTGAACCATTTTAGTTGCCCTCCTCTGGATTGCCTCTACCCTGTCTGTGTCCCTCCGGAAATGCGGTCTCTAGATCTGGACACGGTACACTAGGTAGGTTCAGTGGCAGATCTAGGGGGTGGTGAACGGTACAGCCACACCCCCCATTGTAACTTACTTGCTCACTGCTGTTGTATTTCACTTTGTTGAAGAAGTCTGATTTATTGATTGTACACGTTTTGTATTCAAAATAATGGATTACATTTGTATTTCCGTCAAAAATGTAATGAAAATATTAATAGCAGACAATATAAAGGATTAGAAAACATTTAAAAAGATGCATGTCAGGTATGCACACAATCCCAGCACTCTCCATTGTAAAACTCTGGAACCACCAATGGGTGGAGTCTTACCAGCGATCTATACAGAGGCAACACCACCTCCCTCTTTCTGCTGGTGATAACCCCTCCCTATGCACCCCAGCATCCTACTAGCCCTCCCAACTGCCTTGTCGCTCTCCCTGGCCACCTTTAGGTTATCAGATATGATTACTGGGGATATATGTCAGCTATGTCAGGGGCTGCAGTTGTGCCCCTTTGCAAACCTAATGGTGGAATATTAACCCCTTTTAAACAAATAAAGGCATTGCCTGGCATTTGAGTTTACCAAGTTTGGTGTGTACAGGAGCTTTGCAACTCCTGAGAGTCTGGTGCATGATCACTATAGATTCTTAAGGCAGTAAGTCCCCACTCAAATGTGTTTCCCAGTAGTTTCAGTGCATGCTGCGTCCCCTTTTCTAACCCATGTAAACAACATGTCCTTCTATTAATTTATTCACTTTAAACACTACTGTTTGCATACATGTTGCATATTTCTTATTTTAAATCCATTCTAACATGGTTTAAGGCCTTGCCATATACTGTATTGTCTCTGGAGTCAATACAAACAGGATAATAGGGAGAAAGAGATAGCAAGAAGAATACAACTAGAAACAGCAAATAATAATGATAAAAAAGAATAGCTCATTTGAGGATAACCCAGCCTTGCAAGTTGTTTCTAACAGCATTTGATTTATCTTTTTAGTTTTAGGCTGTTGGTTTTTGGAATGATCTATGTGCTGAAGACTGATGCCAGCTCTGTGTGGAGATAGACCTGTTATCATGGCTTCCTATAATTACTGCTGCAGTCTACAGTGCTTAGAGAATAGGTTATATCAAAGCACACGCTAAGTGTTTATGACAGTAGTTGGCCAAGTTCTGCTTGAAAGAAACATTATCTCCCCTCAGAAAGTAGGCGCACAGGGAGCTAACTCTTTCCTGCCCACAGGATTGTGTCAAGGAAGCAGTGAAGTTGTGTTTCTTTGTTCAGATCAGCACTGAAGCATCATTTATGGGGGAGGAATGGATGTCAATAAAATGTCTGGTGTACTGCCTTCTAGTTCTATGGTTTGGTAACAGCTAATGATAATATATCTATTAAAATAAATCTATATATTCCTAAAAGTTATAGGTCGGTGACAGTATAACAAATCAAAAAAACTTAAAAACCCAACCCTGTTGATCATGTATTCCTTATAAATGAAAAGCTACAGCAGAAAACAGAAATACCGTCAAATCAAATGTAGATATCCCCTTTTCTGACATTATTCTAATGTATTATTATTGTGAAGGTTGGGATTTCACAGTTTATTTCTTAAGGCCTATTAAGGAGACCATTCAGTCAAGAAAAAGAGATGCAACTATCCCTTTTCCCCGACTCTACCAAGCTGCCCAGGAGTATCTTCCGCTCCTGTCCTGAATTAGCTTCAAGTGTAAGCGACCGCTAAGGAGCAAAGATCCTGTTTGTAGCTCTTTTAGAAACAATGAAGAGAAGACCGTTTATTTTATGAGAAGGTAATGTTGTTTTCCCAGCTTGGTCACATCATTTCTTTCTCTGAAACAAAAATTGTATAACTATACATTATTATATCTGCTTGATCCTGCTGGCCAGTCAGAACAGTTTTCTAACAGCCATGACCTTGTGAAATCTAACACACGGTCATCAATCCTTGAAATTATTTAAAGTTGTGGAACCTTTTTTTTTATGACAGATAGTAGCACCAGTACCATCCACAGCAGGCATTGTTGCTAGATAATATACTTTATTTTCTCTGAAGCACTTTTAACTTTGGCTTAGGAATACCTGACCTAAACACAACCAGTTTCTGCAATATTGGCTTCTTCATTAGCTGACAAGTAAAAGTTATAAATGGGATAAACATACATTATAAAACTAGCTACGGAATTCCTGCTTCCTGATTGGCTGGTACCCATGTGAAAATCACACAGTATCCACATGGACTACACGCCTCACCATTGCAAGATTCAGCGGGACTCGCATGGTAACAAACAGTAAGCTCTGCAAATGTTTTTAAACTGAAAATTGCTACGAAAATCTTTTATGGTGTTTTCATAATATAGTGGTGATGCAGTACTGGTGGCACAGGGGTGCGGGGTGGGATTACCTCACAGTAACCCAGTCCCCTCCCGCCCCCACCCATCAGGCCTTACCACTTAAACATTGCTTCACAAATGGTACATCCTGTCAAACCAGGCTGGTTGTCTTCTTTGAGCAGGTAACTAGGGATGTGGATGGAGACCAGGCAGTGGATGTAAGCTTTCTGAACTTCATCAAGGCCTATGACGCTGTATAACATGGGATGCCCATGGCAAAAGTAGTGCTATTTGGAGTCCAGAAGTCCACAACTTGTACAGGAGGCTGATAACAAAGTGACTGACAGGCAGGAAGCAGAGTGGTGGGTGGTCACCTCTTAAAGCAGAGAGATGTTCTGAGCAGAATACCGCGGGGCTCAGTGCTGGATCTGCTGCTCCTTAACTTATTTATGAATGACCTAGAGGAAATCTGCAGCGGGTTGTTCAGTTTGCATATGGCACTGAATTGGCAAGAAGAGTGGGTAGGGGTTATGCATTACAAGGGGACATGCATACATTAGGGGCACAAGTTGAGAAATGAGGATGTAGATTTTTTTTATTATTTTATTTATTCATAGTTCTGATTTTAGCAGGCAAGACTGTGGGGGAGGGTCCTCCCAAAATTGCTTAATAATCCCCCCTGGCCACTAGAGGGCAGCCGTTCTGAGTTGAACATGAGACTCTCCCTGGAGTGGACAGCACGTCTGTTGTATTATTTCAGCTTCAGCTACAGCTGGCTGGGATCGCATCTTGAAGGCACAAACCCGTGATCCCCCAAGCAGAAGGTGGGTACCTTAAAATAAACACTGGGCTCCAAGAGTGACCAAAGACTTAGATATGATCTGGGGAAGTATAAGGTACTGCATCTAGGGGTGAGGAATTTGTGTCACACACATACGCGTGTGGTGCAGAAGTGAACTAGATATTAGGAAACGTGTCCAAGGGTAAATGCGGATGGTATGCTGAAGCCCGTCAGTGTGCTGCTGCTGTCAAGAGGTCAAGCAGATGATGGGGTTGGGGTGGGGGGTGGTAATCCGGTTAAGGGATGTGCTACCCCTCTACAAGGCCTTGATTAGACCACACCTGGAGTGCTGCATCCAGTTTCAGTCACCGCAGTACAGAAAGAACTTAGAAGAAATCAAGAAGTTCCAGCACAGGGCCACTAAGCTTATTTGCAGCAGTTAGGTAGGCAAGAACTATGAGAAGAGATTGGACCTACTCAAATTATTCAGCATAGAGAAGAAAAGGCTGTGGAAACACAATCACGGTACTCTAGATACTAACGGGGATAGACAGGGATAGACAGAGTGGAGCATACAGAGATGCTTGAGCTGATGAGTTCAAGCAGAACTAGAGGGCATGTACTTAAATGGGGGGGGCTGAGAGTTGCAGGGATAAGGGGAAACATTAGAAAGCATTACTTCTCTCCGAGAGGGGCTATCATGAAATGGCCTGCTTTGTAAGGTTATAGAAGCTAGTACTGTCCAGGCTTTCAAAGAACAAGGTTTTACGAGAAGGGGGCATGCAAAGAAGCTGGAAGGGGGAAATTTGGGAAGGATGTGGCAGATGTGAGGAAGTACTTCTTTAGTAAAAGAGACGTGGATGCCTGGAACAGTCTCCCAGTGGAGGTGAAAACAGTAGTGTGTTTCATGCATGCATGGTTAGGCACAAAGGAATCTGGGTAAGAAAGAAGGGGAAGGGGGAAGTAGCTAGAGATCAGGTAGTATGTGCAATGACAGTACAGGCAGGGAAAAAATGGGCACACTGGGTGGGCCAAGCAGGTCTTATCTGCTGACAAATCCTGTGTTTCTGTGATTTAAAGCAGGAACAGACAGATTCCCAAGGGAGAATGACATTGAGAGTTACACAGCATGAGTTGGGGTAGCATTCTGGCTAATAAACTTGAATGTGATGGATACTCAAATTGGGTATAATCACTGCCGTGCGGCAGGAGAGATGTAACAGATGGAACTGTTAAGGACTTTCCATCACCACATTACTAAGGTTACTGTAGATTGCTCTACGTGTATGGCTTTTCTGGATAGCCAGAATTGTATTGGTGCTCCTAGGTTTTTTATATAAACTCTCATATTTCAAATGGTCAAGGTTTACTTATAAACGTCTAACAGTGATAGGAAGTACTGCCCATTATATTGTAACAAGTTGTATTGGAGTACTCATGTCTGTCCGCACCTAGTTTCAAAATATTGTTTTTGCCATAGGCAAAGAATAGGAGACGCTCTCTGGGATGTTAGGCCCAGTGTTCACTATCATCGTCTAATGAAATAAATGTGTTGTGCTGTTATCAGCTGCACATTCATATATATATATATATATATATATATATATATATATATATATATCTATCTATCTATCTCACACAGTAATCTTGAAAAGTGAATTTCAATTTAGGTTTGCTACTAAAGTTATGCATACGGTATTAAACAAGTCTGGCATTTTCTTGGCTTATGTTAAAACTACAATAAAGATAAAAGGAATACCTGTACCTAAATAACAGGTTCAAACAGTAGAATAGCTTTATTTCCTCCACCCTCAATTATAACAAAGTGTTCATTTTGCATCAGTTTTATAACTGGAGTCAGCCAATGGCAGTCAGCAGTTTAGACCACCCTGCTGTAAATGCTTGATGCAATTAATACAGTCTGTCTAGAAAGCGGTATTATTTCAAGAACTTCTTTTCTTTTAATGATATGGTATGTGTTGCACATTTGGAGCTTCCAACAAGGAGTAAGCTTTTGTTTGTTCTTCCCAGCCTGGGTTTTATTAGCAAAAGAGAACTGTTTAAAAACAAAACAGTAATCAATGTCAGTGATTCAAACCGACAGTACCCCTTTTTGGCCCCAAGACAGCAACTGTAGGGGTCCTCCTAGTCTTAAGAGTTTTGGTTTCTGTGGATTTTTAAAGGAGAAAGACAGATATTTTTAATCTGACGTTGTCTACACCAGGTCCACCGTGGACTAGCTAGTTTTTCATGAGAATCCCACCCTCCTTTCAGCAACAGCAGCAGTCAGGGACCACTCCAGGGATCTGTTGGGCTGCATCAGAGAGAGGCTCACTGATGAAGAAGACAGAGGGGTCAGTGCTAGTGGTACATTACGTCAATTGCTGTATAGTCTCTCTTAATAGCAAATTCCCAGTAGTTAGAATGAAAGTTGGTAAAAGTGTGACTCACTCTGAGCTTCTGGTAGAAGAGTCTGGGACCCTTCCTCCCCCTTGCATATTTTCATGAGTCCCATGGAAAGTTTAAGAATCAGATTCAGATATAATGTTTTGTGACATAATGATTGATTGGAAACAGAATATAAAACTGAGCCACAGTAAGGCTGCAAATATTGGGTGGGGTGGTCATGGTGGTTGTAAACAGTCTCGTGAGTACCCTTCTTAAAATGGCCATCAGCCCTTAATTGGTTGACTTACACTAATGGATCATCCTTTCCTTCGTTTTCTGCAAACATTGTTGCCTTCTCAGTGATATCTATTGTAGGGTCCAGTGTTATAAAAATACGAGCAACTCACTGCTTGTGTTGATCTGTATCTCAGTGTAGTCATGGGTCTATTTGTTTAACGTTTTATTTAGCCCCCTTGCATGTAGACTTCATCCAAGATAGCCCAGCTGACATGTAGTACAGCATTTTGTTTTCAGCAGGGTTTTGCTTCTATGCACTGTTTTCGTACAGATGGGAGGGGAGATTGAAGCACTGAGATCAGGTGATGTGAGCCAGTGTCCAGTCTCAGGTCTGAGACATAATTTTCTTGGCTGCCTGGCCTTTGCTCCAACTCCGAGACCAGTCTGCCTCCCTAAAGTGAGGGTTGTTGACCTACAAGAGCTAATAGGCCACAGCCTCTCTCTCGTTGGTAGTTTCAGTACAGAGCGTAGGATGCACATGCATCCCACATGTCTGTGACAACGCTATTCCACAACCAGTGCTATTCATGGAGCTAGTGCCCTGAAAATGTGCTCCATACCGACAGAGTTAACTGAATCTGATGCCACTGCGCTGAGCTGAGAGCTGCAGCTCTTCAAACACTCCCAATGTAGTGCTAAATCAAAGAATTCTGTTTCAAATCCGTACAAGATGTTGCTATTTTTCCCTATGAAAGGGGAGGCATTTGGAAGGGCAAGATTCTTTTTTTTTTATAGCCATCTTAAAAAGGAGTTTGGATGTTTATCACAGCTGGTGCTCATTACAATATACACTATCAATAAAATAGCATGTGTAATTAATTTTTAATGCTGTTCTGTATGCAATGCTTTAAAGCGGTTGTAGGATGTGGAGGAATCATCACTGGTCCATGGGACGTGAGAAGAAGTTGATGAAATATTTAAGAAGGCAGCGTAAACACCTTAAAAAGGGCATGGCTAAAAATGAGTCCTTGCTTGTGCTGTCTGTGAAGATATTTTACATATATTTAAAGATATGGGAAGGCAAACTGTATCCATTCAGGATATTGGTGCTGTATTTCTGCTAAAACCATATTTATGAAAGAAAAAAAAAACTATTGACATTTACTATAGACAGTTACATGCTTCTGACAGTTGATGCAGTGTCTAAATTACAGTTGTACCTTGAATGAAGTGGACTTGGTTCCAGGCAGGGCTACGGTAAAGTTCCAATTTAACAGTATTCAGCTATAACAAAGGCTGCTGGGATGATAGTTCTTGCAGGTTGCTGTTGAGATCCTTTGATTCTAAATGAGTGTATGAGAGACCAGAGGTCATTTTAGAAATTTACCAACTTGGGACATAATCCACAGCTGCATGAAAGTAGGTACTCCTGCTAGGAGCACAGCATGTGTATTTTAACAATAATTACACACATAAAGTAGAAACTGGGGTGTATATCATTATTATCATAATTCTCACATAAACTGTGAGATGGTCTACTGGGTGTTGTGACTGTGTGTGTGTGTATGTGTGTGTGTGTTGGGGGCACATTGAGGCACTGATGGAATTGGGACGTGAAAGGACAGACACAGTAGAAATAGCTGTGGTACCCCTTTTTTTACTGTACCTGACTTAGAGGAATCTATTTATTTTTTTATTTTTTTTATTTATTTAAGACAAGTATCGGATTTACAACCTTTGAGTCATAGACTCATTTACAAAGGCACCTCGTCACAGGAAGGGGAACAATGTAAACGTGAGGTAAGACAGTGGAGAACAGTACAGGTGAAATACATGCAACATACAATACAGAATCTAGCAGGGGTTGTGTAGATTACTGTACCTAGGAAAGTTGTACTTGAGGTAGGAGATGCAGGCAGAGTTTTGTGTGTATTATTTAACTTGAGATAGTGGAATTAGGCAGGGAGTCATGTGTATTACTGTACCTAAGAGAGGGATGCAGGCAGGGTGTCCTTTGTATTACTGTACTGACATTCTAGATTCAGGCAGCATGTTGTGCATTACTGCATATGGGGGAGGCAGGCAAGGGTTCCTGTGCATTAGTGTGCCTGAGATAGGGGATTTGGCACAGCATTTTTTCTATTATTGTACTAACATTCTAGATTCAGGCAGCATGTCGTGCATTACTGTATATGGGGGAAGGGGGAGTCAGGCAGGGGTTCTTGTGCATTAGTGTGCCTGAGATAGGGGATTTGGCACAGCATTTTTTCTATTATTGTACTAACATTCTAGATTCAGGCGGCACGTCGTGCATTACTGTATATGGGGGGGGCAGGCAAGGGTTCTTGTGCATTAGTGTGCTTCAGATAGGGGATTTGGCACAGCATTTTGTATTATTGTACTAACATTCTAGATTCAGGCAGCATGTCGTGCATTACTGTATATGGGGGGGGGAGTCAGGCAGGGGTTCTTGTGCATTAGTGTGCCTGAGATAGGGGATTTGGCACAGCATTTTTTCTATTATTGTACTAACATTCTAGATTCAGGCAGCATGTCGTGCATTACCGTATATGGGGAGGGGGAGTCAGGCAGGGGTTCTTGTGCATTAGTGTGCTTCAGATAGGGATTTGGCACAGCATTTTTTCTATTATTGTACTAACATTCTAGATTCAGGCAGCATGTCGTGCATTACTGTATATGGGGGGGGGGGTCAGGCAGGGGTTCATGCGTATTACCATGCCTTAGAGAGGGGATTCAGACAAGTGGCTATGTGTATTACTGAACCAGAGAGGGGAATCAGGCTGAGGGTTATTTGTGTGACTGCACCTGAAAGGGGAGTCAGACAGGGGGTCATTAGTATTACTGTACACGAGAGAGGAGAGTTAGGCAAGTGGCCATTAGTATTACTGTACATGAGAGAGGGGAGTCAGGCAGGGGGTCATTATTGTACAAGAGAGAGGGGAATCAGTCGGGATCATTAGTATTACTGTACATGAGAGAGAGGAGTCGTGTTGGAGGCCATTAGTATTACAGCATATGAGAGAGGGAAGTCAGGCAGGGGGTCGTTTGTATTACTGTACATGAGAGAGGGGAGTTAGGCTGCAGTTCATGTGTAGGGGACTCAGACAGGGTGTTCTTTGTGTTATGTATTGTACTGACATATTAGATTCAGCCAAGGTGTCAAATGCAATACTGTATATGACGGGAAGTCAGGCAGGGACTCATGTGTATTTACTGTGCCTGAGAAGGGAATCAGGCTGGGAGTCATGTATTACTAAACATGAGAGACAGGGATATCAGGCAGGGTATCATGTGTATTACGGTGCCTGAGAAAGGCAACCCCAGACTTTTAAATGACTTCAGGCTCATTGCCATTCTCCCCATCTTAAATATGATACTTCCTCATGGACCACTCCCTGTTTTGCGACAGACTTGCTAACCAGGGAGTTTCACATACTGCTGTCCCTTGGTTCAACAGCTATCTGATGAAAAGGTCCCAGAGATTCATGTATGGGTCCTCCCCAAGGTATAAGCTGGAAATTTAAAAGTTGTAGTTTTTTTGGTGAATTGCTACTGAAATTGTGTAGTTAAATCCCCAAATCTGTAGCCAAACCCAAACACTCTATTTAGTTAAGCACACCCACAGCAGCCATCAGCATCACAGTTTGGTGATTTAGCACCCAGAAAAACTAGCCATATCCAGACATGACTAGCAAAATGTGATTTGGTGAGTGGCAACTTAAACACTGCTCCCTGACTCTGCCTCAACTCTGGTGGGAGTTCCACAAGGGTCCACACTTGGTCTTCTTCTATTTGCCCTACATATCAATTCTATTGGTGAAAGCCTGTCACACTGCTCTGCCATTCTCTCTACACAAAACCCCCTACCTGACTCCCATTTCTCTAGTACATTAGTGCACATCACTCACTGCCTGAGTTTCCTCTCTCAGGTACAATAATTTACTTATTTGTTTATTTATTTAGTGTTTTTATTAACCGGGTAAGTACACTAGGCAAGCCAGTGCCTATTTTAGGCACAACGCGGGAGATTACACAAAGCAAGATAATCATGACAGTGATGACAATAAGGTACAATGAACAATGAAGTTGGAACAAGATTAAAAGACATTACATTACATAAATAAATAAAATTAAAAAACATCAATGAAGTTACAGGAAGTCAGTTTTCACAGGAGGTCTACAGCCATAGCAGGTCATGTCAGGGACTCTTCGAGTCAAGAACAGCATGCTAAGCTAAGCAAATATGTTCGGTACCCATAATGAAACATAGCCACTGAGATGCAGAGGCGAATCTTAGAGGGTATGGAGTTCCACAGCCTTGGGGCTATGTAAGCAAAAGAGGATTCACCAGTCCTAGCTCTAAGCACAGGGATAGCCAATCAGGAATTATTGTCAGACCTGAGAGGGTAAGCACTGTTCACATATTTGAGCAATGAGGCAAGGGACAAGGTCAGGTGATTCTGCATAATACTAAAAATTATACCCCCAAATATGTGGGCACACAGGAAAGACAGCTAAGCTTGTCATAGAGGGAGCAGTGGTAGGTGTACCAGTTAGAGATGGGCAAAGTGGCCTCAATTCGCTCCAGAAGTGATTCGCGGAGTGAAGGCAAATTTATGGAGGTTCACGAACGCCGGGTTTAAGTACTTCGCTATATCGGTAATGCGAAGTCAATTGAAAACAATGACTTCTCGTTACTCCGCCTTCCCAAACCACTACTCCACAAATTCTTAAAGTGAAGTATATTGAAAACAATGTACTTCGCCTCACTTCGCCTTGTTTTTAAGCACCAAAGGCACATTTTGCAGTGACTAATGGGATTTCAGGTCACATGGGCTCTAGATTGTTCTGCACAGCCTCAGTTTGGGGTAGTGTGTGTAGGAAGCTGTAGGAGACAATCTGCTCTGAGAGCTCTCTGTGATTCAGACCTTCTAAAAGCTGTTAAAAAATGCCTTTTTGAGTAATTTTTCTTGCTGAAACTTTTGTTCATCGATTATAGGAAACCCTCCTGTGCTCATATCATCGAGCGTTTATTGTTTGTGTGTGGATTTTGAATGCTAATGTACAACATTCAGTCTGTGTACTGAGAGACAATGGCAGTGTGCTTTGGGGGAGGGGCGTATCTGTGGTGTAGGTAGATTAACTTGGAGAAAAAGACAGTACCTTCTGTTTTGGTGATATTTTTCTTGTATAACTGTGTTAATGTACACACAGTAATATTTTCAATAATTCTTGCCATTTTTTTTGCTGATTGTTGTGGTGCAGCAGTGCATAATTTGTTTGTTTAAAATATGTTGTTATATTACTGAAGTTTTCAATTTGCTATGCATTACTTAGTGTGTGTGTGAGTATGTGTGCAACGCGTGTCATCAAATCAGACACCCTTTATTGTGCCACATAATAATTTCAGCAAGGTGAACCTGCTATCCACTGCAGCTGTGTGATTTTTATACTTCTTTGTGGTAACTTTACTGGTACTAGTACTAGTGACTGTTACTGCAGCAGTGTAGTACACTGCCCCCACCCTGCAGCCCGCCCCAATCGGCAACGGTATTCTTATCCAGATTGAATTTCTGATGGTGAGCACTGGTTAGGTGTTGTGCCTTTGTGTCTGCATCTCTTCAGTGCGCAGTGTAATCTTAATGCATGTGCATTTGCATCTCTTTAGGGCCCAATCTCCGACTGTAACTTAAGTCTCAGTTGTTTCTTTGACAGGTGTGGTGCATAATTCTGCATGAACACTGTACTCATTAATATGCGTTTTTAAGTCAGGACCATCATCACGAGTCACTCGTGATACAAATCACGTTCTTCATCATCACGGCCACAAATGCAGTCATAAATCACGTCACGAATCACAACATTAATTTTTTTTACTAGTTACTTGGATGTATTGTAAGCATGTTTTGTAGTATCTCTCCAGGCTTCACCACTCCACCATTGTACTCATTAATAAGCATTTTTAAGTCGGGGAGTTTTGTGCTACAGTTCATCAGGGAAGTACAGCCATAGGCATTTGCGTTCCTTCCCGTACAGCATGTGAGGTACAGTACTGTAAGTAGTGGTGGGCGAAGTGGCCCCAATTTGCTTCGTGAAGTGATTCACTGAGTAACGCGGAGAACGCCACAATGTGAAGTGGAGTAATTCGCTTCATAATGAGGAATGCGAAGTCCATTGAAAACAATGACTTTGCATTATTCCGCCTTCCCCAAACCACTTCTCCATCAATTTTAAGGTGAAGTACATTAAAATCAATGTAATTCGCCTCACTTCATCCTGTAATTGAGCTCCAAATGAAATTCTGCAGTTATTCATAGGATTGCAGGTCACATGGGCTCTAGATTGTTCGGCACAGCCTCAGTTCTGGCCTAGGTAGTGTGTGTGCAGTGGTAGCTGGAGACAGTTTGCTGTCAGAGCTCTTCGATTCAGAACCTCTAAAAGCTGTTTAGAATGCCTTTTTGAGTAATATTTTTTGCTCAAAATTTAGTACATCGATTGTAGGAAACCCTTCTGTGCTCATATCATCGAGTGTTTATTGTTGTGTGTGGATTTTGAATACTAATTTAGAACAGTCAGTCTGTGTACTGTGAAGTGTGCTTTGGGGAGGGGCGTATTTGTGGTGTAGGCAGATTAACTAGGAGAAAAAGGCCGTCTTTCTGTTTTGGTTATATTTTTCTTGTATAACCGTTAATGTACACACAGTAATATTTTCAGTAATTCTTGACATTTATTTGCTGATTGTCGTGGTGCAACAGTGTACAATTTGTCTGTTTAAAACACTTGGTTATATTACTAAAGGTTTTCAATTTGCTACGCATTACTTGAGTGTGCGTGTGAGTGTGTGTGTGATGCGTGCCATTAAATCAGACACCTTTCATTGTGTTACAGAGTAATTGCAGCAGTGTGAACCTGCTATCCACGCACTTGCATGAATTTTTTATACTGCTTTGTGGTATCTTTACTGGTAGTGGATTGTTACTGCAGTGCACTAATCCCCCAACTGGCAAAATGTATTCCTTTTCAGATTTGGATTTGTGACTTGTGAGCACTGGTTAGGTGGTGTTGTGCCTTTTTGTATACATCCCTTGAATGTGCAGCACAATCTTAATCTGTCTGTGCATTTGCATGGCACCATTAATTTTGGGAGACTGCATTTCTTGTTACGCTCTCATTTCACTTCGTCAGCACTCGGGAATTTTCTGGACACAAGACGGTAGCATTTTGAGGATGCACATTAATTCTGGTGACTCTGTGTGTGACCTGACCACTGTGCACATGACTGAGTGTGCCATTAATTCTGGGAGACTTTGCATTTCTTGTTACACTCTCATTTCACTTGATCAGCACTGGGGAGTTTTCTGGACACAAGACAATAACACTTTGGGGATGCACATTCATTCTGGTGACTGTGTGGGTGGGATGCTGCCAATATTGTTGTCACTCTGCCTTACTTTGCATTTAAGGTGGAATGACAACGCGAAGTAATAATAACAAGGCGAAGTGAACCTTTCCTATGGGGCACTCCGCGTAGGGAAGTACCAATGCGAAGTGGCCACTTTGCACTCACTTCGCCATCGGATTTTAAATTCCCTGTATATCTAGTGCTAGTGCGATGCCAGTGTGAATCAACAGATATTGTTGTATGTGACATCCCACCTACGTGGTGTGGTTTTTGAAGCAGTCTAAAAAAACTGGCACTCCATAGAGGAGTTTGGGAAGGAGCATCCTGCAGGCTATGGCGAAGTGAGCTTGGGAGGTTAGGTTATGGCCCATTGCATAAGAGACATCCAGCAAGGAGTTGATAGATTTATAGACTCCAAGGGTCAAGTGTGACTCCAAGGTAGGTGAATAAGGAGACAAAGGGGACTAAGGTACCAGCGAAGTAAGATATAGTTAAGGGAAACACACAGTCTGTGTCTTGGGGGCATGCCAAACATGAACTGCATTTTAGTCTTGTTCGGGATCAGTTTGTTTGCGGACAGCTGATTGTGCACTGACTGAAAATCAGTAGTGAGATATTGGTTTATTTGATCACAACACTTTTGGAACAGTTGCACAGGACCAGAGTTCTTGTTCTTGACTCGAAGAGTCCCTGACATGACCTGCTATGGCTGTAGACCTCCTGTGAAAACTGACTTCCTGTAACTTCATTGATGTTTTTTAATTTTATTTCTTTATGTAATGTAATGTCTTTTAATCTTGTTCCAACTTCATTGTTCATTGTACCTTATTGTCATCACTGTCATGATTATCTTGCTTTGTGTAATCTTCCACGTCGTGCCTAAAATAGGCACTGGCTTGCCTAGTGAACTTACCCGGTTAATAAAAACGCTAAATAAATAAACAAATAAGTACATTATTGTACCTGAAAGAGGAAGCTCAGGCAGTGAGTGATGTGCACTAATGTACTAGAGAAATGGGAGTCAGGTAGGGGGTTTTGTATATTACTGCACCTGAGAAGGGAGTCAGGCATGCTGTCATGTGTATTACTGAACTGGAGTCAGGCAGGAGGTTGTGTTAATACTGTACATGAGACAGGGAGTCAGGTAGGAGGTCATGTGTATTACTATACTGGAGAGGGGAGTGAGGCAGGGGATTGTGTGATTACTGTAACAGAAAGGGGAGTAAGTCGGGGGTCATATGTATTACTGTCCCTGAGAGAGGAGAGTCAGGCTGGAGTTCATGTGTATTACTGTACTGGAGAGAGGAGTTAGGCAAGGGTTCATGTGGATTACTATACTGGAGAGGGGAGTCAGGCAGGGGTTTGTGTGGATTACTGTACCAGAAAGGGGAGTCAGGCTGGGGGTCATGTGTATTACTGTACTAGAGAGGGGAGTCAGGTAGGAGGTCATGTGTATTACTGTACTGGAGAAGGCAGTTAGGTAGGAGATCATGTGTATCACTGTACTAGAGAGGGGAGTTAGGCAAAGGGTCAAGTGTATTATACCGGAGAGGGGAGTCAGGCAGGGGGTCATATGTATTACTGTATCTGAGAGAGAAGAGGAGAGTCAGGCTGGGGGTAATGTGTATTACTGTACTGGAGAGGGGAGTCAGACAGGGGTTCGTATGTATTATTGTACCTGAGAGAGGAGAGTCAGGCTGGGGGTCATGTGTATTACTGTACTGGAGAGGGGAGTCAGGCAGGGAGTTGTGTGTTTTACTGTACCTGAGAGAGGAGAGTCAGGCTGGGGTAGTGTGTATTACAGTACTGTAGAGGTGAGTCAGGCAGGGGGTTGTGTGTATTACTGTACCTGAGAGAGGAGAATTAGGCTGGGGGTCGAGTCAGGCAGGGGATTGTGTGGATTGCTGTACCGGAGAAGGGAGCTGGGCAGGAGGTTGTGTGGATTACTATACATGAAAGAGGAGGTTAGACAAGGGATTATGTATTAAGTTACTGTAAAGAAGCTATTCAGACAAGGAGTTGTTTGTATTACCTGTACCTGAAAGGAGAAGCAGGGGGCCATGTGCATTATTGTGCATGAGAGAGAGAGAGACAGGAGTCCCTGTACATGAGAGGGGAGTCAGGCAGGGGGTTATGCACATCACGGTACCTGAGAGAGAGGAGTGGGGCAGGGTTTTCATGTACCACTGTACCTGAAAGATGCGAGTCAGAATTCAGTGTTTGTGTTTCCTGCCTTGTTTGTATTTTGCATCTACCAAGCCCTCCCCATCCAGTGTTCTGGCACAAAATATAATCAGTTCCGTGGCTTTGAATATACTTGGCAAGCATGCCCCCCTGCACACCTTCCTGTGAGGGAACTGCTTGTAAACTGCAGTAATTTTAAATCTCTCCACGTGACCTTCGTGGTGAGGACATGGATGCTCTGCTGTATTACATCATGTATAGTACAGTTGGGAATTTATGTGACTCTGATTGTCGTCCTAGAAACCAGCCGTTTGTGTGGAACTTGTGTCTGGAGTTTTGTTTTTAGGATTGTGGTTTGTATTTGAACACTTGAACAGTTCAGTAAAAGGAAAAAAAAAAGTTGCCCAGCAATTTAAAAGGCACCTGTCATCATTCGGTGCCTTTCTGTGGCTGAAAGACAAGGCACCCAGCCTGCATTTGTTTCCTTCAGTGTTACGACTATTTGTAGTTTCTGGTCTGAGTCCTCAAGGGGCCATAATACAGATGCAGAGTTTCACAGAGGAGCCAAGAAGATGATGTATTGTAAATATGAGGATTAGGCCCTTGCTTTGTTTTTCTAAGTTTTTTGGACTGTATTGCATATACTCTGCTTAGATTCAATGGCATTTTATTTTTTATTGTTCTTTTTTCCAAATGTTCTCATTGCTCTCTCTATTCCCCAGTTTGATGTTTGGAGTTGCCAAAGCTGCAGCTTTCCTTCTTGCCAAGAGGTCACACAAGCCGTTGTCTTTTTTTTTTTAATGCTTGTATTTTTAGCCCTCCGACATTGCCGGAGGGAGGAGATCCACCCCCTGTATCAACTAGGTCCCGACACATGCCAGGATCCAGGCATCATGGGGCTCATACCAGGGTTTATTTCCCTTGTGCGCTCCCCACCTGTCAGAGGCTGGGCCAGTCATGCAATGACCTCAGTGCACGATTGGATGCACTCCAGCACCTGATGTAGAGAAGTCCGCTGGACCCCACCCTGACAGGCAGGTATGGTCCCAGGCTGCTGCAGCCCCCTGCCAATACTAGGGGTCGGTAGGTGACAGGTACCAAGTTTTCTCCCTCCCCGAAGATGGCAAGCAGTCCCTGGGATACTCAACCTCCCCCCCCGCCCCAGCCGACCCTCCGATGTCCGAGGACTGCTCCTGAACCCTGGCCATCGGCGCCACAGATGGAAGTGCTTCCACTGTGCTGGTGGGCTGGCAGCTGTCTTCTTAACAAACTCCAGAGGCCCTTTTTATTTCAGTAATCCTTCATGGTGCATCTTCACTCTCGCTCCCTAGCTATACACACTCCCCTCCCCACACATCTGTGTACATACCTCAGACTCTCCTCATCCAGATTCCCTTCTCCACCTGATTCCTCCTGGGCTCCCTTCCAGTAGGGCACTGACAGTCAGCTCCATTCACTGCTGGTCGATGAGGAAAAGGCATAGTCAGTAGCAAAGGAGTAGAAGTTATCAAGGCTTTTCACGGTGTGTGGGGTGGATGGACAGTGGTGCCTTCATTCTTGTGGCTGATTGTTTTTCCCCCTCACTTTTTGACATTCCCACCTTCTCAGTGTATGCTAGTATCACCTATGGTGCACTCCTGTAGGTGGGTGGTGGCCAGCATTGCGTGGTCCCCACAATATCCATACCATCACCACTGTGCACCATAGGAAGTGCTCCAGAAGTGGAGCATGTCTCACACTCCCCCTCAGATCTGAGTGCAATACCTACACATCATGCTTCAGATCCCACCTGCCCAGGGCTGGGGTGTCGGGACCAAGACTCAGTCTGGGTTCTCCCATGTCAGTTGGCACCACCGGATCTGCCCCAGTGCTGATTTTTAGTTGGCTGTTGGTGGTGGTTGTGGGGGGGGGGTTAAAAAATGAGTGCTGGTCAGTGCTCTCCCTGACAACTGCAATGTGCGTAGCCCAAGCGAGCCTCAGTGTGGGATTCTGTGACATATACGTGGCAGTTTTAAAGCGCCTCAAAGTATATCTGCCTGGGTAACATACAAGCCTGCACAGCTAAATGAATTGGGATGGGGACAACAGTTTTATTAGCATGGATGTGACGTGGATTTCCAGTGAACCCCAATGCATGGTTAGCTTGTAAATAAGCAACAATCTCATCTCAAACCAGTATAGGGCTTACAGGCAGACTGGATGGGCCTAGCAATCCTTATCAGCCAACAATTTTTATGTTTCTATATATCTCTTTCTACCAGGTATTTCATACTTTTTCATTTTGTAAAATGATGCCCACCTCATGCTCTCACTGTCCTGGTAGTCGTCTGGTAATTCAAAATAGGTACCTGCGGCAATACCCACAACCATCAGTGTAGTGTGGTATGAGGAGGATACTGCACTGTTGCCATCTTTAGGATGAGCTGTTAAACTGAAGTCCCTTCTGTCCATTTCTGGCCACTGTACAGGTGGAAATTAAAGGTCCCATGGCACTTACCAAAGAAGAGTACAGGAGTTTCCCTAGCGTCGTGGCCAACATTCCCCCTAAACAGGTCCATGTAACCTACTTCCAGGGTGCACTTGGAAAATAACCATAACAGCTCAGTGTGCTCTTCCTGGTCACCAATTACAGAGAGAATGAAGTCTAGGTAGGTGTGTGTTATGATATTTTTTTACACACCCGAGGTGAGTGATGAGCCATAAACCTCGAGAGCGAAGCTCGAGAGGTTTATGAGCTGATCACTCACCAGGGGTGTGTAAAAAAAAAAAAAAAAACATCATAACACACACCTACCTAGACTTTCTCTTTTTATAATTACTGGTGCAAAGACCTACTCCCCGAGACAATCTGTTTCCTTTCTGCAGCCCATTAGCGAGTTATTCGGGTCCCTTAGTGAAGCGTGACCAAGCGGTGTTTGTTCCAGAAAATAATATTGCCGAAAATGTACACAAACTGCAGTGCTTTGTTTACAAATTCCGGCCGTTGTAGCAGTTAACCTCATTTTTCTTATTTTTTTGAGTTAAAGCTGCTGAGTATAGACTGAGAAGAGCGAGTGACTCAGCGGCCTCAGAAGATGAGATTCAAGTGTAAGTCAGTGTTGCCATATTGAATCTCGTCTTCTGAGGCCGCCGAGTCACTCGCTCTCCTCGGTTTATACTCGGCGGCTTTCCTAACTCAAAGAAATAAGAAAAATGAGATTAAATGCTACAACGGACAGGATTTTTAAACAAAGCACTGCAGTTTGTGCACATTTTTGACAATATTATTTTCCGGGAACGAACACCGCTCAGTCACGCTACACTGCCAGGAAAGTGAAAGTGGCACTCGAGGACAGTGCAAGTGAGTTGTCTTCAGAACACCGTAATAACCGGTTTTCGACTTATTACAGTGTTTGAGAGTGATGGTAATCCGGTTGATAAATAGGCTCACCAGTGATTATAAATGAATAAATACAAACTTGAGAGATGATATGAGAGGGCCAGGGGAAGAACGAGTCCTCACTAAGAGGTGCAATGCAGGTAGTCAGAACAAGAGGGCAACAGCAGCATATTCTACTGAAGCTGAGAAAGTGGAGGAAGATAGGCATAGCAGGCCACTGTATCTGTCAGAGTGATAGTGAGTGACAGTACTTGAGCATGGGGACTTAAGGGAGGGAATAGGATGCACTACTGTACTTGAGAGAAGGGGGTTAGGTAGGAGTTTGTATGTTTTACTGTACATGACAGAGGGGAATCAGGCAGGGGGTCATGAGTGTTATTGAATATTAGAGAGGCGAGTCAGGCTGGGGGTTGCATGTTCTACTGTATTTGAGAGAGGGAAGTCAGGCAGAGGTAACGTGTATTACTGCTATTGAAAGAAGGGAGTCAGGCTGGTGTTCGCATGTGGTACCATGTCTGGGGGGGGAGTCATATAGTGGGTCCTGTTTATTATAATAATACTAGAAATAGGGGAGTCAGGCAGGGGATCCTCTGTATTACTGTGCCTGAGAGAGAGGGGTCATGCAGGGGGTCATATGTATTATTGTGCATGAGAGGGGAGCGAGGCAGGGGGCCGTGTGCATTACTGTACCAGAGCTGAGAGAGAACAAGAGAAAGGGGATTCATTCAGGGGGTCCTGTGTATTATTGTACTTGACAGAGGGGAGTTAGTCAGACTTTTTTTTCATATTTCCTGTACCTGAGAGAAGGGAGTCAGGCAGGGGAGCCCGTGCCTTACTGTACCTGAGAGAGGGGAGTCAGGCAAGGCATTTTGTGTATTACTGTGCGTTGCTGAACAGAGATGGGTTTTGTTTGTAAGTATAACTGAGAGAGGTGAGTCAAGCAGAGAGTAGTGTGTGCTGCTGCACTTTGAAATAGGGAAGGGGCTGTGGGTGTCACTCAGAGGTTAAATGGGGCAGGACCTCTCAGGAACTCAGTTCCACCTGGCTATGTATTGTTCAGAAGAGACCGAGGTGCAAAAAGGGGGGGAGGAGTGGCCCTGTATGTTAATGAAAATATCAAAGCTACAGAAATTCAGAATACACATAAGGAGCCAGAAGAACTGTGGGTCACCCTGGAAACAGGAAATGGGACAGCCATAAGAACTGGGGTTGTCTACAGGCCCCCAGACCAGAGGGAGGACATAGACACATTACTGTTAGAAGATATACAAAACATGACAGCTAAAGGAGGTTCTGATAATGGGAGACTTCAACATGCCAGATACAGATTGGTCAATACCAGCAGGAACATCTGCCAGAACTAGACTCATAGTGGATTCCCTGCAGGGGAGGGCCTCAAACAACTGGTACAGCAAACCCACAAGAGACAGGGCTATCTCGATCTAGTACTGACTAACAAAGAAGGGATCACAGATCTCCAGGTAGAAGGTCACCTGGGGCCAGTGACCATCACATGGTATGGTTCAATTGGCTACTACATCTAAATCATCCCATTCCAAGGCAAAATATGGGACTTCAGAGGAGCTGACTTTGATAAGATGGCCAACAGAGTTAAGCTAGCCCTGGCAAAAGAAACACAGGTGAGGAGGTACAGGCAAAGTGGGCAAGCATTAAGGATACAATACTTGAAGCAACATCCCATTGTGTTAGACAGAAAAGGAAGTGCAAAAGAAGAAGGAAACCACTTTGGTTCTCAAATACAGTAGCAGAAAAGGTCAGAGCCAAAAGGCTGGCCTTCAGAAAATATAAGGGAACACAGCGGGATGAAGATAGGGGGCATACCAAACTGCCCTAAGGGAAGCAGGTAAGGCAGTAAGGCAGGCAAAGTCCCAAACTGAGGAAACACTCAGCACAAACAGTAAAAGAAGGTGACAAGACTTTCTATAGATACATTAGTGAAAGGAGAAAGTCCAGAGGAGTGCTAAGCTTAATGGAGAAAGGGAGCATGTGGGAGGAGGAGACCCTGCAAAGGCATCTATCCTAAATAGATACTTTTGCTCAGTATTCACTGAAGAGAAGGTAGGGCAGGGCCCACAGCTCAGCATCATGGACACAGGGGAGGGAGGTGAGCACTACTCCCTTCACAAAGAAAGGGTCCTACAAGAGCTTAGCAAGCTCAGGTGATAAGGCAATGGGACCTGATGGCACATCCCAGGGTACTTAAGGAGCTAAAGGAGGAACCAGCAGAGCCATTAGCAGAATTGTTTAGTGAGTCTCTGAGCACAGGAGAGGTCCCAGAAGACTGGAGAAGGGCTCATGTGATCCCGCTCCACAAGAGTGGTAGCAGGGAGGAGGCAGGGAACTACAGACCAGTCAGTCTTACCTCAGTAGTGGGCAAGATTATGGATGCACTCCTTGAGGAAAGGATGGTGCAACACCTGGAATCCATAGGGGCACAGGATCCAAGACAGCATGGGTTTACAAAAGGAAGGTCCTGTCAAACTAATCTCATAGATTTCTTTGACTGGGTAACCAGAGTGGTGGACCAAGGGGGAGCAGTTGATGTCGCCTACCTTGACTTAAGCAAAGCTTTTGACACTGTTCCACTATAGAAGATTGGATAAATAAGCTAGGTAGGCTCTGGGTGGGCTGAAGTTGGTCAACTGGGTGGCAAACTGGTTGACTGGCAGAAAACAGAGAGTGGTGGTAAATGGTATACAGTCAGAAGAGATGCAAGTCACAAGTGGGGTACTCTAGGGATCAGTCCTGGGGCCAGTCCTATTCAACATCTTCATTAGTGACCTAGCAGATGGACTAGAGGGTAAGGCTTGTCTGTTTGCAGATGACACCAAGATCTGCAACAGAGTAGATGATCCAGATGGGGTGGGCAGAATGAGAAGAGATCTGGATAAACTAGCAGAATGGTCAGAAGAGTGGCAACTGGGATTTAATGCAAAGAAGTGCAAAATCATGCACATAGGGAAGAGAAACCCTGAAGCCACCTATAGGCTGGGAGGGGAGTTGCTAGCAGTCACAAAGGAAGAAAGAGACTTGGGCATCATCATCACTGATGACCTGAAATCATCCAAGCAGACCTCTAAAGCAGTAGGTAAGGCTAGGGGGGTGTTAGGGTGTATTAGTAGGGTATCACAAGTCGTAAGAGGGAGGTAATAATCCCTCTGTACAAGACACTGGTTAGGCCCCATCTGGAGTACTGGCAAAGTATTGGAGCCACACCTTCACAAGGACATTAACCAAATTGAGGCAGTCCAGAGAAGGGCAACAAAATGGTGCAGGGACTGCATCAGAAGACATATGAGGACAGATTAACGGAGCTCAATATGTATACCCTTGAGCAAAGGAGGGAGAGAGGTGATATGATCGAGACATTTAAACACCTTAAGGGCATAAACAAGGTGAAAGAGTCTAACATGTTTAAATATAAGAAAAATAGCAGGACAAGAGGACACAGCATGAGATTAGAGGGAGGCCGATTAAGGGGGAATGTGAGGAAATTCTTTTTCACAGAAAGGGGTGGTAGATGCATGGAATGGCTTACCACAAGAAGTGGTGGCTATGAATACAGTGCAGGGCTTCAAACAGGCATGGGATAGGCATAAGGGAGCAATACAAATGACTATGAATAGATAGGTCACTGACATCGCAAAGGCGCGATGGCACATTTATAAGGTAGAAAGAAATGGGCAGACTGGATGGGCCTTTAGTGTCCTTATCTGCCGCCAACTTCTATGTTTCTATGTTTCCACCTCCTCTGACAACTCTCTCTATCGAGTACTGTTGGAGAGTTCCACTTCCCAAATGTCACAGTACCAGATAGGTGAGAATCAGGCCAAGATTTCCTGAAGCAGGCATGTGGAGGCCACCAGAGGCCTAAAAGCTTTATAAAAAAAATGCATAGCTTAGATGACAAAGAAAGAGGGGTAAGAACACATCCCTCAGCTTTGTTTGCCTAGAATTATTACACTGTTCCTTTAAAACAGAAAGCAAATGTTGCTGAGTCTTTTACAGTGCCTGGTTTCATTTATACTGGAGCCAGACTTACTGTGTGAGAGCCTTCCACATGCTGGAATTAGTCTTAAGCCTGCTTCTGTGGCATTGCCAAATACCATGTTTGTGTTTTATTTAGAATTCTTTTCACGGCCAGTCAAATCTGTGCAGGCACACATAGGCGCTGTTGCGCCCCATGGAGAAAATAAGCAAGCTCGCGTTTTCTTTGGCAGAGGCCATGGCCACAAAAGACTGCGGGTTAAAAAAAAAATTTTAAAGCTATTTTAACCCATAACAGATGTATAAAGTAGGCACCGACATGCCAGTTTTCATAGTTTTAATTAAAAAATAATTGCAGTGTAATGGGATGTTGGTGACAAATTTGGATAAATGGTGGGTGACCATATCTCAAGGCTTGTTTCGCTTATGCAGAGGTGTATTTTTCTTGGCTTAATGTAAAGACAATTCTAATGAAAAGTAAAAGGACAAGAATCGAAAAAAAATTAGGCCTTGCTTTGTCATATTTCTGTAGGGTAATAAACAACATGCTCGAAACTTCGGGGTGGGGGTGAGGGCACAGAGGCTTTTTCTGTGTTGTCAGACTTCCTCTTCATTTGGAAAAAGAGGAAATGAAATATACATTAGGATGCCTCTCCACAGAGGTAGGACACTAAGTGGTTAACTCAGCCATAGTTTTTAAAAATGAACATTAACTGGGGTCTGTTGTGCTTAGTATGATGAAATATTGATTTGTAGAGGTAATCTGTAACCCCCACCATCACTACAGCAGAGTCCTAATCCCTCACCCATAAAAGTCGAGGAGGGACTCCAGGAGGTCATTCTTTCTGTGACCATAACCTGTGGGAAGCAGCACGGTGCAAGACAGAAACAAACTTTTTGTTATGACAGCTTTCCATGTGACAGCCGTCCATTCCCAGTGGCAGCTGCTTCCACACTTATCCAGATTGTCAGATCTTAGCACAAACGTTTATGTTGGTAAACAGCAGTCAAAAAGGAATTTCCCTGCTTCTTTGAGCCTTTATTGTGTAGCTTAGTGAAACTCCCAGTTATTTTTTACATTGAAAGTATAGTAGTTGGCCTGGCCCGGTGACACTGGCTTGAAGTGCATGGCCACTTGTCCTAAGCCCGATAAGCCCAATTTTCCCACCCCAGGCTGGGTGAGTCTTGCATCACTATAAGAAGGCAGTGCGCATTGACGGGGGGGGGGGGTGTTAGAAGAGTCCTATTCTATGAGTTACACCTGCAGGTGAGGAGCGGGGTATACACTGATGCTTTGGGAGACCATGCACTGTCAGTGGCTCTCCACCTGTACGTCAGCACCACAGGCACTTATAGGCTGTATGTTGGGAGGTTAAAAAGCCAGCAACCAGGGAAGAAAACACAGCACACAAGAGGATGATTGACTAAAGAAAGGGGGCACAACCAAGGGGCATGAGTGGAAGCTGGAGGGGGGAAATGACAGTGGAGATTGCAGGAGACATTACTTCACTGAGAGGGTGGTGGGGCCACGCAATGCACTGCCCGGGAGTCTGGTGGAGGAGAGCACAGTGGAGGGTTTCAAGAGGGGGTGGGACAGGTACAAGTGAAAACTGAAGCCGAAGATGACCCTCTCTGGGCTATGGGGGTGGGAGAGCGAGCACCCATTAGAGGCTGGCTACCGAGCAGACACAACAGACCATCAGGCCTATTCTGCTGGCTTTTTAGTATGTTAGTATTAGTGCAACCCACTCCAGTGCCAGTAAATGCCATCTGCTCCATTCTACTCCGGTCCCCCGATCAAGACTGCTCCTTTGTGGTTAGCAGCGCAAGGGTCAGTTGTTCGGGCCCCGCCATGGTGGGTAAAGCCATGGTCCAAGTTGGAGGACCAAAGTGGATGTGTCCTGGTAGGAGCATGGAGGTTAGTAACTGTGGGTGGGAGGACAGTAAGCATGTGTACTGCTGTATGTACTTGTTAAACTATGAAACAGAAAACAAATTTTTAAAAAAGTAAGTGCAGGTGTTAGTCCTGCGACTAAAATGTGAGAGATTGCAACCAAAAGCTGAATTTGGCTTTTAGCATATTTGTCTAGTAGCCAGTGACTTTTTTTTTTTTACTTTTCACACAGAGCCTACAGGGACATGGGCAACTGAATATAAACAGTTGAAAGACAGTGTTTGATAGCTGGGGGAAACAAATTAGCAGATTCTGCATTGTTGTTTAATGAATGGCAAATGTGTGTACTGATTCTGAAACCGGAAAGGGCTTGTTCAGTTGCACTACTAACCGAACTATACAGAGACCAACTCGAGAGCTGCAGTGGCTCCAAGGTTTCCAAACTGTAGAGATCGGGACTCCTAGCCTAGATGCAGCATCTCATTTCCAGTGGGGGTCCTGCTTCTATTAACTTTTGCAGCTTTGTGGACTGGAACACCAAGAGGTTAAGTGACTTGCCCGGGGTAACACAGTCAGCATTTGGCTCTGCCGGGGTTTGAACCTTTGATCACCTGGTTGTTCTCAACTCAGTGCTCTAGCCAGGGGCAGATTAGCAGCGCTTGTGTCCTACAGGTCTGGCAACTATCCTCAGGGATACAACATGCTAATGAACCTTGTGTCCTGAGAGTCTGCCACAGCAGAAAGGACGTGGGCACCTGCTTCTTCGAGAGCCCTGAGCTGTACCTTTTTATCCCGAAATGCATTTTGGGGATGCCCAAAAAGAAAGGTAAACTATAGTGAGGTCGAGTTTCTGAGGCCCTTGATAAACCCCCCCCACCTGCCCTAACTCCACCCCCCTCTCCAGCTGCCCAGAGGCTTAGGACTTGTCCACCTAAATATCTTCAGCATTAGAAATACAATTAGCCTGTTGCAACCTATTGCCCTCTCCCTAAGTCAAGATATACTGGTTATTTCTGAAACCTGGTTAAAACCACACAATCTTGATGCCGAATTTACTCTTCCTGGTTACACGTTAATCTGCCACGACAGACTAGGAAACAAAAGAGGTGGAGGAGTCGCCATGTATATCGACTCTTCGCTTTAGTGCACTCCAGTAATGCTGCCTAGCCCCACGCACACCATAGATGCTTTATTAATCAAACTCTCCCTCCCCTACACCTGCCCCATTTTCATTGCCGGATCCTACTGCCCGCCCGACTCACCCACACCTTCCATCTTGGAGCATGTGAACATCCTTACAACACTGGCCACTGGGGGCGAACTACATATCCTCGGTGATTTCAGCCAGAATTGGCTCTCAGGCAGCTCCAAGCTGCGTGGCATCATTAAACCTAGCCCAACTGATCACAGAACCTACACGCCTCAACCTCAAATCAATGAACCATTCTCTCCTAGACTGGTCTCTAACCTCGCACCCCCACCGGATTCTCGCCTCTGGCCTATTACCAGATGCCTTAAGCAATCATCACATGATCTACGCAGTTAGAAAAATTCACAGACCCAAAGCACCCCCTCCCCGACCAATCCTGTCTAGATCCTTCAAATCCCTGGACCTTGCTTCCATCCTTATTGACCTATCACACATCCCCATGGCTACCTCAATAGACTACGCCTGGGAGTCAAGGTTCATCACCATCTGGAATTCACATGCCCCCCTTAGACATGCCCGTGTGAGGGGCACCCACCTGCCATGGATTTCCATGGACATCACGTCCCTTCTCAGGGACAGAGATCAGGCCTACAAGGCTTTCAAAAGCTCCAGCTCACCCGAGCTCTGCCATAAGTATCAGGCCCTGCGAAATGCCTGCACTAGACGAATCTGCCGAGCAAAGGCAAGCTACTTCTGAGACACCATCAATGCCAACTTAAGCCAGCCATCAAAATTTTGGAAGGTGGTCAATTCACTATTCTCATCTCCTTCGCAGCCCCCCCCACCCATGCTCTAGTCATTGGTGACTCCACAAGCACTGACCCACTCAAAGTGGCCTCACAATTCAACTCATTCTTTACAAAATGCTCCTCATCACTTTGGCCTCCACTACACTCCTGATGTGCAAACACCCCCTCCCTCCCTCCCCAACCAAGCCCCTTTAACTGGTTCCTCCTTTGCTTTCCATCAGATTTCTGCAGCAGAAGTTTACTATGCCCTTCTCACCCTAATCCTTCCAGGCAAATGCCCCACAGGCCTGGATTCCAAACTCCTCTATTTATCAGCTCCAGCCATCGCCTCTCCCTGGCTTCCCTCTACAACCTCTCGTTCTCATTAGCGGCCACCCCAACCAAATGGAAGCTCGCCACTGTCATCCCGATACCGAAAGGTGGCGATCCCTCTAACCCTGGTAATTACCGCCCAATATCCCTCCTACTTAATCTGGCTAAAATCCAAGAACACCTTGTCCTCACACATCTCTCCGCATATCTTGACTCCACATTTCTTTTTTCTTACCCTACCAGTCTGGGTTTAGGAAATCCACCCCACAACCACCTCCCTCCTAAGACTCACCGACTCCATCCTCACTGGAATGGATAGGGGCCACATCACGTCAGCCATTTATGTTGACCTGGCAAAAGCCTTCGACACTGTCTCCCACTCCCTTCTTCTTATCAAGCTTTCCCAAGTGGGGCCACCAGTTGGTTTCACTCATACTTGGCAGGCAGATCCCAGTCCGTCATAATTGGTAATACCATCTCTGCCTTCTTCCCTGTTACCTTGGGTGTACCACAAGGCTCTGTCCTTGGCCTGCTTCTTTTCTCCATCTTCCTAAACGACCTGCCCTCTACCTGCCACTCATCCATTTACATGTACGTGGATGATACAGTGCAGTAAACATCCGGCCCCTCAACCTCTGATGTAGCAACCAGACTCCAGCAGGACTTCAATGCAGTTCAGCGCGGGTTCCGCTCTAATCATCTCTTTCTCAATGCCAAGAAAACAGTCTCCATGACCTTTGGCATAAGGCAGAGACTTTCTAGGGTCCCCTCCTTCCACACCCTCGATTGGAATACTCTTGAGGCTTGTACCTCCTGCAAATATCTTGGGGTCTGACTGGACCAGCGACTTGATTTCTCTGCACACATCAATGTCATCCTCAAAAAGCTCCACTCCAAGCTGGGTGGGTTGTACCGAAACCGTGGATGCATTCCTCTGCCAGCCCGCTGGGAAGTTGTGCTAAAGATGATCCTCCCTATCTTTGACTATGGGGATGTAGTCTAGAGTGCCGCCCCTAAGTCCACCCTAGCCAGACTGGACCCCCTTTTCTTCTCCTTCTGTCGCTTCGCCCTTGTCTGTCCTCCATCCACTCATCACTGTGTCTTATACAGGAACCTAAACCTCCCTTCCCTGCAGGGCCGGCAACTCTCACACTGTGCCAGTATCACGGCCAAATATTGGACACAGTCCCTCCCTCTCTATCTAGCCTCCGCCCTCTCAGCTCATACCAATCCGGACTATAAACTTACGAAAAATTATCTACGTCTCCTGTCCGTTCCACTCAGGTGCACCTCAGCTGGCCAGTCAGCTTTCTCTTACAGCATGCCAAAACTCTGGAACTCACTGCTCCCCCCCCCCCGGATATCCGGCACACCTCCCCCAACCTGCACCTAAACTCCCTTGTCAAAACTCACTTCTCTTCCAGCTGCACTTGCCCCAGTGTTAGCCAATGACTATAGATTTCAGGATTGCTAGCAAGTAGGACTGTCTTAATCCTATGCAATGTTACCTCACCTCATTGCCATATGTAATTTGCCTCAACTGTCATCTCTGTAATCTTTGCCACATTTCTGCACCCTAATGAACTGTTCTCTCTGAATGCTGTACTGCACTTCCACCTTGTATGACTACCTTGAAAACTTGCCTGAATTATGCTTTATGTATGCATCCCCTGAAAAGTGTCTGAATTATGTTTTATGTATATACTCCCTTTACCCTACCCCCAGGGCATATCTGGAATTGAGCAGTAGTCTGCTCAGCGTGCCTCCCTGGTAAAACCTTTAAATAAATAAATAAATGAACCACCAGTTAATGCTTGCATTAAGGTTGACTCTGACTGTGTTGGCTTGGTGGTTCAGGAATATGTAGCCATTAGAGAGCAGACCCACCATGGAGGTGGTTGGTTTGCTTTCCAGGGCAGAAAGAATGTGATATGCGTTGCTCAACAACATGCCCTATGGCAGCCTCTCAGGAAGGACCGAACAAGTTAGCAGCGGATCCAGAAGAGACCATTTATGGGTTTTCTCTAGAGATTGAAGTAAATAACCCAAGAGCTGAGTGTGTAGTAATGCTGACCCATGCACAGAGGGTGATGAGGCACAGAGCATTTACATCAAGTGCCTTTATTCCCATGGGAAGTGCATTGATTTAGCATTATAAAATGGATGAGAACATTCTAGCCACCCAATTGGCTGACAAGTACAAGAGTGTAATTATCTGTCCGTAACTGTTTTCCTGTGCTTGTTTAGCCTGTGCACTAGGTTTGGCTACAATATCAATACACCTCAGTAGGGACTATATTTTTATCTTCTGCTCATATTTCTTACATAAAATAATAGATTTCTTTTTTTTGGAACCTGTGTTATAAGTGCAATAACAGGGGTGTGTAATTAATAATCACACTTTCCTTTTGAGAGTTTAAAGACACTCTGTGCAAGTGCCTCGTGCCTAACAACACACTTGAGGCATGTGATTATTGACCCAAAGTACACATCCTGCCTTGTTTTATTGCATCCTTACCATACACACACACACACACTGGAGTGGGTTATTGAGTTTATAAAATGACTTGCTCTTGTGTAGTAAACAGGCTTTTGGGCTATTAAAATGAGATCAAAAACATGATTGTGTATCAACGTGAAAGCAGTGTGCAGTCATGTGGTCTGTCTCGGTTAGTCAGGGTTATTTAGTATTTTTTATTTTATTTTATAATTAATGACATACCACATCTGTACGTGCTGAAAGCACTATATGAAGATGGTCCTTTTTTTTTTCCCCCTTACATCATTGTCTATGTTTTTATGTGGCTCACTGTGGGATCCAAAGGCATAAATGGTCCCATGGAAATTCTGAAACCATGCTGTGATCTTCAAAGTTATTAATGGTTTTAAA
Organism: Neoceratodus forsteri; assembly: GCA_016271365.2. Classification (NCBI taxonomy): domain Eukaryota; kingdom Metazoa; phylum Chordata; order Ceratodontiformes; family Ceratodontidae; genus Neoceratodus; species Neoceratodus forsteri. The sequence goes on along the minus strand of CM028134.1, from coordinate 543,362,614 downwards.
GACTAAATTCTGACCATTTAAACTTTTATTCGTCAGCGCAGGGTGCATCCGTCACTTCTATGAGTGGGTAGTTGTACCCTTGCTGCAGGCAGGAGACCAAATAGAAGCAATGACACCCCAAGTGAGGTTCTGTAGTTCCGACCTCCAGTTTGTCTCCTGTTTTGGAGACGCAAGGTCAGGGGTTGGTGTGTTATTTGCTTTAAAATTCTGTGTGTTGCCTGGCCCGGTGACGCTGTGGGTTGAGGCACTGGACGCCACACCTCATGCCACTCCGGCGACCCGTGTTCGGGAGCGAACTCGAGAGGCGCCGAAATGTTCAGGGTGGGTAGAGGATTGAGCGCCGCTGGCTGCTCTCCTCCCGGGAGGGAGGACGGAGCCCAGTGCACCAGCGGCTCCAGGTGGAGATCAGGAGCGCTGCAGTGCGCTGGGCTGCACACAGTACTGCGTGGCTGACGCAGGCAGGATTGCCATGTGCCTTTGTGCCAAGGGTGCCCACACAAGGGGGCTAGGTCCGCCAGAACAAGGAAAACACCAGTGCCATGGAGCAGGCGACGGCACCTGTCCCCCATGCCCTCTGCTGGGTTACCCTCGACTGACCTCTCGGTTCCCCCCGCAGACCCCCATCCGCAGACTGCCTTACAAGAGCACCCAAGAGGAGGGGTGACCCACCCTGGATGGGTTAAGCCAGGGGTGCTGGCTGCGGGGGAGAGAGGAGGCACAGTGTGAGGAGCCTCAGGCAGGCAGGACACAGACAGGATGCCCAAGAGAAGGTCCACAGGACCATGACAGGAGTGAAATGAAGTAAAATAAAAAATTCTGTGTTAGTGCACCATCTGCAGTCATGTTGCATACCCAAGGAGTTGGAAGCTCAGTCCCCATATTCTAGTGGAGTGAGACCTGGTGCTAGTGGCACAAAATGCACTGGTGCTTTGAAAGCATATTGGGATATTAAATGTTAAGCAGAGGGGGGAGATGCAACATATTGCTGACACGAGGGAGGAGAGCACACTGGAGAGAAACTGGAAGACAAGGAGGCGGGGGAGAGAGACCCCACTTCAGGAGGGGGGGTCCGTACCAAGGATGGGTCCCTAGGTAAAAGGGACCCACAGAGGGCCTCTGGAGGTAGGGGTACTATTACAAGGGGTGAGGATGACAGTGTGGGGGAAGGGGAAATGATTAAGGCCAGGATAAATAGCTCGGATAAGAGGGTTAAAGGGGACACCCATTCATGGGGGTCTGAGTTAACTGGGCAAAATAATGGAAGCAGAAAGGGGAGGGTGACAAGGGCGGTCTCTCATAATAAAGCAGAAAGATTCCCATGGAATTAAGGTCATGGATAAGGGGGGGATTGAAAGCGTACAGTGGAGGTAACCTTAAGGATGATGGCGGAGTTGAGGTTCTGTTATTGGAAGACTCAATGATTAGAAGTATCCATTGGGAAGTATGGAGCGGGAGATGCCATAGCCAGGTGAAGGTAGTGAGTATCTCTGGGCTGACGGTGCACAGAGCAAAGTTCATGGTGTATGAACTGGTTAAGGATTATGGAGAGAACCAGATTTCCTGGTGCATTTGGAAACTAACGATATAGAGGGATATAGCGTTCTGGAAATCCAAGCAAGGTTCCGAGAACTTGCCAGAGTCTGTCGGGATAATGGACGCAACATTTCCTTTTTGGAAATATTGCCGGTACCAAGGGCCTCAGTGGAAAACAAAATGAAGATCACAGAGGTTAATGACTGGCTCAGGAAGTGGGGTGAAGAAACTGGGTCGGGGATGTTAGGAAACCGGGATGGAGACTGGGAGGACAAGGGACTGTATTCCAAGGACAGGCTTCATCTTACCCCATTAGGGAAGGAAGTCCTTAAACAGGGGTGGCGGACTACATTCAAGAAAGGTGGGGTTTAAACTTGTGGGGGAGGGATAAGGAGGGGCTGGCCTGAAGCCCTCTCCTCTAGATGAGAGGAGTAGCCATCAAACCCAAGGGGAGGGAAGGGGAGAGGGAAACAGACTGGGAGGAGGTTTCAGGAGGAGCAGAGGGAGGTTGGAAGCATAAGGAACCCGGGTGGCATTCGACAAAGGGGATCAGGGATAAGGGGTGGTGGGTGGTGTTAGTAAATGCCAGGACCTTGGGAAACAAGTTGCCAGAGTTCCAGGCCATGCTGTTTGGGGGATGTTGCGGCGGTCACAGAAACGTCGGCTAACAAAAACCATGATTGGGACCTAAACATGAGGGGGATACACTATACTCAGGAAGGATAGAAAGGAGGGCAGAGGGTGTGGAGTGGCTATGTTCATTAGAGACGGCATAGAAATTGCTTGGGTAGGAGAGGCAGAGGGAAATGTGGAGGCCTTATGAGTCACCTTATGAACCCCGGCAGGAGGTAAGATCAAGCTGGGTGTAGTATACAGGCCCCCCGGGATGGGTGATGTTCTGGACGATGGTTTGCTGGACAGCATAATTGCCCAGTGCGGACCTAAAGGGAAGGGAGTGGTGTTGATGGGGGACCTTAATATGCCAGGTACAAACTGGGGAACCATGTCTTGTAAGGTGGCCAAGGAGCAGAGGCTGCTGGACGGCTTCCAGGATGTGTCCTTAACACAGCACGTGATGGAGCCCACAAGGGAGGGGCATGTCCTGGACATGGTTCTGGCGGATGGGAATCTGGTAAGGGACCTGGTTGTAGAGAATCCCCTGACTGGAAGCGACCACAATACAGTCTGGTTTCAAATAAGCATGGGGGAAGGGGGGGAAAGAACTAGGACACTGGCCGTGGACTTGAGGTGGGAAGACTTTATGGGCATGGGAAATATTCTCAAGGATCACTTGAAGGGGATTACAACAATGACAGATGTGGAAAAGAGATGGGAGGTCATAAAATGGGGACTTCATGAGGCAGTCCGGACCTGTGCTAAGGTGAAGCATAAGGGAGCAAGGTCACATAAACCATACTGGTGGTCCAGTGAAGTTCAGGTAGCGGTCAGAGAAAAGAAGGCTGCCTACATAAAATACAAAACAACAAGAGGGGATAGGGAAAAGTCACCCGGATGGTACGGGGGCAAAGTCCAGTAAAGAGCAGCGGTTGGCACATGGGATACGGGGAGGGGAAAAGGGATTCTTCCGGTACATTGGGGAGCGGAGAAAAACTAAGGGCCAGCTCGGCAGATTGAGATCAGAAGGTGGGTGGGTGGGTGGAAGAGGCGAGGGACCAGGCGGAGGTATTAAACGAGTACTTCGCCTCAGTGTTCACTAGGAAGGGAGATGGGATATTTACAAAGCAAGGCACGATGGGGATAGAAGCGATACTGTGTGAGATTGGGGGAGCAACAGAAATGGAGCATAAGAGAGGGAGAGGTACCCCAGGGTATCACATCATGATAAGGATAAAAAGGCCAGTAAGGTGGGGGGGACGGATGATGCTATCTCCACCGAACAGTTGTGGCAAGCCCTTAAGGCCCTAAAGAAAGATAAATCTCCTGGGCCGGATGGTATTCATCTGAGAGTACTATGGGAATTGGCAGACGTACTGGCCGCACCCCTGGCGGAGCACTTCAACAGGTCGCTTGAGACAGGGAGGGTACCTAGGTATTGTCGAGAGGCACATGTGGTGCCAATTCATAAAGGGGGGTCAAGGGAAGTACCAGGTAACTACAGACCCATCAGTTTGACCTCAGTGGTGGAAAAATTAATGGAGCGTGTACTGAAGGAATGAGTGGGGGTGTTCTTGAAGGAGGTGGGAGGTCTGGATAGTCGGTAACATGGGTTTGTGCCAGGTGGATCGTGTCAAACCAACACAGGGGAAAGCCTGTAGATGTACTATTCTTAGACTTCAGCAAGGCGTTTGACTCGGTCCCCCACAATGGTCTGGTGGAGAAACTGATGGGGATGGGTGTGGGCCCATTGATGGTCAGATGGATAGGAAACTGGCTGTACACAACGAGTAGTGGTTGGTGGGGAGCTCTTGAACCCTAGAGGGGTCAGTAGTGGGGTACCGCAGGGCTCGGTCCTAGGTCTGGTCCTGTTTAATGCATACATATCTCACATCAGGGTGGGTATAGGGTGTGAAATGAGTCTCTTCGCTGACGCCTCCAAGTTTGGAGCAGTAGTAGAGGGGGAAGAGGGGAAGTTGGCCCTGCAAGCTTATCTGGACACCCTGGAAAGGTGGACTCACACCTGGAAATTAAATTTCAATACCACCAAGTGCAAGGTGTTACATCTTGGGCGGGGGATACCCTAAACACTGGTACACCTTGGGAGGGCAGGCAATGGAGGCCTCAACATGGGAAAAAGACCTAGGGGTCATGATGGATACATGTATGAATAACACTGAGCAGTGCAGGAGAACGGCGAGCAAAAGAAAACAGGATGTTGGGATGCATCGTAAGGGGGATCACCTCTAGAAGCAGGGAACTGATTCTGCCGCTGTACAATGGACTGGTTAGACCACACCTTGAGTACTATGTACAGTACTGGAGACCACACTTGAAGAGGCACATACAGCTCCTGGAGAGGGTACAGAGGAGGGCTACCAAGATGATATGAGGACTGGGGCATTTGACATATGAGGACAGACTTGAGGAGCTTGGCCTATTTTCATTGGAGAGGAGAGACAGGAGGGACATGATTGAGGTCTTCAAGTACCTCAAGGGAATAAACAGGGTAAACACGGAGGGCATCTTTAGACTAAAGGAGGGAGGTATCACCAGAGGACATGGTTTGAAGTTGGAAGATGGAAGGATGAGGGGGGGAAAGAAGAAGAGGTTTTTCACTGAGAGGGTGGTGGATCCTAGGAACGCACTGCCTGGAGAGCTGGTTCAGGGTTCCATGGTGGAGGGCTTCAAGAAAGTGTGAGACAGATACAGAAAGGGGATGTATCAGATGAGGGCCTGGCCCAGAGGGGAGGGGAGGGATGATAGGGGCTTCTGGTACAGAAGGAGGGCCCCGGTTCCCAACAAGGGATCTGAGGTTCGAGCAGACTCAATAGACCGCAAAGCCTAATCTGCTGGCAATTAGTATGTTAGTATGGATACTGTTTTAGTATAGGTGGTATGATTTGCCAGATGTCTTCAAGGAGAAAACTGAATCTGCCTATGCCCTTTGTGGCTGTGGAAAAGTGTCCTAGCATAGCCAGAAGAGCTCTGGCAGGGGGCCGAGGAATGGGGAGTATAATAAAAAAGAAAAGATTGCTGTAATTGGAAAAATCATAATCTGAAGTCTAACTCACTTACTGGTCCCTGGACTCTGACCCCTTTCTCAGCTTGAGCCCTGCCTGTACTGCCTCACACGGAGGGCTATGTTATCTTCAGTGTAAAAAAAGATGTGTACCATTGGTAGAGAAGTTGGGATAGCATGCATTTAGGATTTGAGCATGTAAAATTGTTTGTCTATACAATTAGATTAGTATTTCACAGCAAGCCAGTTTTATCAGAGGGAAAAGGTTCTTTTGACAACAGGAGTAAGCTTTTCCTAATGGAGCCTTATTAACTGACAGGTATATTTGCGTTTTAAACACTAATTGATGCCTCATCATTTCACGCCTCCAGTGTGGCATAAAACTGCAGGATTTGGTGTAGCATAATTTGTCGGCTACTAATGGCCCATCCTGTCACCGTGTGCATGCAAGGCAAACCCAACAGGAAGCTGTAGCGCTCCTGAATTGGCCATGCTCGCAGATTATTCATTTAGCTGGTGAGAATTTACTTCCTGCCTCCTCCTTGTTAATGCTGTACAAAATGAGTAATCCTCAGTTCTTCACCTGCAGAGGAGAGCAGTCAGTCTTTGGAAAAGTGAAACTGTACAAAACCCATGAAAGGTTGGACTGACAGAAATAATTTTGTGTGGGGAGTAGAGTGGTTTCTCTTCTGAAAAAAAATCCTCCTGAGGGAAAACTTAAGCAGTGCTTTAATAATAATTGCAATACTACAAGTACCAACCAGAGCAGGCCCATTGGGTGTCCAAATGTTCAGCATTTGAAGGAACCAATAACAGTTTTAACCCTTTAACGTGCACGTATGTACATGTTGATGTCTAGGTGTTGTCTAAGAGCTGTTTTTACTTGGGAAGTGTACTAAAATGATAAAAATGCAAACACTCTACCTTTTCAGTTTGGGAATACTATACTTATGTGATGTTAAGCCTGACTCCTACCCCAGTGCTATGAGAATATTCATTTATTCCTGGTTAAGTTGTTCCAATATGTCTCCAAGTATCTCTCTCTCTCTCTCTTTCTCTTTCTCTCTCTCTGTTGTGGGGATGATTAATGTCCAGTTGAAAAGATTTTGCATCTATAAAGGAGAATGAAAAACAGATGTTAGTTTGATTAGAGCCTGTGCTCCCCATTCCAAGGCTGCACTGGGCCATTGAGCAGCATGTTAAACACACACACACACACCAGCTGGCCTGTCTTCCTCTTACGGACAGGTTGCAGGGGTATGATGAAAAAATAAAATTATCCCTTACCCTCCTCCCACCACCACCACCACCACCACCGCCAATAACAACTTCATTGAATTAAGGTTTACTGACAGCATAAAGATGTCTCAGTTTTCAGAGGTAAGGCTACTTTATATATTTTTTTTTATGTAAAAAGTAGGAAAGGTGTCTCGCAATCAGTTGGTGGTTAGCTTGTTTACAATGGTCTCCTGTAAACAGCTCTAGAGGTGCTTAGAGTTACAAAGTTCAAATAACACAATTCTATCACAAATTTAGGCTACAGTACGAACACGAATTAAAGACATGAGGCATCAATAATATAAATAAACAGATTAAAGTGCATCGCAGTGATCACAGGATGAAATATGGTTGTCAAAATACCAGTTTTCTTAAAGCAGTCAGAGGGACAAGGGGCCCACTAACTGGACACAGATGGTGCAAAAAGTCATTCCAATATTTAGGTCTGACAAAAGGAAAACCTTGACTACCAATTAATGTACAATTGTAAAAGAATGTTGCTCAGGTTTGTTCCATTTGTTGCAGCACTACCAGGGAAAAGTGACAGGCTTCGTGACTTCACATTAATCAGATTTTATTCTAATGCTGCTTGCTGCAGTGACACATACACGCACTCTCAAGTGCTCTCAATTTGTCCTATTTTTCCCTTGTTAGATGATTACAAGCATACAGACAAAATGTTAAAACTTTTCGCCACACTCCTTCCATACCAGCTGCTGACCTTACTTGTTCCTCTGACAACTGAGTAGCATGGTCCTCTGTTAGTGTTTTTGGTTACTTTTTTTCTTTTGTTACAAATTCTGGAAACCCACTCTTATCAACAACAAGTTTTTATTCAAACTACATGAATTTGAACATCTTAGTCAAACTTATGTATCATCTCCGCGAGGTATATTAATTTATTTATTAGCTTTTGGTGACCGGGTAAGTGCATTAGGCAATAACCCTGCCTATTTTCAAGCACGACCCAGGAGAGTACAAGATACAGGCATACAATCAACACAGTATGAATAAGAAAACATTCCATAAATGCTTACAGTCATTACGGGAAAGTACAGGCATTCAAACAGACACAGGATGAATACAAGAACCGTCCTTCGATACTACAATAGTTTCCCCACAGTTCCCCCACAGGGAGCATCTTGGAGTTACACATACAAGCAGTAGCCATCCACTCAGGGCGTGATAAGGACGGTGACAAATCCAGGTAAAACATATGACGTTAGGGAAAGCAAGTAATGCTAGGCAGGAAGAAGCAGGAACAAGGTGCAGTGAAGGTTAGGTACAATCACAGGAGTCAAATGCATGAAGGTAGGAGAAAAGTACAGTCTTGAAGGAGGAGTGAGATAAGGAGTGCTTTAAGCTGGCAGGCAGGGAGTTCCAGAACTTGGGGACAAAATAGGAGAAAGCTTGCTCGCCTGTTTTTGTTTAGCAGTGCGGGACTGAGAGCAGAGGGAAGTTTGATGACCTCAGAGTGCGGGAGTGATGCTCGGAGGTAAGCATAGCACCAAGACAGTCAAGGCAAGGGGTTCTGGACGGGAGTTAGGGGACAGCCAGTTCAGGGTAGAGTAAAGGAGGCAATGATGAGTAAGGTGGGGGTCCGATAGGGCAAATCAGATGTTACTGAATGTGGTGTCCCATGTATGAAGAATACTAGTATGGCATGGGAAAGAGTAGGGAGGGCATATTGTAGCCTCAGGAGCAGGACACCTCTTGCCACAGAGATCCTGGCGGCAGGGGTTAGGGAGTGTCGCACGCGGTAGGCGGCACCTATCTTGAGGTTAATGGATCTACATATCTCGTTTATGTGAGAGGAGAAATCCAGTGTGGGATCCAGCGTCACTCCAAGGTACTTAAAGGAGTCAGTGGACCTGACAGCTGAATCATCGCAGCAAAGCACCCGAAGCTTGGGGGACTCAGCATGGACTTTTCTGGAAGATCCAAATAGCACGGCCTGAGTCTTCATTGGAGTGAGGATAAGGGAGTTGGAGGGGAGCCAGAGTTGAATCTGTTGGAACGCCAATGACAGGTGAACATTAAGGTCAGTGACAGTACGAGAGGCAGCATAGAGCACATGGTCATCAGCGTACATGATGGAGTGACAGTGGGAAAAGGAAGTGGGAATGTCATTAATAAAGATGGAGAAGAGCAAACGTCCCAGGATGGACCCTTGCGGGACACCGCAAGAGAGGGGAGCAGGAGATGAAAGTACCTTACTAAAGGAAACAGATTGGGACCGGTTAGTGAGGTAGCTTCTGAACCATGTTAAGGTGGTGCCAGAGGCATCAAGTGAATGCAGCTTTTACAGGAGCAGGGGGTGATTAACCAAGTCAAAAGCTTTGGTGAGGTCAAAGAACACAGCACCAGTAAGTAGGCCTTTGTCCATGTTGGACTTAACTTCACTGGTGAATAGGGTAAGGACAGTAGTAGTGCTGTGTCCAGCCCTGAAACCATGTTGAACAGGGAACTGAAGATTGAAATTTAGTAGATGAGCAGAGATCTGTCGGTGAATAAGTTTCTCCAATATCTTACCGAGGGTAGGCAATAGGCCGATAGACAGGACTATATGATGTCTTAGAATGTACACTCTTTTTTTTTTTTTTTTCAAAGATGCTCTTTCACAGCACTGGTGTCAAACTTCCAAGCATTCAACAGTAGATCTTTAATTTAAAATTCCCTGACTCTGACGTGTTTAATGCAGAATTTTATACAGCCTTCCATCACCACCTTACTCCCTTATTACTGGTCAAAGTTTTTAATGCCAAGGGACGAGGCAGGGGACCTCCCAAATTAATGGCAAGCGGCTTTTATAGCAGTCATACCCAAACCCTGTAAACAGGTAGACTAGTCAGACTCCCGTCGTCCGATTTCATTGTTGACTGTGGACTCTAAAATTCTCATTAAGGTATTAGCTGTTCAAGTCAATAGGGTAATACATAAATTGGTACATCCTGACCAGTCGGGCTTCATGCCAAACCGCTCCCTCTCCTAATCTCTTACAAGTAGGGACATTAGCCCAGGAACAACAAATAGCTCTAACAGTTGACACCAAAAAACGTTTGACAGGCTTAGTTAGAAACAGAAAATGATGACAGAAGGAGACCAAGGGTCCATCTAGTCTACCCATGAGACTTTCTTAGTTAGGCTTTCTTGTTTAAAACATTAGGCAAATTTGGGTTTGGTGAAAAGTTTTATTACTGGCTAAAGGAGTTACATTCATGGCCCACAGCTTTGGTTAAAAGTCAGTGCACCTCTTCAGACCCTTTCACAATAGGTAGAGGCACATGGCAAGAGTACCCTCTTTCTCTCCTACTGTTTGCACTTAGCATAGAGCCCCTAGCCTCAATGGTCAGAGCACATAAAGACCTGGGGGGCATCGTGGTGAGAGGAAAGGAACATCATATCTCCTTACATGAGCGTGATACTAAACTCTGTCTGAGAAACCCCGTTTGTACATTCCTCATTTTAAATTTTTGAATATGGCAAGGCATCGGGTTTCAAAATCAATACTGGGAAAACAAAGGTAGTCATCGTGAGTGACTCCCTGACACCAACCCTAAAACGATCTATCTTATTTAAGTGGGCCATCACCCAAATGAGGTATTTGGGCATCCCCATCCCCACATGTCTGACTGGTCTATATCAAGAAAATCATGTTAAATTGATTAACAAGGTGCTTGCTGACCTCAAACATTGGGAGATTTTCCCTTTATCGCTCCTGGGCAGGGTGAATTCCCTCCAGATGAATGTGATGCCCAGCTTCTTGCTTTTATTTCAAACACTCCTCATCAGAGTCCCTCACATGGATTGACTAACAATAAAAACTATGCAGCGCGCTGCATATGGAATGGGATAAAAGGATTAAATACATGCAAGTCCAGACAATATCTGGATCACAGTGGAACAAAATAGTAACCCAGGAGCCCGTCCTTTAGGAATATTCCACGCTCTCCTGGAAGCAAGACACATTGGTATGGTCACGAATCCCTGGCTTAAACAGTTATACACAAACTGGGGTAATGTCAGGCAAGATTTAAATATTACAGGATCACTGACTTGCTACATTCCCTAGAGCGGGCAGATGTCTGAAATTTACATCACCCTGCACAGATATTGCTTTCCGGAGATAGAAGGGCCTGGGTCTTGTCAGATATTCACAATTTATTCAAAATTGTGTCCTGAAGTCATTTTCTCTCCTGCAAACAGAATTTACTCTTAGAAGGTCAGACTTCTTTAGATATCTACAAGTAGCTTCCATTCTGTGGAGAAGTTCACATATTCTTGATATTTCACGAGAACACCATCCTCTGTTCAGGGTTATAGAAGAAGCTGGGGTAGGCCAGATCCAAAGAAAATACATTTCACACTTGGTTTCCAGTTACACTTCCCATGAAACAGATCCTCCACCCCTCTGATTCTTGCACTTATCTAGGTTGATAAATACAGGTTACTCACCTGTAACAGGAGTTCTAGGAATGGTATATGTTGTTCATCCACACTCATTGGCAGTATCCTTGCCGCTTTAAATCTTGCCGGAAGGTCTTCAAGCTTGCTCCTCCCACCCACCGGGTGGTATAACTCGCTCCGCCCCATGGCGCCAGATCTGGCCCGCTGGAAGCTCAGGTTGTCTGTCGAAGCCGGGAGGTCGGAAAGTGTATGGATGAACAACATATACCATTCCTGAACTCCTGTTACAGGTGAGTAACCTGTATTTCTAGAGACATGGATATGTTGTTCATCCACACTCATTGACAGACTCTAGCAGTTCTCCGGGAGAGGGAGGCAAGACAGCACACCCCTATACTTACTTGGGAAAGAGACTGGAGAACTGAGGCCCCAAAAACCAGCATCCCGGCGTGACTAAGGTCGATGGTAGTGGGTAATGAAGGTGTTTGCTGACTTCAGGTAGCAGCCCTGCAGATTTCCTGGATAGGGACGTCCCTGGAAGCAGCCACCGTTGCAGCAGTATGGCGGGTAGAATGAGCTCTTATCCTCTGGGAGGCTCCATGCCCGCTAACTTATAGCAGAGATCTATGCAGGAGGTTACCCACCTGCTTATCGTCACGCTTGGCTGCAGGTCTGCCAGATGCGGCTTCAGCGTAGGTGACAAACAGCTGGCGAACCTCTCCCCGAATATCAGCCGTGCGCTCCTTATAATAAGCGAGCGCCCTTCTAGGATCCAGAGTATGGAGCCTATATTCGGCCTCCGAGGTGTGATTGGGGTAGAACACCGGCAGAGTCAACACCTGGTTAAGGTGAAACTCCGACACCACCTTCGGAAGGAATTTCGGGTGGGGGCGCAGGACAACCTTGTCCCTGTGGAAGACCAGGTAAGGAGACTCGATGGAAGCGCCTGGAGCTCTCCCATCCTTCTGGCTGACGTGATAGCCACCAAGAAGGCGGTCTTCACGACAGGTGAGAGAGAGCACACACCTGTGCATGGGTTGAATGGCTTGCCCGCAGGCTTCCTTGAGCTGGCTGAGTAGATCCCACGGAGGTGGGGGTTCCCGCACTGGAGGAAATGTGATCAAGGCCTTTGAAAAGCGCAGACCACCTTCTCCTTGCTGACCACCGACTGCTTCCCAGCCCGCGCCGGTAAGCAGAGATGGTGGCTGTAGGTGCACCCTCTAGGGTCGTCGACCCAAGCCTTGACTAGAAAGGGACCAAAAATGGTCAAGATGCTTGCCAAGGAACAGGAGAAAGGGTCCAAGCCCTTGCCCTGACACCAAATGGAAAACCTTTTCCATTTGAAGGCATAGCATTTTCTGAGTGCGACTCACTTAAGGACGCCTCAACTACATTGAGGACCTCGTCGGAAAGACCCAAAGCCTGGAACTCTAGCCGCTCAGGAACCAGGCCGTCAGGTGCAGGGATTGAAGGTCCGGATGGAACACCTTCCCCTGATTGACTGAGAGCAGGTCCGGGCGAGCTGGAAGCTGCCTCGGAGTCCTGGAGCTGAGACTGAGGAGATCTGGGTACCAGAACTGGCGAGGCCAGTCTGGGGCTATCAGAATCACCTCGCCTTGTCCCTCCTGCCTTGAAGCAGCCTTGTGGATCAAGGGAAATGGGGAAAAGGCGTAAAGAGGCCCGGGGTCCATTGCCTCGAAGGCATCCCCTGCAGCGAGCCCTGCTGAGGGCGGGCATGGAACAGACTCAACCGGCGTTCTCCATGGAGGCAAACAGGTCCACCTGAGGAATGTCCCCAAAGGGAGAACAGATGCTGTACTACCTCCGGCAGGAGAGACCACTCGTGGGATGCAGCCCCTATCGGCTCAGGGCATCGGCCAGGGGTGTTGGAGGCTCCTGCCACGTGAATGGCTAGGAGATCCGCCTCCAGGCTGCTGCAGTGACCAAATGCGGAGAGCTTCCTTGCATAGAAGCATGGAGCGCGTCCCGCCCTGGCGGTTTAGATAGTACATGGTCGTGGTATTGTCCGTCTGGACTAGGACCACTTGACCCCGAAGAGCAACAAAGGCGGTGAGAGCTAGGGCGGACCGCTCGGAGCTCCAGCAGGTTGATGTGGCATCGGGACTCCCGAGGACCAGAGGCCATGAGCCGTGTTCCCCAGATGGGCACCCCAACCCATCAGAGAGGCATCGGTCGACAGAGAACCGTCGGCCGGGAGGATGACAGGATGCCCTCCTGCAAATGATCTGGAGCGTCCACCACTGGAGAGCATTCCACATCCCCTGTGTCACCGACTAAGCTGGTCAAGGGATCGCAGCGTTGTGACCACTGGCTGGCCAGTCCCCACTGAAGGGACGCATGTTCCAGCAGGCCTGGACCACGCTGGTACAGGCACGCCATGAGACCCAGAGAGGAAGTCCCGGCAGGGGCGCAATTGCCCAACCAGAAATGATCGGGCAAAGGAGGAAAGAACCTCGGCCCTGTCCGCCGGGAGCCGCGCTCTGGCTCGAAGAGAGTCGAGCTGCGCCCCGATGAATAGAATCACCTGCTTCGGCTCGGGTTCCGACTTGGCCTCGTTGATAAGGAGGCCCAGTTGAAAGCAGACCTGGAGGGCCAGATCTCTGGACCACTCCGCCTCCTTCCTGGAGGGAGCTGCTATCAGCCAGTCGTCCAGGTAAGGGTACACCGGACCCTCGGCGCCCAGGGAATGCTGTCACCACTGCCATGCATTTGGTGAAGACCCTGGGAGCTGGAGACAAGCCGAAGGGCATGGCTTGGAACTCGAGGGATCCTTCCTTTCAGGCGAAGAATCTCTCGTGAGACAGACGGATAGGGACGTGAAAAAGCGGCGTCCTGCAAGTCCAGAGCAGAACCACACGCAGCGTTCCAGGATGGTAATCTGAGCCAAGTAGACCATCCTGAAGGTTCGAGACCTAGGAACTTGTTTAGGTCGTGTAGGTGGTGAGAATGGGCGCCAGCCCCGTCCGCCGGAACCAGGAAGTACCTGGACACAAACCCTGGGTCTGAAGGAGGGTCCACCACCTCTCTTACCACCTCCTTCTGGAGGAGTGATGTCGACTCGGCAGGCCGCCAGTGAGCTGGGGATCCCGAAGCCCCGAGGCGGCGGCTCTGAAAGGGTGGTGCCTGCTCGAATTCCAGAGGCAGGCCTCTTCCCACCACCTCAAGACCCACCTGTCCCGTGTGGCAGTGGACCAAGCCCAGACGGAGGTGCGGGCCCGTCCCCAGGGGGCCAGGAGTGAGTGGCCCAGGGATGGGGCGACACCTTAGCCGTCACTGGGCGAGCTTGGAGGAGGGACGGCCCGAGGACCTCCTGGGCCCCTTCCTCCCTGCCTCCCTGTTAGAGAACCGGCGGCTTGGGTTTGGGATGCCAAGGCCGAGCCTGCTGGCCCTGGCGATGCTGGGCAGGCGCGCGAGGGCTCGGGGCGAAGGGCTTAGGCTGTGGTTTAGGCCTTTGTCCTTCTGGAGGAAGAGACCCGAGTCCAAAGTGGCATTGGACTTCTCGATCCTCTGCAGGTGACCTTCCACCCCAGGGCGAAGGGTCAGTCCCAAAAGGAACATCCGTAACTTGTGCTAGGTATCCGGTAAAGGTGGATATCCTCAGCAAAGCCCGCCCGACCTTAGAGCCACTGCGGCCGCCACCGATCTGGCACATGAGTCCCCACCATCCAAAGCAGTCTGGAGCTGCTGTTGGCCACTGCCCTGCCCTGGTCCGCACCTGCAACACGTAGTCTGCTGAGATCGGCGGGAAGATGAGGATGACCTCATCCAGGGAGCCCAACAGGGCATGAGAAAATGTGACCATGAGGGGCGGCCGAACTGGCCTGGCGAAGACCGAGAGAGGGCATAGCGTAGACTTTTAGCCCGACATAGTCCAATTTCTTGAGACTCCTTGTCAGGAGGTTTGTCCACATCCTGGCGTTGCCAGCTTGAGGCAGCTGTCGGTATCAACCCTCAGCAGAGGGGTGTTCAGAAAAACAGGACAAGGAACAGTGGGGACCGCATACTTCCTGGCCATCCTGGCCGAGAGACGCAGGGAGCAGGAAGCAGGCGCTGCCAAAGTTCCAGTGCGGACCCACTATGGCCTCGACCACGGAAAGGCCTCCGTCGAGAGAATCCCTCGGTCCAGAATCTCCGTGAGGATACCTGGCCCGGTTGGAAGCGGGTTCGAGCTCCATCGGCAGGAACTCGAGATGAGCGAAGCAGTCTAGGAAGGGCGGCGGGCTATCGTCCATTGGTGACCTCCTGAAGACTCCAAGTCCAGTCGCTTGGAGAAGGAGGAATCGTCTCGGACTCGGAAGAGTCCTCAAAGAAACTGCCTCTGGCCTGAGCCACCTTCACCTGCCGTCGGTGAGTGAGGTAACTGACAGCGATGGGTAAACCCTTAGCCGGCCGAGTCCTTGGTGGGCCCCAGTGTGGTGGCTGTGGGCGGAGGTTCCACGAATCGGTGGAGCAGCTGGTTTTGGCCGAACAACCGGCTGGGTGTGAGCTCCGGACAAGTCGGGGGTTGTGTCGAGCCGTTCGGTGACAGCCACTTGTGGCCGGGAAAGGCGCGGAGTCGGCTTGTTCCCGGCCAGGAGAACTGTTGCAGCATAAGGTCCCTCGTGCCGTCGGCTAATTCACGCGGCCTCCCCTCATCCGAGGAGGAGGGACGAGGGGCGGCGGCTGACGCCGCTTACCCTTGATGCGAGACGAGACCGCCTATGGCGGTGGGGAGCGGCTGGACGCTGAAAGAGGTCGAGACGAGACCGAGTCCCGGGTTTCCAGGTGTTCGGTGCGAGGAGGTGTCGGCGGAACCCTCACGCCCGGCTCGGAAGGTCCATCCGAGGCTCCGGAACCCGGGAGGCACAGGCGAGCCGCAGGATCCTCAACTCCTCCGGGGAGCCGGGAGAGGAATCTCGGCTGCTAAAGAGCAGCCCGTCAATGGGTCGAGAAAATCTCGACTTCATCAGTAAGTCTCGGTCAACTGACCTGGCAGAGGGACACGGTGAGGCCAGTGGCGGCCCGGCAGTCGACCCGAAGCCGACGGTCCCGGCGGCCGAGAGGACCTTTCCCGCTCCCAAGAGCGTCGACGGAGGACTTACCACTTATCCCTCTTTTGGACCGAGAAAAAGGTCCAGCAAGGCGCAGAGCCCTTCTCCTTTAGTGGGAGGGACAGACAAAAGCTCACTTAAAGGCTTGATGTGGGAAGAACCCAGAGGCCGGGATAAATGCAGCGGCCGAGGAGAATGCGGCCTTGCCGCCTCCTCCGACAGGCGACCATCCGCTCGAGCTGATCCATGGCACCGAGCCCTTCGCCCAGTTGACACTCAACGAGCCTCCTTGGACTTCACGGAGGCGCTTCGGGGCGGCCCAGTTGCAATCGGGCAACCTGGGTCTTCGAGGGCGTGGGCCGAAGGATGAGCACAGGTCGCAAGCCTGCGGGTGCGTGCTCAAGGCCTAAGCAATGAACACAGTGGAGTGTGGATCCGTCGAGACATCTTCTGCCCGCATGGGCATCTCCGAAATCCGAGGTCGATTTGTCCATCGCGGCCGCGAGGGATCGAAGACTGAAGTCTTTTGCAAAATATTATTTTAAATCCATAAGCGGAGAAATGGAACCAGTCGAAGCGCCAGGCGTTAAGGAGAGAACTGAGCTTCAAGCGGTAAGGAAGATCTAGCGTCATGGGCGGAGCCGAGAGTTACCTCACCACGGGTGGGTGGGAGAGCAAGCAATGAAGACCTTCCGGCAAGATTTAAAGCGGCAAGGATACTGCCAATGAGTGTGGATGAACAACATATCCATGTCCCTAGAACTGTTAATTGTCTGTTTCTAATCAAAAATTCTGGATTACTGTTGTAATATTTCTGTGCTGCAATGTATGTGCATTTACTCTATGTAAGCCTTGCTGTACTGTACATCTCAAAGCATTGTTTTCCCTCCCTCTCAGTACATGTAACTAATCCCAGGTCACCCCTGAAAAAGGGACCTTCAAGGTTCCAGTAGGCCTACCCGGTTACCAAAATTTAAAATAAAATAAAATAAAAATTCCCCCAACTACCAAGCCACATGGGAAGCTGAAACCGGTCTAAGTCTTACCCTAAAGAGTGACAGGGTGTCTGGGAGGGGGTATACCACATATCAGCCTTGAATGACTATAAAGAGTTTATGTGGAAGCTTATTAGTCACTTCTTCCTCACACCCTCCAAAACCGAACACTGCACCAGCGGGCACAGCGATCGTTGTTGGAGGAACTATGGGACAGAAGGGACACCCTATCATATTTTTGGTTTTATTTCCTTGTAAACCACACATACCCATTTTTATGCTCTCTGCTGAACTCATCCCCTGCCATAAGTCTCAGCTCTGCTTGGCAACTCCACTGGGCCTCTAGGTTTCCAGTGAATCTTGCATGTTACATGCAACTTCATAAAGACTGCACTAAATCAACCAGGCAGGCCAATGTGGAATACTGCTTCTCAGAACAACCTTAAAAAGCCCCATTGTGTTAGGGAAGATTGTCTACTCCTTTTTGATTCCCCTGCCCAGTCAGCTATCCATCCCAGCCCTCAAAATTGGCGAGTGTACCATCTCTGATCCTGCTTAGGTCTACTTTTCCTTTAATAAATTATTTTCCACCTGTTCTCTCTCTCTCTCTCGAGTCTACCCTCTTCTCCTTCCCTTTCTACTCCCTTTTCTTAGCCTACTCCCACTTTGTTACCCCCATCTTTTTTTTTCTTTCTCCTTCAGTACCTCATCTGCACCTGCTCTTTCAGCTGTTTTGGCTCTTGACCCATCAAAATGCAATGTCTCTGATGACTTGGATCCCAGACTCCTCCAACTGTCTGTCCCTGCTGTGGCCTTTCCTGTCTCTAAGCTTCTTAACATGATCTCTACTTCTGGTGCAGTTCCTGATGTCTGGAAAAGGGCTAGCTGAGCCGGATGTCTCTCTCTCTCCCCTACAGACATCCCGTCTTGCCACTCCACCTGTAATAATCCAGTTGGCACTGGGGCAGTAGGCTAGGAGAACCTCCCACCCCAGAGATTGGGAGCGCCCCACCCTTTGGGGTGCTCAGGCTTCCTCCTCCTCCTGCTGGCCATCCAGTGTCCTGGGCTTGTTACATTATCTGTTTTTTTTTCCTAATGACTTTCCAAATCATGTGCCTCCTCCTGCATTCATGTATATAAGTGAAACGAATTGCTTGTTTCTAGTGAAATTCTTTAAATACATTTTCTGCCCCTATCTAAGAGAATGCTTCAGAATGATTCAAATCAGCTGCTCCAAGTGCCGATGACACAAGTTGAAAAGCAAGCTGTGGAGCAGGCCGGGACTGAGAAAGCTGCTGCTCAGCAGTGCATCTCGATCAGAGTAGGTTGGCAGCAGGCACCGCCACTGCAGCTGGGCCGGGGAGCTTGCCCCTGCCCACCAGGGGAAGCTGTGTGTGCATGCGCACATGTGCAAGGCTGTTAAAGCACCGCACATGCCAGGGGAGGAGAGTGGGCAATAAAATCCCTTGGGGGGAGGGGACCCAGTAGCTGTCTAAATGTTTGATCAGGGTATATCCCTGCTAGACACACTGCCAGCCGGGGAGAAAAACCTCCAAGCACAAATGCAGAATGATGAAAGCCAACAGGTTTGATTTATGTTTGGGGAGAGGCAAAGGCAGCACTACTCCAAATCTTGTGCATTCTGTTACTTTGTCATTACCCCGCACACATTATTTACTAAACAGGGAATTGAAGCTGCCCCCACACATACACACCTTGCTCCAGATACTAATTTTGGTTCAACTTGCAGTCATGCAGAAATCCATTTCAGGGTAATAAATCAGCCAAAAATATTGATGATTAGCAGTTCTATGTGAAAAAAGTGCTAATCACCTGCAAAAATGAGTAGCTCAAGGCACAAGCTGATTAGCAAACTGAAAAACGCTTTCTCTGTAATATGTTTTGAATGTATAAACCTGAATAAGAAACATTAAAACATGTTTAGCAGTCTTGTACTATGCAGTTCAGAAAATGGTTAGCATTACCCTCAGACCTGCATAGCGTTTTGCTGTGCTATACCGGCTATTTTTAATTCTCTGCATTTTGCATTTGTGGAACCTTTGTGCTGAAAAGCATTTAGGAAACTGCCCCCCTAAATTAGTTGCCATGTGGCACATAAAGTTATGTCTAATGGTGTACCCAGGGCAGCTCAGTGGAGGTGTAACACCCTGTTTTCAGTAAATTAGCAGTACACATCTAATTGGATAAGGTTAATTTATATTCAAGGGGCCAGCATCTATCTGTTATTTTGCTTGTTTGTGTTGCATTTTATTTAAGAATATTAAATAGTTAAGTCCTTTAGTCCTCATGACCAACACATGAAAAAATCCATTAAAACTGGACAGCAGGACTTTGAGAAAACTGTTGTCCACGTATATGACTGTAAACTAATTCTTTGTAATAATTAATCACGCCACATCACCATTTAGCCACAGGCGTGCTTAAGGGACAGTGCCAGCCCCATTAGAATCCACTCTCTGGGAAGTGAATAACCTGTTTCCCTGAAGCGGAAAAACAGGGTCTGCCTGACTACTGACTGGAATATGTGCAGGGACAGGCAGTCAGGAGAGATTCAGAAAGTTTCAATTAGGACAATTTTAGAGATGGCCAAACCCAGTGACACATCTAACATTACCAAAGATCCTGCAGTAGCAGGACCCTTCTTGGAGGGTTAAATTATATATAAATCCATTTTAACACAATATATTTCTAACATAATGTAAATTAACCTAAGCCTGTCCCTCAAGAGTCAGGGTTGTCATATTAAGTACAAAATAAAAAATATTGAAGGATTCTGCTGCTTACTTCCAGTCTGCTTATTTAGCTATGTTCCCTTTGCCACATGACCCTTTTTTAAAACCCTGGATCCTCCACTTGCCTGGAATACCCATGACTGACACTGTAGTGCAGTACGGTGGGGGGGGGGGCTGCACTGTTGAGGTGCTGTCTTTTGGATGAGATGCTAAAGTGATGCTCCTTCTGCCCAACTCTGTTCACTGTCCAGGTAAAAGTTAAAGATCCTATGGCATTTATCAAAGAAGAGTAGGGGAGTTTCCCTGGTTTCTCGGCCGACATTCCTCCATCAATATCGTAACCCATCCTATAGGACTTACTTGGAAACAAGCCATCACAGTTTAGTGTGACTTTCCTGGGCAAAATTTACTAACAGACCTGAGACATATGCATAGGGGGACCATGGCAGAGAAAGTGTTAACAGGGTATCCCTACTGAACTGGTGGGAGGGAGGAACTGGATGGACCAGTGGTTTTCTTTGATCTCTATAACTGTAAGTATATATGGTTATAACTGTAGATATTAGCTCTGCAGTTGGTGTGGTGGTGATGATGGTGGTGGTGGGGGCTCCTTTTGTAGGTCTGTATGCAATACAGTGCATGCTAAGTGATCGAATAGTGGTGTAAAGTTTGGCTGTGAACTGTTCCCACCAGAAACCTTGGAATTCATGCATTGGTTTTCTTCCTCTTTTAAAATACAGACCACAGTATAACATGTCATCATAACTTTCCCTATTGGATAGCAGTTTTCTTGTGCGAATATTCTATTTGAATGTATGTAGCCAAATGAAACACAAGGTGGAAAACTTTCAGAATGCTGGAAACCAGCAGAGGGCTCGATTTTATGACTGGCGGAGGGGCAAAGGCAGTACTGCATGAAATCCTGTACACCCTGTTTATTTTGCCGTCACCCCACATACACACATTATTTACTAAATAGGTAACTAAAGCCACAATTAGGGTGCTACCCCCCCCCCTCCAAGAAGTCAGTTTAGCCTAGTGGTTAAGGCCCTGAGCTGTGAACCTGGAGACCCAGAGTTGAATTGCACAGCCGGCACTTACTATGTGACCCTGAGCAAGTCACTTAACCATCTCTAATTTCTCTCCAAATGGTGGCTGGGAACTAATAATACCCACAACATTTTCTCCTGTCCTGGATTGTAAAATGATTTGGCATACAGTTGGCCTGAAAAGTGCAGTGTAAAACAAAATATCTTTCCGTTCCACTTGGACTGGCCAACATCAGCTGTTTCAGCCTAGTCTGTGTTTTCAAAGGAACTCTTACAAACTGTTCTGTTCTAGTGATAATCCATCCCAGTCTGCAAAATCACTGAGCAGTTTTTGGGAGCATTTTTGGCAGCGTGAAAAGTTTGGGGCTCGTCTAGACCCTCCAGGGACTGCTACTCATGACTAAGATCCATGAAGTGCTGTTTTTAGCTAGCCTGTTGTTGTTAGTACCTTTTATGACTGCTTATTAAAGATTATGCTGCCAACACAAGGTTAAAAAGAACTGTGCTATCTCCCTTTTCGTAAAAAAAAGTGTGACTTTTTTTTTTCATTTCCAGCTGCTAAAACCTGCTGAAATTGCCCTATTATTACCGTGGTGCTGAAAGAGACACTGGAAAGGAAAGGTGTGAAATTAGAGGCTGCCAACAGCTACTGGCAGATTCTGCTTAATGAACTGGGAGCTAAACAACCCTGTGATCAGCTGGAATTGTCAGGCCAATTTAACACCGTGCAAGGCTCAGGCTTTGCTTATATACACCATCTAAGCTGAGAACTGGGTCTCCCCAATGCCTTAAAGATGCGGCCAGGACCTTCAGCTTGGGAAGTTCCAGTCTAACTTTGTTAAAGAGTCACACACTGAATGGCTTATTAGTACCTGCGCTGTTAACAGTTAGTTCACCTAGATAAGAACTTCGCACCTAAAAGGGCAGCTTGAGCAGGTGTGCTGTCCTTCCGTCAAGAAGACTGTCCATAAGAACGTAGTCGTCTCTTGAGGTTGCATTTAGCAGTGTTTGCAATTTAAATCCTTTGCTCAGGTGCAAATTTGTTTTCTTAAATATGGTTGTAAGGTGTTTTTTCCAAAAGGGGAAGTATACAGAAAAATAATCCACTCTGGCAGCTTGGTGAGTGGATTTCATTGGCTTGTTATACTGTATATCAGTGTGCAGTATGTCAATGGTTTCACTTCTGAGGCTATGGAATTCATCACATCTGCTGTAATACCCACTTTACCTGACATGTGAACAAGCAGAAGAACAAGGCTGTGCCTTTCATAGACACATATTACACTCCGCTGTGAGGTATTAATAAATACCATAAATATTCAAACTGTACAACACAGACTATTAACAGGGATGTGTGGTTTCATTGTTAGTCACTGCAGGGAACACAGTGTATGCCCACTGTAGTTCCAGTGCAAATGTGATCTGCCATGCTTAAGCTACTGTGGTAGACTATACTTCTTTTTATAAAATGGGATACAAAAAACCTGACCAAATCGAACAACTTCATTGTTTAAAACACAGCAACTGACCGTTGATTATTTACCTAGAAACTGCACAGGTTTTAACTAACCTGCACTAATCTACCCAGCAACAACCTAACTAAATGAAAATAAAATTTCCAATTTTTTTAAAGACAAAAATCCACAACAGGGCAAATATTTCTTTGAAATAGATGCAGTTCCCATGTTCATTCAAAGGCACAGGGCTTTTGGTATCAAACTCAGCTATTCTACTTAGCAACACCCTAAAGAAAAATAAAACCTTTTTCCATTAAAAAAAATAAAAACATTACATTTTATTAGTGTAATAACTCACTCCAGGACATGGGTTTCTTGAGAATTAATGTACTTCCTGGGTGCGTTGAAAGTCACTTGGCAGTTGGCCTCATGCCTTCCAATTCACCTGGGGCATGAATTCTCTAGAAACACGTGCCTTGTTGTGGGTTATTGCTAACTTGTACCACTATGCGTACCGAAGAAAGCTAACATGTTCTTAAAGGAAAAAACACTCTTAAAACAGCCAGGCTCTGAAGTTCTGCATCCCAAGTGTCGGGCTATGTGAGAAATACTGCAGAGGCACTCACTGGACTGTGCCTCTTTCTTCTTATGTTAAAGGAAAAAACTGGAAAAGTGACAGCTTTCCCCAGACACTACGTAAACTCTCAATTACTGCTTTCAGACAGTAACAACTTTTTTTAATGATTTTAAACAGCTACCCACAACTTCCACCTTCCGTTGCTGGCAGCCACCATTTCATGAGCAGCAGTGAGATTCCTGAGCTCACTTTATGCTAATATGTCTGTCTGACCTCTGCTATTGGTTGGCAGGACATACTATTTATTTATTTATTCACAATTCGGATTTACAACCTTAGCATAAAGTGAGCTCAGGAAGCTCTCTGCTGCTCATGAGATGGTGCCTGCCAGCAACAGAAAGCGAAAGTTGAAGGCCACTGTTTAAATCACTAAACAAGCATTTGTCAATGCCGAATGTTGTCTCGCTGGCATTGGTAGTGCAGGAGTTAGAGATGCATAATAGAAATGGCAGTGAAGTATTGAACTGACGTCAACCACACCCACACCCCCACCCTGCAGAGACTGACAGGCGTTGGGGTGTGCCTTTGTGTAATCAGCTATAACGCTCATGCCATTTAACCTCACCCTACCCTGCAGACAGTGACAAGTGTCGTGGTGTGCTTTGGGGTCTTTGGGCCTTATACTTACCCCATTCCATAAGGAAATACGCTGAGATGGGTGCAGTATAGGAGAATGGGGTGTACTTTAGGGCTGAAGACTCCAAGGCACACCTCGATGCCTGTGACTGGCTGCAGGGTGGGGGTGAAATGGCATGAGCATTACAGCCAATGATCCCAAGTCACACCCCTGACGCCTGTCAGTCTCTACAGGGTGGGGTGTTACAGTTGGAAGCCCTAACGACGTAGGTGTTTGTTGATATTTTCACTCCAAATTTTTAACATGGGCTTTTTGTGACCCTACCTCATGAAGAGTGCACTATCAGTTTGTTAGCCGAAAGGTGGTTTTGCACAGCGACTATGCCATTTGGCGACACAGGCACACAAACACATTTTGGGCAGGGTGTGAAAAATGACAACTGTATTGTTCATGAGGAGGTGTAAAAAAATGGCAACGTTGAAAATCTGGAGTGAAAATATGCAAAGTTGGTGAAGTCATGAGAAGGCATAGAAACTGCGCAACACACGTCCGTAACCCAATTATTTGTGGGATTTTTTTTACCATACTTTCAACATAGGCATTTTGGGACATCCCATCATGAACAGTGGCACTGTGATTTTGTTAATGTGTCCCAAAAGTTGATTTCCCACAGCGACCACGCCATTGTGCACCACAGGTGAGAAAACACATTTTGGGCAAGATGTGAAAAATTACAACTGTACTGTTCATAAGGAGATGTGAAAAAATGCCAGTGTGGAAAATCTGGCATGAAAATACTGCAAATTTGCGACGTTACAAGGGTGCGTGGAAACTGCACAACGCATGCTTGTAGCAGTCATTTTATGGACTTCCATAACCAAATTTTCAACATAGGCATTTTAGGACCTCTGCTCATAAATAGTGCCAGTGTCATTTTCTTAATCTGTCCCTAAAAGTGATCTCCCACAGGAACCGTGCTATTCTGTGTTGGTAGTGCGAAAACACATTTCGGCCAGGATATGTAAAATGAGAGCTGTACTGTTCATAAGGAGGTGTGGCAAAATGCCACTGTTGAAAATCTGGAGTGAAAATATTACAAATTCACGAAGTTACGAGCGTCCGTGGAAACTGCACAATGCACGGTTGTAAAACAGTCATTTTTTGGATTTTTTTTACCAAATTTGCAACCTAGGGTTTTTGAGAGCCTACCTCATGAACAGTGGCACTGTCATTTCATTAACTGGGTGAAAGGTGATTCTGCGTAGCAACTGTGAAATCACCTTTCGGGACCGAATAACACCATGACAGTGACTGAATTCATGAGGGGGGGGGGTCCCAATAACCCCATGTTGAAAATTTGGTGCAAAAATTCCCCAAAATGCCTGAGATATGCACCAAAGTTGAAAAAACCCTATTTATGCCATTATAGAGCCTACCGGCATTTCTTCAGTTCGTGGTCGGCTTTGAAGAGTGCAGATGTGTTTCCGGTCTACTGAAGATCATCGCAATGGACTCTGCTGGTAACTATGGGGTGAGGCGTGTGTGTGGGGAGGCAGGGTACGCAGAGGGTGGGCGCAGGTTGGGGAAGGGGGCAGGAGAAACCACGAGGGACAGTTTTCTTTTACAGATAAAAAAAAAAAAAAGACGATGGTCGGTTTTCTTTTTTTGCAGGTGTTTGTTTGGTACACTGGGGTGGGCTCCCAGTGTACCACCTGCATAACAGGGAGGGACCACAGCTGACGGGTTAGGCCCCTGTCGACACAGAAACGATGTGGGGGGACCGCGATTATGCCGAGGGGTTGGGCACCCACAAGGTACACAGCACACACCGGGGCTGGGACATTATACCGATGGGGAGTGGGCTCCCCAGTCAGCAACTAAACTAGGCAGGGGGACTGAGCCAATGGGATTGGGCCCCCATTGTGCAGAAACACTGTTTAGGGGCGCATGATGCCGAGAGGATGCGCATCCTCGGCAGACTTCCACTAGCTGGGGGCATCATGCTGACGGGAGGGGCCCCTGTCGGCAAGAAGTGGCGGCGGCAGTCAGTGCCGCAATGTTTACTGAAGTGCTTCACCAGGAAAGGCAAGTCAGGAGGCGTGTTATTGTGCTGCTGCATGATGAGCTTGGCTCTCATTGCAGCGCACTTTTCTTAGAACTGGTGGCCACTTTATGTATTACGGGTGTCAGCGCCTGCAGTTGGCTTATTGGGGAATGAGAGACGAACCTACTGATGCATGCCCTGCATTCGCCCACAGTGACTGCACCTCCAAATCTGCTACTACTGCAATATGTTGGCTGGCACGCTAGCACGAGCCAACATAAAAAGCAATTAGAGGTGATTTAAAAAAAAAAAATGTTACTCTCTTAAAGCACTAATCAGGCATTTTTGCAGCACCTGGGTAAAACTGTGGCTTTTCCAGTGTTTCCCTTTAGCACTGTTAAGCCACACCTCAGTCACATTAGTGATATCTTATGGTCATCAGCTTATGCCTGCTTTCTTCTGTTGTGGCCACTGAAAAAGTGCACAATGCTGCTGGACGAGTCTAAGATTCCGTTTTTTATATTCACCTTCAGTAAACTTTCCTGGCTCCTGGCACTTTTGTATCAGGGCTTCTGTCTTCAGATTTGTTCTCCTGAACAGTAAACGCTGGCTGCCACACAGGCACCACTCAACCGCAACATTTAAATGCCTTGCATCTTGGTCACAAAAGTGAACATAAAAACTGCAGTCTTCTGCCTGCCCGTTTGGAGGCACAGAAGCACAGTCTGGTGAGTGCATTCAGATTTTCCAGTTTCTTGCAAAACAAAGATAGTTTGCATTGGAAGGACACAGCTCTTGTGAGATTCCAAAATTGATATTGGGTCATCTCCTGGCGTGCGGGTCATAATAACGTCGCAGCTTAATAGCGTGACATTATAAAACCGGACCTATGCACTCTCTGTGTTGGACCCTACCGGAGTTAGAATCTGTAGTGGGTGCACTCCCCATAATGGGGGGTGTGGGGGGCAGAGCCCCCCACAGAACAAAAGTTAACAAGAAATTGCGCAATGCGATTATGTGGAGATATTGACCCCGTGCCATCTCCTGACAGTCTGGACTACTGAGAACCCAGGGAAGCCTCCACTTAGCCAAGGGATATAGTGACATTGAGTATTTCATGAACGCCTTCTCCCATGACTCTTTAGCAGTTCTTTAGCAGTTCACTACACCCTCAGCAGGAAAGACATTATCCTGTAGTCCAGCAGGAGTCACTCCATTATTTTGCAAGCAGTATTAACTTTATTTAGGTTTGCAAAGATTCTGTTGCAGGATTCCTTGGCAAAACTGCTTAATTTTTCAGGTATGAGGGCAGAGACGATGGACAGATGGGTAAAGGAGATTGTTCAGATTAGGTACGTAATGGAATTCAGATCCCCCCACCCCTCACCCAAGGGATGTCTTCATCCTGTCCCTGCAGCCTAACACTCAGACACAAAATCTCCCTTCCCTTCTGTTATTCTGCACTAACCCTGCAAATGCAAAAGGGTGCAGGCTCCACTCTCTGGATATGCTCACAGCTCTTAATATAAACTTACAGAGAATGGTGCAGTTTTGACAGTCGGACAGACATTCATTCATGCTGGGTGGAGGAAAGCGGGACTGCATGGTATCTAGGTCCACACTCACCAGGTAGATTAAGAAAGGCATTAGGGATGCGTACAGAGCCAAAGGTCATTCTCCTCCCAAAAGGCCCATTTTACTCACTCCCTTGCAGTATCCTGGGCAGAATGTTCAGAGGCCTCATTACAAGAGCTTTGCAGGGTGGCAGCATGGTTGTTCCCACACACATTTGTGAAGTACTACAGGGTTTGTTTTTTTTTGTTGTTTTGTTTAATTCTTTGTTAACTGGGTAAGGCCCACTGGGCACAAGTGTCTGTTTTCAGGGGTGACCCAGGAGCTTTGGGGTGTTAAGCGACTTGCTCAGAGTCCCATAGTATGCAGGTGGAGGTTGTGGAAATGAAACCCAGGTCTGCTGGAAGTACCACGCTCATTCGCAGCTCGTTACTCTAACCTTTAGGCTATACTGCCAGTTAGGTTGTATGTATTCAGTTCTGTAGACTCTGGTAAGAAAGCCTTGCAGGCAGTGGTACAGCAGTCCCTCTTCCCCTATAAGTCAACCCAGAATGGGGAGTTTCCTTATAAGGCATTCAGTTTCTGGGAAAGCCGTGTAGATGGTTTGGAGGCCCTTCCTACTCATTGGATATATTGGGTTAGAGGTGAGTGGCTCTGTACGCTGGTTTCAACTTAGTTTGCCTCTTCCAGGGGATTATTGGTTATTGCAGTTATAGCTGTTCAGTGTATAACGAATACCTCAGTGTCTTGCAAAGGAAACTGCTGTTGGCTAGACATACTACTGAAGGGTCATGGAAGAAGGCAGTCGCAATCTTCAACGTGTCTCTCTCTCTTTCCCATTGCACGACATGCCATTCATTATTACTAAAGACACTGCATGAAAACAGGCTGTTTACCCCCATACACTTCACCTGTCCCTTCTGGGCTTCTTACCATGAAGTCATAATCTTCTGCTTGTGGCACTGAAATCACTTCCATGGCAACAAGTTATGATGTCATAAGTAGGATTATGACATCACAGCAGGAATCATCAATGTAAACAGATGAAAGCTAGTGTAACCCACCCCCATCGGGCCCCCCCTTGTTCAACTAGCAGGCCTGCTCCTCACACATGGTGCCAATGAGAGGGATGGGGGTCGTCACTACAACAGTTCAGTTTACTAGTATATCTGAGCCTACCATCCTCAGATAGGCAACCCAAGTGTGGCAACTACCTGGCTCACATCTGGGGGGACCATTTACCATGGCCATCAACCTGGGTCCCTGGGAGAAAAACGTCTGCTCACAATTATGCTAGGTTTGTACTTCTGGTCAGGGGCACCAAAGTAAATCCAGACACAGTGGAAGCAATAACAATACTGTCCAAACCAGGTTGGGATTCTAGACCGTGGCTTTTATTCACATACACAGAGAATAATCACAAAGCGAAGATGGACCCTCCACAGGGCTACTCCCACTGGTAATGCAGATTACTGAGGTACAGAGCACACACACAGCGAACCCTTAGGTTCTGAATGGAAATTGGCGCACACGGCCAGAACTGGTACACTTCCCTTGACTAGTCACCCTCAGCCAGTACTAGGAGACTTTCCCATATTTCATGAGGAATTACTGGTGGCACCCTCGACCACCCAAGAGCACATACTGGCTCACAGAAAATCCAGAACCGACGTCTGGGTAAACTATTTTCTTCAGGCACTGGCCAAATGCACTGAGAGAAAACAAAGGTGCCCAAACTGAACCCGAAGAGGTAAACATGGTTACTCCAGATGGGGGTCTCCCACCTTTTGCTTCCAAATTTACACTCGGCCATTCATCTGGTTAATAACACCCTTCTCAGAAAACTTGTAGATGCTATCTTGAAATGTCTTTCACATTTAACATACTACTTTACACACCTCTGAGGTGTCATTAAGTTAACAATTCCTTAATTGGCAATGTCTCTTTACTAGACCCCTCCTTTAGCAGACACTTTTAAATCAGACACAAACTAAAAGTTCTGTACTTTGCAAGTCTCTCTCTGGACCCCATAATAGGCAGACACTTCTAAACAGAAACAGTCTTGGTGACAGAGTCCCTTTCACAGAGAAAAACTCACTCCAGGAATGCAGGTGCCCCAGGACTTTTTCCACACAAAAGTCTCGGGTACTCACAGAGCAGATGAATCTCAGGCAGCTTCAGCACTGTCCAGGCTAGACCAGGGGATTGCCCCTGAATCCTGGAATCCCCCAATCCCTCCAGGGATGGGGCACTGGAAAACCCTCTTGGAACAGTCTCTACCACTTCACTCTCTGGTCTGCTATGTTCTTCTAGGGTGAGAACAAACTACCCAAACTACGGAGGTAGCTCTCTGTCAGAGCTAAAACTGAGGAGCTGCCCAGGAAGCAGCCTCCTCTCCACTCTCCACTCTACAGACTACTCAACTCAACATTCTACCACTCATTCCCCAGCTAGCATTCCAATGTGGCTTATGCTGCTGCGACAGTTCTAAAATGACATCATCACTCCAGCTCAGCTGAGACTGAAAACAGAGTGGGACACTGTCTGTGAAATCCATTTAACTGGCATTTCACTAGCTGCCTCTCCCTGCCTGTCACTGATTGTAAGTGGGAATCTAGTAACCCCTGTGAACAAGGGGGTTACACCAGGATAAAGGATCCTGTGCTTATAAAGGTATCTGCAGAAATAAAAATGGAAGGTCCTGAAATTCACATTTTGGAGTGAAATTTACTTAACTGAGTTCTGCTAGTGCCTATTTTGAGTTTTTTTTTTTGGAAACCAGAAAATCACTTTACTATCAAGGCAGCAGTTGGCAGGGAGGGACTCAGCATTTTTTCAGTCATTTTGTGTTTCTGATGAATGAATGAATGATCGATCAATCAGTCAAACAATAAGCACATTGCAGAATGACCTGGAACTACATATAACTTGACTCTGTAGTGGTTAGCTGTAACAGAGGGTGTAGGATGGTTCGGGGCTGGGGGTGCAAAATGGACAACAAAGAGTTAAATGTTATATACCTTAGTGTTGGTATGCTCAATTGTTGATGTATCTGGTATTGTTTACCTTATATTTTCTCTGTTAGCTTGACCTACACTGAAGTCCCAGTTATGTTCCCTGTATGATTCACGCTGTTCTCTCACTGTATGTTACACTGTTTGTGCCAGTTTCTGGCCCATGCTGTGCCTGAAAAAAGGTCTTTGGATCAGTGCACCAACCTGGTTGCCGAATAAATAAATAAAGGCTGATCTGGGTTGCCAGGCAGAATGATGCTGATCTCTGATAAGCAACTGTTTACTGCATAAAATTTATTGTCTGCAGCATAGCTTCCTGGTTCATATGTGCCCTTGCTTGGCATTTACTTCGTATTGAACGGGACCTTTAGGGTTTGTTCATCAAGAACACTCTGCACCTCAAAAACCTTTCCAGCCAGTGTTGTAAGTTAGTAAATGAAAAGGAATACATGGTTCCCCGCGAAACAGGCAGAGTTTGTGATTCAGTTCTCTTTTTGCCCCTAAAAGGCGCGTGTCTAGCCCAACTGTATTCATAACAAAGAGATGGAATTTTGTGGTTTTATCTGGGTGGGCTTGGGGATCAGTAGGCAGGCAGCACTCGCTCCATTGCTGAACACCATGAAAGTACGATGCACTCCATTCCTGGGACACATCTTCTTTGTGTCTCCATGCTCCTCTTCTCCATCATCTTCCCTGTCTGAGGGATTGTGTCTGTTGTATTCCTCCAAGATTCCTTTAGTCATATGGGCCACATTCCCAAGTGTGGAACTTTCATTATGGTGGTTCCTGTAGTCGTAAAGCCAAGCTCTGTGCCATGTGCATATGTGTGGTAGTCTAAGTTGCGCAAAATAGAGTGACTGGCTCAAACCATAGCATTGCACAACCATTGGATTGTACTTTTCCGCTGACTTACTGAACAGGGAGATGAGGCAAGTTCTGCAAGGGTAGCTTTGCACACTGTCAGACTAACAGCTAGTGCCTGTCTGCCATAGAGCTCCCTTCACATTGTGTGTGTGAGATAGCAAACTGACTGAGTTACATTGCAGCACCCTGTTTCACCAAGGTAGCAATATACTATCGTAGATGATACACATTCCGCACAGTGGAAGGTAACAGCATACAATGGGCTTCTCTTTGAGGCTGATTTCCAGGGGTTGAGCCTGATTGAAATTAACTTCTGTGATCACACTGCTTTGGCAGAGCATGGTGGCAGTAGCCACTTCTTGTCTCTCTGTAATTATTTCCTATAAAGAACAGGTGGACAGGTGGAGACTTTGAACCCTTTCTCAGATCAAGCCAGGCTTCCAGAAAGTATTTCTTCATGCTGTGGGGAGCCAGAGATAAAAGCAGCAGTGCAGGTTACAGTAACAATTTTGAACCAAAACCTTTTGATCCTGTTTTTGGCTGTCCTTGCTCACCTGTCTTGTAAGATGACCCGCTGTCCACATTTTTAATTTAGATTCACCATTAACATGAGCGCTCCTTTTAATACGGATAGTCCCAGTTTTTCATCAGTATTCCCAGTTGTTTTTGAATACCGGTTATTTAAAATCACTTTTCTTCTGACTTAAGTGGACTAGAATACGAAAGACACTTCTCCCTGACCTTATGGGACAATGGGAGTTCAAAGACAGCTGTGAATACTAATGAAAACCTTGGGAAAGCCATATGAAAAAGTCAGAAAGACAGTATTTAGGTACTTTTTGTGATATTATAAAAGAAAAAGGAGGTAATTCCAGCTGTAAATCACGAATGACAATGTTGATACTGATTATGTATTTGCTCCTCATGTTTTCATGTTATGATGTTTTAATCCATACAATTAATAATTTACTTACATATCAAAAGGAACACACATTTTAATAATTTTGAATTCCCAAAAATGCTAAAGTAGACTCAAAATGAGGAAAAAGGGCATCTTGCAAGACAGGAGAAAATGGCCGCTTGGTACCCCTGTTTTTTTTTTTTTAGTTTTTTTTGTGAACGTGATCTGCTGGTTGGACAGTATTTTAAATTGGTACAATTATGGTTCGTATTATGAATACTATTGCAGAAACTGAATCAGAACTTAGTTTGTCACATACAGGTGACATATGCACCGCTGTGTGAGTTGCTGGGCATGGGCACCCCACTGGGGTGGAGCCATGCAGGGGAGGAGTGGGCTCGGCCAGACACCCTGCTGTATTAGGTCCTACAGGACGGGTGTTGGGGCTGGACTGTCCCTCCGTGTGGGCAGGGCTCTGGAGGGGGGGGTGCACTCTAGCACTGGCTTGTATAGCTGTCCCTGGCCGTAGAACTGTAAATGAGCAGGACGATATGGTGGTCTCCCCCCCATTGGTATTTCTCTCTCAAAATATTAATGGCTTAAACAACCTGGTTAAACTACCTAAATTATTACAATATTTGTAATAGCAACCAGGCTGCTGACCCACCTCACTTCAACAGAATATCAGAAGCTGTCTGGGGGTGCATACCGGGGTCTATGCCTCCTCTTATAGCAAGGGAAAGAGACAGTGAGTGGCTGTTCTACTCCTGTCATCTTTACCTTTCTCATTGAAGTCAAGTTCACCGATCCTAGTGGATGATATATTATTTTAACTGCAGACTATGTAATTCAGATGTCACACTAGCTAACATTTATTTTCCCCTCATTCTAGTTCCCCAATATTCTGGAAATGTTTCAAAAAACAATTACTGGAGTTATTAGACTGTCAATTAATCCTAGGAGATTATTTCAATACAACTCTCTCCCCAGACCTTGACTCCTTCACCCCTGCACAGCACCAATTTTCTTAGGGATGAATCCTTCCTGACTAGGGTAATGCAGCATTTTTAAACAAGCCCTTGCTGATAACCCATCTAAGGAAGCCTCTGAACCTATTCTCTGGGATACCCTAAAAGCTATTCTCTGACGGGAGATTATAGCCTACGCTTCCACCAAAAGAAAAAATTACTCACCTTAGTAATGTTGTTCCTTCTAATGGAGTCTTGCTATATTATGACATATGCAGTATAACCCCAGGTTAGAACTGCTCCGGAGGTGAAAGAGTTAACTTCCATGCAGGGCATGGAATCTTGAGTGCGAGCTCGGTTGAACACTCTGTCTGTTGAAGCTCAAACTTAAACTGTCAGATCTTCTGAGCAAAACTCACTAAGGTTCTGTGTGGAAGCCGTGAAACCCACACTAGCCACTGGCTACTAACTACAGAAACACTTTTTGTTCTTGATCCCAAAACAAAGACTCAAGTTGGGGATTCAAGAAGGAAAATTAAGACACACCTGAGCACCCTAGAAGGGTGAAATAAAGTGGGCATCAAAGAAGTGCCAACATTACACTGCCCACCCACATCCCAAAAACAGAGGTTCTGAGAGGGCAGGCTGGGGGGGAGGTCATAATATAGCAAGACTCCATTAGAAGAAACAACATTACTAAGGTGAGTAATTTTTTCTTCAAACAACATGAAGTCTTGCTATATTATGACATATGCAGACTACACAGCAGTACCTCCATGGAGGAGGGACAGAACCTACTTGGGAAATAGGCTCTGAAGCACAGCTGTGCCAAATCGAGCATCACTCCTAGCCTGGATATCCAAGGAGTAATGCTTAGTAAAAGTGCGAACTGTTTTCCAGGTAGCTGCTTGACATATCTCTAGGATAGGAATGTCCCTGGCAGCAGCCAGAGACGCAGCTGTACCTCTGTACCTCTGGTAGAGTGAGCCCTCAAGCCTGAGGGAGGAACCTTACCCAGTTTTTTGTAACAGAATTGGATACAAGAGACAATCCACCTGGCAATGGATCTTTTAGTGGCAGGTTTCCCTTTACCAACCTCACCATAAGTGAGGAACAATTGGAGGGATTCGAACCTGTGACCCTTGGTACATTCTATATAGTAACTAAGGGCTCTTTTGACATCTAAACTGTGCAATCACCTCTCACCAGAGGAGGAATGGTCAGTGAAGTACACAGGAAGAGACATGGATAAGGTGAAAGTCTTAAACCACCTTAGGCAAAAACTTCCTGTTAGTCCTGAGGACCACCTTATCTCTATGAAAGGAGATAAAATCAGGCTCCACTGACAAGGCTTGTAGCTCATTTATGCGCCTGGCAGAGGTGATGGCTACCAGAAACACAGTTTTCCAAGTCAAGTACTTAAGCTCTGCTGAAGACAATGGCTCAAAAGGGGGTTGCATAAGTTGAGCGATGCAAATATAAGATCCCAAGCAGGGGCAGGGTCCCTGAGCGGGGGTTGGTGTGAAGCAACCCTTTAAAAACTGGAGAACACAGGGTGAGCTGATAAAGAAGAGGGCTTACCTGCAGACAAGAAGACAGACACAGCTGCCAAGTGCACTTTTAGGGTAGCTGGTCTCAGCTAAAGGAATTCAAATGCACCAAATAATCCAGGATCGTGGGCACACCAGCAGATTCTGGGAAATATATTTACAGCACACCATATGGAAAATCTCTTCCATTTTGAATTATAGGTAGCCCTGGTGGAAGGCTTCCTAGAGGCCTTCAAGATATCCAATACACCTTGAGAAAGGTGTAGGTCAACAAACTCTAACTCTTCAAGAGCCAAGCCTTGAGATTGAGAGATTTGAGGTTCGGATACAAACTCTCCCTAGGCACAGGTTAACAGGTTGTGATTCCTGAGAAGACATAGGGAGGGTGGACTGCTAAGGACATGAGGAGTGGGTACCAGGCTGCCTGGCCCAATCTGGAGCAATCAGGATCATCTTGCAGGATTGAGATCTGATTCTGACTAGCACTTTGAAAAGAAGGGGAAGGGGAAAAGCATAGAAACTTCCCTTCCCGACTGAGGAGGAAGGCATCCAGAGGACTGAGCCCAACACTGGGGCCTCAACGAAAAAGGGAAGTTGGTGATTGTCTGGGGCTGCAAAGAGATCTATTTGCGGGTGCCCCATCTGGCAAATACTACCTCCAGTACTAGGGGATCCAGTGCCCATTCGGGATGGCCCTGGGAAATCCTGCTGAGAGCATCCGCTAGGACATTGTCCTTGCCTGGGAGGTGAACTGCTGTGAGGAAGGCGTTCAGAGAATAAGCCAGAGACCACAACTTCATTGCTTGATGCACAGGCCGTAGACCGAGTGCCCTTGTGTTGATGTACCACATTGTAGTGGTATTGTCTGTTCTGACCTGAACCACCTTGTTCTGGACAGATGTGGAAAAACCTGAAGTGCTAGAAAAACTGCTCTGAGCTCCAGAAAATTGATGTGGAACAGAGATTCTGGGGACCACAGCCCTTGGGTGGAAAGGTCGCCCATGTGAGCTCCCCACCCCAAGAGGATGCATCTGTAGTAAGGGTCAAGGAATGAGACTGGGGAGTGAAGGGAACCCCCTGTCTCAGATTATTCTGATCCTGCCACCACTGAAGGGCCTGGATCAGGGTTCGAGTCACTGGACTCAATTTGGTTAGGGGATCTGTCCTTTGAGACCAAAAGGCTCTCAAATGGAACTGAATGTCCCTCATCTGAAATCTCGCTCCCTGCAACACTGCTGTAGAAGCAGCCATGTGCCCCAGGAGCTGTAGAAAATGCCTTGCTGGTTGAGAGACCTGCAGGGTGAAAGAGGAGGCCAGAGACACCAGGGTCCTTGCTCTTTCCAGAGGAAGGAAGGCTCTGGCTTCTTTTGTGTTCAGTTCTGCGCCTATAAAGGTGAGAAGCTGGACAGGCTCCAGAACTGACTTTGGAAGACTGAAAGGAAACCTAGAGATGTAAGCAGCTGCTGGGTTACTTGTAAATGTAGTTTGACCTGTTCTGGAGACTGGCCTACAATGAGCCAGTCATCCAGATAAGGAAAGATGGCAATCTTTTGCCTTCTTAAATGAGCAACTGCTACTACCAGGCATTTTGTGAACACCCTTGGGGCCGAGGTGAGGCCGAAGGGCATTGCTCTGAACTGGTAATGGCCTGAGGGCAGTTCGAATCTGAGGTACTTTCGATGGGAGCTTCTGATAAGAACATGGAAGTAGGCATCCTTGAGGTCAGGGAGGCTAGCCAGTCCCTGGCCTTAGAGGGAATAAATAATCCCCAGGGTCACCATTTTGAACTTTGGTTTTAAAGGTGCTTGTTTAGACACCTGGAGATCCAGAATGGGCGCCATTCTCCTGTCTTTTGGGGTAAGGAAGTACCTGGGTACAACCCTTTGCCCTGGTGTATGGGTAGAACCCTTTCCATGGCTCTGAGAGCCAGGAGGGAAAAACTTCTGCTTCAGGGCAAGTGCCTCTGATGGGTTTGCAGGTGGAAAAGACCTGGCTCTCATCTTCGGAAATTTTTGAAGCTGAGAACCAGTCCCTGACTTACTACTTCCAGGACCCACTTGTCTGATGTTAAGACTTCGATCCTGGACAAAGTAAGCCAGCCTGCCCCCCGGTAGTGGAGGAATAGGCCCTGGCTACCCATCAGGAGCCTGTTTGCAGGGGCTTTGGGTTGAGGGTAGAAGCAGGCTTGCTAGAGCCTTCTGCCCCTTCCTCTAGGAACCCCTCTAGGGCATAAGCAGAACAGGAGGCCTGGGCTTGAGTAAAACAGCCTATGAAAAGGCCTGCCCTGACATGCTGCCTTTGAGGTGACTTGCCTTTCTTTGGCCTGTGCACTCCTATAGGTAGTCCTATACTCATCCATTTCTTCATATAATTCTCTGTCTGCTCCCAAACAGAGAATTTCCCACAACAGGAAAATCCATAGCCTTAGACTGGGTATCCTGTGACAGGGCAGTACATCTGAGCAGGCCATTCTGCGAAGAGAGACACAGATGTAGCCATAACTCTTGATGAAACATCATTAGAGTCTACAGCAGCATGAAATTGCACCTTGGATGCCTCAATACCATCCCATGCCACCTGCTCCAGCTCCTGGCAAGCTGTTCAGGGCCTGTTTTGCTAAGAGGCAGGACAGTATCCCTGGATTTCTGGTACCCTAGCTGCGTAAGCCATATAATTTGCCTGTCTGAGTCCCAAAGATGCCATGTACTGCTTTTTGCCATGGCATCCATCCTCCTGGAATCCTTTTTCAGGAGGGTGAGAGGCTAGAGGAATATTAGCCTTGTCACAAGCTGCAGCCTGCACTACCCCCATGGCTGCACTGCTGGGATAGGAACTCCATTATCAGAGCCTGATAAAAGCATACCTCTTGTCCATCCTTTTATCCTGCGGAGGATAGAATGAGGAGTTTTCAGAATTTTATGTCTGTTTCCTAAAAAGATTATGCAAGGGAATAGAAAGTCTCCTAGACTCTGGAATATCCATCATTCCACAAAAATCAGGCTCTTCTTGATCATCAACAGCTTCCTCAACAGGGAGCTGCAGAGTGTAAGCAACTTTCTTGTAAAACAAAAAATGAGAAGGGGACTCAGATAGTCTGGGAGGGGATACTCCTGAGGGTCTGTCTGGAGAGATGTCCGGTTCAATGGGCACATCCAGACTTTCAAAATCACACTTACTCTCCTCGTACCCCTCCTCCCCTTCCCCCGGTTCATAAAAATCTTCAAAATCATAATCTTGAACCGAGGGAACCGACCGAACCGGGCGCTTCCCAATGGTGCCGGTTCGGACGGAACTGGGGAAAGAGACTGGACAATTTGAATAGCTTTGGCTATTTCCTCAGCGGTTGGAGAAAGAACTTTTGGCCCCAAACTAGCTGACCTTCTAGCCCTTTTAGTTGGAACTGGCTCCTCAGAGCTGG
This sequence comes from Neoceratodus forsteri, assembly GCA_016271365.2. NCBI lineage: Eukaryota > Metazoa > Chordata > Ceratodontiformes > Ceratodontidae > Neoceratodus > Neoceratodus forsteri. The sequence goes on along the minus strand of CM028134.1, from coordinate 543,324,909 downwards.
CTCTTCGTTGGCCCGAGGAAGCATCGCCCTGGTCAGAGGGCACTCCCTCAGGTTCGGTTGGAACCGAACCGGGCTGGCCATCCGGGTCAGCAGACTTTTTGGCCTCCCTTTCCCTGAGCCTACCAACTCTTTTTTCCACGGTAGCAGCAGGAAAATTGTTACAAATCTAGCAGTCTGCATTGAGGTGGTCAAACCCCAGACAATAAACACAAGTTTCATTAAAGAAATTTCAGCAAAATCTTAAACAGTATTTGCATGCTGTAGTCTTACAGTCTGACTGGTTTTCTTTGCAAGAAAGGACAATGGAAATGCTCTCTGGAGACAGGCCCAGGGTGCTTGGTAAAGGTAGCAAACCATGCATATAGAAGAATAAATCCAGCACTCCAGGGTATGCTTCGTGCAAGATTATTGTTAACAGTAAGATGTCAGCATGGAGAACATGCCAACAACTGCAGCCCCAGTACTTTGACTGTTAGGTCTTCATCAGGGGTGTGTCTATGGCTAGTTACAGACCTCTCATTTACACAAGTTAATTTAAAGTGATAGTACATTAAAAAATAGAATTCTGAATTAATACACTCAGAAAATAAAATAAAAAAAATAAAATAAGAAAAGCAAAAACTAATATGCAAAACAAAAGATCTGTATCAAAAAGGCAAATTATTAAGATGCATTCTATACAAATGATTTTTCTCAGGTCCAAGTACCTAAATATCACAAAATAATGTCCTAATTGCAAGAGTGCCAATATAAGCCAAAACAGTACCTCTCAGGCAAGGAGAAAAGAATTGGTAATAAAGGTCAATGAGTGTGACTGAAGAGAAATATAGCAAAGGCTAAGCTGAAGTAGTATTCTATTCTTATCAATTTTTACTTTTAATAAGAGTAATCTTCAGCAAATAAATAAATGGACCTAAGGTTATAAGTCTATAGCCTAGGGATAGTATTAGGCTAAAATTGACAGGAAAAAGTAGATAAACTCTTAAATATTTAATAACAAATTAAGAATAAATCAAGTCTATGTACCTTATCAAGGTAAAATGTGCTAAGTTCATTTCAGTACAATATGACTCATCTATCCTCTATGTGCCAATCAGAAAAAAAAAACAGAAACAGAGACACATCCTCTAACAGAGGACAGAGGCATAGCTCACACTATTGATTTAAAGTAATTAAATAATAATAAAGATAAACACATTAATCTGTGGTTTAAACAATGGGCTGGATATTCAAAGGGTTTGTGCATGCGCAATAGGAGTTCACGCCTCATGCAAGTCCAGAATGCGCCATTCTGCCATATTCAGCAGGAGGCGGTTGCGCCCCAAGTCCAAGCTGAGCAACAGCGTAATGCTAATGAAGGTATGCTGAACGGAGGGAGGAACCATGCATAAACTGCACAGTCCGATATTCAGCGGGCTGTGCAGAGTTGTGCAGGCGCAACCCCCAACCTGCGCCAGCACAACTTTGAGCCAAAAAAAAAGGAGTAAGTCGAGGGCCACCCACAGGTGAGCTGCCGCATTGCAGGGCGCAACACAGCAGCTGCCATCTGTGGGTGGCCCTCAACGTACTCTCTGTGCCCTCCCTGCAGCCCAATTGCGGGCATATAGCAACCCCCCTTCCCCCGACTGGCCCGATCGCGGGCAAAGTATAAAATCCCCTCACCCCGACTGGCCTGATCACGGGCATAAGTTTAAATAATTTCTACCTTTCATTTTGCCCAATCGCGGGCATAAGTATAACAATCTTCATTTTCACTGTGCTCGATCGCAGGTGTGCGTGTAATAAATTTTCCTAGCAGTCTTGATCAGGATAGCAAAGAGTCTCATCTTCAGCACATCTTTGAGAGTCCAGTGACCTCGAAGCTCATCGCGGGCTGCAAAAGTGTTCATCCCCCCGGGGACCACCTACCTGGTGATTTAGTGGTTACCATTTCATTCTGTTTTCTGGCCTTTCGCGCCAGCCGGTGGGCGGCATTTTCGCTACCAGCATTTTGCTACCCGCTGATCGATCGTGCTTGTGATACCCATTGTGGAGCAGAGCTAATGGGCATGCGGTCGTGTACCGCATGTGCAGTCCAGATATGTGATTGACCTGATATGGAATTCATTCATCTGCTATATTCGACTGCTTTAGGCGGTATGGGCTGCATGCCCATTGGCTCTGCTCTGCACCAATGGCGTGCAGCCCTTACCGGGAAGCTGGCCGCTGGGCGGCGGGCGGCAGGCGGTGATGCTGCTGCTCACCGCTGACAGGAGGGAGCGGGTGGGGGCTCGGTGTGGGGTGGGGACTACCAGATCACCGGGGGTAGGTGGTCCGGGGGTTTAATTGACTTTCTGTGCCTGCGATCATTTTCGTTGGTCCACTGACCACCAGGGGTATGTTCTGGGGTTTGACTTTGCTGCCCATTTATCAGGCTGGTGGGGGTTATTTTACATTTTTGCGTGGATCGCTGGTGGGGGTTTGATTTATACTTTTCCCGCGATCGGGTGGTGAGGGGGTTATTTTCCTTTGCACGCGATCGGCTGGTGGGGGTTTGATTTTATACTTTGCCCACTATCGGGCTAGTGGGGGGGGGTTTATTGAACTATGCCCGATCGGGCTAGCTGAGGTAGGGGATTTTTACTTATGCCTACGACGGCTGCAGGGGCGCCGGTCTCCTCGACGTTTGCCGCGTTGGCAGGGCGCCAGGTGCGTCCGGCGATCGCTTGCCTGTTAATGGTATGCATGGGGGTAGATAGATGCAATGGCCCCCGCGCCTTTGTATGAATTATGGCCCCATTGTATGTCACCTTTGAATATGGAAATTTGGCGCATGGTGATGCATACTTGCCATACATAACTAGATATCTCCACTCTGACCACGATGTGGCACAAGTTCCTGCGCCAAGCACAATGGCTGTGGCCGGGGGGTGATATTCAAAGGAGTTGTTCAGTAGTGCAACTCCATTGAATATCGCCCCGGCCACACCCCTGCACAACTATTTTGTGCAGCGCAAGGGCTTGTGCCACAGAATAGCACAGTTTGAATATCCAGCCCAATATATTGACTAGACAATTTTTATCAACCACTTTTCATAAGTCTTGAAACCAACTGGAACCAGGAGACAATAATTTAAGGAAAACATGTCAGATGGCCAGTCAATCAACAAAGGTTGTTAGTAAGGGGAATATTATATGTACACAGAGTGGTAGGGGAAAAGTGAAATGAACTGTAGAGTATAAATCTAAGTGGAGTACCGAGGAGGAACTGAGGGGACATGCAATGTAAACATGGGAAGAGATGGAACGGGGAGAGAAAAGAATAACTAGGTGGAAAAAGTATAATAAGAAAATTAGTACAATACATAAGAATTAAGAATTAAAGTACAACTGCAATTCTGGTGTCAAACATAAGATTCCCAGGGTAGTCCAATGATAAAGTTTCCAAAATTAATGTAACCACTGGAAGAACAGGGAATGTATGTAAGCTTGACAACCAAAAGCATCTTCCAGAAATGGAACTGCAAGAAAAATAGTAGCGAAAACACAAACAATAACTAATTAGTAACTGATTCCAAAAACCATAGACAATATCCAGTATGATAAAAACAATTATTACTCTAAGGTAATTATTACTAGACCACTGTAGTTTATTTCAAGTAGAGTGTAAAGTCTAATTCCTCATTGATCCCATATAGGGTCAGTGCCTTCAGGTGGAAAAGCCACCTGCTCTCTTTTTGAAGAACATTCAACCTATCACCATCTCTAGGTAGGGGTGGTACTCTTTACAATGCTGTGAATTGCAACTCACGTGGTTAGAATTGTGCCACTCCAAATGTGCACCAATGGCATTGTCATAGTTCTTATTATAAATGGCATGGACATGTTCTTGTATTCTTGTCTTTAAAAACCCTCTTGGTCCTGCCTACATATTGGAATCAACATGAGCACCAAACTATGTACACCACATATGTGCTTCTGCAATTAAGAAATTGTTTAATTTCTACTGTTAGATCTCTTTGGTAAGGGTGTATATGTAGAGGTTACCCTCTGAAGTAAAAGTGCACACATTACAACATCCACATTTGTGGAATCCTTTGGACGGGGGGGGGCAAGTGGTTTGTACTCAGAGTCTGGAGAAATGGCTTGATGTTAAAATATCCCCTAGGGATTTCCCTTTCTGAAATGTGACTAGGTCTGGTTCCTACACATCCATGTAGGTTGTCATCAGACTGCAAAATTTGCCAATATTTGTGTACAGTATTGCCAATTTTCCCTGACACTGGAGTGTAGTCCAGCACTAGAGTATTTACTACAATGTCCTGGCTTTCTTTCTTTCTTTGGGACAAGAAGATCCTTCCTAGCTAAAAGACATACTTTGTCTAGTGCTTAGTCAAGTGTACTTTTCTTATAGCCCCTCAAAAGGAGCCTGTTAGTAAACTCTTCAGCTTGTGTCTTAAATGTATCAGTAGTCAGATCAATTCCTGTAAACTCTAATGTACTGGGAATATGGTATTGAGTCTAAGTTTTTTAGCATGTGCACTCTTATAATGTAAAATGGTGTCCGCTGCTGTGGTTTTCTGTAGCTGCATGTGGTGACAATCTGGTCTGGATGACATGGAGTATAATATCAAGGATGTTTATAGATTCCTTGTCAGTGACTGAGGTGAATGTAAGTTTGAAATTGTTAGTGTTTAAGTACTATACTAGTCTTAAAGCCTAAGACTTATAACCATAGGTCCATTTATTTGCTGAAGATTATTATTATTAAAAATAAAACAAAAAATTGATAAGAATAGAATACTACTTCAGCTTAGCCTTTGCTATATTTCTTTTCAGTCACACTCATTGGATCTTTTATTACCAATTCTTTTCTCCTTACTTACGAGGTGGTGTTTTTGGCTTATATTGGGAATCTTGCAGCTAGGACATTATTTTGTGATATTTAGGTGCTTGGACCTGAGAGAAATCATTTGTATAGAATGCATCTTAATAATTTGTCATAATGCATTTTGTCTTTTTGATACAGATCCTTTGTTTTACATATTAGTTTTTGCTTTTGTGAGTATATTCATTCAGAATTCTATTTGTTAATATACTATCACTTTAAATTCACTTGTTTAAATGAGAGATCTGTAACTAGCCATAGACACCCCCCCGATGAAGACCTAACGGTCGAAGCACTGGGGCTGCGATTGTTGACGTGTTCTCCGTGCTGATACTGTTCTCTCTCTACAATAAACTTGCACATAGCATACTCCTGGAGTGTTGGATTTATTCTACTGACTGGTTTTCTTTCCCAGGCATATCTTTTCCTGAGTTTTGGCATGAAGAAGACAAGAAGTCTGCAACAGCAAAAACTTAAGAAAAAAAAGAACAATTTTCTGATTCACCAAAGTCCTGGGGATGCCGTAGGCTCTGGGTGCACCAAACATATGGTGCATGGAGCTTTGCGCATTTCCAGCCAGCGATCGGGATTTTCAATCCCATGTTCTAATTGGCCAAGCTAGACCAGCTATTTCTGGTCTAGCTTGCAGCAATCCTGGGTATGCTTTTTACAGGGCTTGCACCAAATATTTGACACACATTGCAGTAAATTGAGAAAAGTGTCGGAAATGCTCCCAATCTTCTTGAGTCAGGTGCAATTTGTGGCAAAGATTTTGGTGCAGCTGTGCCGACCCCTGAGTCTGATGCAGGGCATTGTGCGAGCCCTATGTAACCCTTTGTGAATTGGGCCCAAGGTCTTAACAACTGTGATTTCACTGTATGTGGGATAACACAACAATGCTTGATTACCTGTACTGCTTCTGTCTCTTTAGGTTGTAGCTCTTATATAGTACTGTAACAAGGTTGCAATAAAGGTATCAAATACATAGTACTAAGACTGTCTACTGTGTTTATTGGGGGGGCACTGAAAACAACTTTTATAGTTAATTTTGTAATTAATGACTCATGTCATTATAGATGGCCGCCACTGCAATTAAAAAAAAATCTTTTCAGTTGAGGCTACCTGTTGAACGTACATGCTGTTTTCACAATGTGAATACAATAGGATGGTGTTACCACATGTTTTTATAGTAAAAGCTTAGCCTTGTACCAAGTTATTTATTTTTTTTCATGATGGGATGGCACAGGAGTGTGAACTTTTAAAATTTTAAAATCCCTATATCTTGGTTCAGGAATGAAAGAAACAGAAAAGTAAAATGGGTATCTTGATATTTTTGCCAGAAAAATATTATTGCTGAAAAAGAAAACTATATGGCGATTGACAAATACTACTGCTTTAACAGATGTCTCTCATGCTGGTTGGGCGAGAGGACTGCGAAGCAAAGCTGAGTGGTTCTGTCTGCCCAACCAGTACAAGAGACACTTGTTAATCAGTAAGAGACAACAGTAACTATACCCATAATCATATTATATGGCAGTGGATCACCCTAATATGATTATGAGTTTAGTTTCAACATCTCTTATTTCTGGATTTCACCTTTTTGTTTTGTGAGCTCCCACACGCGATGAGTGCATCAGAAGACCAATGCGACAAGACAGCTGTATGCAGGACAACAGGTATAGCTGTTCTCCCCACTGATTGGCTGTGGGCAATCCATTACTATATACTCATGATGTATATACCAAGGTGATGGTGGTGGACCCAGGTCACCAGATAGAGGGGTTGTGGGCTGGTCAGCCCTCTGGACTTTTTCTTGAGGACTCCCAGATCCCTTCCTCTGAACATGTGCGAAACCAGGGGATAGTGCTTGATGATGGGCTGACTTTATGAGCTCAGGTGTCGGCGGTCATCAAGTCTTCCTTTTATCATTTTAGGAATATCTCCAGGATTAAGCACCTTGTTCCATCCGGGGACCTACTACATATGGTCCACGCCGTGACCTCACGCCTGGATTATTGCAACTCCCTGTACTTAGGGCTACCTGGGGTTGATATCCACCGCCTGCTGCTTGTGCAGAGCACTGCAGCATGATTGTTGATGGGGGGGCTTCTCGAGCCTCCCATATTACTCCTGTGCTGGGCGATCTGCACTGGCTGCCTATTAGGTGGTGGATCACCTTTAAAGTTGGTTTACTGACTTATAAAGCCCTACATGGACTTGGCCCTGACTACTTGAAAGAGCTTCTTGTGCCTTATTGCCCAATGTGACAGCTCCATTTGGCTGACAAGGGGTTGCCGAAGATTCCAAGAGTGTCATTGAAATCTTCGGGGGCCCATGCATTTATGCACGTGGCCCCTTCACTTTGGAATTCTCTACCTCATCAACTTTGGGAGTACACGACTGTGGGAGGTTTCAAACAGGAGTTGAAAACTTACCTATGGCGTCAGACATTTATTGGTACTGAATTAGTATGATCCTCAGATAGCTATTATTATATTTGTTGGTTGCTGATTTTATTATTGTTGTTTAATCTTGTTGTAAGGTTCCTTGATGGCTTGAAAGGCACTTATGTGAAATAAAGTATTATATATATATATATATATATATATATATATATATATATATATAGTGCATGGTGGAACCCTGTTATGCATGAAATTCCATGCCTGGAATATGCTTGTTGTGCTGCAGTAGTGACATTATTATGTTGTTGTGCTGTATGTCACTACTGCAGCACAGCAACTTAGAATGCTGCCACACATCTGGTTTCCTCTATCCAACTGAGCTGGAATCTGTTTTATTTTAACTTGAAATTACAGAAACAACTGCAGCACACTAAATCAGTAATTTGAGCTTGCGAACAACCCTCGAGTGCCTCACGTCCAACCACTAGTTCACTGAAAGGAAGCAGAGTGACTAAAATAGGACATGGGTGCACATGCACTGTTTAAGATAATGTATGACCATCCATACACAGACAAGCCTGTGTCTTCATTTCGCGTTTTCTATGGCAACCAGGGAACCTGTTGAGCTTCGCTCTTGAGGTTTCTGCATGCCATAGAATCCTTTCGATGCAGACACAGGCTTGTTGTTTATGGCTGCCATACATTATCCTCTATATTGTGTTGCGTTTGTGCAGCATGGTCCATGTGCTGTTCTGTATATTTTAAATTACTACGGTACGGTGTGTACATATATGGAACCCAAACAAACAGAAGAGAAAAAGAAATAAACATAGAAATATAGATTTTGTCAGCAAAAAAGGACCTTTAGGCCCATCCAGTCTTATTCAGCTCAGCTGAGGCACTTATTTCTTTCTCTTCTGTTTATTCTAAGAATTACAGGGATTTATTTAACTCTAAAAATTGATTAGCGTTTTGCTCATAAAAGTGCTAAATCTTTGTGAAAATGCATAGCTCTTGCCTCAATGTGTTTAACAAACACAACACTTATAGAAAATCTATATAAATGCTTTCTGTACAGTTAGTATAGTCCCAAGAAAAAAAACTGCTAATCAATTATTTAAAACCCTGGAATTACATCAGCATATGTCAAGGAAGGTAAAAGGAATTGCTTCATTAGCAGTTTCCAAGTACAGTATATGCCGCTTATGCCAGACTAGTTTAACAAAGCAGGAAACATCCAGTGAAGCGGTGTCCAAAATAACGTGATGAAGGATCGGAACTGACACATGGATGAACAGAACACATACATGACAAAACACTAAGAAACACACTTAACATGTAAAATGTGGGTGAGTTACAACTCTTTTGTGATAATGTTTGTTGTTGTTTGGTAATGAAAATGCTTATTTTTATTAAAAAAATTAAAAGATTATAATGTGCTGTGGTATAGCCCACTCCATTCATTCCATTCTGTTTAGTCCTGCTGTGATGCTGTGTGCTTCTTGAACTGTGTGATCTTCATCTGTGCTTGTTTGGTGATTGTGTAGCAGCTAAATTTCTTCTGTATTCTGGCCAGATATTCCCAGTCTGGAGCGATGTCTGCATGCTGTTCAAATCCACTCAGCCAAGATGGTTTGCTTAGCTTTCAGCAAGTTACTCAGAGTGGATTTGGGGATTGAAAAATGCTGAGCCATATCACATGAAGATATTTTCAGCAGTTTGTCTATTTCTGACAAAATTTCAACTTTACATAGTGAGCCCTTGTCTCTTTGCCATTGTAAAATAGCTAAAGCAGCAGCAGCACAGCAGGAGAACCAACCATACAGCAGAACATCCAGGCCAATATGGAGGTAGGCTAACACCTGCTGCTTAAATGCTGGTGGTAATTCACATATTATCAAGAGGTGTTAATAGCCAATCACATACAGCAGATGAGCCGCCAGTGGCCAGTACAGAAGGTGGATGAGGTACACTATATCGATATGATTTCCTATTAGAGACATAGCATTTTGCTTTTGACATATGAAACACATCTGGTTTTAGAAGTTGTCTGCTTAAAGCATGGACATTATAAATGGGCACATACTGTATCAAGATTAAGGCAATGCTTGTTTCTACACAATAAGCCACGTTTCTGGTGGGTTGATTTTAGGGTCTGGTCTGTGTGATGTACAAAGGACTGGTACTGATCCAGTCATATTCCAAGGTATTGAAATACCTGGACAATTTCAAGGCAGTCTCCAGAGAAGGGTTTGACTGAAAGCCTTTCCTGAATCAAGGTTTTCTTTGAGAAGTGCAGTTTTGTTCTTTTTAGTATTTAGCACTAGGGCATTATAGGATGTCCAATGCTGGACTCTGTCCAAATCTCTTTATAATATCTGGGTCAATATAAAGGGTGAATTTGCAACAGTGTAGATTATGATTTAATTAACATATAGGCATATGGAGGAGTTGTGGTATGAGGAGGGGGTTGTTTTATAAAAGCGACAAGATTAGTGGTCCCAAGTTGAACCTTTGGTTGTCCAGTTGTCCACAGTGACTTGGAATCTTTATGTAAGATAGCTCTTTCTCACTTCCCCTATATATATTCCCTATATATATATATTTCCTGCCAAGCTTCCTGTCATCAAAGATATCCCAGATGTCAGGGATATACCCTAGTCAAGCCCAGGAAACGTCAGTCATAATGGAAATGGCAGCTTATGTTTGCCTCCCATTTGTTTCTACCCACCCACCTCCCTATGTGAGGTCAACAGCCTTAGTCAGCCATGTGCATACACAATGTCCCCACTGCAGCAGGAGCAGACTCCATGTTCCAACTGCATGGGTTGTTGTGAGTAATTGAACCTGCCACCAACCCTTCCCAACTCGCCGCACTGTTGCACAGCAACTGTTTCATCCTTGCCAGACCCTGACATGATGCACCAAGTCTGATCCCTACCTGGGTTATTTACACAGCAGCACAATGCACCACCTGTGTGCCATTAGGGAAAGTACTCTTTATCCACTTGAGACAGGTGAAAGACAATCCCGTGGACAACAATTTGTCTAATAGGATTTTGTGATTTACTAGGTCAAACACCTTTGTGTGACCAAATAAAAATTGCATCCAAGGAAAGACCAAAACCTTAAGCAAAGGGCAATGTAATTTGTCACCTTGAAAAGAGCTGTGATGGCTGAGTGCTGTGGTCCGAGACCTGATTGCTCAGCAGGCAGAATTATATTACTAAGGGCAAATGAGAGGATTTGAGAATGTACCTGTTTTTCCAGCACCTTGTTGAGGGTGCCCAGTAATTAAATTGTCCTATAATTGTTAGAGTCACCTTGATCCCCAGCTTTGCAGAGAGGAGTTGAAATAGCTTTCTTCCAGAAAGATTTGGTCTCTCCCAGCTTTGAGAGAAAGGTTAAAAAGAATGGGGAGCGGTGCTGTTAACACACGTGCATCAAGTCAGTGATCTAGTCCATCAGACCCAGGGCTCTTAGAGGGGTCCATGCTTTTGAAAGGTTAAAGGTCACTGCATGGGCAATGGTGGTAAATGAGAACAGTGGTAGAGTGGAGGTTAATGCCACGTATAGAGTTTGAAGGTAGCTGTGGGGCTTTATTCATGTTGTTCAGTGCATTAGCCATCTTAGTTGGGCAGAGACAAGTTTACCATTGATGATCAGCTGATTTTATTTTATTTTTTTTGATTTGTGTTTTTCTCCTACAGCAGCATTGAGTCCATGCTGTTCCTGATATATATATATATATATATATATATATATATATATGTTTTATTTTTTTTGACTACCAGTCTTCCAAGATTCTGCATAGAATGGTGCCATGGCCTTTCTAACGCTATTCCAGCAGAAACTGCAGAGGCAATAGTAAGCACTCCAGTCACAGTCCTGGCTTGTAGGGTTTCATCTCCTTCAGTAGCGGCTCTAGCCACAAATGGTTACCAGGGCACAGCTGGGGCACAACAGATGGCAACCAGGGCACTGATACATTGTTACTATGGGGGAAGCTCTGCACCATATGGGACACCAACTGGGGCACAACATTTTTACCAGGGCACGTGCCCTGGCGGGCCCTGGTGTAGAGCCGCCCATGATCTCCTTTAAGATTTATCACATTCTCTCATGATGGATAGCAGATCAGCTGTTATTTGCTTGCAGTTATTCCCTTTCACGCTAATGGATTTGACTGGGATGTGTTTATTTTCAATAGCCTGTACTTCATTCTGGATGTACTCTCATATAATTCAGTGCATGGGATCAACTGGAGTCTGCTCCAGTTTATGTCAGGATTTCATCTGGGTTAGACTAGCTAAATTCCCGGATGTTGGCCAGTCAGCAGGGAGCTTTGACTGATTTACAGTCACAGATGCAATCAAATCATGCTGTGATCACTGACCACATCAAGCAGTGTACCAACATCCATTATTCTCTCTGGGTAGTTGGTCAGTATCTAGTCAAGACAAGATTCAGTTTTGGTCCTTAGGATTAGTCTGCTGTACATGTGGATTGGTTGAATGAGGTTCTAGTTTCTTACCCAGTTCCCTGCATGGTTTGCTGCCCTGCTTCCCCAGTTCAGATTGAAATCTCCCATAAGGATGGTTTCAAGAGCAGGTGACACTAATTGCAAAAGAGTTGAGATGTTGCTTACAGAGGTAGGTAAAAGTTTGTGTGGTTTGTACAGACAACAGAGGTGCTACATAGTACTGTGTATTTGGCATCAGTCCCCCTCCCCACACACACACACCAATTAGTTATCTTTAGTACCTGGCGATACCTCCCATCCCATGGTCTAGCCCTCTCTCTGGAGTCTAGATGTCTCCACCAGCTACAGATACAGAGAGCTACCACCTGATTTACCAGGCAGCCCCTCAGTGTGCCTGCTGACCCATGAGTGGGACTGCAATGCTCTGAACATGTGGCACTGAAGGCCATTTCCATGACAACTCCTCTGATTCACAGGCACTTGCAAACCGTTTTGCAGGTGCATGTGCATCATTGGACTACAACAAAAATGGATCAACAGTGTTGTAAACCGCTTGTGGGCACTGGTGGTCTTTGCAAAGACTTAGTGCATCAATAAGTTGTGAATGTTGGGCCCTAAGTGTCACCATTCAAGGCTTAATTTTAAAGTGAGAGAAACTTTGCAAAATATTGATGCAGTTTCATTTTGTGCTATGCAACAAGCCTCTCCTGCCAGTCAGGGGAGAGGCTTATTACTGGAATGCCAGACCACAGTGCCAGCTGATTGGGAGCGTTTCTGATGGTTGAGTGGGTGGAGCTAGAGTGCCAGTTGTTTGGGACTGGCAGATGTATGTAGGATGGAATAGTGATAGGAGGCAATATGTGTGCCTTTGGGGCACCCGGCTAGGTCCCTTGATAGGCTGCCTGAAGAGGCAGGGGACCCTCTAAGTACAGTGGTAGCAGTGGCGTCAGCAAGTTATCTCAAGGAGTCTTCTGGAGATACAGTACCTAGAGAAAACCTCTAGGACTACCTGTGCTGCTGGAAATCTTGTGAAAATGATTCTGAAAAATAACTTGCCAAATTAGCTGCTACTACTGTAGCAGCTGTTTTGATGATCTATTGTATGTGAGGACAGCAGAACTTGTTGTCTGGTCATCTGGTAGCCTCAGGGACAGACATCAGGACAACAATAAAGATTCTAGGGATTTGGCATCTAAAGTCATTTACTGTAGATCACCATTAAATCTGGTGGGAGTGCAAGGGACCACCAGGAGGGAAGGAGTGAATATCCTTAGGGTTGCCCTCAAGGAAAGTTGGCACCATCCTCATTGATCTATCAATGGCCTTCAACACAGTGGATCACATAATTCTAGTTACTAGACTAGCTGAGCTTAGAGGTAGCTAGCTGGTTTGGCAGTCATCTAATTGACCACAATCAGTGCATCAGAATACATGGCACCAAGTCTGAGCATCTCCAAGTCATTTAAGATGTACTACTGACCTCAGTACTTGGCCCCTTACTGGTCTCTTTATACATAAAGGACCTGGGTCAACATGTCAGAGGTGTGAACTACCAGCTGTATACAGTTAATACTGTGCTCTATGCCTCAGGAGTCAACCTTCCTGCCATGCAGACTGCTCTCCAAAAGGGATTCCAAGACATGCAAGCCTTTCTTCTGAACTCAAAACTGTCTTCTAATGTGGTAAAGACTAAAACTATGATATTTAGGTTTGCCCTGTAACTGAAGAGCTACGTGGGCTCTGCGCCGCTGCGCCTCTGGTCATTGCTGCCACAGATTGAACCCCCCCCCCCCCGAAATGGTTAGTGAATACAAATATTTGGGTTACTGGCTTGACTCCTCCTCACAGGGAACACCCCATGGCAGCAAACCTGTCAAAAGCCTGGGCACAAAGATTGGCTTTCTGTTCAGAAAAATCCTTACTGACTCAAGACTACAAGAGGGAATAAGCCAATCCCTTCTTTTGACTACATGGGTATTTACCTCTGCAGGCCTCTAAGTCCTTATTGGCCAAATTAGAAGTGCTTTACAAAAGGCTAGCAAGACTGATTCTCCACTGCCTTTACAACACTCACCATTGTGAGCTTCGCAGTGCAATAAACTGCCCCTGGGTTACAAGAGGAAATTTCACTTTTCCTTTCTTCCCTGAAGTGCATTAAAAGCATTGTCTCCTCTTACTTGCGTGGCTTAACCACAAGTCCTATCCTGCAGATTTGTGCTCCACTGGATCACTCCAGCTGACAATCCCCACATAAGTATAACTGGCGGGTCCCTCACCTTCAGTCACACATGTCTGACTGCATGGAACTCCCTGACAGAATCCCTACACCTAGTAAACTGCCCCTTTACCTCCAGAACAAAAGTCACAGAATGGTTCTTTTCAGTCTTCTCTTGGCATAAACCTTGCTGCCATTATTCCATGTGTGTATCACAGGCAGCAGCAATTGTGAACTTCCGTCCCTATGCCCTCTGCACTGGGCCCTACCTTGTACTTGAAACATATGCCTATCTAACCATACAATGCCTTGTAAATTGTACACTGTATCTAGTACTATTTAAGCATGTCTGTAACATGTTTGCTTGTAATCAGAAGTTTTCCATTAACAGGACACCATTGTAAATGAACATATGAACATACCAAAGGTGCCAGCAGAATAAGAACTTATGGTTTATTGAGTCTGTTCATATTGCAGAGTCCTTAGTGGTAACTAAGGACTCCGCCCCCTCCCCAACTGATAGCCCCTCATTTCTGGCCATTCCTCTTTTGGATCTGACTTTGCCTTTTACCCTGTTCCATCCCCTTTTGAAACCTTCCACTTTTTCAAGTGATACCACTTCCTCAGGGAGCTCATTCCATGCTGCCACCACCACCCTCTCCATGAAGAAATACCTCCAGTTCTCCCTCTTGAACCCCCCCCACCAGCTTAAGGCAGTGCCCCCTCATGTTTTTATTTCTACTGAGCCAGAAGAGGTACTACTTGTATACCCTGTTTATGTCCATAAAATACTTAAAGGTCTCAGTCATTTCCCCCCTGCCCATCTCCTCCAGGGAGTAAATGTTCAGGGCTTCCAGCCTCTCCTCATATGTCCTGCCCTGCTGATCTTTAACCATCTTTGTTGCCCTCCTCTAGACCAACTCCAGCAGATCAATGTCCTTCTTTAGGTAGGGGACGCCAGTGCTGCACACCGCATACCAGGTGTGGCTGCACCAGTGACCTGTATAATGGCACTATGACCTCCTCCCACCTGCTGCTGATACCCCTTGCAATGCAGCCCAACATTCTGCTGGCTTTGCCACTGCCTTCCTGCATTGTGAGGAGTTTTCAGGTCACTAGTAATCAACACCTCCAGATTTTTCTTCCTTGGGTTTGGTTACCAGGACCCCTCTCAGGCTGAATTCCATCTTTGAGCACTTGGCTCCAGTGCGCATAACCTTACACTTTTCTGCATTAAAGCCAAGTTGCCAAAGTCCAGACCACCTCTCGAGCATAGTCAGATCATCTTTTTAGATCCCATACTCCTTCCACTGTATCCACCTTCCCACAGAGCTTGGTGTTATCTGCAAATAAATCTTGCTCTTTATGCCTTCTTTGATGTCATTGATGAAGACATTAAATAGCACTGGCCCAAGTACTGAACCCTGTGGGACCCCACTGGTGATATCTCTAGTACCCGAGAGCCCCTCCCCCCCCCACCAATGCCCCGGGTCCTGCCTTTAAAACAAAACACACTGAAAACTACCAGCTTTCACCAGCTGGTGCCAAAATGCTTGATTAGCACTTTTACACAGTACAGGAATTTTTTACAGTGCCTGTACATGTTTTTTTATTCATCAAAACAGAGCACTGCAACTTCTGGTTTCCACTGCTGGAAAGCATAATGTTATGAGCAGTCCCACGTTTCCCTCGCTTACTTTATGCTAATATGCCATGCTGACTAATGGCTGAAGTCATCAGGGCATATTAGCATGAAGTAAGTTAGGGAAGCCATGGCTGTTTGTAAGATGGTGCTGTCTCGTGATGTAAACCTGCGCTGTTTCGGTGAATAAATAAACATGTGCAGGCACTAAAAATTCCCGTACTGTGTAAAAGTGCTAATTGGACATTGTGGCACCAGCTGGAGAAAGCTGGTAGTCTTCCAGTGTTTACTTTTAAGCTACCTAGTTACCCATCTACTCAGTTTCTCTCCTACTCCCAGGTCCTCCAGCTTTTTGATCGCGCTCTTATGGGGCACAGAATCCAAAGCCTTGCTGAAGTCCAAGTACAAGATAGCCACTGTTTGGTCCTTGTCCACTCTTTTAGTGACCCAGTCAAAGAAATCAAGCAGGTTTGTCTGGCATGATCTCCCAGCTATGAACCCATGTTGCCGCTCATCCTGGAGACCGTTTCTTTTAGGTATCCTACCAGTCTCTCTTTAAGAATGGCCTCCCTGAGCGTGTACACAGCTGAGGTCAGGCCAACCAGTCTGTAGTTGCCTGAGCCATCCCTGGGTTCAATCTTATGGAGCAACACCATATGTGCCATTGTCCAGTCCAGAAGTACCACCCCTGACTCAAGTTGACAGGTCAGCCAGGGGGCCTGCAAGTTCATCCTCAGGATGTTTTTTTTTTAATCCTGAATAAAACTGAATTGAATTGAAGTTCCTCAAGGCTTTGCAGCATACAGAATATCTCACCAAAGCAGGTTTTACCCTATGGGGTGGTAATATCGGTCACGCTCCAGAGAGATTAGCTTCCAGTGATGCTGAGAATGGTGAGAGCTCTGGTGACATATGTTCAGCTGCAGATCAGGTAGGAGACATGCCTTCTATTGTTTTGGGGAATCCCAAACTGGGATGTGGATAAAATATTCTGCCTCTGTGCAGAGGACCTGAGAGATTGCCAGCTGCAGCCAGAAAGCAATCTGAGGGTAAGCATGTCTGCAGTGATGCACAGAACATGGTCCAATGAGAGTAAGAATCTGGTTGATGTGTCTAGAGAGGAGGTGGCCATTAGCCAGATATGCCTGAGTGAAGGTCCATACAGTGGTGCTGCCTCTTGCACACTTGTTGACCTGATGCCAAGGTGTCATTAGTATGTGGGAAAATGAGTACAACCCAAAGAATATAGCAAAATGGAAACTCTGGTAAATTCAAAATTTAGAGTAGGGAGGCTCTGGTCAGCACAGTGGCACTGAGGGTCGAGGTGCTGGACGCCACACCTCATGCCATGGCGGCAACCTGGGTTCGGGAACAGACTCATGCCACCAGGGGTTGGCAGGGGAGGGAAGGGATTGAGCATCCGGAGGACTGTTCTGCCTTCCCAGGGAGGGATCGGGCTTAGCACCGCTCCTCAGCGACTCCTGGTGGTAACCAGGGGCAGTACCAGGAACATGCGGTTACGTAAGTGACGTGGGGGTGGAGCAGCGGCAGGCGTCAGCACACCAGTGCCCTGGACATCATTGCACATCTGCACTCCAGGGGCAACCATCACAGAAAACCCTCAGTGGACCAGGAGGTGACAAGGGCACCAGGGACCAAGCCCACATCCCCAGCATCAGATCATCTCTCCTCCGGTTCTCTTGGCTCTCATCCAGGACTGACCCTCTAATTGCGGAAAGGTCACCAGGTGGGTGGGCCCTCCCGAGGTGATCTGGGGGCTGAGGCAGGCCTCAGGCAGGGAGTAGAGGCTTAGGACAGCGGGCACCTCTGAGAGATGCCCTGGCCAACTGAGTGCACAAAATAGAATTGGTGAAAAAAAAAAGTAGAGAGGCTCTGATCTGAGATACAACCTCATCGACTGGTGAACAATAAGGATTAATGGAGTCATGGGCTCCACTTGTTTGAAAAGATTACAACCTACAAAGGGATCCGGAGGTTCTGACTTACAGTATGTCCAGATCAGCATCTAGCCTGCCTTGCAGTGCTGACAAGGAGAGTATTTTGGGGACAGCATTCCAAATGTGTAACTGTGTAAATATGTTAGTAAATGTAGCAACAACATTAAACATATCAGAGTGTTTATTCATGTACCACAGAACTGGTCTAAGTGTAGACTACACAGAGGTCAATGATAACAGAAAAGAAATGTGTTACATATGTATATATATGTAACCTAGATGGCGCTATCCAGGGGCTACTACCTGCCTGATTTACCACTAACAGGTTGAGGGCCTGGATCCAATGGCGGGTGCCTCCACCCAGAGGTCAGGGTTTGCAATAGTTAAACTAACTGAGTCACAGCCCTCTGGGACACTGCCTTCCTTTCTTCCCACACTATGGCCCACACAATATATCAAATTACCTTCACAGTATACACTTACCCCCAGGTCTGGTTCGGCACTGGGACCTCCTGTGAAATGAGATACAGTGCAACAATCACAGTACAGTACTTTAACATAGACAAATACCTCAGGCAGTATAACTTTGCTGAAACAAGCAGCTCTGATTTATTTAGGGGATATAACAAGGACAGGGGAAATCAGGTTAATTAGCTTATCACTCTAATAATCTACCTATGGCTCTGTGCACAGGCCTATCCCTATCAGTTACTGTCCCTGGGTACCCAAGCCCTAGTGGCTAGTCAAACCGTGGCAGCTGGTAGGGGCCCTTTCACACAGAGAAAAGAGGAATTAAACAGTCAGCAGTACAGTAATTCCATTGGATTTAATGTGGCAATTCAACAGGAGCAACCCTGAATTAGTACTCACGACTCCAAATAAGATAGGGTCCTTCAGTGTCAGCAGGGCTCACTTGAGGTACACAAACCTCTTCACATCCATATAAAGAAAGTACTATACCAGGCAGGCTGCATCTGTATCCCGATGCCAATTACTGCACAATACCGGGAGAACACACAGCAGATTCAGTTCTGACAGACCCGAGAATTGCAATTTTCAGCAATTCTTCCAGTCTTCTACAGGGTGAGCCTGGTTTCTACTTTCAGAGATCCTTGATTCTTTTCACAGGGACGGATTCAGTCCTAACAAGCTGTTACTGCTGCAGACCGGAACTCTGGGCCTTACACACGTTTTTGACTAAAACTGCACACTGAAAAGCACAGGGCTCCTTCCTTCTTCACTGCCAAAGCTCAACTGAACTCCAACCGACAAAACGGGCACTTCCTTTGAGTTCCTCCCAGTTCTTGACTGGATTGGCTGTCACTCACAATAGACTGCTGCTGTTGGTCCAAAAGGCACTGAAGTCTAAACTACATCTCCCAGAGTCACTGCCCATACAATCCTCTTGTGGCTGGCTCAGATTATGAGTCAAGTTCTGATTCGTCCAAGGCATCATTTTAGAAATAGCTTACCCCACACTGATTGGTCCAGTTCAGCAGTTCAAAACTAGAATGGGAACTAGCAGACACAGTTCTGACTGCAAAAGCAGGTTAGACAAACTGTAATTTCATTATTACTCTAAATAATTTCTGGCAAACAGTTACATCTTTCAGATAGGTTCCTTTGCACTCCTAGTGACTGCAAAATGAAGTGAATTAGCAGCAGCTCAAGTGGTACTCAGAGAAACACACAGTCCCCCATACAAACTAATTATGTCTGCAAGCAGACAGCTCTAAAAGAGACAGTACCAGAGGCTCTAAAAACACTCACTGATAAATGGCTTAAATGCCAAACACCATTCAGGCTTGGAGCATTCAAGCAAGCTCCTGGAAGTCTTTGAAAACCCATTTGCAGAGGGTTACACCTTCCTAGCCTAGGAGAAAGCTTGACGTCCGCGTCAAGCAAGTACCATAAGTTTCAACTGCAACCATATACATTTGCATTAGGCTGCACATGTAATCATCAGTCAATATATCATTTTACCAAGAACACATTTCTGAAACATTGCAGTACGTCACTCTTTACAGTATCACACACATTGTACCATAACTCAAGTTATTACCTCTTGTAGCATGAAACCTGAAGAGAGGCCCTTCCCTATCAATTACCTTGAGGCTGGATAGGGCAAAGGGCACCATATAGAAAGAGCAACACAAGTAACTTGGAGTTAGCACTGATGCTCAGTTTGGGCAATGAGCTCGGGGACACATACACTCTTTATGGACAACACGAGAGGCAGTCCACAGGCCTCCCAAGTGAATCATAACTGAGGTGCACCACAGGCTTTACAGCTCGGGACCAGTTCTTTCTAGGGGAACTGTTATAGTCTCTGCACTCTGAGCCTCATTTTCAGCATTGTCCTCACTTGTCAGGAGTCTCCATGGGGTAGAGAGGCTAGAACTTGGGCACTTTCAGCTCCAGGAGTTACAGTTTCTGAGTCCACAACATTTGGCTCGCATGGAGCTTTTGGACACTGGCAGTGGACTGTCAGGGCACTCAAAATACTCTTCTTGTTCAGATTGTATCACCAGTCTGCCCAATCTATCATTTTCCTCCCTGAAAGCTCAAACAGTTCAACCATGCACAATGATTCCATTTCATCTGATCTGATGCTTTGCACTTCACTTTCTGGAGCATTGGCTCCAGGGATGAAGCTGGGCTTAGACAGTCCAGAAGGCCCAGCTTTGTCTCCAGTATTGACTAGGGATTGCCCGAAACAATTGACTCAGTTCGTAAGAAGGATAGTATTCAAAGTCACTCTCACTTTCTTCCGATGGACTGACAGTCATGCTCAACTGGGACTTGTGGAGGAACACTTTAACTTTACTTCTGTAGGTGCAGACTTTCTTGATCTTTTCTTAGCAGCAGCTCTAGTCACTGGTCCAGAGGGGCATCTTCTAGGGCTCAGACTCAATTAAGATTTGTCCAATGGGCAGTAAATGATTTCTATGCATTGTTTTACATCTTTGAATTATTCTCAGGCCTTACTTTGTACACTGGCAGATCATCTAGTTTGCCCTACAATGTGAGGGAGATGGTGCCATCTGTCAGCAATCTTGTGCTTGCCATGCAGTCCCAGATTTCTTAGCAATACCCGATCTCCCTCCTGGAGTTCCTGTGCTTTCACCTTTTATCATACCTTTCTTTGTTGGCCAGATTTCTTTTGGCAGTCATGGTTTGAGCCAGTTAGTACGCACATGAGTTAGCTGGGCCTTTAACTTTTGCACATACTGTAAATAGTTGTCAGCTTGAACCCCATCAGGAGAGACCCCAAACACACATCTACTGGTAGTCGAGCTTCTCTTCCAAACATCGAAGCGGTAGGGGAGAATCAGTGGCATCACTTTTGGTGCAGTTATAAGCATGTACCAGGGTGCTAATTTGTTGGCTCCATCTAGGCTTGTCCTTTGGGTGCAGGGTGCCTAGCATATCTAGCAAAGTCGCGGTTGAAACGTTCAGGCTGTGGGTCCCCCTAGGGGTGGTAAGGAGTGGTTCTGGACTTTCACTCCCACAGAGAAAGCATCTCTTTGATCAGGCGACTCTCAAAGTCTCTCCTTGATCAGAATGGATTCTTTGTGGAGCCCCATAGTGAACAAAAAGTTTTCTACAAGTACTTTGGCTACAGTGGATGCTTTCTGGTCTTTGGTGGGAAAGCTTGGGCATATCTCGTGAAATGGTCAGTGACCACCAGCACATTACTGATATTTCTTTGATCTGACTCAAACTTAGAAAATCAATACAGACCAGCTCCATGGGTGCACTGGTGGTTGTAACAAGGGGGCAGCCCTCTGGGAGCAAAGCTTTCTCTGTAAGCAGTGACCATAAGTTCGAATGTGTTGCTCCACATCAGCCCCCATCTTAGGAATAGAATCTGGATCTCACCAAGTCAAGTGTTCTGTCTATACCAAGGTGCCCCATGTGGTTGTGCAAGGACCTCAATACTGAGTCTCGAAAGGCAGTGGGCAGCACTAGTTGTTGTTTGTCTGCTTGTCCCCTCTGTCTACTGTTTCTCTGTATAACAGTTTATTGATCAGTTTCAACACTTAGGACCTTCTTTGTATAACAGTGCAGTTCTCAAATCAGTGGGCGTAATTTGGACACATCTTTTCCTGCATAGAGGGCTTCTAAAGCTGCTTTGATCATGGGATCGCGGGATTGAGCCCGTGAATACTGTCATTGTCCAGCTGAGGCAGTGCACAATGTCTATTGCAGAAAAGTGGCAATAAGCAACAGGTATACCGCAATTCTCAGAGGCTCCCAAGCAATCCACCATGCAGTCCACTCGTCCGTGGACATTTGTTCCTCCTGTCAAACTTCGGCAGAGTGCCCGAATGTCAGGTTCTGCCAGTCGGACCCAATCATTCTGGGGAACAGGCCTCCGGGAGAGCATCAGCATCTATGTGTTCAGACCTGCTCGGTATTCGAGGAGCATAGTCATATGTAGATAATGCAGAAAGCCACCTATGGCCAGTGGCATCCAACTTAGCTAGGGTCTGCACATAGGTCAAAGGATTATTGTCAGTTTTACTAGTATTTTAGCCCCATACAAGTACTCATGGAATTGGTCAACAATAGCCCACTTCAAAGCTAAGACTCTAACTTATGTACAGGATAGTTCTTTTTCTGGATGGGGTCAGGCTTCTACTGGCAAAGGCCACTGGTCTCAGGCCATTCTCGTGTTTTAAGTACAACACAGCCCCAACCCTTGCAAGCTAGCATCAGTGTGCAGGACGAAGGTTTTCTTGGATCGCATAGGCCAGCACTGGAGCATGGGTAAGTTGATATATGATCTCATGAAAAGCAGTCTCACAATCAGGAGTCCAGCGGGCCCCAAATACTTCACTCGGATGAAAATACACTCTTTCAGTCTTGAGGATGCTGACTTTTGGTATTTTTGTGGGTTGGGGATACCCTTGGATAAGGTTAAGTAAAGGCGGATCACTCTTGAATAGTCCTTGATGAGCGCCGATAATAACCACAGAATCCAGGAATCTTTGCAGTTCTTTTAGATTTTTGGGCTGTGGCCAGGTGGTCAAGGCCTCAACTTTACTTGGGTGGTCTCTATTCCTCGGTGGATACTATGTGTCCCACATACTTTACTGATGTTTGAAAAATTGACACTTATCAATGGACAGTTTAAGGCCAAGTCCTCCAGTCGGTCCAATACCTTAAATAATCTGCTCTCATGTTCCTCCAGTGAGCTGCCAAACACAATAACATCATCTAGGTATACCAGGCACTCTAGTAAGTTCATGTCCCCACTGCACGCTCCATCAATCGCTGAAAAGTGGCTGGGGCACCTGAAATCCCTTGAGGCATCCTCATGAATTCATAGAAGCCAAGCGGACAGATAAAGATCGTCTTTTCACGGTCCTCTGGGCCATGGAGATCTGATAGTACCCACTGGAGATCCAGCACAGAGAACCACTTGCTCCCGTTTAGGCAGTCAAAGCATCCTGAATGCGTGGCATTGTACTGATCAGGATAGTCCACGGGTTTAAGGTGCGATAATCCACACATCCTTACTGTTCCATTCTTTTCCTCACTACCACAATGGGGGAAGCATAGGGCTTCTGGATTCTTGTATTACACCAGCAGCTAACATCTCTTGCAGATGCCGTCTCACATCATCTATGTCAGCAGGTGCCAGGCGTGAGACCTCTCACGAAATGGTCTTTCGTCATGCAGCGGATATTGTGCTCAGCTCCTTGCCGCATCCTACATCCATTCCTTTAAAGAAAACACCTGGTCTCTCTGGGCAAGCTTCTCACTGATCTTCACTTTTCCATTCAGCTGGCAGCGAGTCGCCCAAATCAAACAAGTCAAGCGTTACTCTGTCATTCTTCCTTGAACTCTTGCTGGGTAGCACTGCAGTGTCTGCACAATGCACATTAGCCAGGATACAACCTCTGTTTACTGAATGTCTCTTTCAGACACATTATGAACTTGGACCATTACCCTTCTGGCATAAGCATGGGCTCTAGCGGGCAAAATACAAGCTTGACCAGCAGTCCCTCTGGCAATTTTCCATCGCCTGGTGCATCCAACATTAATATTTTATTCTTAACATCCTTTCTGATACGGACCTCTCCCTGTAAGGTACACTGGGCATTTGCGCCAGGATCAGAGACTCAGGATCCTTCTTCCATACAATTCGACGGGTTCTCTGGTTCTGTTTTCAGCATCTCTGTGCCTCATAGGCCTTCTTAATTAAAGCCGGAACTCTTAAAGCTCTACTAGTCTTTGACCCTGTTTTTCTATAACACAACTGTGCCAGCTCTTCCTAACATATGAGCATTTGTTCCAATCAACAAAGGACACCATCATACAGTCCAGTGGGGGACACACTAAGGCTAGGGTCTCTACTTGTTCGCCACCCAGCCACGGAGGTGGGGAAAGACAGCCAAATTCGGATATACCGGAATAGGGGTAGGCCTTCTCACTTAACCCCTATACATGCAGTCCTTCTAATGGTTGTAAGGGTACGTCTGACAAATGCTTCTGATACCAATCTTGGAACATAATTGTCACTTGGGAGCCACTGTCTAATATAGCTTTGTAGACACCTGCTCACCTTTACAGTGGTCTCCATGGAGGGACTCACTATTCTGGACCAGTCTGAGAGGTTGTAGTGGGGGCTCTGGCAACTGACCTTGCCACAAAAGGACGTGAATTAGCATTTTTGGTGCCCTACTGGGATCATGTCGTGCACCTTCTTAACCACTGATTTCTTCTCCAAGCTCTCCTTGTAGCCTATATGCAACTTTGTCAGTGTCTTTTGGGGACTGGCATTCCTTTTCATGTGCCCATCTTTCCCACAATTATAGCAAAACATACTTTCTGGAGTTTGAGCTGGCTTGAGGCGCCTACACTGGGAGCCAGGGCGGGTATTACTAACTGGAAACCTTGGTGCCATCTCTGTCTGCGGCGTGATAAGCATTTGGAGACATCTCGTCAGTTTCTCCACTTCCATGGTCAAGGAATCGAGTTCGGAGCTGTTATCAGCAGGAGATACATGGGTGGGTACCCCACCCCCATAGCAGATGCAGTCGGATATAGGTCAGGGGTCTGCATTTGCAGGCGTGGCCTTCATAAAGGGACTGTTTTGAATTCCCGGATCTCTCAACAGTTCGCCCCATTGAGACATATCTTTTCCTTGTCAGAGCACTCATTGACTGCCAACCTCTGCCCCTGAACTTCACTTGATGGGTCACCTCAGTCATCGGTCGTAGCCGCAGCTATTGGTGCAGGTCCCTCCCGAGGTCGCCTTTTCTCAACTCTCATTTCTCTCATTAACTCATCATAGGAGGGTGGGGATTCCAGTCGATCTGCCAGGTGTAACTGAAGCAACAGCAGTTCTGAGAAGGGGCAGACTTAAGGATCCTGTCCAGCCTGGTTCGGTCCAGTTCAATCGCTGGCAAACTACCTTTTCTGAGGCATTCTTGCAACAATTTTTCCAGCCGAGATACATACACAGACAACAACTCCTTGGTACTGTTGTGCATCTCTTACTCTCCACCATAGGTCCTCATCAGAATCTGGGCTCCCATACACATTCTCCAAGGCCTCAAGATAGGCCTGTGCAGTCGCTTCAGGGTTACTGGCCCGTTTAGCACGGATGGTAGCCAGGGCAGGACCTCGGAGGCTCTCACTAACCCTCTTTCGCTTTTCGCCTTCCGAGCATTGCCATTCTAGCACTTGGGGGGCAATATAGTCTATCCAGGTCTCCCAGTCATCCTCCCCTTTGGGGGTGGGGAGGGTGCCAGAGAAGATCCTCAACCTTCGGTAAGAGTCGTGACTAATGGCAGGTGCAGAAATAGGAGTCTGCATTGGTTCAGCCACCATTACGGGCACTGGAGCAGGAGAGGGTGTTGGGGAGGAACACCCCAGGTGGCAAGAATAGTTTCTTCAAGTCCTCCACAGTTTTCCCCTCCCAGCAACCATTCAGCAAATTTCTCCTCAAAAGTTTTAGATAGTGGTGGGGGCTGATTCTCGGTCTTTACTGTCCTTAGTTATCACTCCAAGCAGTGAGGGCTCCTCTGGGGTAATGGTCTGTGGCACTTTGGAGCTATCTATGGGATCCTTAAACTCTACTAGGGCCAGGAAAGTGTGGGTGAGCAGATTAGCATGCCGACCCACCACCACAGGGTTTTGTAAACCTTCCACCTTGGAAAGTACTCCTGCACAGTGTCCGTATTGATACCCAGGGGATGTCCAGGATAAGCATAGCATTTTGGGGGTCGATCTCCTCCCAGTACACCACTCCACCAGCCGGTGCAGCCACTTCTGTCGGGTACCCATTTTTTCTTAACAGTGGTTCGTGAATATGGCCACTAGAGGACACAAATCCCAGCGGTGCCTCCAAGATGTAACCCCTAGATGGCGCTATCCCAGGGGCTACTACCCCTGCCTGATTTGCCACCAACAGGTTGAGGGGCCTGGATCCAATGGCGGTGCCTCCACCCAGAGGTCAGGGTTTGCATAGTTAAACTAACTTGGTCACAGCCCTCTGGGACACTGCAACCCCTTTCTTCCCACTAGTGGCCCACACAATATATCAGAATTACCTCTACAGTATACACTTACCCCCAGGTCTGGTTCCGCACTGGGACCTCCTGTGAAATGAGATACAGTGCAACAATCACAGTACAGTACTTTAACATAGACAAATACCTCAGGCAGTATAACTTGCTGAAACAAGCAGCTCTGATTTATTTAGGGGATATAACAAGGACAGGGGAAATCAGGTTAATTAGCTTATCACTCTAATAATCATTTATGGCTCTGTGCACAGGCCTATCCCTATCAGTTACTGTCCCTGGGTACCCAAGCCCTAGTGGCTAGTCCAAACTGTGGCAGCTGGTAGGGCCCTTTCACACAGAGAAAAGGAGAATTAAACAGTCAGCAGTACAGTAATTCCATTTGGATTTAATGTGGCAATTCAACAGGAGCAACCCTGAATTAGTACTCACGACCTCCAAATAAGATAGGGTCCTTCAGTGTCAGCAGGGCTCACTTGAGGTACACAAACCTCTTCACACATCCATATAAAAGAAAGCACTATACCAGGCAGGCTGCATCTGTATCCCGATCGCAATTACTGCACAATACCCGGAGAACACACAGCAGATTCAGTTCCTGACAGACCGAGTGCAATTTTCAGCAATTCTTCCAGTCTTCTAGGGTGAGCCTGGTTTCTACTCTTCAGAGATCCTTTGATTCTTTTCACAGGACGGATTCAGTCCTAACAAGCTGTTACACAAGCTGCAGACCGGAACTCTGGGCCTCACACGTTTTTTGACTAAAACTGCACACTGAAAAAGCACAGGGCTCCTTCCTTCTTCACTGCCAAAGCTCAACTGAACTCCAACCGACAAAAACCGGCACTTCCTTTGAGTTCCTCCCAGTTCTTGACTGGATTGGCTGTCACTCACATAGACTGCTGCTGTTGGTCCAAAAGGCACTGAAGTCTAAACTACATCTCCCAGAGTCACTGCCCATACAATCCTCTTGTGGCTGGCTCAGATTATGAGTCCAAGTTCTGATTCGTCCAAGGCATCATTTTAGAGCTAGCTTACCCCACACTGATTGGTCCAGTTCAGCAGTTCAAACTAGAATGGGGAACTAGCAGACACAGTTCTGACTGCAAAGAAAGCAGGTTAGACAAACTGTAATTTCATTATTACCTAAATAATTTCTGGCAAACAGTTACATCTTTCAGATAGGTTCCCTTTGCACTCCTAGTGACTGCAAAATGAAGTGAATTGGCAGCAGCTCGAGTGGTACTCAGAGAAGCACACAGTCCCCATACAAACTAATTATGTCTGCAAGCAGACAGCTCTTAAAGAGACAGTACCAGAGGCTCTAAAACACTCACTGATAAATGGCTTAAATGCCAAACACCATTCAGGCTTGGAGCATTCAAGCAAGCTCCTGGAAGTCTTTTGGGAACCCCCATTTGCAGGGGTTATATATATATATATATATATATATATATATATATATCTATATATATATATACTGTATATATGGAACATTCATTGCCCAGGTGACTCGGTAAATCCTCAGTCATGTTTCTTAAAGGTCAGTCAGGACCTGATCATTGTTAATCATCAAATGTTACCATATGATCATCAAGGGAGATTGTGATCTAAGATCATCATAGTATCATAATCGATAATTCCAATAAAAATGTCTAAAAAGAAGACAAGACGAATCCCAAAAGTATAAAAAAAGATAGATTTTTTTAAATTTATTACAGTAATCTTACTTGTGAGCAATCATGAAAAGTAATGATGATATGAGATCATCATTAATCACAATCACCATTTCCATAACATCATGGTTTTTGATTGGTGACCATTTAACATTCTTGTTTAATCATTGTTAGTCATGATCACAGTGTTGGTTTTTGAAGTCTGAACATGATCGTTGAACCTAATTTATAATGATCATTCATGATATATCATTATAAAATCATTATCTTTTTCGGCTGAGTTGGAGTGATTGCATAGGGGAGACCTCCAGCAAGCAACCAACAGCATACCCCTAGACACTGAATGTATCCTTGGGGCCATGCCCTACACCCTGGGATCTGCCTGTCACTCAGAGAATTATCATGTGGAGTCAGCCCTCAGCAGACAGTAGAAAGAAAGGGACAATCAGCAGTGACCGTGGCTGAAGGGGGCTGTCAAGACTGCATGCCATGTAATTCAGGGGATGGGGAATCGAGAGAGAGAGAGAGAGTATGTACAGCTATAATTATTTTACTAACATTTCTTAACACTTTCAGACACTGGACCTTATAGTCTTCCATCTGTGCCATCATTTGGCCATTTATGGGTTAGCAGCTTTAGTAACTGACTGTAAATTAATCAGTTATCACAGATGTGGTGATTCTGGAAAATTACCAGCATGTAGCACAATTCCCGGACTGCAATCCAGAGCCTGCAAACTTAATAATTGCCCAGACTTCTCAGTCACGTAACCAGTTCTATCAAGCATTACTTGCCATATATAGAAACACAGACAATGGCAGCAGACAGAGACCAATGGTCCATCCACTCTGCCCGTAGTTCCCTATCAAACCCTGGACTCTATTGTCCATACAGTGTACTGTACTAGCCATTACTATCTACCCCCCTGTCCCCTTCCCTACTGTTGCTGCCCTGAGTAACCACTATACCCTTCATTCTGTCCTAGCTGTGCTTGAAACCATTTATGGTTTTGGTGCCCACTACCTTGACTGGCAGACTGTTTCATGGTACCACCACCCTTTCCGTAAAATACAACTTTTTCACATCCCTCTTGAAACACCCTCCCATCAGTTCACACTTGTGCACCGTGTCTTTGAACTGCTACTCATGCTAAATAGTTCCTTGCAGTTCACATTGTTTGTTAATTTCAGAAACTTAAAGGCCTCTATCATATCACCCCTCTCTTGTCTGGTCTCCAGTGAGTACATGTTTAGTGCCTTAGCCAATCTCCATAAGCTCTATCCTGCTGGCCCAGAATCATCCTGGTCACCTTTCATTGCACTGTTCTTTAGCTTCTTCCTATCTTTCCTGAGGTGACGACTCAGAACTGGAGCAGTACTCCAGGTGCGGCCTCACAAATGATCCATAGAAAGGTAGTAATACCTCCTTGCTACTACTGTCAGTACCCTTCCTATACATCGCAGCATCCTATTTGCCTTACTGTAGACCTTGTTGCACTGGCTTGATTGTTTAAGGAATCACTAATGATGACTCCTAGGTCCCCTTCCTCAGCCATAGTGCTCAGCTTCACCCTGTTATCCAGTACTCTGTCCTGGGGTTATTGTTCCTTAGGTGCATCACTTTATACTTTTTAGCATTGAATTTCAACTGCCAAACCTTAGGCCACCTCTCTAGCCTTTGCAGGTCATGCTGCACCTCCCTAATTCCCTCATCACTATCTACCCTCCAACAGAGCTTAGTGTCATCTGTGAAGAGAAAGACTAGCCCAGATTCCATCTCCAATTTTCCTTATGGACATATTGAAGAGGACAGGACCCAGGATGGATCCCTGTTGCACCCTACTCATTACTCCTCTCTCTTCTGTGTTGACTCCACTATTTACAACCCTCTGCTGCCTCCTTCAACCAATTTCCTACCCATCTTATTATGACCGTTGTTGTACCCAGATCCTCCATCTTCTTCAGCAGTTTTCTGTGAGGCCCCGAGACAAAAGCCTTGCTGAAGTCAAAGTAGAATAAATCCACGGTGTGGCCCCTATCCAATATCATCATCACCCAGATCCTCCATCTTCTTCAGCAATTTTCTGTGAGGCCTGAGTCAAAAGCCTTGGTGAAGTCAAAGTAAAATAAACCATGCTGGCCCCTATCCAGTATCATCACCCAATCAAAGGAAACTATCAGGTTGGTCTGACAAGACCTCCCTACTATGAACCCATGCTGTTTACTTATCCTGGAGTCCGTTGCTGTCCAGGTTGTCCACAAGGTCCTCTTTGACCAGTGATTCCATCACCTTGCCCACAACAGAGGTAAGATTGACAGGTCTGTAGTTCCCCTCTTGCTCATTGTCCTCCCTTATGGAGTGGAACTACATCCAGTACTCTCCAGTTTTAGGTACTACCCTCATCTGTAATGAGCTATTGACTAGCCCTACCAGGGTTTCAACCAGTTCTGATGTCATTTCCTTGAGTACCCTTGGAATCATCTCATCAGGCTCTGGGGCCTTAACTATCTTTAGGGCTGCTAGCCCTTTCTGGACTCTTTCACTGGTAAATACTTGCTACCTCATCTCCAGGACCCCCTTTATGGTCACCTTTATGCCACTCTCTGGCAAGGGCTCACTGTCCTCCCTTGTGGAGACAGATAAAAACTAATCATTAAGATTAATTACTATCTCTATGCAACCCAGCATCTGGCTAGCCTTGCTTACTGCCTCAAAGTGGCAGGGCAGTGCGAAAAGGCAGCAAGTAAGGCTATCCAGATGCTAGGTTGCATAGCAAGGGAGATTCTAGCAGGAGAAGGAAGGCAGTGTTGCCACTGTATCGCTCTCTAGTGAGACACCATCTAGAGTACTCTGTACAGTTCTGGAGGCCACATCTCCACAAGGACATTGACAGGGTAGAAGTGGTCCAGAGGAGGGTTACTAAAATGGTGCAGGGGTTGCATAAGAAACCATATGAGGAGAGGTTGCGAGAGCTTAATATGTACTCCCTGAAGGAGAGGAGAGTGAGAGGGGACATGATTGAGACCTATAAGCACCTCACTGGGGTGAGCAAGGAGCAAGAGGGAAGTCTCTTTCCGTGGAAGAGGAGTACCAGTGCACATACACGGGGGCATGCTACCAAGCTTGAGGGGGGAGTTTAAGAGGGATGTGAGACAATACTTCATAGAAAGGGTGATGGATGCCTGGAACAACCTACCATAAGAGGTGGTGGGGGTGAAGATAGTAGGGCCTTCAAGCATGCATGGGATAGGCACATGGGCATAGTAGGTGGAGAAAAAGGATAAGGGGGACACCTGTGACTAAATAGGGTCCAGGGTGTAGAAATAGGCAGGGAAAACGGGGCAGACTAGATGGGCCTACTGGTCCTTTTCTACCATCAAATTCTGTGTTTCTATGTAAGGATGGCTGCCTTTTATGCATCCTCCTCCTCTATTACCCTACCTCCCTCAGATAGTTTAAGAATTCCCCCCTCCTTCATATCTTTTTTCCCTAATATAACTGAAGAACTGCTTTTCCACACCCATGACCCCCGCCACAATACGCAGCTCAGTATCTGCTTTTGTCTCCTTAACCACCCTCTTTCCTTCTTTTCTTCTCAGTGGGCATTCTCCTCATTCTTTTTCTTCCTCCTCCATTTTGTACTTTATCCCCTTTGTACCAGCCAGCCACCATTGGTCCTACCCACACAGCCAGCCCCCTCGCCCACCTTCCCCAAGACTTACCTCCTTCTTCTGCAGTCACCTTGGTTTATCCCATAGGGCAGGTCCATTGGGAGGGGGTCCCTTCCCCACTGACAAAAGACTAAATCAATGCTTTTTGGAGAGGAGTGCCTCAGCTGGTGCTGGGAGGCCTGCAGTGAGGGGATGGACATTCTGCAGCACCTGACAGTATTTTCCTTTTTCTTGTCCAACTCCTATGGGATGCTGAGAGAAACCTTGACAAGCAAGCACGGCTCTTACCACCTCCATGTCGGTGAGTACTGCACTGAAAATGGCAGCCTGCCTGGTGAGTTCCTTAACCAGCTGCACCAGCAGACAGTCCTGGAATATATCCAGCAGAGTCTGACTTCTGCTGCTACATAAATATTAAATAACACTATAGACTGAAATTTAAAATGATACTGGAAATACGTCTTAAAATTTTAAAGTGGAAAGTGTCATTCTTAACCCTCGCTGAGCTGCAGACTGATACGTTTGTCCAGAATTCCACCCAATATGTTATATAACATCAGCACAAAAAGAAAGAGGCTAGAACCCTTTTTTTAGATGCCTAGTATCCCTTTAAAAAAAGGTCTGGAATTCAGTAGAAAGTCCATCATTCTCCCAAATCCTCTGTGGAGCACTTTAAACTCTTGTGTGTTTGTATCACTCAGAGTGCAGCTCTTTTAGGTCACGGTAAATATGTCATCACTGCCTTCAGCCGTGTGCTGCTTCTTTTCTCTTGGTTAATAATACATGTTGTTGTCCATTATAGGGGCTGCTGCGTGTTCTTGACTTGGATTGTGTGTGAGAGACAGAGAGAGAGAGAGAGAGGCACTCATGCATAGACACTGTCTTTAAGGGTTTTCTTCTGCTCAGTACTTAAAAAAGGTATCTGGGTTTTACTGACCTCTCACTAGGCAAAGGCGAAGTCTTCCTCTTTTCATGCTGCCTCATCAATAATTAGTCATCAGTTGTCCCATATGTTCCTACCAAAATCAGTACGAGTCCCATTAGTTGCTGACTGGTCAGCACGTTTGATTGAAATGCATCTACATCTTTACTTCATGGCCTTGCCAGTGGGAGGACACTTAGGCAATAAGACCCCATTAAGCCTGCTTGACCACAAAGCAGTGAAACACTTCAGGATTAAGGTGTCCTAAGGTAAACGTAAGAGCACTTACATTTATCAATATTTACCAATATGTCAATAACAGTACTTCATGAAAATACCCCTATTTTAAAAGTTCTTAATGCTATTGTAAACCAAAGGAGAATGTGCAGAAAAGGTTTTTGTTAAGATAAAACTGACAGCACGTTTCACCCTCACCCACTATTGCCATTTGCCATGTTCCAGTTCCAGTGGTTCACTACCCATGCCACAGTGACAACTGTAACTGCTTTCTGGTTGGCTGAGATGGGTCAATACAGTATGTCTGTTGTCTCAGAAAACAAAAAGAACATGAGTCTTCTAATTATGATTATATTCCCATATTGTACAGCCGCAGCCCTTGCCACACAAGATATAGACTTGTTGCATTGTGTGACTTTTTTCTCATGAATGTTTAAAAAGTAAAGTTTTGATCTGGAATTCCTGAGTTTCAGGGCATTTAAGGGCAGAGAGGGAGGGGGGTAGGAACAGACAGGTAATGGAAGGTTAGACAGGAGAAGTGGGAGCCTGTCAGAGGATGGAGCTTGACTTCCAATGGGCCTATAATGTGGGAGGAAGAAGGAGGGGCAGTTAGAGGCCTGAAGTGAGTAAGAAAAGTGGAAGGAACAGATAAGGGAGAGTTGAGGTCACAGGGGAGGGATGTTGTATTGGCAGCTGTTATGAAGCAGATGGTAATCGCTCTGTCAACCACGGCAAAAATAGTCAGGGTGGCTTCCTCAAAATAAGTCATTGCTGCTTTTTATCAGCCGCGAACACTGCTATTTCTTGACTGCAAACAGAAAGCAGGCAGCTGAAAAGGGCATGAAATCTACTAGTTCCAAAACTTGTTTTGCAAAGGAACATTCTGATAAACAGCTTAAGTGACCTTTTCATAACCCCTCAATGTCTGAAAGAAAATCATTCCTACTCACCCTGTAAAGTAAAATGTTTTTTCTTTATATTGTCCTCTTAAAGGGACACTATCAACCTATTTTTCATCGTATTATTTCTAGTTAAAACCTACTTTTTATGATTGTTTACCTTCTCTAAAATTCATTGATGTTGCTGTTTGTTTTGTCTGTCTCTAGAACTGAAATGCATGCTAATGTATATTAATAAACAACTTTGTTTTGTTTACAATCCTGGATGTTTTCTTACTGCATACTTCCTGAGCATTAGAAACACCCCAAACAGTGTGGTCACTCATGATGCAATAGCCTCCTAAACTCACACTGCATCATGAGTGACTAGACTGTGTTGTGGTGTTCCCAAGTCCAGGAAAGATGCAGTTGAAGCTGATCAAAGGAATGTAAACACACCTGTTTTTGTGTGGTAACACCAGTATGACGGGCAATCTGTTTTTAACTTTTTTGAAGAAAAAAAGAATCAGAATCAAACTACCAGCTACATCAGCTGTCTTTACAGAATGTTGGCAATCATAAAATGTGTTTTCTAAACTAGGGACACTTTGAAACCTAAGGGGGTTGACAGTGTCCCTTTAAAGTTAAGTTACCACATTGTGGAGGTGGCATGTGCAGGTGGTGGAGGGGGCGGAGCTGTGCAGCCATAGGGCTGCCTAGCACCTACTCACCCCTTCTCTGCTGATCATCCAGTATGCTACCAGGGCCCCACATGTCACTCTTGCCACAAGCCCCAGCCCGGAGCATTAGTGAGGGGCTGAGGGTGTTTCTGTAAATATTTTCACTATTATGGCCTTCTCAATTTCATATAGTTTGCAAATGAAATTTAGCAAGTGTGTCATACAAACAGAACTGTCTGTGTGCTAATGTCTCCCCCCAACTGAGCACCACTGGTACTTTGCTAAGTTTTATTTTACTCATGGTGAAGACCCAAACTGACCAATCATATTGCAGGATTTTCCTGCCCACTTCATAATGTACAGTATTTCTGTGGTATTGTATGCTTCTTTGCCCTCTGTCACCCCAGTGCATGCACACTGTAAACACAGATTGATGATAAGAGGTAGGCTGCTACCCACTGGCTTAGACAGAAATGGGTTTAGTGCCATAGCACAACTGCGGTAAGGGTTTGAAATGCAGCAGTTGCATCTACGGCACTCTGCTGGACAACAAAACCTTGGCAGGAAAACAGAAGATCAGCACTCCAGAGTTCAAGTGTGGTTGTGACATAAATCAAGGATGATACATTCACATGAGGTGCTTGAATGATTAAATCCAAATTTAATCCAAGAAATCTTTGTGCACATACAGATGCAAGCAGTGAAGGCACAAACACAACACTACCCAAGCCTTTGACCGTTACTCAGGTGCCCCAGCGCTTCGCTCAGGTGGAACTTCATTAGGAGACTACTTGAACTTTAGAGTCAAAACCAGGAAGTGGTCAACTCCGAAGCACCCTGCAATGGAGCCAAGTGCAGAAATGCAGTATAGACAAAAAGTAGAGAACTTGGCTGCACATCAAAAACACTACCTCCAATGCTAGGAAGAAGATAAAAATCATTTACTAAAACAATTAAAATAACAGTAGCACCCCCCCACCAGTCGGCATTTCACTGACGCTTTTCAAGATGTGAATGAAAGAAAATGCTGCTCTTAAATAGTACATCATGATGATCTGCAAATATATGCAAAAAGACATAAAAACTACATTACTCTCTATGTGCACACTCACATTAACAATAGTAATATAAGACAGGCTATATATATATATATATATATATATATATATATATACACACACATATACACTCAATCTTACCTAAATATCTTAAGTTATAATCTACAAAGGTGCAAAGCAAATTTAAAGTGCAAAAAACATTCCTGCAATTAAAAACAATTCTAAGATAACGCTATGTTTACAGACAGTTGTGTCTCTTGAAAATGCATTAGCGGCACACTCAAAATCAGTGGGGCCTGGCCACATGTTCTCTCTTAGAGGATTGGAACATGTAATCTTGGGTACCAGGGGTGGGGACCTGGATAACAAATTGATGTGCAGAGAGACCTTCTGGCAACATAAATTAAAAGCATGCACCCAGTCCGGTCTCAATGGGCATTTCTAACTGGCACATTTTCTGGCTTCTTGATGAGCTGGGATAGTATCCAAGTCAAATCATACAGGGGTGGAGGTTCACATGCACTAAAGAAAAGAGATGTTCTAATCCAATAAACAATTTGGACATCATGCTCTCCTGGGTCAGGGCTGGTATGTCCGCTTTAGCACCGAAAGCTGATATGGCCTTTAGATGCACCTTGCAAGAGGTAGCCTGCAACCCAGATGGAGTCAAAGAGCATAGATAAAAGAGCCACAGAATTTGTTTGCAGAAAAGGACTGCTTGGCCCACCCAGTTTGCCTAGATGTTCCCTTCCTAATCTGCCTCCACAGACCCTGATTGGTCCCCAGTAACCCCCTCTCCTCCCTGCCTATTTACTGAAATTCCCCTGTCTATTCCACACATGCTTGAAGACTCTCCCCCCCAACAAACACACATTGTTTTTGCCTCTCCTAGTCTGTTCCATGCATCTGCCACCCTTTTAGTGAAGTAATACTTCCTCACATCCCGCGTGTACTTCCCCCTTCAGCTTCATACAATACCCCTGGTCATGTTGCTCTTTCTCATTTACAAAAACTCCCTAGTTCCCTCTTGCACCCTGTTCACCCTGTGAGTGCGTAAGTTTCTATCACATCCCGTCTCGCTCCTCTCTTTCAGGGTGTACATGCTAAGATCCATAGTCTCTCCTCATAGGTTACTCATGTAATGGAGTGCCCTGACTAACCAAACAAGTTAACAGGGGACAAGGAATGCTTCTACACCAGAAGAAGACATCCACCTACATCAGTAGGTCTTGCAGGCAGACTCATTCAAGAGGCTTTCAGAACTTTCAAGACCTCTTTGGAAAGATAAGTGCCTGGAAATCCTGCCGTTCAGCATCCAGGTGGTCAAGTGCAGGTAATGCAGGACAGGGTTCAGGACCAACCCCTTGAACCTTGTCAACAGTTTCATCTGAAGCAGTCATGGCCACTTCAGTTTGCAACTAAGATTGAGGACGTCCTGATTCCAGAACTGGTGGGGGTCAATGCAGAGCTATCAGAATGAGAGTAGCTTTGTCTTTCTGTCCACATTAACCCGGTGCTGCGTGAACTGCATTGGCTGCTGGTCAGGTGGAGGATCCTCTTTAAGGTGGAGATACTCACCTTTAAGGCCCAACATGGTTTGGGCCCTTGTTAACTGTCTGACCTCCTGTCACCTGCTGCATTGACCCACTTCCTCCGATCCTCCATGAGGGGCCTCCTAGTGATTCCCAGGACAAGGCTGAAACCGGCCGGCGACAGGGCATTTAGTGTCACCAGCCCCGTCCTGTGGAATTCACTTCCACCAGCTATATGGGAGGCCCCTTCAATGGAGGTCTTTAAGACCCGCCTCAAGGCCTACCTATTTAGCCAAGCCTTTTCCGATTCTCCAGACTGAGTTGTGCAGGACTTTTCCTCTCCCCCCCTCCTTTACCCTTCCTGGTTTTAGTGATTCTAACATATTTTTTTTATTTTATTAAACGCTATATGAAAGTGATAATTTGTAGAATGCAAAATGTTCATGTTTTATGTAATTTTATGGTAGATTTGTTGTTGTACAGCACCCAGAGCCTCCGGATTGGGCACCTGAAAAATAAAACTTGCCTTGCCTTGCCATATGTTGATTAGTACTTGGTACAACAAGGGAAACAGTGGGGGAGGCAAAAGTAACCCCCTCCATTCATGAATGAGAGAAAACACCCCCAGCAGGATCCCCTACAGAGCAGAAAAGGCACAAAAGAGTCTCAGGGCTGGATTCACAAAAGGTTACGCATGGCGCAAAGTGACTTGCACCCAAAAAAATGGTGCAAGTAGCACTTTGCACTATGAGTTCTGACATTTGGGATTCAACAAAGCAGCCTGTGACATGTTGCAGGCTGCTTGCGCCAAAGTGGACTTATGCCACCATTTGCACCACAAACCCCCTGTGGCATGGCACAAGGGGGTTTATGGCAGCAGCTGTGCTCTATTCTGGAAGGGCAGCTGCCAAGTCCCCAAGTTTAGTATTCTGAAACAACCTTGGAGGACATCCATCAAAGTACATTTACACCAGCAATTAGCTGGTGTAAGTGTACCTTGTGTTCACCGGGGGTTGCACAATGTGCTGCCAGTGCATCCCCTAGTATATGTAACCGCCCAGCCCGATCCCCAATCTTCCCTGATATATGTTATCAGTACCCAGCAGGCTAGCCAATCCCCAATGTCCCAGTCCCCGATATGTAAACACAGCCCCACGGGCTAGAAACCCCAGGCCCACAGTCCCATTACCCCAACCCAGGCAGTAAAACAAACCTTCAAAAACAAGATCCCCGTAATCCCTGGTAGTCTAGTGGTCCCCCACCCAGCAGTACCAGACCACCCGCACCCCCTCAACCCGTACCGAGCCAGTGACTGGTACAGCCCACCTCTCACCACCATGGCCAGCCACTGACTGAGCTCCATATGAGTGTGTTCTACTGTAAACAGTACACACTCAATGAATGACAGCTCATTCATTGAGCACATACTATTTACAATAGTACAGCGCTCATACCGAGCGCGGTAGGTGGCCAGCCATGGTGGTGAGAGGTGAGCTATGCTCAGTCTCCAACTTCGGTACAGGTCAGTGGGTGCGGGGTGGTCTGGCACTGCCAGGTGAGGGGCCACTAGGACTACCAGGGATTACGGGATCTTGTTTTTGAAGGTTTTGAACCACTGACTTGGAGTATGGGATCGGGCTTGGGGTCCTCTAGTCCCGCGGGCTGTGTTTACATACATCAGAGGATCAGGGCACTGGGGAGATCCACTATCCTGCAGGGCATTACATCACATATCGGAGATGAGGGCATTGGGGTCTGCTAGCCCCGCGGGTAGTACCGTCATACTGTTTTGTGGGATTGGGGTATGCGATAGCACTGCAGGGCATTTAATCATACATTGGGGGATCGGGCATGGGGGGTGGGCTCTTGTGCCCTTCCACCAGGATTGCCACAGGCTTGCGCCAACCCGATCATGTACACCCTCCCTTTTGGTGTACAGTTTGGGTTGACACAAGTTGCAGGACTTAGCCACGGGGACCCTGCTCGATAGTGAATCGGGTGTAGGGTCCTCGGCACAAAAGCATTTGGCACAAGTCACATTTGGGGCAACTTGCGCCATCCTTTTGTGAATCCATCCCTCAATTTCTTGTTTTCCCAGAACATGAACAGGTTCATTCACAGAATTACCAGTTTTGCAAATATCATGCACAATGCATATGGACTGAGTGACCACTCATGGGATACCACAGCCATGTGACTGAGAATGTAAATGAGTTGATTAGTGGAGCCCTCTTGTAGTCTGCCACCATCCATCTGAACAGAGTACTTTAAAGGATAACTGTGCTGAAACTGTAAGTCATTTTCCACTGTAGAACCTGATTTTTAAACAGTGGTTCCATTTCTATAACTTTTAATCTCTACAGGCTTTTTAGTTATCCTAGTGGGTGTTTCTGATTTACACACAAGTAGTAAGTATGATTTTAGAACTGTGTGACATAGTTTATGCCCCTTGGGTAGTTCTTTGATTGTTGGCACAATGCATCCATGTTCTACTATACAGCTCTGGTGGTTGAGGGGGACATAAACTACCTCACACAGTTCTAAAATGTCACTTAATACCAGAGTGTAACTCAGAAACAACCACTGAGGTTACTAATAGGCCCGTATACATGGAATAATAACAACTGGAACCAGTATTTAAAAATCAATTTCTATTGAGAAAAGTGACTTTCAGGTTCAGTGCAGTTCTCCTGCAAGCCAACTGTTATATCCTCCAAACCAATGCCGAGATCAAGAGATGTTGTTTTCATGAATATGTCTACAATAATAAAGAGCAAGGAGAGAAAAGTAAAGAAAATTGAGTATGTATCAGCTTAAGTGGATCTGCATATTGCATTTTAAAATGTTTTCCTGGATACTGGAAAAGCACATTCAGTAAATGTAACATTTAATGATTTTTATTTATTTAGCTTTTGTTAACCAGGTAGGTACACTAGACAAACATATGCCTATTTTCAGGTATGACCTGGGAGAGTACAGGAATTGAAAGAACATACAGAGTACAACTTGTATCAAGTAGAGCAGATACACTGAAAATCAAAAAGAAAAGCATAATCTACATAGAAGATAACTCAGGTTTCAAACAGTGACAGAGTCAAATATAAAATCAAATACAGAGTCAGAATGACAATGTTCAAAGCAATATATATACAGATATATACAAAATTTACACACTAACACAGGACCACACCCAGGCAGGCAGTCAACCACGGCAAGACCGGAGCCAAGGAACACTGCAGGTAATCGGTAATCGGGGGTTTAAGACAGACACATACTGAGGTGAGCTTCAGAATGTCACAGAGAGGTTCAATAGCATACCTGGGAGAGAGGAGAGGAGGAGGAGGAGGAGGAGGAGGACCGACTGGACCTGAACCGGAAGGAGTTCCATAATCTGGGAGCACATGACACAAAATCCTCTTCCCCCATTTTGGAGCACCTCACAGGAACCTTAAGGATAGAGGGCCCATAGACCTTAGGGAGTAGACAGTGGGGCAGCAGGGTACAAGGAGGTCCCGCTAACCCGGGGTGCCTGAGCTAGTACCTTACCCTGAAGCAGCCCAAGACAAAGTTCATGTAGTTGGACGGGGAGAGCCAGTTAAGCTTAGCATACAGATCGCAATGGTGAGTGAGGCGAGGGGCTGCTAGTGCAAAGCGACAAATGTTATTGTAGGCAACAGCCCACTTAGTGAGGTGTACCATGGAAGTACGGGCAAACAAAAGTAGCCCATAGCAAAGGGTTGGTAGAAACACACCTCTGGCCAGTGCTAGGCAAGCAGCCGATGTAAGGTTATTCTTTGCCCTATATGCCAGACCCAACTTCCAGTTAACAGCATGACATACGTTATGGATGTGATGACCAAGATCAAGCTGAGGGTCAAGTGTCACCCCAAGGTATTTGAGGAGTCGGTGATGGGAATGGGAGCACCATCATTACCCAAGATACACAGAGGGACAGAGGAGGCTTTAGCTTAGCCAGGGATCCAAACAGCATGGCCTGAATCTTTTTAAGATTTAGGACCAGCTTATTAGACGATATCCAGGATTGATACCCTGAAATCCTCACTCAATTGGTGGTTAATGACCCCAACATCTCACGCATGAGTGAGAATAACCAGATCGTCGGCATACAGTATGGACCTGCAGGAGGCAGAAGAGGGTAGATCATTGATGAATATGGAGAGCAGGGGTCCAAGGACTGACCCCTGGAGAACACCTGAGGACACTACGGTGACGTCCAAGAGCACCTTACTATATTTGATATGTTGCTGCCTGCCCTGAAGATAATTGTAGAACCAACTGAGCGGCATGAGGACAGGCCCAGGGATCTAAGTTGAGTGCAAAGTAGTGCATGATCAACTAGGTCAAAGGCCTTGGAGAGATCAATAAAGATAGCCCCAGAGATTCTGCCCTGGTCCATAGCAGTCCTTATCCCAAGTGACAGTGACCAGGGCTGAGGTTGTACTGAGCCCTTTTCAAAAAGCCATGCTGCAAAAGAGACAGTAGCTCATGAGACAATGTAATCCTTGAGTTGCTCCACTACAACCTTCTCAAGAAGCTTACTGATAGCAGACAAGATGACAATCGGACGATAGTTGTCAGGAATCCTAGGGTAGCCTTGTTTGAATACAGGGACAACCCTTGCCACCTTCCATAGGTTAGGGATAACCCCAGAGGCTAAGGATAGGTTGATGATATTTATTTATTTAGTTTTTATTGACCAGGTGAGTGCACTAGACAAATTCTGCCTATTTTCAGGCACGACCCGGGGGAGGGGGATACAGATGAATGCCAACTGATCTTGAACCAGATGAAACTGTTGGTGGTATTTTTAGTGAATGAGGGAAATTTGGCCAGGACACCGGGGAAATTCCCCTACTCTTTTCGATAAGTGCCATGGGATCTTTAACATCCACCTGAACTACCACCGATCCAGGAGATGGGACCTCAGTTTAACATCTCATCCGAAAGATGGCACTTCAGAAGTACAGCACCCCTCTCATGCTGCACTACAGTGTCAGTACTGGGATATTAACCCAAGTGCCAGATGTAGGAACTGAACCCACAGCCCTCTGATCTCCCGGCCTCAGAGGCGAGTGTGCTACCTACTGAGCCACTGACACTGGATATGATATGGGCCACAGGAGAGGCAATGAAGGCAGCAGCAAGGCAGAGAAGCTTAGGTTCCATACCATCGTGGCTAGCACTAGAAAAGGGGGACAGACCAGAGAGCAATCTCTGCATCTCTTGTGCCGTGACAGCCTGGAAGTAGAACAGAGGATGGGAAGTAGGTGCCAGTTGAGGTGGAGGGACCTGGACTAGCCTGTTACAACTATTGGAGGAGAATAGAGAGGTGAAGGCGGACAGGTCAGAGAAATGTGGGTTAAATGCATTGGCGATGGTTAGCGGATTATTACAGCTAGCACCGTTGATAAGCATGTCAGAAGCCTCACAGGTGGAGGAGCCACTCACTATGTTTTTAATATTCCTCCAAAAATTCCAAGGGTCCTTAACAGAAGTAATCAAAGGCAGTTTGCAATATTCACTTTTGCAGCCCTGATCACCTTTTGCATTCATGCCTGAGCCTCCTGTAATGCTGAAATAAGGCCTGGTCCATCGAGACCTTGAATTTGGCCCAGCACCTGCTCTCTAGCCCTTATGAGAGCAAGAAGGCTCCCATGCAACCATTTTGTAGCAGCCACCCTACCCTCCATCTGACCAGGGGGCATGTTATCCTGTAGTACCCCAAAGGTACTAAGAAATTACTGACTCACAGGAGGCTGTCTGGGCATCCATCATTTCAGACTAGTCCACGATCATAAGATCCTCCTAGAAAGACCCCAGGTCGAACCTGGAGAAGTCCCTAACTTGGATGATTTTAGGAAGGATCTTTGGGGCAGAGACTTTCCATATGCAGTACACAGGGGCATGGTCAGAGATGGAGTCTGGGAGGGTGCCAAAAGCGCTAATCCTCTCAGGCCTATTGGACAGGATCCAGTCCAGGAGAGAGCAAGTACCAGCAGTAGGTGTCCACCTGGTGGGATCCTTTATAAGTTGGGACAATGAAAAACCTGCTAGCAGAGGCTCATACTGTTTGACATTTCCGCCAAGCCAGTTTAGATTAAGATCCCCTAGGATCATAAGCTCATTATTCCCAGTCCTAGAGCCAACAGGGTCAAGAAGAGAGATAATCCCAGTACACCCCAAGAGGGATTGTAGAGTACACAATATGTAGCTTCTTTTCATTACCAAGTAGCAACACAGTGTGCAGTAGCTCACATGAAGACTGCTGAGCTGCAGACAAGTTAGGTTGAGGTGACTCTTATAGTAAACCAGGATACACCCCTCTTTTTCCTGGACAGTCCTGTCTAACAAAGTCAAAGCCAAGGAGCGTGGAGGCCAAATCTGGGATGGAGGGGTTTAAGCCAAGTTTCAGTTATCCCAAGGATGTCAGGCTTGTAATGGATGACTCAGGCTTGGAGCTCCGCCAAGTTTGGCATAAGGCTGTGGATATTGAGATGAGCTATTTTTAGCCCTTTGCTAGACATCCAGTCCACAGGAGTGGAGAAAGCTAGGCATGGAGGGCCAGGGTTCAGCTCCACGTCCCTGTAAGGACTAATGTCAGCAGGAGGAGCCAGAGGAGATGCCTCAAGGGGGATCCAGCCTAATGGACGACGTCTGTGACCAGGCCACCTGACCAATTTGACAGGATCCCGGAAACTCCGCAGATTAAGGCAGTAGATGGGCCAAGAGTACTGTCTGTCACTGGCTATTAGGTTTGAGAAAATAAAATCACGCTCATCAAATAGTCCAGGTGAGACACAGGAGCATCCCAAGGGGGGAGCACAGTCCAAAATGAGAAGAGGGAAGAATATGGCAGAGAACAGCCCAATAGTGAGGACATTAGTGAAAAGAAAGGAATCATCCCCGCTCATGCGATTTTTAGGAGCCCCCATGATTATGCACACCCTCATCGAAGTCAGACCACTGAACTGCAATGGATAACCCTTGAATAGCAAGAGATAGGGCCGTCAAGATCCCTCTAGGCATCATAGAGCATAGAGGAGCAGGCAAGTAGGAGGACAGCCAGACCTGCTCCTGTCACAGCTACCTGGAGCAGAGTACCACAGGGTTACTTGTGTACACCATAGATGCCTCCAACCACTATCAGTTTCAAGCAAATACTACAAGTCGAGCAACCAAGGTGAAACAGCCTCTAGCGGCAGCAGCTAATAAGCTGCAAATGGAGAAGTGAGCTGATAGGCTCAGACCACCATGTGATCTCCGCAATATAGCTCTGTGTCAACCAAGGGTGGTAGTGGGGGCAGTGGGGAGCCGATGTGAAGCATCAGCGGGGATCCTCTGTGGCCAGTAGAAAACTTCCATGGCTGACACTGCGGGCCTGCCATTCTGATTCAACCATACCTGCACTTTCTGCTGTGTGAGGTAGGGCTCCCTGATGCTGGTCCTCTCGACCTTCCTCCCAACGGGGGGGGGGTGCATCTGCTTACTGTCTGAGCTGGCTTGAATCTATGGAGGAGCACAAGAATGAAGGGATCAAGTAGGGTAAGTCACCATTGTTAGCTCTCAAGGGGGAGGGGAGTGGACTGTTCCTTAATTATTGCCCTCCAGCTCTGGGTCTCTTCGAAGCACACTGTAGTTATTAACAGCCACAGCAGCGTTACCTTTCTTGCCACAAATTACAGCTGCCTTCTAGCTCTGGGTCCCAGACCACACTGCAGTTATAAGCAACCACAGCACTTAAATGTGCAGCGTTACCTTTCTTGCTACAAATTACAGCAAGCAGTTTAAATGTGCAGCATTTAGGCCCAGAGGCACTGAGGGCTGAGGCACTGG
Source organism: Neoceratodus forsteri (assembly GCA_016271365.2). Taxonomy (NCBI): domain Eukaryota; kingdom Metazoa; phylum Chordata; order Ceratodontiformes; family Ceratodontidae; genus Neoceratodus; species Neoceratodus forsteri. The sequence continues at coordinate 543,280,290 of CM028134.1, read as the reverse complement.
TTGCCTTACCTCATGCAACCTCGGCGACCCATGTTCAGGAATGGGCACGGACCACTGGGGTTCAGCAGGGGCGGGGAAGGATTGAGCATCTGATGGACTGCTCTGCTTCTCCGGGGAAGGGGAGTTTCAACTGCCAGCACCTGGTTGCCCCCTAAGCGGAGGCTGGGGAACACAGCTGCCAGCTGCAGACAAGGGAAGAAGTTGGGGCAGATGCTTGAGGGGAACCCGCAGACGCATGCGTGCTCCACCCTCAGACATCATTGCATGCCCCAACCCTAGGAAAGGAAAAAGAAACACACTTGCCGCAGCAATGTGATGGAGAAGCACCTCATGAGCTCCGCTCCCAGCCAGCCACGGTACTGGCCCCTTGAATCCGGTCTCCAGTGGGGGTTGGGGAACCCCGCTGGCCCTGCCAGGGAGGGCAAGCCCTGGGGCCAGTCAGTGCCGGATGGTGGACATCGGGAGATGGGGCTGGGGATGCCCTCTGGATGTATAGCTGGTAGCAAAAACTAATAGCTGCCAAAAAAAAAAATGTGCAGCATTTATCTCACTAGGCACAAATTACAGCATCCACATGCTTTACTGAGGCTGACTACAGGAGGGACAGGATAATTACAACAGCATAAAGCAGCTAAATACATTCTAATACCTTATGCGGATCTTTACATAACTAATTAAAAAACTGATTTTACAGAGGTAATATATACTTTAAAAATGTAATATATTATGTTACTATGTTTACTAACCCATCTAACAGGCAGAAGACATCAGTTTTTGAGTTACGATGAAAGTGCCCTGTAGCCAGTGCTAAGGAAGTTATATGCTATATATGCTATGAGGAAATTATATGGGGCATGCACACAGAGGGGAGAAATGTCAAGACTAGAGGAAGGGAAGGAAGATCAGATTCTAGGTGAAGGGTGGTGTCTCTGAATGCAGGAATCTTGGAAATAAGATGGATGACCTGCAGCGCGTTATTAGCAGACAAGAGGGTGGACATAGCAGCAGTAACTGAAACTTGGGCAACACCACACCATGACTGGAACCTTGCAATCCCTGGATACAAACTTTATAGGAGGGACAGGGTAGTCGGGAAGGAGAGGGGTGGCAATTTACATCAGGAAGGGCATAACTTGCATGAGGGAGTAGTCAGAGGAAGGGAAGGGGGCATTATGGGTTCAGTTACAGTCCAATAGAGGGAGAAAGGTGAAGTGCTAGGATTCAGGTGATCCTGGAAAGACTGCAAAATGGGTTCCTGACATCACATAACCAACAAGAGCAGAGGCAATTCTGATGCTCACAAATGGGGAGCATGTACAGGAAACATCCAGGGAGCCCCTGGGTGAGACTGACCATTGTACAGTGTGGTTCCAGTTGGATATGGGCAGGGAAAGCATCCCAACTAAGACCAAAATCTTGGATTTTAGGAGGGGGGACTTCAGGAAGATGGGAAAAGTGCTAAGGAGCACCTGGCAGGCATCAGAGCAGATACGGGGGTGGACCAAATGTAGTTCATTAATAAGGAAGGAATGCTGGTTGCCGCAAAGGAGTACGTTAGGCTCAGGGGGAAGAACACAAGGGCCAAAGTGCCCAGCTGGTTCAGTTATGGGGTCACCCAAGCCATAAGGGAAAAAAGGTTAGCCTATAGAAAATTCAGGAAGACCAAGAGAGAGGAGGATAGGATAAATTACCTAAGGTTGGCTAGTGAGGCAAGTAAGGAAGTCCAGCAAGCTAAGGCACAGAAGCTACAGATAGCTGAAAGAATTAAAGGACAGAAGGCCTTCTTTCGCTATATAAGTGAGAAAGGGTACCCAATTAGAATGGCGCTACACAAATAGTGCCAGTCTACCGAGCGCTAGTTTGTGTAATGCTAGCACAGACAGCGAGAGGGGATCTACAGCGCTTTCAGTAAGCTTTCCCCAGGTTGCTGTCCATGGTGCTCACCACAAACAAGAGCACCAGGATCCAGGAGTCTGGCTGAGCTGCTCCGTGTCATGGAGGCTGAGGGCATAGAGCAGCTCGTCCGAGTGTTTAATGGAGACCGGGTACTAATCCTGATTCTCCAGCATTTTGTGTACTCAGGACTTTGTTTCTTTGACACAGGGCCATGGAAACAGTATTCCATGGCCCCACATATTCTAACATTCCCCATGATCTGCCCCCAGAGTGAGAATCCTCCAGTCCGACGGGTGCGGGGGGTATGGGGGCATAGCGCCCCCCCGCAAAAATAAAACTGACAGCATTATTGCTGCACTATTGTTATTCTGACCCAGTGCCATGAGAAAAGGGACAAGAAGGAAGGGATTGTTAGGCTTAAGAAAGGGGAGGTGTGGGTGGAGGATAATGGGGAAAAACAGAGATACTAAATTAATACTTATTTTCCGTCTTCACCAGGGAGAAGAATGGACCAGTGCCTTCAGGATGGAGAAGAGGAGTGAGGGGGAAGGGAACACAGATGTAGTGATAGAGGAGGACAGAGTGAGGGAGGGGCTGCTAGCATTGAAGGTGGACAAATCACCAGGCCCGGACAGAGTATATCCAAGGGTACCAAGGGAACTGGCTGAGGAACTGGCAGGCCTATTTAATAGTTCACTAGAGTCAGGTATGGTACCACAGGACTGGAAAACAACACATGTGGTGCCCCTCCACAAAAGAGGTCCCAAGGATGACCCTGGGAATTACAGACCAGTCAGTGTGACCTTCATCGTGTGCAAGCTCATGGAGTCCATACTTAAGGAAAGGTTGGTGGAACATCTAGAGGAGCATGATCTTCAGGATGTGAGGCAGCATGGGTTCATGGGGGGAGATCATGTCAAACAAATCTGATTGACTTCTTTGACTGGGCCATTAAGACAGTAGACAGGGGCCAAGTGGTAGACATCCTCTAACTGGATTTCAGCAAGGCTTTTGACTCTGTGCCCTACAAAAGGTTGATCAGGAAGTTGGTGGATTTTGGGGTTGGCAATAAGATGGCCAGATGGGTGGAAAACTGGCTGAGGACAGAACCCAGAGGGTGGTTGTGAGGGAGAGTTATCTGGCACCAGTAGGGTCCTGCAGGGCTCGGTGTTGGGGCCAGTGTTGTTCAGTGTCTTCATCAAGGCCATTGGGGATGGCATTAAGGGCAAATGTGCCTATTTGCAGATGACACCAAGTTCTATGGGAGAGTGGACACAGCTGAAGGGATACAGGACCTACAGGATGATCTGGAAAAGCTAGGGAGGTGGTCTGGGATCTGGCAGCTTGGCTTCAATGTCAAGAAATGCAAAATTATGCAAATTGGAGCCAAGAATTCCAGGATGGAGTACTACCTGGGTGGAGTAAAAGCATCTGCATCAGAGGAGGAGAAGGACCAGGGAATGATGATCACTAGTGACCTGAAGCACTCCATGCAGTGCAAGAAAGCAGCAAGAGCAAACAAGATGCTGGGATGCATAGCTTGGGGTATCAGTAGTAGGAGAGAGGAGGTTATACTACACTTGTACAGGTCACTGGTGAGGCCACATCTAGAGTTTGGAGTTCAGTACTGGTGCCCACACCTCAAAAGGGGCACAACCTGCTGGAAAAGGTCCAGAGGAGGGCTACAAAGATGATAGTGGGTCAGCAGGGTAAGGCATACAACGAGAGGCTTGAGGGCACTGAACAAGTACTCCCTGGAGGAAAGGAGAGAGAGAGAGAGAGACAGAGAGACAGAGAGGGGACATGATTGGGACCTTCAAGTACTGAAAGGGATAAATAAGGTGGATAAGGAGGATCTCTTTAAGCTGAGTGGCAACCATAACTCGAGGGGGCACAGTCTTAATATGGTGGGGTTTAGGAGGGAGGTGAGGAAGCACTTCTTCACAGAGAGGGTGGTGGACACTTGGAATGTGCTGCCAGAAGAGGTGGTCTCGTTGAAGACAGTGGGAGCTTCAAGAGAGACTGGGATAAGCACAGGAGGAAAGTAAGGATCATGGTTAGGGAGGATGGGAGGGGCGGGAGTGGAGCAGGGACAGTAACAAGCTATTGATCCTGCAATACAAGCAGACAAGATAGACCAAATTACCTTCTGCTGGCTTCTTCATATGTTTGAATGCTGGAAAGGTGATGCTGTCCACATCCCACCTAATAGGATATGTTGCAAATGAGTATTGAGAACACTTTAAAACATAGCCCACCACATCAAATGTAAGGGTGGCAACTTTAATGGAATGACGACACATTTACAGTAGTTTACTGTACCAACACTGTGTAGAAGCACTTAATCTCTTTCTGCATCTTTCATCATTTATATAATGGCAAGCATGGAAGGAGTTGATTGTTCACTTGGGAACATAAGCAGGAGGCTGGTAAGGACAAAGGTCTGGGCTTATATTCTGTTTTAACTGAAATATTTGAAACATAGAAACATAGAAACATAGAAGTTGGCAGATAAGGACCGTAAGGCCCATCCAGTCTGCCCATTTCTTTTTCAACCTTATAAATGTGCCATCGCCTTTGCTCTGTCAGTGACCTATCTATTCATAGTCATTTGTATTGCCCCTTATGCCTCATCCCATGCCTGTTTGAAGCCCTGCACTGTATTCCTAGCCACCACTTCTTGTGGTAAGCTATTCCATGCATCTACCACCTTTCTGTGAAAAGAATTTCCTCACATTCCCCTTAATCGGCCTCCTCTAATCTCATGCTGTGTCCTCTTGTCCTGCAATTTTCTTATATTTAAACATATTAGACTCTTTCACCTTGTTTATGCCCCTTAAGGTGTTTAAATGTCTCGATCATATCCCTCTCTCCCTCCTTTGCTCAGGGTATACATGTGAGCTCCGTTAATCTGTCCTCATATGTCTTCTGATGCAGTCCCTGCACCATTTTGGTTGCCCTTCTCTGGACTGCCTCAATTTGGTTAATGTCCTTGTGAAGGTGTGGCCTCCAATACTGCACGCAGTACTCCAGATGGGGCCTAACCAATGTCTTGTACAGAGGATTATTACCTCCCTCTTACGACTTGTGATACCCCTACTAATACACCCTAACACCCCCTAGCCTTACCTACTGCTTTAGAGGTCTGCTTGATGATTTTAGGTCATCAGTGATGATGATGCCCAAGTCTCTTTCTTCCTTTGTGACTGCTAGCAACTCCCCTCCCAGCCTATAAGTGGCTTCAGGGTTTCTCTTCCCTATGTGCATGATTTTGCACTTCTTTGCATTAAATCCCAGTTGCCACTCTTCTGACCATTTTGCTAGTTTATCCAGATCTCTTCTCATTCTGCCCACCCCATCTGGATCATCTACTCTGTTGCAGATCTTGGTGTCATCTGCAAACAGACAAGCCTTACCCTCTAGTCCATCTGCGAGGTCACTAATGAAGATGTTGAATAGGACTGGCCCCAGGACTGATCCCTGAGTACCCACTTGTGACTTGCATCTCTTCTGACTGTATACCATTTACCACCACTCTCTCTGTTTTCTGCCAGTCAACCAGTTTGCCACCCAGTTGACCAACTTCAGCCCACCCGAGCCTACCTAGCTTATTTATCAATCTTCTATGTGGAACAGTGTCAAAAGCTTTGCTGAAGTCAAGGTAGGCGACATCAACTGCTCCCCCTTGGTCCACACTCTGGTTACCCAGTCAAAGAAATCTATGAGATTAGTTTGACAGGACCTTCCTTTTGTAAACCCATGCTGTCTTGGATCCTGTGCCCCTATGGATTCCAGGTGTTGCACTATCCTTTCCTTAAGGAGTGCCTCCATAATCTTGCCCACTACTGAGGTAAGACTGACTGGTCTGTAGTTCCCCGCCTCCTCCCTGCTACCACTCTTGTGGGCGGGATCACATAAGCCCTTCTCCAGTCTTCTGGGACCTCTCCTGTGCTCAGAGACTCACTAAACAATTCTGCTAATGGCTCTGCTAGTTCCTCCTTTAGCTCCTTAAGTACCCTGGGATGTATGCCATCAGGTCCCATTGCCTTATCCACCCTGAGCTAGCAAGCTCTTGTGGGACCCTTTCTTTTGTGAAGGGAGTAGTGCTCACCTCCCTCCCCTGTGTCCATGATGCTGAGCTGTGGGCCCTGCCCTACCTTCTCTTCAGTAAATACTGAGCAAAAGTATCTATTTAGGATAGATGCCTTTACAGGGTCCTCCTCCTCACATGCTCCCTTTTCTCCATTAAGCTTAGCATACCCCTCTGGACTTTCTCCTTTCACTAATGTATCTATAGAAAGTCTTGTCACCTTCTTTTACTGTTCGTGCTAGTGTTTCCTCAGTTTGGGACTTTGCCTGCCTTACTGCCTTACCTGCTTCCCTTAGGGCAGTTTGGTATGCCTCCCTATCTTCATCCGCTGTGTTCCATATATTTTCTGAAGGCCAGCCTTTTGGCTCTGACCTTTTCTGCTACTGTATTTGAGAACCAAAGTGGTTTCCTTCTTCTTTCACTTCCTTTTCTGTCTAACACAATGGGATGTTACTTCAAGTATTGTATCATAATGCTTGCCCACTTTGCCTGTACCTCCTCACCTGTGTTTCTTTTGCCAGGGCTAGCTTAACTCTGTTGACCATCTTATCAAAGTCAGCTCCTCTGAAGTCCCATATTTTTGCCTTGGAATGGGATGATTTAGATGTAGTAACCAAATTGAACCATACCATGTGATGGTCACTGGACCCGAGGTGACCTTCTACCTGGAGATCTGTGATCCCTTCTTTGTTAGTCAGTACTAGATCTAGGATAGCCCTGTCTCTTGTGGGTTGCTGTACCAGTTGTTTGAGGCCCTCCCTGCAAGGAATCCACTATGAGTCTAGTTCTGGCAGATGTTCCTGCTGGTATTGACCAATCAATATCTGGCATGTTGAAGTCTCCCATTATCAGAACCTCCCTTTAGCTGTCATGTTTTGTATATCTTCTAACAGTAATGTGTCTATGTCCTCCCTCTGGTCTGGGGGCCTGTAGACAACCCCAGTTCTTATGGCTGTCCCATTTCCTGTTTCAGGGTGACCCACAGTTCTTCTGGCTCCTTATGTGTATTCTGAATTTCTGTAGCTTTGATATTTTCATTAACATACAGGGCCACTCCTCCCCTTTTGCACCTCGGTCTCTTCTGACAATACACTAGCCAGGTACTGAAGTCTCCCAAGTGTGGTTACTAGTAAACCACGTCTCACTAATTGCTACTATGTCCAGTTTAGCCTCTGACATTATTGCCTGCAGGTCTGGGATCTTATTTCCCAGGCTGTGAGCATTTGTGTACATGATTTTCCATTGGCCAGATTTTGGTGTGTTAGTTGTTGGGTGAAGTTTGGCATTACCCTGTGCATCGAATGTGGAGACAAACCTTTTTCTTACCTGGTGATGCAAATGAATGGCAAACACGCTGAATTCCTGTTTGACCACTAGCTGAGGGAGGGGTGTTCTTCCCATCGGCGTATGGGTGCTGCACCCTCTCCCCATTTGCTAGTTTAAATATTCTGCAAGGCGTCAAACTTCTGCCCCAATGCACTGACTCCTCTTTAGTCAGATGCAGTCCATCAAATTTAAAGAACTTTCCTCCCAGAACTGTTGCCAGTTCCTACAAATCTGTGTCCTTTTCCTGGCACCAGTCCTTGAGCCACGTGTTTAGCTCCCTATCTCTCCTTCTCTGACCTTCCGTCCATCTGTTCCTTCTCCCAGACTGGCAGGATCTCAGAGAAGGAGATGCCGACGAAATAGATGATAGTTTGTCACCCAGCTTAGTCAGGTGTTCCTTGGTCTCCACAACTGACCGGCTGGCGAGATCATTAGTCCCTATGTGTACTAGGACATCAATGTTTTTCTCCTGCTTTGTGAACAATTTTAGCAATGCGGTCAGTGTCTCTCCATGCTGATGTACCTGGGAGACATCTGACCATCACCCTGGCTGGAGATGGGTATCAACTCCCCCGAATCATGGAGTCTCCTACATCAGAAGTTTTTGGATTTTGTGCTTGTTTAGTTTTGGTTCCTGATTTGGGTGAGTATTGTTGTGCTAGCTCCTGTGTGCAGTGTCCTGCTCTGCAGTGTCTTCTGCCTCTTTATTTGATTTCAGAGATAGAGGCAGATACCTGTTTTAGCGTTTATATGGTTTTGAGGTAATGTGTTGGAGAGCAGAGAGTGATGGGGCACCTGATTTGCTCCTCTAACCACCTGTAACCTCTGGACCAACTACCCTCTGCGTCGAGGTTTTTCTGTTGGATGCTGGAAATGGCGGGTGGTTCTTATAATGTATTTCCTCTTCAATATGAAATTTGAGGCGTGCATCTCTGCCCATGCTGCCGGAGCTGAGACCAAGATCTCCAAAGGCCCAGCATGTGACAGTGTCCTAAATCCGTAAGACTGTCCTTCTGAAAATTGTTCCACAGTACCTGCAGTTAATGAAATCCATTCCAAATAAGTTGCTGGGTTTGTAACCTAGTCAGAGTAATTAGAAGGAAAAAAAGGAAAAAATGCAAGTAATGGTTTAATTGTGCTTTTGTTTAACTTGTTATAACAAGTTAAATTACTAGTGCCCTATAAATGAGATCACCTTGTGGAGGCCCCACTGATCACGCCCCATCCTGCTCTGCCACAGGAAATGTCACAACTGTGGTACCCTATAAAAGGAGTGTGGCGTGGGGTGGTTGAGGATGGGGTGGTAGTTGGGCCCTGCCTCAAAAGAAGAACCACGGACAAAGAACAAGGAGGTAAGAGCAGAAACAATCAGTCAACAACAAATGGAGTAACCCTGAAAGCTTATCCTAATGTTAGATAAAACTGTAAAACCTGTAAAGCACCACCTGTAATAATTTCAGAGAAGATATACCCTGTAAGAAACACTTTGCTCCAGAGAAAATAAAGCAGTAACAGAAGATATACTTTTGCAAAGACAATTTGAATCAGAAGATTACAGCAGTAATCTGTTAGCACACACCTGAGGCACACCTTGTAATAATGCAGAAGAAGGTATACCAGCAACAACAATTTGAATCAGAGAAAAATAAAGCAATGAAATGTTAGCCACAAACAGTAGCAATCCCTGTGAGTAAAAATCAAAACACCACCACACAGTAAATCTGCTTAGCCAAACTAAGTCTTAATCCTTCCCTTGCTCTGGTAAGTTTCTCTACTCTGCCTTTCAAGCAGTCTTAGAAGGAAAGAGCTCAGGTGAAGCTAGGTGCCTTGCCAGCAAACCAAGTCTTCTACCTACAAGATATCAACTAACCTGACTTTTAACCCTTCTTTCTGTTGGAAATTACTGACAGTTTGCCAGCTCCACCCCCACATACACACCTAACTTTGGAAGAGCTGTGGAGGAAAGCAATTAGCTCCTTCAATGTGAGAAGGAGACTGAAACACCTCTGGACAACAAACCTTTTCAACAAACAAGAATAAAATAAAACACAGTGTCAAACAATAATTTTTCTTAGCCCAATGATAAAAAAGTCACAAAAATGTAAGCTCCACCTGTAATACAGTAATTTCAGAGAAGATATACCCTGTAAGAAACACTTTGCTCCAGAAAAATAAAGCAGTAACAGAAGATATACCTTGCAAAAGACAATTTGAATCAGAAGATTACAGCAGTAATCTGTTAGCACACACCTGTAGGCACACCTTGTAATAATGCAGAAGAAGGTATACCAGCAACAACAATTTGAATCAGAGAAAAATAAAGCAATGAAATGTTAGCCACAAACAGTAGCAATCCTGTGATAAAAATCAAAACACCACCACACAGTAAATCTGCTTAGCCAAACTAAGTCTTAATCCTTCCCTTGCTCGGTAAGTTTCTCTACTCTGCCTTTCAAGCAGTCTTAGAAGGAAAGAGCCTCAGGTGAGCTGAGTGCCTTGGCCAGCAAACCAAGTCTTCTACCTACAAGATATCAACTAACCTGACTTTTTAACCCTTCTTTCTGTTGGAAATTACTGACAGTTTGCCAGCTCCACCCACATACACACCTAATCCTTTGGAAGAGCTGTGGGAGAAAGCAATTAGCTCCTTCAATGTGAGAAGGAGACTGAAACACCTCTGAGACAACAAACCTTTTCAACAAACAAGAATAAAATAAAACACAGTGTCAAACAGTAATTTTGCTTAGCCCAATGATAAAAAGTCACAAAAATGTAAGCTCCACCTGTAATACAGTACTTCAGAAGATATACCCTGTAAGAAACACTTTGCTCCAGAGAAAATAAAGCAGTAACAGAAGATATACCTTGCAAAGACAATTTGAATCAGAAGATTACAGCAGTAATCTGTTAGCACACACCTAGAAAGCACACTTGTAATAATGCAGAAGAAGGTATACCAGCAACAACAATTTGAATCAGAGAAAAAATAAAGCAATGAAATGTAGCACAAACAGTAGCAATCCCTGTGAGTAAAAAATCAAAACACCACCACACAGTAAATCTGCTTAGCCAAACTAAGTCTTAATCCTTCTCCCTTGCTCTGGTAAGTTTCTCTACTCTGCCTTTCAAGCAGTCTTAGAAGGAAAGAGCTCAGGTGAAGCTAGGTGCCTTGGCCAGCAAACCAAGTCTTCTACCTTCTATTCTATTTGAATAGTTTTGTACGTGAAATTAGTTCTATGTGTTAGAAATTACTACTTTGAGTTAGAACTGTTACTTGGGCTATGATATTGTAACTTTTGAGGCTTGGGAACACTTGTTTGGCAGTGATAATTAGACTGAAATTTAAATGTGATGTTTGCCTGGTGTTAGGGAGAGGGGAATTAACAGAAATCACCTTGTCTTTCATTGTTCACTTGGGACATAAGCAGGAGGCTGGTAAGGACAGAGGTCTGGGGTTATATTTGTTTTAACTGAAATATTTGAATAGTTTTGTACGTGAAATTAGTTCTATGTGTTAAAATTACTACTTTGAGTTAGAACTGTTACTTGGGCTGTGATATTGTAAGTTTTGAGGCTTGGGAACACTTGTTTGGCAGTGATAATTAGAGTGAAATTTAAATGTGATGTTTGCCTGGTGTTGTAAGAGCCCTCCCACCCACCCTGTTTTGTAGGCTTTCTTAAATACTGAAAAGCCACTGGGGGTTGGGATTGAAGGGCTGTGTATTTCTGTTTGGGACTGAAATTCAAAGCAACAGGAACTGGTGGGCCTGTGACATCATCACGGTACCTGATGTCTGCATACACACACTGTTAGGGACTGGACACACACTGGACTGTATGTGTTTGTGAGACTTGGAACTTTTGGTGGGGTTGAATTGGATTTGTAAATAACTGCAGTCAGTATAGAGAAAACTGTATTCGGGGAAGGGACTGAAAAGGGGTGTGATTATTATAAACAGAGGGGACAAACAGGGTGGCCATATTCCATCATGGCGAGCATCTTTGGAAGGGTTGTAGGCTGCACAGGCTGTGGGATGGCAATAATTCTCAACTGGGCCTGAGAGAGGGAGGCTGCCCACTCTAGACAGCTATCTTGCATCAGGAGTAAGGTATATTGTTAAGGAAGTAAGCTGGGAGCTGGGGGTGTCAAGGATAAGGGATGTGGATATGGGCAGCAGAAGGGTGGGGCTGAAGGGAGGCTGGGCAACGCTCTGAAATTACAGGGACGTTATGTTACAGCAAGCAGGAGGGGGATATTAGGACAGAGGACCCTTAAATAGGGATGTTGGCTAAGGGAAAGCGCACGGGGTGAACATTCGAATGCAAAGAGTGGAGAGGGAAGAGTCAGGAGAGGCTGTTGTGGGAAGCCTAAAACAGCAGACTGTGGGAAGGGAGCCCCTAAGGAGAACAGAGCAAGAGGGGAAGAAGAGGTCAGTTTAGAGGTGCAGTCAGGGAAACTTGGGTTACTTGATGGAGGCTGACATAAAGTGTCATAATAAATTTGAGCTACTAAGCAACCTAGAGGGAGGAAGGGTTGGTGGAAATGAGGAAACTGATACAGATGCAGGGGAGAGTCGGATACCCATAGGGCATCACAGACCGCAATTTAAAGGATAGAAATAGTCCCAGAGGAAGAAGGAAAACATAAATGTTAACCAGATGGGGAGATGCAACATATTGCAGACATGAGGAAGAGAGCATGACTGGAGAAACTGGGAGACAAGGAGGTGGGAGAGGAGCTCCCCTCCAGCAGGGGGGTCAGTACCAAGGATGGGGCCCTAGCTAAAGGGGATCCACAGAGAGCCACTGGAGGCAGGGGTACTATTACAAGGGGGGAGGATGGCGGTGTGGGGGAAGGGGAAACCATCAGGGCCAGGATAAATGGTTCGGATATGAGAGGGTTAAAGGGGACACCTATTCAGAGGGGTCTGAGTTAAGTGGGCAAAATAACAAGGGAGGCAGAAAGGGAGGGTGACAAGGGGGTCTCTAATAAGGCAGGAAGACTCCCATGGAATTGAGATCACGAATAAAGGGGGGATGGGGGGCTGAGAGGGCATGGTGGGGTAACCATAAGGATGATGGCGGTGTAGGGTTCTGTTATTGGGAGACTCGATGATTAGGGGTCTCCAGTGGGAGGACAGGGAGTGAATGCCATAGCCAGGTGAAGGTAATGAGTATGTCTGGGCTGACAGGTGCACAGAGCAAAAGTTCATGGTGTATGAACTGGTTAGGGATTGTGGAGGAAACCGGATTTCCTGTGCGTTTGGGAACTAATGACCTAGACGAAATAGCGCTTTGGAAATCCAAGCAAGGTTCCAAGAACTTGCCAGAGTCTGTCGGGATAATGGATGCAACATTTCCTTTTCGGAGATATTGCCAGTACCAAAGGCCTCAGTGGAGAAACAAATGAAGATCACAGAGGTTAATGACTGGCTCAGGAAGTGGGGTGAAGAGAGTGGGTTGGGGGTGTTAGGGAACTGGAAAGGAGTTTGGGAGGATAAGGGACTGTGTGCCAAGGACAGGCTTCATCTTGCCCCATTAGGGAAGAAAGTCCTTAAACAGGGATGGCAGATTACATTCAAGAAAGGTGGGGTTTAAACTTGTGAGGGGAAAGGGATAAGGAGGGGCTGACCAGAAGCCCTCTCTCCAGATGAGGGAGTAGCCTTCAAACCCAAGGGGGAGGGGAAACAGACTGGGGTGGAGGTTTCAGAAGGAGCAGAGGGAGGATGGAAGTATAAGGAACCTGGGTGGGGTTCAACAAAGGGGATCAGGGATAAAGGGTGGGGTTGGTGTTAGTAAATGTCAGGAGCTTGGAAACAAGTTGCCAGAGTTCCAGGCCATGCTGTTCGATGTGGGGGTGGATGTGGCAGCGTCACGGAGACGTGGCCAACAAAACCATGACTGGGACCCTAAACATGCGGGGTACACTATGCTTAGGAAGGATAGAAAGGAGGCAGAGGGGTGGAGTGGTTATGTTCATTAGAGATGACATAAGAAATTGCTAGGGAGTAGAAGAGGCAGAGGGAAATATGGAGGCCTTATAGGTCACCCTATGATCCCCAACAGGAGATAAGGTCAAGCTGGGTGTAGTATATAGGCCCCCCGGGATGAGTGATGTTCTAGAGGATGGTTTGCTGGACAACATCATTGCCCAGTGTGGACCAAAAGGGGAAGGAGTGGTGTTGATGGGGGACCTTAATATGCCAGGTACAAACTGGGGAACCATGTCCTCTAAGGTGGCCAAGGAGCAGAGGCTGCTGGACGGCTTCCAGGATGTGTTCTTAACACAGCATGTGATGGAGCCCACAGGGGAGGAGCATGTCCTGGACGTGGTTCTGGCAGATGGGGATCTGGTAAGGACCTGGTTGTAGAGGACCCCTGACTGGGAGCGACCACAATACTGTCTGGTTTCAAATAAGCATGGGGGAGGGATGAGATCTAGGACACTGGCAGTGGACTTCAGGGGGCAGACTTTGTGGGCATGGGAAATATTCTCAAGGATCACTTGAAGGGATTACAACAATGACAAGTGTGGAAAGGAGATGAGAGGTCATAAACGGGATTATATGAGCAGTCAGGATCTGCGCTAAGTTGAAACATAAGGAGCAAGGTCACATAAACCATGCTGGTGGTCCAGTGAGGTACAGTAGCGGTCAGAGAAAAGAAGGTGCCTATAAAAATATAAAACAACAAGAGGGGATAGGGATAAGAAATGTACCATCTTGCATCTAGAAAAGTCACCAGGATGGTGAGGGGAGCAAAGTCCAGTAAAGAGCAGCGGCTGGCACAGGGGATACATGGAGGGGAAAAGGGGTTCTTCCAGTACATTGGGGAGCAGAGAAAAACTAAGGGCAATCTCAGCAGATTGAGATCAGAAGGAGGGTGGGTGGAAGAGGCGAGGGACCAGGCAGAGGTATTTAACGAGAACTTTGCCTCTGTGTTCACTAGGGAGGGGGATGGGATATCTACAAAGCAAGACATTATGGGGATAGAAGTGGCAGTGAGTGGGATCAGGGGAGCAACAGAAATGGAGCAAGAGGGAGGAGAGGTACCCAGGGTGTCACATCTGGATAAGGATAAAAGGCCAGTAAGGTGGAGGGATGGATGATGCTATCCGCCAAAGGGTGTGGTTAGCCCTCAAGGCCCTAAAGAAAGACAAATCTCTGGGCGGATGGCATTCATCCGAGAGTACTATGGGAATTGGCGGGCATACTGGCTGCACCCTGGCAGAACTCTTCAACAGGTCACTTGAGACAGGGAGGTACCTAGGATAGGCCAGAGGCACATGTGGTGCCAATCCACAAGGGGGTCGAGGAAGTACCAGGTAACTATAGACCCATCAGTTTGACCTCGTGGTGGAAAATTATTGGAAAGTATACTAAAGGAACGATTGGGGGTGTATTTGGAGGAGGTGGGAGGTCTGGATAGTCGGCAACATGGGTTTGTGCCAGGTAGATCATGTCAAACCAATCTTGTGGAGTTCTACGAATGGGTAACATCAGAACTGGACAGGGGAAAGCCTGTGGATGTATTATTCTTGGACTTCAGCAAGGCATTTGACTCTGTCCCTCACAATGGTCTGGTGGAGAAACTGATGGGGTTAGGAGTAGGCCCTTTGATGGTCAGATGGATTGAAAACTGGCTAGCTGGACGCACCCAGAGAGTAGTGGTCTGTGGGGAGCTCTCAACCCTAGAGAGGTTGGTAGTGGGTACCGGAGGGTTCTGGTCCTGGGTCCAATCCTGTTAATGCATACTATCGGACATCAGGGAGGGTATAGGGTGTGAAATGAGTCTTCGCTGATGACTCCAAGATGGGAGCAGTAGTTGAGGGAGAAGAGGGAGGTTGGCCTGCAAGGACCTGGACACCCTGGAAAGCTGGGCTCACACATGGAAATTAAATTTCAATATCACCAGTGCAAGGTGTTGCATCTTGGGCGGAACCCTAAACACAGGTACACCCTGGGAGGAGGCTGAGGCCTCAATAGGGGGAAAAGACCTAGGGTCATGGTGGATGCATGTATGAATAACTCTGAGCAGTGCAGGAGAGCGCTAGCAAGGCAAACAGGATGTTGGGATGCATTGTAAGGGGATCACCTCTAGGAGCAAGGAAGTGATTCTGCCGCTGTACAATGGACTGGTTAGACCACACCTTGAGTACTGTGTACAGTACTGGAGACCACACTTGAAGAGGGACATACAGCTCCTGGAGAAGTTACAGAGGAGGGCAACTAAGATGATACGAGGGCTAGGGGATTTGACGTATGAGGACAGACTTGAGGAGCTCTGCCTGTTTTCATTGGAGGAGAGGAGAGAGGGGACATGCTTGAGGTCTTCAAGTACCTCAAGGAATAAATAGGGTAAACATGGAGGGATCTTTGACTAAAGCAGGAGGTATCTCCAGAGGGCATGGTTTGAAGGTGGAAGGGTGAGGGGAAAAGAGGAGGAGGTTTTTCACTGGAGGGTGGTGGACCCTTGGAATGCACTGCCTGGCGAGCTGGTTCAGAGATCCACAGTGGAGGGCTTCAAGAGAGGGTGGGACAGACACAGAAAGTGGATGTATCAGATGATGGCCTGTCCCGGGGTAGGGATGGATGATAGGGTTTCTGGAACACAGAGGAGGCCTCGCACCCAACTAGGATCTGAGGTTCGAGCAGACTCGATAGACCGTAAGGCCTAATCTGCTGGCAAATAGTATGTATGTTAGTATGTTAGTTACCTCATTATAGAGGCACAGTAGCACCCTATAGTTAGGCTGGCTGTGACTTCTGTACTAAACCTGATTTTTTGTTTGCTGCTTGCAGAAAGATGGATTTGCCGACTTACGTGAAACTTTCAGGAATTATTGTACATTGCAGAATCTACAATCCCCGAACATTTCTTGTAAATCAGTTTTGTATTTTTAGGGATATTAAAGTGTGTAAACAATGCATTTTTTCATTAATTTCAATGATGTTTTTTTCTGAATTTTTTCTTCTGTGTACAGAAAAAAACTATGTGGGCCCCATATTCATAAGTGGCAGGATGCACTGCGCAAGTGAATGTGCCATGCATTTAAATGCACCTGCACGAAATAATGGGATATTCAGAAAATGTGCCAGCAAATGCGATCATGCAAACATGACTGAATATCCCGAGTATGTGCAATCGTGCATTCAAAGATGTGCAATGCAGCAGGCCACCTTTGAATATGGGAGAATCGCGGACACAGGGGCAAGGGGCAGATACACAACAGTGGTTGTGATGCACTGCACATGTGCATGTGAGAACGCTGTTGATTCAAGTGCGCGCAGCCCAGGAACAGGGAGGCTCAGTGGCAAACCACAGGGCCAAAAGAGCCTGATGCAAGGTCTGTGAGGGGCCAGCCCTGTGTACCATTCAGACATGTGCACACCTATGCATACAGCCTATGGTAGACACACACAGGCATGGATAGGGGAGAACAACATTGGTTGTAACCTATGGTAATTGTCTAGTCCTTCTTCCCGGTCAACAAAAACTAAATAAAATATGGATGGCGGTGATGTCTGATGTTGATGGATACTGCAGCAGACATGCCAGTGTGATAGAAGGCCCAGCGTGTCACCATGACACAACCACAATGACATGGAGCCTGGACAGTCACACATGGGACACACACCACCAGCATGACATGGCCAATGGCAGTCCAGGACACATGCACACGGGTACACAGGGGTGCAGCTGCAGGCAGTGTCACCCACACAGTACATGGCCGGGCCACCACAGTGAACCAGTGGGATGGAATGGAAGGATGGACGTGTTACAGGCCCACTGTGCAACCTGTGTAAGTGAACACGGTGACACACACACAGTGGAGTTCCCCCTCCCACCCTCAGGGACAGGGAACATTGGGGATGCGGCCAACCACCACCCTGTACCTGCGGACACGTGGATGGGGGGACATGGGTCAACCACCTATCAAAAATCCCTAGGCAAGAACACACTGCACACTGCCCTGTGAAAATGAAAAAATATATATATTTAAAACCAGTAATAAAAAGTACAACAATTATAAACAAGGACAACAGCAGAAATATGAATAAGAACAAAGTACAACAACAAAGAACAATAATGGCAACAATATTAACAGTATCTAAAACAAACTATGTACAGTCACAGGGATTGCGGGGGGCCAGTGGACAAGGGTGGGAAGGGCTCAACTATTTACACTGCATGGATGGGGGTAGTGGTGGGAGAGTGGAGTGAGAAAGGGGTAGCAAACAGCACTACAGGTGCCAGTGTGCTGCAAGGCCCAAAAGGGGGTGGTGGTTGAGCCAGCCTGTGGTGCGAGGACACCATCCCCCCTCTGCAGGCTCTGCAAGACACGGGCAATAGCCCTCACAGTACAGTACAGAGCAGGGCCCCCTGCTGCATATATATTGCACAAAGTAGCCAAATTGTCCTCTGTCCTGATGCTGTCTGCTGTGGCCCACCCACCTGCTGTACTCCACGCTGGCCTCCTGACTGGGCACAACCTATGGGAAGAAAACAACAACTAAGTACAGCTGCTGTGCCAATGGGTCTATGTATTCACAGATAACCCTCCCCCAACAATGGCGTGATGCTTCTGTGCATGTGAGTGCCATCCACAGGCTGTGTCACAGTGCTGCATGCAACAATGACCACAGATGTGCGTGGACATGCATGCCACAAAGCACAACACGTGTCATGGGCGTGACACCACAATAGGCCCCTGCAGGTTGTGCAGCCTGTACACCTTAGGGCCATGATGTGGACATGCACATGGCTATGTGCAGAATGCGCAGTAGCTGCAGCCAGAGTACACTGTCCAATGGCAGAAGTGTGTGCGGGACAGCCACAGGTGACAGACCTTTGGGAGAGGGGTGGCGGCATTCCCCACGATGAGCCTGACTGACTACAGTGGCCCACCAATGCAAGCAAGGATGTATGGGATGCAGCGTGGATCCGTGTATGCATACACCACCACCCGCACAACCCAAGAACACACCCATAGTCCAGTGGCCCTGGAGACAACTGTGCAGTGGAACAGGCAGGTAATGAAACTGGCACTGGCATGCTAGCCAATACTGGTAGATATCGTACTGCCATGGGAGGAACTACCCTGAATTAGTCTGGCGTACCCATAGTGGACAGGGACATGACTCATTAGAACATCAGCTGGGCTACTGAACCAGTCTGTGGGCCTGTGTATTGCCCCAGTCACTAACCCTGTTGGGCAATGGCAGCATGTTGCGATGATGACCCCCCACAATGGTCACATGTGTGTTGTGCCAGAGGGCCACACCTACGCACAGCCTGCACAGTGCAGAGATGTCCACATGTGACCAAGGCACATACCCATGTCCAAACCACAGAGAGTGTACAGTAGGGCTGACACCTGTCACTGGGTACATCTGGCATACAAGGCTGACACAACAAGCCCACACACAATTCATGTGGCATTGAAAACTGCACAGGCCAAAGGCAGTGGCAGCATGCACGACTGCAAGAAAAAAATACCACCTGTACAACGGTTGATGTTATGTATACAGAGGGTTGCATGAGTGGGTGTGCTGCATAGGAACAGGAGGTGGACATTGCCATTGATGTGTGTTACTATCAGGCCGCACATTGACCTGGTGGTGTAGGCCATTTGGAGAGGCTGTTGGACAACAGCCAATGACAACACGTGGTGAACAGCAACACACAGCCATTTCCATAGGCACATGGGACACATGGCCAGATATGAGTGCTGTAGCAACATATCCCCCATTGGCTGATACATGAAGGCCATACCCACTCACCACTGCCATGGGTGTGGCAGATGCTGCACTGGGCATGTCTGCACAATTTGCACTCCAGAGGGGGAACATGGGCATACCAATATTCAGGGTAGGCATCTGCACACAACAGAGTTACATACAATGAAATGCAAACAACAAACTGTCCAAGTGCAAGGGACTAGCAACACAACAATGTGATCCAAACCAATCTGAGGGCGATAACTGAGGGGTGTGGGGGACATGTCCACTGGACGACAGCAGCATACTGTACACGTACTGTGGACACTAAAGGGGGGTGGGGTAGCTGTGTAGAAGCACACACATGAATGTGACAACTCGCCTGGGGGACACACAGAACAGATCGTGACAAGTACATGGGTGTGTGGGGTTAACAGTGCAATATGTGGTCTGTCCAGGTGGTGCCACACACCAGACTATGCAGAGACCCCTACTGCCATAGGCGGCATATACGTGAGCCAATGCATACCCCAACCATCCCAAGGTCCAGATGGGAGGGTCACCTGAGCATGTCAATGCTGCGGCTCACTGCCCACCACAGCCAATGTGGGTGACAAATGACCACCCCACCATGACACCTACGGGCAAGTGTGCAGACAGCCCACGTGCAGACCACATGTAGCATGACAGGGACACACTGGGTGCCACATGTGACATGTAGGGTGCCGGCATGCACCATGTGAATGGTTGACTTGCAGATGATGGGAATCCAACACAGATATTGGCTGCACAGCCGCATTGGGCATGCCAAGTGGCATAGGTCAGGACCATAATGTGCACAGCACCTGTAGCATGGGAGTAGACATGTGTTCCCTATGGTGGGCAACACGGTGTGGAAGGACACAATGTACAGGGTGGATGCACCACATGTACGACTGCATGATGCAAACTCACATCCAGTGAATGCAAGGACGCAGTGGATGCATCATGGTGAAAATGCAGCACAGAATGACGTGTCAGTGTGCATCACACATGCATACTCACATGACTGTCCACATGGCGACACATGTGCTACACATTGCTGGCTGACTCCCCCAGTATCATCATGAGTCCTCCTCCTGGCCCTCCCAGCCCTTGCCCTGACCTCTGTCTGCAATGAGAACACAATTACAAAGACACATTCAGAGCCATGCATTATATCACACGCCCCCACAGTCCACCCAAATACTATGCAGCAATGTGGATGTCTACTGTACACCCATGACAGATCACATGCCCCCACAACAGTGGATGGAATACACTGTAACAAAGCTGAGTCACACCATAGGGAGGAACACTGGCCCCTAACTCCATATACAACCACATTACATAGACGGTACACTGATATTGCAATGGATATGTGTCAGCGGGTGTGCAATGTAATGTATGTGACACCCTACCACCATCCCCCGACTATGGGTCTTGCATATACAATATGTAGACAGAGTCCTGTGTGCCATGCCCCATGTTGAAGGGTGACACAGCAGTCAGCCAGGATGTGGCTGAATTCCTATTGGGCACCACTAGTGACCAACGCACAGGATGGACAATGGTCCCAGTGTGTAGTGCTGTGTGGGCTGCAATAGATACATGGCTCAGCACATGGACTGTCCCATGCCTAAATCACACTGGAATGTGTGGCATAGATGTAGACAGACATGCAACAACAATGGGAGGCCACGGCAGCAGGACACCACTAGCTGGTGTCACTGTCATGTCTGTGTGCCTACCAAGGTGGTGTATTGCTCATCCAATGGCATGCCATGGGCAGACACAGGACTACCGAGCTGTGGTGTCAGGGTCACCCAAATGTGCAAAAGCACCGCAGGTCCACCGGTACATGTCATGGCAGGACACCACACAACAGTTGTGTGCCTCTTAGCACTGTGACCCCTGACATGCAGCAGATACAATAAGATGGATACATGGTAGCACTGTCAACATTTCTATGACTGGTATAGGACGGGATGCACGATGCACAATGGAAACCTGTATGACACAGACTTCCACATGTTGCCTGCATACCCTGATGCTATGTCATGGCACCTACCAAACTGAACCATGGCGATGCACAATGGGTGCTCAGTACCACACACTGTAATGTACAGCACCATGCAAATGTATGTGTACCCACAGACCCATAGCGGGACAGTTGGCCATAATGTGTGTATGCCAGCACGGTGCACATTGGGCCTACATGGCATAACAGTCACCTCTGTCAGTGTTGGGCATGTACATGCCTGTTACAACATTGTGCCATGTCCAGGGGAGACACAGGTGCAATACACTAGTCCTGCGGCCATTTCACTGTCGCCCATTGAGTGCCTGGCATTTGACAGCACCATTCCCTGGTCAGCATGTTGTATAATGGTACTGCTCAGCATGTTGTCAGCCTCTGTAGGCATGTGTTGCCCATTGAAGAACATACATAAACATGTGCCAATTGACATCTGCACTGTAGAGAGGGCAGTGCATGTCTGTGCCCACCCAATGGAACAGTATACGCATGGTGTACTGCAACAGTGGTGTGCCATAAATATGCAACAGTTCACACTGGTCACTGTCAGACACAGACATACTCCTGACAGAGAATTACATCCTACAGGTCACACAGTATCATGGTGTACATACCTAGGTGTAGCACTGTGCCATCCTGCACCATGGCCCTGTACAGTTCCAGCCTCTCACTGTCCCTCCTGAGCAGGTCCACATAACTGTGCCTGCACTGCTCCGCTGTTCTCTGCACCCCAGTCTGCCTGAACAGCGAGGTGGCTATGCTGGCCCATATCTGTGACCTTGGCCTATCCAGCTCCTTTCACCAAAGAGCTGGCCTTCCTGGGGACCACTAGGTTGGCCAGCTCCACATCGAGCATCTGTGGTTCTGCTGGCTGGATGCCATGCATCTCTTGCCCTACTGCTGCAGCACCACAGCTCTGTCACAGCCAGCCACATTTATGCAGGCCTGTAACCCATGCACGTAGCATGATAGTGCACCATATGTCATGCGCGAGCTGCTGGTGTTAGCGCAATGTCTTAACACAGTATGGGATTACAGCCATGCCACTGTGTATGCACGATAACCTTGAGTCGCACAGCAAACTAAGGTCACACTCCATGCAATCATGCATGTGTGACAGCTGCACAGTGCCAAGTTGTGAAGGGCATTCAGTGCTATGACTTTTGCCATCCATACCATTCTATGCACAGGGTATGCACGGTAGGCTTGTGTCGCACATGCCTGACTAGCAATCGTGCATGCATGATTGACCACTGCTGTTGTGACTGAATGGTGCCATGTGTGTCCTGCACAGAGCAGTGATGTGGCATCTATCACACAGATGCCTGTGCATGTGCATCATGATGTTCGGCAGAGCAAACAGAAATGTATGATGGCAAGCCAACTGCGCAGCATGTATCTGTGCAATATTCAGCCAGGAAATGCAAATAGCCTCAGCCTCATTGCACAGTTTGTGCCCAAACTTCACTTTTGCATCTCATTACTGGAATGCATTCAGCTCATTTGCATGCACAGTACCATAAAAGCAGGCCAGCACCACCACTACATACAGGTGACTGAGAGGTACTACAGCCTTGAAAGTAGGTGTGTCATGTTTGTGTGTGGAATTCATTGTTAACTTCTGTGACAGGTGCTTAGTTCCATGACCATGTCATTGTAACTGGGTCTGTCTCTATCTGTTTGTTGCACAAGCACCAGAAACCGTCCCTTGATTTTTTTTTTTTAAATCCTGTAAAAAAAGAAAATGGTCCCTTGACGAACTGACCCCACACCCCGACCTCCCACTCAGCATCCAGCACCCCACTTCACTCACCTGAGCATGTCCCATGGCATAGAGCCACTCTCTGATCAAAGGCACATCTTGCTGCTGGAACCGATGACTGTAATATGAGAAACTAAGGCAAGTGCTGTTCAACTGTTGAACTTTATGCATAACTTTTCCAGTTTTGCATATTTCGACCCCGATTTTTCAATATGGCCTTTTCGGGACCCTACCTCATGACCAGTGGCAGTGGAATTATAAAAATCATGGCCAAAAAGTGATTTTGCAGTCACTTGGTGAAATTACTTTTTGGTTAAGATTTAAAAATGTTCACTGCCTTTGTTCACAAGATAGAGTCATAAGAAGGCTGTATTGAAAATGTGGGTTAAAAATATTTAAAAAAATAGCAAAGTTATGAATGTACATTGAAATTTTGCAATGCATGCTCATAAGTTTAGTAATTTTAAATATTTTGACCCCAAATTATGGAAGCGTCCAAGCATGAATGGGATTGATACAGAGGGATGGTGGGATTAGGATGAGGGGAAGTATGGACACAGGTCCTGCAGGACCTATACTAAAGAAGTAAGATCAAAACTGTATCAGGATAGACTGGATGGACCAGGAGGTCCTTCTCTGCTGACAACTACTGTGTAACTATGTAAATTTTCAACATAGCCATTTTTTCACATTACCTCATGAACATGATAACTGACATTTTTTTCAAATCTTGGCCAAAATGTATTTGTGCACCTGTGCCATGGAATGACATTGTCGATGTGCAAAAGTAATCTTTTGGGCAGGTTTTGAAAATGTTGTCCACCCTTGTTAATGAGTTGGGGTCATAAGAAGGCTATGCTGAAAACTTGGGATACAAATATTACAAAACAACAAAGTTATGAACGTACTTTGAAATTTTGGAATGAATGCTCATAATTTTGGTAAATAATTTTGGTAAATTTAAATATTTTGACCCAAAATTTTAAACATTGTCATTTTTTCACATCACCTCATGAACATAACAACTGTCATTTTTCCAAACCTGGCCAAAATGTGTTTTTTCACCTGTACTGCGGAATGACTTTCCAGACAAGATTTGAAAATGTTCATATATCAAGTTTATGAGGTGGGTTCGTAACAAGGCTATCTTGAAAATTTGGGGTCAAACTATTAAAAACAACACAGTTATGAAGGTACATTGGCCTTTTTCTATGCACATTCATTAGTGTGGTAACTTTTGACATCCGACACTGCACAGAAGGACAGGGCCAGCGGCACTTGCAGTTCCATAGGTGGATGGAGTGTTCCCTTGGTGCACTGCCCAGATGGACCCAGATCTATCTGTTCATGCAGGTCCCAAAGGGATCTGCATGAATGAATATATGATTCCACTATCTTTAAAAAAAAAAGGGAAATTCTTTGCAAAAACTTTAATGCACCAATTAGGGTAACTTTATGCTACAAAAGTAGGGAAAAGTGGCATTAGGGTTTCAACCCTAACTCCCCACCCCCACCCCCAAGCAGTAAAAGGAAAAAGCATTTGGGTTTTGGGTCTCTGGGATCTTGGTGAATCACTTGTGGAGTCTTCCTTGGGGTTGTCAACCCTAATACTCACCCCTCACACCCAGCCCATAGCCTCCAGTCTGAAGTTCAAGGTACAGGTCCAAGCCACTGCCTCATAGTGATACATTCCTCAAAGGTAGAGAAGTATGTCTCGTCGCATGTTGCCAACACAGTTTGTAGGGGTTAGGTTCGAATTCTCGACAATCACATTCCCGACACACATTAGCCCGACTCCTTGATCCTGACACATAAAACACTAACACTAATGAAAACCCAACTCACAAAATCCCGACAATTACTGGATCTTAGACCTTGCTTCGGTATGCAAAAATCTTTGACTTTGTCACAGGATTAATAAGAGGTGCAGCTTTACCTTTGACTTTGACCAGTCAGGCTTTAACTGTTATGGGATATGTGGGCTGGTGGGATCCTGTGCAAACGCTGCAAAACTGATACCTCCTTTTCGAATGGCACGGCTTTACTTTTTACTTTTTTTATTTTCAAATTATTGCCTGTCCAAATCATACAGACAGTCACTTTGGGGAACAGATGGTACAAGAAGAGGCATGGGTGTTTGAACTTGCCCACTCAGTCTGCTGTATTCTGTAATGTCTGTTCCCCTCACAGTCAGTGCAAGACAGAGCACGGAGAGGACAGTGCAAAGTATGGGACAGAATGACAGTGATTGCCCCGCAAATCCACCAAGCGCTGGAGTTGCATCAGTGCCTGAGCGGGTATGGAGTTCCTTCTATATCTATCTATAAAATGGGTAAGAACAATCTGTGAAAATTCAGTCTCCTGATTGGATGCAACACATCAAATGACTCTGCATTATTCCACAAAGACTGCATGCCTGCACTTCTTTTCATCCCTTAGAACCTTCTGGACATTTTATAAGACATATACTCCACGACTTCCGGTGATGTCATGCGCCTCTCATCAGGACGGCACTAAAACCTTCTTAAATACTGTTAAATACAACAAAATATCCTTAAAACTACAACAGAAGGCTAGAAAATGGCTAGATGGAGGGAATCATGCAAAAACCTAAGCAGGGAGTTACAGGATTCTGAGCAATTGACGGACCAGGACTCTGAAAGCGAGAGCTCCCAGGCCTCATGTACACCCAGGCATGGCCGCACCAGATCTAACCACCAAGCTAACACTAATTTACAGAGGCAACTGGATTGAATGTTAGTGGAAATCAGAGATTTCTGCAAAGAAATGCTCTCAATTACATCAGCACTGGGAATGGATATAGACAAAATGGATAAAAAGCAGGCGGAATATGAAACCCAACTCACGACTAACGACAGCCATGTGGATCATGCTGAAACAGCCATAGTGCAGCTGCACCAGCAAGTTAAGACACTGCAGGAGAGAGCAGAGGATGCAGACAGTCAGAACTGGCCGTAAACATTTGAGTCTGGTGTCCCAAGGAAGCTGAAGGCACCAATATTATAAGCTTTCTGCAAAAACTCTTCCAGACTGCTCTAACACTCCCTGAAGAAAGCATGCTAGAAATAGACAGGGCCCACAGAACCCTGAGCCCTAAACTGCCAGTAGTAGCAAGACCACGGACTATTCTGATCCGCATGCTGAGATACCAGGAGAAGGAGACCATAATCTACATCACATGGCAAAAAGAGGCGGTGTACTTTCAGGACAATCGTTTATTTTTCAGAAATGATTATACCTCAGAAATAATGCAAAAAAGAAAGACTTACCTGCCACTAATGAAAGACCTGAAGGCTGCTAAGCTTAAGTTCGGCTGCTTTGAACTCTGCAGAAAACATCCAGGTTGGGAGAATCTCTGCTACCCGACAAGAAGAAGACATTTCAGCTTTATTCCCCTTTTGTCTACAGTATTTCACCACAGGACACTACTACTCTGATTAGAGCAGGGGCTTGCAGCAGCAGCTGACATAGCTAAGGGGGAAAAGGAGTTGCAGTGTTTAAATTTGCGCGCCGCTCGATACATCAAGGCAGCTGCTTTGAACTCTGTCTGCAGGAACATCCAGGTCGGGACAAGATTTGCTACCCAACAAGAAGAGGACATTTCAGCTTTATTCCCTTTGCCTGCAGTATTTCATGGGACACTACTACTCTGATTAGAGTAGGCTTGCAGCAGCAGCTGACGTAGCTAAGGAGGAGGATGATACATCAAGGCAGCTGCTTTGAACTCTGTCTGCAGGAACATCCAGGTCAGGAGAAGCTCTACTACCTGACAAGAAGAGGACTTTTCAGCTTTATTCCCCTTTTGCCTGCAGTATTTCACCACGGGACACTACTACTCTGATTTGAGCAGGGACTTGCAGCAGCAGCTGACGTAGCTAAGGGAGGAGGAGCTGCAGTGTTTAAATTTGCATGCCGCTCGCTAGCGCGAGCATGCTAGCACGCGCGTGAGTGGCACTCGGTGCCAGAATCATACAGATTGTCTTGACAGAGCACAGAATAAGGTAATTCTATATGTTAAGAACAATTGGTTCTGTTGCATACTCTGTGCACCTTGTTGACAAGAAGCTAATAGTCTTAAAGGAATAGGAGAGGGGGTGTGCATTAGCAGGTCTAAAGTTCTATACTGTCTAACCACTGATAATGGATAGTTAATTTCCCCTTCCAGTGAATAGCTCTAGATTTTAGGCTAAACATTTTCAACAAATAAAAGGGAGTTTACTATTTACATAGGTTAGTTATTTATAATTGGAAAGAACTTGTTTTCTTTCCTATAAGGGAATAGTTTTAGTTATATTTTTAATTTGCCGTATTTACTGTTTTCTTTTTTGGATTGACTAATTGCACTTTAGAAGGGATGTATTTACACAGAGTTTGCTTATTCTTTTCACTGTTCTTCCTCTTGACCTCCCAAGAGTTCTGTTCCCAGATATATACAAAGGAATTAATTGTAGAAGATTCCATTATTACTGGAAAAAGGGGAACAATGGCTGTATGTAAGGAGAGTGTGGCATGCTGGCAGGGGAGATCCCTGGGTCATAATACAGACCAACTTGGAATATACCTTAAGGAAGTGGTTTTGATTAAGGAAAGGACTTCCTCAGAGACTCCTAGATAGTATGAAGCCACAGAATAAAAAATCACTCTTGTAAACAGAAATTAATATAGGTGTTGTAAATTGATTATTCTTGTTGCAATTGGTACTTAGTGGAGATGTCTAATTAAACCCAGGCCCTTATACTAGGAAGCTACATCAAAAAAAGATGAGACAATTGCCCTTTAAGAAATCAAGGGCTGAAAATAATCCATATTAATATATGTAGCGTGTTATCAAAGTTAGATTTATTAAAAGATTGGATTCAGGAATATAAACCAGATATTGTGTAATTACAGAATCCTGCTTGAATAACAGGGTAATGAATGAACAAATTGGTATACAGGGTTTCAATTTATGGTGCCATGATAGAACAAGGGTGGGGGGAGAGTTCTTATTTATACAAATAATATTCTGGGTGTCAAAAGGAGAGCTACAGAAATAATTTGGAAGGGAGCAGGAGGAGTATGGGCAGCAGTTAAACTAGACTTCAGTAAGCCACTAATCCTATTAGGAATGTATCAGCCACCAAAATCAAATTACCAGGTCTTTGAACAAATAGAGGAATTGTTAGGAAATTTTTCTGCTATTCATGAACTTATATTAATTGGTGATTTCAATGTAAATTGGAAAAAAGTGGATAAATGTCCAGTGTTGATTGATTTAGTGGTTACTCTTGGCCTAACGCAGTTAATTCAGGACATAACATGAATAAATAACAAATCACCAGAGGTCTCTTCTGTCTTGGATTTGATATTCATTGCTAATCCAGAACACTATTTGAATTTTGGCATTTTACCAGATGCACTGTCTGATCATCAATTGATTTATTGTATTAGGAAACTGGAAAAACAGTTATTCTCAGGGAAGACAATGATTACTAGGGATTACAAATTATTTGATTACGTTGAATTTATGATGGACCTGGAGAATGTAAATTGGAAAAGAGTGAAATTAATTCCTGAAGTGAATGAAGCATGGGATTTTATATTTACCGAATTCACAGCAATTTGTAATAGACATGCCCCCCTAAGCCTTGGAAAAATCTAAAAGAATAATGCTCCATGGTTCAATCACAAATTATATAAAATAAAAAGGCAGAGGGATAAATTACGGAAAATGGCCAAACAGATGGCTGACCCTGAATCTTGGATAAAATGCAAACAACTTAGAAATTTGTATACGAAAGTATTGAGACAGGCAAAAAATACCTATCATAGATCTCAGCTTTCCCATACAAGGGTGAAAAATCCTCGTACATTTTAGAAAACAATTAAGAACGTTCAGGGCTTAACATATTCTGAATTTCCCAAAGATTTTGAGATCAATGGGACTAATCTACCATTAGAAACAAAGGTGATTGATAGATTCAATGAGTTCCTTGTATCAGCAGGCCTTGGAACATGGGATACACTGAATAATAATGGAATATTAGGAGATACACAATTAGGTAGCTTTATAGCAAAACCTGCCATGACAATAAATACACCTGAATGCATAACAACCATTGGAGATTCTGATATAGCACCAAATGTATTTGAATTTACAAATATTGAAGTTTATGAAGTTGTGGAAGCCCTGATGAAGACTGATTTGTATAAAGCAAGAGGGGTTGATGATTTGCCAAATCTGTTGTTAAAATATGCCGCACCTGTATTTGCATACCCATTAACTGAATTATATAATATGTCATTGAGGCAGTCTCGGTTTCCAAGTATGTAGAAAATTGCCAAGGTAGCTCCAATTTTTAAGGCTGGGAAAAGGGAAGTAATGGGTAATTATAAGCCTATTTCCCTTTTGCCAGTTGTTGCAAAGATTTTTGAAGAGATGAATGTAAGCAGGTTCAGTTTTTTTAAAAGAATAAAATCTTGAATAAATACCAATCGGACTTTAGAGTCATGCATGGTACTACTTCTGCCCTTTTGCAGGTAACTGGAACTTTATCCGATAGCCTGGACAGGGGTTTATCTGTGGGTGCTATTTATGTGGACCTTTCAAAGGCATTTGACTCCATACACCACGATATCCTCCTGTCCAGGCTTCAGCATATTGGGTTATTAGATCAGGTTGTGGATTGGTTCCGATCATATTTATACGATAGGGGACAGTTTGTGGTCATTGACCAATGGAAATCTCAAATCTGTCCAATACAAATGGGTGTTCCACAGGGTTCCCTTTTGGGTCCGTTATTATATAATATATGTGTTAATACTATGAAGTTCTCCAGTCCTGAAATAAAATTTCATTTGTACGCTGACGATACAGTAATTTATCTGGCAGGGAATAAATAGGATCTGATAGAGAATAAACTACAAACAACATTTGATGAACTGCAGAACTTCCTAGTCTTATTTAAACTTAATCTTAATGTAAAAAAATCACAAACCATGTTTTTTCATAGGAAAACTGGTCGAGATAGGACTGAGTGGCCTTTGCGGATAAAAACTGTGGAGGGACAAACTTTAGAACAGGTGGACAACTATAAATATTTGGGGGTCTACTTTGATTCTTTTCTAAAATGGGATAAACATACAGACTACGTAATAACAACTATTAATAGACGATTGGGGGCCCTGTATAGGATTAAACATTACACAACTTATGAAATCAGAAATCACTTGATAAATACTACAATGTTACCTTTATTGGATTATGGTGATTTGATTTATTCAGGGGCAAATTTAACATTATTGGGGAAATTGGATATTATATATAATAAAATGGCCTGGTATATTATGATGGTGCCAAAAAGGATGCATAGGGAGGATTTATATAAGGCACTAGGTTGGTATAATTTGGGGGACAGGAGATTCCTGCATATATTGTCATACATGGAAAAATGCTTTCTACAAAAGTACCAGGATATATGACAGATTGCCTGCAGGTAAAAAGAATTAAACCAAGTTTAAGAGTAGCAAGAGGAACAGAATATCTGCTACCAAAATGCAATACAAATTTGGGGAGGTGTCATTTTTTTACCAAGGTCCATCTCTTTGAATAAATTGCCAGTAGAACTTAGAATTTATGATGTAACTGGTATGGGTTAAGTAGGATAAAACCTGACTTGGGATATACAAGGACAAGTAAAATGTGATAGCGTAATAGTGTAACAATGTTTGTCTTGTATTTATTATACATTGTTTAGAAATTGGCTATGCTGGATATGTATTTATTTAAAATATGTGTGGTATTGTATTATGTAACTGTTTGTATTTTCATGGATCTCACTGGAAATGAGCTCTGACTCAGTTGAGTAACCATTTCATTATTTATAATGAATACAATTTTTTACTACTTACTACTACTACTTAAGTTCAGAACACCTTATCCCACCTGAATGGTGGTGTTTTTCTCTGGACGGGGCACTCTACTTTAATTCAGCATAGTCGTAATTGCAGAGCTCATGCAGAGGCAGATTCTGGTCTCCATGAGGTAAGCTTCACCAGAACTGACCCTGGTATCCAAATTGTCTCAGTGAGCATGGTCACAGGGGCAGAGAGAGGATCAGAGGTAACAAGGAACTCAACCGCTGCAGCGGATCGTCGAGAACCTGAAGACCCAGGCTGCAGTCACTACAGGCGGATCCCAACCACAGCCTACATCTCCGAGCTGAAGCCTCCAGCTAGATTTGTTCTCCAAAGGCAAGCCCGCTTCCTGAACATTTTTTGAGGCTCCCCCTCTTGGTCACGATGTGCAACGTCATGGTAACGTACTGTAGTTTCTGGACTGCCCCATTCAGTGCAAATAGAGAGGGGAAAACCTTTAGCAGCTACCACTGAACTTCCGAAACACATGGAAGAGTGTGAAAGAAAGCTGGTATGAGAGGGGAGACTTGTACACCAACCAAAACCTACAGAAGATTTCAGATACGCGGCCTTCTCCTTTCATAATGTATAACATGCAAGGGTGCCAGAAGATTGTAAAAGCTGAGGGGCTGAGAATCAAAAGGGCACCTATGAGGAAACAAAAGGTACTTTTTCTATACTAATTTTTGCCATACAGAAATAAAAAGTGGAGTGGCTACCGCCTTCGCCTTCCGGGTTCCGCACCTATGATAGCATGAACAGAATGGAGAGCAATGGACACGGAGGGGTTGTAATTACTACTGTAAATAAGCACTGACCATCAGAGTAGAGGGAAAGGGGAAGGAGCACACAGGGAGATTGAAGTGGGGGTGGAAGGGGGCTGCTATATATACTTTAGCAGTTTTTGTTGTGTTTAAAACAATGAAATGAGGGTGGGAACTGGGGGGTGATGACTGGTCACTAAAAGGGGGATAGAATTGGGGAAAAGGGGAAGGGTGACAATAAGATGAATGTTATGCAATGAAGCAGCAGGTGGCTGGAGATATGAGGGGACTATGGCACAGGTCCAGCTATACATTCACAAGGTATTCTTCCCCCATTTCCTTGTTGTTTTGCAGGCCACTGGACATAAGTGCAGAGTCACCGACCATGGAGTGAGAGCCATATGTGCAGGGGACAAATGACCTACACACCTTGCAAGGTTGGAGAAGGGGTAACTGCATAGAGGGGGGGGTACCAACTAGTAATGTCAGCACTGCACTAACGCCAACCAAGGGAAGGGGGGATTATGGGGTAGGGGGTAGCCAACCTGGTGGGGA
The DNA here is from genome assembly GCA_016271365.2 of Neoceratodus forsteri. Taxonomy (NCBI): domain Eukaryota; kingdom Metazoa; phylum Chordata; order Ceratodontiformes; family Ceratodontidae; genus Neoceratodus; species Neoceratodus forsteri. The sequence continues at coordinate 543,248,204 of CM028134.1, read as the reverse complement.
CCCTAGGTACCAAGTTGCTGCTTAGCTGCCACCCAAAATAGCCAGTGCATGACAGGCATAAATGCTGAATATCTTTATACAGGTGTAATGGGCTAGTGATAGAAGTCTGTGATCCCCAAGTTAGGGGACAATAACAAATTAACTAGACTAGGGGGCTCAGACTGGCTCATCACACCCACTAAATACAGGGACAGAAAGGAGCCACCAACCTGAGAATGATAACTGTGTAAGATATTTGGGAGGAACACTGCAAAGTGGGCAGGAGCATGACCGAGCAGAGGGCAGCTATAAAATCACTGCTTTCACACTGTGCAATCTGTGTGACTTTTGGGTGATGTGGGGCTGATTGTTGTAAGTGGGGGCTGATTTACAGGGACTGGATGGTGGGAGGACGCCGAGAGAGGGAAGGTGAGGGAAGGACTTTGAGAGAGAGGAAGATGGTGATCATGTGACCCGGCAAGCCAATCAGGCAGCCGGAGGCACTATATATTTCCCAAGGGGCTAAGCAACCCCTCGCATGAGCGACCCTGATGTGTGAATGGCAAGACCCAGGAGTGTGGCATCTCCAGTGGCGTCTGCAAGGTATCAGCAGGGAAGACACCAGGCAGCAAGCTACACTGCTAGAGATGGTGGGACTTACAATGGATGGGCTGACAACGGACATGGGGAGGCCAAGGTCGGGGGGGGGTTCCCAGGGAGTGGGGCAGGAACCAGCTATGGGGAGGGAGAGTGTACATGGGCAGTCGATCAGGGCAGGAGGAGGAGGAGGAAAGGGTTGTAGGTTGTAATGGATGCAGAGCAGCCATATTCCTGGGTATTGCATGGAGGGTAGGGGGCTGTATGGTGTGTTGGCAGGTCAGACAGCTTGAGAGAAGATTGAATGGTTGAGGAGGGAGTTGGGGACTAGAGGGCCAGGAAGGGGACATTACCAGCAAGAGAGGGACCAAGGAGGCACACAGCAGGTCTTGCAGCAGGCAAACTAAAGGGTAAGCTAGGAAGGGGAACAGTAGGGGCATACAATCAGGAGCAACTAGAAGCGAAGAATGATGGCTGGAGGAGGGTCATGCACAGGGGCAAGGCTTGCACAGGGCCAGGAAATGGATATAAGTCTTAGGGAGGGAAGAATGGAGTCACTCAAAAAAAAGAGACTAATATTATGAACAGATTCTCAGTTCTAACTATCCTGGAGGAGTAGGAAGAGGCAGGTAGAGAAGCTACGGTGAAGGTAAGGGGGAGGATACTATGGGGGAGAAAGGATGCAACAGGGAGTCAGAAGACACTAGCGGTAGCCCAGGAAGCAGCAGAGGCAAGGGAGGGCAGAAGGAAGGTGGTGGAGCAACAGAAACTGTAGTTGGGAAAAGGAGCAGGTAGATAAGGGGATGGGGGAATCAGCAGACAACCCGGGTAAGGATGGCACAAACGAGAGTAGGGGAAACCATGCAAGGCATGAGCACACTTCAGGGATGAGATAGGAGGGAGGCAGTAGCAGAGGTGCTGATATGGAGGGGGTGGTGTAGCAGGTGTGGGAGAAGGGGAAGGAGTGCAGAGGGGAAATAGTTCCAAAGTGAAAGCTGACAGACCAGCCAAAGTTGTTAGGGGGGAGAAGACAGGGCAAAGATCAGAGGATGCAAAAGGGTTCAGAAACAGGGGTGATGGAAGGGGAGCTCAAGTTGGAGAGCAGGAGATTATCAGGCATCATGAGGGTGAACAGGATAAGAGTGAGAGGGTCATAATTTGGGGTCTCAATACATAGGGATCTAAGATGGTGGGGTGCCAGAAAAAGCAGCATCTGGATGGAGCATGCCAGGCATGACAGCAGAAAGTGTGGGTCAGCATATTGGCAGATGTGAGGAAGGCAGGGTTAAAACGATATTGTGGTGCACCTGGGAATGAAACGACCTGGAAGGGAGAAGGATAGAGGAGGTACAGGACAACTTCAGGGACCTAGGAAAACTATGCAGTGAATGGGGAAAGTCGGTAGCCTTCTCAGAAGTCCTACCATTACTAAGAGTGAGTTCAGCCAGGAAGCAGAGAACCATGGACTTCAATAATTGGCTGAGAGTATGGTGTAGGACCAAGGGGTATGGATTGGTGGGGGAGTGGGGCAGCGAGTGGGAGAACACAGATCTGTATGCAGATGATAGGCTTCACCTTAGTAAGGAAGGTTTACAGGTTTTGAAGCAGAGGCTGGGGAAATTTATCAGAGAGGTATAATTTAAAGTAGGTGGGTGGGCACTGGAGGAGTAAATCACCAGGAGAGAGGGGGTCCTCTGGACCTTCCCCATAGCAAGGATGGAGCCAACTTAAGTAGGATAGAGGATGGGGCAGTAAGGGCACAGTAAGGATAGGATCAGGATGGAGGGTAGTATCACTAAATGCTAGGAGCCTGGGGAACAAGATGGCCGAGTTGTAGGTGTTGATGGTAGAGGGGAGGGGACAGCTGCTAATACTGAGACACGGGCAACCCAACACCATGACTAGGACCTAGCCATCCCAGGTTTCAAATTATTACAGAGGGACAGGGAAAAGGGAAGGGGTAGTGACTATTATGTTAGGGAAGGATCAGATGTAATAGGGAGGAGGGGGAGGAAGGCAGGTCAAACGTTATTTGGCTGCAGACTCCGTGGCACCATGGAGCAGTAAACAACCTAGGTCAGAGCTCTCTCCCTAGCTTCTTTCAAAAAACTAAAAATACCCAAATCTGAAACAGGATTTAGCTATTCCCACTAATATAATATTGAATACAACCAAAGCAAATACCTTTATGCAGAAATTCAGCTATCTACAGAACCGCTTTTGGGTTTTTACTAACCAAAACGAACCGGGAGAAGATGAACAGCTCAAAGAGGGGAAAGACCTAAACATGGTATCAGAGGATTTAAAGCAGACTCATCAAGGAAAAAAACAAACCAACAAAACTCCCTTGGAATCTGTACTTGCAGCAATACAAGAATTCCGTACTGAGGTAAAACAGACCTTGACTGACAGTCACTCCGATCTCCTGACTCGGCAGGGCCGAATCGATGAGGTGGATAAACAAACTTTGACCAACACAGAACTTTTGAACACACACCAAGAAATGATCCTAGCTCTGGCAAAAACACAACTCCAGATGGCTGAATGGCAAGAAGATGCCGAGAATAGATCCTGGAGGAAAAATGTACACACCTATGGTGTTCCTGAGGAGGAAGAAGGCTCAGATATCCAGGCCTTCCTAGACCATTTCTTTTGCTCCATGCTATCTCTCCCCACGAATTCCCCATAGACATAGAGCGCGCGCATCGGGCTCTGGGCCCTAAACCCCCTGCGGGATCTGGCCGAGGTCAATCATAGTCCGATTCTTAAACTTTTTGATAAAATAAATCCTCCAAAAAGCTTGGGCACAGAAAATCCTTACCTATGAAAGTAAGAGAATATTTGTGGATAATGACTACGCGCCACTACCCCAAAGGCTAAGGCGGGATTACACTCCCCTTTTTTCATGTCTTAGAGCACATATATTAAAATTCAAAATGCCTTACCCTTCTAAATTGGTGGTGCACTTTCCAACTGGGTCCAAAACATATCTTACGGCAGAGGAAGCATCGTCAGATTTAAAATCAAGGGGCCTTCTCCAGGGATACGACTCTCAGAATGAGACAAGACCACGCAGGCCTATGACACCGGCTCCAGGGAAGGCATCAGCCCAGACGGAAGAACGCTCTCTAATGGCACTACTTAAAGCCATCCAGCAATACAGGAGAGGAACAGCTTTAGAGTGAAACCTCAACTACAGGTGAATACGTATTCTTTTGGCTGCCCTGGTACGGATTTGTACAGTGGTCTATAATAGGATAGGAATACAGGCCAGAGCTAGACCACACAGAATGGTTAATCAAGCTCTTAAAAAGACAGAAACACCAATCGAGGAACAATATCTGACATTTATCATTAAGACCACACAACAGTAGCACCAGCTGCAGCTGCGGAGCAGAACGAAGGTAGCAAAGGGAAGGTGATCATCTCTCCACTCACCCAGCGGACTCCACGGGTGCTGAGGCAGGTAGGGACTTTCATGGGGGGCAGGATTGGTGAAGTGACTGGGGGAGACTGGAGCCGAGGGGCCCGTGCCCACAGGCCACAATTGGATCCTTCATGGAAGAATCTGACACATACCAATAAAAGTGAGTAGAAGGATGCAATCTTTAAGCTCTAAAATCAGAAACTATACATAAAGTCTTTCTAAAAGGTCTGATGGCAGGGCATACCAGGCCAGGAACCTCTTTCATCAGGCCTATAATCTCCCTCTTCCTAAGGTTGATCCATGGTTTGGGTAGTGATGACCCTACCTCCTGCCCCTTGCATTCCTCATCTCCTGGTCAGCTGCCCCCTGCCTTAGCCATTTGAAGTAACTACATTGGGTGATTAGCAAACAACTAAAAGCTGGACTCAACCTGACTTGCTATAATTTCATTTCACTGGTTCTCCAAAATCAAATTTAAATGCCATTACCGACAGAGCACCATCAGACAAACCTTAAGGAGAAACCACAGTCTAGATCGCCATGCTACCCTACAATTAATCCAGAGCAGATGCTCAGCAGTTTGTTAATAATGCCTCTGGCTGAGGGACAACATGAAAAAAACATTGCAGTCATTTCCCCCTTCCCCTCTTCCTTCCCTTTTTTTTCTTCCTCCCCCTTTCTTCCCTCCACTCGACGATTACGAACTATGAACAACAAACTAGAACTATTGCTACAGACAGGTCCATGATTGTGCTGTTTGCCTCCCGCTCCCCTTTCTCCTTAACAAGCATTGGGGCGGGCAGGCTGGGGAGGGAGAGGGAGGGAGCACTGTTAGAGAATATATGACTGTATTTTAGGATTTAGAAGAGGGAGTAAATCACTACTCAATGAATGAGATGGACCACGATCTTACATTTCTGGTATAGAACACTTAGAATCTGTGAAAGGAGACTAATTTTAGAGATAACACTAGAGATGTGGATTAAGAATAATTTTACTTGAGCAGTTAATTAACTATTAGCAGAATTTGTTCTCCCTTTACTCTCTCCCTACCTATCCTTTCCTTCCCTCCCTCCCTTCCCCTCCTCTCCCCTCCCCCAGTCTTTCCTCTCTTTCTGTCTTCTCTCCCCCCCTATTTTTTTTCTTCTTTCTCCCTCTACCCCTACTATAATCCAGAATTATCCAGAAACCTGAACTCCTGCTAACATTTAATAGGGAGAAGCTTAGACCAATCTCTCCTCCATGGAAGCCGCATACCTATTTCTTCTCTTAGTGTGGGTAATATTTCCCCTCTTGAGAAGTTCTCTATCCCTCTTTAGGGCACATACAGCTCAGACTGTAACTTTAGCCCTTTGTTCCAGAGGACCCTCTCAAACGGTCCACAAAAATGGAACCAACCGGAGGTGGTTGACTAGTCCCACCTCTACAATGGAAGTCATAATGTATAAAGTTAACCAGGTTGAAAGGTTTTCAATACAGCCAGACTTAGGCTGTTTTAGAGTTAGTGTTTTACCTTATTATAATTCCTCATTGTTATGAGGATTATTTCAAGAGGAACTGATATATCAAGAAGAAGAAGAAGAAGAAGAATCAGCATTTATATATAGTTTTCATACATCCCAAAGTGCTTTACAAGCAATGCTAGACTGGTAGTGAAGTGACAGAATGTGTGGTGGCAGCCATATCGCACATTATCACCCACGCAAGCCTGATAATTGCATGAACCAGTTTATGGGAAGGGAATGTTGGCCAGACACCGGAATGTTCCCTACTCTTTGTGAAGAGTGCCCTGGGTTCTTTTACTTCCACCTGGACACCCACCAGGACAACACCAGGATGGGCAGAAGGGACCTCGGTTTAACATCTCATCCGAAGGATGGCACACCCCAGCAGTACAGCACCCCCCAATACTGCACTCGGATGCCAGCAATTTTTAGCTGCAAGTCCAATCCCGGTGTGGAACGAGAACCCACAACCTTCTGGTCCAGAGGAGGATGTGCTACCAACTGAGCCACACAGACAACATGAATATACTGGTTTAAAGTTTTCTCGGATGTTAGTTAAACTATGTTTAATATTTGGGTTAAGTCAAAACAAAAAATATCAAAAAATGATACACTCACACCAAGTTCTTCGGGGGCCTTTACTCCAACAAGATTTTCTGCCATCCTACTCACATGTATTAAAAGATGATGGTGGTTAACCCAACTAAAATCTTCTCAATAAATGTAAATGGGCTACATAGCCCCATTAAGAGATCACGCCTCATGCAGTATCTCAATAGGCAGGTGGCAGACCTCCTCTTCCTCCAAGAGACCCACTTATCAGATTCAGAACACCAGAAATTACAATGGGGGCACCAATATAAAGTTTATGCCTGCTCCCATAAAAGTGGCCTTAGACGGGGCACAGCTATTCTGGTCCCTAATAGTACCCCCCCTTGAGGTGACAGAAGTAATTGCAGATACCCAAGGACGTTATGTAATTCTTATCGGGGTGCTCTACTACCAGACGGTTACTTTGGTAAACACTTACCTCCCCCCAATCTACACAAGGGGTAATTCAGTCTTCCTTCAAAAGATTTTATCAGTACACCAGGGTACCTTACTTATGGGAAGGGACTTTAACTTGTTATTATCCTCACAGCGAGACACCTCATCCCCCCAGGCCTACCGATCCTCTACCGCCTTGAAATACTTTAAAGCAGCACTTGATCATCTGGGTATTGAGGATGTCTGGAGGAGACTCTTTCCCTCAGATTCAGGATATTCTTATTACTCAGCCCGTTTTCAAACCTATTCCTGCTTAGACTACTTTTTCATATCATGTGAGCATTTCTCTACAGTCCATGATTTAACAATAGGACCCCATATATTATCAGACCATCATTCTTTATTATTAAAAATAAATCTAGGTAATTCCCCTAAAATGAAACTATGGTGCCTTAATCCTTTCATCCTGAAAGACTCAGAATACTTGGAAGACATAAAGACCAGAATCCCACAATTTCTTATCGATAACTTTAATGGTGATCAATCGGATCCTATCATAATGGGATGCTCTCAAACCCACTATACGTGACAAAACAATAGCTTTAACTAAAAAAGATGCAGGACTCTTGCACTATAAACACTATAATGTAAACAATTACAGACATACCAATTATTATATAGAGAAGGGATAAAGTAATCCAATATAAAATAAGGGAACTAAAAAATAAATATAAAATATAATGGACTCCAAAATTCTACAAACAATGATCTACCTAAAACAAGCAAATTATGAGGGAGGAACAAGGCAGAGCAACTACTAGCAAGGAGACTAAACAGAAAACATACTGCAACGATTCTAAAACTAGACACCCTGTCACAGACCAAATTTCTCACTCTGATAACCATATTAGGGCATCATTTAAGACTTTTACCAAACATTATACTTCTTCACCCTTGCTTCCTCCTCTCAGGAAAGAACAGAATTTCCATCTAAGTTACCTTTCCCAAAATTAACAGAACAACAACAAACCCTCGTTGATCTCCCCTATACTTTCGGATGAGCTCCTATCCCGAATTAAAGCTTTAAAACTTAATAAATATCCAGGTCTGGATGGCTTTATACTGTAGCAGAATGGTATCAAAGGTTTGCAAGACTTCTTCTTCCCTCACTTCTTTCCACATGTAGGGCGGTGGCAGATGGTGAATCTCCCCCTCAGCAATTTGCAATGATTACCACTATACTCAAACCAAATAAAGATGCCATGGACCCTGCCTGATATCGCCTAATCTTAATTCTAAATATTGATTATAAAATCTATATGGGTATTTGGATCTCAAGAGTAGAAATTCTCTCCCTACAATTATCCACCCAGACCAGGTTGGATTTATTAAACAATGAAACACATTTGAGAATATACAGTGAACTATGCTACTAATGGAATATATCCATACCAGGCAAATACCCGTGGCTTTAAGTTTAGATGCCAAAAGGCTTTCGACAGAGTGTCATGGGAGTTCCTTTGGCACACTCTCAAATGCATCTCCCTTCTGAGACTCATTCTTATCCTGGCTTAATACAATATACTCACAACCTAAAGCTTATATTCACCTAAATGGAGCAACAATACCTCCCATACCTTTACAACAGGGCACCAGACAGGGTTGCCCTCTTCCCCATTTATTTGCCCTTTACATGGAACCTTTGGCCTTGCCACAAGACATGATCCTGAGATAGAAGGAATCCCCATAGGCCAGGAGATCTATACCATTTCCCTATTCACAGATGACATCCTATTATCAGTTCTTTCCCCCGAGCTCTCAATACCTAGAACTTGGGAAATATGAAAAAAAATAGGAACGAATATCTAATTTTAAACTAAATACATCAAAAACGGAGGCCATGCTGTTATATTGTAGTCCAACACAAACTCTCAAAAGATCACTACCCTTAAAATGGAGATCCACTAAGTTTAAGTATTTAGGTATTAATATCCTTCTAAATTAGAACATCTCGAACTAGTAAATTATGAACCAACTTCTCCAAATTCAAGATGACCTAAAAGGGTGGGGCAATCTAAAATGAACCTTTTTCAACGAATAGAAACCATTTGGATGAATATTTTACCTCTACTATTATACTTATTTCAAATGTCCCAATCTTCTCATCATCCTTTTATTTCAAATCCTGGAATAAATTAATTTTAACATTTATCTGGTAAGGTACCAAGAATACATTAATCTTTATTATTTTTATCCCAGGCTCAAGGGGACCTAATCTACCTGATTTAAAAATATGCAACCAGTAGCCTTCCTAAAAATTTTCTGGCTTTCTCTGGCTTACTCTTCTAAGTGGAAGAAAATAGAATTTGCAATAAATGACTCATATGATATTGAAAATTGCTTTTCCTCTCCTACCTATTCCCCACCCCTGACTGATTTTTCAAAATTTACAGCACAGATCTTACAAATATGGAGAAATCTTAAAAACAAGAAGGCCTTTTAACAATGTTTCTTCTTTTTCACCCTAATTTACAGAGATGAGGAGTTCTACCCATCCCAGCTAGATTCTGCAATTAAGAACTGGTATAAACTAGGCCTAAGTTACTATTACCAAATGATCAACACTTCAGGAGTCTCCTGTTTCGTAGACTTACAAAGTAAATATTCTCTTCCTGACGCTGATCAATATCGATATATACAAGTGAGGAACTATATATTACGACAGAGAGACTTTCCCACATGCTCCCCCAGTCCCCTACCTATCTTGTGGATTTTGCTTAAAGATACTCTAACAGGTAATCCTTGGAGGAACCTCATAGGTCACAAATACAGAATATTACGAGATAATTTGGGAGACTCATCTATCTCGATACTAGAGGCCTGGAATAAAGATTTACAACTCGAAATCCCCTTCTCACAGTGGCAAGAATCAACCTTAAAAGCAATCAAAATTACATCATCAGGTATATGGCGGAGTTTGCCTGGAAATTTCGGACATGATATTTCCATTCCCCGGCAATACTGGCAAAATACGTTCCAATCTTTGTATGGTAGATGCTGGAGAAATTGTCATTGCCCATTAGCTGACTCCAATATATTTTTGGTACTGCCCAGCCTTAATGCCTTTTTGGATCACACTTCAAAAAGAATTGGAGAAGTGTCTTGGGGAAACAATTGAATTAACAAGTGAAATAGTATTGCTATCTGTCTTCCCCGCTAACAGCTCCCTCTCTTCCTTTTGACTGCAAAAAAAAAAACGTCACTCGTAAATGGATGACCTCTCATATACCCACAATTCTAGATTGGCACAATCTAGTAAAAGACATCTATAGATTAGACTATATAACAGCCAAAATCCACAATAAACAAGAGACCCTACTTAGGAAATAGCAGGGATGGATATTATATTACTCTCAAAAGGACCCAACCTTTGTTCCTTAGTTCTTAGGAGAAAGATTGAACTAAATTAGAACAGAAGCAGAACATAGCCCCACTCTATGATCTCAAAGATAGTGTTTTTTGTTTTTTTTTCCCCAAGAGTGGGGAGGTTCAGGAGGGATTTCCCCCTTCTCGGGCCTACTCACTTTAGTCGAACACAGGAGGGAGACAGTTCTGCCATCGGTTAATATTGAGGCTAGACAAAAACGAAACCTCTGAGGCCTGTTGAAGGAACGAAGTGTGCATTTTAATAAGCACTTATCACTGTAGATATATACAGCTATTAATAATAATATGCATATGTATCAACTGAATATAATAAACTAAGAAGACTTAATGACTAATGTTCAAGTGTATCTACCATCTGTATAAATGCTGTCTCAACTAATAAAAATGAAATAAAAAAAAAAAAAGAAGTTATTTGGCTGCAACTACACAACCCAAGAGGGACTAAGGCCACGTTGGGGTTGTATACAGGCCTCCAGCCCAGAAGGTAGCGATTGATAGGGAGCTGGGGGAGCAGTTAAGGAGAGTTAGTGGCAAAGAGAGCACTGCAATGGTTGGAGACTTTAATCTACCGGGGTGGATTGGAGCATCCCGGCTACCTCATGCGCCAGGGAGCAGATCCTCCTGGAAGTCTTCCAGGATGGCTTCCTGACCCAGAGGGTAACAGAACCAATGAGGGAGGGAAACATTCTAGACCTGGTGCTGGAGAACAGGGAGCAAGTCAGGGATGTTGGGGTGGGAGGAACCACTGGCGGGTAGTGATCACCGCACAGTGTGGTTCTCAATCAATCTGGGGAAGGAGGTAGCCACTACTAACACTAAGGTCCTGGACTTCAAAAGGGCAGACTTTGGCAGGGTGGGTAGCATACTGGAAAGGCACATAGCTAGCATCCACCCAGACATGGATGCTGAACAAAAATGGGCAGTCATCAAGCTAGGACTGACTGAAGCCACTAACACTTGTGTCCAGAGCCAGAGCAAGAAATCCAGGACCAAGAAGCCAAGTTGAGTGAGTAGGGAGGTAGTGAAGAAAGTGAGGGATAAGAGGAGTGCATTTAGAACCTATACAAAATCCAACAGGGCAGATGACAGAGAAGAACATGTTAGAAAATCCAGGGAAGTGAGCAGAATGATAAGGGCAATCATGGTGGCTAGAGAACTGAGGCTAGTGCAGGGGATCAAGGAAGGGGAAAAGGATTTCTTCAGATATATATGGGAGAAGAGGAAGAGGAAGAGCAAGGATCAAATTAGTAGAAAAGGGGCTGAGTAGGCAAAAGTACTCAACGAGTACTTCTGTTCCATATTCACCAGGGGAGAGATGGGTCTGTACCTGAGGGGAAGGGGTGAGGTGGGGTGGGGAGGAACCACGGATGGGGAAATCACGTGAAAGGGGTAGAGGGCCTTAAGGCCCTGAGGGTAGACAAGGCACCTGGGCAGACAGAGTTCATCTCAGAGTGCTGAAAGAGTTGGCAGAAACTTGGCAGGGCCATTGGCAGACCTGTTCAACAACTCTCTGGAAATGGTGTGTGTGTCCATGGATTGGAGTGTGGTGCATGTGGTGCCTCTCCATAAGAGGGGGCCCAAGGATGAACCAGGGAACTATAGACTGGCGAATCTTACCACAATTGTGGGAAAACTGATGGAGACTATCCTCAAGGAAAGGCTGGTAAAATTTCTTGAGGATAATAATCTCCAGGACAGCAGGCAGCATGGGTTTGTCTAGGGTAGATCCTACCAGATGACCTTAGCTGACTTTTTTGTCTGGGTGACGCAGGCATTGGACAGGGGCCATGCGGTAGACATCCTCTACCTGGATTTCAGCAAGGCCTTTGATTCAGTGCCACATGGTAGGTTTTACCAGCAAGTTGAGCAGTCTGGGAGCAGGGAGGAAACTAGTCTGATGTGGGTTGAGAACTGGCTTCAGGATAGACAACAGAAGGTAGTAGTGGGGGGTGAGGCATCAGAACCCAGGGCAGTAACAAGTGGTGTCCCACAAGGCTCAGTACTGAGACAGTTCTGTTTAACATTTTCATTGCCGACATCGCAGTAGGGATCAAGAGTAAGATCAGTCCTTTGCAGATGACACCAAGATCTGTGCGGAGGTGGATGGGGGGTGGTGGTAAAGAACTCCAGGAGGATTTGGCATGACTGGAAGAATGGTCTCACACTTGGCAGCTTGCATTCAATTTCATGAAGTGCAAAGTGATGCATTGAGGCACCAGGAACTCAGAATACAGTTACTGGTTGGGGGTGCAGTTATCCAAGACCAAAGAAGAAAAGGATCTGGGGGTACTGGTAACCAGGGAAATTAACCACTCAGCCCAGTGCAGGAAGGCAACGGCAAAGGCCAACAGGATGCTAGGGTGCACAGCAAGTTTGATGGCCCTCTGTAAGTAGGGGCACCAGAATTGCATGCAGTACTCCAAATGCGGCCTCACCAAGGACCTGCACAGGGGCAAGATGACTTCCCCATGCCTAGAAGTAATCACTTTCACAATACCCCTGATACACCACACAAATACCCACACTGAGCTATCACTGTCACTTTCTCTTCAAGACTTACAGCTGGAGTTCTCAGTAATGTTATGACATCTGTCTAGGCGCCTTTTCAGTGCTGACATTCCCAATGCTCCTTTCTTTTTACCCCTGCTGACCGGCCATTTACAAATAGCACATGTTGTACCAACTCATTGGAAGCACTAATGGAGAAGTATGACCAAACAAAAGATGATATTTTTTTAGTTTTTACCCAGGAAGTCATGGCACCACGGCCACCTTTTCAGGTTCCCCTGGATTTTTATTTGGCCTGTTTCTCTTGTGGTTTATTCCCACTGCCCCTCTCCACAACCAAAACATTTCTGCCTGTTTCTTCCTATTCTGCAATTTCCACCCCAGTAAACCTTGTGCTGCCTGATCATTCTCTTCATCTTTATTTTTATTACCCTCATCAGGTTCAACCCCAGAAGAAATGGATGAGGGTGAGGGACTGGAAGTAGCATAGTATGCAATTGTTCCATACTGTTGGGTGCCTCAGTGGGTGGTACCCACCAAGTGTTTAGTTTTTTTAACTACATAACTTTTTTTTTTTACTTGGGACTGATGATAATCTAAGGCATTCACCTTTTTTGGATTCAAGCATTCGCTTGGAAGACGGAACCTTAGAAATGAAAAAAAAATCACTTTTTGGGGTTTGATTTTGTTTTCCCTTTTCAGGCTGATTGCTGTCTTTTGCAGTGCCACTGACTACCTAAGAAATAGAATGCACCTCATCAACACTTTGATCCATGTTTCATTAGTATCCTAACCTGTAAAAAAAGATCCCTCTAACTAGGGTGCACAGCAAGGGGGATTACTTCTAGGCATCAAACTACTGGAGGGGGTACAGCGCAGGGAAACAAAAATGATCCTGGGATTGAGAGATAACCTTTGTGAGGAGAGACTGAGTGAGCTCAATATGTATACCCTGGAGGGTATTCATACTTAATCCCACCTACCATTTTCCCGTGGACCAAAATCCCGTGACTGTACTGTTGACATTACAAGTGCCCAACATTAAACATTCCCGAAGCCCATTATCCCGATCAAAGTCTTCATTATGTTCCGACATTAAACATTTTCAAAGCCCAGTATCCCAATCAAAGCCTTCATTACAAGCACCCAACATTAAACAAAAGCAAGCAAACTTCAAGAATAGTGCTCAAACAAAGTTTATGAGACACATCGATTTCTTTTCTTTCATCATAAGATAGTCATTAACAGAGATCTTAACAATTTCTTTATGTGAGGGCATGACAGGATATACTTCAGACATCACTTCAGCCATCTCGCTACTCTAGCACTACTACAATGAGCACCTACATCAGGCCTAGAGCAGTGATTGACAACAATCACTGTACTGCTGTAGTGATTACCTACGCCTGACAGACAGGGGAATGAGTGCAGATAGACTGATTTCAGACATCAGCCATACACAGGAGTAAGTGAGGAGATGGTGTAGCACTATCAGCAAGTGAGTAGCAAGTGATGGTTACACTACAATAATATTTGCTACTAAAAATAAAAGTAGGTTTTTTAGACTACGGGTGTTATTAGTATTATTAAAAGGGCTGAAATCTGAATTAAGGGAATAACTGAACTCTGGAACAACAGTTTCGCATTGTTATTATTACAAGGTCAGGAACCTGAATTACAAGAATAATTGTAGTTGGGAATAGCTGAGTTTGAGAATGAGGGCTCGGATTACAATCGCGGAAGATCATCGCTGAATAAGTACCTAAATCCCTAGAGGATAGAACAGAGAGAGAGGGATATGACTGAGACCAAGTATCTGAAGGGCATGAAATAGTAGGCACTGAGAGTTTGTTCAGTCTAAAAGGTGGAAGGGAAGCCAGTGGACACTCTCTGAAGTTGGAAGGAGGCAGGTTCAGCAGGGAGATGAGGAGACACTATTTCACCGAGAGGGTGGTTGCAGGGTGGAACGCGCTGCCAGAGGAAGTTGTATTTTTATAGACAGTGGGAGCGTCCACAAGGGGTGGAACAGTTTCAAAGGGAGGGTGCAAAGTATGAGGGGCAGGGGTGGTTGTGAAGGAAAAAGTGGGAAGGGGGAAGCTGCAGTCTAATGGACTGAAGTGCTGCAACTAGAGCAGACTAGATAGACTGTAAGGCCTGTATCTGCTGGCAATTTCGTACAGTATATTCATATGTAAAGTGTTCTCCTGTTGCTGATGATTAATGCATATACTTGTACTGGTCTATTCTAGAGCACCTATGCCTACAGCAGCTTAGACCTCCTTCAGAGACCCTATATGCCCTGACAACTGGACTCTGGAAGTTGAGCCCCTGTGCTATGCGCCTGGAGAGCACCAGAAAGGAACCCCACCCTGGTAACAATGAAGTGCTATTATTTTACTTGGTCTTTGCAATGCTAATGCTAGGGTTAGGAAGGGAGGGAAACTGGGGAGGGAGCAGGAGGGAGAGGGCATATGGGTGGATTAAGGCAAGAAAGAACTACTTAAAATGCAATAGGGATGCTTAGGCTATGCATTGTACAACACCCTAGGGAAGACTACAAACGATAATGGCATCCTGACCCCTTTGGGGGGGGAGAAATGGGAAGGATCATGAGTAACACACACATGGTGCCCCTACCCAGACAGGCAGATACATAGCACAGATAAGAATGAACAACCAGACAATAGCTCCCAGTTGCCCCCACTGAGAAGGGACGTGCCAGTCTGGAGGTAAACTGCCAATTTTGAGTCCTTCACCAGGTAAGCTCATCCTGCATGTATCCCAGAGGTACATCCCATTCAGGTCGGACCTGAGAAGGCAATGGAGGCCCCAAAATTAAGTTGGCTTAACCAACCTATTTGATATAATAGATGTCAGGAGGGCCCTTAATTGAGGCAACACCTCCAAGCAAGGCAGAGGCCTTGCCAGCTGGATCACACAAGATCCACACTTTGGAAGCTCAAGTTGACTGCTTCCAGGCAGTTGAGGCCCGGTTGGCCATGCTGCCTGTCAGCTCAGGTTTGGTACCAGTAGGTGTTAGACATGTACACATGAAAACTGAGGCACCAAGTTCAGAGGGAACTCAGCATTTGTTACTTGTTGTATGTAACCCACTGTTCATGTTAAGTGGTATGTTACTATATTTGTTTGTATTGAATAAGTGTCTACATAGTCCCAAGACAAAGCAGGGTGATGCTGGAGGGAATGGTCCTGGAAGGGAAAACAGCAAGATAATACAAAACAATGACTGACCAGAATTTAAAGCTATTCTCCCTTAATATAAATGGGCTCTCATCCTCTATAAAGAGGTCATGAGTGATATCATACCTTAAGAAAACCAAGGCTGACATCATTTACATCCAAGAAACGCACATGACCAAAACAGAACACACCAAACTTTCTACGTTGGGCCTACGTGAGGTGCACTCTTCTTCAGCGCAGGGGGTAGGAAGAGGGGGGTGGCTATCTTGATACCACCACACACCACTTTTGACCGGTGGTAACTTGGAAGGACCCAGAGGGGCACTTGGTCATAGTACTGGGGACCATTAATGATAGGGTAGTCACGCTGGCTTACATCTATCTCCCATCGGGCTTGGCAATTCCCCAAATGTGACCTCTATTAGATAAAACAGTCCAACTAATGAAGGGGATGCTGCTACTGACAGGAGATTTTAATATCACCCCTAACCCATCTGTGAACTCCGCTAACATAGAAACATAGAAATTGCCGGCAGATAAGGATGCTAGGCCCATCCAGTCTGCCTGTAAGTCCTATACTTGATTACAGCTTTTGACCCCAGACTGCCTAGGCAGACTCCAGCCCACAAATATTTCAGGCACTTTGTGAAGGAGGTTGGCTGGGTGGACACCTGGAGACATCTCCATACCCGATCTAGAAACTGCACACACTGCTCAGCAGCCCATCAGTCATACTCAAGGATTGAGCAATGTTACACTCAGGTGGAGAATACCCTGTGGCTGGTGGACTCTTGACTAGGACACATTGTGCTCTCGGATCGCTCCCCGGTGATTAAGTGGTGGGACCTGAGCCTACAAAAACGACATACTTTGTGGAGATTGTTCGTCCCCTTGGAGGGCACCACTCCCCTTATTTCCCACTTCAGAGAGGCACTCACCAGGGTTGCCCCCTCTCACCTCTCCTCTATGCTATATATATGGGACCACTGGCACAGAAGATCCGAGAAGCCAGGGACTAAGGGGAATAGAGGTAGGAGGCACTGAACATCGATAGCATTATATGATGACAATGTTACTATATTTAGGAGGCCCAGAGAGACCCTTCCCAACAGTCAAACAAATAGTAGAATAGTTTGATCAGGCTGCAGGCTACAAACTCAACATGACCAAGACAGAGACCCTGACCTTTCATTACCAACCATCCCAGAACACCCGCAGCTGTTCCCTGCTTCAATGGGATCTAGAGAACTAAAATACTTGGGGGTATATATGGCCTGTAGTTCAACTACAGCATTTAAAAACAATTATGCTCCCTTTATGTCCCAATGAAAAATTGACAACCCAGTGGAACAACCTACCCCTTGGCCTCTCTAGAAGAATAGAGCTAATCTACATGTTGACACTCCCCAGGGCACTTTAACTTTTCCAGAATGTCCCTATTCTGCTACCTCAATCTGTCTTCCAAAGCTGGAATCAGGCAATATCTAGATTCATTTGGGCTGGACAGAGTCCCAGAATACTCTTTAAAACCCTCACACTCCCAAAGGCCAGGGAAGGGGCTTGCACGCCCAGATCTCCAGTTCTATTATTGTGCAGCCCAGCTCACACATATAGTGGCCAGACAAATGACCAATGGCATTTCCCATTGGTAAGAAATTGAATGGTCACTGATTTCTGACTGCCACTACTACCAGGCGCTGTACCACCCAACAGAGCCATACATACTAGGCAATACTAACCTATGTGTAACCCCTAGGTGGCGCTATCCCAAAGGCTACTACCTCTGCCTGCTTGGCTAGCAGCAGGTTAAGGAACCCAAGTTCTGAAACGGGTGCCTACATCCGGAGGTCAGGGTTGGTGGTCAAGCTTAACTCAGGCAGCTGGCCCAGGACACTGTAACTCTTCCTTACTAGTGGCCAGAACAATACACAGTAATCACTTTCATAATACTCCTGATACACCACACAAGTACCCACACTGTTTGCACTTACCACCAGAGCTTTCCTCTGGCACGGCCCTGGGGACCCCAGGGTTTTAAATACTGTAGAACTATATAGTTTCACATAAACTTTATATCGTGGGTTCACTTTCACTTTCATTAATGCGCCAATTAACCACCACGCACTTCCACTGGTTTTCATTTGTCAGCTGTCATACAGTATTTAAATATAGAGGCAGAGTGCTGCGCTGTATGTTGGTTTCTTACTGTGTGTGTTACCGAGTGAGTTTGTATCAGTGCATGATGTCTTTGTTGAGATGGCTCAATACACCGCCCAAAAAGCTTTTAAAGCAGGACTTCTCAGCTTTGCAAACAGCCTAGCTAGACGCCGAAATTCTTTCTGTCACTGCTGGTGTCTCACAGCTTATGGCTGAAAATGTAACTGAACAGCTGAGAACTGCATCCCCTCCACCCAAGAAGCGACGCATCGCCCACACTGTGTATGCTCCAGAGGTGACGTTTGACATCGGTGAATATGCCTGCCAACACAATGTGATGAACTCTGTTCGCTTCTATGAGGGGAAATACAAAAATAAAATAAATGAAAGTACAGTACGTACTTTCAAACGGGACTACCTGTTAAAACTTAAAGACACTCCAGACCCCGACAACCTGCCAAAAATATTGTCAATAAAACCTAGAGGTCGTCCCCCACTACTGATGGCTGATGTGGAGGCAGAATTAAAGAACATTATCCGTTCTTTGAAGGCAGAGGGTGTGGTAGTAAATGGACGAGTTCTGGCAGCTATTACAACAGGTATTGTGAAAACAAGTCACCCACACATGCTAGCAGAGAATGGTGATACACTAGCATTCTCCAGGCAGTGGTCTTGGCTTTTTTTAAACAGAATGGGGTACTGTAAGAGGGAGGGGACTAAAGCTGCATGGAAAACACCAGTTGATTTCCCCTACTTAAAGGAGCAGCTTTTGCAGCACATAAGGACAGCATCAATGCAGGAATTGGTTCCTCCTGAGCTGCTGTTAAATCTTGATGAAACAGGGGTGAATCCGATACCCTGTTCTCAATGGACCATGGATGCAGTAGGCAAAAAGCAGATTGAGGTCTCTGGACTCGGAGACAAGTGACAGGTTACAGTTGTTTTGTGCTGTTCTTTATCTGTCTACTACCTGCCACCACAGGTCATGTACCAAGGCAAGACTTGATCAGTGTCATCCCTCATTTACTTTCCCTTCTGACTGGTGTATTACCCACCAGATAACCACTGGGCTAACTCCAACACCACAATCCAGCATACAAACACAGTCATTGTACCAGACATAATCAGAGACAAACAAAGTATGGGCCTCCTGATGTACAGCATTCCATCTTGGTGCTTGATTTGTTAAAGGCTACAACACAAGATGTGATTCAGAACTTTGAGCAACACCACATCATTCCTATTTTTGTGCCAGCTTCATGCACTGATCTGCTGCAGCCCCTGGACATTTTGATTAATAAGCTATTCAAGGACGAGTTTAAGATTAAATTTACTGAGTGGTATGCTCAGCAAATTTCGGAACAACTAAAAGTGGCAATACCAGTGCTGAGATTTCAGTCGCTCTGCGGTCTGCATCTTTGAAAGGCAGACATGCAAATGGCTGGTTAACACTTTGCAAAGCTGTCATCAAGAACAGAGGACTGTATTCAGGGGTTTCGAAAGCCGGATACAACACACACAATTCACTGCCTTGAGTAATGTTTTTTATGGTAATTTTAGTAATCTGCTTGTTACAATAACCAATTGCTGATCTGGTGTTCTTTTTGTTTAATTTTAGAGACAGAGCCTAAACAACTTAGCAAATATGAACCATTAGCTATACTGGCAGATCTAATACACACGAGAGAGAGAGAGAGAATTGACGGTGTTAGAGCCTGTGTTGGAGCCTGAGCCAGAAGCTGGTTGCTTGTTCATAAAAAGACACTCGCAATGAAAAATAACAGCAACTCACCTAAGAGTCCTACGAAGCGGACGAAGATGATTAATTTACACTAACAGTTACAGTTATACTGTATTAACTTGAAACACATTATATAATTAAAAGTTTGTTGCACAAGCATTAAAAAATGATTTCCTCTTCCGATTTGTTGTGTGAGCACTCGCTAGCTCGGTAACCACGCAACCAACACCACGTGGTACGCCAGATTGCCATGACTACTTTTTTTTCATTTTTACCCCTTCAAAATGATTTGGCAGCAGTGGTGAGCAAGGGCATAGTGGCAGTTTGGAAGGTACAGTACTGTGATAGTTCACCGTTATGAATGTTAGCAAAAAAAAAAATAACACTATAATGCTATATACTGAAACGCTGTAAACATAGTATCGCGCAACGTAAGCTAAGCGCGATTATAGTGATTAATTACAGTGATTAATTCTTGTTCTACAGTAATTGATTAGTAGTTTTTTTCTTGGGGCAATACTAACTGTACAGAAAGCATTTATATAGGTTTTCTAAAAGTGCTATGTTTGTTAAACACAGTCAGGCAAGTGCTATGCATATTCACAATGTTTTAGAACTTTATGAGCAAAACGCTAATCAATTTTTAGTGTTAAATAAAACCCTGGGACCCCCTGTAAAACAAGGTTATACAGAGCAAATAACAGCAGTACAGTACTCTTGCACAAACTGGAACCACAGTCAGGGTAAATGCAAAAAGAGTTGGATCTGATTTATTTAAGGGACTTGAACAAGGGAGGGCGTAATCAGGTTAATTTGCTTAAAGGCTGTATCAATCAAACAGTTATGCATGCACTTCAGGGTCCATAAACAGTCACACACTCTGGGTACCCAGATGGAGGATGGTGGGATAGCCAGGAACGTTGCAGCTGGTTGGGGCCCTGTGTTGGAAGAAAACAACATGCACCACACACACTATTTGTAATCCGGAGCCAGAGGGCTCGGTTCGTGAAAAGAAAACAAGACAATCAGATGAAACACTTTTAGATTAGGCTGTTGTTGCAGGGAGCTACCCTGATGATTACTCATCATACCCAAGACTGGACACAGGCTGGACAAAAATCAAGACAGCAGGTGGTTAATCTGGAGTGCCAGGAGAAGCAGGGCCCACACGATTCACCAAGGCATCATTCCTGTTCAAGCGTGGAGCAGGGGGCTGATCCCTAGGCAGGTCTCTCATCAGTGGCTTTCTCTGTGCAGTGGGGTAGTTTGGCAGGGCAAGCATGGCATTGCCCAGGCTGAATGGAGATGAATGCGGATTCAGTCCTATTAGGCTGGATAAAGCTTCCAGCAAGCAGAACACACTTCAAGTTCAAGTTTATTGCAGGAAAACTCAGTTGAGCAAGTGCTTTCACAAGGAGGTCCTAGATCATATATACAGTCAGGAGACTTTGCATAAAAGGCAACATATGAAAAGCAAGATGAAACAATATACACATAAGATTAATATGCATCAATTCATATAAGTACATCCTAGCAAACTGAGGTACAGTAAGGTTCATGTAATACCCGGTGCAGAATTTCGACAGTGCAAGGTAGGGATTATTAGTATAAGATAGAGAGGAGCTGAAAACGTAGGGAGATTACTGTAACAGGAGAAAGTAGCTAAGTAAGAGAGAGGAGTTAAAAATAACAGGAGAGAGTAGTGGATTAAGAAGGAGGGGTTGAAAATGAGAGATGAGTGGAGGAAAAGGACTAGGGACAGTAGGAGAAAGAAGATATAGATAAAGAAGGCAAGGGTAGGAGAAGGTTTAGTGATTAGCTGATTGGTTTCATGCCCTGGCAAGTATAGGTTTCAGGTGAATGGTCTTAAGGATATAAGGGCCAGGAAGAGGCTTAAAAGCAGCTACAGATATCTTTTAATTTGGATGCGGTTAACTCTTTGAAGAAATTAACTGAGACCATACTTAATAGTTTCAGGGTGGTTTGGAGTCGGTTCCAGATTGTTGGAAGAGCATATGAGATAGCACATTTACCAAAGGTGGTGCGAGTCCTAGGCATATCAAGGAAGATGAAGTCAGATTTCCTGAGAGAATGTGCACAGTGGGAAATACTGATGAGGGATGTGAGGTAGCTCGGAAGTTTGTTCAGGAGTAACTTGAGGGTCCAAATACCAGCATGGAACAGATGTCTAGTGGTAAGTGATGTCCAGCCAACAGCTGCGTAAAGGTCACAGTGATGGGTTCGGTATGGTGAATTGGTGATGAACTGCAGGGCATGGTGGTAAAGTATGTCCAATTTATTTAGATTTGAGATTGCAGAGGAGTTGTAAATTAGGTCCCCATAATCAAGCAAGGGAAGAAATGTGGCCTGCACCAGCCTGATTCTAGTTTCATTCAGAAAGAGAGATTTGTTTCTGAAAAAGAAACCTAACCTGAATTTTAGCTCTTATGAAAAGATCCTCAAGATGATCATTGAAAGAAAGTTTGTTGTCTAACCAAATGCCAAGATATTTAAATCTGGGACAACTTCCAAGGATTCGCCTTAAGAGGTGACAACAAAGTCCTTTGGTAGACCGGGGAGGAGTTACTAAGAGTAAAATCACAGCCTTAGTTTTCTTGGCATTAAGAAGAAGCTTAGCATTAATGAGGTTAGTTTCCAGCTGAGCAAAGTCAGCTTGCAGTACATCCCTTTACTTCAGACAATGTAGAGCCAGAGGTGTACAGTACTGTGTCATCCGCAAGAAGTGAAGGTTGGAACTAGTAATGTGAGAGTCAAGATCATTGATGTACAGGGAAAAGGATGGAGCCTTGAGGGACTCCCTGAAAATTGGCAAGGAGCCTGAGAATAGGCTATCGGCTTTCACTTTCTGGGTCCTCCTGTGAGTAACTGGTGAACCACTGAGTGGTGGAGGGAGTGGCACCTAGTTTAGTAAGGCTGTGCTTAAACTGGAAGCCAGATTGAGCTAGGTTTAAAAGTAAGAAGGTTTGGATATTAAGTTTTAATTGATTGTAGATCAGTTTTTCCAAAACTTTAGAGAGAACAGGCAAAAATTGAGATAGGCCTGTAATTATTTAGATCGCATGGGTCTCCTGATTTGAACAGGGGGAGGATGTGGGCGTATTTCCAACAAGATGGAACTGTGGCAGTAGAGATGGAGAGATTGAGAATATGAAGAATGGGGCCGTGAGATAGGCATAACCTAGTTTTAGGAAAAAAGGTTCAAGACCATCATTCACATCACTTTTCTTGGTACCAAGGTTAAGTAGTGACTCTTCTGCTTCTTTGTAATTAAGTGAATGCAGCTGGTAAGGACAAGTCGAGGTATGGGGAGTATGGTTAGCACTGGCTTGATTAACCCCTCAACCTGCATAAGGTGAGGAGTCAAACGCTAAGCCAGCAGTGACAAAATGGGAGTTGAGTTCTTCCAAAATTTGGGAATTACCTTCAATAGTCCTGCCATTGGTAAGGATCTTGGCTGGAATGGAGGGGGCACTAGGCCATCCTTCAATGGAATTAAGTGTCCTCCAAATTTTTTGTGAGTTCCCTTTGGCCTGTTCTAGGGTGGAAACATAATAGTGTGCTTTGGTGGAGTGAATGCTTTTTACACACGCATTTCTAGCTGCTCTAAATGCCTACCAATCTGCATGGTTCTAGGTACACCTGGCCTGAGCCCAGGACTTGTTCCTATTAGTGAGTGCACCCTTAAAACTTGGAGTAAACCAGGGGTGAGAGGTGTGGCGCAACCTGACCTTAACGAAGGGAGCGTGCTTATTTGCCAGTGTAACAAGGTTGTTGTTGAGGACAGAGACAGTCTCTTCTACTGATTTGGCAAGATAAAGATCTTGCCATCTTACCTTGCCTAGGTCAGACAGGTAATTTCCTGCCTGAAATTTGCGAAAAGACCATTTAGATATGAACTTAGGCTGATGTTGATTCTTGGCATGCCATCTTATGCAAACAACAACCCCATGGTCACTTATATCATTGTGAAACACCACGGAGCATAGAATTTTATGTGGATGAGTGGTTAATATGATATCTAGGAGTGAACTGTTGGCATGGATCAATGTGTTATTCCTTGTTGGTTCACTAAAAGCTGTACAGGGTCAAACTCATCGCAGAGAGATTTAGGTTGTGTGATTTCGGGAAAGCCAGTCCATATTAAAATCCTCAAGGATTATTGTCTCAGAATTGGAAGCCGTGATTATAGATTTAAGTACATTGAGAATATCAGTTCCACCAGCCGGGGCCTGTATCCACCTATAATAGTGATAAATTCCGTGGAGGTAAGGTGAAGCTTCAGGGATACAATCCCATATTCCTTCTGTTTAGATTTGCAGGAGATATCACTAACTGCAAACTTGGTTTTAGAATAGACAACAACACCACCACCCCTAGATTCCCTATCTGCCCTGTATAGTTTGTAGCCTGGTAGTGTAGTGTGTTGATCAGTAGTAGTCTTTTTGAGCCAAGTCTCTGTAATAATGATAAGATCTGGTTCTGTAGCTGGTCAAATTCTTTAGTCAAGTTCAGTATATATAATGATGTGACTGATAGTGCTCGAATAGTCATAGGTGAAAGGAGTAAGAAAGGGAATGGGAAAGAGTGGAGAGTATAGTAAAAGGGTTGGGGTGCCAAAGGAGGAGGTGCAGTGTGTAGGGGCAGTATAAGTTGGAAAGGTGTGTTCCAGGGTCAGACTATGGCTTGGCACTTCATTCTGTATTGTTACAATGAATATACCATTTGCTGATATTACCAAAAAAAAAGATAAGGTAAGCCATGACTGCTGAAGAGGTTTATAAACTTCACACTGTGGGGAACCAAATCACGACCCACTTTCAATACACAGCACATTTACATGTAAAGGATTCTATGGTACCAGCAAGCAGAACACAGTTCACACAGTGGGGAACCAAATCATGACCCACTTTCAATACATAGCACATTTACATGTAAGGAAATTCTACTGTACCTGGCAAACCGCCCTCCGGTCACGATTGCAAAGTCTCTGCACAAACTGGGATTCAAAAGCAGCTGGAAATCCTGACAGGCCGATTGCATTCAGCAAAATCTTTGGTCTCCTTCAGGTATGAGCATGGTAAAAAATCAGTGGCTTACTTCATTCTCACAAACTTGGATTTAGTCCAAAATAATTCTCTTCTCTCCCTCTCAGGGGCAGCAGGCAGACATGCAGGCCACAACGCAGGCCTTTCCACAGTTCTCCCACGTGAAACTACCCAGACGGCTGCTTGACTGTCTCAAGCTGTTGCTTCTACAGCTCCCAATTGAGATCTGTTTCAACTGCCAGCAAGCCTAGGACTTTCCCCAGAATCCAAAATGTGTGGTTGGCTGATCTGTTTGTCAGTCACAACAAAGGCTCCCCCTTCAGGTGCAAAAAGGCACCAAAAGCCCAAAACTACAATTCCTGCAGATTTTGACTTCAGACAGCTCCTGTAGTCCAGCTCCATTTTAGGTCCTACCAGTACTGAGTGGTCCAATTCGGCAGTCCAGGACCAAGATAGTGGAGATAAACAAAACAGTCCTTGCTGCAAAAAAGGCAGGTTAGACAAACTACATTAGCATTATCACTCTAAATGATTTTCAGCAAATAGTTACATCTTTCAACAGAGCTCCTTCTCAGATTACTTATGACTGCAATCCAGAGACAGTACACAGAGTCTATACAAGCACTGTCTGGCAATCACATTTAAACAGCTAAAACGCAGGACACCAACCTGGCAGTGAGCATTTAGGCAAGCTCAAAGAAGACTTTTTGGGAACCCCCATTTGTAGGGGGGTTACATATGGATCAGATATTATATAACAGCATGGACCTCTCTTAGGAAGGCTTTACAGTTTACACCTTTCTTCTCCCTCGCCCTGACCTGCCCAATTGCTCACCTCCCAGATTTCCAGCCAGCAGTTATGGACCACAAATACCAGGAATGAGAACACTACCAGCTTAGATACATTCCTCAGCTGGAAGCTCATGGGGTGCTCAAGTCATTTGAGGTGATACGTGGGGAGTTTGGGCTCCCTAGATGGGACTTCTACCAGTTCTTACAGCTTTGACATTACTACAACAGACTCCCACGAGGAGCACGTAACCCTGAATTATACCCCCCTCTTAATATCTAAACTAATTAGTGCAGTGTCACCTGAATAGGAACCACCTAATCTCACCCCTGTATCAGCCGATTTTATTTATTTATTTATTTTTTATTTATGACTTTGATAACTGGGTGAGTGCACTGTTCCCAGGGACCGTTTCCAGGCACGACCTGGCCCATAACACACGGCACAGGGAGACAGTGGAGTACAAGGTAGCAGTAATACACATGAAACAGATTTGATACAAGCAACAATAGTAAGCACAATATACAGGTTTGATGCATAGGTCCATTTGAGAACAGTCAATACAAGGTTTCAATATCGGACATGAGGAGACTTGGTACAAACAAACAAATCGTATGCACAGTGTGCAATGTGAGACTGCATCGTCCAGTGAGCAAGTAATACACAGAATACTCAGTAAAAATATATATATACAATATGTACAGGCAATGAAGTCAAATATTACTGTGAAAAATATAATATAACAGTTGTAGGCAAGAGAGTTGACTAGTGTGGGCAGGTCGGTAACCCTGGGCTAGGGAGTTGACTAGTGTGGGTTGGTGTGAGACCCCTGGGAGCATCGGCAGGATGAGTTTGCCAGAACCAGACTTTAGGTGGGACTTGAAACTGGAGTGCGTGTCAATGAAATGGAGTTCAGCTGGTAGTTTGTTCCACTGCAAGGGGGCAGCTGCAGACCAAGCTCTACTACCCATGTTGGTGGATACCCTAGGAACAGCTAGAGGGGGAGTACCATTTGAGCGGAGGTTGCGGAGGAGTGTTCGGCTTTTCAGAAGGGCAGTTAGGAGGGATTCTGGAGCCATGCGGATGACATTGTCCACCACATAGCAGAGGGCTAGGTCAAAGCGACCTTGCACCAGTAGCCATCCAAGGGTATTATAGAAGGTACAGTGGTGGGTGGAGAACAGGGCCAATAAAGCAAAGTGACAGGCGCTGTTGTAGGCAGCGGAGAGTTTAGCCATGGCAGTAGCTGAGATCCTGGCATAAATAGGGGAGCAGTAGTCAAGAATAGAGAGAAGATTACTCTGAACAATGGATAGTCTAGCTTCAGGGGTAGGGTATTGCCTGAATCTATAGGCGGCACCTAACTTTTGATGGAACCTTCTGACAAGGGAATTTGCATGCTCAGTGAAGGTGAGGGAGGGGTCGAGCAGTACTCCTAAGTATTTGTAGGTGTTGATGTCCTCCAGGGCTGTACCATCTGGGGTGAGAATGCGTAAGGGGGTGTGGCTTTTAGTTTTGGCCTGGAAGGACTTAGATCCAAACTGCATTTATGTAATTTTTTTGGCATTTTCTAAGAGGAGGTTTTTTGAGAACCAGCTGTAGGCTGCAGCATAGTTGTGTGAGAGAACTGAGGAGATTGCGGCTGTAGATTTGTCACTGTGGAAGAGGACAAGGTCATCGGCATACAGGAGAGAGTTACAGTTGAGGCAGTCAAAGGGAAGTGCATTAATGAATAAGGAGAAAAGGAGGGGACCCAGGATTGAGCCTTGAGGGACTCCCACAGAGACAGGCAGGGTGGGGGAGCAGGTTTGACCAATACACACGAATTGTGAGTGATCAGTAAGGTAGTTAGTGAACCAGCTTGTGACTTTCTAAGAACAACCAAGGAGGCTAAGCTTGGAGGTAAGGAGAGCATGGTTAACCATGTCAAAAGCCTTTGAGAGGTCAATGAAGACAGCCCTGGTGGCTTTACCATTATCCATGTTAGAGAGAATGTGGTCGGTCAGTAGAGTGAGGGCAGTGGTGGTGGAATGATTCTTGTGAAAGCCATGCTGTTGGTTGCATAAGAGGGTGTATTTGCTTATATACCAGTGAGCTGATTGTGGACTGCTCTCTCAAGTAGTTTACTGAGATGAGGGAGGATGGATATCGGACGGTAATTGTCGGAGGATTTGGGGTCACTGGATTTAAGAATGGGGATAACCTTAACTATCTTCCATGGGTCAGACATGGAGGAGGTGGAAAGGGCAAGGTTAAAGTTGAAGGTGAGTGGCTTGGCAATCGCCGAAGAGATCAGCTTAAGAAAGACTGGAGATAGACCGTCAGATCAATACACTGGAGGGCCACACACTTACAGTCCAAATGCAGTGGCAGGAGGAGATGGGGGTTATTACTGAAAAAAAAGACTGGTAGCTGGCATGACAGAGTGCAGCTAAGGTTACTAGCTCTCATCAGTGGAGGGAATATGCATGGAAGCAACTTCTAAGATTCTTCCGAAACCCGGTGATTACAAAACACTTCAACCCCAAGAGAGATGCCAGCTGCTGGCGACAATACGGCAATAAACAGGCACACCACTCCCACATTATGTGGACATGCCCCAAGCTACAACTCTTTCTGGACCAGATCTGGAGTGAGTATTGGAGATCTTTAGGAGAAGGGTGGACCTTACAGGATCTATACATCTTACTACAATATTCAAGGGAGGTTAGGGACCCAAACTCTCACTATCTCCTGGGGATCTTAATTACCACAACCAAAAGGCAATTACAAAGGCATGGTTGACCCCCAAAATCTCGACATTACAAGAATGGTGGACAGTCAAGCCAGATCCATCAGATGGAGAACATTACACAGACACAGTGAAGAAGAAGAAAAGTGCACCCCAAATGGACTACCTGGATCCTTTACTATATGCTTAAAGACAAAACTTTTGTCCCTTGAGCACAACCACATGTGCATCCTGACTCTCTTGGTACCCATCCTGGGGGGGGAGGGCACTTACAAACTGAAGGCCGGATCTGGGGGGATCAGGTGGTAGTTGGGGTAGGGGCCTCCCGGGTGCCTTCTCATCATCAGCGGACCAGCCACCTCCTTCACAGATCCATCCCCAACTAAGGGACTCTAGAGTTCTA
The DNA here is from genome assembly GCA_016271365.2 of Neoceratodus forsteri. Classification (NCBI taxonomy): domain Eukaryota; kingdom Metazoa; phylum Chordata; order Ceratodontiformes; family Ceratodontidae; genus Neoceratodus; species Neoceratodus forsteri. The sequence continues at coordinate 543,219,665 of CM028134.1, read as the reverse complement.
AGGTTAATAGGTAATAACAGGAAATATGATCTGAATACTTGAAATGTATAAATCTCAATCTCTCCACACGCTGGAACAAAGGGAGAGAGGGGTTGGAAAGGCTTGATAGAGCGGGTATTGAAGCTGGGAGATGGAATGTAGGGAGGAGTCATCTTATCTCGCTTAACCTTGCATCATTTGAGTATGTAATCCATTTCAGGAATGTTTTAAGATTAACATTATAGAATATGTCAACTATTTGTTTCTCTGTCCTAAACTTCAATAAAAAGAGAATTAAAAAAAAAGACATACTCCACTACAGGGCATGCAGTCATGCTCAGATATACGCATGCCTTGGATGGTTAAATGTACTCAGCATGCAGCGTCCTACCTCACAACATACCCAAGGTGTGTGTATATCAAAGCACAACCACACACCCTGCAGTGGATTATCTATTATATAGAGCATATACAATGGCCTGTTTTAAAATATGCCATTTATTTCCATGAGTGAGGGGGTTGGACCATAACTCACGAGTGGTGAAGCCCTCAGGAATAGAAATGAATAGCATATTTTACCACAGGACAGTGTATGTTCTCTGTATACAGTGTATGTGTTAAGGTTTTTTTTGGTAAGCTTTTGTTGATACACACACACACGCACACACACAGCAGCGTGCTGGTTAGACTTTCCCCTATTCTAAAGTAGTGACCCCCCCAATGGACTTTTCCCTATTCTAAAAGAGTGACCTCCCCCCATGAAAGAAAGTGCTGTATTGTTTGCCATACCCCAGTACAGCTGAGTATTGTATACACTGCACTGAGACTGTGGTTTGTTTTCCCTCCTGTTGTGTGTTTCTCAAGCCCTCTTTCATGCAAGTGCCAAACCTGAAAATGTAGCCCCAGACGCAGAGAGAGCAAAAGCAGTCCGGGCAGAGAGTGTCAGTGTATGTCTGGAGTTGCATACAGGAGAGGAAGAAGGACTTCAGAGAGACAAGCAGTCAGTGCTGAATGCGGAAGCGTTGGTCCTCAGATATCTAAGAAGTGTTGTCAGTCTCTCTCTCTCTCTTTCATGCAGGCTGATGAAATTGATGAAATTAGAAAAGGTAGCTGGTGGTACGGAGTTCTGAGAGGCAAAGCAGTCAGGGGTGAATGCAGCATTGTATGTCCGGAGTTATGGTCGGGAGAGGACGTTCAGAAAGGCAAACTATCAGGGCTGTACTGGTAATGTATTACAATTTAAATCTGTGGCACAGTTTGTTTTTTAACAGCAGTTTGAGATTTTCTTCAGTACGGCTGCACAAAACAGGGAAGCAGGATGGCGATAAGAACGGATTTCACATTAGAAAGGCAGGGCTACTACTGGCTGCACTCACGGCTCATCTTTGACTAGGATTGGGCACAACTGTATGCCAATGAAGATTCATGATGTAGGCAAGTGAAAAATAAATGGTGTTATTGACCGATTGGGTAAATAACATGTAACCACCCATCCCCCTTGGGTACTAGAACCCCATTAGTACTAGTGTTAGGTAGATAGAAAAGACAGCTGGTAAGGAGGTCACTTAGGGGGTTCTTACATAATTACATCATTATTTACTGAACTAGCCTGAGGGAAGGATGATTATGTCATTTAGAACTCTTGTAGCAGCATAACCATTTCTGAGTCAGCTGCTCTGGGGAAGTTTTTTAGAATGTTCAGTTAGTTCAGCAGTGACACTCAGAGTGGTAGGAGCTCTACTAGTAGGGCTCTGTGTAGAGGGCCCTGTGTTTCTCACCCTAGTTTGGATTACAATTTTCAGCTCCCAGTGAAGTGATGGAGACCTTTCTTCAGTAGGATTCCTTGATGTTCACTCCAGGAGAAGTAAGAGACTGCTAGTTCAGCGGATCCAAGGGGCAATCCCCTGAAGGTCCTTGTGTGTGTGTGTGTGTGTGTATACCTGCCTTTGAGAAGGACTTTGTGTGATATTTCTGACAAGCTACTATGGAAAAGGGTGCTTTCTGGTTGTTCCCATACTGCAAAATCCCAGCTGCTGCTTTGGACAATCTGATCATTGCTTCTGTGTAGAATTAATGGGGCCCACCTCAGCAGGTAGGTCTAGCATATACCTATCATCCTCTCCCCTGGACCTGGTTGTAATTACAAAGGTTCATTTTTGATTATTGTACCCCGCCCTTCCTCTAGATAATGAGCATGGTATACATCCTAATGCTAGGGGTGGTACCATTTTAGAATTTCTGCTAAAAGCAAATGGTATGCCATATGTGAGTACTAGTCCTGTTTTATGGGGTGCCAACTGCCAAAAGTGACATGGGGTTGCAAAAATGGGGGACTCGTCCAGAGGGTATGTCTAGGATCTTCTTCTCTGGTGGCAATGCACCCAAGCAGAAGATCGCTGCAAGAAAAGCAAAGTCTGTGCCAAGGAAAATGCCACCTGAGAATATTTTGCTGCCTGTGGTTCTGTGAAAGAAAGTGGAACAATGTGTTGCTTGTGTGTTTAAACTGGAAAAATGAAGTGTTGGGCTGAGCAATGAGTGCCTTTGCCTTGCTGTTTTAAGTGCTAGAAAAACTGTTAAAAGTTGCAAATTCCAAGAGAAATGTATTTGTGGACTCTGATAACAGTCATTTCTATGTGTCCAGAAAGTTTCATGTGTGTACAGTAAAAATTGCTAAGGAGAATGCAAAACGAACTGTGTCAAAATGACTTAAAAGTGCTTTGCCCCACTGAAATTGGCAGCTAAGAGAAAAAAGTGACAATTTGCTTTTTAAATTTTCCTTCTCGATGATCGCTGTGCAGGAGTGTGGCTGAGAGAGAGAGAGAGAGAGCTCATTTGCATGGCGTTGTGTGATTGGGCCAGTAAACCTAAGCCCCACCCTTTGCCTGAGTCTCAGTGTTGTGGAGCATTTGAGGAGAAGCAGTGCAGTCGCCGAGAGAGAAATTGTTCTTAAAACAGCATTTTTTCAGACTTTCATAGTTAAAACCGGGCTCAACCCATTTTCTGACCAAAAGTAGCAGTGATTGCAGTGTTTCTGCGACTGATCCGTGAGTCTGCCACAGTTTTTTATCTATTTTTTCAGTGCTATTTAGAGAACTAAGTATGCATGACTGATCAATCATAATTAGTTCTAAACTAATTAACATTTTTTTTTCATTTTGCAGTTTCTATTTTTGCCCCCTTGAATCACCAGCACACACACACAGACTTTCCGCACCAGAGCACCGCAAGCCTGGGCTGTTCCCCCATGGAGCCTTGGCTATAACTCCCAAGTGGAGACAAGGTGGGCTGCTCAAGCCCTCATACCTTCATGTTTCATCTGAACTGCTATGGAGCCAGTAGGTGAGAGCCAGGTCTTTGCCGGTCCCCTTGTCACTGGCACGCTGGGGACAAGCGTTTTCCTGTATTATGTTCCTAAGGGAAGCGTGACATGCACTTTGACATCAAGGCACATGCCGATGTCCATTATGCCTCCCCCAACCAGACAGGACATGGGCATGCTGAAACTCCGGCCGCCATTAGATGTCAGTCAAGCACCAAACTGGATCCCACCCTCCCCCTGGAGGAGACAAGCAGTACCATGGATGCTCAAGCCTCCTCTCGCAGCTGGCCCTCCAATGCCCTGGGCTCATTCCCAAACCAGAATCACTAGTGTTGCAAGCAGTAGCGCTACCACTGTGTCAGAGGGATGAACTAATTAACATTTTTTAATAAAACAAAAGGATCCATTCTGCAACTAAACACTAAAGAAGCGAAATCGGGAAAATATGTAAATTCAACGCAACAATAAAAGGGATAATAATGAAATCTTTCAGGTTAAGACATCCTAGAACTGGGGGGAGCATGGCTAGCTGGCAAGCATGGAAGACACTTGTTAACACAGCTCCCTGGGGTGATGGTTCCTTTCTCTCTAATTCAGCTGTATAACTACTTTTGGGCTTCCCTGTCGGTGATTCCCAGCTTGCAAGTCCTGATGGCTTCTGGAAAATAAAAAAATAGACAAGCCAAGTTACAATTTGGAGCCAGAACATAAGTTAAAAAAAGTGAGTATGATCTGTGTGGCTCTGTGCCTCCCTCACCGGTTGCTAGCGTAGACGGTGTGCAAACTGAGGACAACACGATGGAGCTTACTAAAACTTTAGCTGGGGTTCCCGAAATGCTGGCACAAATGCGGAGCGACATAAAAGCAGGCTTTCATAACTTAAACACTCAATTTACACACCTGCAATTGGTTGTCATGAGTTTAACTGAAACAACTACCACTCATACCTCTCAAATTTGCGAGCTGGAGCGCAGAGTCAGCGACATGGAGGACTCGTATGTGGGGGCATCAGCAGAGAGGAATGGTCTATTACCCATGATTGCTGATCTTAAGGAGCGATTAGATGACCAGGAGAATTGCTCTCGTAGATTCAATATTTGAATCATTGGACTTCCCGAGGGGCTCAAGGGGCAGAATCCAAACACTGAGATACACAGATGGCCAATTAAAAAGCTGGGCCTGGGAGAGGAAGCTGAGGGTTTCGAGATCGAGCGGGCTCCTCAGGTGGGCCCACCACCAAACCCAGGAGATCATCCCTGTCATTGCCTCATAAAATACCTGAGGTTTCGGGACAGGAAACAATATTACAAAAGCCAGGGAGGTGGGTCCTATAAAGTGGAACCTTTGTAAATGAGCAGTTCCTGCTCAAAGGTATTTGCAATCCTAGATTTCAATAAAATAAGAATAAATTAAATAAAAGTCTGAGAATTCTACAGTGCACATATATCAAGATTACAGCTGTGACCTCCAACCGAAATGCCAGAAGTTTAACCCGATAAAAAGCAAGTTGTACTGGCTAGGATAGAAATTCTCTTTAGCATACCCAGCTCAACTTCCTGTGGATAGGCTGGGGCAGAATCCTCGCTTTTTCACGTGCCACAAAGCAGCAGAAAGGTGGTTTGAGGAGGAGGAGGAGACCCAGAGGGACAGACCGCAACCCAACATAGAATGAGCTGTGTACGTTATACAATTTTGCACCATGTGCTCATTTAGAAGAGCCTACTTGGTCCTGTTTTTAACTGGTGCCTCCTTAGTGTGAAGGCCTGGATCTTTTATTTTTTCCTCCTAATGGATATTGTCATGCCTGCTAACATGTGGTGGGACTTTGCTTAATTAAACCTTATTATTAGACACGTGCGCTACTGTGCACACCCCCGACTGGATCTAGGGACTTGGGTATCAGCGGGTGTCCCTGCCTATTCTTTTAGCTCCTTCAGATTGACGAGAGCTGTTTTATTGTTGTCCTCACAAGGCTCCCTTTCCAGGAGGGGAGGAGAGGAGAGCAGCCCGCCTTGGCTATCTGGAGGGGGGGAGATCTGGGTGGACCTTCAACACAGGAGGTAAACGATGGAGCAAATGTAGCACTATAGGACTCCACCCAGTCTCCCTCTCTGACTTTTGAATGGGATACGTGGAGTACTGTCTGGTCCCCTCTAAAGGTCTAGTTCTATTTCTCTGTACCAGGGCATCATGACCCTCAGTACGCCAATGTTATATTTCCTGCTTGTGCTCATCCCAATAGACTGCTCCTGGCACCAGGGAATACGGGTAATCCATTTCCTTGTGGGGTGACTCTACCACGTTGGGATCTATATTCTCCAGGTTAACAGCTGTGTTTGTGGGCTCATTTCAGAAGAGGAACCTGCATAATACAAGACATTCTTGAAAGTCGTTGCGTTATTAATTCCTCATCTTTATTAATTAAATGTTAAGTGTTGTTATTTGTTGTTCAGCTAACCAGTTTTACTTTTTTTGTTTTGCTGCCTTAGGGCCATCACCCCCCTCAATCTATGGTTAGCATCATGTGCAGGTGGCTTTATTGCTGCCTACGGTTTGCAGTGGGAATGCTGGCGGGTTTATACTCGCCGGGGGGGGGGACTCTCAGTCCCAGTTCGACTGAAGCAAGGGAACGTTGTACATTGGGGAGGAGAGGAGAGGAGAGGAGTTGGGAGACCTTACTGGTGGGGGGGGGGAGACACTGGGCCCTCAACGTCCAAAATAACCAGTGCCTTATGCTTGTGAGAGAGGCAGGGGCACCAGCCTGGTTCCACCTTAACCTGCTGTCTCTGGTGGTTGCTGAGCTGGTACTCTCGTTTAGGGTGCCACTGTTGGAATATCAGGCCTGGATTACCAGTTGGGGATTGTTCTGGGGCAAACTTGCTCAAAGCTTTGTGGTTGGGGAGGGGCTGGGTTATTGGGGGAAAAGAGTGTGGATGCTTACATGTTACATTCCAGATTTCGAACATGTACTAGGAAGTCTTTCAATGATGGGGGGATAATGTTAAGTGTTTATCCTGGAACATCAATGGAAAATCTATCATTAAACATAAGAGGGTCATGTCAGAAGTACGCAGAAACAAGGGGTCGATATTTCTTTTGCAGGAAACCCACTTCTCCCAGAATGAATCGTAGAAAACTGCTGCGTTCATGGGCGGCACCTGGGTGTCATCAACATTTTGTTCCAAAGCCAGAGGGGCCTCCATCTGGATCCCCATTACAGATATTAGACAAATTGATAGACCAATTTGGGATGCTGAGCGCTGGCTAAGGTTGAAATCCCGGGCAGAGGAACAATGCTATTTGGGTCAGTATATGCTCCCAAGGTGGAGAACCCTGGCTTTTTTCAGCAATTAGCATTGAACATGTCTCATTGGGAGGGCCACTGGTTGTTGGGGGTGACTACAACTGTGTCACAGACACTATTCTAGATCGATCAAACAATGCCCCTGTACTTAAGTCCCACAGTGCAAAAGCTCTGGAGGCTCTGCAAGCTGATTTTGATGTGGTGGATGCCTGACGGCACTTGCACCCCTCGGGGCAGTAGTATTTGCATGCTCATAATTCATATGCCCATATAGATAGGTTGTTGCTGTCCAGTACCTTAATAACTGACTTAGGGGAAGCGGGATACCTACTGATCATGATTTCAGACCATGCCTTGCATTATATTACCTTTCAGGGCTCAGGCTCTCCAGTAGGCCCTAAAGCTTGGAGATTGGACTCTATTCTGTTGAGGAATCAAGAGTACCTTGCATACATGGAGGCAAACTTACAGAAATTTCTGCATTTCAGCCATAGAGGGGACACTTCACACTGTGCCTGCTGGGAGGCCCTGAAGGCATATGCGAGAAGGCAGACCATTGCATTTGCTTCACAAGCAAAGCGCACAGCCAGTAGAGAACTGGAGTTTCTTAGAAACAAAACTGTGGCTTGTGAGAAGGCTCACATGTTGAATCCTACAGCTGCCCTCTAAGGGACTGTGCAAAAGTTAAAATGGAGGTTCAACACTTTGTCCAGTGTGCACTTAGAGAGGGCTATGCTCTTGTTGAATGTGGGACAGTACATTGATGGGGACAGGGCAGGGGAAATATTTAGCTTGGCAAATTAAAAGAAAGGCATCTACGAAGTCAATAAGCCTAATTCAGAATGCACAAGGGGCTGTTACAAGGGGGACCAGGGAAATTGGAGATGCATTTGGCGACTTTTATAAATCCCTTTGTTCTTCTGAATGTAGTCCCTCGCAGGATGAGTATGACAGTTTTTTTAATGGGACCCCCCTCAACAGGATCAGTGAAGAGGAAGCCAGGGAATTAGATTCACCCTTAACAAAACAAGAAATCAGGACAGCTATGAAATCTTTAAGAGTGGGAAAGCTCCGGTCCTGATGGACTTCCAATAGATTTTATAAAGCCTTTCATTGCCACCTATTGGAACCCCTATATGATGCACTAGTTGAGGGGCTACGGGAAGGAAGGTTGCCCCCCTCTGCATGGTTCACAACCATTACGGTGCTGCCCAAAGCGGACAAAGACCCAGCCCTTTGTTCCTCATATAGACCAATTTCCTTATTAACAGCAGATTATAAGATTCTGGTAAAAGCCCTTCCAACAAGGCTGGAAGTAGAGTTGCCTAAAATTATACACCTGGATCAGTCCGGCTTTGCCAAGGGACATTTGGGCAAACATAATATCAGGCGTACACTGAATATTATCTTCCGCTGGGCCCGAGCTAAGAGATCTCATGGTGCTGCGGTAGTAGCCTTAGATGCTGAGAAGGCCTTTGACCGTGTGGAGTGGGGGTACCTGCTTTATACCCTAGACAGGATGGGAGTGGGACCTTCTTTTTGCTCATGGGTCCAGGCACTATATCATGGCCCCCTGGCACAGGTGATGGCCGGTGGTGAGCTGTCAAACCCTTTCCAGCTTGGCAGGGGAACTCGTCAGGGGTGCCCACTGTCCCCACTACTCTACGTACTGTCCTTTTAGCCATTGGGAGTGGCTCTTCAGGCACACAAAGGGATTAGAGGCTTTCTGGGATGGGTTAGGAAACATAAAATTGCAATGCACGTGGATGACCAACTGCTGTACTTGCAGCGCCCTGCTGAAGATCTACCTACAGTCCACAAATTAATGAGCACCTTTGGTGCTATTTCAGGACATAAGGTCAACTGGTCAAAAAGCGAGTTGTTACCTGTGGGTTCTAAGGATCGAGCACAGTTCATTGCCCAACTGGGGGGTTTCAGTTGGTACAGAAACTAAAGTATTTAGGGGTGCAAATATCTGCAACTGCAGGGGAGTTATACAGATTAAATCTAAAGCTGATCCTGCTCAAGATAGCAGACGATTGTGAACGGTTGGCTGCCTTACCGATCTCCCTGTTGGGTAGAGTAGGGGTTGTTAAATGTCCATACTACCCCAGCTATTATATTTTTTTATCAAACTCTCCCCATCAAGGTACCCCAGCTACATTTTAAGCAGGTGGACACGATAATCCATAAATTTATTTGGCAGGGGGCCCGAGCTAAAATTCCTGGCACCACATTACAAAGGAGACCTGGAGAGGGGGGAGTGGGGATGCCCAACTTTAAATTCTACCACTGGGTGGCACAACTGGCATATATACCAACTGGGGACAACAATTTGGAATGCCCTTGGATAGGTTTGGAGGAAGATCTGTCAGTGGGGAACCTTTGGAATGACACACTAGTACGGAGCCTCAGAGGCCTAGGACCAAAACGTTTATGCAATCCCTTTACTGCTATTACCCAGACTATCTGGATGTGGGCACATAAGAAGATCGGGTTTGCCAGAGGTAACTCCCCTAATCTCAGTATACTTTATTTTATGATATCTGTAGGGGGTTGCACAGCCAGAATGGTACAAAGACTATGGGCTGGGAGGAAAAAAGGTCTTATTCTAATCAATCAACTTTATGATAGAGGATTGTTGATGCGTTTTGCACAGGTATGTACTAAATGGGACATACCAGCAGGAGACTTCTTCCTCTACTTGTCATTAAGACACCATTGTGGTATCAATATCGATGCTGAGAATATGTGGTCAGGCTCATCCACCTTTGAGGAAGAACTATTCAACCCTCAGCCAACTAGCAAACCACTGTCCACCTATTATAGAGCACTTACTGGTTCATCGCCCCAGGCCCTTGAATCCAGTCAGAGCAAGTGGAGTGCAGATCTCTCCCTTGTCATTGATCAGAAAACATCGGATATAGCTTGCAACCATCTTTTACACTGCTCACGTAGCAATAAGTTGCAGTAAATTCAATTATATTTCCTCCACAGGGCTTATGTGACCCCCAGCTGGCTGCACAGAGAGGACGAAGCTAGGCCATCTGCTTGTCCTAAATGTTCAGCACATGAGGCAGATTTTCTTCATTTGGCACTTGCCTGCCCCAGGGTGGTTCCATTCTGGCATTCAATGCATAATATTCTGTCCCAGGTCCTGGGCTATGCACCCTCCAAATCCCCTATAGAACTACTTGGGGCTGATCCTATCCATCCAATTCGAAAGAAGTTCAACCCTCTATGGTCCATAGCCTTGATAAATGCTAGGAGAACAATAGCCCTGCTATGGATGTCTGCCTCACCCTCAATGGTGGCAAGATGGATTCCATATGTCAAATCTTGTATGGTGCTCGAGAAGGAGCAGCTGGGCACTCAGGAAAAATCACAGCATTTCTGGGAAACATGGGAACCCTAGCTCAGGGCCGTAGACATGGGTATAATCCTGGACTTGACAGCTAGACCAGGCTACTAGAGTAACCAAGGGTCTATATAAATGAACATGCCCTGTGCTTAGGCCTAACTGGGCCCTCCATGGATAAGTAATACTACTTAACTTTGCCACTCTTACTAAATGTTTTGCTTTTTATAACCATGATATGTATACCATTGTGCAATCTTTCTGGTATGTACCTTTATATCGGACTGGTATATCTTTTTATGTACATGTTTCCTTACTGCCCTGGTCGATCACTCCGCTGGGCCGACGAGGGGTTGCTAGAGATCCCAAGGGTGAATTTGAAATTATCCGGTGCAAGAGCCTTTGGTATGCAGCCCCCACCCTTTGGAATTCTCTACCCCATCGGTTGCGGGAGTGCACAACTATGGAGGGATTTAAGCAGGGCTTAAAAACCTTTTTGTGGCACCAAGCCTTCTCAGCTAATTGACTGATTTGTTCTTCTGATTTATTGTTATTTGATTTTAATTGAACTGATGTTTGTATGATTTTGATGTGTTTTTATATTGTTAGGCACCTTGGCATTAGATAAGGCATCTTATAAATAAAATAATAATTATTATTATTATTATTATTACAATTCTCTGGATGTACTGTGAGCTTATCCACATTCACAATAAAGACATTTTACAAAAAAAAAAAAAGACACCCTAGAACCGAGATGGTGCATGCAGGCCTAGGGATTAAATCTGCAGAGTTGTAAACAACTGAAAATGGGGATTTATACAGAAACCTCAATGTAACCCTAAGATAATATGGAGAGCATGGAAGGAATCTCCAGTTCATATACTGGTGAGCATGATGCATTCTGTCACTCGTGTAATGGAAGCAACACTGGACATAGTTCCTTCATTCAAACAATGAAAGTAAGAAAATAGTTCCCCTATTCACATAACAGCAAGCATAGAAAGAGAACTCCCATTCATATTATGGTAAGGATTGAAAGAGAAAGAGTTCCTTTGTTCATAGAATAGCAAACATGGAATGAACTCCCTCATTCAGGGTGAGCTTGAAGACAGTTCCACAGAAATAGCACTGTATTTTGTTTACAGAAGAAAATTAGGGCTCCATATTGTGTGCCCTCCTACCACACGGTAGTGACTTCATGGGCATACATTTTCTTGAATTGTTGGTACTGTAAATCTAAAGATTTGTCTGGCAAGCCAGAGCCTTCTACACTAACACTGGTGTAAAGTGCTTTACTCTGCAATGACATAAACCAACCAACGTAATTTCCCAAAGGAGTAGCTACCAAGGAAAACCAAATTCCACTGGCGAAAATTGACGATGGAAAAATATCTTGCACTGCTCCAACCTTCACTCTCTCAATGGTGAGAGAGAAAAATGAAGTAGTTGGGGCCTGCTTATGTTATGTAGGGGATGCTATGCATTGACAAATGTGCTTGTAAACACATCAATGTGGGCAGCTGCCTCTTGAAAAAGCTTTCTGAGTGGTCTGGAAATTGATGGCTTGCAGTCAGAGGGCAACTTCAAATGGAGGTTGTATGGCCTCCATTTAAATTGCTCTCTCAAAGGCACTTCTGAATTGCAGTTTCTGTAGGCAAGGAACATGTTTGAGAGTACTGTGTATATCAGGAATGTCCCTCTGCTACAGAACGGCACAGGTGCAGTTTGTATCAACTCTTCAGTCTCACCAACCCAGCAAAGCAAACACTGCTAGTTTAGGGTGAGTTTCTATATTTCTTGAACCTAGCGATCATGATATTCAAATGAATGGAGCGGTATTGGGGAGAGCAAACATGAAGCAGGGTCAAGCAGAAAACTGAGTGTAACTTCTATGCATCTGCTTAAATTTTTTGTTCTATGTACACTTTTAAGGTTTACTGTCGTCTGACAAATAACGATTACTGGCATGACTCATGTTGCTACTTTACTTGTAAGTAAGCAAATTGAATCTTACTAATTTTACCAGGCTCTGTTCCACCTCTAACAACCATGCAGATACTACTGGCATCCCTCCAATACAAGCCGTGCCTTCTATTAGAGGGTGACTTCTACTAAGAAGCTCATCCTTGAAGCGTGGCTTCTATTAGAGGATGGCTTGCAATGGAGAGTGGCTGCTATTAGAAGATATATGGTATTATGGCTCAATAGAGATACTCTTAAGGAAAATCTCTAGACTTTCTAGTAAGCAGAGAAATGCTGCTGTCAAAATGAAGTTACTGTTGAAAAAACTGAAGAGTTGTTTAGTGTAAACAACCTAACCAATAATTTCATGAAAATCAAGACTGGTCTTTGACACCTTTTCGCAACTCTGGAAGGTCAACTACCTTCAAATCCTTGCTAAAGATAACCTTACTATGGTGGAAAATCCACATTTCAAATAGTGTGTGGTGTGGCTGGGACCCACAACTTCCTATGAAAAAAGAATAGTTACTCACTGTAAAAGTAGATCTTCAATGGAATCTCCTCCATTGGGCCACAATTTAGGAACTGTAAGCTGTCGGTGTCAGGACCACTCAGATACTTATGCTAGCTGGGGGCCATCCATGAAGATGTGCAACTTCAGCATCTATAAAACATGGCCCCATGGCTCCATAGTACCCCGCCAGAGATAAGCTCAGAGGGCCACTTACAGTGAGGAACCAGGCGATCAAGCCAGTACCAGGCACACAAGGACAGGCATGGGAATGGAAAATACATAAGGCACTCTTGGAATGCTTAAGCAAGGCAGTGTGATATCCTGCCCACTTATAACTTAGTGAAGGGGAAGGAGAGTAGGTGCACTGTGGCCCAGTAGAGGACAGTCTCTCAAAGACCTACAGTTAGTGTGAGTAACTGTTCTATCTTCATTGAGAACATCTCTTCCACTGGGTCATACCTCTGGAATGATTCCCAAACAATACGCTTTACTCTGGGAGCATTGCAAAGTCTAATATGAAATCATAACAGAAAGTCCTGCAGAGCAGCAAGGCCAAAACCAGCATATGCCTGCATGAGATGATGTCCAGACTGTAAAGCTTTGTGAAAATATGAACAGTGCTCCATGTGGCAGCTTCACAAATGTTGGCTGCAGAAACATTCTGAACACAGGCAACAGAAGTGGCCATACCACATTTACAGTGGACACACACAGCACCAGGATGTTCCTTCCATACTTCCTATAACAAAATTCAATAGAGTAAGCCAGATATTTGGACAGACATTGTTTAATGACACAAACACCCTCTCCCCAGGAGTGAACGAGATAAAAATCTTGAGAGGACTTTCTGCAGCCCTTAGTACGATTTAGATAGAAATGTAGTGTTCTGTATACATCAAGCATATGGTGTAAGGCCTCACCTTTGTTAGCATGCTCAGGATAATACACTAGTAGGTTTATGGTCTGAATTAGCATGAAGTCAGAGACCACTTTGGGTAAAAAAATGTGGATTAGTATGCATAGCCACCCTGTCGCTGTGAAAAATCAGGTAAGAGGGTTCATGCATGAGCACCTGAAGTTCAGAAATCCTTCAGGCGGAAGTTACAGTAACCAGAAAAAGAGCTTTCCAAGAAACGAAGCGCATACTGCAAGTTGCAGCCAGCTAAAATACGTCAAAGACAATTCTTAGGAATGAAATTTAGGTTCCAAGGTGGAACCAGTTTACAAACCAGGGGACATGTGCAGAATACCGTTAAGGAAGGTACGAGACGCTTCCAGTTCTGCAACCATGTGTCCATCATTCGGGGCATGGAAAGTCAAAATGGCAGCTAAGTGCACCTTAATGGATGAGTACTGTAGACTGGAGTCTGATAAATACAGGAGGTAGGCCAGTACAGTATTGATAGGACATGTAAATGGGTCCTCTGAATGGGAAGCACACCATATGGAGAAACACTTCCATGTTACCGAATAGGTGTGTCTTGTGGAAGGCTTTCTAGCTGCCAGTAAGCCATCAGCCACTAGGGAGAAACCTCAAACATGCAATAGCTATGTCCTCAGGAGCCATGCTTGCAGATATAGGGACAGTACATCTAGATGGACCAGTGACCCCCATCCTGTGACAGTAGATACTGACACAGGGTAACGGAACATGCGGTACCACTGCCAGATATTGTAGCAGGGAAACCATATCTGGCAAGGCCAGAATGGGTCTAACAATATTAAGGTGACCCGTTCTGTCCGCCATTTGAGTACAACCCTCTGAATGAGAGAGATCAGAGAGAATACATAAAGGAACCTCCTTTTCCAGGAGAAGGACACATCTAGCAGATAAACTCCAGGCACTGGAGGGAATGAGCAAAAATGTTGCAGTTTTGTATTGTGTGGGGATGCAAAAAGGTCCAACTCTGGGTGACCCCACCTCACAAACGGGTTGTTTACCATGGAGATCAACAATTCCCACTCATAAACCTGTGACTGAGTAAGCCTGTCTGCCAAGACATTTTGGACTCCTGGGAGAAATACAGCTGTCAACAGAAGGCCATGAGACAGTGCCCAGTGCAGCACCAACAAGTATGATCAAGTAAAGTAATGGCTCTGCCAGCATTAATCAAAATCTTTTTTTTTTTTCTGTTAGTGATTTTTAGTCTGGAAAAAATACTATTATTCATTTCATAAACTAAGCTGCTAACAAAATATTCCTAAATCTGTAGCTTTTTGATTCAGTTTACAACTTTTCAGTGTGTTTTCAAAAAAAGCACTACAGAACTGTGATGCCACCGGGGGCAAACTTGACCCAGAGAGACTGTCTCGCATACTGGCACAACTCTGGCATGATTCTCTCAGCTGGACAGCTCAATAAATCTGATCTAACCGACATTCCTGAGATGTTGGCAAGTATAAAGTTATCTGGCAGAAATGAAAATACTATGGTTAAAGATGATACAGACGCTAGTCAGACTCAGGGAAGGATTGAAGTAACAGAGAGTAGACTGACTCATTTTGTTACTTGGAAGATACTACTGAACAACACAGCAGACAAATCCAGTATTTAGCAGTCGAAATAGAAGATTTGGAAAATACCGTCAGGCACAACAATGATAGAAAAGTAGATTTGCCAGAGGGTGTGGAAGGGAATACAGCATTATAGAATCCTCCCTACAGCAATTCTTTGTTAAAACTGCAACATCAGTGGCAATGGCCAGTAGAAACTGAATGGACTCACTGCACTTTAGCCCCCAGGCCACAACCTGGCAATAAGCCTCACCCAGTCATTGCAAATGTTCTCTATTTCTCTATAAAGGAGGGAACTATAAGATTGGCCAGAGATCAGAGACAATTATTCGGAGAGGGTAAAGCATTTACATATAGCAGGACTTTGCCACAGATACTGTCTATGGGCTCTATAGATGAAGCCTATGCACCACATATCTGAGGTGCATAGGCAATCCTATGTGAGCATTCCACACAGTGGCGGTTTGGCGGCATTCACCATTGGTGCACCAGCCATATGTGCACTGGATCTCCTGGCTGATAATGCCACTCCACGCCAGGAGTGGGCAGGGGGTGTCATGGGCATGCCCGTACTCTGTGCAATTCACAAAGGTGCAGAAAAGCATGGAGTGCTTCCTACTGGGGTGCGTGAGTTACAGCAGGGGGAACCCTACTATACCTCTGTTACACTGCCAGCCCTTGTGCATACAGTGCCCTGCTACTGGCATGGCCCTATATCATGGTGCCACTGACACATATAGATATACTTCTATACACACACAGGCACGATCTCCACCTACACTCATAGTATGGATGCATGAGAATTGGAAGATATAAAGGTGGTGAAAATCCCATTGCAGTGGGGGACAGTCACAACCCCCGTAGCCATTTAGCCACATGCCAGTCAAACAGTTGTACCCAAATGACAGACAGCACATAGCCACTACAAACACAGGGCAATTATTAGTGCTATGCAGCCCTATCATTTCAACACCCTGTCCTATACAGTATTTCTAGAGACAGTGAAACGGGGACTAATACTAACCATATGGCATGTGGCAGCACCACGGTACTAGGTCCCTTGATCTGTGCACAATGGCCAGTCATACAGAATCCCTCCCCCACCCCATGCTGTCCACCAAACTGACCCAGTCTGTTGCACACCTACATGTCATATATGTACAAATATCATTATTTGCACGGCATGACCACAGCCAAGCACCTCCAGCAGTAGCAAGTAGACTCGTGACCCAATTCACCATTTGTCTCACCACCACCCCTCCCCCCCAGGCTGGCTCGATCATACCTGTTAAGCAATCTGCACTCTGACATGGTCAAATCAACATGCTCACATGCATGTTCCAAGTGGCTATTGCCCTACATGAGATCTGTTGGTCCAGCTAACAGGTGCCAACGGTGTCACTTTAATTCCACAGGGTTCTGTGCCATCTCAGGCTACCCTACATGCCCATGTAAGGAATCCACTCTTGAACCCAGGGCACGCATGCAATTGGATGCCTGCCTGGGTTCCACACTCTGCTCCAATGCAGCCCCGATCCAGCAATGCATGGCTGTGTGCTGGGGAGGCAGAGCCACAGACAAGTAGCCAGTGATAGTGAATACTGGCTGCTGCACTCCTATCTGTGGCTGCAGAGCTGCATGGGCAGGATACGCACCTTTGGCACATACTTTACACCCTTTAGTGCAAAGGACCCTGTAAGTGCAAGGACATTTCTGAAGTTATACAGGTTTTTCAGAGGACAGAATTGAGTTATTTCATGAGATACCTGGCTACTTTGGCAATTTTGAATGGCGCTGCCCCCATGTTTGTAATACACACCAGAAAGGGCTTGAGAGGTGACTAATGATAGACCACTGCTTAGAAACTCTGAGGAGAAACTGACATTTTTTTTTAATCTGCAGGTGTAGAATAGTCAGCATGTGCTGCAGCCATGGAGATTCCAAATGACTCCCAGCTTGTGCAGTCCACAGCCCTTAAGTTATATTAAGGTTAATTTGATGTCTACCCCTCCTCCCTCCCTCCCCCGCACGAATATGCTTCAGTCATTAAACAGCTGAACAAAGCTCCTAAACAATCCCAGGAGCACAGCAATAGAAAAGTTAAAGGAATACTACAGTCAACATTTGCAAACACATATGTTGTACAGAGTGTTTTGATTTGTGTGTTTAGTGCTGGTGTGTCTTTCCATTTGTTTGCTATCAGGAGTTTTTTCTCAGTGTGTTTACTAGTTTTATGACCTCTCCAACTAGTTTTACAGTCTCTGAGGATCTCCATATTACCCTGATTTATTGCTCTTCTTTTTCGTACAGTGCCTCCTGTCCCATGTATCAGTGATGCATCCAGGGACCACAGATTCAGCAAGTACTGGTTTATAGTCAATTTTAAAGCAATACAGCTGTGACTTTAAATCACTTTCCTTATCCAGTAGGCACTGAAGGCTACATTTAGAGTTTAACTATCACTTGAGGTCTAATTGACTAGATATTTTGTAAGAAAACAGCTGGAGTCTTTACTAATTATAGCATTGATGACCTAGGGTGTTTTGTGTGCTTCTTATGGCTGGAAGTAATTTGATGAAATTAAAAGCTTTAATAGCAAAAAATTTGCTCCTGCTGGCTAGACCTAGTCAAGCGTATAGAAAATAAAAATATTGAATTAGTTAACTAATCTCATAGATTTCATTAACTGGGTAACCAGAGTGGTGGACCAAGGGGGTGCAGTTGATGTCACCTACCTTGACTTCAGCAAAGCTTCTGATACTGTTCCACATACAAGATTGATTAATAAACTGGGTAGGCTTGGGATGGGTCAGAAGTTGGTCAACTGGGTGACAAACTGGTTGACAGGCAAAAAACAGAGAGTGGTGGTAAACGGTATACAGTCAGAAAAGATGCAAGTCACAAGTGGGGTACCTCATGGATCAGTCCTGGGGCCAGTCCTATTCAATATCTTTCTCAGTGACATTGCAGAGGGACTGGAGGGTAAGGTTTGTCTGTTTGCAGATGACACCAAGATCTACAACAGAGTAGATGATCCAGATGGGGTGGGCAGAATGAGAAGAGATCTGGATAAACTGGCAAAATGGTCGGAAGAGTGGCAACTGGGGTTTAACGCAAAGAAGTGCAAGATCATGCACATAGGGAAGAGAAACCCTGAAGCCACCTATAGGCTAGGAAGGGAACTGCTGGAAGAAACAGACTTGGGCACCGTCAACACAGATGACCTGAAATCATCTAAGCAGACCACTAAAGCAGTAGGTAAGGCTAGAACAATGTTGGGGTGTATTAGTAGGGGTATCGCAAGTTGTAAGAGGGAGGTAATAATCCCTCTTTACAAGACACTGGTTAGGCCCCATCTGGAGTACTGCATGCAGTACTGGAGGCCGCACCTTCACAAGGACATTAACCAAATTGAGGCAGTCCAGAGAAGGGCAACCAAAATGGTGCAGGGACTGCATCAGAAAACATATGAGGACAGATTAACGGAGCTCAATATGTATACCCTAGAGCAAAGAAGGGAGAGAGGTGATATGATCAAAATATTCAAACACCTTAAGGGCATTAACAGGATGAAAGAATCTAATATGTTTCAATATAAGAAAAATAGCAGGACAAGATGACACAGCAAGAGGGTAGAGGGAGGCCGATTAAGGGGTAATGTGAGGAAGTTCTTTTTCACAGAAAGGGTGGTGGATGCATGGAACAGCCTACCTCAGGAAGTGGTGAATATGAATACAGTGCAGGGCTTCAAACAGGCATGGGATAGGCATAAGGGAGCAATACAGATGAGTATGAATAGATACGCCATTGACAGAGCAAAGGCCGATGGCACATTCATTAGGTAGAAAAAGAAATGGGCAGACTGGATGGGCCTTGCCGTCCTTATCTGCCGTCAACTTCTATGTTTCCATGTTTCTATTTACTTGAGGCCAGAATATTAGGCTTCTAGCTTCAGATTACTACTGCAGTACTTTCCCTC
This sequence comes from Neoceratodus forsteri, assembly GCA_016271365.2. Classification (NCBI taxonomy): domain Eukaryota; kingdom Metazoa; phylum Chordata; order Ceratodontiformes; family Ceratodontidae; genus Neoceratodus; species Neoceratodus forsteri. Next base: position 543,200,733 of record CM028134.1, on the reverse strand, counting down.
ACTGAATCAGTGGTCCTGGACGCATCACTGTCAGATGAGACAGGAGGCTTTGTAGGACTAGAATATCCCTAAAACCAGATCAAAACACCCGGAGAATACAGAAGCAATGTCACATTGAAAACAGCTTGTCAGGCTTTCCTAGCTCCCTCAATGGCAATTTAACTCAAAATCCTAAAGATCAAATGCCTCCAACTTTCATGAGATTTGAAGCAAAGCTTCAATACCAGTTTCTGAATTTACTGGGCAGAAATGAGCCAGAGATCACAAGTGCCAAATTGTATTACCCTTTTTTTCTCCTATCCCTTCTGTGCTACAAAATGTAATGTATTCAAAGTATTATTTCTCCAGGCACTTGATCACAAGCTTTCAAACTTGTGAATGACCAATATATTGGGTGAATGTTATTCTCATATATGGACCCCTGCTGTTTGGACAATAGACTGTGGGTGATATTTTCGTGGAACATCTCTGACTCACCGATGGCTTCTGAGAGTGGCTAACCTAGCCAACTTCACAGACTTTCACAACTATTCTGTTTTAACGTCTTTGCTTGGTAATCTATTTGGTGTGACAGTGCTCATTAAGGACTTGTGCACTTACTAAAATGCTTCGATATCTATTTTGAAATATTCAACCAATGTGACTTTTTTTGTAATCTGGTCAATCTCTCTGTAATTCTGTGATTTTTATAATCTTTTATATTTTTCTCCTAATAGATTTATTGCGACTGGAATACAGCAGAGTGAATGGGGGGGGGGCACAAGGAGAGTGAGTTAGTTTATAATTTAAACAGGTTGCTCAAGCAATTTCTCATGTAGGTATTGTGATGCCATATCACTATTATGGATCTGATTGGAAACGTGATTGCATGAAAGGCAGGACAGTATTAAGCTATGGAAAGCCTTGATCCATAATAAAATGAAGTACAGCAAATGTACCATCTATTACTGGGATACATTCTCCTTCTAAAGCCTGGAAGGTGCCATCACCTTTATTGAAACCCAGGGGAGCCTGGGTGGTCAAGGAAAGCTATGACACTGAACTTTTATTCAATATAGCAGTGCCTCTTTCTTCTAATAGGGATATCCTAGGTACTATAAGGCCCTTATGAGTGCATCTAGTACAATGTGTATGCCATCTTATGAAGGGCTTGATTTTAATGCCATTATCTTTATGCTTACTGCTGAATGTACTCTATCTCACTTTTAGTTTTTGATTAGGATGATAAAGCATGACTCTTTTTGAAGGATACCCAGAGACAGTGCATCAACAGTATTATAGTAGTGGTACAACATTACCGGAATGTAATGTACAGTTTAGACAGAATTACATTGCTTATATTTGCTGACAGCCTGGTAACTGGTTATTGGATAAGTAAAACCAACAGTGAGTGCAGACACTTTATCCCACGCCAGTGTTCTGTAGCACAGCAATCTAATTCAAGGATTGTGTTTGAATCTATATTTTTCCTTCTAGATATTACTTCAAATTGATTACTTTTAGAACAGTTATTACTGTACTGACAATTTGTTAAGAAGTGACAGAGGTTGTCATTTAACTAATCTTTTTACAGTTTTTCTAGTTGCACTGCATAATTATTTAGGTAAATATTATGCTCAAATTACAGTACATATTTTAGATTTCAGAAATTTATAACATCTGTCTTTCATGTGCTTATTTATTTGTCTTTGCATTTACTTATATGATTTTACTTTATAAGTTCTGATAGTCACATTTTTATTTATCTTCCATAGATAATTACTTCAATCCAGTTTAGTAGAAGTGTTACAGAAGTAAGGGATATTCATAGGTATAATGAATTTTTGTTATAACTGGTTAGGAATTTTTAGAATAATGGCTTATTATTGACATTTATCCAGTTTTAAACCGTACTCATTTGGGTTTACTCTTAAGTTTTGCATACTATCTTAAACATTATGATGGCTTCAACAAACCTGACCATAGCATCCTGGAATGTGAAAGGTTTGGGTTCCCCCATCAAACATAAAAGTGTCCTAAATTATATGTGCAAGGAAAGAATTGACATAACTCTATTACAAGAGACACATTTGTTTCCAGAAGAAGTTGTTAAACTTAACAAAGGATGGGCAGGGCAAATGGAATAAAATTCTTTTAAGTATAAAATGAGGAGGGCTTTGATTTTAATTAGAAAAGGAATAAATGTTATTAAAGCATCTCGTTTAGCTGATCCCAAAGGCCGGTATCAAATACTGACAAGAGGTTTAAATGGCAGGAAGGTAGTGATATGTATAATTTATGCACCTAACAAAGAACAGGCTACCATTTTTGAAAATATTGCATTACAACTCAGCACCTTTCAAAATTATGAAATAATATGCGGAGGAGATTTTAATGAGGTAACCAACCCATTACTAGATAGTAGTAATCAAAAGGATTATGGTGTCCTGTCTAGATCCAGAAGAGACTTTGCACAACTGGGAGAAGATCTAGGCAAAGTAGTATCTTGGAGACAAGTACACCCTAAAAGAAGTGACCACTCATTCTTCTCCATGAGATGTAATTCCTACAGCAGACTAGATTATTTGTTAGTATCAAATGGATTGAGCACCAAAATAATTTCAGCCAATATCAAATGCATTATAAACTCAGACCATGGGCTCACCATACTTACTTTGATAATAGATAGAGACATCTAAGGGGTTGAGATGGAGGTTTAATGAAAGGGGAAATTGTTTAACCAGGAGAGGCACACTAAGCTGAAGCTTGTTTCTAAGTGTGACCTGGGAGCACAAGGAAGTTAAGTGACTTGCTCAGGGTCACACAGTATGCAAGTGGGGGCTGTGGGATTCAAACCCAGGTCTCCAGGCTTGCAGCTCAGAGCCTTAAACCACTATGCTATACTGCCTCTTCCCTAATTAGAAATAAAACATTTAAAGATCTTCTGGACAGCTCTGCAAAGGAATCCTTTCAAATAAATGATACTGAGGAGATATCGTATGCCAGTCTTTGGGATACTTTCAAAGCCTACCTCAGAAGGATAATAATTAGTTATGCAGCCACTAAGAAAAAAGACTCTATTAAAGAATCTCACTTATGAAAGACAATAAATTAAGATATCTAGAACAAGAATATAAAAAAGGTATTAAAACAACTGGCAGGCTACAGGAATTAATTGCACTGAAATACAATAACAAAATATATATATATATATATATATATATATATTCGGGCTGAATATGCCTTATTTAGGACCAAGTAGGTGTTTTGGGACTCAGGAGAAAATCTGATATATTATTAGTATATAGATTAAAGTGACGCATCCCAGAATATAATACCAGGAATCCTAGACAAAGCCAAATAAATAAAGGTCTCTAATAAGAACATTAGTACTGTAAAACTTGACATTTTCATTGTCAGATCATTTTCATTGTTTTCACTGAAGCACTAATTAGCACTAAAATAAATGTATGCTAATTAGTGCTATTAGTACTTGTTCCTTTATCACAAAATGAGCCACACTTACAGCCACCAAATCAGTTTACAAACATCCAGCAGCCCCCAAAACAATACCCTGCTAGCCCCTTAGAAGTAAGAAAGAAAATAACTAACCTACCAAGTAAAATCCACAAGAACCCTGTGAAAACAACAGCAGCAGCAGCTACTGTCCTGGAACACAACTGATCCTGTCCCCTGAATAGAGATTCCTTCAGAGTTTTTGGACATCTGCAACAATGAGGGTGATGAAGCTTTGACAAAAGGCCAGTGTCTTTCGCCAAAACAGTGAGTAAATAAGTCTCTGGGGCTGTGGGTCAGTCAGGATGCCAAGTCCAGGGTTTATGGAACAGTGAGATGTAATGACTGTTGTATGTGAGGGGTCTTCAAGGGAAAGACAGTTTCTGCATTACAAAGCCATGTACAGTCTGCACTATAGTAGCCAAGGAAGAGGCTTATGGAACAGTGAGATGTAATGACTGATGTATGTAGGGGGTCTTCAGAGAAAGAGAGTTACTGCATTACAAAGCCATGTACAGTCTGCACTACAGTAGCCAAGGATGTGTGTGTGTAAACAAAGGAATGGCTGGGTATGGGTCTATGGAACAAAAGGCGGGAGACCCCCCACCTGGCATAACAGGGCTCACCTCTACGGATTCACTTTGAAACACCAGTCACCTTTCTGTCAGGTATTGGCCAGTGCCAGAAGAGAGTGCCCAGATGGTGGGATGGAATAGAGGGTGGTAGTGTGCCACTAGTTAAAGAGTCCATGACATATGGAAGTTTAGGATCCAAGAATGGATTGTGTCTGTGTCATCACCTTATCTGCATTACCAGGAGTGTAGCCCCATGTGGGGTCCATCTATGCTTTTTGTTCAGAGATGTTGAATAAAGACACACTTTAGAATCCCATCTCCTGGTATTGGACATTATATTATTGATTCTAGTCTCTGGATTACTTTGGGTGCCCCTGTTCAGAGTAGTCAAACCTAATCACCATGCCTAGTGACACCTTTCTCCCCAAATTTCAGGTTATAAAAATGGAGGCATTGCGTCATAGGACCCAGGCCCCTCAACCTGTTCACTAGCCACACAGGCAGGGGTAGTAGCCCTCTCAGTTTAGCGCCGACTGGGGGTTACATCTTGGAGGCTACCACTGGGATTATGTTGAAATTTGGGAGAAAAGCAAGAAAGGTTGCTCGGGTGATGGCTAGCGTTTTGGCTATCTGGCAGTGGGTAGCCCAAAAAATGTGAAGCAACGTTTAACTAATGTGCCGCTGTGTGCTGTTATCCATGTGCTGCTATTAAAATGCCAACTGTTTACCAAGGCACAGTAAAGCCTGAGTCAGTATGCCCTAGTCCTGCATCAAAAAAGTACAGTGTTTGCCAGCTTTTGAATTTTATTGTGGAAAAAAAGTGGAAAACAGTGGGTAACAAAAGGAGACTTGTGCCCTAGAAGTTTGAAGTGCTTGCTTTATGAACTGGGGAAGCTAAGTAAAATGCCATGATAAATGGTTAAAATGGGCTCCCCCCAAGGAAGTGATTGAAGAAAAAAAAAGTGTGGTTTGCAGTTTGCTCGGCAGATTGCGTGAGAGAAAAACACGAGAGGAAAGAGGCCCATTTGTATGGCGTCAAGTGATTGGTGAGACTGCAATCAGTCCTGCCCCAAGCCAGCTCTAGAGCAACTGCACATCATTTGAGAGGAGAGTGAGTGGATTGTGTGAACTGGCTTGCCAGGAGGGCATCAGATGATTGAAAACACTGTTGAACTTTACAAAATTGACTTTTCTGTTCAAATTCGGGCTCAACCCACATCTCTATCGACTGGACTGTGAGTGTGGTGTTCAGAGGAACAATTGGCAGGATTGCCAACCCGCTTCCTTCCAGAGGCCTCCACGATCGGCTGCAGGCCGTTTTCTCCATCGATAAACAGCTACTGCTAACAGTGAGTACCAATCAAAATATTGCTCAAACTGGTGTGATTTACAACAAAAGCCAGCTGAATCTGTGTGTAGCAGTGTAATCGCTTTGTAAAGAAGGACTGTGCCAGTTTAACCAGCTAAAAGCAAGAATTCTAAGCAACAGACTGTGAGCATAATGATAGGTTCAGCATCAGTATAATTTTCAAAGCCAAGTGAGACACTGTTAGTTGTATGAGAGATGCAACGTAAATGCAGGCAATCCTGTGCTTGAAATACTGAGGCTTTAAGGGACTGTAAGCTAGAGCAATGTCTTCAGCAAGTGAAAGGTCCAATGTAAATCATATAAATGCACTAGGAAAGAGAACAGTGCAAGTTTGTGCAGTTTGAGCAGAGGTTATCAGTAGTGTGTGTAAATCGGATGCACAGTGGCTTGACCCAATTACAGAGATTTGATGCATCAGGAGTGCTGCCACTGCCATGATAGGGTGGGGCAGGCATGTAAACAAGCAGCAAAGAAGCCATTTTATAGAAAGTTTCTGATCAATGTTTTGGACTTGAAATAACCAAGCATATTGTTTGTTTCTCTGCAGTCATGGCTTGGATTAGCCCTCTACCTGGATCATGCCCGGGCTATGATAGTTGAAGAAGTAAACAAACTGAGAAACATTGAGAAAGTATTACTATGGGGAAAACTGCCTCCTCTTGAGGCAATTCCTGGTTATTCGTCTGAGTGTGTGTAATGTGTTAAGGGCTGGAAGAGATGTCTTTGTGGTTCCTCACTGCTCTGGGTGCCTGGAAAGTATGGATTGACAGCAGCCCCAAGATCGTTTGGCTCCTACATGGACAAAATTACAAGAACCTGCAGTTGCAGCATGCAGCACCAGGCAGAGCTTGAAATGGGAGGTTCAGAGGTGTGGAAAAGCTAGAGGTACAGATGTACAGGCAGCACAGACAACTGATGACTCCGTGTCCAAGCCACTAAGGGGAGAGGGAGCATCAGCCGACCCATGGATAGAGGGGCCTAGTCCAAGTCTTGTGGGAGAGGACGAACTGAGAGAGGCCTTTGAGTGGGAGGTCTTAACCTCCGCGCCTAGTGAGGAGTGGACAGTCTCAGGAGTGTGGACGACTGCTCACTCCTGGGCACAGATTCTCAGCGAAGACAATGAGGGGGGAACCCATTTGTCCTGAAGAAGAAGGCGTGGGTTCACAGCCTCAAGCTCCTGGTTTAGAGGGATGCATGGAAGAGAGTGGTGTTTCCACAGCCCTGGCTTGGAAAGAGCCAGGGATCCATTTTGTGTATCACTAAGTATGAGAAGCTGGCAGAACCAGCACTAGCTGCCCTAAGCCAGGTCAGAGGTCTCAAGTTGACCAAATCTAGTAAAGAGGAAAGACTAGTTCGTAGGAAAGTGAATGAGCTCTTCAGAATTTCATTTTCTACCTTTCCTAGAAAAGTCTGGGAAGAAATAAAGAGGTGCAGGAAATCCTGGATTATGGAAGAGGCCATGAAACATGTGCATCCTGGGACAAGTAAATTTGTCAGAGATCGTATGTTGCAAGAAAAGTTCAAGCAATGGAAGGTGGGCAGGACTCTGCTTATTGACACTGTTCGGATCGTGGACAGCAAGGGACATGAATCCTTTCATGATGTGAATTATGAGCGCCCTGATGGGGTAATAATTCATGCACCTGACCCATTGTGCTATTTCCCACAATGCAAAGACCTTCCTATGAATGTGCCCATGCCCCCAAATGGAGAGCAGAGCAGTGGTAGCCAGTGCTGCCATTCCAGCAGTTGCCATACCTATGTTGTTCTGCCAGTCTGGACATCCAGGACCAAGGTGCCCCAATTCTTCAGTAATTGCAATAAACTCCCACGTCCATAAAGTTATGAACTGGCTATTCCAGAAGATGTCAGCTCCAGAGAGGACACCAGCCCAGTTGTTGCAGGATCGGATGACTTCAGTCCAGCTGTGTGTTTCTTCTTCTTTTTCCTGCCCAAAGGTACCATATTCTAGATGACATCAGCCAAGCTGTTTCCCAGAGCGTCATCCTGTCATGTTTGGAAGATGTCTGCCCAGCTGTATCAGAAGAATGCTGCCAGGGAGAGTCTTCTCGAGGACACAGGTGTCGGTATGTTTTCCATTCTACAAGGGACTGGTGAGTCTAGATTTTTCAATTTTTCTGACATTTGCAGTACACATCCTACACCAGCAGACATTCTTTGTGACTGTCCTCAAAGACTCTCCCGTACGGGACATTTGCCTACAGATCTTTGCTTCACCGGGCTCCGGCCCAGGAGAGACTCTTTATTGGACTTACCTTCAGGCCTGTATTTAGTCACTAGTTGGGACTTTGTAGGGCCTTCCATCCCCAAAGAACTGCTAAATGTGTGTTGTAAATATTCTGTATATACTGTTTCTATTTTCTACCTTTTCTAAAAAAATGCTTTTTGGGTTTCTCCAGTGTCAGATGGTTGGGGCTTGTTGGTTTGTTTATGTCTTAGTTAGACAGGACTGTAATTGCAGATTAGGGAGGATGTTTTTCTTTTTTTGTCTTGCAGGTATTCCTGGAGAAGCAGCGAAGACAAGACAAGAAGTGGATTGGGACTCATTGGAGTTCAGTTTTGCTTTAGTTCGTAGTAATTAAAGTATTGTTGTAGAAGTTAACTGTGTTTTAACTTGTTTTCTTCCACAGGTGTGTGGTTGCAGGTGTCAGGGTTGGGGAGGTCCTCTTTAGTGTTTTTGTTTGGGTAAAAGGCAGATAGGATTTCCCTGAGGGGCTAGGGGAATAGACAGGCTGTGGCCTGACCTGCAGTAGGGCTGCAGTACTGATCTAATGAGGGCTATGCTCTTGACAATTCTACCAGAGCCACTAGGTACCCATAGTCAGCGGGTAGAGTGAGGCGATGTGTCAGCCGATGACCTCTGGGCCTTAATGTTACCTGCCTGTGCCTGGCACATGGTAGGAGAGGGCCTGATCACCCTTTCCACCAGTAGCACAGGGGTAGGATGGCCCAAGCTGGGTGTTAATGACTGGGGACAGTCATTTTCCTAGCTCAGGGTGAGTGTAACCCCTGTTACCGGTTACTAGAACCCTAGTTAGATCTAGTGGCACTCAGGGACAGGCAGCTAGTGAAACTCCACTTAAATGGATTTCACTATGTCTTGCTCTGTTTTCAGTCTCTGCTGAACTGGGGCTATGACATCATTTAAATTCTGCAGCAGCATAAGCCACAATGGAATGTTGCAGTTGGGAGTTAGGTAGAACATTGAGGGAATTTCAAAGTCAGTCTAGAGTTGACCATTGAAGTCAACAGTCTAGTCTGCAGTCTGAATCAGTCTGCTGAAGCTGAAGGAGGCTCAAAGAGGAAGGATGTAGATCCTGCAGTGCAGTGGAGGGAGGGGTGCCCTGCAGGAGGCAGCCCCTGCCCTCAGCTCTGACACAGAGCTACCTTAGGTGTGTGCTTCCACCATAAGAGAGCACAGGAACCAACTCCCAGGGCAACCCCTGGCCTGGGAAAAGGAAGGCTGTCTGACGAAGGTGCTGGGGCACTACAGTTTTGGAGGAATAGAGATTCCTTCAGAGTTTTTGGACATCTGCAACAATAAGGGTGATGAAGCTTTGACAAAAGGCCAGTGTCATTCACCAAAACAATGAGTAAATAAGTCTCTGGAGCTGTGGGTCAGTCAGGATGCCAAGTCCAGGGCTTATGGAACAGTGAGGTGTGATGACTGTTGTATGTGGGGAGGTCTTCAAGGGAAAGACAGTTTCTGCATTACAAAGCCATGTACAGTCTGCGCTATAGTAGCCAAGGAAGAGGCTTATGGAACAGTGAGATGTAATGACTGATGTATGTAGGGGGTCTTCAGAGAAAGAGAGTTACTGCATTACAAAGCCATGTACAGTCTGCACTACAGTAGCCAAGGATGTGTGTGTGTAAACAAAGGAATGGCCGGGTATGGGTCTATGGAACAAAAGGTGGGAGACCCTCCACCTGGCGTAACAGGGCTCATCTCTACGGATTCACTTTGAAACACGAGTTACCTTTCTGTCAGGTATTGGCCAGTGCCTGAAGAGGGTGCCCAGATGTTGGGATGGAGTAGAGGGTGGTAGTGTGCCACTAGTTAAAGTGTCCCTGACATATGGAAGTTTAGATTCCAAAAATGGATTGTGGCTGTGTCATCACCTTATCTGCATTACCAAGAGTGTAGCCCCATGGGAGTCCATCTATGCTTTTTGTTCAGAGATGTTGAATAAAGCCACACTTTAGAATCCCATCTCCTGGTATTGGACATTATGTTATTGCTTCTAGTCTCAGGATTACTTTGAGTGCCCCTGTGCAGAGTAGTCAAACCTGATCACCATGCCGAGTGACACCTTTCTCCCCAAATTTCAGGATATAACAAGCATTTGTCAATGCCGAATGTTTGCTTGCTGGCATTGGCATTGGTAGTGCAGAAGTTACAGAGCTGCATAATAGGAATGGCAGTGAAGTATTAAACTGAAGCCAACCCCACCACCACCCTGCAGAGAGTGACAGGCATTGGGGTGTGCCTTTGGGTCGTCAGGCATAACGGCCACACCATTTCACCACACCCTAACCTGCAGACACTGACAAGTGTCACGGTGTGCCTTGGGGTCTTTGGCCCTTATGCACACCCTATTCCATCAGGAAATATGGTGAGATGGGTGCGGTATAGGAGAATGGGGTGAACTTTGGGGCCGAAGAGTCCAAGGCATACCTCGATGCCTCTCACTGGTTGCAGGGTGTGGAATGGTATGAGCATTGCAGACAAGAATCCCAAGTCACACCCCTGATGCCTGTCATTCTCTACAGGGTGGGGCGTTATGGTTGGAAACCCTAACAGGTCAGGCATTCGTTGGTATTTTCACTCCAAATTTTCAACATTTTTTTGAGACCCCCACCTCATGAACAGTGGCAATATCAGTTTGTTAGCCGGAAGCTGCTTATGCACAGCGACTACGGCATTTAGCACCACAGGTGCAAAAACACATTCTGAACAGGATGTGAAAATGACAGCTGTACTGTTCATGGGAGGAAAAATGGCAATGTTGCAAATCTGCAGTAAAAATATTAAAAAAACTGGTGAAGTCACGAGTGTGCATAGAAACTGTGCAACGCACACCCGTAATGTAATTAGTGTGGGCATTTTTTACAGCAGATTGTCAACTCAGGCATTTTGGGACCTCTGATCATGAACAGTGTCACTGTGATTTTCTTTATCTGTCCCGAACAATGATTTCCCACAGCGACCACGCATCTCTGTGCTGAAAGTGTGAAAACACATTTCGGCCATGTTGTGAAAAATGACAGCTGTACTGTTCATAAGGAAGTGTGGAAAAATGCAACTGGTGAAAATCTGGACTGAAAATATTACAAAGTCATGAACTTACGAGGGTGCGTGGAAACTGCGTAATGCTGACTCGTAACACAGTCATTTTATGGACTTTTGTCACCAAATTTTCAACATAGCCATTTTAAGACCTCTGCTCATGAACAGTGTAACTGTGATTTTCTTAATCTGTCCCAAACATTGTTTACGCACCGACTGCACCATTGTGTGCTACATATGCGGAAAGACATTTTAGGTGACATGTGAAAATGGCAGCTGTACTGTTCATAAGGAAGTGTAATAAAATGGCAATGTGGAAAATCTGAGTGAAAATATTGAAAATTCACAAATTCTGCGTGCATAGGAACTGCCAATGGGCTACATAAAACAGTCATTTAGGAATTTTTTCACCAAATTTTCAACATAGCCATTTTAAGACCTCTGCTCATTAAAAGTGTCACTGTGATTTTCTTAATGTGTCCCACACATTGATTTCACACACCGACTGCGCCATTGTGCGCTACATGGGCGGAAACATGTTTTGGGCAAGATATGAAAAATGACAGCTGTACTGCTCATAAGGAGGTGTGGTAAAATGGCAATGTTGAAAATCTGGAGTGAAAATATTGAAAATTCATGAACTACGAGCATATGCGTAGGAACTGCACAATGCACGCTCGTAAAACAGTCATTTTTAGGAATTTTTCCACCAAAATTTCAACATAAGACTTTTGAGAGCCCACCTTATGAACAGCGGCAGTGTCATTTCATTACTTGGTCCCAAAAGGTGATTTCGTGCAGTGACTACGAAATCACCCTTCGGGCCCGAATAACGCCATGACAGTGCAATAATTCATGAGGAGGGGTCCCAAAAACCCCATGTTGAAAATGTGGGCCCAAAATTCCCAAAAATGCCTGAGATATGCAAAAAAGTTGAAAAAACCCTATCATTATACATTATACAGCTTACGGCATTTCCTCAGTTAGTAGTCGGCTTTGAAGAGTGCAGGCGTGTTCCGGTCCACCAAAGATCATCGCGCCAGATTCCGGAGTAAGTATGGGGTGAGGGGTGTGGGGAGGAAGGTGCGCAGTGGGTGGGCGCGGGTGGGGGCAGACACAGCGAGGACCATTTTCGATTTTCAGGTGTGTTTTTTAATGAGGACGGCGTGGGGCGTTTGCTACACTGGGGTGGGCTCCCAGCGTGGCAGAAGACCGACTGGTTGAGGGAGTGGAGCCGATGGGGATTGGGCACCCCGTCGGCTATCACGAGTGTAATCACGCTGGGGTGGGCACCCAGCGTGGCATATGGAAGCTGTGTTTTGGGGGGTGCAGCACAGCCCGGCGGGGATTGGGCACCCCCGTCGGCTATACAGTGTGTGCATGGGGGGGAGGGCAGCACGCAGCATATGTGTGTGTGTGTGTGTGTGTGTGTGTAGGGGGAGCGCGCATGAGTAGGCGATATCTGAACGCTGCTCACTGAAGCATAGCTCCCCTTTTCAACTGTACGCCACTGCATTTTGGAGCTGTCATAGACAGCTCTAGCAGGCATTGGAGAACTGCGGCCGTGCCTGCAAACACACTGACTGAATTGGAAGAGGGCTGACACACCTCCGAAAACTCGGATGATGGCACTATGTTTCTTGCACATGTGTGCAAGCAAACATAAAAATGGAGGCACCACGTCATAGGACCCAGGCCCCTCAACTTGTTCACTAGCCACACAGGCAGGGGTAGTAGCCCTCTCAGTTTAGTGCTGACTGGGGGTTACAAACATCCAGGCTTCAATTTGATTTTGACACTGTCCAGAAATGGTTCAGGTCAAATCAATTATTTCTAAATGCAAAGAAAACAGTCTCCATGGGTTTTGAAAGGCAGAGGCTGTGTAGGCTCCCCTCCTGCCCTACCTTCCAAACCCTTGATGGGGGTACAATTGATGACATACCCTCATTTAAATATCTTGGTGTCTGGCTGGACTGACACCTTGGTTTCTCTCAGCACATACATGCCATTCACAAAAACTTCACTCCATGCTTGGTGCCCTTTATTGGAACAAAAGCTGTATCCCTATACCTGCTCACTGAAATTTCATCTCAAAGATGATCCTCCCCATCTTTGATTATGGTGACATTGTCTACTGTGCTGCTCTAAGCCCACCTTGGCCAGACTTGACCCCTCTTCCACTCCTTCTGTCATTTTGCCTTGGCGCCCTCCCTGTACTTACCACTGTTCTCTATACTCTGCTGTTTCCCTCCCACCCTTGGTAGATTGCCACCTAACCCACTGTGCATCCTTCATTTTAAATTCTGGTTGGCTTCTCTCCCCTCTTATCTCAGCTGCTTCTCTCCCTATGCCTCCTTCCTCTTATTCTCTCTGTAACTCTGGCTATCGCTCCCTACTGTTCCTTCTCGTAAATCCCTTGCTGGACAGAATGCTTTCTCTTTCCACTTTCCTAGTATCTGGAACTTTCTTCCCTAGCATAGCTCTGCCTCCTCCAAATGCTCTCTTTCCTCTCTACTTGACCCACACCAATCCCTCCTGCTAATGTCTATAGCCCAATATCATGCCTCCTCCATTCCTCTTTCCCTACAATCTTCCTGTCCCCAAGCACCTACACCTCTCTCTACCTCCCTTGTCCCAATTCTAACATATTCCAACCTCTACACACTCCTCTCCCTGTCTAAACCTCCCATCCTCTTTCCCTCTTAAACCTTTTATCCCTCCTGGCCTCCTTCCCTTCTAGCTCTCTCTCTCTCTCTCTCTCTCTCTCTCTCTATCTCCTCCCCCTCATCCTCACCATTCCACAAATTACCTCTACTCATTCCCATTCTTCCTGCATCCTCTTCCTCCTCCCCCTCTACCATCTCCACTCTCCTCCCCCTTCCCTTATCCTATCTCCTTCAATTGCCTGGGAGTGCCTGGTATCTCACACTCCTGTTGTAATTCAGTTTGCATTGTTATGTAAAGAAGTGCATGATAATGTATATGGGGCACAAAAACCCTGGCACAATGTATCAGTTGTGGGGAGAGGATATAGCATGCACCAAGCAGGAATGGGATCTTGGGGTTATCATCTCTGATGACCTCAAGGTAGGGAAACAGTGTGACAAGGCAGCAGGTAAAGCAAATAGGATGCTGGGATGCATAGGCAGGCATCACCAGCAGGAAAAGGGAGGTCATAATTCCACTATACAAGACACTAGAGAGGCCCCACCTGGAGTACAGTGTACAGTTCTGGAGACCTTACCTACGTAAGGACATAGACAGGGTAGAGAAGGTTCAGAGGAGGGTAACAAAGATGGTACATGCCATGGATTGCATCACAAGTCCTATGAGAACAGGTTGAAGGAGCGGAATATGTACTCCCTGGAGGAAGGAGGGAGAGGGGATATGATAGAGACATACAAGTATCTTACAGGGAGGAACAGGGTGCAGGAATACACTATTTTAAGTGAAAAGATGTTCCAGGACTAGAGGGCATGGGATGAAGTTGGAGGAGGGCGATTCAGAGGAAGCGTGAGGAAGAATTTCTTCACAGAATGGGTGGTGGACAAGTGGAACACCCTGCCAGACAAGTGGTGGGGCTGAAACAATCAGGGATTAGAATGCGCAGGATAGACATAAAGGAGTTCTGGAGGTCAGGGTAAGGGCAACAGACTTCTAGAAAACATAAACTGAACTTACAAGCTCAAATGGGCAGACTGGGTGGGCCATGGGCCCTTATCTGCTGACACTGTCTATGTATCTATGTATTAATTATGCCAATTTGTTATCGTGTTGCTGTACATTCCTAAGTCCCATTGCTTTATCATATTACTGTGCTTTTTACTTGTTGTTATGTACTTATCCCTTCCCTTTCCCCAGGACACATCTGAAATTAGCTTTATGGTTCAGTATGTCTTTCCGGTAAATCACTTTTAAATAAATAAAACTAAATAAAAAGATAGTAAATTGATTATTCCTAGATCACCACTTTTAATGAGCAAATAGATAATATCCTTATATGAGGTTCAAATGACTGCCGCTAGCGTCTGAAAAAAGAAGCTAAAACCTTAGTTTCAAATTCAAATGGTGGTGGATATACAAAATTTTAATATGTAAATAAGGACAACGAAAATTGTTTAATGATCTGTATTCATTTCTGTTAAAGAATCTCCAGGCCTTCTAAATATTAACTTTCTGAGCACAGCTGTCCAAGATTTCGTCCAGTTTAAAGCTGGCAAATCCATTGGACCAAACTGAATTCCCAGTATCCATTAAGGGTCATTAGAAATGATCATTAGAAATGGGGATGCCAACAACTGATTCTGTAGCTGGAAGTGGTTCCAACTTTCAAGCCAACACTCTTAGCTTTATTAATGGCAGAGACAGAAAACTGGCCATGAGTATCTACAGCCCTCATTATCAGTACAAGATTCTGTATCAGCAACAAACAGGCAGATGTCATCTGCAAAATCAATAATTTTTTTATTTAGTCTTTTGGTGCCCCGCTCCACTTTGTCGGGCATCCACCTGGTCAAGGATCCCTCAGCTGCAGCATCCCCAGATGAGCCGCACTCCTGGGACCCCCTGGATTACCCCCAGGGCAGAGCACCCGGCCCCTTAGGGCACTGCAAACAATGGGATAGGGTGGGAGTCAGCCTGGGAGCTGATTGCAGCTCAGGGGCAGGCTTCATTTAGGCAGCTGAGGCAGGCTGATTTATTCCCTCTGTGAGGCGGGGAATGTGCAATGATGCCAGCGTCCATGCCCCAGGAACCTTGTGGACATCAGTTGCTGTGGCACTGCTGGCCTCCACTAGGAGTCCCCAATGTACCGATGATGACCCTCACCCTCCCCAGAGAAGGAGAGTAGTTGAAGGACACTCAATCCTTCTCCCCAGCCAACCCTCTGGCGCCTGAGTCTGTTCCCGAACCGGGTTACCGTGCCGAGTGGAAATCCAACCACTGCGCCAGCGCAGCCCTGCATAGTCAGTCATTTTTAGTGGTGCTGCAGAAATGGTGGCTTACCTGCCATTTGGAAGGAGTTAGCCTAATGCTGTCCCTGCCCCACTGCTCCTAGCAGTGTATTGTGCAGCTGCACAGGCAAACCTCAGTCAGCAGCATGAGGATGGAGACCAACACCATCACATGCCACTGCTCCGAGCCTGGGAAGGTACTGAGGAAATGGGGAGACTAGCTACTTTATCTACTGTGCCTTTGTTACCTTCTTAAGCAGCAGATCAATAGCAAAAATATATAACAGGGGACTCAGGGGACATCATGGATGAATCCTGATTTTTATTAGGCAAGGGATTCCAAAGCAGCCATTCACCAATGGAATAACCAGGGTGCCATTATAAAGCTACTTCATCCATAAAATAGATTCTGGGAGAATTCCATAGTACCTCAGAACCTCGAATAAATAGAAGTGTGATACCTTGTCAAAGGCCTTTTCTTGCTCAACAACAAGGCACACCACTGATCACCTTTGATTACCCAATTCAAAAACCTCCTAAACAAAAAATATGTTTTCCTAAATTATTATATCCAGGACTGAGCAAGTTTGAGCTGGCTCATTTAGAACTTACCAGTGGTTTGTAGATGCTTGCAGAACAGTTTGGACAACATTTTAAATTCTGAATTTAATAAGCTAATCGGCTTCAATTCCTCAAATCACATTTCTCACCTTTGTTAAAAAGAAATACCAGAGGAGCTTTCCCAAAGGTTCGACATACGGTATTAGAAGTCAAAATATACTTGAAAAGACAACAGGTGCAAAAATTCACTCACGATATCTGAGAAAGTCTTATAAAACTAGTTTGAGATTCCATCTTCCCCTGGGGAAGAACCACTATGTAAGTCTGAGATAATATCAGCAATTTCTCCCACTGTAATTGGCATAGTAAGATCAGATCTCTGTGTATCTGTCAAAACTGCAAAGATAACATTTAAAAAAGAGCCCAAGTTCTGACCTGAGCTGTACTCCGAACCAGAAGTATTTGCAGCAAATTCATCTACTACCTTTAGCTGTTCAGCTGTATTGTTTCAGACAAAGCCATTCCCTGTCTTAAAGAGCCCATTATTAATTTGTCCGTAGAGATTTTAGATGTGCAAAGGGTCACCAAATGGGATTTTTCCCCAGATTTCATTATAGCTTCTAATGAACTAGCCTGATCATACTGAAATTTAAACATTTTATTTTTCATTTCAAGGTATCTATCTGAGTCCTGTAGTTCCCATTTCATAAGTGCCTTGTACAACTGATCTCTGAGGGCCAAATACTTTAAATATGTAATCCATTGTGTCTCTTTATCATATGTGGTTAATAGCAATTTTATATCAGTTTTTATAGCATTCCACCAAATAAGTGGATCGCTATAAATATAAAAACTGTAGCTCTGCCTTTTATAACTGCAGTAATTGCAATTTAACAACAGGAAGTCCCAAAAGGGATGTATTCAACTTCCATCTATTGTTACCACTAGAAGGAAGGGCTGGGCCTGTACTACAAATACAATCTAAGAGATTATTATCCAAAAATTCTACTGTAGTATACAAATTATATTTAACTGAAGACATATTAGGGGAACAAAAAAATTTGTCCTTCCTAGTGGAGATTTTATTCTGAAAATAGGTATGTCCTCCATTTGGGTGTAGACAGCGATATGCATCTGCAAGGCTCACAACTGGCAGAATATTCTGTGCATTCCTCTGGGTTGACACAGTTCTTGGGCTCTTTTTTAAATGTTATCTTTGCGGTTTTGACCGCTGGTGCTACTGACGGCCATACCTCTAGAGACAGCCCTGGTTCAATTCTGTTGTCCCACTCAGGGTCTGGTATCCATTTGCCACTCTCATCCTGCATCCACCCTGCTCTTCTCAGAGCTTTCTTCTGAGACCAGGTAGATGACTGTGAAGATTATCAAGGGAATGTTGAATACATTTAGCAACCGGCACTTTGCTGTGAAAACTTTGCTGTGTTCTTGCTGCTTCAGCTGTTTGCCAATGTTAGCCCCTGTCCGATACAACTGATTATCAACCTGAGAGGCCAGCGTTTCTTTATCACCAGTTAACTTCAGGTCAGATTGTTTAATTTCACTTTCTGCAGACTGTTTGGCTTTTGACAATGTTTTAAGGTTACTTTCCCATTGTTATGTCTTTCTTTGCCCTCTGTCAGCATTCTTAACAAATCGCTCTTTCTTTCCTGCATTTCTGCTTCAAGTTTTGTTTCTGCAGCCATAAGTTCGTTAGCTTCATTAGTGACATCCATAGACTCAAAATCCATACCATCAGTTTCTATCAAATCTGCATAATCTGTGTTCTCTAGAATAAAACATTAGACTTCTGAATAGAGACAGTGAGTGCCATTACAGTCAAGACAGAACTGCCACGACAGTCAATTGCCTGAGAGACTGTAAGGTCCAGATGGAGCTAGACAGACAGAAAAAAGTGATTTCAGAGTAGCGTTTTTTCCCTCTACACCTTGCCACTGCCATCCAGTCAACACTTGTCATTGCTGAAGACTCTTACATAGTAGTGGCAGAGAAGGCTTGGAGGAAGTTCAAAAATGATGAACATAAAAGTTCCCTTGTGGAATGAAGCTTCATTGTGGCTGAGCGGCAGGTTGCATAGTTTGCTTCTGCGCATGCCCTATTACGTTCAGTAACCGCTGTGTACGTACACACAAATTGTGTTCCTGTTTTAACCTGTTTAGCTTGCCTGTTCATCCTCTAAGGTACAAGAAGGCAGCAAATGATCCCATTCCAAGCCTGTCTTGCCCTACCAGATTTGAGTTATCAAAGTGCAGGTTTGCCATATTTTGTATATGACTAGTTACAGTTGGTACAGAAGTTAGGGCCTGAGGTGTTTTTTTTTTCCAGTGCTGATTTATTACCCCACTGAGCCATTTTACCCTATTCCTTTCTTTGGGTCATGCTGCTGTGCTCTTGACCCTCAGCTCCATCAATCGCTCCTCCACCATTCCGGCCAAGGGGTTCTACATGCAGAGGCCCCAGGGTACCAATGACCATCATTTAGACCACCTGGTGCACATACTTCCCTTTTTCTACTAAGTATCACCCTTGACCCCATGGCATGAGATGCTTACATCAGCCTTAGTGCTACAGGGTCCCTGCAGCAAGAGGCAAGCTCCCTGACCCAGCCTCAGGGGTCACTGTGGTGCTGCAACTCACCATCAACCCATCCCTGACTGAGGCACACTGCTGATCAGCAGCTATCTCAGCTGGGCTGAGCCGAGCCAATGCAACAACAGGAGTTCACTCTAGGATTCAAGCCATCTGCAAGGCAGCCCAACACACTATCACTGGGCCATCTGGGCGGCCCAGGACCTGTTTGATAAGAGACCTGAGCTGTGCATGGACTGTGTCAGAGGGGCATAGCTCAGGCCATTCTGTGGCACCATTTTGTGTCACTCAGAACAGTTCTGCCATTTACTTGTATGCAAATCTGCTCTGTCAGCCAATCACAGAGTCAGCAGAGTAGATCTGCATTCAAGTGAGTAGTGTGACTGCTCTGTATGCTATGAAATGGTCCCATGGAATGGGGTCATTTGTTAACATCACAGAGCTTCTTATAAATTCAGTTTTAAATAAGCATTTGTCAATGCCGAATGTTTGCTTGCTGATATTAGCATTGGATGTGCAGGAGTTAGACAGATGCAGAATAGGAATGGCAGTGAAGTATTGAACTCATGCCAATCCTGCCTCCACCCTGCAGAGATGGACAGGCATTGGGGTGTGCTTTTGGGTTGTTGCCCATAATGCTCACAGCATTTTACCTCACCCTATCCTGTAGACACTGATAAGTGCTGAGGTGTGCCTTGGGGTGTTCAGCTTTACAGTCACCCCATTTCATAAGCACATACACTGAAATGGTGCAGTACAGGAGAATGGGGTGAAGTCTGAGGCTGAAGAGTGCAAGGACACCTCGATGCCTGTCACTGGCTTCAGGGGTGGGGTGGGATGGCATGAGCATTACAGCCAGAGATCCAAGTTACACCTCTGATGCCTGTCAGTCTGTACAGGGTGTAACATTATGGTTAGAAACCCTAACGCCCTGGGCGTGTGTTGGTATTTGCACTACAAATTTTCAACATGGCCTTTTTGTGACCCCCACCTCATGAAAGCATTTGGGACCTCTTCTCATGAACAGTAGCACTGTGATTTTGTTAATGTGTCCCGAACTGTGAGTTCCCACAGTGACCGTGCCATTCTGCGCCAGATATGTGAAAACACAGATCAGGCAGGATGTGAAAAATGACAGCTGTACCATCCATAGGGAGGTGTGAAGAGATGGCAATGCTGAAAATCTGTTGTGAAAATATTAAAAATGCTCAAAGTTCCGAGCGTAGGTGGAAACTGTGCAACACATGCTTGTACTGCAGTCATTTAGTAGAGTTATTTCACCAGATTTTCAACATAGGCATTTTGTGACCTCTGCTCATGAACACTGTCACTATGATTTTCTTGATCTGTCAGAAACATTAATTTACCACAGCGACCGCGCCATTGTGCGCCAGATGTGCAAATGCATATTTCTGGAAGGATACGAAAAATGACAGCTGTACTGTTCATAAGGAGGTGTGGCAAAATGCCAATGTTGAAAATCTGGATTGAAAATATTACAGATTTGCGCACTTCCAAGCATACGTGTAAACTGCGCAACACACACTTGTAACACAATCATTTTGTGGACTTTTGTCACCAAATTTTCAACATAGGCATTTTAGGTCCTCTGCTTATGAACAGTGTCACTATGATTTTCTTAATGTGTCCTGAACACTGATTTCCCACAGCGGCCCCTCTATTCTGCACCGGATGTGTAAAACACATTTTGGCCAGGATGTGAAAAATGACAGCTGTACTGTTCATAAGGAGGTGTGGAATAATGCCAATGTTGAAAATCTGAGGAAAATATTACAAATTACGAAGTTATGAGCATGTGTGAAACTTCAGCAACACATGCTCGTAACACAGTCATTTTATGGACTTTCGTCACCAAATTTTCAACATAGGCATTTTAGGACTTCTGCTCATGAACAGTGACAAAAATAATAGCTGTACTGTTCATAAGGAGGTGTGGAAAACTGCCAATGTTGAAAATCTGGATGAAAATATTACAAATTCAGAAGGTACGAGCATGCGTGGAAACTTTCATGATACGCTTATGAAAACAGTAATTTTTGGATTTTTTCCACCAAATTTCCAACTTAGGCTTTTTGAGAGCCCACCTCATGAACACTGGCACTGTCATTTCATTACTCAGTCCCAAAAGGTGATTCCACACAGTGACTGCGAAAGCACCTTTTGGGACAGAATAACGCCGGACAGTGGCTGAATTCATAAGGAGGGGTCCAAATAACCCCATGTTGAAAATTTGGTGCCAAAATTCCCAAAAATGCTGGAGATATGCGCCAAAATTGAAAAAAACGTATTTATGGCATTATACAGCTTACCGGCATTTCTTCAGTTCACGGTTGGCTTTGAAGAGTGCAGACGTGTTCCCGGTCCACGAAGATCGTCATGCTGGGCTCCAAGGTAAGTATGGGGTGAGGAGTGTGTGGGGGAGGCAGGGTGCATAAAGGGTGGAGTGCGGGTTGGGGGAGGGGCCACCAAACTCAACAAGGGACCGTTTTCTGTTTTATAGGTTGTAAAAAAAAAAATTGTGGGATGTTTTTACTTTTACAGGGACATTTGGCACACTGAGGTGAGCTCCCAGCGTGCCACCTGAGTGTTTTTTTTTGGGGGGAGCTGTAGCCGACAGGGGATTGGGCACCCCCATCGGCATATACAGGGGGGAGAGCAGAGGGGAATTGGGCAACCCACTTGGCACACAACAAATTGGGGGGTACATTATGCCGATGGGGAGTGGACTCTCATCGGCAAATTGAACTGGAAAGGGGACTGAAGCTAATAGGAATTGGGCCCCCATCGGTAAAGAAAGACTGTTGGGGGCACATGATGCCGAGGGGATTGGGCACCCTCAGCACACAACAAATGGGGAGGGGTTACAATATGCTGACGGGAGTGGCCCCCATCGCAAATGAACTGGGTTGGGGACGGCAAGTTACCGCCCTGCAGTAATGGTCACTCCCTTATTGCAGCAGTGGATTTGCTTCAAGGTGGTGGCACGCTGGCTGAACTAGTGTCAGCAGCAGCATGCCACCGCATTGGGGAAAGCGGGCCAAGCCTCAAAAGGCACTGGAGCCATTGGCCCCCACAGTGCTGCACCTCCAAAACCCCGCTTCTCTCCTAAGCTGTGATGAAATGTTTCTTGCGCATGCGCACAAACAAACATAAAAAACGAGGTATTCAGGGTTTTTTTTTTTTGCAAAAGCCAAACCAGGGACTTAGCCTTTGGGGCAGGCTTCTCACCAGTTTGTGCAGTTTTTCTGTAACTGCCATGGTACAGCAATTTGGATTCTGTTTCCTGCTGAGAGAAGCTCAGAGCTCAATCTCAGTAACCTGCACATGGTGCCATGCAGACATATAGTACATGGTGCAAAAAGACTGCACTATCTGCAGCTGGCTACATGCATCACTCTTGTGGAAACTTATAAAAGAAAACACTCCAAAATGTAGCAGTTATACAATGGTGGCACAAGCCGCAAGTTGCCAATGGAGGAGGCAGTATAGCGCAGTGGGTTAAGGCTCTGAGCTGCAACTCTGGAGACCTGGGTTTGAATCCCACAGCTACCTAGGTGTATACTGTGTGATCCTAAGCAAGTCACTAAACTTCCTTGTGCTCCCAGGTCGCATCTGGAAATAAGCTTCAGCTTAGTGTGCTTCTCCTGGTTAAACAATGTTCCCTTTCCCCAACCTCTATCTCAACAGTGGGGTTTTGCCCTGCTGTTGCTATCAGCCTGAACTTGTAGGGTTAATAATGTGTTTACTGAGTTTTCCCTGCTGTAAGGGCTGAAAGGCCTCTACTGCAGTATAAAAGGGGTGGAGCCATATTAGAAGAGTTCCAGTGTGTCCTAGAGCTAGAGCGCTGCATTTTCAAAACATGTGAGGCAGGCGCAACTCCCAGTTTCAAGTGCAGCTTGCATCATGTTGAATGCATCAAAACATTTGCAAGCAATTGTCAAACATTTTGGCATATTTCCAACCATTTCCACACTTTACAGCAAAAAATTATGCATCGTCATTATTTTGACATATCGTAATTTTTGTGCAACTTGCAGCACCTCCAGCAAAATGTCTTAGACAGGTGTACCGACCTAATCTTTCGATTTACAAACAGAGATTGGTATCGCTGCAGATTCCTGTGTAGATGAACCTCACCTTTCAGAATTTGCTTGTTACCCCCAAGAAAATCGGTGGATGGCCCCTCGGGGGGGGGCCTATTTCTGATTTTGGACATTGTGGGCCCTCTGGGCCCCATAGCTCGGCCTAGGAATGCCTGGTTTACAATTCCAAGGTGTCATTTTCTACATTTATTGCTATGCCAAGTTGGACAGAACAACTTAGAAAATCCAGAATGGCTGCCAAAATCCAATATGGCCACCATAACGCTAGTAAATACTTTATTCGCTAATAATTTCCAAATCCCTAGCTTCCAAGATACATCTATATATTGAACATTTATTCAAGAACATTTATGACATCTATATATTGCTTTGAGGCTCTCTGTTAGACACAGGACCAAATGCACACATTAATACTACATAAACAATTGAATTCATGAGGCAATTTACTGATAAAATAATTTGAAGTATGTACAGTAATGCTTAAAATCTAAATGTTGTATGTGCTGATTTGTTTAGAATCAAGTCATTTTAGCAATGATTTGACCCAACACTATGAATATTTTGGGTCAACAGTACATCTTAGTTGTAATGTCAATTTTGAAATCATTATATTAGAGTCCACTCTGGATCTGAACTGTCACATTCACTCCGAAGCTTGAAGATTACGTCCACAGAAGTTTACTCATTGGCTGCCGATGTGTCATTTTCAGTGTCATCATCTCCTGTACAATAAGTCATTGGCGCTGTGGGTGAAAGTTTTGTTTGGTCTTCTGGGTGTGTCTTTGAGGTGTTGACTCACCTTCGTCGTCTGCCTCATCTCCGTCAGCTGCACATCGTCGGTCGGCTAACCTTCCATCCTTTCTTATGGCGTAGGATGTCAGGTAACTGAAACCAGTGAACCACACAGGTTTTAGTGTTTCATCCTCGTTTCCATCCTGACAAACAGGGTCAACTTTGGGGTTTCGGCTCTGTGCAGTGGCGCAATAGAAACTACAGATTTGCTCTCTTTATGTGCTGACATAGGCTCGCTGGGTCTGGTAGAATCATTTACATAGTCTTCACTTTCAGGTTATTTTATTGCCTTACTCGTGTGTCTACCAGATCCTCTCCTCCTGTACCATTGTACATGCAGTGCTGAATGAAGGTCTTGATGTTTTGTTCAGTGTCATGTGAAGCATATGTGCTTTCCCAAGCCCTGAAAGGAGATTTA
Source organism: Neoceratodus forsteri (assembly GCA_016271365.2). NCBI lineage: Eukaryota > Metazoa > Chordata > Ceratodontiformes > Ceratodontidae > Neoceratodus > Neoceratodus forsteri. Next base: position 543,176,529 of record CM028134.1, on the reverse strand, counting down.
TTCTATCTTGACCCTGTGCAAGCGTTGAAAACTAATTTCTTTGATACCTTGTAGAAGTAACTCGCTGCATCGCATCCAGAGATGGCATGGTATGCTTGCAAACTGAGACTTGCAGCATGTCCATTGTGATCGTATACAGATCCTATGTTTACAAATACGTCGGAGTCAATTTGGAGCATCCATGATGAATCTGGAAGGATCTTTGCAAAAGTATAAACCATCAGAATGAGGATGTCTGTATCTTTGGCCCAGACAACAACTGGGCCTTTCACAAGAGCACAATGCAGTACTATCCTAGTATCTGCCTCCTCATGGTTGCACAAAAACAGGAATTCTTCTGAATCTGGGTATATAGTATACGTGCTTCTGCCATTGCTGATAGTAAGCGGGTATCGTAAGTTTCTTCTGACATCCTTTTGTCTAACATACTCATTGAAGCGCTGTATGAGATCTGTTTTGTTGTCGTTGTTGTGAAGGTACTGCTGATACACCTTTTCCTGCGGCATCTCTTGAGAATCTGATCTCATGTGAAGTCACATTCTTCCTGTTCCTACCGCTCACTCAGCTCGTTCTTGCTGTTTCACGAGAACTCCTGATCATCCTTATAATTATCAAAAACGATGATGACTTCCACTGGGTTTGCTGTAGATGGAGGTGTGAATGCGACAAGAAGTGCTTTCCAAAGGCTGTCCCATGTACACTGTGCAGGAACTGCTCTGACCATCGCCATGGCGTTGTATATGTACACTGAGCATAATGAAGGAGGGGAAGAACTTCGAGCTTCTGCTTCATCGATGAGATAATTTCTTAAGACATGTTTGGTATTAGGTCTGTAGTGGTTTCCGTCCGGAGTTGCTATTGCAAGAGGATATGTTGTGAGCAGATGGGAAAATGCATCTTTCAAACAACATGAAGTCTTGCTGTATTCTGACAATATGCAGTTAGCCTCAGCACTTGAACTGCCCCGGGGAGTAAAGGGTTAACTCTATGCAGAAGAAGAGAACGTTGAGCTCGAGCTCGGTTTTCAAATCTCTGTCCCTGGTACACTCTGATGTAACTGTCAGATTCTTTACTCCGTCTAATTGTGAAGACGCTCCGGAAATTCCGCCTCTCTATTTCAGTTCGGTTGTAGTAAAATCGGTTGGTTTCATCAACCGTTTTATTTCTTTTTTGGTATCAAATCTCTGTCTATGGTACAGGTAGTGTAAGTGGTAGATAGTGATAGAAATTGTTTTTTCTTCAGTTCCTCATCGGTCGGTCTGGTGTGGAGCCGAACCAATTCTGCTATTCTTGTATTTTCTTGTATTTCTTTAAAGTAGTCTGAAGTGTGGTGTCCGGTACATTTCGGTCTCAAAAAAACAATGCTTTATTCCGTTTTTTTCCACAACCATTGAACCTGTTGGTGACTGAAAGGTTTAGTGTTACCTGGCTTGAGCGGCTGTTTGGGTAACTTTATTAAGAAGGCAATGTCTGAGAAACCGAAAAGAAACTGGTCCCACTAGGTTTCAACACTGCACTGAGTGTGGGGAGGTTTTGCTAAAGCTGATCCCCACCTCATTTATGTTTATTATCTGGGGTTTGACTACCTAAATCAGACTGCCAAATATGTGCAAATTGTCCCAAAGCCATGCTGGAAAAACATTTAAATAGGCTGAAGGAAAAAGTGGCGAAAAATCTATTGATCTGGATGGCCAGCCGGTTCGGTTCTGACACCGAACCTGAGAAGACTCTCTTGACACAGGATACCTCCTCCAACAAAAGGAAATCTGATTCAAGGGATCAGTTCCGTCTAAGAAAGAGGAAGTCGGTTGGTTCATATCCGAACCCACAGATCCCAACCGCTGAGGAAATCGCGAAAGCTATTTCTGTTTTACAATCACTTCGCCCCATTCTGACCGAACCGACGACCTCAGGAAGGCAATCGATTGAGTCGGTTCAGGTCCTACCGAAATATGATCCGGAGGCATTTTATAAAATTGAATGGGAAGGAGAAGAAGAACCAGATGAGGATGATGATTTTGGAGGCCTAGATGAGTCAGTGAAGCCTGACATCTCCCCAGACAGGCCTACCTCTGTTTCTCCTCCCAGACTTTCTGAGTCCCCCTCCCACTTTTTGTTTTACAAGAAAGTGGCTGAAACTCTCCAGCTACCAACTGTGGTAGCTTCTGGAAAGGAAGAGGAACCTGACTTTGTGGAGACGATGGATGTCCCAGAGTCAAAGAGTCTGTCTATTCCCCTACACAAATCTTTAGGAAACAGACTCAAAAATTATAGAGATTACCATTTCTATATCTCCTGTGGATAAAAGATGGACAGGAGGTATATGATGCCAGGTTCTGGGACGGAATTCCTATATAATCATTGCAGCCATATTGGGGTTGTGCAGGCTGCAGCCTGTGACAAGCTAATATTCCTTGGCTTCACACCCCTCAGATAAGGATTCCAGGAAGGTGGATGCTATGGCTGAAGTAGTATTTAGCATCCTCCTTGGGACTCAAGCGGGCCTCTTACATGGCCTACGTGACTAGCTACAAGAAATCTAGGTGGGATACAGTTCTGGAACTAGCAAAGAATGCCCCTGCCCAGCTGGCCAGGAGCTGGAACAGGTGGCTGCAGATGGCATTGAGGTATCTAAAGTTCAATTACATGCTGCTGTGGACTTCAATGATTTGTCATCAAGAGTCATGGCTACACAGACTCCTCAATGTAAGAGGAATCTATCATAGTTATGGTTGACTGTTATAATTCTTTTGTTTATACCCATACAGATTAAAGTGCTTGGAACAGGCTGGCTCAAAATACATGGCATTCAGGGAGGGGATTAGTTTGAGAATTAGAAGGAAAATAACAAGGCGGAAACAAATAGAAAAAATAATATGGTACTGTAATGGATCGGAATGAAATAACAATTGAATTGTATAACGTAAATGGAATGTCAAATCCTATAAAGCACAGCCGAATAATGTCTTTTATGAAAAAATCAAATGCTGCATTCATAAAGTTACAGGACACTCATATGAGCAGGGGGGAGCACGATAAACTAAGTAAATTTGGTTATCATAAGATAGTGTATTCAGAGTATAACAATGGTAGAAGAAAGGGTGTTGTCATTTTGGTCCCTCATAAGACAGTTTTTGAAGTAATGGCTACAATGACTGATGAAAAGGGAAGATATGTGAGACTAAAGGGAAGGTATAATGGCTCAATAGTAACTTTGCTTTCAGTCTATGCTCCCCCTGGCTCAGACTTCTCCCTTTATCAGAAGATTCTAATGGATGTGTCAAGATGGGAAGAGGGTCATTTCATTGTGGGGGGGACTTTAATTTCCGACTTAACCCTAGGATGGATGCCTCTATGCAGACTACAAGACAGGAGAGCAGGGGTGGCCAGGAGGGTAGGTAGCTGATGGGCGAAATGGGGTTGGTGTATGTTTGGAGGTCTTAGCATAAGGAAGCCAGGCAATATACCTACTTCTCACAAACACACCAGACATACTCACACTTGGACTATTATTTGGTCTCCAAGGAGCTTTCTGGGTTGTGTAGAGAATCCTGGATGGGGATATAACCCTTTTGATCACTCACCTATTTATATAAAATTAGCATTGGGGCCCAACAGGTGAAAAAACATTTGGAGATTGAACATATCTTTGATCCAGGAGGAAGAAAACCAAAAGAAAATACAGAAGACCATAGAACAGGCAATTAGGGACACGACAGCCCAGACACTTCACCTGGAATATTATGGGATACCATAAAGGCCATAGTAAGAGGTAGAATAATAGAAATAGCATCTAGACAGAAAAAACAGAGAGAGGCAAAAAGGCTACACCTCCAGGAGCGAGATGAAACATTGGCGTTACAACAACAACAGAAAAAGGACGGGGAAAGGAAAAAAGCTGGAAAAATTAAAGAAAGAAATGTTAAAATTGATAGATTATCATGTAGAACAGAAGTTGTTGTATCTCAGACAGAGGTTCTATGAGGGTGGCCCCAGGGACCTCAAACTGTTAGCCTATAGACTGCATCAAAACAGAGCTAAAGCAACTATTACAAAAATGAGGGACCCACAGACTAAAGAATGGCAGTATACGATTGAGGAGATTGCAGAAACCTTTCCGAAATTTTATGAGAAACTGTATAGGGAGGAGGGAGTACCCACTCAGGAGAAAATAGAGCAGTTTTTGACACCCTTGGATCTATCTAAAATGACAGAGCAACAACAGGAGATGGTGACAGCTCCATTTCAAATGAAGGAGATTCTCGCAGAGATAAAGTGCCTTAAGGCCGGGAAGTGTCTGGGTATGGATGGTCTCCCCAATGAATTTTTTAAAAAGTTTAAAGAAGATGTTTCCCCCTTATTGCTTAGAGCCTATAACCAGATTTGGTGTAAGGAGGTAGTTTGGCCCCATCATGGGAGCAAGCTTTTATTTCTGTGATCCCAAAGCCAGCCAGGACCCCACAGTCTGCTCTTCCTATAGACCAATCTCTGTCTTGAACACGGATTACAAGACCCTTACAGGCATATTGGCCAGGAGATTAGAAAATACTTCCCACATTAATAAACCCAGATCAAACTGGGTTTGTCCCAGGCAGACAGACAGTGGATAACATCAGACGATCGGTCAACATAATACAGCATTTACAAAGAAATGGTCAATCTGCATATATCATGAGTTTTGACACAGAGAAAGCATTTGACCAAGTCTTGTGGCCCTTCCTACGTGGTTCCCTTGCTGGCTTTGGTTTCTCCCCATTGTTTTTGGAAGTAATCACAAAATTATATACATCTCCAAAAGCATATATTTGGGCCAATGGCCATGTATCACAATCCTTAACTTGCATAGAGGGACAAGACAGGTATGTCCCGTTTCTCCCTTGCTGTTTGCAATATACATAGAATCCCTGGCCCAGAGTATTAGACAGAATTCAAAAATACAAAGATTGGCTATAGGTGACCAACATCATAAAATAGCTCTGTATGCAGATGATGTGCTCCTATACCTGACTGAACCGGACACTTCCCTGCCAGAGGTATTTTCCCAGATACAAGAATTTTCAGTTCTATCAGGCTATATTCTGAACTGGACTAAAACAGAGGTTTTACAGTACCAATAGGGACCCAGCCATCCCAAGAGGTAACAGAAAAATATCCTATGAAATGGAGAAACAACACTATTAAGTATTTAGGTGTGAAACTGGGAATTAATGCCACGACGTTATATCATGACAACTGTCCTCCATTAATACACCAGATAAAATCAGACATACAGAGGTGGTCCTTGAGCATCTTCCCCTTCACTCAAGAATTCAAACAACAAAAATTAACATCCTTCCCATACTGTTATACTTATTCCAGAGTGTCCCATGTGTAGTCCCACAAAAGGATTTGGATTTATGGCAGAAAATGATCATGTCATTCATCTGGTCTAAGGGCAAAAAGATTCTGGTCCTCCCTAAAAAAGAGGGTGGAAGGACCTGTCCAAATTGAAATGACTACTGGCTGGTGACCCAGATAAAAATGGTGCTGCTATGGACTCATCCAACATATAGGGCACACTGGTGCCAAATAGAGCTGCAACAACATAACATGCAACAGCTGCAGGCTGCCTTATTTCAAGCCAGGCCCCCCCCCTTGGAGTTTCCCTCTCTGCATTCAGCAGTTTCGGCTGAACTGTCTTGATGGTACAGGGGAATCAGAAGAGGAATAACAGCAAAAACTAGATGGAAATATATTTGGCGGTGTCAGGACAAAGATTTTAGGCCAGCACAACAGTGTTCATGGTACCAGAAACAAGCTGATAGAGGCATCCTGGCAAATGATTCAAGGGAAAACTATAATCCTCTTTGAAACAGCAAAGGCTAAATATGGCTGATCCAACATAGATCTTTTGTACTACTACCAAATAAGGGACTATGTGAATGATAGATTTAGACAGGAGGCTACCCTAGTTGACCTCCGACCTTTCCCGGAGGTCTTTGAGCAAATTTGGAGATCTACTCATGGGAAGGGGGCTATTACCATGCTATATAGGAATTTAATAATGGATAAAGGGCATAATACACAGAGAATACAGGGTAAATGGCAGCAGGAACTGGGGATATCAATTAATACAAAGCAATGGGAAGGAATCTTCTCAGGAGGCTGGTGAACCACATCCTCGCCAGGTTGGCAAGAATATGCCTGGAAGGTTAGAATTAGATATTTCCTCACCCCAGACTGTCTGCGAGGATGGGACTTGCAAGCAAGCCCTATATGTTGGAGAGGATGTGGAGACAAGAAGGCTTATCAAGCCCATATTTTATGGTTTTGCCTCGATTGTTTAATTATTGGAATCAGGTAAAACAGCACTTGGTAACACTCTTTGGCATCCAAAACAACATTGGCCCAGAACATGTCATCCTAGGCATTTTTCCCAATGTAGTCAAAGGAAGGAAGGAAAGCAAATACCTATGGTTGGTTTGAGTATGGCAGCTATTGAAGCAATAACAATTCATTGGCTACAACAAAACCCGCCAGACATGGTAATTGCCTAAGTGTAATGGATCGAATTCAAAACATGGAAAGAATTACTTTCTAATTGACTCATAGACAGGAAGCATTTAGGAATAAATGGAATAAGTGGGACTTATACAGGGATTCAGTAAATCAGGTGCCACCCTCCCCCATGTGCACACACTCTTGTCCCTTAGTTTGACTGAACAGAGCAAAGGAAGAGACACTGGATAATAAGTTTAAATGCTGTTTGCAATTTTTAGCAGCCCATATGCCCTTTAATTGGATTAAATAACTGAGTCATGTATGGGTAATTAGGTGTTGATTTTTGAAAGTTGCATTTTAACTATAATTACAAGAACTGTATAGCTTAGAGTGTTTCAGTTATAAACTGTTTATGTATTGTATTTTGTTCTAAAGAATGATATCTTTGTAATGTGTAATACTTTATCTGAAAACTAATAAACAAGTATAAAAAAAAGAGTCATGGCTACATCTGTCTCCTTATGGAGGTTTGCTTGGCTCAGATGTACTAGCCTCTTGGGATACCCAGGCCAAGGTCATGGATTTCCCTGTTATACAGAACTCTCTGTTTGGGAGCAAACAGAGGCGTACATGAAGAAGATGGATGAGTACAGGACCACTTACAGGAGTGCAGTGGCCAAGGAAGGCAAGCTACTCCTCAAAGCAACAGTCTAGGGCTGGCAGGGCAGGCCTTCTCATAAACCTTTTACCAAGCCCAGGCTTCCTCTGCTTTTCAGCAGAGGGTCTTCAGAGGAGAGGCAGAAGAGGATGACCAGGCTGCATCCACTTCTCAGCCTAAGGCTCCTGCCAAACAGACACCCTGATGTGTTAGACTGGGTCGCCTCCTCTATTCCAGTGGGGGGCAGACTGGCTTACTTCTTCCAGGCATGGAAATTTGTCACTTCAGACACATGGATCCTGGAATTAGTAAGCCAGGGACTTGCTCTCAGCTTCAAAAGATTTCCTAAAATAAGAGCAAGATCCTTCAAGCCTGCCATACCTCTGGAAACAGCTGCTTTAGAGGCAGAGGTTTCTTCCTTATTGCTCCTAAAACCTGTGGAGCATGTACCTCTATTGTACAGAGGGAAAGGCTTGTATTCAAGATACTTCCTTACCCCAAAAAAGACAGAGGAGTGGTGACTCATCCTAGACCTAAGATATCTAAACAAACATCTTACAAACCAAAATTCAAAATGGTGACTCTGGGAATCATTCTTCTCTCTCCGAGACCAGGAGACTGACTAGCCTCCCTGGACCTCAAGGATGCCTACTTTCACATTCCAATCAGATGCTCAGTACCTCAGGTTCGAGTTGCCCTCAAGTCATTACCAGTTCAGAGCAATGCCCTTTGGCCTGACATCTCTTCCCAGAGTCTTTACAAAATGCCTAGCAGTAGTTGTAGCCTTCCTCAGAAGGCAGGGCATTTCTGTGTTTCCTTACCTAGACGACTGGCTCATTGTAGGCCAGTCTTCAGACCAGGTCAAGTCAGTCTGCTGGCTGTTACCCAGAGGCTTCTGGGTTCACTAAATTTCTTCTCAATCTTTCCAAGTCAGTCCTAGAGCCAGTTCAGCTTCTCACTTTCATAGGGGTAGAACTGGACACCATTCAGGCAAAGGCTTTCTTCCTCTTCCAAGAGTGCAGGCTCTTACAAATCTGGCAGCCTCCTTCAAACCTCAAGTGTCTCAGCCTGCCAGGTATTTTCTTCAGCTTCTGGGCCACCTGGCAGCTACTGCAGTGGTCAGGGGCCAGGTTTGAAATGAGGGACATTCAGTTTCACCTAAGGTCCTTCTGGTCTCAGAAAAAGGACCCTCTTACCAAGTTAATTCCAGTAACTCAGACTGTTATCCAGGCTCTCCAGTGGTGGTTGGAGGTGGACAATCTCCGACAAGGAGTCTCTTTCCTTTACCAGACACCCTCAGTTGTTCTCACAACAGATGCATCCCTTCTGGGTTGGGGAGCTCACCTGGGGAACCTCATGGCGCAGGGCACATGGTCTCAGCAGGAATCTCTCCTTCATATCAATCTTCTGGAACTCAGGGCTGTGTTTCTAGCCCTTCAAGCATTCTCAGAATTGATTCAGGGGAAAGTGGTGCAAGTCAGAACAGACACCACCACCATGTGGTACATAAACAAGCAAGGGGGCACTAGGTCCATGGCCTTGTGCACAGAAGCCATGAAGGTATGGTCATTGGCTTACTCTCACCAGACCTCCCTGATAGCAGTGCATCTTCCAGGGAAGGACAATGTGTTGGCAGATACCCTCAGCATGATTTCTCAAGGTCACCATGAGTGGTCCCTGAATTACCATGTTCTTCAGGTCATTTTCAAGAGGTAGGAGCACTCCAGAGATAGATCTCTTTGCAGCTCCAGACAATCATCAGCTTCCCCTATTCTGTTGCAGACCTCCAATCTTAGGGTCTGTTCCCCAGGATGCTCTCCTGTTGGATTGGACAAACAGGTTTCTTTATGCCTTCCCTCCTTTACTCTGATATTCAGAGTACTGATAAAAAATTAGATCTCTACCATGCACAGTGATACTGGTGGCACCTGATTGTGCCAGGAAACCTTGGTATCCTCTGTTGCTGTCCCTGGCAGTGACAATTCCTCTCTGTCTCCACAGAAGGCATGACCTCCTGTCCTCCTTGCAGGGGGAGGATTTGGTACCCCAACCATCAGTCTCTCAGACTCAAGACCTGGCTCTTGAAGAGTTAGCATATGCAGGATTCTGGATATCATAAAGGTTTCTAGAAAACTTTCCACCAGAAAAACTTATAACTCTAAGTGGAAGAGATTCAGCATCTGGTGTTCTCAGATGAATATACAGCCAGATTCTGCTGGCATTTCCACAGCTTTGGACTATTTAGTCCATTTGAATGGCTTAGGCCTCAGGCCTGCCACTCTTAAAGTTCATCTAGCAGCTGTCTCTGCTTTTCTCTCTGCAGGGAAGGGATCTTCCCTGGCTTCTTATCCTGTGTTCAGTAAGTTTTTTCAAAGGTCTGGTTCTTCTCAACCCTCCCTTTAGGGAGCCAACCCCTGCTTGGGACCCGAATATCTGTATTGCTGAGCGAATGCAGCCCCCTTTGAACCTTGTCTTCAGCTGAGTTAAAGTACTTGACTTGGAAGACTATGTACCTGGTAGCCATTACTTCTGCCAGGAGAATCAGTGAGTTACAGGCCCTGTCAGTAAAACCTGACTTTATTTCCTTTCACAAGGATAAGGTGGTCCTTCGGACAAATAGAAAATTTCTTGCTAAAGTGGTTTCAGATTTTCATCTTACCAGTCCATGTCTCTGCCTGTCTTTTTCACTGATCATTCTTCTTCAGGTGAGCAAGGTTGCATAGTCTGGATGTAAAGGGCATTAAGCTATTATATGGACCTTACTAAGGCTTTACTTAGTTGTTTCTCACTTGTGGAGCAGTGGGGAAAAGGTAAACCTGCCATTAAGAGGACTAGTGCCATGTGGATTGTCTCGTGTATTCAGTTTTGCTACACAAAATTGGGCAAAGAGCCTCCCTGAGGCTTGAAGGCTCACTCGACCAGGGGTACAGCTGCCTCTTTGGCAGCAGCTAGGGACATTCCCCTTCTGGAAATCTGTAAAGCAGCCACCTGAAAAACTGTTCATACATTCACCAAGCATTACTGTCTGGATACTCAAGCCAAAAGTGATGCTCGATTTGACACAGCAGTACTGCAGAGCCTGTTCCCAAAGTAGGTTCTGTGGTTCCCCCCTCCAAGGGGGTACTGCTTGGTAGTCTGCATATTGTCAGAATACAGCAAGACTTCATGTTGTTTGAAGAAAAAAATTACTCACCATAGTAATGTTGTTTCTTCTAATGGAGTCTTGCTGTATTCTGACCTCCCTCCCTTCCTGCCTCCCCTCTCAGAACCTTTTTTTGGGATGTGAGTGGGCAGCTGCAGTGTTGCACACCAGGTGTACCATTTGCCCATGCTGGCTAGGTTGGGTCCCTTTGAGTTTTAATTATTGTTATTACTATTATCACTGTCTACATAAGATTTCTTCTTGGGTTCTTGACTTGAGTCTTTCTAGACCCAAGTATTTGTTCCTATAGCTAAAATTGAAAACAATTTCTATAGCTAGTTAGTTAGTATAGTCCTGTAAGAATCGGCGGTTACATCAGGGTGTACCAGGGACAGAGTTTGAAAACCGAGCTCGAGCTCAACATTCTATGCTTCTGCATAAATTAACCCTTTACTCTCCTGGGCAGTTCAAGTGCTGAGGCTAACTGCATATTGTGAGAATACAGCAAGACTTCATTAGAAGAAACAGCATTACATGGTAAGTCATTTTTTCTTCTTGTCGGGGCACTTTGCAACAATGATACCAAGAGTCTGACAGTCTTCTTTCAAGACTGATTCTGCTTTGGGTTTCTTTTTCTTCTTGTCCATTCCCGTGGAAATTCCACTGCGTTTAACAGGTTCAAAGAAACCAACTTTCCTTGATAGGAGGTGGTCATTTATAAATGCACTCAACATAACTTCCCCTGTAGCCCTTGCCTTCAAAAGGCCCTCTACTATTGCCGGTGGTGTTTCAATGCCCATTGTGATGTGTCATGCTACATCCTGACATGGATCTAAATATGCGTAAAGTTTCTTCACTAGCTCTTTCACTTGATCATCATATTTCTTCATGGCACCATATGTCAACTCATTGTGTATGGCTGATGTTTTCAGAAGCATCTTCTCCTTCAGCGACAAACAAATTTTAGTGAGCTTGTGGGAATTCATAATGAAGTTGCCAGCAGCTTCCTCAGATGTACTGTAACTGCCTCTCATGGTCCACCCCTCACCTTGACCTCTCTGTTGATTGAGACCTCAGTCACTTGGTTACCAGGTATCATGGAGAATGCCTCACCGGACAGACTAGCCCCAATGCCATATTCCTGTAGTTCATTGTATGCATTCTCATTAATGGTTTTCAGATTGATGAGGTCTACATGATGCCATGTCAAATACCAAGAGTAGTTTTGATGGTTGAATGCAAACAGTAAAGGTAGACTATCTCGTTGAGCCTGCAGATGCAAGTTCAGATTCTTGTCTCTGTATGCGGTGACCTGGACCAATGTAGCCTGTCACCCACTGTCCCATGGTGCCAGAGGTTTCCAGCATTCATGATTGCACTTCAGGGAAACATTTATCCAAGAAGACAAGATTCAGGGATTCTGTAGATACAGATCTTCTCATGTTGATGAGCTTTTCTCGTAATCTGTTGGTTAGTGAGTTGTGAATCTTGGATCCCATGAATCATAGGACAGCCTCGAGGGACTATTTATTGTAACCTCATCGATCTAGAATAGTGGCATCCTTCAAGGCCTGGTCAACAGATCCATCCACTATTATCCCTACCTGAATCCACCAGTCACAAAGTCCCATAGCACTGTATTGCTTGTAGAGGATCTTCTGTCTCACCATCAGTTCATGAAATCCTCCCATCAAATTAACCACTTTTATATATTTTTCTTCTTTCCACATTATTTGTGCAATCTTGTAGAAAACTGCATGATCGCTATGGCTGAAGATGTGGTCAATTTGTAGGTCATCCGTTAGATCCATGAGAAAGTTAAGGTGATGTTTGCAAACTGCATCATCTGGTTCACGTAGTATAATGGGCAGGAAGTCAGTTTCAGATTTGAAGGTAGTGGTCATTGTTGCTTTTTTTATTGAAAGCTGTCCGTGATTCTAGGACTGGAAGAGATTCATCTTCTCTGGAAGATTCTATGCCTGCTACCAGAACCCAAATACAATCTTTGCTCAAACAAAGATCAAGCTCGGTCCTTCCTTCATCCTCATTGTAGGATGGGATGATCAGTGGGGGTTTTCTCTTTCCTATTTTATAATCCCCATAGTGAATGGATTCTGAGCTCTCAAAGGTTTTCTGGACTTCTCTTGTTGAGCTGCTTGGAATGTTCTGTTATTGTACTGGCAAATCGCAGATGACAGCTGCACGTGAAATTCAGGGTACGTAAATCATTGAGTTAGTCTCACGTGTTGCTGAGACTCCTGTTAATGTCTTTTGCTTACCATCTGAGTTATCAATTGTGACATGAGTTGGCTGTCCAGGAGGAATCGTGTGCAGTGCTTTTTTCCCCTCAGATTTACTATCATGGGCCAATTTCTTGTTTTGTCTTCTGACGTCTGTGTAAGAAATACCAGTCTCCAAATGATGTAGAAGATTGACTGCCTCTTTACTTCCAGTGAGATGATGAATGACCATGGTTAGAACTATCGACTTTGGAGAATGTTCTCGGTAATGAGCATTGCCAGTCATTAGCAATGGACCATATCTTGGTAGCTTGAATTTCTGTTGGGATGGTTGCATAACCTAGAGCATTAATCTTTTTAGAAGGGCTTATAGAGAGAGCTATCACATTGAAGATTTCCAGAATGGGTCCATAATTATCAAGCTCAGAAAGCAAGCCTTCATATGCCATAGAAAACTGCGGTGACTCAATTTGTCTATCTTTTAATTTCTGATTGATCATCTTTGCAAATGCCTTGGTAATGTCACTATCTCTGAGCCCGGCTCCTCTCAAGGTTGCCAAAGAATAGTGAAGTGGGTTTACTTTTGTTGAATGAAGAATGAGAGGATTCCTGTGTAGCCCCTTCCTGGTAGTAAAACCTATCTCATCTCTGAATTCATTGCTGATAAGATTCTTCAACTGAAATGTGTGATTTTTTCCAGCATCTTGTTCGCATCCATGGAACACGTAGAGGTTATAAAGATCCTCCAGTAACTCTGGGAGTAAATAGTAACACTTCTGCTCAACAATCGTTCTTCTCACGATTTGAAGAAACCTTGTTTCAGCACTCTTTGTGTGAATGTTTTCCAATCCACCTGGTGTATGTCTCTCTCATTTGCCAATGTAGACGAAAGTGTTGTAATAACCTTGATGGTATTTGAAGTCCGCAGCAAAGACGTCAACATTGGCGGTAGTGACCTTCAAATGTCTGGCTGCACCAGACAAAAGAGCATCATTGGAATTTTCATTGTGTAACATGTTTCATGCAATGTAATCTTTCCATCTTCAAGTTCAACTCTTTGGAGTTTTTCTTCCATATTTCCTCTCTTTTTCTTTTTCTTATCACAGATGAAGCAGATCTCATCCTCCTTAAATTCTAATGATTTCCTTTTACATCGAGTTACATGGACCACTTCACTGCTACCATACGTCTATGGGCCGGGTATGCCGGAGAATTCAGCTTCAGAAGATTGATCCAAAGAAAGTTGTTTCATTGAGTTGGTGCTTAATTTCCTTTCACTGGTGAAATTTTGGTGACACCTTGTATGGCCTGTTTCTCCAGAGCTGGGGGGAAGTTGGTCACAGATTTTATTCCATACAAGGTTGAAGTTTCTGGCATACTCGGAAGTTGGTTTTGTGACTGGCCATTTCTCTACAAAAGCCTTGATGGCATTCAGCCCATTCTCTCCTAATATTTGTTGCAGTTCTGTAGCTCTAGTTTGGTTCTCACAAAGAACACAGGTAGGCAAATTGGATGGATTGACCAATCCATCAGGTACAGCTAGAGGGCTATCCATGTTTCTGAAACAGAAACTAAAATTAAAAACTAGAAACTAGAAATACAAACTAAACAGGCGTACAACATGCATGGACACGCCACTCAATCCTGTGAACAAAATGGCAAATTCTCACAGAGTGGACGCCATTTTTGGTCAACAGCACAAACAAGCAGATTGATGCATTATGCATCGTTTACTTAAATGTATGTTCTATTATATTAATTTAACATGTGTTTATATTAAATGTAATAATAATAAATTCCCTGTTCATGAATCATTGATAATCGGTATCTTGGAAGCTAGGGATTTGGAAATTATTAGCAAATCAAGTATTTACTAGTGATATGGTGGCCATATTGGATTTTGGTGGCCATTTTGGATTTTCTAAGTTGTTCCATCCAAATTGGCATGGCAATAAATGTAGAAAATGACACCTTGGAATTGTAAATCAGGCATTCTTAGGCTGAGCTATGGGGCTCGGAGGGCCCACAACATCCAAAATCAGAAATAGAACCCCTGAGCAGCCATCCACCAATTTTCTCGGGGGTAACAAGCAAATTCTAAAAGGCGAGGCCTATCTAAACAGGAATCTGCAAAGATACCAACCTCTGCATTGTAAATTGAAAGATTAGGCCAGTACACTTGTCTATCTGACCACCTTTTAGTGGCCTAACAATTGTGCTGCTTGTTGCAGATTTGTGCCAAAAGGTGGTGTAAATGTCTGAAAATCTGGCACCCAGTGTGCTTGAAGCAGGGTCTGTGTTGCAGGTGTCTGGAAGCTCCAGGTCCTGCAACTGTTTCTTCAGACAGAAGCTGAACCCAAGCAACTTTGTTACTAAAGTGGCAGAGAACAAGAACAGGCAGTCCTGCAGCGACTCACCAAATATCTATGAGGAGAGACTGGGGATCTCACTTGTATACTCTGGAAGAAGAGGGGACATAATAAAGACCTTTAAATACCTCAGAGGGTGAATAAGGTACAGGACAGGAACATATTTTAGAAAAGAAGGTGAACAAGAACTAGGGGCATGCAATGAAACTAGAGGAGATATTCAGGAGGGTATGAAAGTAGTTCTTCAATGAGAGGTGGTGGATGCTTGCAACAGTCTTCCAGCAGGGTGGTGAGGTCAAAAGCAGTGGTGGGCTTCAGGCACTCATGGGATAGGTATGAGAAACTGGTATTAAAGTGGGGGAGGGAGGAGGGACAAGAAACCAGGTAGGGTCTGCAGTGGCAGAATAGGCAGGAACAGAGGGCAGACTAGATGGACCAGATGGCCCTTATCTGCCAACAAACTATATGTATCTGTGGGGTTACAGAGTGGGTCACCTACTTCTGTGCAGCATCTGTGACAAGGTAAACTGAGACATGCGGTATCCAGTGCAGTGATGAGCCAGCTGAAAGGACTACCAAGAGACTAAGGTACAAGGAGAAAGTGTGGGTTCCCCTTTAGGAGTCCCAATGAGAAGGGATGCAAAGGAAGGAACTAGACTGGGTGGATGGTAGCAGCACCCATGAGAGATCCTTTTTTTTTTCGCTATAATGGCTCTTTATGCTCCCAGTCCAGGGGCAGCTGGTCAGCCTTGTGCCCATTCCCCTTAGCTGACCTCTGCCTCCCCTGGGACCTACCTCAGTTAGAGTTCTCCCACAAATATTTCCTCATGACAGGGCTGCAGGAGGATGGCCCTCCTCCCCTCCTCCCCTCCCGATACATCATATTCAGATCTGACCGAGGCTTGGTCATGCATGACAGTGCAGACCCAGGCAGATCTGGGTTGAGCTTCATTAAACCCCCAACTTCTTTCCTACTTTTCACTCCACCCTGCTATAGGACACCCAGCATGTGCATAGAGGAGCTCATGCAAAATGTTCCTCAGTTCCCTCCCTTTGAGCTGCCCACAGTGCACTACCACCAGACCTCCACCTGGTGGCAATCATAGGCTGGGCTGACATGCTACCCCTCCCTGAGAGAGGAGAGCAATCCGCTGGATGCTCAATTATCTCCTGTCCTGGCTGACTTCTGGCAACCTGAGCTCATTCACGAACTTAGGTCGCCAGCCTAGGAAAAGATAAGGTGTGCACGCAGTGTCTTAGCCCACTTCGCCACTAGGCTGGCTACCTATGAGAGATTCTTAATTTAGCGTCAAGCCCAAGCTTGAACTTCCCAAGTAGAAGCCATTAGGTCTGTGCCAGGTGACATACTCATCAGCATGCTATTTATAGAGCTTGCAGCTAGCTGCCGGGACAGTTAGAGATCAGAGAGTGTCACAGAGAAATAGTGTTCCTAGATGTAACTAAAGCAAGTAGCAAGAAGGTGGATGAATGCAGCAACCAGAAAAGTCACTTCAGCTTTTCCCCAGGAGGTGGGTCTCTCTGGGGAAGCCAGTGGTCTCCACAAGGCACTATTTCCTTGTGTATATTAATGAAGCTAAGGATAGCAAGTAGTAAAGTTATATTAAAAACTTCAGGTTGGAGTATAACCATAGTGCCTGACAATCCTCTGGGGCATTATACCCTTGGATATAATGTTAGTCCCCCATCAAAGCCTCCTTCTCCTGAGTGAATGACTTGGGGACTGGGTCTAGCTCAAATGTGGTAGGTCTAAGCGATTTCCTCTGTTAAGAGGTCAACTGCAACAGATCCACGTGTCCCTTTAAGTCCTCTTTTTATCTTTGCAAGTCAAGAGTCACAGAACTGCTAGTAACATTGGCGGCAGGCACTCCAGGGGTTGAAATGGTGTCTTGAACATCTTTGAATTATTAAGAGGGTCTCTCTCTAAAAGATGGTTTGGACTCTGATGCAACTGCGTAGTAGCTATCTGTTCCTCCCATCCCTTGAGCCAACTATGTAACTCTTGGCTATCTGTGGGACTTTTCACTCCTGTACCTGAAACATCCATGGTCTGTACTCTGGCCATTAGCACCTGTTAAGAGCCCTTCCAAGCCACTCACTCCTCTTCTTCTCTTTCTTCCTTCATAAATTGGCCGAATTAAAGGGGGTTACTCTTCCAGTCTTCTAAATGAAGCTAGATCAACACCAAATCAGCATAAATCACTCCCTCAAAATCTAATCAATTGTAATCCGCTTCAGTTCCCCAGCAGATATACTACATCTATGGCATTATCTCTGGAGTGGACTTTCCAGATGATCAACTATGCAGCGAGCTTCTCCCTCTTTCTTTGGTCATTAGTTTGCAATCACAGATACAGGGCAAATATGCTATCCTAAGTCAGTGAATAGCTCAATACAGTAGCATCAGGGTGGGTGAATCGAAGAGACAGAATGGCATTCATGGCAAGCAGATCATCTTAAAGGGACACTGTAAATCCCCTTAGGCCTCAGAGTACCTCTAGCTTAAAAAACACATCTTATGATTGTTCACATTGAGCTGCTGATATAGCTGTTTGTTTGATTCTGATTCTTTTTCTTTTAAACAATGAAAAACAGACTGCCCACCATACTGGTGTACACAAAAACACGTTTGTGCCTTGGATCAACTCCACTACAGTGTTGCTAGATCTAGGAACACCCCCAGCCGTGTATAGCCACTCATTATGCAGTGGGAGTACAGGAGACTATTGTGTCAAATAATGTTCCATTCTGCGTCGCTATTAGCGCAGAGGAGCTCTGTTAGAAGATGTACTTGTTTGCTGATCATTCATTAGAATAGTAATAATACTGCAGTTTGTCTAACCTGCCTTCTTTGCAGCATGGACATTTCTGTTTATCTCCACCATCTTGGTCCTGGACTGCTGAAATGGGCCAATCAGTACCTTTGGGGACTCTAAAATGGAGCCTGTCTCCCAAGGCTTTGAGGGAGCAAAATTCAATAGGAATTGTAGTTTGGGGTTTTTGGCACCTAAGTGAACCTGGAGGGGAGCCCTTGTTGTGACTGACAGAGAAATCAGCCAACCGAACCTTTTTGATTCTGGAGAAAGTCCCAGGTTGCTTGCAGCTACTTTCAGTTTGAGTTGGGAAGTGAAAGAAGTAACAGCTTGAGATAATCGAGCAGTAATCCTGCATAGATTCGCGGGAGAACTTGAAAGGGCTGAGTTTTGGCCTGCCTGTCTGCCTGCTGTCCCTAGAGAGGAAAATGAAGAGTTAATTGCGACGGATAGCAATCTGCCTGGTACAGTAGAATTTCTTACATGTAAATGTGCTGTGTGCTGCTAGTGGGTCGTGATTTGGTTCCCCACTGTGTGCTGAACTGTGTTCTGCTTGCTGAAGACTGCATCCAGCTCCCACGGACTGAATCCGTATTCATCTCCATTGGGCCTGGGCTTTGCTACACTTTCCTAGCCAGGCTGCCTGCTGCACAGAGAAAGTCATAGACAAGAGACCTGCTTGGGGATCATCCCCCTGCTCACGCTTTGAACAGGAACAATGCCTCGGGGGTTCGTGTGGGCCCTGCTTCTTCTGGCACTCCAGTTCAACAACCTGCTGTCTCGATTTCATCCTGCCTGTGTCCTGTATTGGGTATCATGAGTAAACATCAGGGTAGCTCCTGCAACAACAGCTAAATCTAAAGTGTTGTTATCTAATTGCTTTGTTGTCTTTTCTGTCACGAACTGAGCCCTCCAGCTCTGGATTACAAATAGTGTGTGTTGTGCATGTTGCTTTCTTCCATCACAGGGCCCCAACCAGCTGCTGAGCGGCCTGCCCGGGCAACGTTCTGGCTAGCCCGCCATCTTATTACCTGGGTACCCAGAGTGTGTGACCGTGTAGGGACTCTGAAGTGCATGCATAACTGTCTGATTGATATAGCCTTTAAGCAAATCAACCTGATTATGCCCTCCTTGTTCAAGTCCCTAGAATAAATCAGATCTAACTCTTTTGCATTTAACCTGACTGTGGTTCCAGTTTGTGCCAAGAGTACTTTATTGTTGCTATTTGCTGTGCATAACCTTGTTTTACAGGGGTCCCCAGGGTCAAGCTAGAGGAACCAGCCCTGGTGGTAAGTGCAAACAGTGTGTGTAATTGCATAGTAAATAAGGGTCATTGTGAAAGTGATTATTGTATATTGTTCAGGCCACTAGAAGGGAGAGAGGGGGGTTACAGTGCCCCGGATGGGCTGTGCCCAGGTTAGCTTGACCACTAACAATCCTGACCTCCAGGTGGAGGTACCAGTTTTAGTACGCAGGCCCCTTAACCTGCTACTAGCCAAGCAGGCAGTGGTAGTAGTCCTTGGGATAGCACCACCTAGAGATTACACTTAAAACAGCAAACTCTTAGTCACTGTTCGGATAAAGTCTGGTTGCAATTTGCAGACGTTCTGTACAAACCTCTCAATCCGTGACTCACTTCGGCACCTTGGAGCTGATCGCTTCTGAAGCAAGTCTTCAGTCCCACATTCAGGCAATGATCACTTTCTTTTCTTCAGGCTTCAGATCTCTGAACAAAGGAATTAGATTTAGGTTCAACTTTCACATTCACAGGTTTTCTCACTGGAAGATGTGACAGGCAGGCCAGCGTAGCCTTCCGTCAATTCTCCCATGCTCCTACACAGGAGCAGTTGCTCGATAGCTCAAGCTGTTCATTCTCCAAACTCCAGCTCACAACTGACTGTGCTGCAGGCAGTTTTGGGATTCCTCTGAGATCCAAAGGTTTGGTTGGCTGAGGAACTGCCTGTCGTGGCAGGGCTCCCCTCAGGCCCATTTAGGCACCAGATCTTAAAAACTACAATTCCTACAGATTTCAATCCCAGAAGACCTCTAGGAACAGTCTCCATTTGGGTCCCTGTGGTTCAATTGATTCAACTCTGGCAGTCCAGAACCAAAATGGTGTCTCTTATGCAAAAAGTGCAAGCTGCAAGAAAAGACAGGTTAAACAAACTCTATACTATTATTAATAAGGCAGATAAACAGTAAATGAACACAGCTCCTAACAGAGCTCCCACTGTGCACATAGCGACTGCAGATGGAGCAGAAATACCACTTGCCTAGCCAGTCATGAACCCTAAGCTACTCGGACTCAGCGCAGACTAATTTCTAACACAGCATAATGACTCTCTTAAGAGACAGGGCACGGAGGCTTTCTATAGCACTCTCATGCAGACACTTACAGCTACTGCAGACATAGGACACCATCCTGACAGTGGGCATTAGGCAGCCCAAGAAGACACCTTAGTAAACCCCAATTTATAGGGGGTTACAAGTGGTTCAGGGTGCAGTTGTTAGGGCAGGTGGGGGTGGAAATGAGCTGGATAAGGTTTAACCGTTTAAATAGGTCACAACACTCAGTCAGGGAGGTGTTTAGCCAGTTTAGATTGAAGTCATCCAAAATGATGATCTCACTGGAGGAGCAGAGGTGACAAATGCCATTTAGTAGGTGGGTATAGGCTGTTATTCTACCTTTGGGGGGATTACAGCAGTAGCCAATGCACAACTGTTTGGAAGATCCAATAGATAGTTCGGCAAGGAGTCATTCACTACTGGATGTGTCAGGTGAGCTGAGGGAGGCTAGGGTGGTGCTAAGAGGATCCTTGAAGTATAAATGTACTCCACCTCACTTTTTGGTCCCAGGCCAGTCATTTCATAAGAGGATGTAGCCACTTCTGCAGCAGCTAGCATCTGGTGTAGTAGGCTTCAGCCAGGTTTTGGTGATGCCCAATATGTCGGGGTTGTTCGGTGAGACCTAGACCTCACATTCAGTGAGTTCACTGTTAAGGACTACCAGCCTCATGTAAAGCTTCTGTGGCAAAATCATTTAAACAGGGCATGTATTTTTGGATCGGCCTCTGTCAGCAGAAAGTCATAATATTGGAAAGGGGAAGTGTCTAGTCACTATGGACCTAATTTCATCATATTATTGCCAGTCTGAATGAACCATATGTGGGCCTGAATTTTTTCCATCCACAAAATGCCACCCACTTGTGGAATGGGACAGTTTATAGGTCCTGGGAGTTCTGAAAACTTAAAACCAGCAGGGGTAGACCAGCGGGGCAGGAGAATTAATCCTGCCACTTTACAGATCCCTGTTCCAGCCACATCTGGAGTACTGTGTGCAATTCTTGGCCACTCAGTATGAAAAGGACACAGAGGCAGTCGAGAGGATGCAATTATAAGGCTGCAAAAAGCACTAGTACTACGTAACTCAAAAGCTATGAGGACAAGCTGGTGGTCCTTAACATGTTCATGCTGGAGAAAAGGAGGCTAGAAGTGACATAATCTCAGTTTTCAGTATACTCAAAGGTATCAACAACATTAAACAGACAGGGACGGGGATGGAGCCAGCTGCCATCAAGACCGTATGCATTTTCCTCACGCTTCTGCAATGTCACTGTACTAACCTTCTATTTTGGACATTTTGCTCAATATAATTAAACTAAATTTACTTTACTGGATTGCCATGAGACCATGTGCTTCAAGATATCAAAGAGTCTTCATTAGGAAACCCATAAAAAGGTACCAGGAGAGTGACAGGAAGAAAGGGCAGCAGGACACATCCTTGACCAAAAGAAAAGCTACTATCATGCCCAGCACTAAAGAAGCAGAGATAATTTTGAAGGACGTACTACAAGCAGTCCGGGCTCTGGATCTAAGGGTGGGACTTTGGAACACAGAGTGACTGATGTTTAGTCACAAATCTCAGTTTGTGAATCCCAAACTACAGCCATCTTGGGGAAGTGAAAGAGGCAGTGAGGGCAGCATTACAGGTAGCTTGTGCAACGACCACCCTGACAAAAGAAAACTAAGCCATAAAATTTAGGTTGGAAGTGCTTGAGAACTATAGATATGATCCCCTAACCTCAGAGTGCTAGGGCTTCCGGACACTCCAGAAGGAGATATTTCTACCGAGTTTGCAGCTACCTGGCTGAAAGAAATGCTATAGCTAGACTGTGACCCTACAGCACAATGGGCATATAGAATTACTCCAAGGTGGAGATCAGACAACATAGACACTCCCAGAATCTTCCTAATTGTTCTGTCAGAAATGCACCAAAAGGACAATATACTGGACTCAGCTCCAAGTACGGGGCCACTAACATTGGAAGATGGGACACGTGTCTCAATATTTCTTGACCTCAGCTACTCAACCCATAGCTGGCACAAATTGCTTGATGCACTGACCTAACTGTGATCACTGGGAGTCACAGAAGTCCTTCAATATCCAGCAAAACTCAAAATGGTTTATTTGGGAGAGGTATCTCTTCAGTGACCCTCAGGAAGCCAGCAAACTGGTTAAAAAAATGTCTAAATACTTTGGCAATGGAACACTAGTGGTAGAGGTCAAATCAGACTGTGAATCATGAACATAAAACCTGCAGTCCAGGAGTATTGAACTGGATAGGCAGGCAGTGGGAAGAGGGGACTGAATACTTAATTGACATGATACAAGCGTACGACTGTTTTAAAGTAATGTCTTATTTCATGGTATGTTATTATTTATTAATCTTTGTCTATTGGCTTATTTGATTTAATAGTCTGGATTTTTTTATTGTTTAGAATAATAGTGCTTTGGTTGGGGTGGGGTTGGAGGGTATTTTTTGTTTGTTTATAATGTGCTGGGGAGGTTCAGTGATGGTTGGGCATTATTCCTCCACCAGGCTCAGAGAATTATGTCCCTTTGAATGTCCCCATTGTCACCCGACACCTATTTTAGGTGTCGTGCTTTGGGCATTCTTAGGAAGCATAAAAGAAGGTGGAGAGCTGGGCCTGGTGGGGGACAGAAAGGGGGGGGATGGATTGGGGTTGTGGGGTCCAGGAGATGCCCTGGGGTGAAATGGGGTGAGGATAGAGGTTATTCTTGTCTTGTCTCCATACTCAAGGGCTCCGATTTTAGTGGGCAGGTGCCGAGGTCTTCCCTGACAGCTCATCCCACCTTGGCGGTGTTAAGCAATGCCAGATCTATTAAAAACAAGACAACTACTATAGCTGATCTTGTTGGATCAACTGATCTGGCTTGCATCATCGAGACCTGGCTGGATGAAAATCCAGGCCCTATATTGGCCTCGGCAACTCCAGCCGTGTTCTTGGTGATACATCATCCAAGGTTGGATCGCAGGGCGGGGTATGGCCATTATGTTTAAGACTGAGCTGAGCTTTGTGGATGTGCCATTGGAAGTACCAGATCCTTTGACTATATCCTGGAGATGGTGTAGGCTGGGATTCTCCTCATCTACCGTCCTCCAGGAAGCGGTGGAAATTCCTGCAGGAGATAACCGAACTTCATCGTCGATATGGTGTTGAGGTCCCCAGATTGATAGTAATAGGGGACTTCAATGCCTGGCGATGATGAACTCGTGACTTGGTCAAAATCTCCTCCAGCTGATGAGCGACACTGGCCTAACACAGGTGGTTACCTCCTCGACCCATGTGGGGATCATTCATTGGACCTGATCTTTCTTTGGGTATGGAGATTGCTGATTTGGTGGTGGAACCAGTCAGCTGGTCTGACCATCACACCATAAGGTTCAGCTTCGGGCTCCCCTAATAGGTCTGCCCCTACGGAGATGGTTCCAGTACCGCCCTTTGAGGGCATTAACCCCAGTGACCTAGCAGGCGGTACTGGATCTATCGGGCCTGTTGGTGAATGCATGAGTCAGAGCGATCTCGTACTAGCCTATAATTAGGCTGTAGGAGATGCTCTGGACAAGAGTGCTCCTGTTGTGTTCGGCCTCTACCCTCAGTTCAAGAAGCCCTTGGTTTGATGGCTCCTTGGAAGGAGTTAAGGCGAATAGCCAAGGTTGAGAGAGTCTGGCGGAAGTCCGGCCATGATGCTGACAGGCTTAGGTTGATGGCACATTATGATAGCTATCAATCAGAAATCACCCATAAGAAGGCAGAATTCCTGTCCAGGAAATTTCTGCTGCACAGAATCGACCGACTCAGCTTTTCGGACTGTTGACAGATTGTACAATCCAATCTGTCTCCAGCCAGAAGCTTTCTCAGCTGAGATGCAAGGAGTTCACTCGTTTTTGCAGATAAGGTTGCCAGCATCAGGTCTGGCATCGGTCCGACCTCTCCTATGAGGGATTGCAGTGAGTCGACAGAAAGTGGCATGCACTCAGTCTCTCTGGTCAGATTTTTCACGGCTGGAGTTCACTGACATTGTGAAGATTATCAAACATTGCGACCAACCAGTTGATGTTTGGATCCGGTCCCACCCCTTTTAGTGGGATGTGTAGAAGTTATCTGCCCGATCCTTGCTGACATTGTCTGGAAGTCTTTGAGGGTCTTTCCTGACCCCCTCAAGGAGGCGGTCGTTCGACTGCTCCTTAAAAAACCCTCCTTGGATCCAGATAGTCTAGCTAACTACCGGCCTATATCTAACCTGCCATTCGTTGGTAAGGTTATTGAAAAGGCGGTTGCGCTGCAATTGGATGAACATCTTACAACTCACAATGTCTATGATACTCTCCAGTCTGGTTTTAAGAAGAAGCATAGCACGGAGACTGCCCTTGTCCGGGTATTGAATGACCTCCTAATGGCTAGAGATCGAAAGGCATGTACCATTCTGGTCCTTCTCGATCTCTCTGCTGCATTTGACACTGTAGACCATGGGGTGCTGCTGGAGCACCTGCGGTTCTTTTGTGGGCTGTCTGGTACAGTCCTCAAATGGTTCCATTCTTACCTCACAGACAGGTCTCAGAGAGTTGCCACTGCAATTTATTCCTCTAAGCGCTCCTCCCTGCCTTGTGGGGTACCGCGAGGGTTCCATTCTAGACCCCATGTTGTTTGCAATGTATACGCTGCCATTGGGAGATATCATCAGGCGATACAGTCTGGGTTTTCACTGCTATGCAGATGATACTCAGCTCTATCTGTCCGTTCTGCCCAGACAAGATGATGCACTTTCCGTACTAAATAACTGCCTTGCTGAGATCAGACTTTGGATGAGTTCCAGCTGGCTGAGACTGAATCCGGATAAGACTGAGGTGCTGGTAGTGGACCCAGGTCGTCCGGGGGCAGGTTTGGGGGCTGGACAATCATCAGGCTTATTACTTGGTGGTATGTCGCTCACTACCTCCGATCAGGTGCGTATCCTGTGCATTATTTTTGATGATGGCTTGACCCTAAAATCTTGGGTGTCAGCTGTTGTCAAATCCTCTTTTGCCATCTGAGGAATAATGCCCAGGTGAAACACCTGGTTCCTCCGGATGATCTTCTACATTGGTCCATGCCTTTGTCACTACCCGTCTTGACTACTGCAATTCCCTCTACCTAGGGCTACCTGAGGTTGACATCCGCCACCTGCAGCTGGTGCAGAATCACGGTGGCCAGACTTTGACTGGGACTTCTAGAACCAGTCATATTACACTGTGCTCCATGAACTGCACTGGCTGCCTGTTTGGTGGCAGATCACCTTTTAAGGTTGGTTTACTAACCTTTGAAGCCCTACATGATCAGGGATCCAGTTACCTGAAAGATCTCCTTGTACCCTACTGCCCCATCCGTCATCTCTGTTCCACCAACGAGGGATTGCTAGAGATTCCCAGGGTTCAATTAAAGACAACAGGATCTCGTGCCTTCGCTTTTTCAGCGCCAACCCTGTGGAATTCTCTACCTTGTTGGTTGAGAGAATGCCGACTGTTGATAGATTTAAAAAGGAGTTATAAACATATTTATTTAGTCTAGCTTTTCCTGGCTATGGTTGATTTGATTTAATGTTTGTTTTAAAATTTTATCTTTATGTATATAGAAACATAGAAACATAGAATTTGATGGCAGATAAGGACCGCTTGGCCCACCCAGTCTGCCCATTTCCCTACCTACTGGATAAGCTGCAGATCCTAGTTAACCAGCAGACTGCTTCTTCTTACCCCCAACCCCCAGAATTGCCTTATGACTGTCCCATGCATGCTTGAATTCCACCACTGATTTTGACTCCACAACCTCCTCTGGAAGGCCGTTCTATGCATCCACAACCATGGTTTTTATGTACAGTGCCTTGGTTTTGAAAGGCGCTATAAAAATAAAGATGATTTGATTTGACATTTAAATATTTCATGTTAACATTTGTTTGTTATTTAATAGTAGTCTTGTGCTTTTGCTGAGAGTGCCGCAATGTCAGTGCCAAAATGGCACTGACTGCATAGTCCCCTCACCCGCCTGCCATTCGACAAAATGGCACTGACTGCATAGGTCCCCTCACCCACCTGACATTCATCAAAATGGCACCAACTGCATGGTTCACATCACCAGCTGCCATTCGGCAAAATGGCACCGACTTCATGGTCCCTCACTTGCTTGCCATTACGGCAAATGGCACAGAACTACATGGTCCCCACCCACCTGCCATTCGGCAAATGGCAGCTGAACTGCATGGTCCCCCTCCTGCCTACCATTCCTGCAAAATGGCACCGACCGCATGGTCCTCCTCACCTGTCTGCCATTTGACAAAATGGCACTAACTGCATAGTTCCCCTCACCTGCCTGCCATTTGGCAAAATGGCAAGAACTGCATGGTCCCCTCACCCACCAGCCATTCGGCAAATGGCACTGACCACATGGTCGACCTCACCTGCCTGCCTTTCTGTAAAGAAAAGGTTTATTTTCAATACATGCTGAATAACATTGCCCCACTGGGGCTATAGACTCTACATCTCAGACTTTAATAACTGGCTTGTTGAGTATCCAGGTGTAGCTGAAATATTTTGAGGTATTCTGTCAGTTAATCAATATGATTGTATTTTAACATACAACTAGTTAAAAGTTAAACCAGTTGTAAGTAAGTTGAATATTATTAACATACAGTAAACATTTTTTTTTTAATTTTTTTTTTACTTTCTGTTTTCCCTTTCTTCTCCACGCTGGGTCCCTCTCTCAGGGCTTCCCAATGCACCTGCTCAGGCTATACCATGAAGGGGACTGGGGGTCACTCCGATAGTGCCCCACTCTAATTTATCCTCTAGAGCTCTGGTTAACCCCCTGGGTGGGGTGGAGGAGGTCCTCCCTCTTACCTTCCTCTGAGCCTCAGGGGAGTGTGCAGCTGAAGTTTGCCCTGGTCCCTCTGTAGTTGGTTGTGGTGAGGGAGCCTGTCACCTTGATCCGACGTGGGGTCCATTTTCCTTTTTTCTGGTCCTATCCCCTTGCGGATGTCAGCCCACGGGGAGGACCAGTGAGACAGAGGCATGCAAAGATGCACCTCTGCTCCGGTCCTCAGCCAATGCCTGCCCCTCCCCTAGCATTGCACCTCCTCCTACTACACTGGCACCACCCGTGGTCACCCAGGTGGTGGCAGTATTGCAGAGAGGAAGGCTACCCACCCCTCCTGGAGCAGGACAGCGGCCCATCGGGTGCTCAATCCTTCTCCCCCCAGCCGGCCCCCCAACAACCCTGGCTTGCTACCGAACTTGGGTTGCCGGCGTCACAAGAGGTAATGCTACCACTGTGCTAGTGGGCTGGCCCAACATAACCATTTCTGATAAGTGTTTGTATCTTTATCAACTCAGACTGTTTAGGTCTGAAAATGATGTCATTCTTATTTTTCTTTTACAGTGCAAGTTGCAGAGACTTTAAGCTAATGCATATGATGCTGTTTTTAAACAGAAACATAGAAACATAGAAGCTGATGGCAGATAAGAGTTGCAAGGCCCATCCAGTCTGACCATTTCTTTTCTACCTTATGAATGTGCCATTGGCCTTGGCTCTGTCAATGGCCTATATATTCATACTCATCTGTGTTGCTCCCTTATGCCTATCCCATGCCTGTTTGAAGCCCTGCACTGTATTCATATCTACCACTTCCTGATGTATGCCGTTCCATGCATTCACCACTCTTTCTGTGAAAAAGAACTTCCTCACATTACCCCTTCATCAGCCTCCCTCTACTCTCCTGCTGTGTCCTCTTGTCCTGCTTATATTGAAACATGTTAGACTCTTTCACCTTGTTGATGCCCTTAAGGTGTTTGAATGTTTCGATCATATCACCTCTCTCCCTCCTTTGCTCTAGGGTATACATATTGAACTACGTTAATCTGTCCTCATATGTTTTCTGATGCAATCCCTGCACCATTTTGGTTGCCCTTCTCTGGACTGCCTCAATTTGGTTAATGTCCATGTGAAGGTGTGCCCTCCAGTACTGCATGCAGTACTCCAGATGGGGCCGAACCTGTGTCTTGTAAAGAGGGATTATTACCTCTCTCTTCCGACGTGTGATACCCCTACTAATACACCCCAACATCCCTCTAGCCTTACCTACTTCTTTAGTGGTCTGCTTGACTGATTTCAGGTCATCGGTGATGATGATGCCAAAGTCTCTTTCTTCACTTGTGACTGCCAGCAACTCCGCTCCCAGCCTATAGGTGGCTTCAGGGTTTCTCTTCCCTATGTGCATGATCTTGCACTTCTTTGCATTAAACCCCAGTTGCCACTCTTTTGACCATTTTGCTAATTTATCCAGATCTCTTCTCATTCTGCCCACCCCGTCTGGATCATCTATTCCGTTGCAGATCTTGGTGTCATCTACAAACAGACCAACCTTACCCTCCAGTCCATCTGCAATGTCACTGATGAAGATATTGAAGAGGACTGGCCCCAGGACTGATCCCTGAGGTACCCCACTTGTGACTTGCATCTCTTCTGACTGCATACTATTTACCAACACACTCTGTTTTCTGCCCCTCAACAAGTTTGCCACCCTGTTGACCAAGGTCTGACCCACACCGAGCCTACCCAGCTTATTAATCAATCTTCTATGTGGAACAGTATCGAAAGCTTTGCTGAAGTCAAGGTAGGCCACATCAACTGCTCCCCCTTGGTCGACCACTCTGGTTACCCAGTCAAAGAAATCTATGAGATTAGTTTGACAGGACCTTCCTTTGGTAAACCCATACTGTCTTGGATCCTGTGATCCTATGGATTCAGGTGTTGCACCTTCCCTTCCTTAAGGGGCGCTCCATAATCTTGCCCACTACTGAGGTAAGGCTGACTGGACTGTAGTTTCCTGCCTCCTCCATGCTACTACTCTTGTGGAGCGGGATCACATGAGTCTTTCTCCAGTCTTCTGGGACCTCTCCTGTGCTCAGAGACTCACTAAACATTTCTAATAATGGCTCTGCTAGTTCCACCTTTAGCTCCTTTAGTACCCTGGGATGTATGCCATCAGGTCCCATTGCCTTGTCCACCCTGAGCTCATCGAGCACTTGTAGGACCCTTTCTTTTGTGAAGAGACTAGTGCACACCTCCCTCCCTCCTGTGTCTATGGTGCTGAGCTGTGGGCCCTGCCCTGCCTTCTCTTCAGTAAATACTGAGTAGAAGTATCTGTTTAGGATAGATGCTTTTACATGGTCCTCCTCCTCCTTACATGCCCCCTTATCCCCTTTGATCTTAGCAGTACCCCCTCTGGACTTTCTCCTTTCACTAATATATCTATGGAAAGTCTTGTCACCTTCTATTACTGTTAGTGCTAGTGTTTCCTTGGTTTGGGCCTTTGCCTGCCTTACTGCCTTCCCTGCTTCCCTTAAGGAAGTTTGGTATGCCTCCCTATCTTCATCCCGCTTCGTTCCCTTATATTTCCTAAAGGCCAGCCTTTTGGCTCTGACCTTTTCTGCTACTGTTTTTGAGAACCAAAGTGGTTTCCTTCTTCTTTTGCAATTACTTTTCTCTCTAACGCAATGGGATGTTGCTTCAAGTATTGCATCCTTAATGCTTGCCCACTTTGCCTGTACCCCCTCACCTGTATTTCTTTTTGCTAGGGCTGGCTTAACTCTGTTGGCCATCTTATCAAAGTCAGCGCCTCTGAAGTCCCATATTTTACCTCAGATTTGGATGATTTAGTTCTAGTGGCCAAAGTAAACCATACCATGTGATGGTCACTGGCCCCCAGGTGATCCCCCTGGAGATCTGTGATCCTTTCCCCGTTAGTCAGTACTAGATCTAAGATATCCCTGTCTCTTGTGGGTTGTTGTACCAGTTGTTTGAGGCCCTTCCCCTGCAGGGAATCCACCATGTGTCTAGTTCTGGCAGATGCTCCTGCTGGTATTGACCAATCTATATCTGGCATGTTGAAGTCTCACATTATCAGAACCTCCCCTTTAGCTGTCATGTTTTGTATATCTTCTAACAGTAATGTATCTATGTCCTCCCCCTGGTCTGGAGGCCTGTACACAACCCCAGTTCTCTGACTGTCCCATTTCCTGTTTCCAGGATGACCCACAGTTCTTCTGGCTTCTTATGTGTATTCTGAATTTCTGTAGCTTTGATATTTTCATTGACATACAGGCTCCACCCCCCCTTTTGCACCTCGGTCTCTTCTGGAACAGTGCATAGCCAGGTACTGAAGTCTCCAAAGTGTGGTTACTGGTAAAACCACGCCTAGTTAATTACTACTATGTCCAGTTTAGCCTTTGTCATTATTGCCTGCAGGTCTGGGATCTTGTTTCCCAGACTGTGATGATGTAATACATGATTTTCCATTGGCCAGATTTCGGTGTGTTAGTTGTTGGGTGAGGTCTGGCATTTCCCTATGTGTCATATGGGGAGCAGAACCTTTTCCTTACCTGGTGATGCAAATGAACTACAAACATGCTGAACTCCTGTTTGACCACTAGCTAAGTGGGGAGGGTGTTCTTCCCATTCAGTGTATGGTGCTGCACCCTCTCCCCATTACTAGTTTAAATATTCGGCACAGGCGTCAAACTTCTGCCCTAGTCTATTAGACCTTCACAGTCTACTAAGAGCTGTTAACACTATGACAATTTTGTTTGCATTTTGGAACAAGGCAGGTTTCTAATGGCAATGCAGGCTTATGTGGTTGCTGAAGTAAGCAATAAGACATGGTGGGGTGTGCATTACACTGTGATAATGGCACTCCCATGAGTGTAGTTAGGCATGAGGCCTAATTACTGGCCTTCAGCCACTGGTAGTGCAGTTATCACAGCATAATGCACTGCCATGGAATGTCTTATTACGCTTATAAAATGGGTGTCTGGGAAATGTATAAACATTTCAAAAATTAAATACAGAAATCACAAAAATGTAATTAAAATTTTGTGAGACAAAAGATAAAATAGTTCCTCTGATAATGGGTGCTGATAGGGAGAACTGCTAATTGGGGGAAATGTGATTTTTAGTAGAGTGTTTTTTACATTAAGGAGTGCAAATGTGATACCCCTTCACAAGAGTGGGAGCAAGGTAGAAGCAGGTAACTATAGACTGGTCAGTTTGACCTCAGTAGTGGGAAACATAGAAACATAGAATTCGATAGCAGATAAGGACCGTTTGGCTCACCCAGTCTGCCCATTTCCCTACCTAATGGATAAGCTGCAGATCCTAGTAAACCAACAACCTTCTTCCTCCTACCCCCAACCCCTAGAATTGCCCTATGTCTGTCCCATGCATTCTTGAATTCCCCCACTGTTTTTGACTCCACAGCCTCCTTAGGAAGGCTGTTCCAAGATGATGGAATTGCAATTAAAGGAAAGGATTGTAGAATATCTAGATGCCAATGGGGCACGGACCCAAGGCAACATGGATTCATAACAGGAAGGTTGTGTCAAATTAATCTGATAGATTTATTTGACTGGGTAACAAGGAGGGAGGGGCAGTGGACATGGCCTATCTAGATTTTAGCAAGGCATTTGACACGGTTCTGCACAAGAGGTTAGTAAATAAGCTGGGCAATCTGGGAGTAGGTCCCAAGGTGGTAAACTGGGTCAGAAATTGGCTTAGCAACAGGACTCAGAGTGTGATGGTAAATGGAGTTCAATCTGAAGAAAGGGAGCTAACCAGTGGGGTGCCACAGGGTTCAGTGCTGGGGTCGGTGCTCTTTAATGTCTTTATAAGTGGCATTGCAGATGAATGCTAAGGAAAAGTATGCCTCTTTGCAGATTACTCCAAGATCTGCAATAGGGTTGACACTCTGGGGGAGGGGGTGGAGCAAATGATGAGAGACTTGGGCAAGTTGGAGGAGTGGTCAAGAGTGTGGCAGCTTAGATTCAATGCCAAGAAGTGTAAAATTATTCACTTGGGGAACAAAAACCCAGGGGAGGAATACACAGTGGGGGCGGGTGAGGTATTAACAACAACCAAAATGGAAAGGGACCTGGGGGTAGTCATAACAGATGATCTAAAAGGAACCAAACAATGTGAGAAGGCAGTGAGGAAGGCCGATGGAATGCTAAGGTGCATAGGGAGAGGCATCACCAGTAGAAAACAGGAGGTGGTGATACTGCTGTACAGGCAGTTGGTGAGACCTCATCTGGAGTATTGCATGCAGTTCTGGAGACCTCAAGTCTGAAAGGACATTGACAGGGTGGAGGCAGTCCAGAGAAGGGCAACAAAAATGGTGCCGAGGCTACACCAGAAACCATATGAGGAGAGACTAGAGAGAACTCCATATGTATACTCTGGAGGACAGGAGGAGAGGGGATATGATAAGACATTCAAATACCTCAAGGGGATCAACAGAGTTCAAGAGGTCAGTATCTTTCAGAAAGGAGATGTGCAAGAACAAGGGGTCACAATATGAGGCTGGAGGGGTGAAGACTCATGGGCAGCGTGAGGAAATATTTTTTCACAGAAAGGGTGGTGGATGCATTGAACAGCCTCCTGGAGGAGGTTGTGGGGGCAAAAACAATTGTCGAATTCAAGAATGCATGGGACAGGCAGAAGTCAAAATTAGTGACAGGAAGGAGGAGGTAGGCAGCAGATCAAATAGGATCTGGAGCTTATACAGTAGGTAGGGAAATGGGCAGACTAGGTGGGACAGGCAGTCCTTATTTGCCATCAAGTTCTATGTTTCTATGTTTCTGTTAGTCTTTTTGTTATTGTTTACAACAATCTGTTCAGCTGGCTGTCCTCCCGCTCACCTTCCTGCCCCCCACTGCCACATCAACATTTGAAGCAGTGCTTATTTAAGCCAGAAGCAGACTGATTATGCAACTGACAGTGAAAGTGCGGCCAAATGCTGCAAATGTTGACTAAGTATGCTACCTCCCACATGTAAATTTTTTCTATTTTGAATACTGTACCATCTCCTTGATGAAAGAATCAGATAGGGGCAAGAAA
Source organism: Neoceratodus forsteri (assembly GCA_016271365.2). Classification (NCBI taxonomy): domain Eukaryota; kingdom Metazoa; phylum Chordata; order Ceratodontiformes; family Ceratodontidae; genus Neoceratodus; species Neoceratodus forsteri. The sequence continues at coordinate 543,143,524 of CM028134.1, read as the reverse complement.
AGTGGCTCAGCAATGTTGCTGTCTGGAGTTATAAAATTGAAAATGTATAGCAATCTTGCTGGCAGCACACTACCATCTGTGGTAGTGAGTTTCAAAGAAGGTACCGCCTGCCTGAATCAGCAGTCGGAGGTGGCTGTTCACAGTGCACAGAGCAGGGCAGGCCTGTTGTGCTGAAATTGAAGTACTTCTTGTAATTTACATTGAGTTGTCAAATTTTGTACCTCAAACAAAGCTTTGTAAATAAAATAAAAATATGCATTTTCACAATGGTGTACATTTGAGAACCCTGTAGTTGGAAGACAGACAGCACTGGCTCTGGCACAAGCATGAGTAAACACAGAGGCAGCTTTAAAACAATAGTCCAGATCTGATATGTAGCTGTCAAGGGCAGAGCATATCCAATTATTTCAGTATCTTGTGTTTACATCAGTTTATTACTTTATTGGCAGTCAAAATCATCATTGCTGTTGTTGATGTATTTAAACAAATGTGGCAGCTGTTTTACTTTTAAACATTGTGAAGGTAGACTCATGTAGTTTTAAAATGTTCTGTGTCCTGTTTGGCAGGACTTGTTTTTCTATAGTGCATTATGCTCCTATAATGCACTGGTCCTAGTCAGTGACAACACAGGATTTTCCCTACCCATTTTAGAATGTGAATATTTCTAGTCATATTTTGCATAGCCCTCCTATGTAGACAAAACTTGAATTGCAATTTCACATATCCTCCAATAAGTATGTTGATGTATCATTTTCTACAATTTGTCAGTTATGGCTAAATGTTTGTAAGAAGGTCTTATAAAACTAACAGAAATAACTAACTAAATAAATAAATAAAAATGCAGACAGAGACGTTTGGTCTGGTGCCCTCATACAGGACACCAGGGCACACTCTAAGCTCACAAGCAATAAATTCAAGGGTAACACTAGAAACACCTTCTCCCAGAGGGTGGTGAGCCCATAGAACAGACTACCAGTGGGGACAGTGGACATGGTATTCTGGGTAGTAAACTGAGTATGGAACCCCATTTAAGTTGTACATGTTTATGCAGCATGCTTATTCATACCTGCTTATGAATTGGGGGGGGGGGGGCACATGATGGACCTAGAATCCTATTCCCTTCTGTCCTTAACTTTGTTACTATATTACTTTATTTTTCTTTTTATTGAGGGATGCTGCAGCATTTATCTGCATTACATAAACCTGCCAGAAGATGGCAGCAGATCATGCATTTATTACATAAGATTGCATTTGCAAACCAAGCACGAAGCGCCTGGATTAGCATGATATATTGGTTTACTACCACGCTGTAGTAAACATTGGAGCTCATCTTGGAGCCTGCTGTCATCCAAAAGTGGGACACTGTTCCTCAAACTGTGGGGCGGAAGAGAAAACATGGTATGCTTCGCATCCTAGAGACACAAGCTCAGAAGGCTGTGGAAATGATTGCTTTTTATGTTTATAAATGTCTCTGCTCACTGAGCATCATAGATTATTATGACTTTCTTTTCCAAGATCTCAGTACACTGCATCAGGCAACACCTTCTCCTGAGACTGAGGGCTCTTGATTTATATGGAGAACCTTCCTACTATCAGGCAGTGTTCCTAGTAGTTTGAGCCCAAGAACCAGTCAGGAGATCCAGGTTAAAAAATCCATGAGTTTAGGCATCCACCTCCCAGCCGTAAAACAGGAACAAAGCAAGACCACACTGAAAGTGATAGAAGTCTGAGTTAAAAATCAATCAATAAAGAATTCCTTCCTTTCCAATTTTCCCAATTTGGATTTATTTAGTTATACAATATATCCAAGGCAAGCTTGTTCTAAATGAACCTGATGATGTCTACTCATGGCTTGAGCACATGTTTGGGAACAGAAGTCTCAGGCTCAGTCACTAGAAAAAATACCACCGACAGCTTAATCTGGTTCAATTTCATTTGGCTTCCATCTGTATAGCCCCCACACACACACACACACACACTCACACAGGACAAGGCTGAAATAGGCAGACTTGCCCAGCCTCTACTCGGTCAACAAAAGCGAAATAAAAGAAATAAATAAATAGGTCAAACCCCACCAGAGCCGCTAACTCACACATTTGCTATATTTACATGCACCCAAACTCAGTTACCTGATTACTGATGCCAGGTTTGGGGTTGTAATGTAATTCCATTTACATGCACCCAGAACTCCAGTTACTGAGTAATCCAGTTATGGTGCATGTAAATAAATTGAAATGCAAACTAAATGTAAGCCTCCTCTCTTTTTAGAGAGGCTTATGCTCTCTTTAGGGCCCCCCCCATACAGATCCCAGAGCTTAGGGATGTATTAGTGCTCTGGGGGAATAATTCCTGCTGGTCACCATGAGTTGGCAGCAGAGAGCAGGGCTTTCAGGGTTATATATAGGAAGGGACAGGAAGTGAGGGGGCTGGCAGGGAGAGTGGAAGGAGAGGCAGACAAGACAGGAGCTCGGTGGTCTGGGTTTGTGCCTGTTAAAGGGGGGGGCCCCCAAAGTGAGTAGTCAGAGTCGGTGGGTGCAGCAACATGGCATCGATAAGGGAATGGGTAATCTGAGGGAGGTTGACCAGATAGCCTGGTGGTGTCGTTGGGAGTTGGGGCTTTCCGGGGTGAGTTGGAGAGGGGCTTTGTAGGAAGGAGAAGGGAGAGCCTTAGGGAGGGCCCCAGTGTTTTCCATGGAGGTGTCTACCTAGGCTGCCAGGGCTCTGGGAGTCATGGCAGGACTCCTGCAGGGGAAGGGATGGTGGCAGTGGTCCCCTCCTGTATCCGTTGTGGCAGGGCAGCCCAGGTGGTGGAGGGGACACAGGAGAGCCTCCACCTGGTTAGGGGCCTGCTTGGAGGGGCAGGCTCTGGGGCTCCAACCAAGCAAGGCGGGCGGGCCACAGGTCTTGGACAGGCCTTGGAGGGTTCTCCTGGGCCTGATGCTTATAGCAAGCTCTGGAGTGTGAAGGTGGGATGCATTCAGGACTTGGGCCACCCTCTACATCATCTGGGGGGCACTCAGGAATGGGATGCCAGGAATACCAGCAGAGGATGCTTTGAGCTGCTCAGAGGGCCTGGGTTGTGGCAGGGCCCTGGATCCTTTGTGTGGCAGGGCAGTTCAAGGTGTGGCGAGTGGACACTGGGGCTGATGCCCATAGCAAGCTTGAGATTGTGAAGGTGGAATGCATTCAGTACTCGGGGACACTCAGGAATAGGGACGCCAGGCGTACCAGCAGAGGATGCTTGAGCTGCTCGGAAGGCCTGGCTTGTGGCAGGGCCCTGAATCCTTTGAGTGGCAGGCAGTTCAGGTGTGGCAGTGGGCATTGGGGCTGCAACCATGGTACGTTTGTGGGTCTGCCTTGCCCATGTCTGAGAGGCAGGCCCGGGGCCTCCATTTATGAGCAGGCCTTTAGGCCCATATAGGCTACAGTGCCATGGTGGAAGAGAGGTTTGGAGGGCTGCACAATGGAAAGGTTTCCAGAAGTGAATTAAGGCTCCAGTGTCAGCAGGTACTCTGTCAGTGGAGGAAAAATTCCTGGAATCCCTGAGGTTTAGTGTATCCAGGGACCAGGCGGGAGAAGCTGTTTGCTTCTCCACGTGTGTGAAGAGCATGGCCTGACCAGGAGGAGGTAGAAATAAGGGCAAGAAAAAGGTGACTTACCAGCGCCAGAGAGACTGGAGCCTGTGTTCTTTATAGAGGAGAAGAAGTCCATTTTGGGTAAATCACCTGAGTTCCAATGGTTAAACCATGTAGCCTTGTGCTAACTGCTTATAAGACCTTTCTCCTTCTGGGAGTGGCCAGCATATGTATAAAGCTTTTAGCCCAAGGGAGCTGATATGCATTTTAATGTAAGAAGGACCTCCTGTGGCCCTGTGATCATTTGGGCTCAGGTGAAATAATGTGCTTGCCTGTGGGGAAGAAACTGTGAGTCTTGAACGCCCCTGAAAAAGGGACCTTCAAGATCTCAGTGGGCCTACCCCGGTTACAAAAATTTAAATAAATAAATTAATTCATTAATTTTGCGGAGGAACAGGGGTAAATGAAATATCAATCCTCAGTTTATACTTAATCCATGCGCTCACATTTCTAGGGGCGCCTGTTGCAAGATCTTGCACCTCCTGGGGTTCAGGGCCAGGGGAGCCATGGCTACAGTCATTGTTGGAGAGTCTGGTCCTCTGAAAGGGTTCCTGGGGTGTTTTCTGGCAATATCAGGAGAGGAGACTGGGGTGTACAGAATTTAAGAAGACATCGAGAGGTAAGACAAGCTTTTCTTGCCTTTCATGCTGTACAGTGATTCGGAAGTGAGTCTATGTTGTGGACCCCCTTCCCCAGTACATCAGTGACTTCTTTACTCCTAGACATTCGGGGAGGGGGTGGCTACATGTGGGGGTTTATCCAGGATGTTTCCTGTACCCCAAAGCCCCCATCGGACCCTGAGCTTCTGGATCCGAGGTGCAGGTGGGCTTCCCAGCCTGTGCAGGCTGTGTGGCATTTTAAAATTAATTGTGGTTGTGGAGTTAGCCTGATGCAAGTACAGGCCTCAGCTTTCCTGGTGTAGTGTGGCATGTGACTGGCTGGTCACATGACGCCTGGGATGCACCCGATTGGTGGATGGTGGCAGGAGAAGGAAAACAGCCTGACAGCAGAGCACCATCTTTGCAGCAGCATTGAGAGGAGGAAGCAATGTGGAGAGCCAGCCGAGAGAGTGAAAGAAAATCACCAGAACCGCACCAGAGTGGACAAAACACCCAAGTAAGAGTGTTCTCTTCATCTTCTGAGCACTAAGGGGAAGGTGTGGAGTAGCTGGAAGAGATCTTGGGGGGGCAGTCACATGGACTGGTACTGGAAAATGGCAGGCAAGAGACAGAAAGTTGAGGAGGAGGTTTCCTCCCAGGAGGGGCCACTGGCTATGGTTCCTACCTCATTGCTCTCATGGCTATGGAAATCCAAAGGAAAGGGACAGATGAATGAATAGTGCATAAGGTGTGGATTTTGGGGGGAAGTTATCATGTGGCTGCCTATATGTGGTATTTGTTCCAGCTCAACTCTGGGAGGAATCTTTGACCCCTCCCCCCAAAATGTATCAGAGAGCTCTTTTCCACTGTGGTCACAGGCAGTGGGATTCATGAGTATTCGAAGACTCTCCTGGGGAGAGCACCCTGGGAACAGAAGCTAAGGCCAGGAGTACTTCCAATGCAGTAATCATTGAGGCTGAGGAAGAGGAGGGTGCTGTGACTGAGACAGAGAAGTCAGGGGGTAACAGGGAGTGTTGACACTGCCCTGCACACTGCCGCCGGCTACCAACTATCCCCATGGCAGAGGGAGGGGCAGGGGTCTAAGTAAACCTGTGGGAGACTTCCTAGGGCCCAGGGAGTCCCCATCTCGATCTCTGTCTGGTGGTAGCCTCCCAGCCCTGTCAGTGAGATCAGAACCTTCAGGTGGAATCCAGTCAAAAATTCTAAAGCCCAGTGGGCTTGGCTCTGTACCAGCTACGGCACCCGGAGGAACCATGGGGAGTGTGAAGGCTCTGGAGGATTTGGAAGAGGTAGGTGAGGAAAAGTTTGTAGGCAAAAGTTCCAATTCTCAAACTATCAGGTGTACAGAGGCAATTCCCCGGCCTTTCCATCATCCAGTGGTCACCATAGCTGACCACACCCGATTACCAGTCCATGGCAAAACCCTCTGGAGCCATATGAACTGATTAAATCTCAGTGACCCTCTGAACACCAAGTACAGGAGAGGATATGGTTGCCATCAGGACAAGTCTGGAGGACCAGTGTTTGAGGTCTGCGGAATGGAGCCAGGCAGAGAGAGGGTTGGAGGAAGCTTTGTGTCAGTACCCCCAGCTGGATTACCCATATGTGCCCAAGAGGGTCTGGGACATCATAGAGGAGATGTGAGAGGGTGGATCTTTAAAGAACAGCTGGACAGATTGAAGAACCATCCTGGAGGTTGTTCCAGAAGGCATGGGCAATGTGCCTCACAGGGCGTGGTCAGACTTACCCTGTTTAAGAACTTTGCTCTGGCCCAGCACTTGGTGGGGACCACGCCCCAAGTACTAGGTCATTGATCGAGACTTATTTGGGGATCTAACCATCAAGCTGGACCCGATTTCTAATGCCCACCAGGTGGGGGACCTGCTACTTGAGCCCTGTAAAGAACTCATGGACTGTGCCAGGAGGTTGCTCATTTGAGCAGGTTATGGTGACTGTATAATCATTTGAATGAATAATGAAAAGACTTACTATTGCAACTGTTGAGTTAGAGTCTAATGATAATTAACAATTTTCATTGCATTTAAAGTGTGTGATTGGTGTGACTGGGTGAGTCCATGGTGTGTGAATGGTAAAATATTTTCAAATTGTACGTAAAGGAACTTGTTTATTAGGTGGGAGGTTTAATCCGGGGTAAGGGAAATGGCATTGTTATAGTAATCTCTAATTGCTTTGTCAATGTTTGCAAACTGCTATCTGAATTTAAAATGATAAATGCCTTTTACAAGTCAGAGTAATGTTTAAATCCATTCTTAAGTGTTTGGACCTCCTGGCACAGGTAAGCTATTAGGGTTGAATAAGTAGGCATTAATCACCACCAGAGGAAGGCTCTGCCGGTGGATTAATGCCTGCTGAGGTTGGTGCCGAGGCACAGCCAGAGAGTCCAACGCCAGCGGGCATTAACCCGCAGAGCCCAACGCCGAAGGTGATTAAGCGCTTGTACCATAGGTTTATCGCGCGGTGACAAGCCTATGTTGCCGCATCACCTCCAGCGAGCAGCGGCAGCCCTACGGACAGAGGACACGGGACAGAGACGTGGGCTGGCTGTCAGGCCTCCTGCAGCTGTCACATCGGAGGTGCGCTGCTGGGCTCCTGGGTGGGTGGGTCACTGGGGTTCCAGGACTGGCGCAGAGAGGAGGTCTGTCTCTGGTTCAGCTTGCTGCAGGCGCGTGGTCGGGGACCGGGGGGGGGCTCACGCTGAGTGCCTGCTGCCTTCGGGTCAGATGCTTCTGGGTGCTGTGGAGGACAGCGGGGCTTGGTGGCTCTGTAGCACTGCCGGTGGGGGCTCGCAGTGGTGATGGAGCGGGCACCGCATCACCTCGGCCAGCAGCGGTGGTCCCTACGGACAGAGGACATGGGACAGAGACATGGGCTGGCTGTCAGGCTCCTGCAGCTGTCGCATTGGAGTGCGCTGCTGGGCTCCTGGGTGGGTGGTCACTGGGTTCCAGGACTGGTGTGGAAGGAGGTCTGTCTCTGGTTCGACTTGCTGCAGGCGTGTGGTCAGGGATGGGGTGGGGGCTCGCGCTGAGTGCCTACTGCCTTGGGTCAGGCGCTTCTGGGTGCCGCGGAGGACAGCGGGGCTTGGCGGCTCTGTAGCGCGGCCGATGGGGGCTCGCAGTGGTGATGGAGTGGGCGGCTACCCTCTGGTGTCTGCATGGCCACAGCTGGTACTGACCGAGTGGGCGTTACCTGTGGCTTAATACCCACTCGGTTTCAGTCAGCTGTGGCCATTCGGCGAATCCTGGCACTGCATTTCAGCGGGCAAGACTGAGCCGTGTTACAAGTAAGCATTAATCACCACCAGAGGAGGCTCTGCCCGTGGATTAATGCCCTCTGGGGTTGGTGCCCAAGGGGTCCAACCACAGCAGGCGTTAATCCACGGCAGAGTCCCACGCTGAAGTGATTAATGTGCTTGTAACATAGACTCACCACGCAAGCGCGACGCAGTCTCTGTTACAGCGCCCCTCCAGCAAGCTGTATGGTCAAGCGGCACCTCTATGGAGAGAAGACACGGGACACAGATGGTGCAGTACACTGTTTTATTACACTTACAGCACAGGAGACAGGTGAGGAAGCTACATTGCTCGGTGGAACACTGGTCAATGATTGCGGTGCTCGCTGGCGCTGATTCATGTCGGTCAGGTGGCCTCGGTGCTGGCAGTCCGGAGGTGGAGGGCTCAATGATTGCGGCTCTGTGCGGGTCCGGGGCGGCAATTGTGACTGTGTGCGACTGGGGGGGCCGTGAGGTTGCAGTGCACCGTCCATACCTCAGCTACCGCATTCTGCTTCTCATCTTGGCTAACGCTTCTAGTCTCGGCTATCACTTCTTGTGTACTTGATTGGTTTGCTAGAAACATATCCCGATCTGCACAACACAGTGCAGTTCGGGTCCAGGCGCTGGTGCTGAGCGGGTGCGAGTGGGGCTTGGCGGCTCTGTAGCACGCTGCTGGCGCCTGCTGGTGGTGACGGAGCAGGCGGGTGCCCTCTGAGTTCTCCATGGCCAGCTGGTACTGACCAAGCTGGGCGTTACCTGTGGCTTAATACCCGCTCGGTTTCAGTCAGCTGTGGCCGTTCAGTGAATCCTGGCGCTCCATTACAGCAGGCGAGACTGAGCCATGTTACAAATTAGAGTAGACTAGAGTATAGTAGGCAGTGTGGGAGGTAGTCCTTTAGGCCAGCTTTTCAGTGGTTCCATCTCTGGTGGGCTGGGGAGATGCGCATACCCAGTCTGTTGGGGGGTGGGCCATGGTGGGTCCTCTGCCATCATTCCCAGGAGGAATGATTCTCTGGAGTGGGGGAAAGTGTAAGCCTCCTCTCTTTGAGAGAGCTTATGCTCCCTTTATGGACCCTACCCATACTGCTCCCAGAGCTTAGGGCTTTATAAGGGCTCTGGGGCATAATTCCTGATGGTCACCATGAGGTGGCAGCAGAGCAGGGCTTGAGGGTTATAAATAGGATGGGACAGGAAGTGAGGGGCTGGCAGGGAGTGGAAGGAGAGGCAGGCAAGGCAGGAGCTCGCCGGCCTGAGTTTGAGCCTGTTAAGGGGAGACCTCCCAAGTGAGTAGTCAGAGTCGGGCCTGTTAAAGGGTCCCCAAGTGAGTAGTCAGAGTCGGTGGGTGCAGCGAGGTGGCATCGATAAGGAATGGAGTGCGCCGAGGAGATTGACCAGATAGCCTGGTGACGTTGTTAGGAGATGGGGGCTTCCAAGGCGAGTTGGAGAGGGCCTGTTAGAGAGGAGAAGGTAGGGCCTTAGGAGAACCCAGTGTTTCCTGTGGAGTCATCTGCCTGGGCTGTCAGGGCTCTGGGAGTCGTGGCAGGGTTTCTGCAGGGAGGGATGGTGGCAGTGGTCCTCTCCTGTACCTGGTGTAGGCGGCCCAAGTGGTGGAGGGGCACAGGAGGCCTCCACCCGGTTAGGAGCCTGCTTGGAGGGGCAGGGCCTGGGGCGCCGATCAAGCAAGGGTCGGGCAGGCCACAGGCCTTCAGACAGGCCTTGAAGGGGTTCTCCTGGGCCTGATGCTTATAGCAAGCTCTGGAGTGTGAAGGTGGGATGCATTCAGGACTTGGGGGGGCCACCCTCTACATCATCTGGGGGGGCACTCAGGGAATGGGATACCAGGAATACCAGCAGAGGATGCTTTGAGCTGCTCAGAGGGCCTGGGTTGTGGCAGGGCCCTGGATCCTTTGTGTGGCAGGGCAGTTCAAGGTGTGGCAGTGGGCACTGGGGCTGCGGCCAGGGTACGTTTGTGGGTCTGCCATACCTGTGTCTGGGGCAAGCCCAGGGGCCTCCATTTATGAGTAGGCCTTTAGGCCCATGTAGGCTGCAGTACCGTGGTGGAAAGGGATTTGGAGGGCTGCACAAAGGAAAGTTTCTAGAAGTGAATTAAGCCTCTGAATGTCAGCAGGCATTGGTCAGCGGAGAAAAAATTCCTGGAACCCTTGAGGGTTTAGTGTAACCAGGGACCAGGTGGGAGAAGCTGTTCACTTCTCCACATGGGTGAGGACATGGCTTGACCAGAGGAAAAAAACAAGGGCAAGAAAAGGTAGCTTACCTGCCAGAGAGATTGGAGCCTGTGTTCTTTATAGAGAAGAAGTCCATTTCGGGTAAATCGCCTGAGTTCCAAAGGTTAAACCGTATAGCCTTGTGCTTACTGCTTATAAAACCTTTCTCCTTCTGGAAGTGGCCAGCACATGTATAAAGTTTTTTAGCCCCATGGAGCTGATACGCATTTTAATGTAAAGAGGAACCCCTGTGGCACTGTGATCATTTGGGCCCAGGTGAAATAAAGTGCTTGTTTGTGGGGGGGAAACTGTGAGTCTTGAGTTTGTGGAGGAACAGGGTAAATTAAATATCGATCCTCAGTTTTTAATCAGTCCATGAGCTTGCATTTCTAGGGGATGCCTGTTCTAGGATCTTGCACCTCCTGGGGTTTGGGGCCGAGGGCACGTGGCTGCAGTCATCATTGGCGAGCCTGGTCCTCTGGAGAGGTTCATGGGGTGTTTTCCTGCAATATCGGGAGAGGAGACTCGGGGGTGTACAGAATTTAAGAAGACATCGAGAGGTAAGATAAGCTTTTCTTGCCTTTCATGCTGTACAGTGATTCAGAAGTGGGTCTATGTTGTGGATCCCCTCTCCCGGTACATCAATGACTTCTTCAGCCCTAGACATCGGGGAGGGGGTGGCTACATTGTCTCCTTTGCATGTGTGAAGAATTGATACAGTACATCGATCTTGTTTAGAAGTTCCAGATGAGTTTCTAGGTCATTGATAGTGGCATTTGCATGCATTGAATGCTTGATTACTGAGTAACTGTGATTGCTTATTAATCAAGCTAAACTGTGTATGAGCGGGGTATGTCTGACCCCAAGCAAGTCACTTATGCTGATTTACCAGTTTCCACAAACAAATCATGGCTGGCATCAGCAGGACTTAACTCTCACAGCTTTCAGACAAACTGAATTCTAGGACATTCTGTTATTTGTTACTACAGACATCAACGTAACAGCTGGATCTTACGCCTGGACTTCAAATGTTCCTGCTGCTTTCCTGACCTGCAGTCATAATCCACTACTTGTGATTTTAGAGTCATTTCTCTGGCAGCCTGTCATCATGATGTCAGAAGTAGAGGATCATGACTCACATCAGGCACTGTATAAGCAATTTGAACAGAAGGGGTCTAGGGGAAAATCTGTTTAATGAAAACTTCTTTAGTGATAAAACATGGTAGGTCCTTCACTGCAAACTTTGGGATAATTTTGTGTAACTCAGTTCTACTGATGCCAACAGTGAATTTGTTGCTGAAAAACTAGAAAATCTCTTTAACGTACCAGTGCTTCAGTCCACCCAGGTGTAAAATAGGTAAAAGCAGAAGTCCACAGAAAATGGCACTTGCATCTCAGCTGGGCTGTGTTGGGTAGGGACATAACTGGAGGTCAAAGTTGACTGAGGCAAAGCCTTTATGATAGGCGAGGGACGAAGATTAAGCTGTAGGGTTTGTGTTGCAATTTACTGGTCATTTAACTTAACCGAGGGGGAGGTAGAAAACAGAACAAAAAATTAACACCTGCAGCTCTGTCAGTGTCACCACCAACAGCTGGTGAGTACCCATCTTGGTATCCTGTGATATGGGCGAGTCAAGTGGAGTGACTCAATATGAGCTACTCAGTTTGATACGCCCATAAGAAAAACCAGTGTGGAAGAACAGCTAGTGGGGGAATAGTGAGGGTGTGGAACACGAATAGCGAGCGTAGGAATAGGTTGCATGTGGGACAAGGAGGAGGGTGGTAACAGGATATGGGAGACAGTCTGGTGGGCCAAATTTAAGCTGCCCAGCTAGTGTAGTGGTAGGGTGTATGCCACTACTGCAGAAGGAACTGGGTATGGAGCTTACAGCATGCAAGAAATGTTGGTGTTTTTTTATTTTACAATTTTCCCCTGTGTCAGGCCTCCCCATTGGAGTTGATTATTTTAAGAATGGGGGTGCGGGGGGAATAGCCCCCTGCATAAAAAAAGTGTTGTAGGTGTTTGGATTTCTGCATGGGGCCGATTCTCGCTGTTGTTCCCTTCGGTGTTGTGCAAGTCGCCATTGCAGTTTTGGCGACTTACTTCGCTGTAATGGTCGGCACTGTTAAACAGTCACTGATATGGCATGGAACCCATATCTTTCTACTATGTGTGTCACACATTAGGGGACATCTCTTATTTGACCCCTAGAATTTCTCATTCCCACATAGAGGTGCTGCTGTCCACAAATGCAAGATGCTGTCTTCCACTGTAAGCTTTTAAAGCAAAAATGTATTATAACATATAGTGTAACCCCCCACCCCCATTGGTGGAGCTCTCCTTTGGTCCACTGGAGGCTCAAAGTTGGCCTGCCATTGCTATCTGCGTTCTCTGGGTGGAACTGGTATTGGGACCAGCTAGTGAAGAGGAAGAATGTGAAGTAGATGTTTTGTTGTGCTCCATGCCACAAAGGAGCACTCCTACACATAGGTGACCTCCGTGGATGTCCAACAGACCACTGTAAGTATTACCGCTGTACCAGATGCCAGCTGTAGTAAGGCTAACAATAATAGACTGACTGCCAGTGTCTGTGAGTGAAATATCCATTGAAAAAAATTACTTTGCAGTTTACTGTTTTGCAACAACATGGTTGTTACCATCTTGAGGATCTTTGACTCTGAGACTAATCAATTTGTAGCCCAAGGGTTTGCAGGACGAAATGCCAGAAGCACTCCAGGATGCAAAGTGGCAGTGTGCTTGGAATCTTTTCTTCACTAATCCTGTGTCAAATGTTGCCACTATAGGTGACAGACAGCTGATAGAGCCAATCAGGAGACAGAAAAGCTACAATCTCCTCTCAGACACTCAGCATGGTTTCAGAAAAGGTCATACTTACCACGGCTCTTCTTCAACTAACTACTGATATTCTGTCCAACATGGACTCTGGAAAACTCACAGGTGCCATCTTCATTGACCTCACTAAGGCTTTCGACCTTGCTGACCATCCCTGCTTCTCTCCACTCTCCATAAATTCCATTTCTCTACCCCTGTTGTGGACTGGTTCTGTAGCTACCTGTCAAACAGGTCTAAGCTATCAAATTTAACTCCTCCCTCCAACACGTCTACTATCAACCTTGGGGTCCCCAGGGCTCTATCCTTGGGCCCCTTCTGTTCTCAATTTTTATCAACAATGCAGCTGAAGTCCTGGAATCCTGCTCAGCTATTCTCTCGCTGATGACTAATCATCTACACTAGTTCTTCTAGTATTGCCTGCATAAACACATCACTTACTTCAGACTTCAATAAGGTCTTAGACTGGCTACTAGACCGTAAGCTTGTACTAAATGAAAAGAAAAAAGCCATGCTCCTAGGTTCCGCACAAAGATTAAGACCTGTTCTAGTTTGCTGGAGGTTCTTCACCCAGGAGGATTTCCACTTGAAAATGTTACTTCCTTCAAGTACCTTGGGATCCTCCTGGACCAGTCCCTAGTTTTAATCTTCACATTCAGTCCTCATGCAAAGCTGTAAACTCGAAACTAGGAGTAGCTTACAAAATGAGCTACACGCTTACACCCTCGGCCAAATTAGAATTTCGAGGTATTCTGCTCCCAGCCCTTACCTATGATGCCTCTATTCTTACCTCTGCCCATAAACCTCCCTACTAAAATGGGACGTAACTTATAACAATATATGCCGATTTGCCTCTTCGTCACCTCGACTCAAACATCACTGCCTTCTTTATAAGGATCTGAATTGGCTCTCACCCTCTGCCAGTAGACAATACTACCTTGGATCACTAATGGACTCGATCATCTGGGAAAAAAACCCGTCCCAGCTGGCGGCATTGCTGGTCCCTCAACCATCCTCCCATGGCCTGCGATCAGCTAACAAATCCTTGCTCTATGTTCCGAGATGGCAGATGACTAAAGGCACAGGGGCCTTCCAATTCTCTGCTCCCAGGCTATGGAATGCTCTTCCACTCAACCTCCGGCTGTCTCAGTCTCACTTTGGATTTAAAAGTGAATATCGTCGTTATCTATCCTTAGCTGATGCTTGCGTGATTTGACCCAACCTGAAGCTCCTGAGACTTACCAGTAATGTCACCCCTGCTCTAATCCAGCTCCAAGACTGTCTCCTCTTCCGCTCCCCATATTTTTCCTTCTCTTTGTAAATAACTTCTTGACTACTAGCTCTCTTCCTTCTTGAACCTTGTTGCTGACCATCCACTGTTGTTTTGCCAATTACCACCCCTGACCTTCCTTCTGTCAGTCTTTCTTGTTATATCTGAACATTCCTCACATTTCTCTCTATATAACCTTACTATCTTATTAACTCTTTCCTCACAGGTCGGGTCCATGGTTTCTGCACTTATTATATATCTTACTGCCATTATCTGTATAATGCTTGCCATTATTTTTTGTTGTTTCTACCCATTGTATTTTTGTAGCACTGCTGTACTGTTCCTCTATTTGTACTATTGTACCCATGTTGCTGTTGTTCAACTGTTCTCCTTTTGTTGTACTCTCCCTGGTCGTGCCTGAAAATAGTCATTTTATGGCTAGTGCACCTACCCAGTTAACAAAAACTAAATAAATAAATAAAGCTCAGGACCTTACTGGAGCCTTTCCAGAAGCAAGGAGAGATTTCAGGCAGTCCTGCTCAGGCATCTGAAGGAGGCAGACAGGCTGAGAGGAGAGATCTGGATTCCTAATTGGATTCAGTCCTGAAAGTTGCTGGTGCTATTAAATCCAGCTAAAATGCTATATGAATTGTTCACTGCTGTTTTCTGCTAAGGAATGCTGTTGCGGAGAATTTCCAGGAACAGTTGCAGAGAATTTCTAGGAGCTGCTGCTGGAATTTAGAGGTAGGAAAGCAGTCACTTTTAACTCTGCTGGTGTGACTGAGGGAATGGTGAGGTCAGTGAGCTCTGTTCTGGGTACCCAGGTACCCCAATCATGTATGTGCCCTAAGTGTAGGTGATGTAGTACTCTGGTTTAGGTCTCATCTGGACCTTGACATGCTGCCATGGTGTTTGTGACTGCTGTGCCCGAAGGACCTGCCTGAGAGTGAGAGCTGATTCAGTCGTTAGCTAGAGGAATCTACCTGCTAGCTTTGGATCCATAGGAACTAAGCCACACCTGAAGCCATCCCATCTATCAGAGATCCACTCCTCTGTTCCAGCTCAGCTGTTGGGCTTGTGGTGGTCAGTGACGTGAGTACTGGCCTAGCCAGCCAGACACTCAAAGATGCTTTAAGCTCAAGATTTCATTTGGATTATAATTTCCATGGTTAAAAAAACAGATTACAAGTTTCCTGTTGAATTACAAAGCCTGTGGTTTATCATTTGCAAACAAAAGTCAATCAGTGAGATTGTTATTGTCAGACTTGGCAGTAAATATTTATGTGCACCAGCGCAAGATTCCGTGCAATGTGTCATCAGGCCTGAAACTGCTAGTTTAGCCAGGTACTAGTAACTGTTAGAATTTATAGTATCATAAAAGTATAGCCCTTAGTGGGGACTGTTAAAACTGTGAGTCTGTCACTGCTTGGGTAGCAGCGCTAACACAACAGTAAGCAAAGGGATCCCATGTATGGTACAGAGGAGTGTCTTGTTTTCCATCAGAGGGGCCTGAATTGCTAATAATCAGTATTCCTGCTTATTTCTTAACCACCGTTTCCATTCATAGGACCCAATTTAGCAGTTATTAATGACTTGGCATTTTTTTGCATAAGTTTGTGCGTGAGCATATTATTAGTGAGCTTATTGTTTGTAATGTACTGAAGTGTGCTTTTGTTGAATTCAAGTACTGCAATTGGTTGATCTCCGGGTGGTGTCCATAACCTGCGTGGAGGTGGGTTTGTACTGCATACCAGAGGGTGGTACTGCTTGCTTGACCTGACTCACTTATCTTTCTCTGGGTGGAGGCACCATTCTATTTTCTACTATCTTTTGGAACAACCCACCAGTCTGAGGAGTCCAATGAGCCCAGGCTCCTCAACCTTGTTTGTAACCCCCACGGGCTCAAGACAGGGACAGTGATCATGGGCAACATCCTAGCATCTGCACAGCTACCCAGTTACAATGACACACAGTGTGGTGCTAAATCAGATAATTTCCACGGCAGTCTGTGCTAGTGTCCTTGTATACATTTTTGATCATCATGATGTGTCCAGTTAATGGACTAGCCAGCCTGGTCACTCTGGTTCATCATAACAAAAATGCAGTAGAGAGAGGCCACAGTACACTCACCCAGTTGGTTGTCAGCCCAGCAGGCCAGCACCTTGTTTGCATGTTGCCTCCATCTTCGGCTGACACCAGAGTCCTGACTTCTAGTTCCAGCATACCCCACAGGTGGCTCACTGGTGCTAAGACAGCATGATCTGGATAGCATGGTATTGCAGCCCCACAGCGACTGATGTCAGTAGTTGTAGGAGGAGGAGGAGAGGAGCAGTGTTGGTCTGCCTAGTGCACATATTTTTTCTAGTTTCTATTTTTTTTAAATTAATAGTTCACAATTGGAATTGCTACCCAACACTGACAGCGAGGCACATTGCCACACAGCATGCACAAGCACTCCCACCCACAGACAAATTAAGATTGTGCTTTATTTTTTCCAAATAAAATAAATGAAAAGCAGACACATCAGAATAACCAAGTAAGGCATTTGAGTGCACAATCACAGCAAGTGAGTTCTGCTGTTCAAAAAAAAAAAAACTCAGACTCACTCCAACTTTTTCTTTATCTCCAATCTTATTCCTCATCCTACCTGACCCCAAAGTTGATTCTGAGATCCATTTTTAAACAGCAGCAGACACAGAAAGCAGTGTTGGTTACTTGTTTTTAAAATTAAGATCAGTTTCAGTAGCTCCCAAAATCTGTCAGTTGAGACAAGACCGTCATTATCATAGCTGAGCTGTTGCTAACTCTAAATTTCCAGGTACCACCTGGCTTATATTTTTCACACTCACACTTGTGCCTATCATGTTTGTTAAATAAATAAAATAATTAATATATCTCCCTTGCCTGGCTAGAGATTGAGCACATCTCCTTCCTGGCACTCACTGCAAATTCAGGGCTGCTACCTGCCTCACCTTTAACAACTGCCAACCATATATGGCACACAGCAACAGCAGGTTTATCTAGGAAAGTGTAAGGCTGAAGCAGCAAATCATATAACGAAAACTGAAATTCCCATGCAGAAATGTCCACCTCCCACCAACAGACAGGATTTCTAGCAAACCCTCTCCTTGGTATACCAGCTGTTACCCAAGAGCTCGTACAGTTTTAGCATATGCACTTGTAACCCCTGCCCCAAGGCAAAAGGAACTTACCTTTTGTTCTATATGTTCCCCAGCCACCATGCTGCCACTAGTGTGTTGCTCCCCTCTGGCCCCAAAGGACACTGATTCGACTGTGGTGGCCAAAGGCAGAAGCAGGAGAGAACGAGGCTGCAAATCTTCAGCACCAAATGCTCTATTCAGTTTGCGGCTACACTACTGCATTTTCATTGCTACCAACAGAGAGTGCATCAGTGCTCACAAAAACTAAAGACTTCCTCCTGATCAACCACCCTCACCCGACTGGAACCCTGTCACAGACCCAACCAAACATCTGTGGGTCACCAAATAGTGTTTAAGGGCAGCAGCCCATAGTAAATAAAGAACTTTGGGGCCAGTGCCCTTGCAGAGAGATGGGTAGCACCATCTTGCTGTGCCTCTGACCCCCTCTCAGCATGGCAGTGGGGTCAGATGCCAGCCATCCATCCAATCAGACTCCAGAGCCTGCAAAGGAGCCATGGAGGGCTTCTGGGATAATTTACATTGGGACTGAGGCCACCAACAAGGCATCGATGATCTGCTAAACAGACCTTCTCCAGCAATTGACAGAGGATCTCAGCCAATGGAAGTACTGGATCCTTTAGTGAACAGCAGGAGCTGTTCCAATATGTTTCAGTTCTGTGTAAGAGACAGCTTGGAGCTGCTGCCTGAGCTTGCCATCACTTGGAGATCTACCTGAGGTTTTCACAATCTGGAAACAAAAGGCAACTGCTAAGTTTAAACAGCCAAATGGAGGGTAACTGAAAGAAGTCAAGAGAGGAGCAGGCTTGCGACCTGATTGAAGGGGTTTGCTGACCTAGAAGTACAGTTCAGTGTCTGAAGCACAATCACTAACAGCCACTACAGTGAGATAACTGGTTCACAGTGCTGTGGGTGTTGCAGGGATGCTGATCTGGCAGATGAGCATGAACTTGCTAGAAGAACATAGACAGAGTGGAGGTGGTGCAGAGGAGGGCGACTAAAATGGTGCAGAGTCTGCATCAGAAACCCTATGAGGAGAGACTTAAGGACCTAAATATGTACACTCTGGAAGACAGGAGGGGAGGCGTGGATATGATAGAAACCTTTAAATACCACACAGGGTAAACAAAGTACAGTGGAAAGTATTTTCAGAAGAAAATGTGTTAAGGACAAGCAGGCACAATAAGAAGCTGCATGGGGGTAGATTCAGGAGAGATGTGAGGAAGTACTTCTTCACAGAAAGAGTGGTGGATTCCTGAAACAGTCTTCCAGCAGATGTGGTGGGAACAGATACAGTGCTAAGGTTCAAGAATGCATGGGGCAGGCATAAGGGAATCTTAGGGAAAGGGTTCTAAAGGAAGTTCTCTAGATCTCTGCTCCCGCCCTCTCCTACTCCCATCCCTACTTTCCGCTTTGCTTGTCTCTCTGCTTTATACCTCTTTCTCCTACTTGCTCACTTCTGAGTGTCCTACCCCTTTGCCCCAGCACCGCATCTTCCTCTATTACCTATGTACCTAGCTACCATGGTGTGTGCCACTAATCCACTACCTGCACTTATTTCCAGCACTTCCTATCTCCTCTCCTATTCATTCCCACTTTAGGTACTTTGGCCTTGTTATTATCCTACTCGGTTACTGTGTTTGCAGTTTGTAGACTCTATACCTTGGGTAGTACAGCTTGTAAACTGCATTTCGCTTTCATGTAATGGTATTTTGTACTTTTATTGATCTGTGCCATTGTTTATTTTCTGCTGTTAGTATACTTTGTAACTTGTATAGTACAGCTTGTAAACTACATTCTTCTTGCTTTGTAATTGAATTTGAACTGTATGATCTGTGTCATTGTTGTGGAGTGGGTTATGCCTGAAAGCAGTCCTTTGGATCAGTGCACTTACCAGTAAACAAAGACTTATATAAAGTAGCAAGGGAAGGTAAGGCGAAAAAGATGGCTTTCAGAAAATGCAAGGAAACACAAAGGGAAGGAGGACAGGGTAGTGTACCTGGATAAACAGGGGGCAGGGAAAGCAGTCAGGCGCACAAAGGCTCAAATGGAGTAAAAAATAACACAAGTGACAAGACTTTTTATAGGTGCATCAGCGAAAGGAGAAAAACCAGGGGTGGGGTTTTAAGGCTTAAAGGGGAAGGGGTGTGTGGAAGGGGGCCTGGAAAAAGCATCAATACTGAACAAATATTTTTGTTCTGTATTCACAAATGAAGAAGAAGGTGAGGGACCACAGTTAGGCAACAATATTAAGAGAACTACGGGAGGTGCTGGCAGCACCACTGCAGCCCTATTCAATGAATCACTCAATACGGGAGTGGTTCCAGAGGACGAGAGGAGAGCAGATATAGTCCCTCTTCACAAAAGTGGGAGTAGGAAGTAGGCTGGAAACTACAGACCAGTCAGCCTTACCTCAATAGTGGGAAAATTACGGAATCACTACTTAAAGAAAGGATTGTGGAACACCTTGAATCCAGCAGAGCACAGGATCTGAGACAGCATGGATTCACAGTGGGAAGGTCATGTCAAACAAATTGATTTCTTTGACTGTGTGACTAGGGAAGTAGATATCGGTGGGAGCAGTGGGCGTGGCCTGCCAGATTTCAGTATGGCCTTTGATACAGTTCCGTGAGAGACTGTGAACAAGCTGGGCAGCCTGAGGTGGGTCACAAGGTGGTAAACTGGATTAGGAACTGGTTGAGTGATAGAAGACAAAAGATGGTGGTAAATGGAGCTCAATCTGAGGAAAGGAGGGTGACCAGCTGGTGCAACAGGGATCAGTTCTGAGGCCAATCCTGTTTAATGTCTTCATAGCGACATTGCGGAGGGATGGAAGGAAGGTGTGCCTCTTTGCAGAACGAAAGGTCTGCAATAGAATTGGACACTCCGGGGGTGGAATAAATGAGGAGGGACCTAGGTAAACTAGAGGAAAGGTTTAGAGTGTGGCAGCTGAGATTCAATGCGAAAAATGGTAAAATCATGCATTTATGGCACACAAACCCAGGGGAGGTTTACATGATGGGGGGGGATACTGATGGTCACCAAGCAGGAAAGGGATTTGGGGTTAATCATATTTGATGACCTAAAGGTGGCCAAACAATGTGCCAAGGCTGTGGAAAGAGCCAGTGGAATGCTGGGGTGCATAGGGAGAGGTATCACCAGCAGAAGGAAGGAGGCGGTGATGCCACTGTACAGATCATTGGTGAGGCCTCATTTGGAGTACAGTGTTCAGTGCTGGGGCCGCACTCCTCAGGACATAGGCAGAGTGGAGGCAGTTCAAGAAGGGCAACAAAAGACTGTGCAGGGCCTGCATTAAAAGTCATATGAGGAGAGATGTGAAACCTCAATATGTATACCCTGGAGGAGAGGAAAGACAGGGAGATATGATAGAAACCTACAAATATCTAAAGGGCATGAACAGGGTAGCGAGGTAACATCTTTCAGAAAAGGAGATGTTCAGGAGCGAGGGGCATGACATGAGGTTGGAAGGGAGTAGACTAAGGGTAGCATGAGGTAGTATTTCTTCACGGAAAGGGTGGTGGATGCATGGAAAAGACTCTCAGGGTGGTGGGGGGCAAACAGAGTGGGGGAATTCAAAAATGCATGGGACAGGCATAGGAGAACCCTATCAATAAGAATGAGAAGGTAAAGGCAGAGATCAAGTAGGATCTGCTCCTTTTGCAGTAGGTAGGGAAAATGGGCAAACTGGATGGCCCTAGAGGATCTTATCTGCCGTCAATTTCTAAGTTTCTATGAAGTGGGGTGGGTGAATGGGTGGGAGATCAAGTAGGATCTGCGGTGATACTATAGGCAAGGAAAAATGGGCAGACTAGTTGGGCCAAGCGGTCCTTATCTGCTGGCAAATTCTATGTTTTTATATAAGTATTTATGAAACCTTGTGATGCCAAAAATTAAGCTCAGTGTTTTCTTTTCAATTTGTGCCTAATTCCTTTCACTGGAAGCCAGGGTTCTGGAAGCAAAAGTGATTTGCTGTTCGTTTCTTGATGGCAAGACCGTGTAAATCACTGTGCCCTCTCCATATGGTGATATATCACATATTAGCCTAGAGGCTTTTGAGGTCATAGTGGGCTAACCACTTGCTGTTAGAAACCATTTCTTACAAGCTTGGAATGCTGCCTTATATTGCATTGACCAGTTCCATCTTGCATCCCTCTGTAGCAGATCATGCAGGGACTGAATTAGTGTGAGCAGGTTTGCCATGCACCTATCATGATAGTTCAGTTTTCTCAGAAACGAGCAAAGTTCTGTGTTGTTTGGTGTGGGTGTGCTGGTAATGGCTGCCATTCTCCTCTGTGGGATGAAGGCCCTGGGCATCGATCTGGTATCCCAGGTACTCAACAGTCCTATAGTAATTCATCATTCTCACTTTTTATTTCATCCTGTATTTATGCTCCTTTCTGCCCTTGGCAGCCCCCCTCTGGAGACCACCCCCAGCTTCTCACTCACCCACCTGAGACCTACCTGCACCTCTTGAACCAGCATGGTGGGTGCCTCAGGAGGTGGTGCAAAGCCTGTGAGTTGTCACCATCATTCACCACTGGAAGTATTTTTCCTCCATTTTCACCCCTTACCTGAGCCATGAGCCATGAGCCGTGCTCTGGCAATCGAGTACTATGTGGAGAAGTGGTAAATCCACTGTGTCCACTCTTGGCTGAATAGGTAGGCAGCTGCACAACCTAGTCTCTGCTAGGTGACAACCAAGCAGCGGCATGTGCTGTCCCCCTCCCTGAAGGAGGAGAGCCATCCCTGGATGCTCAACCCTCCTAACCTCGGCCAGCACTCAAGCGATTCTGGTCCGTTTCCAAATCCAGGTCAATGGTGTGGCAGCAGTTGAACGCATCCAGTGCTCAGCCTTCCATGCAACTGGGACAGCCTTACACTTCTCACTTTTGACTTTCAGACCATATTTTTGCAGCCTGGAAAGGACCTGATGAAGGATTAGTAGGTGCTCCTCTAGTGTGGGTGCTGTCACCATAAGTATCATTCATGAAGCAGAATAACTGGTTGAGGCCATGTAAAATCAGGTCCATGGCATGCTGGAAAATGGCTAGTGCCATTTATACTCCATAGGTCAGGCAGTTGTACTGGTACAGTACTTTGCATGTGTTGATGGTTAGGTATAGCTTCAAATCAGGGCTGAGTTCCAGGTGCAGGTAGCAAACGAGAGGTACATTCTATGGAAGATTTTAACACCTGGCAGTGTGGCAAATAGGTCCTCTGTGTTAGGTAAGGAACAGAGGTCTGGATCCACACATCTGTTTACTGTGGCATTGTAGTCGCTACACAGTGGCACTACCTTGTCGCACTTTGAGACTACGATGATTGGGGCAGCCCAATTGCTCCTCTCCACTCTGGACACAATGCCATTATTCCAGCCTATCAAACTTTTGTTCAGCTGCCTCCTTCATTGTGTATGGCACAGGTCGAACTTTGTGGAAGATGGGGGTGGCACCATCTCGCACTCAGGTCCTCACCTTAAAGTCCCAAATGGTGCCATATCCATCCCAGAATATGGGGCATACATACTTAGCAGCCATTTGATTGCCTCCTATGGTGCCTCTGCAACAATGCACAGTAGAAACATCATTTGCCAACTGAGCTTTATTTTCTCAAGCCAGTTCTTGCTGAGCAATGCGAGCTTCTTCCCTTGTACCATGACAAGAGGCAGTGTTCAACCTCCTCCTCCCTCATAGGGCACCAGGATTTGTATCTCCCTCAACACAGGGATCCAATCACCTGTGTAGGATGTTAGCTGGATGGGGGACGTGTCGAGTGGGTGCTAGTTGAGAGAGTGGTGTACATATGCTCAGGTATCAGTGACACTGTTGCTCCAGTGTTGAGCTGCATGCTCAAGGTATGCCCACTAATCCCAGATTCAGGCAGGTGCCATGGCCTTTCATGGTGTATACAAGCAAAGAGTCCCAAGAAGTCTTGTCCCTCTCATGTTTTCTGGCACAGCATCCATTATACACTGTGCCCATACTGTACATAATGTGCTTCTGCAGATCTGCACCTGGTGTCCCACTTTTCCACAGTTGTGGCACATTTCCTGGTGGAACTGGCACATCTTGCTGGTGGTCTCCTCCACATCAGTAGCAAGGTTGCTTAGCCTTAGCGTGCTAGTGGTTTCTGAGGAGCTTATTGAGGAGGACATGGTGTTGTGTGGCCTCCCTTTGTCGAGGCTGACCCCAGTGAGGTTGGGCAATACAACACTGTGGATGGCTTTCCTGTGTGAGTCTGTGTGACCTGCAAGCTCCCTGGTGTTTTTGGGCAAGTTCAAGTGCTAATGTTATGTTACATGCAGACTTCAAAGATAGGTCTGGTTCCATAAGAAGGCATTTTTGCAAAATGGGTCTGTACAAGAACCACAGACAAATTGTTCCTTAAGGTGTCATTGAGGAATTGTCCATATTCACACAAGTTTGCTAAATATTTAAGGGTCATAATGAAGTCCATAACTGGCTTTCCTTGCTTTGGAGGTGCTGGTGGAATAGATAGTGCTCCTTGTCACAATGGGGTTGGGCTTGTAGTGCTGCAAGAGTATGACCTTAAGTTGATCATAGCTGTGCCCACTTAATAGATCCTGTGCCAGTAGACTTTTAAGCAAAACAAACATGGGGGCTGGTAGGATGAACAGGAAGAGGAGTTTTTCATTGTCCTGCTATGGAATTTTGTTCATTAAAAGCCACTAATACTGGAACCTTTTGATGTACACACTGAAGTGTTCGTTAGATTCCAGAAATTCTGGTACTTATTCCCAGAATGCCATTTTGCCAGGTGACACAGTATATTGCAGTTTGTGGAGGTGGGCAGTCTTGCTTTGAGTGCTTGGCTGAGATATTTTTTTCTTGCACTTTGCACTGTTGTGCTGTTCCCATCTTCCTCCAGAAGATGGCAGTATTTGTTCAGCTTGTATGGTAAATGGGCAGCACTGATGCACTGCAGTCCTCAGCCACGGAGGGATAAAACTGCTTTGTTTGTTTGGCTAGTGGGGGACCAGGGATGTGAAGCACTTATGTGCTGTGACTTAAAACTGACTTGCAAATTCTTTTTCTTTTTTTTTTTTCCTTTCCTTCCTTCCTTTGCAGGCTGTGTGCCCCCATCTACAGAATACCCAACAAACTCAGTGTGATTTCTATCTCCCTTCTTTCTTTATCAAAAAAAATGGAAAGCACTTACTGGCTGGCTGTATGGATGCTGCACCCACAGATTCCTTTTTCTTTTTCTTAACCTCATCACCATTGTAGTATTTTTCAGATGAAGAATAGACTGGCACAGACTCAGGGTGCTGTGATGAAGTTGGCATCTCTATTCTGACTGAAGACCAAGACACTATACACAGAGACCAAAGACTGAAGGGCTTTGGACTCAGCATGACAGGAAACTACAAGATCTACAAATTTATCACAACAAGACTACAAGTAAGATGGCTGCCACGTACTTCCTGAACGTCTGTATGACAGATACTGCATCTATAATGAACAATTCCATTTTCTCAAATTTAGGTTCAGCCAGCTAGCAGCCATCCAGTCATTTAGGACTAACAAGCATCGATATATGACAGATACAGCAGCACCTGACTCGGTGTGAAGGAGCAGTACAGCTGGGTATTATCTGCACAGAGTGAAAACCCCAATTTTACAGTCTCACAATCTCTCCTAGGGTAGCATGTATACTGTGAAGAACATAGAGGACAGAATCGAACCTTGAGATACACTGCAGGAAACAGTCAAGACACTGTAGGAAAAATTCCCCAGGGTTACCCACTGACATCTGTTATACAGGTAGGACTTAAACCAGTGCAACACCAACCCTCCGAATCCCCCACAGTGTCTAAGGTAATCCATCAAAACCCTATGGTCCATGGTATCAAATGCAGAGGAAAGGTCAAGGAGAATAGGAAATGTATATTCTCCTGAATCCCTCAACAGAAAAGATTTTTCAACAGTTTCAGTAAGATAGTCTCGGTGTTGGTCACGGTCTGACACCTGATTAAAATGGCTCAGATACATCATATTGCTTTAAATAAGTCTCCAGTTGTAACACAACCACCTTTATAATCACTTCCCTTAAAATGTCCTTCCCAGATTTCAGCAGGTGGTTTGAGCTAGTTCCATTTTTTGAAATAAGTAACTTCTTCCCTCCCTACCTTAGTGTGTCCACTGTCACTGTAACTGCAGTTATCTATAAATTTGGCCATTAAGTTGCTGATGTCTTGAGATGTACACTTCTTTTTCCGTATTACTATATATTTTTTGTCTTGCTTGTTCTGTCTTTCACTATTGTATTCCGGTCTGATTGAGAGATGACGTTGCCAGTAGTCGTAATTCTTGAGCAGGCTCAATTCTTGGACCCCTCCTTTTCTCACTGTTTGTCAACTCCCTTCCTGAGGCCTGCCAGCAGTCCGAATTAATTTTCTATGCAGACGATGCTGCATTCTTCTGTAAAGATAACAACCCCACCTACCTCCTTATTAGACTCCAACATGACTTCCACAGGCTCCACACCTGGTTCACATCCAGAGGACTTGTTCTCAGTGCAAAGAAAACCAAAACCATCATCTTCTCTGGTTCCAGAAAACCTTCAACTTTTGACTTCCACGCCTGGACAATAATGGCAACCTTATCGAGCATGTCACAGAGTTCAAATACATCAGCCTGCTCCTTGACTGCCACCTGTCCTTTGACCTACATGTCTCTCATCTGATCAAGAAAGCCCACCAGAGGCTCAGCATGCTTTATCAAGTCATACCATTCCTCACTCCTGAATCAAGGACACTTCTCAGCACCAGTTTCCTTCTCCCCCTGTTTAATTATGGCACACTGAATTTCTATTCCTCTCTCTCCCAAAAAAAAAACTTTCCAGACTGCATTGTACATACCATAATGTCCTCCGCTTTGCCACTGGCCTCCCCAGATTCACTCACCACTGTGACCGCTACAAGTCGGCTTAATTGCCCTCCTTTGATGACCAGCTCAACGGCAAAACTCTGTTTCTTCCACAAACTTGCTGTAGGTGACCTACCCAATAGCATCACCTCCCACTTCCCCAGATCCATTCCTGGGCACCCCACCAGATGTTCCTCCTCCCTCTCCTTTACAGTTCCATTCTGTCACATGACTCAAGACCAAAACACTGTCGCTCACAAGGGCCCCAAACTCTACAATGATCTCACCCCTGCACTCACCAAATGTCCCTTAGCCACCTCATTCAGGTTCAACCTCAAGGGGATCCTCACCAACTCCCTTGTTTGTAATTGCCCCAGGTCTTAGCCAGCATGTGTGACTGCATTTGCGACTGATGGGCCACTAACCTAACAACCTTAATGTTCCTCCTACAGGATAGTGTGTTTTTTTACTCTACGCCATCTCGTACCAGTTGCTGCACAACTGCATTTTGTATTGCACTTTTCCTCCATAGATTTTGCTGTTCCACATGCATAGGCACTTCCTATGGACTCTTTATATATACTGTTTTACTGTTATTCTGTTTACTGTTTATAATGTTTATATATTGTTTACTGTAGATATTGTTTGTTTGTCCTTACCAGACACTTGTGAAAATGGGCAATCTTGCTCATATGCCTTTCCAGTATAAAAAATAAACTGAAACTGTACAATATGAAATCCGATTATAAAAAATGGATGGAACTTGCTGGATAATCCAAGGGGCAGTATCCAAATTACAAACAGAAGAAGAAGAACCACATTATCAAGATCAATACTGAGTGACCAATCATCACACAAATATTTTTAATTTATTTTTCATGCACCTGATATCTTGGATACTAGCTCTTTGCACATATCTGTGCCTTAGCTATTTGCACTTTTGCCTTTCTGTCACTAATTTGTGAACTATTTGTGTGCCTGCACATGTTTCTGATGACGACATGAAAAAGAGGCTTAGTAGATTTCATAGTCCATCGTATTTATGTCATCATGAGTTAGATATAAATTGAGTGCAGCTTCTTAATGCTTTCACTCTTGATAGACCACCTGAGTGTTGCAAATGTTGGATGATCTGTGGTAATCGGGGAGCCTTACATTTGCACCTCATTTTTGTACCATGTCCAGGAACTGTGAGTAGGAAAATGAACTATCTTGTCTCACATCCTAGCAGAATCTTGATCCTTTTTGGATACATAGCACTGGAGAGTACATGCACTTTTTGTTGTCAGGTTGATTTACATTGTTGCAGTACCACATTCCAGGGGCATACTCATTTTGTTTTTGCTACTTAAGGGATGTAGTTGGATAAAATCTCTGGGTCCAATGATGCTTCCTTGAGTAAAGGCTTCCAACACATTCTTCAGTGTGGAAGGAAACAGCCTTTCACTCAGTCAACACCAGATGATTTCAGTCACTATAGGATCCAAGGCCTCCCAACAGGCTACCACCAGTTGGGTACAGCACAGAAGGCAGGATCAACTCGGATATAGTGACACATCCTGAAATGAGACTGATTAAAACTCAGTCCAATGAACTGGCGTGCCATTGCCCAAGCCATTCTCGCCACCGCTGGGGACTATGCCTCCCAGGTAGAATGCCACTTTGTTGGAGGACACCCTGTCAAAAAAAGATCCAAAAAGCTCACACCTTTCTGATAAAATCAGTTCCTCAGACTACAGCCAGGCTGGGTACAAAAGCCTGTCCACAGTCTGGAAAAGTTGAGCTGGTCTAGGACAGTCAGAAGAGGAACAGAAGCTCCCTCATTGCACAGTTTTAACATGCTGGTATTGTATTCCATGGTGCAATAGCCCCTCTCTTGCAGGGCACTCTCTCTCTTTGCCTGTGCAATGGGGAAGGGTGTCCTGAGGCCCTTACTGCCTACTGATTGTCCCCTGCAGGATGGGCACAACTGTGACCTCTTCTACTCTCAGTCCTGTGGGGGCTAGTGGTGAACAAGATGGCAGCACCCACGTCCTGTGGTGCCTTTTTATTTTTAAACAAATCCTTCTATTGATGCAATTTTGGCCATCTTCTACATTCCTACAGGCACCAACAAACAAAACAGGCTAGTATGTAATGGTTCCTGACCGCTTATCGGTTTTTCATGATTGGGCAGGATGAGAGGAACCTCTGTGAGCACTCCTGCGCGCCACTCCATGATTGGGCAGTTGTGCTTGTGCCATGTTAGTCACAGGGAGCCAAGTCTTTTTATTATTATTATTTTTTTGTGTTTATTCCCAGCCCTAGCAGACCGCTGCTGAACAGTGATCTTGGTTCCCTGCAAGTGTGCACAGTTGGGCACAAAGAGGAGAGATGTGCTACTACCTCTGCTACCTGGTCCCCCAGATGCAGTCCACGGGAGCCAGGAGCAAGTATTTCTGGAGGCAGCTGGGCTCAGGAAAGAGTGTATAGCTTCCTGCATATGCTGCCAAGCAGGAAGGTTTTAAGGTAAGCCCCCTTTTTTGGAGAAGTTTACACCTGTTATCCTGCCCCCTCCCCCAGTCAGAGTGCACCTCCTTTAGTTCTACTTGCACGCACCATCTCAAACATCTGCAGATGCCCCATCTCATGTATCCCCTTTAATATCAGAACATCATGATCATGCCTTCCTCCCTCTCAGCCTTCTCTTCTCTGGACTAAATAATTTGAGTACATCCAATCTTTTCCCTTTGCTCTTGTCCCTAAGTCCCTAATCAGCCTGGTGGCCCTGTGCTGGACCCTCTCTGTATGTAAACCCACTGAGCTTTGTTACCCTCCCCAGATATCATGAAACTTCTGTGCATGCCAAATGGCTGCTGCCCACTGTTCATGGATTGTAAAGCACTCTGGGATATAGTGTGTATGAAATGTGCCACATAGAACCAAATTCCTTTCCTTTAACTGTGATTTTGGAAGAAGGCTCTTATTTTGCTTGAGGCAACAGGCAACTGAAATCTATAACTTCTGATATGATGCTGAACAGTTCTAGTTTATACAGCCCCCCTAAGTAAGCTATCCCACATGTTGACCACCCTGGGCTTTTCTTTTAGTTTACTTTGTCTTACCGCATTATCCAAAATGATATCAACAATGTGGGACAATGACAGCGTCATAGTTTTCCTTATTTTTATATTTTGTAGTAATTTATTTCTGCTACATACTCTCTTTAAAACAAAACTTTTCAGTAGTTACATCATTCAGGATCAGCATACCAGTGTGCTTGTTCACTGGATACCGAGGAGGTTACATACTCCGAAGATTAGGTGTAGTAACTTCCAGAGGAACCTGAGGAGGACACTCTACCTTTGTCAAAAAGATAGTCAGGCTGTGGAACAGCTTACCAGATTCTGGAGCCAAGGCTGGGTCAGCGCTGGCATTTAAAGAGCTTTTGATATGCCAGGGGATGCTTCGAAAAAAGTAATATTTAGATACATTTCAGCTTATATTTCATATATTTCTATATTTACGGTTCCTTTTTTCTTTATGACTGTGCACTTTTAGATGAAAAATAGGATCACTAGGCTGGCCAGCACCCTTGCGGTGCTGACGACCCTTGTTTAGGAGCAACCTCAGGAGGGCGACAGAGGGTCAGCCGGGGGGGGGGAACAAGCATCCAATGGACTGTTCTCCTATCTGCAAAGGAGGGATGAGGCACCTGGTTCTCGCCTGACCCCTAGCAGTGGCTAGGGTTGGGGTAGCACAGGGGCTGCAACACTGGGGGGTGGGAGGAGCATGGCTGCTGACGTGCTGTGTGCAGGAGCATGCATAAGACTGTCTAGGTGGCATTGCACATCCAGCCTCCCAGGGGACCAAAACACAGGAGGGAGAAAACAAGTGCTAGCCAACATGATGGAACTGACCCTCCAGAGGCCCGCTACCAGGGACAGGGTGTGCCACTTACTTGAGGATCAATTTTGCAGCTTACTGGCCACTCCTACCAGGGGTGGGGCCATAGGGAAGGCATAGAATGAACAGTAAGTCCACGGGAGTCGGGTGATGAGGCTGGGGAATTGGTGCCTGATGATGGGGCCAGCCTGATGAAATAAACAGAGCTAACTGCAAAAAAAAAAGAAAACAGGATCACGTCCCCTAGAGTTCATGTGCTCTCACTACGTGTCTACACCTGGCAGTGTAATCTGTATATGACAACATAATCATTTACAGCGAGTACTATTGTTGTTGAATTTTAGTTTGTACGCCAGCCTTGATAAAACCCACTACCACTCAACATCCTGAATTCACCTGGAAATGAGCCTTGACTCAGTGTGCCTGTCCTGGTCACCAATTTGTAAATACATAACATTTCCATATCAACAGATTGTGATGTCACTGGCAGAAAATTGTGATGTGAGGTAGACAAGTAGCCATGACAGGTGAAGTCTAGAGCCAGTGATCCTGTTTTCATGTCAATGTATTGAAAATGTGAGGCTAAATATTGAAAATGTATGACATAAGCTGATTGGCTGATTGAAATTATGATTGTTTTCAAAATTCCTCTGAGTTGTCAGAGGCTGTATAAGATGGCCTCGACAGGTCCAAAATAACCAAATACAGCATGTTCAGACATACCTGCTTATAGTAACATTTTAGTGACATAATATAGTAATACAGTATTGTAACATAATATAGTACCATAGTATAGCAACATAATTTAGTATCCGTAGTATAGTAACATAGTATAGTAGCATGTAAGGGATAATACTTGACAGGATATGTGTGGTTATAAGAGAATAATGCATGCCTCGGATGACTGTTAGACATTAGGCACAGTCAAGTGTTGCAACACCGAAAAGTGCATTATTCCTTGTGATCATGCACCCTGGAGTGTGTTGTCCCACTTATAAAATGGTCTTTTGTATGTTAAAAATATGTAGTTCATGGGCGTGGGATTGTCAGAAATAATTAATGGTCATGTGATGTTTGGACTAATGAAGTTACAGGATTTTCATGGCCCATTTTACAAAGTACAGTAAAATATATAGAAATAGTGTATGGGTAACCATACACTACAAGGCTTGTTTCCATCGAGGGTTTGTGATGACATCAAGGTCTAATGATGTCAGCACAAACCCGAGCTGGAAACACTGCTACTGTGTATGGTTACCCATATACTGTTTTATATAGTATATGAGAGCCCTCAATTCACAAAGACACTTGATTTATTTGTTTAAATTTGAACTTATCTGTGTTCCTTCTCCCACACATTCGTTGCTCCCGCTGGCATCGGCACATCACAGCCTGTGCTCCATTAACCCGCTTGTCTGTGGCCACTGTATACATTTTTTAAAAGAAAAAAAACTGATAAGCCCCTTCAGTTTGGTAACACGGAGCCATCTGTGGCTGTCCGTGTCCAAACTGACTCGATCCACCCTTCGCCGCTCACTAACTACCACCGCCATTTTTCCCCAAGGTTTCTTCTTTGTGGAGCATCTTCGGCCTGTGAGGTGGTAGGCCAAACAGAAAAGGGCTCCCATATACAATAATTAGGGCTAAAATGTTTTCACAGTGAAAATGGGCATTTTTCACAGCTCATTCACGGGAAAATTTACCTTTTTCATGGCTATTTCTGTGCAACTGATCCGCATGTGACACTACATTCAATTTCTAATTTAATTGCCTAAAAAGTTACTCTCCATCGTAAACTATATTTCTTTTAGGAGCAGTACATGAGGCTTTGCATTAATTTCAATGAAGGCGCGCTGCAGTTCTAACCGAGGGTGTGTGTGGTGTGTTTGGTTTCGGCTTCATCAACAGTCTGCAGCAAATTGAGCTGACCAGGTTTGCCAGGTAGCTATAAAATGCTAGTAATTCTGTCTGTCACAGTCTGCTGTTTGTAGTCATTGCTCTGTGCCCTGAGGAAGATCTTTCGACACTAGCGCTGCCTTCTGGGACAGTCAGGCAGAAGCAGAATGATGTGCTGTGATGGCGACACACTAAAACACTTGGCTTTGATTAATTGCTTACTAAATAATAAACAGTGTCTTGCTTTTTGCCTCTTGCATCAGAAAATTAAAAAAAAATGGCAAAAATTACAAAAACAACAAATTTTATTAGCAGTGCAGTGCTTTACATTACAAATCATGGCGGCATACTGTTTTCATGGTAATCATGCAGACCGTGCGTTCTGTGAATTAATTACTGCCCTAACTATAATATATTATCATAGTATACTAAACATAGAATCTGAAACAGAACATAGAATCTGATGGCAGATAAGGACTGCTTGGCCCACCCAGTCTGTCCATTTTTCCCTATCTACGCTGTCGCTGCAGACCCTACTTGATCAACAGTCTGATAGGGTGTGAGTGTGGATAACTCGATACAGGCACTGCAGAGACATGACACAGAAATTCAGTTTATGGCATACAATAACTTCTTGTGTGTCATTTATTCAAGATGACCAAATTAAAACTCAGACAAATAAAATTAACTCATAAGCAAATACAAAGAAAAACCTAGTCCACCAAGAGCTGTAATGCTTGTTTTAACATAGAGTGGAAATGTATTTATTTATTTATTTTATTTATTGAAATTTCGGATAACACCTTTGAGAACAAGCTCATTTCATAGGTTCCACATCAGACGAACAATGCATATTGGTAAAGTATGAGATGGAGAACAAACAAAACAAGGAATTATACAAGACATTACAAGAGTGTATAACTAGAGAAGTTCCAATACATGTGGCATTGTACAATGTATGCCATGGTGCATATTTAATTAAAACCTAGAATTCAAAGGATCATATTAGAGGGGGTGGGGTCTTATAAAATGACCCTTTAAAGGAAAATGAGAACAGACTCAGCCTAATATCTAATACTCAACAAGGTAAGGGATGGCATCAGCTCAGAGGCCTCGTCAGAGGTGAGAAGGTATGGGACAAAGCATTTTAAAGTGAGCAAGGGAGCACAGGAGATATAATAGGGAGGAAGGGGGATAGGGGAAAGCCACAGAGGGGTGAGGGAAAGAGTGGAAGGGATCAAGAGGACATTTTAAGGAGAATGATAGCAACTTAGAACAGTTATTTATATGCTGAGAACAGTTATGCATAAGGTCAGGGTAGCATAAGGTTAGAATAAGAATAACAAGTAACAGTATCCCACTATCATCTATGTTCACAGGAGAAGAAATAGTACGCTCTCTCCACCTGTCTCTCTCTACTGACTCTAGAAACTCCTTATAAATGCTTTAGACCAGGGATAATTGAACATGTGGTCACAATGATCCACTCCTAATTCTAAGAACAAAAAAATATCCATGCTAATACAAACATGAGGGGGATCACACAGACACAGAATGATACCTTTATTTATATTACACAAAATATTGCCACAATATATACATAACATTAATTTATTAGGCAGAAAAGTAACCTGCATATCTAATAGTTCATTGTGTCCAGAGGCTCCACCCACAGGGTGATGTCAACCTGGATCATCTCCTTATAAACATGCCTTTTTCTGGGCCACCTGTCCCTTTAGAAGAGCCTTTCCTGCCTAGCAACAGCTTCACGGTATAAATAATGCATGCACACCTTTTAAGTTGCCTAAGGCTTTTCTTCTCCAACAACTCCAATCTTTCTTTAAGGTTTGAACAGTGTACCTAAAATTATACAATTCACGACCTGTACACCGCTTAGTTTTGACTGTAAGCAGGCGCAGCCTGTACAGATAGCTGCTGAAAGCCATGTGGCTTTCCTGTCCTGACTGCAGGTATGTAATTAGCGTTATTAGAATGTGTAATGTCAAGTTTCCTGCAGAGGCTGGTCGTTTAGGGAGTAGTAGGTGTGTAAAAAACTGTCAGGTCACCTAGAGATTTTAAAAACTCTCTGCAGCTGCCAGTCTTTGCAAGCGCTGGTCTCTGCAAGAGTGAAAGATTCTCTATATTTCTTACAGGCTCTCTGCAAGAGTACACAGTTCTCTACGTCTAACAGGCTCTCTGCAAGCGCTGGTCACTTTGGAACAAAGAAATGCACATGTAAATCATGGCATGCAGAGAGCATTACAGTACTTTTATGTTAAAACTGCACCTTTCATGCAAATGACCGCTACCCTGTTTGCATATTAAAACAGGAGCTTCCCAAAGTGCTATACTGCTATCATCAATAGCGCTATGATATAGGGACTTAATGTACTGTTCTCCCACTTCCACTAAGAGGAGTACATAAACAGGACAATGTAAACAATTGGGTTGCTTAACACAAGGTTCTAGCACCTAGTCGCTGGGGTTATCCTGCTATATCGAAGAGGAGCGCTATGATAGCTCTTTCTGCCTTTTGTTTTCTGCATAGACAAACTATGCATTACAGTGTAAAATGCAGATAAGGAACATCACAAAAAATGAATGTCCTTCTTTTCTGCACAACAGTGGGCATACCCCAAAGTCACAGGGTCTCGAGGCAACCAGAGAATAAAGAGGGGAAGAAAAGAGACACTATAGTAGGAGGCCACCCTATTATAGCAGGAAAAGGAATGGAAAACAGAGACACTGCTACGGCAGATTTGAGAAATAGGGGGCAGGTAGAGAGGGGGGGATGCCTCAAGGTACCTCATGAGCCATAAACTAGGGGCATCACTGCCACAAAATGCTCATAACATATTGAGGTAACATAATACAGTATCATGACATAGTGACATAGAATAGTAACATAGTATATTAATATAATATAGAGTAATAACATGGTATAGTAACACAATTGACCAGGTAAGCACACTAGACAGTTTAAATGTCTATTTTCAGTTACTAGACAGGAGGTTGAAGAATAAAGTAATGAGACAAACATAGAAACACAGAATTTGTCAGCAGATACAGACTGCTTTGCCCACCCAGTCTGCCCATTTTTCCCTACCTACAGTATCACCGTGGATCCTACTTGATCTCCAGCTCTTTCTCTCTCCCCCTTTCCTTTCCACTAAGATTCCCTTATGCCTCTCTCATGTTTTCTTTAACCCCACCACTATTTTTGCTGCCCCTTCCACTGTGGCTGGTAGGCTATTCCAGGAATCAACCACTCTTTTTTTGAAGAAGTATGTCCTCACATTTCTCCAAAATTTACCCTGCTCTAGCTTCATAACATATCCTCTTGTTCTTGAGCACTGTTTTCTGAAAAATACTTTCCTCCTGTACCCTATTTACCCCGTGAGGTATTTAAAAGTCTATGTCATATCCCCCCCCCCCCGTCTTCCAGGGTGTACATATTTAATTCCTTTATTCTCTTCTCATAGGGCTGTTGATGCAGACCCCTCTCCATTTTAGTTGCCCTCCATTGGACCACTTCCACTCTGTCTATGTCCTTCTGGAGATGTGGTCTCCAAAACTGTACACAGTATTCTAGGTGAGGTCTTACCAGTGATCTATACAGAAGCAACCTCACCTCCCTCCTTCTGCTGGTGATACCTTTCCCTATGCATCTCAGCATCCCACAATCCCTCACAACTGCCTTGTTGCATTGCCTGGCCACCTATAGGTCATCAGAGATGATTATCCCCAGGTCTGTCTCCTGCTTGGTGGTCAATAACACTCCCTCTATGTTGTACTCTTTCTTTGAGTTTCTGTGCCCCAACTGTATTATTTTGCACTTTATTGAAACCCAGTTATTATACCATTGACCACTCCTCGAGTTTTCTCAGATCTCTGCTCAATCCTTTCTACCCCACCCCTGAGCATCCATCATACTGCGTATATTTTGGTGTCCCCTGCAAAGAGGCAGACTTTCCCCTCCAGCCTCTCTGCAATGTCACGTATAAAGACATTAAAAAGGACTAGTCACAGCACAGATCCCTGAGGCACCCCACTGATCACCCTCCCCTCCTCTGAGTGAACTCCATTTACCACTACTCTCTGTGACCTATCACCTAATCAGTTTCTTACGCAGTTTACCACTTTTGGACCCACTCCTAAGCTACTCAGCTTGCTTACCATTCTCCACTGTGGAATGATGTTAAAAGCCTTGCTGAAATATAGGTAGACACATCCACCACTCCACCCTGGTATATTCCTTGGTCACCCAGTCAAAGAAACCTATCAGATTCTTTCACATGACCTCCCACCTATGAATCCATGCTGTCTCGGTCTTGTAACCCACCAAATTCAAGATATTCCACTATCTTCTCCTTCAATTCTGTTAAGTTTCCCATGACCGATGTCAGGCATAATATAGTAACGTAGTATAGTAACATAATATAGTATCATAGCAGAGAAATGTAATCTAGTAACATAGTATAGTAACATTGTGTAGTAACATAGTATAGTAACATTGTGTAGTAGCATAGTATAGTAACATAGTATAGTAACATTGTGTAGTAACACAGTATTGTAACATAGTATAGTAACATTGTGTAGTAATATACAGTAGAATTTTAAAGTCAAAGAGACTCTAGGGCCATTAAGTCTGCCTCATCCTCTGCTTCATAATCAGGGATTAGCAAGTATGCTGTTTAATTTATAGAGCTATAATACCGATCCTACTACCCAGGGTACTCGGTGACTCCCTTAGTACCTTGAAGGCCTGTGCTGTCATCATGCCACCGTTCATGCCAGGGCTTATCTGGCAGGAGGATGAATTTGATGGGCCATATGGGCCTTTAGTCATGGCCAAAATTGTATGTTCATACTCATGTTATGTCATGGAACATTAAACATATACATTTGATGCACTATGTAAAATATAGCATTCAGGAAAACACTGGATTACAGTGTCAGCTAGAAAGTGGGTATACTGTCTGAAAAAGCTGTGCATAATCTGGCTGTATTTTATAAAATGAACACTCAAAATGTGGGCATACTGTTGCCTCCCAAACAGTGGGTGTACTCAGCTAACTCTGGTACACCTTCTGCTACAGCACTGGGACAGCAATTCCAAAATTTAATTACCTTCTTCGTGCCCAGAGTTATGAATTATGCATGTATCTCTGAACCTGGACCGCTAGAGGCACACATTTGCATTTTAAAGTAGCCCAAAGTGCTGGGAAAAAATACATTAATGTGCATAATTGACTTTTACCCGCCAATGCCTGACACATCATTTGAAATCATGTCCTCAGGCTATTAGCAGGAGTGAGTACAGTAATCATCTTACCACTCCCTGGGCTGACTGTTGTATAGATAGGTACTGTATATCCAAAAGTAACTTCAGGAGTCTTTTGGCCCATGGACTTGATCAAACAGTGTGGAAATGGTTAAATTCAAGCTAATGTCAAGGCAACTCTAGCTGCTAAAACTTCCTTTTCCTGGATAAGGCATTTGTACTAAAAAAAGTCCACTGGTATTTTCCTTCATCCATTAAGTGTTCAAATATAGATCTCCTCAATTGGGGCAGAAACTAGAGAAGCAAGTCCAATGGACAATCTCTTCTTTGAAATGGCTTAAACTCCTTGTGAAATGGCTGCCTCTTGGTGGCCCAGGGATGGGGAACCATTCTGCAAGAAGACACACTCAGTTCTGCTGCCAGATTCTGGTTGAGGGTTGCCAGGGTGACCATTGGTGGGAGGGGTGCAGTGGTGCCAGCACGAGGTCCCATCCCTGATGTCAGATGTTGTCACACAGAGGGGGAGACATGCACACTGGCAGAATCTGTGGCTGCCTCTCAGTGGCAAGGAGACAGTTTTGTCTGAAAGCATTGGAGAGTCCTCCTCCTGGTTTTGAAATGGCAAATAATAAAATAATAAAACTGATGCAGAAATTTTGGCCTTAGTGCTGCCTTCTAATGTTACCTGTTTGGCGCTTGAACTTTATTTGGGAAGGCAACAGGATTCCCCAGTGGCGTGGACCCTCTTTCCCCCTTAGAAAGCTGCTTCTCACTTGATCTGGAAGGAGTGTCCATTCCTCCTCCTCAGGGGCTCTGCCACACAATGCCTACTCCAGAAAAGGCTTAGATAGGAGGGACTGGCCCTACTGATAAGGAACTGGCTATAACTGATAAAGATATTATACTTAAAAAGCTAAACGAGCACTCTGCAATGGCAGGGCTTGCTTTTGATTCTTCTAAGGCAGCGGCACTATGGCACAATACCCTACATCCAATTATGACATGCAGTCCACCACCTTATGCCCCCTTTACCTTTTCTAAAATCACCTTTAAGCAGGTTGAAGAGCAGCTCTTAGGCCTGACACTAAAAAGAGTGCTGGAACGGATAATATAGACCCCTTTTTTTGAAAACTGTGCTATCACTACCTCACAGCCCCCATTATTCACTTATTTAATCTATCTTTAACTCAAGGCAGTGTAACCCACATCTAGAAGACAGCTCATCTATTACCTCACTTTAAATCAGGGGA
Source organism: Neoceratodus forsteri (assembly GCA_016271365.2). Taxonomy (NCBI): domain Eukaryota; kingdom Metazoa; phylum Chordata; order Ceratodontiformes; family Ceratodontidae; genus Neoceratodus; species Neoceratodus forsteri. The sequence goes on along the minus strand of CM028134.1, from coordinate 543,105,228 downwards.
CCCCAGTGACCTAAATGTAACCCCTAGGTGGCACTATCCTGTGGGCTACTACCCCTGCCTGTGTGACTAGCACAGGTTGAGGGGCCTGAGTTCGATGATCGGGTGCCTTCACCCAGTGGTATGGTCTTGGGGTAATGTAACTGCTGTTGGTATAGCCTCCAGGATGCTATAACCCCCCACCAACCCCTCTAGTGGCCTAAACAGCATAGCAACAAAACATTCACATGGACCATATAGCAGTAATGACTTAATACACCCCTTGCACTTACCACCAGGGCTGGATCCTCTGCAGCTGCCCTGGAGACCCCCTGTAAAATAAGACCAATGATGCAACAATACAATAACAGTACTGTATCCCCACCAAGAAGGTACACATTAGCCAGGATTAAATGTAAAACACAACAATCTGATTTTTTCAGGGGGATGTGAAAGGGGTGGGGCATGGAGTTGGTGTTCTGATCCTGCCAATGGGCTGACTGTAGTGTGTGGCTGAGCGGGGGTCCCAGTGTTTTTTGTCGGGTAGTCGGCAATTTTGACTGGTGTACCTCTAGGATTTCTCCGTGGGGCCTGCTAGTAAGTGGGCCTGGGCAGAGATCCATAGCAGTGGCCATAGGCTTGCAGTCTGGCCCTCTCTTACTGGATTTATTGGGACCTACTAATGCTTCAGAGTAGCATCTTTTGAAGTGGATTATTTCTAATCTTTTTTCTTCAAGATACGGTTAGACCTTTTATACTTCATGTTTAACTTCTGTAGAAGGCAGTGAGAGTGCCCTCTTATCCTTTAGTCTTGGAATTGTGGGGGGTTCCAAGACAGTAAAGGGTTTGGCTATCACCAGCAAAGTCCCTAGTAGTGACAGTACTTTGGGAATGGAGAAGTAACTGAGTTTTAATCATTTATCCTCCTAGGAAGTGAGCGTCCTTGGGGAATTTATTGGTTTCTCTGATGGTGAGATTTCATCGGGGTTGAAGAACTCTGATTTCTCCTTGCTATTGGACTTACATTGACTCTAGTTTTCTGTTATTTCCTGAGGTTTTTCTTTCTTATTTGAGAGCCAAGGGAGTTTTATGTTTTAATTTTGTTTTAGTTTGTTAATTTATTTTTATTTTATGAGTATAATTTACCAAATTGTTTGATTTTCTGTGGAGTTTTACTGTGGTTATTAAAATGTGTTGGAGGTCTGCCCCCATGGTCATGCACTATTCATCCTCTGCCCTTTGTACCCTCCGCCCCTTTATCTCCCCCCCATTGCAGTCTAACACCTATCAGTGTTGTAGAGCACTGGGTATTGCTCGTCGGGGGGAGAGGAGTTGGGAGGTGCAAAAGTGGAGGGTGAATGAGCGGAGCCATCACATCGGAGTCATGAGATCCAGGAGACACCCTGGGGCAAAATGGAACCCAGATCGTGGTTTTCCATGTCTGGTTTCCATACCCAAGGGTACTACCAATGTTGGTGGGCAGGTTGCCGGGATGGCCCTGGAAGCTCATCCAACTCACATGGTGTTATGTAATGTCAGGTCGATTAAAAACAAGACTGCAATTATAGCAGATCTTGTTGGTACAGTGGACCTGGCATGCATCACCGAGACCTGGCTGGATGAGAACTCTGGTCCTGTATTGGAGGTTGCAATTCCGGCCAGGTACTCAGTGATTCACCGCCTGTGATTGGATCATGCAGGGAGGGGGGGTTGAGGTCTGTTTCAAGACCAAACTGGGCCTCACGAGTGTACCAGTTGAGGGGAGACAGTCATTTGAATGTACTGTGGTAGCAGGTGTAGGCTGTAGGTTCACCCTCATCTACCGTCTACCCGGTGATGAGAAGCAGTTCCTTCAGGAAGTGGCGGATTCGTGATGAACATGGCATTTGGGTCCCCAGGCTGATGGTCCTGGGTGACTTTAACACCTGGTCGATGACGAAACCTCACAATTTGGTCAGCACTTCCTCCAGTTAATGTAATCTCTGGGTCTTACACAGATTGTTTCCACTACTACCCATAAACACGGTCATTCTCTTGATTTGGTTTTCCTCCTGGGGGTCGAAGCCTCTGATTTGGGGTGAAGCCAGTCTGATGGTCCGACCATTACACCATGCATTTCAGTTTTAGCACCCCTTCATGGACCTGCCCTGTGGAGATGATCAGGCACCGCCTTCACGAGGATGTAAGCTCTGAAGGCCTGGCAGCAGTGCTTGACCTATCGGCCCTTCATTGGCTACCAATGACCCAAAAGCCCTTGTTGTGGCCTATAACAAGGCCGTAACTTCGGCACTGGATGTCATTGCTCCTGTTCACATTCATCCTCTCTCCCTTCACCCTCGGTCCACTTGGTTTGATGGATCTTTGAAGGAGATGCAGTGACTAGGATGAAGGTTAGAGCGTTGCTGGTGGAAATCTGCCCTGGATGCCGATCACCTTAGACTGATGGACCATTATCAAGCGTATCAATCTGCAATCACCCATAAGAAGGCAGAGTTCCTGTCTGGGGAGATTGGGGCCACACGGAATCGACCAGCTCAGCTTTTTCGAACCGTGGACAGACTGTGCAACCCAGCCTGTCTACAGGTTCGAAGAGCATTTTTGCAAGTTTAGTGTGTAGAGCTTGCTCGATTCTTTGCGGCTCAAGTGGCCGACATCAGGGCAGAACTCCTACTGGCACACTCTGGCTATGGCTCTAGGCTGGCATTGGGTCACTGTCCCTCGGTTTTCTTGGAATACCTTCAACCAGCCAGAACTTATGGATATCATGCGGATTGTCCAGGGTATGCACCCTACGTGCTGTAGTTTGGTCCCAGGACCAACTATCTTGATTTTGGGTTGTAGTGATCTTCTTGGCCTGGTCCTTGCATGGACGGTCTGGTGCTCCTTGGAAACAGGTGAGATTCCTAACTCCCTGAAGAAGGTGGTGGTGACACCCCTCCTGAAGGAAGCTTTTTTGGACCCAGACTGTCATGCGAACTACAGACCAATCTCGAACCTCCCCTTTACGGGGAAATTGACTGAGAAAGTAGTTGCCATACAACTGGAGGACCATTTGACCATCCATGATATCTATGAGTCTCTCCAGTCCGTTTTTCAAAAGAGGCATAGTACTGAGACAGCGCTGGTTCGGCTGCTCAATGATCTCTTGATGGCTAGAGATCGGAAGAACTGTTCCATCTTGGTCCTTCTTGATCTCTCTTCAGCATTTGACACTGTGGACCATGGGGTCCTGCTTGATCATTTGAGGTTCATCTGTGGCCTGTCAGGTATGGTCTTCAGGTGGTTTTCATCTTTCCTCACCAGAAGAACTCAGAGGGTGGTGTCAGGGATTTATTCCTCTGACCCAGTTCCGTTGTCGTGTGGGTTTCCTCAGGGATCAGTGTTGTCCTCCATGTTGTTCACAGTGTATATGCTACCCCTTGGAGACATTGTAAGAAGGTATGGGCTGAGGTTTCATTGCTATGCTGATGATACCCAGCTCTACCTTTCTTTCAAACCCGATCAGGATAGCGCTGTCACGGTATTTAATAACTGCCTCATAGAAATCCAGGAGTGGATAAATGTGAGCTGGTTGAGGTCGAACTCAGTAAAAACTGAAGTGTTGGTGGTGGACATGGTTCACCGGCTAGAGGGGTCGGGATGGGGTCACCTCAGGAATTTTTCTTGAGGGTGTCCCACCCCAACCTCTGTGGTCTGCGTAAACCTGGGGTAATTTTTGATGAGGGTTTAACACTTCATTCACAGGTGTCGGCCGTCATTAAATCCTCTTTTACCATCTGAGACATATCTCCAGAGTTAAGCACTTTGTTCCATCGGTAACCTTCCTATGCTGGTCCATGCCTTGTGTCCTTTTGCCGGATTATTGCAATGTCCTTTACCTAGGGCTTCCAGGGGTTGATATTCACCACCTACAGCTGGTGCAGAATGCCTCAACCAGTTATTGATGGGAACATCTTGGTCCTGCCATATTTCCCCAGTACTGCGTGAGCTGCACTGGCTGCTGGTACAGTGGTGAATCACCTTCAAAGTCAGACTTATGACATAAAGCCCTACACGGACAGAGTCTGGACTACCTGAAAGAGCTTCTGGTCCCTTACTGCCATGGGCAATTGCTCCTCAACTGATGAGGAGTTGCTAGAGTTCAAGGGTTTGTTTAAAATCTTCTGGGGCTCGTGCATTTATACAGTGGCCTCCACCCTTTGGAATTCTCACCCCATCAGTTATGTGAGTGCCCGACCGTGAGAGATTTAAACAGGCCCTTAAAACTATTTTATGGACTCGTGTTTTGGGGGATTGATTTAGTATTGTTGATTGTCTGTTGTCATTTTATACTATTTATAATGTATGTAATTTTGAAGAAGCTTATTTTAATTGTTGTAAGGTGCCTTGATATTCGAAAGGCGCCATATAAATAAAATTGGATTGCATTGGATCTAGCAGAAGATTAACAGATCTGATTAACTCAGGCTGAACCGCATGCACAGTGAGTCCCTTTGGTACAGTCAGACAACCCTGGGTACCCAGTTCGAAGGCAGGCTAGCCTGAAGTGTTGCCCAGGGTAGGCCGGTGTTGCAGCTGATCATTGGGGCCCTTTAGGAAAGAAAAACAATTAGCATGCACAACAACCCAGAATTTGTAATCCAGAGCTGGATGACTCAGTTCATTGCAATAAACCCAGACAAGCAAATTAGATGGCACACACAAGTGATTGAAGCTTTGTTGCAGGGAGCTACCCTGTTTGTACTCACACTACCCAGACCGAATGATGATCCGACAAAATGAGACCTGGTGCAGATGGCTTTGGTGAAGCAGGAGGAAAATTCCCTCCTGGTCCTCGTCAAAGGCTGGTCTTGAGATGAAGGAGCAGTTCAACACTGGCCAAAACATACATGGCGGATGTCACAAACTGGTCGGCGCGCAAATACTCCGGCAAACTAAGCACATTTATATGTAAGGCTCTGTGCTTCTCTGGTCCTTCCAGCTAGCTTGCAGGCAGATTCTTCTTTTCAGCTTGATTGCTGCATGAATCCCCTGCTGCTGTGACCCCAACATGGGCCAACTGGACACCTAGACCCACAGACTGATGGCCAAAAAAGTCTAGGTCTGGCAGGTCTAACCCCTGAGAACTAGCAAGCTCCCCAGAGGCACACACATTGAACTCTTGGGCAACTCTCAAATCTGACTAAATGAGCAGTTGCCCTTTTTATATGGGGCTAAGTTTCAGAGATCCCACTGGCTGCCAAATCTGTCTTGAACAGTTCCCTTTGATAATTGGCTTGCTTTTTGGCACCTAGAAATTGTCCCAGTTAATTCCCTACAAGTCTCTGGCATTGTCCCACAAGCTCCTCTGTTAAATCCTGGCTCCCAGTTGGTGGATAGGCACACAAATGGTGGCTGCAGTTTAAGTTTAAGCAGCCTGAATCAGGGTTCTCCCAGGTTAAAATTCTGGTACAGCCAGCAGTTTTACTTTTTTTTTAATAAATTCCCCACTGGCTTGTAGCCCCAACAGTTCTCTCTTAAATGAGTCCACTCTCAAAAAAATATTTAATACTCTTAGGGAGTCGCTGCTCCCATAACACACTGCCTCTAGGAAACACGCTGCAGAGTTAATGAACATACATTAGGGCTTTCCTTTGCTCTGATATTTGCCCCTTGACCTTTGTCTCTGGTGCCCTGGAGGCAGCGCTTTAGGTGGCTGACGATATGTTTATTTTTAAAAATGCTTTTCCTTTGCTGCCTTGTTTGTGTCCCGGTGCCTTCTTTAGCTTAACTGGCACTGGGAACCACTGTATATACTTTTTGGCTTTTTTGACTGCAACGGTGGTCTGATGCACAGTGCATCCTCTCGACAGTGAGTGGCAGCCTAAAAACATGCCGACCGGGCCGTAGATGAATTTGCAAGCCCTATAGGGCTTATTTCAACCAGGGGAACACTTGGAGTAATGGAGAGTGGCAGAAGGAGCACGAAGGAATAGGATGCCGGGCGGTAATGAGCACACCCAGAGGCTTTTAAAGGTAAGCTCCCAAACAAGGAGCATAAATAATTATAGGCCCGTCTCAGTTTTACCAGTCTTATCAAAAGCTTGTCAGTATTCAAGTAGACCTTCCTGGACAAACACCAGTTAATAAATCCCTTGCAGTCTGGATTTAGACCGTCTTATACCACAACTTCTGCCTTGTCCAAAGTAACAACTGATTGGTTAGAGCTGATGGACAAAAAACTAGTTACAGCTGCTGTTTTCTTGGATTTGAGCAAGGCATCCAACACTGTGGACCATATACTACTTCTTGATATCTGGAGATTGGTACTAATGCAATAGACTGGTTTATCAGTAACTTGGAGGACAGACAACAGCAAATAAAAATAAATGGCACCCTCTTGTCCCTACTCCCACTTCAACAGGGGGTTCCCCAGGGCTCCATTCTAGGTCCCCTGTTATTTCTGGTTTATGTTAATAACTTAACCAATGCAAAAAAAAAAAAAGGTCATGTTTTCCATCTACCAAATTCAGCTGCAGCAAGCCATAGTTGGGGTTCTAGAGTGTGACCTTATTCCAAAAGATGTTCTCTAAAGCAAGGGTGGACCCTCACAGTTTACACATTGTGGCACAAGGAACTTGCAGAACAACAAATCGACTGTATCTGACAGAAGCTCTTTGTATTCCCACACTGTATGACATACAACATCTTACACTTGTATTCCCATATAGCATAGGACAGAGGACATTTATTCCAGTGGCACTGGCCACAACTGAAAACACATTTGCTAACAGGACACTTGAACTTTATTTTCCCACATGTCATAGGACATTGAATATTTCTTCCAATGGCACTGGCCACAACTGAAACACACATTTTGATAAGAACTAGCACAACCCACTTCAGGGTAAAATTCTCTTCAGACTTTGGCCCTGTGTCTAAAGTAACCAGGCACCTTACTGAACCTATTAGCCCTGAACTGGTTACTACAGACGAGGTCTGCCCACCCTTTGCTCCCAAATCCATACTAGGCCATTATTTCAGAGTTACACTTTCAACATTTAAAACACACATTGGAAAATGCTTAATTGAATGAAACTTTGGCATCCAGCATTTGTATCACTACACTGGTGGTGGAAAACTAAAGTCCTGAACAATGTGATATAGTCATACCTCTGGACATCACACACTTCAGCCAACTTTAAATTAGAACAGTCTTAAACTTCTGAATTTCACAGAAAAGTTGTGCATTTCCTTTAGCCAGTGAACACAACAGCACAGGCACTTGCTTTCTGCAGCAAAAGTCAGATCCTACTCACTGTCAGACATTTCAGGCAGCTTCAAAACATCCTGGATCAAAAAGGGGATTGCCCCTTGTATCCATCATCTAGCAGTCCTTTCACCCCTCCAGGGATGAAAGTCAGGAGATCCTGCTGTAGACAATGGTTTCCACCACTTCTCTTGGCAAACTGGAGAATACCAGGACTAGGGTGAGAATGTAGGGCTCTCAACTCAGAGCCCTCAGCTGAGCAGTTCTCACTCCTCCTTCTTCCAACTACAGACTCACACTGACTCTCATCTCAACATTCTAAACTTCCTTCTCACAGCTGGCAAAGGCTTATGCTACTGCGAGAGTTCCAAAGGAGCTCATCACTTTCATCTCAGCTGAAGCCAAGTAAACAAAGGAGTGAGCAGGTGCAAAACCCATTTAACTAGTTAGTCACCAGCTGCCTCTCCCTGCCTAGCACTGATACCGAGGGGATTCTAGTAACCCCAGGGGACTGAGTGGTTACACTCACCGCAACCAGACGAATGATTGTTCGCAGTCATATCACCATCCGGCACTAGGCCATCCTACACTCCATGCTACCTATGGTGAGGCAGCGCTACTTCTCCCCTACCATATGCCTGGCACAGGCATGTAATACTAAAGGAACAGACGCCAGCTGATGAAACTTCAGCCCCATCCAACGATCTATCTATGGCTTCTCAGTGGCTCTAAGAAAACTGCTTGAAGCATGCCCTAATAGACAGCACTGATGAACCCTGTCCAGCTCAGGACCACTAGCCTGCTTATCCCCCTAGCCCTCTAGGGAAAATCTATCTGACTTAGACTACCTACCTACTGGGGAAAACCTATCCCCCAACACTTCCCAGGGTACCTGTGAACAACGAAAGGAAAACATGCACTACATTGCATTACATTTCCCAAAACATCCACACCTGTGAAGAAAACATGTTAACATCCCCCTGTTAACCATAAACAATTCTAAAAACACTAAGAAAAGGGGAACTTGGATGAGTTCCAACATCCTCTTCTGTTCTTCTTTCTTCTTCAGGAACACCTGCAAGAGAAGAAAACACACAAACACATTCTGCATTCCACACAGTGCCAAAACCGCCACCTAACACTAAAGAACCCCCAAAAATATTTTTTCTATAAAAGTACAAAAGTAAAACAAAAAAAATGGAAAGAAGACATTTATACAACACATTTGGGGATGGACGTTCCTAACAATGTCCCAACTAGTGGCACTATCACTGGTGCCCGTAGGCATTGTCCATTAAAGAGTCTCTCCTAGATCAAAGCCTGCTGAAGAACAGTTCTTGGCCAGGACAGGGCCTGTATAGCACTGCAATCCATGAGGAGAGTCTTTGATGAAAATTAAAGTTTCTTGGATAGTCTTCAAATGTAGGATGCGTTGTGCAAAGTCAGTTAATGTAAATAAAATGTTTTCTTACCAGCTCCTTGAAGAATGAAAAAATGTTTTCTTACTCTGTGAGCTGAGGACCTTCTCCCTTCAGACCAGATGGCATCTTCGGATACTGCTGGGGAATTTCATCTGGAAAACCAAATGATGAAACAGGAAAACTGCTCGGTTGATGTCCTCCGGAAGGCCAGTTGATGAAACAGGAAAACTGCTGAGCTAGTGAATCTGGATACATCTGAAGAAATCCTGGAATACCAGAAGAACTGCATCCTCCTCCATGGCTACTGATGCTTTGGATGGCAGACATTTGGCCTGCCGCTGCTCACTTCCTTTAGGCATGCTGGGCATATTCACAGGGAGTGGCACCATTAAGGGCAGTACCACTCAAGGTGTGGGGCAAGGACTATAACCCTGTCTGAGCATTCCAAGTTTATGATGTGAAATGTCTCTTGCCCAGCCCCATCCACAATTCGCACAGTGTCCACAAACAGAGTCCTGCCCAGTCTCCAGAATCTAAGGTGATCACTGATGATTTTGTCCCATACCCATTCTGCTGTACCTGGGTGCAAATTCTTACCTTACCTCTTCCATTAGCCAGGACTGCCTGTTCTGTTCAGTTTCCTCCCAGACTTGTCAAGGAAAGGACTTCCCATATTTGTTGTCAGCCCTTCTATGAATCAGTCTCTCCTCTTTACTACTCTTTACTAGTCTGCGGCCCATGGCCTGGCTTGGAGGTGGTTAGTCCTTGTCAAGCCAGTGCCTCAGACTGAAAGAACAACGGAACTTGTCCCCCATGATCTCTGTGGACAAGTTGCTAGAGCCTTCTCCAACTGTCTCTGGCTTCTCTGAGGCAAGAGCTTGAGGTGACTCACAATAGCCCTCAACATGAAGATACCCTTCTTCATCCTCCTCTTCCTCACTCATTATCTGTGCCCAAGAGTGAGCCCTCACTCATTATCTGTGCCCAAGAGTGAGCAAATGTCCTCACTCCTGAGACATTCCATTCCTCACTGGGCATGGAGGCAGAAACCTCCCAATTCAGTGTCGCTTGCAATTCATCCTCCCCAACTAGGCTAGGACTCAGACCCTGATACCACAGGTCCACTGATTCCTCTGTTGCACTGTCCATCTTGGACACAGGCATGGAAACCTCTCTCTGTTCCTGCCCTTGCCGTGGATCAACATCAATTTTACTTGCTCCTTCTGTAACACACTGTAGAACTTTCCCTAACAGGTTCAACCTGGTGCTGTGTGCTGCTACTTCTGCAGGCAGGGTCCCCTGCCTGGTTCTACGTGGGAGCCAGTTGAATCCCTGTTGCCATCTCTGGCGCTAAAACCCTGCTCATTCCAAACTTCACAAGGCAGTCCGAGCAATGGGGTATCAGAAACACATCCCTTCCAGCCATTAGACATGCAATGCATAGTCTCACTGGATAGCTAGGAATTGCTACATCTTGGGGTAACCTGTTACCATAGTAGGCTCTCTCAACCTCTCTTAGTGCTGCCACCTCCTCGGCAATCATAGCTCGGGCATGATCCGGGTAGCAGGGAGTTTCTGAAGCCATGTCTGAAAGCAAACGCACAAACTTTTCGTTACTGAATTGCTCACTAGTCACATATTGTCTCCCAAAATGGCTCCCTGCTGCTGTGTTTACATTGCTGACCCTGCTCTGTCATGGCATCTGTAACTTTTCTCATGCATCGGAATCTGTTTAACTTGCTCAAAACTGTGTTTCTGACCTTTCTGGCTACTGAAATTACTTTAAACTGCAATCAATTGTTTCTGCTGGAACATTTCAGCACATTAACATGAATTTTAAACTGGTAACTTGACTTTGCGATCAGCATGGTTCAATAAAACTCTACGTGCTCAAGTCACTTGCAAGCTCCACAGTCTTTCTTTACTAGCGTGATTGCCTGTTTGCTGCATCCCACATATACAACTCACAGTCCTGCTGCTTAGAAACTTTACTGTTGCTGAACCCATTCCCCAATTGCTCACAGACTATGCTCAGAATTTCTGTTTGTTGTGCCTGTCTTTACAAATTGCAGTCCTTCTTTGCACAGAACTCACACTGCTTGCACACAGGTTTAGCTGGCTTGACATTCACACACAGTTTGTTTGCATAGTTTACTTGTTTACTCACTGAATTCAGTAGCTGGTTCCCTCTGGTGGAAAATTGTGGCCTGTTGCAGATTCTGGGAAGGCTTGTGGGGTGAAATGGGCTGTAGTCCCGCCAATTGTAACTACGATCACCTCGATCACGCTCCAGTCGGTCGGACAACGGGTTGAGCCTGAAAGTACACTGTACTAGTCTGTTTACTAAAGTTTAGAACTCTCACAAGCTCCTCGATGGTTGACCCTGGTCTAACCAGTTTGCATGCCACTCTCTCTCCCCTCTGTGAACACTCTGCAGCACACAGACACTGGCCAGGGGGCGGGACTGGATGCAGCTGCACCAATCACTCGATACCATGCAAATGAGCTTCTTTCTGTCTCCTCACTTGCTCTTCCTTCACAACGATCGTCGAGCAGGAGCAAATTTAAACTACAAACTGTAACTTTTTTTCTCGGTTGCAATTTCAGCAGTGGGAGGGCTTTTTTGACCATTTTTGCCACAGTTTCTGGTTTCAGTTTCTTCAGCAACTCCCCCAATTTGGACACTAAGCACATGAAACTTTCAGGGCGCATATCTGAGTCTGTTCCTCAAAGTTCACAATACTTTTGGCACTTGAAAATTGCATTTTAAAAGTTCTTTAAGCACTTTTGATGCAGAGACCAGGACACACATTTCAATGCTTTACTGTCCATTACTAATTGAAAACACACAAGCAGCACTCTGTTCTTTTACTGTACTGGAAGGCACAAAGCAGCACATTTAGGAGGCATTTTTCTGGACACAAATCTCTTGTCCAAAGCTTCCTTTCTGTTTGGGCTACACCGCTACCAGACAGAAAGATGCTAAACATACCTCAGCAAAAATCTCTGGTTCTCTCCCCAAATTAAATATCACCAGATGAACCCCAATTTTTTATAACCACCACCCGCTACTTTACACAGTTAGCTACCCCTGGCATCCATAACTGGGCACAGACTTGAAACACATTTAGAAAATTGTACCACCCTTAGTTTTGGGAATGTATACCAGGCTCATTACTCTAGAGATCAAGGGATGGGGGTGTACAAAAGCAATATGACCTATTAGGTATTTACAGAACCATGTCCTGAGGAGAGAACATTTTGCTAGGCTATGCTAAACCCATCTTCTGAGAGGTACCCAGTAACTCCTAGGGAAGCAATAACATAACTGTCCAAGCCATAGTTGGGGTTCTAGAGTGTGGCTTTATTCCAAAAGATGTTCTCTAAAGCAGTGGTGAACCCTCATGATTTACACATCGTGGCACAAGGAACTTGCAGAACAACAAACTGACGATATCTGACAGAAACTCTTTGTATTCCCACACTGTAGGACATAGAACATCTTACACTTGTATTCCCATGTAGCACAGGACATTTCTTCCAGTCGCACTGTTCACAACTGAAAACACATTTGCTAACAGGACACTTGAACTTTGTTTTCCCACATGTCGTAGGACATTGAACATTTCTTCCAGTGGCACTGGCCACAACTGAAACACATTTTGCTAAGAACTAGCACAACCCACTTCAGGGAGTAAAATCTCTTCAGACATTGGCCCTTTGTCTAAAGTAACCAGGCACCCTTGGACCTGTTAGTCCTGAACTAGTTACTCCAGATGGGGGTCTGCCTATCCTTTGCTCCCAAATCCATACTCAGCCATTCTTTCAGAGCTATACCGAAACATTTGAAAAACACACATTGGAAAATGCTTAATTGAATGAAACTTTGGCATCCAGCATTTGTATCACTACACTGGTAGTGGAAAAACTAAAGTCCTGAACAATGTGATATAGTCATACCTCTGGACATCACACTCTTCAGCAAACTTTAAATTAGAACAGTCTCAAATTTCTGAATTTCACAGAAAAGATGTGCATTTCCCTTTTAGTCAGAGAACACAACAGCACAGGCACTTGCTTTCTGCAGCAAAAGTCAGGTCCTACTCACTGTTAGACATTTCAAGCAGCTCCAAAACATCCTGGATCAAAAAGGGGATTGCCCCTTGGATCCATCCACTAGCAGTCCTTTCACCCCTCCAGGGATGAAAATCAGGAGATCCTGCTATAGACAATGGTTTCCACCACTTCTCTTGGCAAATTGGAGAATACCAGGACTAGGGTGAGAATGCAGGGCCCTCAACTCAGAGCCCTCAGCTAAGCAGTTCTCACTCCTCCTTCTTCCAACTACAGACTCACACTGACTCTTGTCTCAACATTCTAAACTCCCTTCTCACAGCTGGCAAATGCTTATGCTGCTCGTGAGAGTTCCAAATGAGCTCATCACTTTCATCTCAGCTGAGCAAGTAAACAAAGGAGTGAGCAGGTGAAAACCCATTTAACTAGTTAGTCACCAGCTGCCTCTCACTGTCTAACACTGATACTGAGGGATTCTAGTAACCACAGGGGACTGGGTGGTTACACTACTAACTACCAAATATCATCCTACCTAGTTCTTGTCTTCACCCTCTAAATAACTCTGATAAAGCTGTATTATGCACTTATTATTGTCTCCTGTATGCCCAATGTTTTCCAGCTGCGACCGGTATCACTTTTTGTTATTATAACTGAAAGTTCTAATTTCTTATTTTACCTATTACATGTTTTATATTTTGCTCATTAATTTACTCGATTATTTTGTCCATCTGCCATGTACTGTATTGTATTGTTACTGTTGTTTATGTATAAGGGACCGCCTTGTGAATGAGCCTGCTCAATGGTTGTTATGTCTTCAGATAAACTGAACTGAACTGAATGATGCTATAGCATTATGATCAGCCTGGAAGCTGGCACCTCACTGAAATCCTTGGCTGACAAATGACACACTGGATAGAAAGCCTATGGTTCTTGTGGGATCCCCTTTGAGGTAACATCAAGTGAGGCGGGCCGGAGTGAGTTGGCACAGAGGGTGTGAACCATTGAAAAATAGAGAACTAGAATGGTAATAAAGTATATACAATAGATAGACAGACAGAAGATACATAGATGGATGGATGTGGATGGATAGATAGATGTGGATGGATAGACAGACAAACAGACAGACAGATACAGTAAATAGGAATACATAAAGGGGGCATAGCCAGAAGCTGAACTGAGCAGACACAATTTGTTAGCACTCCTCAGCCATGGAGATTGAAACCGTGGAAAGTGTAATACAAATTTAAAATGTGCTATTATTTCAACACCCTCTGAATACTTGTACAGCGAATACCTGAACAGTTAATAATGGGGAGCTGTTTAAATGGGACTTCAAGCCTTCCTCTGCTCTGACTTACCTTAGTATGAATCTTAGTAATCAGGCTATTGTGAGCCGTAAAAGAAGGCCCTGCTTTCATGACAAGTGAAGCTGCTTTTGTGTTTTGCAAGCCCAATTTAGTGAGGCTTTGCAGTCACAAAAGTAGGGAAAGGGACAGAAAACTGTGCACATATAAAACAAGACTATCTGTTAGAAGTTAAGTCTGAAATTTGTGTGGTCAACAATGTGGGGCATAAGATTTATTCCTCAAGTAGTCTTTGTTAAATACGTTTTAGAACATCAAAGACAATATGCTGGTGTCACAAAAACAGACCCTGGTTTTGTTGTTCCTGAACATATTTTGTGACTCTCAAAACCATTGCCATAAGATTGACCCTCCTTTTTGTGACACAGTCTCAAATCAAGCATAATCTAGATGATGTTGTGGGGCTGTGTCTGTGAGCATGCAATTGAAGTCCAATAATATGCAGCTGCTTCATGAGCGACCCGTGGGGGCCAGTTGTGAAGCAAGCTATGTGTCCGGTGCAGTAAGCATCACTATGTAGTGCTCACCCTGGGGTGTAACAAGCAAAAGCTAAAGATGTCAGTTGTTATATGTGCTTTTTATAAAGTAAGGAAATTAATTGAAAAAAAACTACATTATGAACGTATGACAAGCCAGCAGAAGAAGGCCTTATAGTGTATTGAGTCTGCTCATGCTGCAGGGTCCTCAGCATTCAGCTAATGACGCTGTCCACCCAACCAGCCACCCATACTCCCCCTTTGCGACCCTCATTTTTCCATTAACTCTGTCCCAGCCTCTCCTGAAACTACCTACTGTTTCCAATGATATCACTTCCTCAGGAAACCCATTCCAACCCGCTGCCACCACCCTGTCTGTAAAGAACTGGTGCCTGGTCTCCCTCCTAAACTCCTCCCAACTTTAGATTGTGCCCCCCTGTGGTGCTGTTCCCACTGATCTTAGAGACCAACATTGTTCGCCTTGTTTATTCCTTTTAAATACTTGAAGGTCTCAATCATGTCCCCCTGTATCTCCTCTCTTCCAGGAAGTACATGTTCAGTGCTTCCAGTCTCTCATATGTACTATCCTGCTGGCCCATAATCATCTTTATTGCCATCCTTTGGACTACCTCCAGTGGATTTACATCCTTTTTTTGGGTATGGACACCAGTACTGTAGGTGAGTTCTCACCAATGACCTATACAATGGCAGTATTACCTCCTCCCATCTACTGCTGATCCCCCTAGTGGCACAACCCAACATTTTATTTGCTTTTGCTGCTGCCTTCCTACATCGTGTGGAATGTTTCATTTTACTAGTGATCATCACCCCCATGTCCTCATCCTCCTTGGATGCAGGTATCCAGACTCCACCCAAGCTGTTCTCGGCCCTTGGGTTCTTGGCTCCAATGTGCATTACCTGACATTTCTTTGCATTGAAACCAAGTTCCCAGATCCAAGACCACCTCTCTAATCTTTTCAGATGTTCTAATCTTTCCAGATCTTCCCTTAGGTCACGCAAGCCTTCTGCTATGTCCACCCTCCCACAGTTTGGTGTTATCTGCAAACAAGAAAATGTTGCCCTTAATGCCTTCCCGAACATCATTAATGAAGATATTAAAAAGCTCCAGTCCGAGCATCAATTCTTGTGGGACTCCACTGGTAACCTCCTTAGTACCTGAGAACTCCCCCTTCCCCCCACCACCATGTTCTGGGTCCTGCCCCACAGCCAGTTTGCTACCCCTGGTCAATTTCTCACTTACCCCCCATCTGCTAAATTCCTGCTCAACCTCTTGTGGGGGCACAGAGTCAAAGGCCATGCTGAAATCCAGGTATAGGATGTTCACTGTTTGGCCTCTGTCCACTGTCTTAGTCACCCAGTCAAAGACATCAATCAGATTTGTGTGACATGATCTCCCTCAAATAAAACCATGCTTCTGCCCGTCCTGGAGGTTGTTCTTCTCCAGTTACCCTACTAACCTTTCCTTAAGTATGGCCTCCATGAGCTTGCACATTATTGAGGTCAGAGTGACTGGTCTGTAATTCCTTGGCTCATCCTTGAGACAGCTCTTACGGAATGGGCTCTACATTTGCCATTTTCCAGTCTAGCAGTACCACCCCTGACTCCAGTGAACTTAATGCATCTATTAGAGTTGAAGCACAAAGTGTACAAAGTAGGGGAACAAAACATCAGGATAAAAAATCCCTGGATCACTGGAGAATCAGTGGTGTGGCAGTCTTTGTGGTTTGAACAATCAAGCAATGCATTGTTGGCGTCCTGATCACATTGATGTTGGCTGGCACCCAGCTCCTGCCCACATGGTGTGGTGGGTATACCACTACCAGTGCCTCCTGTGTCTCTGGCAGGCATCCTGCAGACAGCTACCACCACTACAGCCCTAGAGGTTTAAAGCACCAAGCTGTGAACCTGGAGACTGCAGACTTGGTCCTGAAACCAAAACTGCTACTTAAAAACTGTGTGACCCTGAGCAAATCATTTAACCTCCATGTGCTCCCGGGATGTACACAGAAATGAGCCAAGGCTCAGTGTGCCTTTCCTACAAAAATGATTATGCAATCCTTCTTCAGGCAGTGTGCACACTGTTCTGCATTATGGCACTGGGTGGGGTGCACATGGCACTCCTGTGACCCTGCCATGTTGTAGAAAATGAGCACGCACTCTCAAATGTCCAAGCACGTGACTTGCTGTAAGGGTTTTTAAAGTTCATTTTACAGGTCATCCTTGATCCAGGGATCCTTATTCATTTGCTCTCAATTGATAATCAGCACAGTCCCAGATTCATCTGTCAGGGCTATAAGTAGCCTCCCAAATTCCCAAATACACTCCCAGGCTGTCACAAATAAACTGTTTCTCTTCTTAGCCTCCCATGTTGGAAAGAATGTTAACCCTGTCTCATCCACAGTGGCATCCAGTCTCTCTGCTTTCTGCAATCATTGTAATACGCTCTGTTCTGTCTTTCTATGCCCTTCTACTTTGCGGATGGCCTCTCTGTGCCCATCCGATCATGTCTCTACCAGAGGATCGTTATTCCCCCTCTGATTGCCTGTTGGTATTTGCATTAAAGTCTAATAAAGCAGAGGCTTTGCTTTGCTTTGAGAGTTCACATAGGCTTTGAACTGCATGTCAGAAGGGTGTTCATTTTTCTGAATGTGAGCTCCTAAGTTTGCTGAGGTCCCATCGGTGGTTGGAACTTCCTTTCCAGCAATCCACTGACCCTCCTATTGTATCA
This sequence comes from Neoceratodus forsteri, assembly GCA_016271365.2. NCBI lineage: Eukaryota > Metazoa > Chordata > Ceratodontiformes > Ceratodontidae > Neoceratodus > Neoceratodus forsteri. The sequence continues at coordinate 543,087,919 of CM028134.1, read as the reverse complement.
GTCCCAGAGAGGGCCCAGCAGATCTCATCCTGTGCATAGTCATATGTGCCACCAAGTGAAGCCCAGATATGCCTGCTCTGATCTCTTTCCCAGCCAGTCAGACCATGGGCACAGCTCTACAAGGGATTGTGATTATCCTTCCTTTATACCCTGGAAATGGATCTTCTGCCTTATCTTGCTGTTTAAAGTCTCTGCATACTGCGCCCGATGCCTTCAGATGTGATGACTCTGCATGAGCTAGTCTCCATGGTCACCCACCACCACCACCACCAGGACCTCCTCAATGCCTTTGGGGGAACCCTCTATAGTCCTGAGGGCCACTGAGTGATAAACCCTTTAGGGACTCCCCATGGTTCCCACACCCTTCTAGTGATCCCTTACTACTCTTCTCAATAGGCAGTACCTATGACATGACCTACAGATCCCCCAGTGGCTTGGGCTCTGCCTACAGTGCCTGAAGTCCACACCTGGTTGCCACCAGAGTCTCGCTCACTGTACACGTGATGCCAACTGAGCCTTGAGGTGCTCTGAATCTCTACTATTTTGGAGACCCCAAGAGTGACTGGTACCCAGCTCCTGTCCATGTTGTGCAGTAGCAGCCCTCCTCCCCAGTGCCTCATGTGTCTGTGGTCTGTTCTACAGCTAGCCAGCCATCACCCAGGCCAAAGCCTGGGTATCATTTCTCCCTGGTGCTGTGAGGTTAGAGTGGCTTGGTGAACACTAGCCTAGGCACTACAGATGACACCATGTTGCCAAAAGATACTGTAACTCTACCAGCCATCCTGCTGGCCATGCCCCCCTTCCCCCAACTTGGCACCTTGAGTATGTCTGCTAGGCGAAGGTACCTAAATGACTAATATGTCCCCTTGGGTGCCATGAGGGCACTCTAACAACTCCAATGTCCTCCAGGTACCACAGGGGAACCATATTATATCTTCATTATTGCTCCTTTCCCGACCTATACCCTTGGGAGATGATGCCTGACCATCAGTTCCCATGGGTTCATTCCAGTAAACAACCACCTCCTCATATTGTTAAGAGGGGGGTTGTTACATATATAGCTATATTATATATATTTGTAACATGGGTACCTAAAATACTGTCTTCTGATTCATCCAAACAGGTCACCTGACCGTGGATTAATGTCTGATATACCCACAGTTGCATGGTCACATGGCTTTATTTCACTGTTTCTTTAGGCAAACTCTAACAAAACGTTGCCCATGTTATAAGAGATTCACCACCCAGGGTATGGCTTACTGACATTAATCCATGCCTGGGTGGTTGAAATCACTCGCTTTGCCTCATGATCCCAACCCCCCAGGCATGGATTAATGCTCAGTAAACCCATACCCTGTCATGAGTTAATCCCGACACATATAAAATTCATCAACATCTTTTGGCCACCCCAGTTGTTAACTTTTCTGGACAGATACTATACACTGAAAGCCACTGAAAAACAATAGGGTTTGACCTGCCAAAAAGGGTAGAACTTTAGTCTTTGAGAATGCTCTCCCAGAGGTTCTAAACAGAGGCAGAATCAAATCAACTGTTGTAGTAATATATATATCCTTTTAATAGGATGTCTAGAGGTAACCAAATTCAAAGACTGTAGACCCTGCTCAAAGGAAATTCTAAAACTATAAAATGATACAAATAATCATTTGAGCTTTGCTCCTCAGAATAGCACCACATGAGAAGTAACATCTCATTTACAAAGAGGTCCAAGAGGATAGAAGCAGCAAAGTAAAAAAAGGCAGGCAGTAAGACAAAAACATATTAAGTACAATGAGAGGAAACATAACAACAAGGACACTCAGAGATTGGTTACAATGCACATGTGAGCAATAAGTACAGAACAATGCACTGAGTAGTGTGCATTACTCAAATGTTATACACACCCGCGGTGTGTGATGCTACATAAGCCCCGGGAGCGAAGCTCAAGGGGTGTATTCAAGCATCACATGCCAAGGGTGTGTATAAGATATGAGTAATCATAGTACCCCATGTTTTATTTTATATAATCTCTGGCCAACAATTTTTTTCTCATGGTTTCTGGCTCTGTGTTTGTTCTCCCCACCCCCCAAGCACATTTGTAATGAATTAATCACAGCCAGGAAACTAATTCGAAAAATAAAAGATCTACAGACTTTTACCCCACTTTACAATTAGCAGATCTCACTTTTATATTTTGCAGTTTACTATGCACTTTCAGCTCTGCCTTACCTCTGCTGCTTGGTCTCATTCCAGTTCAGCCAGCAACTTCGCGCTTGTCCACTGTCACCAACGCAGTCCCCAAAAGCCCCCCCAGATTGAACCACATTGCTATTACTTTACTTGTTGTTACATTGCTTGAAGTCCAGCATTTTGGTTACAGCAGACAGATAGCTGAAGTTCAGAGAGTTCATGTGACTTGTTTAAGGTTAGACAGGGAACCAGTAGATGTGGTGACATTCTAACACTTGTCTCCCTTGTTTCCCTTCTCAGTGCCCTAACCACTAGGCCTCACTGCCTTCCTTAATTATTTTGTAGTGTGTAGCATGCTGTAGTACGACATCACAGTCATGTCTAGGAATCATGGACTTGGCTTAGGTTCATTCAGTTCCACTGTTTGAATGCCTTGCCTTTGTTTGTTTTTATTTATGTTCACTTTTCTTTTTGCCATAGGGATTAAAGGGCACAGAATACGGCAATAATTTGTCTGAAGTGGTGACTTTTGGTCAGCATGTAGACTGTGCTGACGGTAATCTGTACAAAATTGTATCTGTCCTGTTAAGATAAAGTATGAAGAGAGTGAGATAAACTTAACCCTTTTATAAAAAGTGCCTTGGACCTGGGTAGACCAGTGGATGTCCTCTTTCTAGACTTCAGCAAGGCATTTGACTCTGTTCCTCACATGGGCCTGTTGGATAAGCTGGGAGAAATGGGGGTGGGGAACCAGATGATCAGATGGATAGGCAATTGGCTCCAGGACCGGACCCAGAGGGTCGTAGTTGGTGGGATAGTCTCATCCCCAAGGAGGGTCATTAGTGGGGTCCCACAGGGATCAGTCCTTGGGCCCCTTCTGTTCAACGCCTATGTATCTGACATAAGGACAGGAATCAGGAGTGAGATGAGTCTCTTTGCAGATGACTCGAAACTGGGGGCGGTGGTGGATGGGGAGGAGGGGAGGGTGGCCCTACAGGGGGACCTGGAGGCTCTGGAAAGATGGTCTAGAAAGTGGAAGCTGAGGGTCAATGCAGGGAAATGCAAGGTACTCCACCTGGGGGCCAGAAACCCAGGCCAAGTGTACACCCTGGGGGAATGCTACAAGTCTCGATGGCTGAGAGGGACCTGGGGGTGGTGGTGGATGTCAAGATGAACAACTCTGAGACTTGTAGGAGGGCAGCAGCCAAGGCCAACAGGATGCTGGGATGCATCGCTAGGGGGATCACCTCCAGAAGGAAGGAAGGAAGTGATACTCCTCTGTATAACTGCTTGGTGAGGCCGCACCTTGAGTACTGCGTGCAGTTTTGGAGGCCACACTTAAAGAGGGACATTAACCTCCTGAAGAGGGTCCAGAGGAGGCAACCAAAATGATTTGGGGCTTGGGGACAGGACCTATGAGGAGGCTCGAAGAGCTAAATATGTACACATTGGAAGAGAGAAGGGACCGGGGGACATGATAGAGGTCTTCAGGTATGAAGAGGGTAAATAGGGGAGGAACAGTCAGGGTGCTGAAGGAAGGAGGAAGAGCCCACTAGAGGACATGGGTGGAAGCTGGAGGGGGAAAGATTCAGGGGAGAAAGGAGGAGGTGCTACTTCACTGAGAGGGCGGTGGAGCCATGGAATGCACTGCCTAGGGGGCTGGTGGAGGCAGAGACAGTGGAGGGGTTCAAGAGGGGGTGGGACAGGTACAGGGGAAGGGTTCTGGAAGCAAAATCCAATGCAGCAAGAAAATCCGGGACTGGGAAGGGAGAAGCCAGAGAAGGCGAGGGGGACAGCAAGGTCAGCACCCAGGGTGGGGGCTGACCAAACGAGCAGACACGGAAGACCGTTAGGCCTATTCTGCTGGCATTTTAGTATGTTAGTAGTATGTTTTAGTAAAAAAAAGAAAGCATAAAGGTAAGTTTTTAGGTAGGGATCACAAAAGCAGGAAACTAAAAGAAGTGCTTAAGCTGGCCCCATAGTACTGGGCAATAGGCAATCGCCTGCCAAGCTGGTGACCTGGGTTCGTGCCCGAGCCCAGGGACGACAGGAGCAGAGGCTGGCAGGGAGGGCTCAAGAGCCGTCCTCTTGGGGGCATTGAGTTTGCACTGCCCTTTGGTGGCTCCTGGTAGCCAGTTTCAGCATTGCACTTTGTGGCATGGGTGACCACACGCTGTATCGATTGGCCAGGGACACCGTGGCATGCAAGCGTAATGGGTGGGGGAAGAAAACAGAAAAATTTCCACCCAGCCATCCGGATGACAGCGATCTGCCCTCTAGTCGCTGTGACAGCCCAGGTTGCCCATGTGGTGCCCTCGCTGCCCCCTGGTGAGGATGGAAGAAGTGCCTTCGTGCACTGACAGTCTCCCCTCCCAGTTGTGACCACAGGAGGGAGGCCCCCCCCAGGGAAGAGATACATCAGGTCAGCTGGGGGGTGCTGGCATGATGAGGGACAGCAGACAGATGGGGGAGCGTGGCTGTGGGTCTGGACGCCCGAAGGAATGGTCGGCTAGGCTGGCCGGGGGGGGATAAACATATAATAAAAAAAAAAAAAAAGAAAATAAATTCTTGGTGCCAAACTGCACATTTTGTTTTTTAATTTACAATTTATTTTCTCACTCTACCGCGCTTTAGTAAGCCAGGCTAGCTAGTTCAGGATAGTACTGCACATGCTATTCCACTCTGGTCTTCAGTCCACCCTGCATTTTGTCAAGTCAGACCCCCAACTGATGGCCAAGCCTGGGAGGTCCCTCCCATTGGGGACTGAGATTGGGTGGGGAGGACCTGGAAACATATATCTACAATGCTGTTGTTGGGGGGAGGTGCAAGGTGGAATGTTGACCGTGTATGTAGGGGTGGAGAGGATAGCTGTCTTTGGGGGCTGGAGGTAGGATGTTTTCATTTTTCAGTGATGGCCCTTCCACCGCCCCATGACAATTTGTCCATCTGCCTTGTCCCTCACACTATCCTACAGAAGAGGAGCCAATGCCGTGAGATCACCCAAAACACAAGGATCCCTGTGATCCACCGCAGGCACTGCAGAGCGAGTGGCTTTACTCTTTCCCTTGGAACCTGTACATGCTTCCTCTGTAGCGTGCCCAAGACCCCTCTGGCAAGGCATGTGGGCACTGGGATCAAGATTCCATTCTGGGTTTCTCCATATTTTTAGTGCAGTAGACTACCAGCAAGTACCATCACGCCAGTCATATGCCTCCAGACTGCACCTAATCCTGAGAAGTACATTTTTGGCCATAAGGTGGCACAGGGCTGAAATAAGGTCAAAGGGAAATTATTTTATATTGTAACATGGCTCTAAAGATAGGAGTGAAATGGAGAGTCGAGAGTGGTACAAACGCATCATGTGATGGAAAGCGAGCGGTGATTAACCTACCAGTAGAGCCCGCTTGTGTAGTACCTAAAGTGTCTAGAGTGCTAATCTAGCATTAGAGCCTGCTTGTGTAGTACCTGAAGTGTCCAGAGTGCTAATCCACCAGTAGAGCCCGCTAGCGCCGTACCAGAACTAGCCACACGGTATAGCACTGAGATGCCAAGGAGCAGCTGTGAGACCCAACACAGGGTCAGCGGCAAGGACAAGTGCTGTCGACCACTTCCAGACACAGACATATGTCAGCAGCCGAGCGTGCGGTGGTCAATAATGCCCGCTACTGCAGTAGAACTTCAAACCAGTAGCAGAGAGCAGTTGACCAGGAGCCCACTTGCTACTGTGGCTAGTGGAAATACACAGCAAGTAGAAGAGAGCTGATGTCGGGGACGTGCATTGTAAAATATCCAGAGACAGCAGGGGGTGCAACCAACCAGTGGTGGGAAGGCTCAGGAAGTACAGACGGCAGTCGGCAGGACGAAGAAGTGTCTTGCAGGCATACTGGATGTAAGTAAACAGAAGCAAAGTCATCGTGCTGGCAGGTTGTGAGGCATGCACCTAGGGAGAGTGAGGTAAAGAAAACTAGCAGCATCAAATATGTTGGAGATTTTTTGAAAGAAACAGTATTGGCAGAGCAAATGCAGAACAAACATGCAGTCCCATAATGCACTAGTGCGATGTATCTCGGGGATGTAACAACGAGGGGCAAAGCATAGAAAGTGCTGGGTAGAATCTAACAGGAAAGCTCAGGTTGATCGTGTTTTACACCGCAATGTCATCTCAGCAGCTTACAGAAATGTGTCCCCAGTAGCTTAACGTATATGAGCCCTGCAACATGCACGCGCACGGCCTCGCATCATAACTGTTAGTAATTCAGGAAACGGGGGCAGCATTTTTTCTCAAGTGATCGGCAATGGCTACAAACTGTAACTGAATCAGTATGTGATATCAGTGTTACAGTACTTCCTTGCCACTTGCCATGTTACAAGTGCATTAATCACCTCCCGCGTCGGGCTCTACCTGTGGATTAATGCCCGGTTGGTGGTTGGAAGCACTCGGCCTGCGACCTTATGCACCAATCCTCCCCCCACCCAGACATTAATCCACCGATAGAGCCCTCCTCTGTCAGTGATTAATGCTTACTAGGTGGTGTGGCAGCAAAATGAAATATTCCAGCACACTAGATATGCTATGGTTACAAGGAGTGCTCGACAGAGCTTGCTTTGAAACTTTTTTTTTGCACCCCAGTTTCCTTGTTGGTTTCAGAGCTCTCACTCCCTGACTACTAGGTAGCAATCCTCTCGCTCCCCTCTTCCCCTACAATAGGCCCTCTTCATGTGAATTTTGGATAAATTGTGCCAACACAGGGTATAGAGGCTACCTCAGAACTGTCGTTCACAAGTATGAGGTATTTTTAAATGACCTGCCCTTTGCTTGTCCATCCTCTGAAATGCTCCTTTATGCAGACAATGCAGTAATTTTCAAGAAGGAAAGAACTCAGAGGCCCTAGCCACCCTACAAAAAAATGTATTAATCTTCAAACATGGTTCTGCACCTGAGGATGGTACTCAATACAAAAAAACTAAGGCAATAATTTTTAGCAGAACTAAAAAAATAGGGAAACAGTGTTTTCACACTGAAAGCCCTTGATGGTGAAATCATTGAGACAGTTAATCACTTTAAATGCCTAGACGTTATCTTGGACAGCTCCCTTTCTTATGATACACACGTTAAGTCCATTGTAAAAATAAGCCACCAATGATACATAGATACATAGACGGTGTCGGCAGATAAGGGCCTATGGCCCACCCAGTCTGCCCATTTGAGCTTGTAAGTTCAGTTTATGTTTTCCTAGAAGTCTGTTGCCCCTTACCCCCTGACCTCCAGAATTCCTTTATGTCTATCCCATGCATTCTTAAATCCCGTGATTGTTTCAGCCCCCACCACTTCCTCTGACAGGGTGTTCCACTTGTCCACCACCCGTTCTGTGAAGAAATTCTTCCTCAGGTCTCCTCTGAATCGTCCTCCCTCCAACTTCATCCCATGCCCTCTAGTTCTGGAACATCTTTTTTGCTTAAAAATAGTGTATTCCTGCACCCTGTTCCTCCCTGTAAGATACTTGTATGTCTCTATCATATCCCCCTGTCTCCCTCCTCTCCTCCAGGGAGTACATGTTCAGTTCCTTCAACCTGTCCTCATAAGACTTGTGATGCAATCCATGCACCATCTTTGTTGCCCTCCTCTGAACCTTCTCTACCCTGTCTATGTCTTTACGTAGGTAAGGTCTCCAGAACTGTACACTGTACTCTAGGTGGGGCCTCATTAGTGTCTTGTATAGTAGAATTATGGCCTCCCTTTTCCTGCTGGTGATGCCCCTGCCTATGCATCCCAGCATCCTATTTGCTTTACCTGCTGCCTTGTCACACTGTTTCCCTGCCTTGAGGTCATCAGAGATGATAACCCCAAGATCCCTTTCCTGCTTGGTGCATGCTATATCCTCACCCCCCAACTGATATATTGTGCCAGGGTTTTGTGCCCCATATGCATTATCTTGCACTTCTTTGCATTAATTTCAACTGCCAAACCCTGACCATTCTTCAAGTTTCTGCAGGTCCCTTCTCATTCTGTACACCCTCTAGTGCGTCTACTCTGTTACAGAGCTTTGTGTCATCAGCGAACAGTGAAATTCTGCCTTCTAGGTCCTCGCAATATCACTGATGAAGATGTTGAATAGGACCGTCCCAGCACTGATCCCTGTGGTACCCCACTGGTCACTCTTCCCTCTGTGGAGTGACAGCCATTTACCACCACCTCTGTGTCCTGCCACCCAGCCAGTTACCTACCCACCACACTACTGTCCTGCCCACACCCATATTCCCCAGTTTGTGTAATAGTCTTCTGTGGCACAGTGTCAAAGGCCTTGCTGAAGTCCGGATAGGCCATGTCCACTGCCCTCCCCTGATCCACCTCCCTAGTCACCCAGTCAAAAAATTCAACGAGGTTGGTCTGACATGACCTCCCCCTGGTGAAACCATGCTGCCTTGGGTCCTGTAGTCCATTGACAACCAGATGTTCCACCAATCTCTCCTTCAGTAGTGCTTCCATAATCTTCCCCACTACCGAGGTGAGGCTGACTGGTCCCTATACTGGGTTCGGCAGTCTTCTGCCTGGAGCTTATGTACTCTTGGCTAAGAGTCTGCTTCTTCCGGTCTTGGACTATGGCATCTTATGACTCTGGAGCAGGGCATGGGGTGTTTTCCAGGGTAAAAGTTGAATACCAGTATAACTCAATTTGTCAATTTGTCTATACATAACTGGTTTACCTTTATGCACCCACCATTGTCTGCTGTATCGTGCTGCCCAATTACTTTCTTTTGATGATCATGTTAAATCTAAAACTTTGATTTTTTTTTCACTAAATCATTTTGGGTACGGTTCCTTGGTCAGTCTCAAAATTATTTCCCCTACAGCACAATAACCATATCACCAGATCCCAGGGCCCAGTAATGTTTGAGATTCCTTTTCATAGAACCTGTTTTGGTCAAAGAGCCTTTGATTTTACTGGTATATGTGCCTCTAATAACTTACAATGTTTATTAAGTGCTGCAAGTCCGTGTTCCTATTTAAGAAACAGTTATTTAACTCTCTTAGTAACCACTTTAACTGTAATTGTGACTATTTTATTTCTGTCAGTGTGCTCTATTTTTTAACCTTTGTATTGTTGTTGTTTGAAATGCTGGTCGCATGTGAAAATGGGAAACTTGCTCAATGTGCTTTTCCAGGGTAAACAATAAAATGCAATGCAATGCAATGAAATTTTGCCTCCTCCCCAAGCTGGTGAAGGCCCACAGCAACCAGTTTAACAGATGGGATGAGCAGATACATGATCATGTAAATGTATCAAAATCTTTCCATATCTGCTTATAAGCATGTATAAATGGTGAAGGTCTGTGGCCCACAAACCCCCATTCATGAAACCAGAGAACACTGCCCTGCCACATACTCACGAATAAGCTGGAGAAAGTGCAGCTCATGGCTAAGGGGCTAGAAAACATTTATTTATTTAAAACCTGTTTACCAAGTTAAGCAAACAGAGTCAAAGTGGGCTCATTTTCAGTTGCGACCTGTGGAAGGAGGGGACAGGGTCAGCAGAGGTAATAAACATAGTGATATACAGTAAATATAAATTTTACATTCACAGATAAAATATAGAGGTTATAAAGGCAAGGCACATTTTACTTGTTTGGTGCCCTTCCATGAGGCCAAGTGCACTTACAACAATAAACATAACAGCACAGTAGCTATAGAATTGACATTCACAGGCAAAATATAAACACAGTTTCCATTCACAAACAAAATATAAACACAATCTCCAGTGACGTGAGCTTAAAAGGAGTCAGGTACGGCAATGTGGGGAGCGCACAGAGTGGTATTTGTACAAAGACACATGCTTACTGAATCAAATTATTTTGAATGCACAGAATTTAAGTTGTGGATTCACTTTGAGATAAGGCGTTACGAAGGAGACAAGGAGGAGGAGGAGGAGCAGTTATCATAATAATAAACTACCTGCAGACAATGTCAGGACACCAGGATCCAGGTAACCACCTACGCTGAGACCAAAACAATTAGGCCATGACCAACAACAGTACCTTGGAGACCTAACTGAGTGGAACAGAGCACCCTAGGGGCAGTTATGGCAAGGCAGTGGAGACTTAAAGCTGACCTTGATTGGAGACTTACAGATCAGATGTTGGCAGAGGAGGTTAGCATAGGAGGAAGGCTGTTCCAGATATTAGGTAGTCTAGGTACCTCGTTAAGTGGGCAACTCAATTTGAGAGACTCAAATTGAACACCTGTCAAAATAGCGACCGCTGCATAACAGTAACTGCAATATCGGCCACTGGTCTCAGCGAGGGTGACTTCTGCCGGGGGGGGGGAGGAACAAGTATGCATAATGTAGTGACATGTGTGGTCTCAGTGTTAGTTATAATAAGTTGGGGGGCCGCCACCCACAGAAAACATGGGAAACATATCTATGTAATGCGGTCTAGGTATTGGATATGTGGGGCTGTGTGGGATGGGTCTGGAGCGTGCTGCTGTCATGGCTGTGTGTAGAGTATGGTATTAGGTAGGGCATGTGTGTATGTGTGTAGTGCTGTTTGGGGTTTGTGCTGTGGGTTTGAGACCCGCGGTCGCTGTCTGTAGTACTGGACCCATTCAGATGAAAGTAGTGGTCACCTTGTGAAGTTCACCAAATGCCGTCATTGAAGTATGTACTGCTAGGGTGGATAAAGTGTGTAGGTGTGAGTATGTGTGTGTGTGTGTTTGTTCTGTTTTATTTTTGCAGGAGGTCTGGCCAGGTGTGAGTGACTGTGCTGTGTGGAGGGAGCTGTTTGTTCCCCTTATGAGTATCTGCAGGGGCTTGCCTACAGTCTCCAGCTGCAAGTGTGATGTTTGGGAACTGATCGATTTGACTGTAGTCCACAGTGTTTTTTATTTGATTTTATTAGATTTCTCTTGCTTTTACATCAGAGACATTTTACAAACAGTGGATTTTCTATGATGACTTCAGATTTGTTGTTATACAGAAGAACAGTGCATAAATGTCTTTTACATTGGTTACAGATCTAGACCAAGACTGAACTATCTTTGTCTTGTATAGAGTCAGACCAATCCCTGCCCTCACTCACTTCTCTTTTTATCCCCTCTCAAAACCTACCCCTTAAGGGCAGAAATCGGGATCAACCCTTGCCTGATTGGCTGACCATCTCCTCCATAGGGTGATGAAACTATTTATTTGGTTGTTTAGTTTCGCTGTGATGTTTTCTATCTGGTATATAGCATACACAATTTGTCTCCAATCCTGTATACTTGGTACTACTTTCGTCATCCATTTCCTTGTCAAAGATTTTTTTTGCTGCCAACAGCAGAATGGGAAGCAGGGTCTTAGTCCAAGGGGGGGAGCGATCCGGGTAGACGGCCATGAGCACCATCTTAGCCATGAGCTCGACATTTTCACCTAGGCCCTCACTGATTTCCTTTTGTATACTAAGCCAGAAAGGCATTAGACGTGGGCATAGCCACGTTATATGTGCCAAGTCGGCTAATTCTGCTCCACACTCCCTCCAACAGACCCCGTATTCCCTTGGAAGATATTTAGTCAGGCTAGCCGATGATCTGAAAAATTTGGATCTACATTTCCAGGAGTATTCCCTCCAAACGTGAGATCTGGTGATTTTGACCACTCTCAGAGATGAAGAGGACCATTCTTCGTTGGACACCACGAGGTCCAACTCCTTATTCCAACTTTCTAGAATTGAGTTTGTTGATTCTATAGATTGATCTCGCATCATTTTGTATAAGTTACCAATTAAAGGGTTCCAATGTTGTCCCCGAGAGTGGTCAATAAATAATTTTAGTATGGGGGGGGACTTCAGTTTAACCTGGATAACTCTATTACGTAGAAGATGGTTTCTAATTTGGAAGTATCTGAATTGGTCAGCATTTGGGAGATTATATTTTGATTTTAATTCTTCAAATGATAGGATTCCATTTGGGTCCAGAAACTGGAAAACCTGCTCCAGTCCCAGCCTACACCAACAGGAGAATGCTAAGTCACTGTGGGATGGGGCTACAGTAGATTTTGTGTGTTTTACCGGTAGAGTTGCTGTTTTGATGGTCGGTGTGATTGGTATGGACTGTTGTTGTGGATGGTATAGTATTGTAGCCAATGTGATCAGCACTGTTTAGTTTTCGCTATTATGACATGGGACCGGTAGTCTATACCTGATAGAGGCTTGTCCAATGTTGCAGCTTCAATGTGGGATTTGCAATCTGCAGCCTTCATCTGACCTTAATGAGTAGGAGAGATTGGATGAGGGGGGTGAAAAGGTCTCTGGAAAAATACAAGTTTGTCCAATCAGTGTTTGGCACTGAACAGGGTGATGTGGAGAGAATGTCTTATAGAGGGAGGGGCCCAGCCTACCTCTTCATGCATGATGTCATGGTGGGTCAGTTGGACAGGCCAGGGTGAATCTGGAAAGTTCATTTAACAGTAGGGTGAGTTTAGAAATCATAGTGTTGGAGGCTTTAGAGCAAACAACCTCACCATAGTCTAGCAAAGCAAAAATGACGCATTTGACAACATGTTTCCTAATAGAAAAGAGGAAACAGTCAGCACCAAGGGCCCCACACTCAAGTGTTGAGATGGTCCAATGTGGACTTTGTGTGCAAGAACATTTTGGTTTACTTACTATTTACTGTAGTATAGTAGAGTTTAGCAGACTAATTTTGATTAGTTATGGGTTGACATCTTCTATTACTACAAATCCCAGAATCCCCTGTCATTGACATGAGAGCAGTGGGCAGCAGTGGGAGATTTGATAGCCTGCAATGCATGTTTAGAGTCTACATAAGCTCTGATCTTTTGTTTGCTGGTCCCACTGTTCTCAATGGGCTAAGTACAGTCACAGAGGACTGTACTTAGCCCTTGGAAAAAAGCAGACCCAGAAAACATCTGATCAGAGAATATAAAAGCTCTAACATGCATTACAGGCTATTGAATCTCCCACTGCTGCCTACTGCTCTGATGTCAGCTGCAGGGGAGTCTGGGATTTGCAGTAGCAGATGATGACAGCCTATAATTAGGTTGATACAATCTACTGTACTACACTAAGCAGTAAGTAAGCCAGAATGTTTTTGCACACAAAGTGCACATTGGAACCAGCCCCACATTTGAGTGTGAGGGCCCTTTGTGCTGACTGTTCTCCTTTAAGGAGGAGGCAACAATACACCCTGTATAGCCAGGGCACCACTCTGGCAATACCCTTTCGCTGTATACAAGCACATGTGATCAAAGTAATTGAGGGTTGCTCAAGATGGAGGCCTAGATATTTATAAGGGGTCACTGAGTCAGAAGGACTCCTGGGAGAAGTATACAGTATCTTCATGAAGTGCAGAGATTCTCAGCCAGAGTCCAGAAGAAAACAGCATATACTCTGTTTCTGTTGATTCACAGCTAACTGGTTTGCTTGAAGCTTCTTGGAACCAATTTTGAACACTGAGGCACTCAGTCTATTCAATGGGTGGTAGGGCCTGAAGAGAAGACAGTAGTATGATTTGCATACATGCAGATTTTGCATGTGGATAGGGTGCTGTGAAAGTTGTTAATAAAGGCAGAGAATAGTAGGGGACCGAGGAATGACTTTAAGGGACCCCAGTGGTTACTGGGAAGGAAGAAGAGAGAGTGGAACCCAGTTACACTGATTGATTTTGACCCAACAGGTAAGACTGAAACAATCAGAGGGTAGAAGTAGAGACACTCAAAGAAGCTAGCTTGTTTTGGAGCAGGTGGTGGCTTCCAATATCAAAACTCTTGGCAATGTCAATGAAAACAGCCCCTGTACCCATCTCCACATCAGTGTGAGGGTGGGTATAATCAGTTATTCTAAAAGGGAGGTGGAGGTAGAGGTAGTGGGCAGGGCAGAACCCAGATTGACAAGGAGTAAGAAAACCAGAAATGGCAAAGAAATTAGGAGTTGCCTGCCAACAATATCTCAGTCATCTTGGAAATGATGGGTAACAGAGATATTAGGAAGTAGTGGGTGCATCAGTAGGGCCACCCTTATGTTTAATAACTACCAAGGTATGCTTCCAGGTGGTGGGAAAGGAGTCTGTTGTTATGGATCGATTGTAGATGTGAGTGATGGGGAAGGTTAAGGTTGGGGCCAAATAGAACTAAAACTTTAGGGGATATTCCATTCACCCCTCTACTGGAGAAGATGTTTAAAGTGCCTAGTTCTTTTAGGATGTTGACTATGGGAGTTAGAGGCTGAAGTTACCTGTAGGAAAGAGACTGGGTGGCTGATTGGGAGCAGGGGAGAGCAAAATGAATGCCCTTGGGCCTTCAGTAAAGAAATGATTTTAATGCATCAGCAGATAAGAGAGAGCTTGTGGCAGATTGGGAGTCAGCTGGTGAGAGGAAAGAGTTAAGGAGGCAGTGTATAGCTTTGCAGAACTTGGAAGGAGCAGAACCATTATTTATACGTTTGTTCTAGAAGTAGACAGTCTTGACCTGGTGTGAAAGTTTGGTATGGTAGTTGCAAAAGTAGTGAGCTTGCCTATCAGATAGAAACCAGTAGACTGATGTCTAACCTAGTCTGCAACCTTAGAAAAGATCAATGAGGTCAGACATGACCCAGAGTAGATGGGAGCCCGGACATTGAGACACTTGAAGGGAGCATTTCTATTTCCAAATGGAGTGGAAGGTAGAGATGAAGTAGGATAAAACTTCCTCAGGGTTGGGCAAAGAGAGAGCAGGGTACTAGCTGACATAATATCGGTCCTCCAAAAAGCCTTCAGGATCAAAAGACCTGAACAATCTGGCAAGAATAATTCTGGCAAGGGGTTTCAGTTGTTTTAATTTTCATCACCAAAAAGGTCATGCATTGGTTACTAAAAATATTAGATAGAGTACTGGTTTACAAGATTCTATGAGGATGAGTCCCTAGCACTCAGTCAGTTGTGCTGTGGCTGGACCTAGGATTAATGTGCTAGATGAAGATATCATTTTGGAAAGGTTCAAGGTCTTGATTTTAGGGTGCAGAGTGGAGGTGGGTAAGGCCTTAGTACCAGGAGCCCAGTTGACAATGAAGTCACCTAGGATGATATGCTCACCTGAGTGAGGGGCGAAATCCAGCACATTTTGAAGAATTCCAGCAAAATGTAAGAGGATTTACCTGATATACAGTATCTCCATTTTTATAGTATTTATAATTTTGACCAGGAAAGACACATTTATTTGTAACGACTTGTTTCCAAGTACATCCGGTGGTTTGGTTGCATGGATCTGTTTTATTGATGGTGGAATATTGGGTCATGATACCAGGAACCCCACCCTTCTCTTCATCGATAACTGCCATGGGATCTTTTACTTCCACCTGGACAGTGACCAGAGATGGGCAGAAGGGAACTCTGTTTACTGTCTCATCCGAATGATGCCACGCAAGAGTGCAGCACCTCCTCATACTGCACAGCAGTGTCAGTTATGGATTTTACCCCAAGTGCTTGTGTGGGGCTACAACCTATGACCGCTGATCTTCCATCCCAGAGGTGAGTATGCTACCTACTGAGGCACTGACACTGATGGACTATGCCTGTAATGAGTATTGGAATGGAGGAGGTAAGAATAGCATCCCAGTTAGTAGCACATGGGACTTAGCTATGGGATGTTTGTTGAGTGATAGTAAAATGTACATGACAGGCAGAGTAAACAAGGATACCTCTCACACGTTCGCGACGATCTTGTCTATTGGTGAGGTAACCCATGATGGCACTAGCTGAGGAACTGGTTTGTGGAGAAAGCTGTTTCTGAGAGGATGAGGATCTCAGGTTTGTATGGTGTTGCCCAAATTCAAATTTGGTCTGTTTTGGGGAGTAGGCTCCTAATATTTTTTGTGGAATATTTTGAGACCTTTGGTTAGATAGGGTTAGACATGACATATGATAGGAAACACTGGAGCAACTATGGTTGTTCTTCCTAGAAAAAGGAGATTGCGAGGAGATGACTAAGGTATTCAAAATCATGAAAGTTTGGACAAAACCACACCACAGTAGCTTGCTTAGCAGGATCCAGAATTGCAGAGCCTTGGGGTATGAGAACACACTAAGGAAGCAAAAGACAGTAGGGCCTTAAGGTACCATTTTGTCATCCAGTGCTTACTAAGTTTGTGGAACTGACTGCCGTATGTGGTGATTGCTAAGTGCAGGCAGGGTTCAGAATTTACAGCCATGAACTGGAGGGTAAAAAAGCTTCCCTACTAGTTTTGCACTGATGTGTGTTTTTGGCGAGGGTTGCTGGCGTGACAGTCTCTTAAACCCAAATTTAAAGGTACAATTACCTATTATTTTAAAGTGCAAATTGCATAAAATATCAGTGCCATGAAAAGCCAAGTGCTCATGCAGGACAAAGGAAAATTACGTACCTACCGTAATTTTGATCTTCTTGACGAGTCTCCACCACTCATTCACACTAGTGGGATTGGCGCCGAGAGCACTAAGACCATCGGGAGCAAACTTTTGCTGGAGGGTCGACGCGAGAGCGGCGCGCGAGACAGCGTGTGACAGCGGCTCGAGCGGTAATGACCATCTCGGCGACGGTAACCTCCAACCGCTTCAGTACCTTTTTTACCAAGGAGGTGCTGTTTAACTAACGGAAAGGGTAAACTCCAACATTAAAAACGGACATAAGATAGTCCGTATGACCCGTAAGAAGGGTCAGCAAAGAAGTCCTCACGGCCTAAAGATTTGAGGAGTGAAGACCAATACAGCGGTGAGCTCGGGGGATGGAGGGTGGGGTGTGAATGAGTGGTGGAGACTCGGTCCAAGAAGATCAAGAATTACGGTAGAGTGCATATTCCTATCTTCCTGGACATAAGTCTCCACCACTCATCCCACTAAGTGGAGAGTACCAAGCTGATAATCCCCAAAGGGCGGCAGGAAGCCAGAGCTCACGCGTCCAAGATAGAAGCCCAGTAAGGATAGTTCTGCCGAATGCGGAATGTCGCCTGGCATGAACATCCAGTGCATGGTCTTAGCAGTATGCACTGAGCTCCAGGTAGCGGCGTTGCATATATCTGCAATTGGAACATTAGAATTTCCGCTAAAGGATACTTACATGACAACCGCCCTAGTAAGTGAGCGTACACTCTACCTTCTAATTTAACTTGAGCCATGGAATAGCAATGGCGAAGGCATGCCACTAACCATGAAGAGATACATCTAATAGCGACAGGTTGACCCAGCCGGGTGTCGCTGAAAGAAACCGAACAGTTGCTGAGTCTTGCGAACATCACTGAGTTCTATCTAAATAGAACTCGCAAGGCTCTCTTTAACATCCAAGGAATGAAGAGCCTGCTCCCTTCATTTTGGAAATTAGATAAGCAAGATGAGTACCAGAGGTTGGTTCAGATGGAATTCTGACACAACCTTGGGAAGAAATTTAGGATGAGTACGGAGAACTACCTTGTCCTTATGGAATACAGTATACGGAGGGTCCGTAACCAGTGCATGTATCTCAGAGACCCTGCGGGCTGAGGTAATGGCCACCAGGAAGGCAGTCTTCCAGGTAAGAAATTTTAGCTCACAGGTAGCTAAGGGTTCGAAAGGCTTCCGAGTGAGCATGTCCAGCACCAGGTTAATGTCCCAGGCTGCAACTGGACGCTTAACAGGGGTCTGGTATGGAGAATCCCTAAGAAATCTCTTCACTATAGGTAACTGAGCCAGAGTTAAGGAAGAAACCGCTCATGGGCAGCTGAGATGGCACTAAGGTGAACTTTAACTGTGGAGTACTGAAGACCTAAGTTTGATAGGTCCAAAAGATACTCCTGAACCTTGCAGGAGGACAGGAAAAGGATTCCAAGAGGATTTTGCACACCAGAGAGAAAAACGCTTCCATTTGAAGCGTATTGCTGGTGGCTGGCTTCCGAGCAGCCAGAAGGATGTCTGAGACTCTACGAGGCGTTGAACCGATTCACTTCTATCTCTCAGGAGCCAAGCATGAAGGTGAAGTGATTTCAGGTTGGGATGGACCAACGAACCCTGAGTCAGAAGACTGATTTGCAAAGGAAGTGGTCTCGAGAGGGCTGCCAACATACTGTGAGTGGAAACCATAGTTGCCGAGGCCAGGAAGGAGCAATGAGAATCATCTTGGTCCCCTGAGACTCGAACTTGAGGAGTACTCTCTGGATTAGAGGAAGTGGTGGAAAGGCGTAAGAGCGTTTGTCCACCGCAGCCTGAACATCCTGACAGAAAATGCCAGGCCCTGGATTTCTGGAGCAGAAGAGAGGCAGTTTTGCGTTGAGTGGGGATGCAAAAGGTCCAGGTCTGGAGTCCCCACTCTTTGAACAGGGACGAGCTCACGGCTGGATCGAGACCACCGTGAGGTCTGCCTCCGTTCTGCTGAGGTGATCTGCTGGGTCGTTTTGTATACCTGGCAGATAAACCGCTGAATCAGAGACTTGTGCTCCAAGCACCACTCCACACCCTCATTGCTTCCCTGCAAAGGGATAAGAATGAGCACCGCCTTGCTTGTTGATGTAATACATCACTGCTTTGTTGTCCGTTTGAAGGAGAATGTTCTTGTGACAAAGGACATCCTTCAGAGCTCGGATTGCATAGAGGACCGCTCTCATCTCCAGGACATTTATGTGGAGATGAGTTTCGAACTGAGTCCATACACCTTGAGTGTGGAGGGAGAGACAGTGAGCTCCCCATCCCATTAGCGATGCATCTGTGGTGATGGAGATCTGATGATCCGGGGGAGCAAAGGGGAATCCTTCCAGGAGATTGCTCTCTTGAGACCACCAGGTGAGAGACCTTCGAAGGGGCTCCGTCACCTTGATGGGATAAGACTGGGGGTGAGAGGTCGGGGACCACTGGTGGAGAGCATCCACTGGGTGGTTCTCATGTGCAGTCGGGCCAGAGGGACAGTGAAGACCGAGGACGCCATGAGACCCAACATCGTTGCATCGAGAGAGCTGTAACCGATTGGTTCTCCCTGATGTAGAGGCCATACGAAAGGATGTCGAGTCTTCTGTCCTCTAGAAGGAAAGCCTTCGCTGAAGAGGTGTCTAGAAGCGTCCCTATGAAAAGGAGCCTCTGGGAGGGTTGCAGTTGAGAATTTTCAAATTCAGCAGAACTCCCATGGACGTGAGAAGACGAGAAGTCGCTTGCACGGCTTCCAAAGTCCCTTGGCCGGAAGGGTCTTGCTAGAAGCCAATCGCCCAGGTAGGAAACACTGAGTCCGGATTTTCTGAGATGCGCCAGCGAGAACTGCACAACACTTTGTAAAAACTCGCAGCGCCGAGGATAGCCCAAAGGGCAGGACTCTGAACTGATAATGCTGACCCAAAGCTACAAACCTGAGGAATTTGCGGTGGGTCGGGTGGACGGGGATATGCTGGTAAGCATCCTGCATATCCAGAGAGGCCAGCCAGTCGTGCTGATGCAGCAAGGGTAACAGGGTACCTAGGGAAATCATCTTGAATTTCTCCCTGGGGAGGAATTTGTTTAACTTTCTGAGGTCTAGAATGGGGCGCATCCCCCCAGATTTCTTTGGAACCAGAAAGTAATGGGAGTAGAACCCTGTGTTTCGCAGATGCGGGGGCACCAGTTCTATTGCCCTGTTGTTCAGAAGGCCCTGGATCTCCGCGTTGAGGAGATCTGACTGAGAGGCCGACAACCTGGGTTGTCGTATGGGAGGACAATTCGGGGGGGGTTCCAAGAAATTGAGAGAGTAACCCTCGCGAATTATCCGAAGAACCCATTTGTCTGAGGTTATGGACTTCCACTGGTTGTAGAAGTACATCAGACGACCTCCCACCGGAGGAGAAAGTTCCACCTCGGGCAGAGTGGATGGAACTTGGGCCAACGACTCATAAGGTAGCGCTGGGAGCTTTGGGTCCCTGCGCTTTCCTGCTTCTTTTGAGGTTGGGCAGGTTGGCTTTTATGGAGCTTCCCTGCCTCTGCCTCGAAAGGACTGACGACTATGAAACTGGCGTCTGTTCACATGCCCCGAGGGAGGGAGGCGGAGAGTCTGGCCAACTTATGGCGATCTAGTCTTCTGAGTGGCCTCAAGGCTTGCTCCACCTGAGGGCCAAAAAGAAAGGAGCCATCAAAAGGCAGCGCCATCACCTGCTGCTGAGCATCATTCGTGAAGCCAAAGCATGCAGCCAGGAATGGCGCCGGTACAAATCAGCGGCTGCTGAGCGAGAAGCAGTGTGAAAGCGTCCATGGCGGCTTTGACCTGTTGGTTATTGGACTCAATACCTCTAATAACGTGTCACAGAAGAAGCTCTGACTTGAATCCGATCTGGAAGAGCTTCAACCATTCTTTTCATAGAGTGCCACAGGATATACTCATACTGAGAAAAATAGCCTTGATAACTGGCTATACGTACTTAGAGTGGAGGCAGCAAAGACTCTCTTACCTAATGTATCAATCTTACGAGACTCTTTGTTAATAGGTCGAGCTGTAGTAGTTTGAGGAAGAACGACCTTGTCATTCTCTGCCAGAACTACAATAGGATCCGCAAAGGCTTGGGATGCCAAAATGGGGACGATCCTTGGGAGCTGAATACTTCTTATCAATGGATTTAGCCACTGAGGAATAAGACAGGTTATTCCATACCATTTTGAGACAGCCTCTGAAGGAAGGCTGAATCGGAGGAGTCAAATCCGTAGGGATCTCGAAGCATGAAGATACTGGAGTCTTAATATCTTCCCAGGATCGATGTCTGTAGTCTGGAGAGAAAGAGTGGATCCCAGGTTCTTCAACAGAGACTTAAGGACAGGTCCTCGACCACAGGCTCTGTAGCAAAGAAAGATCCTGTTTCCTCCACTTCATCACCCAACCGAAGGTCTGGGTCAAGCTCAACATCATCTCCTGATGGTCCAGAAGGACTGTTTGGACAGGAAAGGAGTGAAAATTAGAGGAGGAAATGGCAGAAAACAAGGAGAGTCCCAATGGCTGCCGGCGCCGAGACGCAAAACGGGCTGAAGACGGCATCGAGAGGCGACGGGCGCCGAAGAGGCACGCTGCCCCGTGTAACGCCTTCGGGCGGGCGCTGCTGGACGACGCTGCTGCGACGGCGCGCTAACGGTGCTTGTGTGGGACGCCGCGAACGGTATTGCAGACGACGCCAACGGCGCCGCTCGACCCGTTTGCAGTACCACCGGGCGGCGCGCTGAGATAACGCTGGCGCCGCCAACGGGCGCCGAGGAGACCACCGCTGCACCGCCACGGCGCTGGCAGTTCCGGGCGTTCAAAACGGCGCCGACACGGCCACAGACTCCTGTAGAAGGCGCCGAAAAGCCCGGGAACCTGGAAAACAAGAGAAGGAAAAATACCAGGAGATAAGGGCATCGGTGAGGCCCCCTGCGCCGCAGCCATGTGAGGGGGGGAAACACCTAAGCATGGAGCCGCTAGCACCGAAGAAGGCGCCGAGCGACTAGGAAGGTCCAACCGCCCTACCTGATCGCCGGAGGAGCCCGAGGGCTCCGAGGTAACCGAGCCAGGCAGAAGAACCAACCTCCGAGCCCATCGCTCCATAAGAGCGCCCACTGATGAAACTGCTCATCTGGAGCCCTACCTATAGGCGGGGAGGCTCCGATGTCGAGGAGCGGCGATTATCGGAAGTTGGCGACTCGAAGAAGGAGACGGCAACTAACGCGATAACCACGACCGTCGCGCGAGATGAGCATACCAGAGGGCGACCTCGAGTGATGCCTTTCTTTGACCTGTGGGTCGAAGAAGAGCTCGCCGAGTTAAACGGCCGGTGAATGCGACCGCTTATTTTGTCGGGCGGGGACCGCCCATCCTCGGCATCGGACTGACCGTAGTCGGAACCCCGCTGAGGAGAAGGAGGCTGACCGACCCAGCCCGCCGACTGAACAGCTTACACGAGTCTCCCTACGGCCACCTGACCTGCTCATGGTCGATCCGTCAGTAGGCCGAGACTTTTAAGCAAGTTAAATTTAAATATTAGAAAAATTTTACGAAAAATAGAATAAAACTAAGCGATACTACTATCGTGATAATGTTACAAAAACAAACTGAAAACTATGCGCTAGTTTGAAGTTTGACTCCCGACAAGCGTGACGTCGTCACTGAAAGCGCACTTTCGGCCAGGCGGAAAAAAAGAACTGAAAGCGGTTGGAGGGTCGTCGCCGAGATGGTCATTACCCGCTCGAGCTGCTGCGCGCCGTGTCTCGCGGCGCCGTCTCTCGCGTCGACCCTCCAGCAAAAAGTTTGCTCCCGATGGGTCTTAGTGCCTCCGGCGCCAATCCCACTAGTGTGAATGAGTGGTGGAGACTTATGTCCAGGAAGATCAATCATAACCATACAATAATAATAAATCTATATTGCATTTAATAGCAAGGATAAGTCAGTAACCACATTCAATTTCTAGTAGCCACACAACATGCAGTTTCTGCAATTATTTAACTAAACTATAAAACACTTTGCTGATTGAAGCATATTAATTGCAGTGGTCTCAGACACCATCATTTTCATATTCACCATCATGATGCATTGCATTTTGGTTCGAACAGTGGCAAAGACAGTGCTGAAAAGCCACAAAACGTCTATGCATACTGCAAGTGGAGACAAAAACAGCATACCTTTAATACAATTTTACTGTCGATACATTTCATTTTTTTAAATTTTTTTTATTATACTTTATGCCTCCTTGGCAAGGCAGTCCACGATCTCCAGCCGCCGGCCCGCACCCCCACACCCGGTCGTGCACGTGGGCCACACAAACCCGCACCACCAGGGGCCTGCCATTTTTGATCATGCACCCCTGGGTACGTGCCTCTCTCGGGTTCCCCTACTGGGAGTGCAAGGCGCGGCCATCAGCCGTGGAGATCGCCCTCCGAAATCTTTCCACATTTTCTCCCCTTACGGAGAGCTGGACGTGCAATGGCGTCTGAGCACATAGTGCTGATGCCTGCCGCGCTCTCCCCCTTCATTTGCATGCCACTGTAGTGTGGCTGGCCTCCACCAGTTGCTGCTACAGGGCGATGCAAGCCCCACTACCCACCACAGAGGAAGGAGAGCAGTTGTCGGACGCTTGATCCTCCTTCTCCCCTGCCAACCCCCGGAGGCCCAAGTCCGTTCCCAAACCCGGGTCGCTGGCATGGTGTGAGGTGTGGCGTCCAGTGCCTCAATCCTCAGTGCCACTGGGCCGGCAATACATTTCATTTTTTAAGACAGGGTACCACATCAAACCTATCATTCAAACCAGGGTTGACAAGTGCTCCCAGAGTATAAATGCTAACTATCATTCCTTTGCTCTCCTTTCAAGAAAATCACTCGCTGGCCAGGCTTATTTCTCCTACCATTTCCCCAAACTGTGGAATTCTCTCTCTCCCCATCCATTCATTCCTCCCCATCCCAGATGCTGTCTCTCTCCCCTTCTTTCTTCATGACTTTTCCTCTCACTTCTGCAACTGCATCTGATTCATGTCCTTCCTCTTTACCTCCCCCTCTTTCCTCCTCCCCCCTCCCTCCATATACACACACCTGCCTTACCCCCTCCTTTTGTTTCCTTCCCCTGCCTTCATCAACTAGCCCTGCGTTGGCTCTGCACCTGTGATGTACCTCTTTTTAGCCCACTAGGCAAGCACCCTGCCCTGTTCCTTCCATTAATAATGCCTATTGATAATGCTTAGCTCAACGTATAGTACAATTTTATTTTTCTAGCTGTTTTCAATTGTTATTGCTTATCTCATGTACTGTATCATTTATTGTCATGATTATTTTTCTCTTGAACTCCTCTTCCTCAAGGACTTCCAGTGATGTAATCAAGCTAATGATAGCTTGAACTTTTCTCTCCTCCAGCCTCTCAGACAAAATCTAGTAGCATCTACCTGAAAAAGATGGATTCCCTACTAAAGGCACCCATTCCAAAGCTCTACCCACCAAGCAACAAGGGACACCAGCACAAAAATTCAGAACCTTATTTTTAGCAGACAAAGCCTGAAATCTGCCGGATACCGAATACAGGATGCCCACGAGGCACAACAAGAATGCTGAGGACTCGAATCAATGGAGCTAGCTGACATGATTAAACAAATAGCCAAAACGGTACAGTAGATGAACAGACATTAAGGCAATTGAAAATGAGCAGATCATATGGAGAAACAGTTAACTTCTGTAAGTGAACAATTGGATAGACATGATTGCCTTCTTCTGTACCTCCTAGTTTGTGACCCCAAGCTTACCCACAAACTGAATTACCTGAGGGACACAACCACTCAGAGAACATTTGGACTTATGGGGTCCTGGAGGATGCAGAGAAAAATGCCAGAATGACTACGAATTTCATTCTGTCACTGCTGAAAGAAACCTACATCTACCAGAGGACTTTACCTGAATGTTGACTGGGCTCATCACTCTTGGGACCTAAATCCACTACTACAGGGGCCCGCCCACAGTCCTTTGCAGTTAATTATCCTCTTACACAGTTAAAGAAGACCTCCTCAAGAGAGCATGGCAACATAAAGACCTTACTTACTGAAACCAGAGGATCAGTATTGACAATGACTACACCTCTACCGTCAAGAAAATGCAGAATTCTTGGCCCATTCTCTGGCAACTCAGAGTAAAGGATGTCAGAGCCCAGATGTTGTTCCCTGCTCGGCTCTGAGTAGAAACTTCTGCAGGACTTCTTCAGGGCCTGATGCTGGATGCCACAGTGACCACGAGAATCAGTAAACAAGATGCAGCTGCCCTGATGTATTTAGCTATGTTGAAAGAGATTTCTGAAGTAGCTCATACAAAACTCCAGTGTGCCTATGGCAACTGCTGTTACCAACCATCCAGAGGATAATTCCCTGTAATGCAGAATTTAGTGTGTCAAATGAAGGAACTGAATGAGTGGATGGACACTTTCTGGAGAAAAAATGCCCAGACACCCAAACATGATACTGGATAGACATCCCTTGGAGTGCGCCTTCAAGGAACCAAAAAAATGGTCATCAAGAAACTGATGCAATATCTTTGGCATCAAGAAAACTTTCGGACCCAGAAAGGGAGCAGACTGACATCCCAGATGAATCCTTCTCCATGAAACACAATACACCGAATGTGGATTGCAAGAAGTGAAAACCCAGAAGCTTAATTGAACCGACTGTGGAGGTCACAGTGAAAATCAAAGGGACTGATATCACTACTGTTCTTTTTCATGAACTGGTACAAAGAGCATTTGAGTCACTTGCTGTTACATCCACTTGGAGTACTTTCTGAGTGTAGGCTCAATGACCAAAGTTACCCCATCCCGATTATGTTGTGCTGCATATGGAGTTCCCTCACCATGTGGCTAGAATCCAGAAACCTTTTGAGACTCTGGCACTCATGTGTCCAGACACAAGAACCTATGAGAAGAACCCATCCTCATGATGACTAGTGTTAGTATGTTCTACTAACTGGCCTTACTATGCCAAGAGTTGGAAGGGTGCAAGTATAGGAGCACCTTATCTATTCATTCTCTAGTCGAGAATGCCTATCAGTAGACTACACTGAGTGGACCCAAGTATCTGACTAGCCAGTGGAAGTGAACAGACAGTGTCTTAATTTGGTTTTGCCTCCCTGAGCAGAAATGTTCTTTCACCTGAATGGTGGAATTTATACAGCATGGAAACAGCTTAGCTTTGATTATTTATGCACTGGTGGAGAAAAGCTGACCCTGTGGACAGATGGTGCAGCTAGGAGTGTTACCCACCTGCACTACTGTTGGCTCTCCAAGGTCATATTTCAGGCTTGAAATAAGAAGAATGCGGCTGTGAAGAGAAGATGGACTTTGGCTCATATCCTTCATGTGGACACGATCACCAGCATGGTGATGGTGCCGACTTATGCTCCTTAGGCCCAGCATCTTTCAACTTTGCTGAGCCTCCCATTACGGACTACCGAAGATGGAGCTTAAGCTAGAAGATTGGGAAGAGAAAACAGCTGATCTTCATCAAGGATATCTCCTCCATTTGGCCACACCTTTGGAACTGTAAGCCGTCTACATCAAGACCACTTAGAATGTTTTGCCAGCTTGGGGCCGCCCATAATGATGTGTGTTGTCAGTGCCTATAAAACATGGGTGGTGGCCCCCTTACTCCTCAATTCTTTCTTCTGCCTCCAACCACTTGTTGACCTGCAGAGAAAAAAATGCCATCATTTCTTTGATATTTATTATTTTCTAAGTTAACTTTTTTCATGAACGTTGTCCCTGTATGCCAACGTTGCAAGAACCTTTATTTAACTTTGGACCTGTGGTTACAAGATCTACATGGACGATGCACACACCATGAGTGTTTGCTGTTTGGGCTGCCCCACTGTGTGAGGGCCTGCAAGACCTGCCAAGGATTTAACCAGGCCACAAGGAGAGGCACGGGACACATTCTTTCACTGAAAGTTGCCTCCGGGCAGACCTGCCTTGAGGCAGTACTTATTGTTGTACTTATTCTTTCTCACATTTAAGTCCCTTTTCATAGCTATTTACTATTCTAACACCATGCTGCCGTGAATCACCACTCTAGAAAACTAGGGGGATCTTGTCTGGATTCAAACTCACAATCTCTTTTTTTATCATGCTGAAGACTTTTTTACTGCACCACCAAGGTGGCACACCAGTGAAGCTCAACTCTTTATCTGTAGATGTTAATGGAGGCAGCCATATCCATGATGTTTGTTTTCAAGGCAGTGCTGTCTCTGAGGCAGGACTACCCTGGAGGCAACTTTCATTGCAAGAATGTGTCCCTTGCCATGGAGATGCCATATGAAGGCTTTAGAAACCTTTAAGACCATGGAACAAAAGTGAAGGCCACAGGCTCCAATCTGGCTTCTCCTTAAGACCTTCCACCACAGGGAAGGAAACACCTAGGCAGTTGGCAACCCTGTGACTGCAAACTCAGTGAGAATGACTGAGAAATCTAAATAAAAGGGAAAATAATTGAAACCCCTCCTCCTCCAGCCACCACAAGCATAAAGACAAACATGCTTCGCCAGTGAGGCTGAGGTCTCCATTGAAGGAGAGTAAGTCTTCATTGTCGTCCCCTCCGACAGTGTTGACTACAGCTCCCTCAATCGTTATTGAAACATCAAGGTTGAGGCCTGGCTGTGGCACTGCCATACCTTTTATAGACAGTTTACAGCTTCCGTCATTGGGTTCCGTACCGGCGACAGTGGAAGTTGTGAACCCACAAATGGCCTTCGTTGACTCCCAGGCTGAGCTGCCATCATTTTCAGAAATGTTAACTTACCTGTTCCCAGCACTGACAGAGTCGCTGCCAGTCCTGTTGAGAGGGCCTCCCCTGTTGGCACCGTCATCATCAACAGGACCTAAAAGCATGCCTTTAACTGCTCCAGTACAGCTGCCATCCCTGTCTCTGGCTCGTTCGTTGCTCCCATCATCATTCAGGATGACAACAAAGTAGAATACAATCCTGACCTCCTGGATATGGAGGAGGATTTGGAGGTTGAAGGAGGAGGAGAAGTGGACCCCTATGAAGGGTATTTCCAGCCAGCCCAGTGGCGCTGAGGGTTGAGGCACTGGACACCACACCTCGCGCCATGCAGTGACCCGAGGTCGGGAGCAAGCTCGGATGCCAGGGGTCGGCAGGGGAAGGGATTAGATTGAGCACCTGCTGGGCTGCTCTCCTGTACTGGGGGGAGGGTGTCAGAGTCCGGCACTCGGGTGGCCCCTGGTGGAGATCAGGGTGCCACAGAGTGCTGGACTGCACGCACAGCATGGCCCAATGCTGGCAGGGTGGCCATGCACCGAGAAGTCGGGGACATGCACCATGCATGGGAGGGAGGAGGTGTAACAAGAGGGAAAAGCCCTCTCCTGCCAGATAGGTGATGGCTTCCTCCAGTGCCGCACCACACACCCAATGCTGGTCTCCTGTCACTGCCCCTTCAATCTCTCCTGGGCTGTAGGGCCCATGCCCCCAGAGAGTCATAACATCCTTGAAGATGACAGGAGGCACAGCGGGCAGTAGAGCGGTCAGACCAGTAGGTAAGCCTAGAGAGTTCTGGTCAGGGGAGAGATAAAGAGAATAAAAAAAAAATGAAAGATATTTCCCTTCCAGCACTACCCTCTCCTGCTGTAGTGAGGACTTTGTGGTTTACTACCCCAGGTCTCCACTTGAAGAGCCCTGCTTTCAAGCTGTACTCAAGCAAATTCAGGATGTAATGGGATTTCAGAGTGAACAGAAAGACTCCAGTAAGAGAAATTGAATGGAGTTTTTAGAAGTAACAGCAGCAACTGCTATTGTTGTGCCTTCTGTTAACCCTGTTTTGGAGGATGCTACCATTGCTGCTTGGCACAGGCCTAGACATTGCCTACAGTTCCCAGAAAGGCTGACAAGTAATACCCTGCTCCATTTGTCAAGCCATATTGGGTCTTATGCACAAATGAAAATGTTGCCTATGCACCACATAGCCGAGGGCACGTAGGCAACCTTAAGTGTGAATGCCATGCAGCAGAGGCCCTGCAGACCCCCAGCGGCATTCACCAAGGGTGTGCAAGGCACTTACACACTGGTCTCCCTAGCCCCATGGGCAACTCCAAGCTGGGGGCATGTCAGGGGCATGCCTGCATTACGTGGCATTCACTAAGCCGTGTAGTGCCAGGCACAGGGGGCACCAGTTACTCCAGCCGGGATCCAGGCATAACCTGGTGCATGCCCCCACGTTCATCATCTGCCGGGTGCGGCAGTACTGGGCTATGGACATCCATGCTACCCCAGCCCACTAGGCTGCTGGGGAGGGTTGGGGCAGCGAAATTGGGTGAGTGCCCAGCAAGAGTCTAAATGTTGCCACTTTACACGGCTTGCCCCTGAGCTGTGCACCCACCGCATGGGTGCAAGGGATCGACTATGGGACCCGGGACAGGCATCCAATTGGATGCCCGCCCAGCTCTGCGGGTCCGCCCCTGACTGCCCCGTGCAACCCTGTGTGCTGAGGAGACAGGGCCATGGACAGGCAATCCATGGGTGCATGTGGTCGCGGATACCATGCACCCTCTGCCTGTCCAGGTTCAGAGGGTACAGGTGGGGTAGTGCCTTAGTACCTTCCACCCCAATAGGTGCATAGGGGCCATTACGCTTTCCAGCCAGAAACTGACTCTGTGGTAATCATGCTGCTCATTATCGCTTTAGGGACCCTAGGGTCATGAGTACTTTACCTCCAGACAAAGAATCTAGGAGATTGGATGTCATGGGCAAGCAGACCTATGCTTCTGCCACTTTGGGGCTTCATATTGCAAATTATCAAGCCTATATGGTTAAGTATCAAAATAGCCTATGGAAGTCTACCATGGCCACTGTTCAGACTCTACCTGATAGTCCTGCAAAAGCAGAATTCATTAAATTTGCATCAGCTGGTCTCGATACTGGCAAGCATCTATTAAAGTCAGTATACAGTGCATCAGATGCTGCTGCCAGTGCTGCTGCCTCTGGCATCTGCCTACGAAGATATTTCTGGCTCAGGGTAGCATGTTTTGCGGCTGACATACAGCAGGCTGTACTGAATGCCCCTCTTAGGGCTCCAAGTTATTTGGATCTGATGTGGATAATTCAGTACACAGTATCCTGAACTCAGCAACTGTTCGACGACCTGGGTGTCATGGTCAATGTACATGTCCATCCTCACTCTATATCAGCACCTCCAGTATATTGGTACAGCATTGGACACTGCAGTGGGCAGTACACTCCTGCTCACAGACAGAGCCGAGGCCCTGGTTGCCCAGGCCTGTCTGGTACAGAGGAACCACCATGTGTCCATCAGGGCTATGCTGCACCTCCTGGGTCTTATGGCAGCTGCCACTGTAACCGCTGCATTGCCCTGGCTCCATCTGCGAATTTTGCAATGGGTCCTTCAGGTACAATTGGATCAACTGATGGATGAATTGGAACAGATGGTTCTCATCACATCCCTTCTGAGAAAATCTCTGCTATTGTGGATGGTGGATGGAACCCCTGCACTTGTTGCAGGGCATCCCATTCTTTTCCCAAACACTGGTGCAAATCCTCACAATGGATGCCTTTGGGTTAGGATGCGTGACCACCTGGATAGTACCAGATCAAGGGTTGTGGACACCTGTATTCGGATCTCCACGTCAATGTTCTGGAGATAAATGCTGCTCTTTTTGGTCACCAGGCCTCTGTGGAACACTTCACTCTAGGCCTCCTGTTGATATGAACAGACAATGTCAGTGTAATGCACTATATCAACAAGCAAGGGGGCACTCACTTGTACCCTCTATGCAGGGAAACAATGAGAGTGTGGCATTGGGCTCTATTCTCACAACCTTCAACTGACAGCTGTTTTTCTCCCAGGAGTCCAAAATGCCTTTGCAGACAGGCTAAGTCGGTCCAAGTCTCCGGTACACAGTTGGGAACTGCCGACCACTGTGGTAACTTACTTACTCACAAGGTGGCGTCATATACGCCCCCCCCATACCCTCCCAGTCTATTGTTGTGCAAATCTTAAGTTTTAGCACCTTATTGCAGATTACTGCAATAAAGGTACCCTGCTGACTGCCTTCTCCTCTGTCCCCCACCTTGTAGAAGGCGCAGCCCTCGAGGTCCAGGGAGCGGAGGGGCTCCGAGCCACCAGCGGGTCAGCGGCACCTGTGCAGCCGACCAAGGGTTCCAGGAGGCCGGGAGAAGCGGGCAGAAAGGTACGGGCAAAGCTGCAAACCAATCGGAAAGCGACCGCAGTCTGTGCCTTGCTTCCGATTGGTGCGCCTTCCCCATAGACTTAAACTGGGGTTTGCTGCACTATTCTGGCCGGGATTTCTGCTTTTCTTTAAATTATTTTAAATTTCTCATAAAAAGTGCTGTTTTCTCTTACTTTGTGCCTGATTTATGGGCTGTTTTTCTGTATTTTAAAATAAGTGTTACAGTCTTTTGAAATGATGTGTGGGCTAGACGCTTAGGGGCCTAACCCCCCATACCCTCCCAGTCTATTGTTGTGCAAATCTTAAGTTTTAGCACCTTATTGCAGATTACTGCAATAAAGGTACCCTGCTGACTGCCTTCTCCTCTGTCCCCCACCTTGTAGAAGGTGCAGCCCTCGAGGTCCAGGGAGCGGAGGGGCTCCGAGCCACCAGCGGGTCGGTGGCACCTGTGCAGCCTACCAAGGGTTCCAGGAGGCCGGGAGAAGCAGGCAGAAAGGTACAGGCAAAGCCGCAAAATTTTGCTCCCCGGGTTGACCTTTTATACACTTTCTCCCGCCATTTCTTAATCCACCGCATCCCTTTCCCTTCCTCCCTTAACCCATACCTAACCTCCACAATGCTACTTTGCTTCCTTTTGCTCCTGAGCCTCGCATCCCACCCAATCCCTTATGATATTAATGTTATGCCCAGTGTCAAGATAAATAACTCAGTTAATACGACCTGCCCACTTCTGCCATCCACATTGGCCAACCACGGATTCCTTATTCACCCCAACCACGTTTACAATGCAACCTCTGGGATATCCACATAAGGCCACCCTAACAATTCAGCACAGCCCTGGCACACTTACTTGTATCATGGCTTTTATTAACCCACTATGCCTTCCATTAAAATTATTATGCTATGATAAAATTCGCCTTATATACCAGGACCATCACTCATCTCACAGCAGACACCCAGGATTAGGAGGAAACGCTCTGACCACCCACTATCCCTGTCCCTTGGTGCCCTCCTCAAATTAATCTTCTACCTTCTGATCTGTTTTGGTACCATTGAAATAAATCCTGGCCCCATTGAAAGTTTATTTTCCCCTGCTGATCTATCCTCTATAAATGGCCTAAGCTTCCTACACTTCAATGCCTGCAGCCTCTTAAAAAAATTCTCCGTAATACAGGCCTGGGTGGCACATACCCTGCCTGACTTTCTGGTCATCTCTGAATCTTGGCTCAGACCTTCGACCAAAGACAGTGTTGCAAACCTTACCAACTATCAGCTCTTCAGAGCAGATCGCCTCCAGGGGTGGTGGGTGGCCAATACATTAAGGACACCATCTCTGCTACCTGCCTCATCAACACATCCGAACCAAAGGAATTTGAATGTTTGTCAATCAAAATATCCCTTCCTAACTTGTCTTCATTTAAATTGATTGGCTGCTATAGGCCCCCCCTCAGCAGGCCTCAAATTACTATCTCACCTGGGGTCAATAGCCAATCTAGGCCCTGAAGATACCATCATCCTTGGTGATTTGAATTTAAACTGGCTATCTAATGCATCTGCACCATTGGTAACCTTTTGTGACACCTATGGCTTTACACAGCTAATTAAAGACCCAACCAGGGTTAACCTAAAAATTCTAGCAACAGCTCACTCCTAGATATTATGTTGGAAACAAGCCTCACTTATATACGCATGCAGGAGTACTACCGAATGATGTAAGTGACCATTGTCCCATAGCTGGCATAAGATCTTCACTCAAACCACCCAACCCTGCTGAATTTGTCCTCAAAAGGTCAAAAAAGGAGTTCAACATACCAGGATACCTCCATGACCTGAGTAACACAATATATTGGCAAGATTTCTACCTTACAACCTCAGTGGAACAGTCTCCAGATCTTAAAGGACATTATCACTAATGCTCTCAATATTCATGCACCACTCACCATTATCAGAACTAAAGCAAGGTCCTGCCCCTGGTTCACCACTGATCTTAAAACAGCCTTGCTAGCCAGAGACAAACTGTGGAAAAAGGCAAGAAAAACTAAGGATTCCAGAGACTGGCTAAATTTCAGAAAAGCAAGAAATTCATGTACAACACAAATAAGATCTGCCAAAGCTGCCTATTATAGAGCTGAATTGGATGCCTCCTATAATAACCCAACCAGGCTCTGGGGAACTATAAAGGGTATCTTTGGGCCAAAATTTACTCCTGCCTTAACCTGCAAACTGCTACTAAATAACACAGAAATTATGGACAAACAAGAAATCCTAAATACCTTCAATGACCACTTCACCAGCTGGACTAGCATTTGACTCTTCACCTGCAAATCTCCTGAGATCTTCCTTGAACCTTCAATCCACTGTGGGTCAAAAGGCTACATCAACCTTCTCCTTCAATCCAATATCCTTGAAAGAAGTGGAAGATCTCTCTCCAATTTAGATACTTCAAAAGTGCAGGTACAGACTCCCTAGACCCTACTTCCTCAAGATTGCATCTCAAGTCTTATCTGCCCTCTCACTCATCTCTTCAATCTTTCCTCACCACTGGATCCATTCCTCCACTTGGAAAACAGCTCAAGTAGTTCTTTACTCAAATCTGGTGATCCCATGGATCTCAATAATTACAGGCCCATTTCCATCCTATCAGTTCTATCCAAGATCCTCGAAAAGTTAGTAAACTCACAATTAAGGGACTACCTGGATAACAATAACCTCCTAAATACAGCACAATCAGGATTTAGATCAAGGCATAGCACCATTTCGCCCTAGCCAAAGTAACCAACGACTGGCAGATTGCTATGGATAAGAAGAACAGTACCTGTGCTGTGTTCCTGGATTTGAGCAAAGCATTTGACACAGTGGGTCATGAATCATTAATCTCCTCCCTTGGCTCGCTGGGTTGGATTCCCTTCACTCAATTGGTTCAAGTGCTATCTATCAGATAGGTCACAACTGGTAAAAATGGAAACTACCTATCCACCTTAAAACCACTGTTAAGAGGTGTACCGCAAGGCTCTATTCTTGGCCCCATCCTCTTTGCCATCTATATTAATAATATTGATGCTAACCTCACTCAATCCAACATCCATCTGTTTGCTGATGATACTGTATTATATGTTAGCAATCCTTCATTATCTAAAGCCTGTGAACTGCTACAATCTGAATTTTCCATCCTACAACACAACCTACTGGATAAAAACTACTTCTAAATGCAAAAAACAAAAGCTATGTTCTTTACCTCAAAGAGTTGCTCTGCCACTACCCCACCATCCACCACCCTACAACTAACCACCTTACTTGGAGAGAGCTGGAATTGTTGATAACTTCAAATACCTTGGAGTCTGGATTGATAACAAGCTTGACTATTCTGTCCATATTGAGGAGCTACTAAAGAAACTGAGACAAATGCTTGGTTTATTTTTTAGAATAAAGCACTACCTCAACAGAGACTCCAAAAAAAGATTAATCCAGGCTTCATTCCTATCCCTCATTGACTATGCTGACTTTCTGTATGGACATTGTTCACTCCCCCTCCTAAATAAACTGGACGCCCTATACCACAGGTCCATCAGATTCATTACTGACCTTCCCTTCAGCACCCATCATTGCTCCCTTTATAAGGCAGTTAACTGGACATCACTACAACACAGAAGAAATAGGAATGCTGCAATTTGGATATTCAAAGCCTTATCAGGCAAGCTACCTACCTATATCTCAGACTGTTTTACTCAAATTACTTCTAGGCCATACAACCTAAGGATCAGCAAAATTATCATTCTTAAGGTCCCCAGTGTCTGCACCCAGTTTGGGAGGGCTGCTATCAGCTACTCACTAGCAATTGTTTGGAATTCACTCCAAAAACCATGAAGTTAAATAACCTCCTACCCTTAATACCCTTCAAAGATTATTCACACCCTATTCCCAGAAATCTGCAACTGCTTCCACAAGGCCTAAACCCGGCCCTACCACCCTTTCTTTTTCGTGTTCCTATATGCTGATAAAACTCCTGCTTCAGTCCCAAGATTCACCCTCAAAATGCCTGCTAGGTCCTATAATCTACATATTACTCCTGATGTGCCCATTGCCTTCTGTCTCACAGATTAAAAAGTTTTAATGTGCCGTGTACATATGTATATTGTTATATATTAGCACTTATGTCATTGTATTACTGTTTATGTTACCCCTGTCATTGTATAACTGTTTATGCTACCCTTGTCAATGTATTAACACTTGCACTCCTTGACCACTCAGGTCCATCTTGTAAATGAGCTATGCTCAATGATGTTCGCCTGATTAAATAAAGATTTTGATTGATTGATTGATTGATATACAGTTGGACCTTTTTGTGTCCCCACACAGTGCAAAACTGCCGCATTTCTGATCACTCACTCCAGGGCCTGGAATTTTTTGTGTGAGGCAGCGTTGTCCCTGTCCTGGAGGGAGCTTTCTTTATGCATTCCCTCTGATCCCTCTCATTCAGAAGGTTCTACTTCAGCTATGGGCACCATGGGCCACCTTGATACTGGTAGCCACCTCTGGCCACACCAGATACGGTTTCCACTCCTGCAGCATCTGGTGGTGGAGCCTCCTGTTCAGTTACCCCTGTGTTGTGTCTAGTTTCACAGGACAGGGAGTCCCTGATCCATCTGGACCTGTGGTCTCTCCAGCTGTACACATGGCTATGAGGACATAGCCACTGCACGTATTAAGGTTTCTCTCCAGTTAGTCCGATGTCTTTGCCGGCTTAGAAAGCTTTCACAAGACACACCTACTCACTGAAATGGAAGTGTTTTTCCATATAGTGTGCTTCCCACTCTAAGAACCTGTTTACGTGGCCTATCAATACTGTACAACCTACCTCCTGTCTTTATCAGACTCCGGTCTAGAGTGCTCATTCATTAAGGTGTACTTGGCTGCCATTTTGGCCTTCTGTGCCCCTCTTGATGGATGCCTAGTGGCACAACTAGGAATTTCCCAGTCCTTCCTTGAGAGTATTCTGCATGTTTCCCTCGATTTGTAAGCCAGTTCTGCCCTGGGACCATAATTTTATTCTTGAGAAATTGACTTTGAGCCCACTGCAACTTGTGAACTGCACTTCCTTTCTTGGAAGGCTCTTTTTCTGGCTGCTGTTGCTTCTGTCCAAAGGATTTCTGAACTTCAGGCACTCATGCATGAGCCCCCCAACACGATTTTTCAGAAGGACAGGGTAGCCTTGCATACTAATCTTAATATTTTACGCAAAGTGATTTCTGATATTATGCTGAATCAGGCCATAAACCTTCCACTGTATTATCCTGAGCATACTAACAAGGGTAATGCATTGCTCCATATACATGATGTACATAGAACACTTCATTTCTACCGAGACCATACTAAGCACTGCCGAAAATCCTTACACCTTTTTGTCTCATTTATCCCTGGGAGAGAGGGCATGCCTGTGACTAAACAGTGCCTGTTCAAATGGCTGGCCAACTGTATTATATTTTTAGGAAGTACGGTAAGGAACTTCCTTGTGCTGTGATAGTCACTCTACACATGATAGTCTGTGCTGACATTTGTGCTGCTGCCATATGGAGTGCTGTACATACAAGTACCTTCACTAAGCACTACATCCTAGAATCATCTCACGCAGATGTGCTGGCTTTGGTCTTGTTGTTCTGCAAGGCCTTCTGTCCAGATTTCATATCGGACTTTGCCATCTTCCATGGGTACTTTGTACTGCTTAGAAATCATTCCAAAGGTGTGGCCCAAAGAAGGAGATGTCCTCAATGAAGACAGTTACTCACCATAACAGTAGATCTTTGAGAAAATCTCCTCCATTAGGCCACATCACACCCTCCCTCCTTCCCCTCTGTGAAGTATAAGCTGAATGAATGTTCCACTGCCTTCTTGAAAATTGTCCACATGTGCCTGATGTGTACTTTGTTTCCAGTCCCATGTGTCTTCTTGTGTGCCTGGTACTGGTTTGAGCTTCTGGTTCCTCATGGTAAGAGACCCTCTGAACTTGTTGCTGGCAGGGAACTGAGAAGTAAGGGGCCACCTGTGATTTATAGGCACTGACATCATATGTCATTGTGGTGGCCCCCAGCTGGCAAATGTTTCTGAGTGGTCCTGATGCTAACAGCTTACAGTTCCAAGGGTGTGGCCAATGGAGGAGACTGTCTCGAAGATCTACTGTTACCGTGAGCAACTGTTCTTTCTCTGTTAGTAACTGGAATGTAGGTTGTGTTCATGGTGAGAAGCATCACATTCACCTTAAAGAAAAACTGCACACATTGCAGCAGTCTCCTCAGCCTATAGGTAAATGTCCCATTAGAGTTTTTAGACAAAATTATGTATTTTTCTATACCATTTAAAAGTTTTTTTTATCGTCATCACCAAGTTTCCGTTTACAGATGTCCTTGTGTCTTGCTTGACAGATGGCTTCCTGTACTCAAGTTATACTAATGAGCACTACCAACTAATGGTAGAGGTTAGCCATGATCAATAGCATAACTCAAGCACTGGAAGCTGGCTGGTGCCCACTAAACGGCTGTGGGCTCATCTTTAAAATGGAAATTGCTGCACAATAATAAAAGAACTGTAAACACATTAAAAGGCATGAAAAAATATAGCATTTTGACTAAAAGCCTCAATTGGGCATTTATCTATGAGTTAAGGAGACGGCTGCAATGTGTGCCGTTTCCCTTTAATGATTACAACCCATTTTGAGAGCAACCTAGATCACAGAATCATAATAGAATCATAGAACTTGATGGCTGAAAAGCTCCTCTTGGCCCATCTAGTCTGGCCCTTATCCCTCCCCTAATCTTCCCTCCCCCCTAACTCACCCTGTCACCTCCCTGTAGCCCCATGTGCCTATCCCATGCCCTCTTGAAGCCCAACACAGTCTCGTCCCCCACCACTTCCTCTGGAAGCCTGTTCCAGGCCTCCACCACCCTCTCAGTGAAGAACTAACCTCTCATGCTGCTCCTGTAGCTTCCTCCCTGTAGTCTCAGGCCATGCCCCCTTGTTATGGTTTCTTCCGTCTTGAGAAATAAGCACCCTGGATCCACTTTGTTTATTCCTGTAACATATTTAAAGGTCTCTATCATGTCCCCTCTCTCCCTTCTAGTCTCCAATGTGTAGAGCCCCAATTCCCTACATCTCTGTTCGTATGGTTTACCCTTCATCCCTTGCACCATCTTGGTTGCTCTTCTCTGAACCCTTTCAATCAATTCTGTATCTTTTCGCAGGTATGGCTTCCAGAATTGGACTCTGTACTTGAGGTGTGGTCTCACCATGGCTTGGTATAAGGGCATCAGGACCTCCCCCCTTCTGCTAGTGATCCCACTTCCTATATTTGCCAACATCCCATACGCCCTCTCTACCACCCTGGTACACTGCTTCCCCATGTTGAGGTCACTGGATACTACTATTCCCAGATCCCTCTCCTGCTCCATGACCCTGACCTCCTCACCCCCAGTGTGTATCCTGCCCTCAGGGTTTCTGTGTCCCAGGTGCATAACTGCACACTTCCTAATATTGAGTTTGAGTTGCCAGGTCTCCACCCACCCCTCCAGTGTCCTCAGATCCTGTCTCATGTCTTCCACACACCCCACAGAGTCTACCATATTGCAGATTTATGTATCATCCACAAAAAGGGCCACACGACCCTTCAGACCATCTGCTATATCGCTTATGTAGATATTGAAAAGGAATGGCCCCTCCCAGACAGTTACTATTATTATAGTTAAGGTTTGTTAGTTATGATACTTGGAACAAATAGTATCTCAGTACATATGTAAAAGAAAGTGAATTTATTAAGAATGTATAAAAGGTTTGAACCTTGTTAAGTATCAATTGTAAGATTGATCAAATGCTGGCAAATGTACTGTTGCTGTGGATAATACACTAAGTATAAAAAAAAAAAAGAAAAGGAATGGCCCCAACACTGACCCCTTGGGGACCACCCCACTGTCCACCCGCCCTGTCATGGAGTGTACCCTATTTACCACCACCATCTGGCTTCTGTCTGCCAACCAATTTTCTATCCATCTAGCTATTTTGTCCCCACCCCCAGACTTTCCAGCTTGTTGACCAGTCTTCTGTGGGGTCTGGTGTCAAAGACCTTGCTGAAATCCAGATAGGCCATGTTCACTGCCCCCCCCCAGTCTATTACTTGCGTCACCAAGTCAAAGAACTCAATTAAGTTGGATTGGCATGACTTTCCTTTTGTGAACCTGCATTGCCTGTCGTCCAGCAGACC
Organism: Neoceratodus forsteri; assembly: GCA_016271365.2. Taxonomy (NCBI): domain Eukaryota; kingdom Metazoa; phylum Chordata; order Ceratodontiformes; family Ceratodontidae; genus Neoceratodus; species Neoceratodus forsteri. The sequence goes on along the minus strand of CM028134.1, from coordinate 543,048,867 downwards.
ATTTACCTCTAAATATTCCGTCACCTTTTCTGATGAGCTCCATGACCTTCCCCAGCACTGTGGTGAGGCTGACCGGCAGTAGTTCTCCCTCAACTCCTTCTTCCCCTTGTATCAGTACTACAGTCACTCTCTCCAGTTCTCCGGCACCCTTCCAGAATCCAGAAGTAGACTGAACAGCCTCGCCAATGGGGTAGCCAACTCCTCTCTCAGTTCTCAGATCACTCTCGGATGTAGCCCATCCGACCCCAAAGACTTGACCATCTTCAGCCTTCCTAGTTCCTCCCTTATTCTCTGCACTGAAGGGTCTCATGTCCACCTCTGTGCTCCCCTTCCTCCTCCCTCCCTCTCTCCTCCTTAACTCTGGTCCCCTGCCCTCCCCCTATCTCCTGCAGATGTGGATGACATTCAACAGCACCTCCAAGAACTAATTATTGTAGGAAAAATCACTGAATCCCGAGGTCTGTATGCCTTACTGATCGCAGTGACCCAGAAAAAAAAATGTGAGGACGTATATGGATTATTGCACCCTAAACAACTGTAGTATACCTAGTCGGTGCACTATGCCTTGGGTCAAAATGGCCAAGGCAGACATGGAGTTCAGGACAGCAGAGCAGGTAAAAAGGGGGAAAATAATTTTTTAGGTATATCAGAGAGAAAGGAAAAACAAAAGGGTGGATTATGAGACAATGAAGGAGAGAGAGTGAGTAGAGGAGAAAAAACAGAAGATGAATGTATTGCACAGTTATTTCTGTTCAGTATTTACGGAACAGGAGGGGGCACTCCCAAAAAGCCACATAAAGACTTCATAAAGGCTTCTGAGAGAGAGAGAGAGAGAGAGAGAGAGAGAGAGAGAGAGAGAGAATGGAGCCAGTGTGGATCACTGAGGACAGAGTAAAGAAGGGCTAGTATCTGTCAAAGTAGGCAAGGCACTGAATGGAGGATGAAGTTAGCCATTACAAGGAAGCGAAGGACCTGGGGTTGTTATAACAGCCTCAAAGTCTCTTCACAGTGCAGTTGGGTTTTATCAAGGCTAACAGAATGTTAGGGTGTAATGTCAGAGGCTTTGACAGTAGGAAAGAGGTAATCATGCCGTTGTATAGGTCCCTGGTGAGGCCACATATTGTGTACTGCACCCTGTTCTGGAGCCCATACCTGAAGAAAGACAAGGACAGGCTGGAAGTGATACTTTGAAGGACCACCAAGATGCTCCTGGGATATCAGGAATGGACATATGCGTAACAGCTTGTGGACCTCAATATGAACCCACTGGAAGACAGGAGGGAGACAGAGGATATGATAGAAGCATACACGTTTCTGAAGGGTATTAATAAGGTGGCTATTAGGGACCTGTTATGCAGAAATGAAACTGCAATTTTGGGAGGGCATGATTGGAAATTGGGAGGTGGGAAGTCTAAGAAAGACATCAGGAATGGGTTCACGGAGGAAGGGATGATCAGTGGTTTTAAGGCTGGGTAGGACAGATTTAGAGGATTAGTAAAGACAACAGGGATAGAGACTGAGTAAAGGGGAAATTGTTTAACTAGGAATGGCACATTAAGCCGAAGATTGTTTCCAGGTGTGACCTGGAAGCACAAGGAAGTTAAGTGACTTGCTCAGGGTCACACAGTACGCAAGTGGGGGCTGTGGGATTCAAACCCAGGTCTCCAGGTTTGCAGCTCAGAGCCCTAAACCACAACACTATACTGCCTCCATGGGGAGTAGAGCTAGCCTAGAAGAGGCAATAGGCCTATGGGACATCACATATATAATAACTAGTTATAAGGCAGACTGAATAAGCTACAAGCTTTTTTCAGGCGACACTTCTATATATCTATGTTACAAAGAGCTCAGATTTACACACTGCTTGGCTGCAACCTGAGGAATGGAACATTTGCATGGTTTGATATTTGAACTCTCCACCAATAAAGGACCAGTGGAGCTCGTCTATAAAGGGATTGAGGTACCATCATACTGGAGTTTACATAACAATCTGTGGAAAGTGCATCCCAGAGGATGTGATTAGTGGATTCTTGGCTACCAGTATGCCATGGGTCTGATAGGCCAGTACAATGCACATTGCTGTTGTTTGATAATCAGAGAAGGATAGTGTTGTTGCTATGACCTTACAAGCAAACGAAAGACATCTTGTCAGTAAGCCATGTGATAAAGCCTAGCCTGTTCCCTGCCAGGAGCCAGACAACATACAGGACTCTACAGTGGCTGGGGTGTTGCTTGTAATTGTTTGAAGGAGTCTAAGTCAGTATTGTACTTTTGCACATTAGTATGCACTTCAGTTCAAAGAGATAGTGTACTGCCTGGAATTAATAGTAACTTTCAGATGTAGTTAACTACCATTTCTTATATCTAAAGTATTTTTTTATTTTTTGTTTGCTAATTAGGAGGTTTTTCACCTGTTCAAAAGGGGCTGAGTATTCCATTTCAGAGTCCTCACGAGCCTTACTCTGTCTGCCTGCTCCACTCTGCCTACATGCTAGAAACCACCAGAACAGGTTCCCAGCACCTGGCAGTGGGGTGGGGTCTGTGAAAGCTGGCAGGCAGGAGAAAAACCCACAGAAAAAAATATTTTAATATAAGCCCAGTTGGAACACTAGCTGGTGGGGGGCCCCAATCAAATCGTTCCCCACTTTACCACATTATGGCCCTAAGTCACCTGGTCACCCTAACCCCTTTTCTGGAGGGCACCAGGAACTCTGGTGCACTATAGTTCCTTCACCTAGCTCTCCATCTGAGGCTGGGTCAGAGGTACATCCTGTACGCTGTCCAAGCTTAATCACGTGCCATACATCCTTGGTACTTCTCTGGAGCAAAAACAGCTCATAACTACATGGGACCTTTGTCCTTATTACTCTTGATAGTGATAGCTGTGGTTTTTTTCCTAAATTATAAGTCAAACTTTGGGCTTTTAGCTTGTGAATCTCCATGAAGGCTTTTAGCAACACTCCCACAATAACACCTTTAGCGGATCCCACTGGGTATTGGTAACCAGTAACATCTTTCTAGGGTCTAAACTCTTGATATGACGCCATTCCTCTACCTCCATGAAGGCCATGCTGACTTTCTGAAATGGGGGCGTCCCAAACTATTGCATTTTGCACTTGTTCTCAGGGGTGTCTAGCTGTAAAACAAAAGACCGTAGGGGTACCTCGATTCGTGTGCACCAGTTTGCCCTAGACATTCAGTGTGATTCACCTCCCTTATTGGCTCAAATAAGGTTGAGGAGTCTGGGTCATTAATCTGGTGGGGATTCATAAGCCAAAGATGCTAAGTAAATAGAACTGTGTGGTGCCTTCACCAATGAAAGTTCACAAACTAGTATTACCACCTGGGAAACAGTACCAACCCACTGTGACTCCACTAGTGCAACACTACTAGTTCCCACACAAGACAACAACAGGTGTTCTCACAACAACTTATACTCTATAAACAATAAACCAGAGTCAATAATTCTGGCATATAAAAGGCAGAGGTTGAGCTGGCCCAGTGGCACTGAGGGTTGAGGCACTGGACACTACACTCGCATCCACGCTGGTGATCCATGTTCGGGAACAGACACGGGTCGCTGGGGGTCAGCAGGGGAGAAGGACTGAGTGTCCAGAGGACCACTCTCCTTCTCTGGGAGGGGATTCTCAGCTCTGGCACCCATTTCTCCCCTGGCGGGCTGGGGTACAAGAGCACTGTGCTAGAATGTGGGGCGAAGCTGAGGGCGGATGCTGGAGATTCTTCGTTAGCGTCATTGCATATCCCTCAGCTCTGAGGGGCAAAACATCGCAAAAATGCCAGCTCCCCATGTATGAGCTGGCTCCAGTGCCCAGTCCCTCTGACCACCTTCAGTTCTGCCTCCGGCAGCCCCACTCGGGGGGGGGAGCTACCCCGAGTATAAGAGACTGGGCTACCGGAGCAGGGCGAGCCCATTCGCAGGGCTAGGGGAGTCCGGCAGCAAAAAGAATAATAATTGAAAAAAAAAGGCAGAGGTTAAAACAAATGAAAATAAAACATTAGCAGTGACCAAGCAATTGGCACTTCTCTGTCAGTGAAGCCTGACCCACAACAATCACAATGGCCATGCCTAACTGTACTGTACTGTTGGGCACTACCCACGGTACCAGTATTACCCTAGTCCTAGGAAGTCTGAAGTGGTGTAGGCTCATTGCAGTTGCACATGGTTGGTCAGCATTGTGCACTTAACTTAAAGAAACAACTGGGAGCAAACCTGCCCCTCCCCAAATATGTAATCCTAGCCAGATAGCCTAGTCTGACAAGTTGTAATTAACTTGAGGTTAATCTTTTACAGGACGTGCTGCAGACACATGGGCCCTGTCTTACCACTCATGATTACCCTCGGCTGTACAGCAGCAGCCTACTTTTTCTCTCACATTTCTGGCTGGATACACCAGCTGTTCGTGTCTGCAGAGTGGATTACACCTCCTACTCCTTAGCTTTCTTGGTTATTACCTCGAACGACTCCGCTGATCAACTGTGCTCTCTCAGGGATCTGTCTCAGGATGGGTGGATGGATGAAAGGCTGCGAGCACAGCTGCTGCTGGCTTTCATCAGACAGTGATGACTGACTTGGTGACTCCCAGGCCTCTATTGCACAGTTGTTGTGCAGAACGCCTGGCCCAAGTATAACAAAGTCTTTAATTTTTCTCTTCTTCTCGATCATGACTGCAAGGCAACTCCTCACAGCCCAACAGCTTGCAGTTGACAAATTAAAATCTGCCACAAAACCATTAGGTGTTCAGCAGTGAAGCTGACAAATAAAGTAAATGCTGCAAATGGTTTCCCTGAGGAAGTACCTACATGGGGTCAGCATGCATTAGTGCTGCAGATCATTTTCACCACAAGAAACCATCTGCAGTTACCTTTTTGTCTGCTTCATTGTTCGCACCTGACTTTTGTTTTTGTAGTAGTTATTTTTTGTTACATGGTGGACCTCTTTTCCAGTGTGCTTGCCATTTTGTGGTTCTGTTAAAATCAATCAGGTTGCAGTATTCTTGCGTTAAGCAGCCCCACCTCAGCAGCTGGAAATGTACACTTCTTCCTGTAACCAGTGTGTACACAGTTCTGGCTTGCACTCGCAGATGGAAGATTTGCCTTCTCAGTCTGATAGAAATGGACTCCAGGCTCAAGACGGGCAAGTTCTGTGTGACATAACCCAAGCAGACAGTCTTCCCATTTGCCAGGGGAAGGCTTATCCTTTGACTTCTTGACAACTGATTGGGGCCCTTGAACCATGGCAAATTAATTAAGTGGTCTGGTAGCCCATGAGCCAGAACAGGCTTTTGTTGAACTGCTTACTTGCTGTCCTCAGACCCTGATTGGCAGACTGGCAAGGGTCAGAGTGTAAAAGATGGTGGTGGTCATCAGTTCCAAATCCTTTTTAAACAACACAGGCTTTTCAATTTTATGTGTGCCCCCATCCTATACCCCACAAGGGCAGGCACTGGTGTCCAGCTGGTTGGAACTATAGTTCAGGAAAGTCCCCCATCCATCACAAGCATTGGCCATACTTGGCGGCAGTAATGAAAACCATTTGATGTTTGCCCACAACAGCCAGTCAGGGCATAGTAGGGGCTAGAGAAGAAGCTCTCCTCTTCACTCACTCCACAACACCAACCAGCGCAGACCATAATCTCAAAAGGTCCCAAGGAGCATCAAAATGTCCACATCATGAAAAGGCTGCATGCTTAACAGTGCAGGTAAGCCACACTAATATGGGTTTCAAGCTGTCTACTGTACCATGAGAATTCTGACTTGCTTTTCCTTCTACTTCACATGAGACCCAGTGTACGTTTGGGTAAGTGAAAGTCACCATATATACTGGTATGCTTCCTCTACTATCTGCCTTCTTTATCTTCTGAGGAAATTCTTTTATCTGTTGGGGGTGCCTAGTCTGGCACTCTGTAATACAGTTTTGATAGCATGCTCCCATTATTTGTTTTCCTTACCCTTAGATACACCTATAGTGAATTTGCCCTCTTGGCTTCCTCCTGCCTAATCTCTTTCGTGATCTTAATCCCTCCATCACATATGGGGCAACTCTTCCCCGTCTATCTCTCCTGTCCTACCTAAGTAACCTATACTCATTTAAGACTGCTATGCTGTGTGATCCCCTCTCAATGTTTCTGTAATACCTATTATGTCTAACTGCTCCAAGGTTATTACACTTTCCAGTTCCCAAAATTACTATACACACAGTTCCATCCTTATTATTTTATTTGTCTTCTCCCCAACTACCTTCCTTTCTGAATTGCCCCTCTCCCATTTGTAATCCTCACCTTCACCTCTTTTAACCCTAGCGCTAGTTTTAGTTTCTGCATTTGCTTCCTCATCCATGGCACAATCCACCCATTTTGCCTTATCTGGGCTGGGTGTGATCCTACACATACCAGATGTCATGCACTGTTTAAAAAGGATTTGGAACCAGTGACCACCACCATGCAAACATTGCCCAGTATTCTCTTACCTCTTAGTTTACATAGTCCGCAGCCACCATTATAATCCTATCTGTTAATACTTTTTCTAGGAACAATACATTTTGAAAACTGGGGGAAAACACACAGCACTAACTAAGCAGAGGAGATTTTACTTCTTCCAACGAAATGCAAACTGAAAAATGGTGACCTATTCCTCCCCATGCAATCAGTTCTTGGACCAAAGCACAAAAATGGCGTCTTTGAATGATACACACAATTACGCCTATAAAGTACTTTTGTCTCGCCCACAAAAACAGCAACTATATGATCCTTACGTCTGTGTCCTGTCAAATGACCTGCATATATCTTAAGTTTTGTTTGTTCAGACATTCAATAAAATGCTGTGCAATCTATATCCTTTCAGAAAGGGGTCATTACAGCTCAGACAGCTGTCTACTAATCAAATCTTTTTTTATTTAAATGTGACCTGATCATTAATGATTCTTCAGGCTAGAAATATTCCAAGAGCCCTAAGTCATAAACTCTGCTGGAATTCTCAGATAGCAGCTGCTTCAACCAAAATCTTTTATTTCGCTCAATAGATGACCTTGATCATAACTTTTTATGACCTATTTTTCATGTGAATTTAGTTCCGTGTAAACATTAAAGGACTTTCCTTTTCACTTGTACTAAAGCCTGAATGAAAATTACCTGGAGTTGCATGTTGTATGCTAGTACTGTATGAGTATCTAAAGACAAACAATGGTATCTATGGGCACAGCATGATAGTGCAGCAGCTAGGGGTGCTGACTGCAACGTTACGGGTTCATGAACTGATCCCAGAATGTCATCAAGAGTTGGCTGAAGGTGGATTAAGCATTCCATAGGACATTGTAAGTCATACATCAGGCCACATCTCGATTATGGATCTCATTTGTGGAGCCCATACTTGAAGGAAGAGGTGAAGGGTGTGGAGAGAGTCCAGTGTAGGGTAACAAAAATGATTGGGGCCTGAAGAGTCTCAGCTATGAGGGTAGGTCACAAAGTTTGGGACTTTATAGCTTAGAACAAAGGAGGATCACAGGGGATCTATTAGCTTTGTACAGAATTATGCAAGAAGCAGAACTGATGGAAGAACTGGGTGTTAAAATTCAGGTAAAGCTGGTTAGTCTGAGGGCACATGAGCTCCAGATCAAGTTGGACACAGTAAAAATGGGAGATATAATTTATTCCTATGATGGCGGAGCTGGTGGGGAGCTGGGAGGCGGTCGCCCCTCCTGGCTGCCCAGTATGAGTAGTGGTTCCCATCTACATCTTTATTCACTGTTTGGTGTCCATTGTGGAGCCCATGATTGACTGAATGGCCCCCTGGCTCCCCAAATGCTCCCAAACATGGCTCTGCCACTGCTTCCTACATTGTACCAGCAAGCTATGGAATTGTCTACCTAATGACATGGTGGAAACCCTAGCATGGAGATATTCAAGAAGAAAATCGATACCCTACTATTGAATGGAGGGATCAGTTGGACCTTTGGACAGTACCAATGGGCATATCACCTTCTCCCGTCCATTACCCAGTATGATTATCCTCCTCCAGGGGAGGGAGGGATCCAATCCCCACTGCCACCTGTGGTCACCAGTGCAGGGTAGGGAGCTGCTGTGGGGGAAGGGGAAGGGTTCACACATGAGGTGAATTTGGCCTGCTGACATTGAATGTCCCTTAAACAGGGTGGTTGAAATTTAGAGGAAAATGCACAGTTGCCAGTCAGGAAAATGATGCTATTCTCACCAATACATCTATCAAGGCTTTTCTCCTGGTGCTTGGCTCTCCTACCAGGTATCTCCTTCACTCATTTCACACAGCTGGATTTATAAGAGGAATGCCTACTGAGCCACTGACAGGTAGGATCCCACTTCAAGGACACCAGGGGAGCAATACAGCAATGGGTTGATTAAGTGGCATAACGAATGACGAGGACACTGTCATAGGGGCACCTAGGCTGAGCAGAAGATAGTGGCATTAGGTGAAGGAGGTCCAGATAAGGACCACTAGGAGGATGAATAGAGCTGCAAAACAACAACAGTGGTATCTCTTAATTGATGAAAATTTGCATTCTAGATACACTAGATATGTCCAGTAGATCTGAAACTAAACAAGTCATACTCAATTGAAGATTCTGCAAAAGTCTTACATATTAAAAGTGGATTTTCTGCTAAAATGCTGTCATTTTTATCCCTCATTCCTTCCACAGGCCACAGCCCAGATGTCCATGACTCCAAACCCCTCCTCCTCGCTGCTGCTTCCTGTCCCCATTTCTTTCCACCTCAAGCTCTCCTTTCAACAAGGCAAGGTACCAAAGGCACAGAAGAACTCTAGTGTCTTCCCTTCCCCGCAGTGTGTGACACTTTCACCTCAGAAACTATTGCCCTATCCTTCTACTTCCAATTCTTTCAGAAGTGCTGTTCTTCCTCAATTGTCCACCTGTATGGATGCCTTCTCCTTTCTGAGTGTCTTCAGTTCTGGCTTCTGCAAATTCCATTCCAGCATGTCCTCATTCCTATTATTTACTGATTCCATTATGAAGGGGACCAGTATACCTCATCTGTCTTTGCTGACCTTGCCAAGGCCTTCAGCACTGTGTTCTGTCCACATCTATGGGATAAACTCATAAGAAATGGCCTTTCTATATGCTTGGTTAGTTGGTTCTGCTTCCACCTGTTTTACTGGCAACAGTCAGTTCTTGTAGGTGACGTGACTCCTACCACCCCAAATCAGATCAGATGTTCCCCAGGACTCTATCCCAGACACCCCTCCTGTTCTTGATCTTCCTGTATTGACACAACATTACTAGACACAGGCATGCTGCAGACCAAGGGCTCAAACTTCCCATAAGGCGGGGCTGGTACTGCCAGGCTGGACTATCACACTTTTCATTTCTTGGATCAGTCTCTGGAGCTCTGTGACCTCGAGAGAGTCCCATTGTCTGACACTTGATCCATGGCAGTGGCAGCAGGTGGGGTGCCCACTGTCCATATTGTTCCCCAGCCTCTCTAACCTCCACAGCAGGTCTTGGTGGGAAGGGGAATCAGCCAGTCTCTCTTTTAAGTGTAACTTTAGCAACAGTAACTTGAAAATCGGGTGGCCTTCGGCATTTGTTCTAGTCATACTTTGCTCAGGTCTTTGGACTCTGTTCCACCTCTGCGGTACACTTTCTGTAAGGCCCTCTCAAGTCTGTGTCAGTAAACGGAGAGAGGCTTACCCCGGTACTGTTTGTTAGTCTTAAACTCCCAATACAAGTCATCACAGATTTCCATACTTCCAAGCACACTGTCTAGGGTGGCAAGGTATTCATTTGCTTGGGCTTCTGAGTCTGTGGCATGCAAGGACCGGATGGCATCCAAGGCTGGCCCCTTCAAGGTCTCTGCCAGTCTCTTGAGTGTTTCCATTTCAGTGCATTACCATTCATGTAGCATTGGTACAGCATAATGAATCCCAGTTTTCATAATCATCTTTTCTAGGTGGGTTGGGGATGGTGCCAGAAAAAATTTGTAGGTGTCGACAATAGTCTGAACCAGCAGGGCAAGCTAGCCCAGATTCTTCAGAGGTTGCCTGGAGAGGCAACAAAGTCTGCACATCCTTGAAGGTCTTCCCTGTACTAGTCAGCAAAAGTTCTAGTTTGGTCTTGAAATTTCCCCCAGAGTTCAAGGCATGATGAAGGAGGTTTTAGGCTGGCAGGACTTCCTTTGATTATCACCACCCAAATCTCTTAAGACCCCTCAGGTTCACCATGGCAGGTAAATTAATGGCCCTTAAATCCTTCTCAGTTTCCACAATTAGGTTTCTAGTCACTTTGAATTTTCATGTTCCCACAGTCTTTCAGCACATCTGCCAACACTCCTAAAATGGACTCCTTGTCCTGCTCCTTGGCCACATTCTTTACCAGGAACACTTTCTGAGAATCCAGCCTGTCGAACATACACTGGTCCTCTACATGTTCAAAACCATTTTCCTTTTCGCTGAAATTTTGGTGGGGAGGGTGGGATCAATGGCAAAGTCTCTGAGAAGTCCCCAGATGTCCAGCTGGAGATCCTAGTGGTGCTTCAGATGTGTGACCCCTGGATGCCTTGTCTGGGTTCCACCCCTGCCTGGTGACTGTACAAGGCAAACCTGGTTGAGGGGTTTGGGTTCATTATTTCTCCTGCAATAGGGGTGTTCATCTCAGAACTGATAATAAGTAGCACAGTGCCTTCATCCAGAGAGAATAAGTGAGCTAGATGTTGTGTGCAGTACCACCCTCTGGGAGGTAGTACCTACCCTCCTCCCTACACTGGACTGGACCACCCCCTGGGGACCACAAAAACAGTTATTACCTTCACCAATGAACACTTTGGTCAGATCGTACAAATGGAATGCACAAACAGGAGAGAAATTCAAACAACTAACAGTTCTTTTATTTGAGAACTCAGGCCTGGCAGCTGGGCAAAATGAAAAAGTTAAGCAATTACAAGTCACCTTGAGCACTCCTACCCTATAACAATACACCCTAAGAGCCTCGGTAATGTGGGTAACAAACACCCACTCAGACTCCACACAGTTTGGGGATGCACCCACCCAAGCATGGGGCACAACGAGATGAACTATTTTACACAGGGTTTGGTAAATCCTTCAACTGGTACCAATAATAGAACTACAGTTTTAAGTAGGACCCCAATACTAAAATGACTCTGGGTATTCAGGAATTATACTAGAGTCCTGTGCAGATCTGATAGCTACATTGCCCAAGTTTTTCAGTGGTGCACTTGAAGAAAGTGAGCAAGCTTGCAATTTAATCCCCATAGGCCACAGAGTGCTAGCACCATGCAGAGAACTTAAAATTCCAAATGAGAAGGCTTGAACCCCACAATTGTAATCCAAAACTGGAGCAGTACAATGACCCAGCTAGCAATGCCAACACTCATGTGACCCACAGATGCAGCAGTCCAGACGAGGCAGGGAACAGTACACAGCTTCAGAATAGACAACCATCAGGAGCTTCAGACTCTTGAATGTTCTGCAGCAGCACAGCCCTTCTGGCTCAGCTCTCTGTACACAGGAGCACTATGCATCAGCTTTCTGGTTCACAAGGAGCCCAGACCCAAGGAGCGACTCCACAGTCCAACTCCCCTATGGATCAAGAGCACACCTGTACTCAGGCACATGCCATGTGGCTCCCTGTCCTCAGATCCACCCCACAGGATAAGGGATAACAGGCCTATTACCTGGCTCTGGAGCAGCCTGGAACGGATGCAAGTCACTGTCTTTATGCAGCACAGCTTGGCCACTTCAATATATAGTAGTAGCCCACAGGCTCAAACTCTGAGCAATTTCTTCCTCAGGGCTCACCTGGAAACCCAGGAAAACTAAAACTTTCTGAAGGAACCCTGGCAAGGGCTTGCAGGATTTTGGCCTGGCAAGGCCTCTACTTAAACTCAGCAGCAACAGGAATGAACATCTCAGTATTCCTCTCTGACTGCCTAACTCTGTGAGAACCCAACAACCTCTCTCTCCCTCCATTCAGTGTCCCATTGGGCAGACAGGGCTGCCCATCAGTTCTTCTTCCCTTTGATTGGTTCCTCAATCCCACCAGTCCATGTGGGAGGAACCATATGGTCAGTCTTACCTCTATTGTAGGGAAGCTGCTGGATTCACTGATCAAACAGGATCTCATAGGCTATGTGGAGAAAAATAGTCTTCAGGATAGTAAGCAGCACAGATTTGTGGTGGGGAGGTCCTGTCAGACCAACCTAATTGTCTTCATCACCTGGCTAACAAGGGAGTTGCATAACGGCCATGCAGTGGATCTACTATACTTTGACTTATAAAGGGGACTGCAGAGGGACCAGGAAAAGGCAGACATCCTGAAGAAATTATTTTGTTCAGTGTCACAGAAGAAGGAGAAGGGAAGTGCCACAAAAAGTAACAGAAGCTTTGGAAGGAGGGACGTGGACACTAGTTCTTTTGGAGGACAGAGTCCTGAAGGGACTCACTATTTTGAAGGTGGACAAAGCCATGGGACCAGATGGGGTACATCCAAGGGCATTGAGGGAGCTCAGGAAATACTAGCTGCACCTCTGACAGTCCCCTTTAACAGCTCATTGGAAAGAGGAGTGGTTCCGGAGGACTGGAGGAGGGCAATGTAGTCCCACCATACAAGTGGTAGCATGGAGGAAGCTGGCAATTATAGGCCATTCAGCCAGACATCGTGGTGGGAAAATTAATGGAATCACTGCTGAAGGAAAGGATTGTGGAATATCTTGAATCCAGTGGGTTACAAGACCCAAGGCGGCATGGTTTCACAGGGGGGAGGTCATGTCAAATGAATCTGACAGATTTCTTTGACTGGGTGACAAAGGAGTTAGATCAGGGTGGAGCAGTGGATGCAGCCTACTTAGATTTCAGTAAGGCTTTCGACACCGTTCCACATAGGAAACTAGTAAGCAAGCTGAGTAGCTTAGGAGTGGGTCCAAAGGTGGTAAACTGGGTAAGAAATTGGTTAGGGATAGGCGATAGAGGGTGGTGGCAAATGGAGTTCATTCAGAGGAAGGAGAGGACCAGCAGGGTGCCTCAGGGGTCAGTGCAGGGACCGTTCTCTTTAATGTCTTTATAAGTGACACTGCAGAGGAGCAGGAAGGGAAGGTCCGATGCTTGCAGATGACACCAAAGTCTGCAATGTGATGGACACTCCAGAGGGAGTGGAAAGGATGAGCAGAGATCTGAGAAAACTAGAGGAGTGGTCAATGGTATGGCAGTTGGGTTTCATGTGAAAAGTGCAAAATAATGCACTTAAGGTACAGAAACCCAGGTGCAGAGTACAAAATGGCTGGAGTGGTATTGACAACCACCAAGCAGGAAAGAGACCTGGGTTAATAATATCAGATGACTTAAATGTAAGCCCCCACACCCTGTGTGGCTTTAAGAGGACTGGTCCAGCTAGAAAGACTTTCTCCCGGCCCTTTTAATTCTGGTGGCAGGGTCCAGGGGAACAAAACAAAGGCAGACATCTCTGCTGTAGAGGAAGGAAGAGGGGAAAAAACAGGCAAGACTGTTTTTGTCCAGGAAGATCTGAGAAAATTAGATGGAGATTGGGGAAGACTAAAAATAACCCAAGGAGCACACCAAAAATCCAGTCCCCAGGGAGAAGAGAGTCCAGGAGAAATGGCACCAAGGGCTGAAGACCCAAGTTGTGTTGGCTGGTCGAGACTCCTGCAGACACTGAGCCACAGTGCTGGGACTGAAGAATCAAAAGAGAAACTGGAAGTGTTTATAAAGAGCCCAGTGGATTGCTGCTAGGTCAGGCTGTGTTTTTCCAAACTGTTTGCTACAGAAGCTAACTTGTGGGCTACAAAAGCTGCCTAAGTCCACCAAAGGGCAGTGAAGATTCTCAATAATACATTTGAGAGTCTGGAGCTTGTCTCTAGCTCAGAGGACCTCACTTTTGGATTTACAAAAGACCCTTGCATAATTACTGTTTGAAGATATCGCACCCTGGGTGTTAGTTCTGAGACCCCAATGAGATTGGGGTCTTCATTGAATTGTTCATGCCAGAGTGATGGAGCTGTGGTTTGTCTTTAGCCAAGAAGCTCCTACCCTAACTGCCACCTGTCCAGTGTTCCAGAGGATTCCGCTGGAGTGGAGAGAAGCCAAGGATGTCTTTCTCACCTGCATGGTGTCAGTTAAATTTAATTTCACCACCAGGGGGATCACAAAGGGTTGTTGTTGTTCCAAGTTGCTTTGCCTTGTGTTAGTTCTTCATCTAGGGCCCCAACATCGACCAACCCGTAGCATCGCAGGCCTGCCACCATAGTGAGGTATCCCAAAAGACATTGGGACAGATCTGGTACCAGATGGGTGGGAGCACTGGGGGAAGTTGCATTTGGTGTTACTAATGGTATTATGGGTATACTATCTGGGTTGGAGAGTATTGTATAAGTGCCTAACCTCATTTTCTTGCAGCCAAAGTTGCCAGTCCTACTCCCTCCATAATAAATACTTGCTGTGCTTATGGTAATTACTGTCTCCACAACTGGTTTTTGGGTACTGTGTTTGGTTGTGAATTGTCTGAGGGGCTTGGGAGGTGGAAATATTGTTCCTGGGGAATGGGGAAGGTCATTGGTTATTTTGCTCGAATCCCTAGGTGGAGGCACCACACCACCAAAAGTTTAGTAGTTACAGTCCTGTCTCACAAGAACCCAGTGGCCTCTTTGAGCTGTCATGAGGGCCCCGGAGTTGGCACTCAGGACCATCTGACAACCCAACTTACATAAAGGTGGCCAGGCAGTGACAATGCAGTTGGGAGACCCAGTGGGATGCTGGGGTGCATAGGGAGGGGTATCACCAGCAGAAAGAGGGAGGTAGTGTTACCTCTGTACAGATCTCTGGTAAGACCCCACCTAGAGTACTGTATGCAGTTCTGGAGACCACATCTCCAGAAGGACATAGACAGAGTGGAGTCTCCAGAGGAGGGCAACTAAAATTGTGCAAGGTCTGCATCAAAAGTCATACAAGGAAAGACTAAAGGACTTCAATATGTACAGCCTGGAAAAGAGGAGGAAGAGGGGGATATGACAGAGACCTTTGAATACCTCACTGAAGTAAATAAGGTACAGGAGGGAAGTATTTTTCAGAAGAAAAAGTGCTCAGGAACAAGGGGACATGCTATGAGGCTGGAGGCGGGTAGATTCAGGATAGATGTTAGGAAGTACTTCTTCACAGAAAGAGTGGTGGTCCTGGAACAATCTTCCAGTGGAGGTGGTGAGGGCGTAAGACAGTAGCACGGTTCAAGAATGCATGGGATAGGCATAAGGGAATCATAGTGGAAATGAAGGGGGGAAGAGTGGTAGATCAAGTACGGTCTGCAGTAACAATGTAGGTAGGAAAAAAGGTGGACTGGGTGGGCCAAATGGTTCTTAACTGCCCAGATTCTATGTTTCTATGTTTCAGCAAAGCTTTGACTCAGTTCCTCATAAATGCTTGCTGAGGAACATGGAGGATCTAAGGCAGCACGCTGATATAGCCAAATGGATTGGAAACTGGCTCAGGGGAAGGCAAAAGTTGGTTGTTGACAATGGGGTTAAATCAACGGAGAGGGTGGTGACAAGTGGGGTGCCACAGGGATCGATCCTAGGCCCAGTCCTTTTTAATATATTCATTATTGACATTGGTGATGGAATTCGGGGTAGAATTAGCCTCTTCGCAGATGACACTAAGCTCTGTGGTAGGGTGGACAGTGCTGAGTGAGTTAGGGAATTACAGAATGACCTTCAAAGGCTGAAGAGATGGTCAAATGTTTAGCAGATGAAAGTCAATGCCAAGAAGTTCAAGGAAATGCACCTAGGAAAAAAGAATCTTAGGACAGAGCATTAACTGGATGGGATTAAACTTAGCACTACAGCTGAGGAGTGGGACATGGGAGTCATTATCAGTGACTCGCTAAAGCAGGCAAGCCAGTGCAACAAAGCCTACAGCAAGGCAAACAGGATGCTGGGGTGCATATGGAGGGGTATAGATAGTAGAAAGAAAGAAGTCATTCTCCCCTTCTAGAGATCCTTGGTGAGGCCACATCTAGAGTACTGTGTTCAGTTGTGGAGCCCTCACTTCAGGAAGGATAAAGATAGGCTGGAGGCAATTCAACGTAGGGTGACAAGCACGATTCAGGGCCTCATGGAAGTCCTATGAAGAACATCTTAGGTATTAAACATGTACCGCTGGAGACCAGAAAGGAGAGGAGAGATATAATAGAGACCTTTAAGTTTCTAAAAGGGATAAATAAAGTGAACTGCATGGAATTAGTTAGCAGGAACACCAGTTCAATGATACAAGGGCACAACTGGAAACTAGCAGGAGGGAGCTTCAGGAGGGACTTGAGGAAGTATTATTTTACTGAAAGGGTGGTGGAACCATGGAACAGTCTGCCTCCCGAAGTGGTGGGTGCTGAAACAGGGAAGGCTTCAAACATGGATGGGACAGAAGAAAAGAAATAACAGCACTTTCTACACTGAGAACGGGGAAGGAAAAAGATGGGCTGAAGGGAGGGTTAGGACCCTGAATAGACATTAGGTCATGGGGTTGAACAGGTAACCTTGGGCAGACTGAATGGACAATTGGTCTTTTTCTGCCATCATTGTCTACATTTCTATGTTTCTATAGGCTTTGTAGCCCTCTGATTGGGTGGCTGTCAGAGTCAGGTTTCATCAAGATGGCCACCCTCATGCTCCAATGTTGCCCTGAGTTCCTATTTGTTTTCCCCTTTATGTGTGCTGCTTCATGTATTGTTGCAGCCCTCCTAGGTTACTATCCAGTTGGGTTGTGGTGGTCAGATAAGTATCAGTTCTGCAGTCGGGAATGCTGGCATGGTAGGGACCTGGGAGCACTGGGGAGGAGCCCCTCTAGCACACGCTCCTGCTCTTGTAGTTGCCTTCTTTGTGGTGGGTGCAGGAGGCACTGAAAAAGATCCAGCCATCCTGGTATCTCTCGCCCCCATTCCTCACGCCAGCCACGGGGGACTGGGACCAGTAACATGACTGCAGCTGCAAAGACTACAGGTGGAGGAGACACCAAAGATGCATGCAGCCACCCAGTTCTTTCTCTTCGCCACACATGTGGGAAAGCAAGGGAGAGTTTTCAGCAGAGCCAGACTTCAGCAGGGCAGCAGCAGTAGTCCAGTTAAGCCCCCTCCCAAGGGGGGATTACATACAATTTTAGCATCAATATAAACAGGAGCCTTTCCTTTACGTTGTTGAAGCCATTGTTTAACAGCAAAATAAGGGGTTTACTTGTCCTTTAAGTTGACTGTCTAGCCAAACACCAAGGTTTTTTATTTATTTATTTTATTTAGTTTTTGTTAACTGGGTAGGAGCACTAGCCATGAAATGACTATTTTCAGGCACGACCGGAAGAGTACAACAATCAAAGACAGGTACATAGCATGAGTACAATGAAATTACAATAGTATAGGTCAAAACAGTTAGTAGTAATGAATACATGCAGCCAGGACATAACAATCAATGCAAGTCACATAGAATTTTAGGCAGAGAAAACCTATACAGTCTAGGAAGAGATACCACAACATAGCAACAAGAAATATTGCTAAAATTAGTCACAACAGTGAAGATTCAAATAGGCAACGAAACAAGGCAAGAGCAAATTCCTGACTGGGCAGGATACATTATCACAGCCTCTGAAACAAGACTCAGGTATGTGTGTGGGGGAGAGTTGGGGTAGATTAGCTGTCAAGGAGATAGTAAGGGTAAGAAGTGCTATGAGGTAGGAAGGTTAAAGTTAGGCCAGGCAGCATCTGGCAAGTGAATGGATTGGGGGGATTAAAACAAGAGCAGGATCAGCAAGGGATAGATGGAAGAACTCCTTTTGAAGCTGTCATGGGATCCAGATATTCGAAGTGTCTGGGGAGAATTCCAAAGCTTAGGAGCAGAGTGATTGAAGGCAACAGAAGCTTTTGATGTTTTACATCTAGGTACATTCAGCAGGGATTTATCTACCGATCACAGTGTATAGGAGGACATTTGAGGTACCAGCAATGTTGCAAGTGCTGAAGGGGTCTGGTTTCTGAGTATAGAGTCAATCAGGGAGCCCAGAGAGTACTGATGGCAAGCTGAGGGGGATAACCAGTCCAGGTCGCTGTACAGTTGGCAGTGGTGTTTAAGCCGTGGTGACGAGGAGGCATATCGACAGATATTATTATAAGTGTCATCCCACTTATGAAGGATGGTTTTGTGTGTGGCAACAAAGGTCTTTTTGAAGGAAGCAACCTCTTTTAGGGATGACCCTCCAGAGTCATGAAGTCTGGGGTAGATTGGAGCCTGGCAACTTTCTGTCTGCCACCAAAGATCACTGAGACCATATTTTTAGAGTTTAGAGACACTTTTTTTATTGTTGTTATCATTTGCCAAACCGACCTAGCAGCTAATTATTAACTGAACACTTACAGTAGTGCTGTGTAAACAGCGTAAACAGTGATGAGCGCAAGAGTAAGTTGCGCTTATCTCAACCACCCCCGACTTTGTTCTCGACTCCCTGTAAAGATAAATAATAAAATAGAAAAAAATATTTTAGTTTAGGGAAGATGCCGACTTTGACAATATTTGTAGCTTACACTTGGATTAAATAAAGGGAGCAGGATCCCATACTGTACAGGAACGGAACGCTGAAAGCTGAAAGACCTGTCTCATATCCCACAGCTTATAGGAACGTCTCTCAGCATTTCTGTAGCTTAATGTACGTAGTTCCTGTAGCTTAATGCTCTTCAGTACAGTACTGGCTTTTGTAAGGGATAGTATAGGGATTTAAAGAATATAGGCTCAGCACTTTATCAGAAGAGGAAACCAAGGCAAAATCCTTACTTCTGATAATTGGGATGACTGCTTCATCGGGACAAAACTTGCACCAGGCCATCCCAATTAAGCAGCTTCTACTGTAGTTGATTGGAACAGAAAGTTGGTTGTTGTCACAGTCATGCTGTAGCACAGAGTCTAACTTCACCAGGAGCAAACAATAGTGTCATCCACATTTATGTAGACGTACATGGAGATATAGACTGAGGGGATGTAATTTAGAAAGACTGACAATTTGTTCCCGTGATATATATGTGTATACATATCTAAATCTATATACAGTTTTATTATGCTACCTCCAGGTGGGTGCCACTGCCATTTGACCCACCAGATGACCCAATTTGCTCAAGGCCTTTAAAACTAATGCTTCAGCTGTCTGGGAATGAATCTGTCATGGGAATGAAATGTTAGGGGAAGCAACTGTCAGCAGATCAAACTCATGGGGGGAGCAATTTGACCCAGGAATGAATTGACAGGAGTGAATTGATGTGTTTCCTGTGTCAACTGCCTCAAACACTGGAGTGTGAGCCTCAAATGCAGCCTCCCTGGAGGAAGTCCATACTCAACTGATTGAGCTAAAAAAAATGGTGGGAGAATCCATGAACCATGAAGCCCTGTAATCATCTAAATCCCTGCCCAGGAGGGTGGCTCCCATGCTCCCCCAGCTAGAACTTCTCAATAGTCAGCAGGTAGGAGTGATGTCTATTGCTACCAGTGTGGGGAGGATGGACATATTCAGTGTCAGTGTGAGAAAGCAACTTCCAGAGGGCTGCAGACAGGCTAACCCAAGAGAAACTGTCCACAAGCACAGCCAGCCCTTTAAACTTCAGCGGGTCCCAGTGGAGGAGTGCTCTGTGCCCTGGGAACAAGTCATCAACAACCATCGCTAAAGCTACTGCCTATGTAAAGCCAAAACAAATACAAAACTTCAAGTGTCAAAGAACTAAGACACGATTGTGGGTTCTACTGCAGAGGTGGAAGCTCGAGTGGATGGATGGCCCAGCCGAGTACTCCTGGATAGTGGCTTCAAGTCATTATAGTGTTCAAAGACTAGTATGATAAGTATCTGTCCCACAAAAAGTTGGAGTCATTGGAAGGCTTGGATGTGTGGGGTCTCAGTGAAGCTTCATACCCCCATTTGGGTCTGATTCATATCTGGATCTCCTTCTCGGGGAAAAAATTGCTGGAACTTCTTCGGCTGTAGAGACTTGTACCCTGTGTGCCCACAGACAAATCTGTATGAAAAGATTCTGATTATTGTAGGAACCAATCAATCAATCAAGTCTTTATTTAACCAGGCGTTCATCGTTGAGCAGAAGCTCATTTGCAAGATGGACCTGGGTGGAGCATGAACAATTGTATATACAGGTCAACACAGGTATTTACAAGGCAATACAGATAATACTCTTTACAGAGAGGAAGAAAAGAAGTTCATATGTACATAGAATTATACAGATATTGTACAGATTACATGGTATTTACATACATAGAAGTGTCTATAGGAAGATAAAGCAGGTTATCTAAGGTTGCAGGAGGAAGTAACGAAGAAAAAATAAAATAAAAATATACACCAGGTAGAGGTGGAAGGTAGGGAGAAGGGAGGAGGAGGTAGGGGAGAAAGGCTAGGAGGGCACGGTGCACAGAGAGGAGTTGGTAAAACGGGATGTAGAGAAAGTGGATGGAGAAAGGGGGATGTGGAGCCCGGGATTGAATGCTATAAGCACGGGCATGGTAGGATGTCACAACCCAGGGTAGTGAGCTCCTATCCGAGGTTGGGAAAGGAAGAATAAGGGGATGGACGGGCCTAGTGTCGATAAGACAGGGGGATAAGAGACAGAGAACAATTAGGCTGGTGAGGAGCAAGCTGGGGGGTCAGTACTTAAAATTGGGTCTAGGCATGGCTATATACCAGTGCAGACACCGGTACTGGGTCTGAGTGGGTGAAGCAGTTACATACTTCTCTGATTGTACGGAAATAAAGCGTCTTGAAGGCATTTATACCGATTAGAGTGCTTAATTTGAGGTTTTTGTAGATCGTTCCATAAGGTAGGTAGCACAAGCTTATGGTTGCCCCAGCTGCCGGATTTTGCTTTGGGTACTTTAAGTGTAATAGCTGAGTAACTTCTTAACGCCAGATATTTCCCAATTATACTCAGGAAGACAGCAGGAGATATAGTAAGGCAGCTATTAGAGATGGCTCTATAGGTCCAGAGAGCGGCATTTCTGTGGCGCCTGAACTTTAGTGATGTCCACCGCACTGCCGCATAGGGTGCAGTGATGCATGTCGAAGGGAGTCCCGTGATAAACCCTCAGTGCTCGATGGTAGAGGTGTCCAGTTTAGCCATTTAAGAGTTGGGGCATTGGCTGTAGAGAAATCAATGTAATCAACCAATGATAGGAAAATGGATTGGACCAGTTGTTTCTTGGCATCTCTGGTGAGAAATTGGTTGATTCTAAAAATAGTCCAAGCCTTTGTCAAGTTGTTTTAGCAAGTCCTCGATATGTTCAATGAAGGAGAGTCTTTGGTCTATCCAAACTCCCAGATACTTGAATTTTGTAACAAATTCTAGTTTTTCACCCAGAACTGTGGTAATTTGGGAACTGTCCCACTGGACACAGGGTTAGCTGTACGGATAAAAGGAGAGGACCATTGCTTTAGTTTTTTGGCATTAAGGAGTAGCATTTTTGGAGGAATTGGCTTTGGTAAAGGTTGAATTCTGACTGTAGGTCATTGCAGGCAGCTTCAGGTGTTGGCGCACTGCATAGAGAACTGTATCATCTGCAAACAGATGGATGTTGGCTTTTTATACAGTAGTCGATGTTGTTAATGTAGATTGCAAAAAGTAAGGGCCCTAATATAGAACCTTGAGGTACCCTCTTTGCAGAGTTTTATGGGGACAGGCCTCCTTCGGCTTTTAACTTGTTGAAGGCGCCTGTAAGATAGTAGTCAGTAAACCAATGCAGAGAAGGGTCCACACCTATGGTTTGAAGGGAGGAGAGGAGCAGACTATGATCGACGGTGTCAAAAGCCTTCTTAGATCAAGGAAAACAGCACAAATAAAGTTTTGCTCTCAAGATTACGCTGCCAGTCGTTAGTAACTTTGGAGAGGGCTGAGATAGTGCTATGTTTAGCTCTGAATCCGGACTGCATAGTGATTTAGCAGTTCCTAGACTCTAGGTGCTTTACCATATTTTCTAGGAGCTTGGACAGGACCAGAAGGAGAGAAATGGCCTGTAGTTATTGAGATCGCCAGGGTCACCTGATTTGAACAGTGGTATGACATGTGCTGTCTTCCATATAGGTGGTAAGGTGCCGAGACAGAGATAAGTTAAAAGGTGGGTGTCGGTATTGCTAGCACGTGGTAAGGCAATTTAGGAAGTAAGGGTCAAGGTTATTCCGCTGGCACTTTTTCTAGAATCCAACTGAAGCAAGAGGTCCTCTACCTCTTTCAGTGGGGCAGGTTGAAGTGAAAGGTGCAGGTTTATCGAGTTTCAGGCAGTTGGCTGGCAGTCTGGGAGCAAAGTATGTTTGCAGGGGAGTTATCAAATGCCATGCCTGCAGTAGCAAAGTGGTTATTGAATGCGTCAAGTATATCCATCTTTTCGGTTATAGTCAAATTGCCAGAGGTAATCTTGGTCGGGAGTGAATTTCCTGGGGAGTGGCCTAGCAGATCATTGATTGTGTTCCAGAGCCTGATTGGGCTCTTTGTGGCAGAGTCGAGTTCGGATTTGAAGAAGGTGGCCTTCGATTCTCTGATTGTTTTGGTACATAAATTTCGTAGTCTCCTGAACTGGTTCCAATCCTCTGCAGTGTTCAGTCTCATGACCTTTTCCAGAGCTTATCTCTTTCTAGAAGCAAGGACTTGATCTGAGGGTGAACCATTTACAGGTTTTGGTCCTAGTTCAACTTTAATCAGGGGAGCATACTTATTAAGGGCCCTTGTTAGAATGTTGTGGAAGATATTGTAATGACGTAATTGTTTTGGCCAGGTATAAATCTTGCCACTGAGGGGAGTACTTAAGCTCGTTTAGGTAGGTATGTTTATTGAAGTTGCGCCTGGATCTCTTCATAGAGAACTTGCTGATGGGTGCTGGGTTGTTGGTGGATCTTACTCCCGCAATAAAACAATGGTCGCTGGCATCTGAGAAGAAGACATCAGCATGGGAGAAGAGATGAGGTTTGCTCACCATTAGCACATCCAAAAGTGTACTTTTACTGGGGTTCTTCACATTTGGGCGTGTTGGTTCAGTAATAAGTTGCGGCAGCCCATGTTCATCACAGAAGGATCAAGGGGGCAGCTTGTGTTAGAGAGCCAGTCAGTTGAGGTCTCCTAAAATAATAGTTTCTGGCACCCTGTCCCAACTTGTCACTTAGATATGACACAAGCTGTAGGTCAGCAGACAGTGGTCTGTAGCATCCTATACGCAGAGTGCAGTAGTCTGTGTAATTTCCACTTTGAGAATTAGTCATTCGAATTGGCTGGCAGATGCCGAGGATAAGCGAAGGCAGAAAATTTGTCTTTAACGAGATAGCTACCCTCCTTCCTCTGGCATGCCTATCAGCTCTGAACAAGGCATGGTTGGGTATGTTTACTCTCTATCAGTGGTGCTGGGTCTAAGCCAAGTTTCGGAAATCACAAGTATGTCAGAGAGGTATGATTTACCCAGGTTTGTATATGTATCTTTTAAGGAGGCTACATACGTTAATATGCAAGAAGCTTATTCCTTTTAAATTTGTAGTTCTGCTGGCAAAGCAATAGCTTCTGGGGCCAGGTTGAGTTCTTACGTTGCCTGAACATAGCAGGAGGATAAGTAGGATTTTCTAAGAGCTAATTATAAGCTTGTAATTCCTGTCTTTCTCCTCTAGTAGATCTGATGTTTTAGGACTGGAAAGTAGCCACCATAGAAGAGCTGATCTGTTGTAGCAAGAGCTAGTACCCTCACCACAATAGGCGGAAGAAGATAGAAGTCTGCGTGGTGGGAGGTGGGCCTTGTGGTGGGGAAGCTGCTATAAGTACTACTGGTATGTGTGGTCCAAGAGCAGGGTTCGAGGTATTGGTACTTGGAATCACAGAGGCAATTAAAGGATAAGTTGCCATGTGGTATACAGCACAAGGTGCCGTTGTAGACCAAACATGATGGTAGTTCAGGTGTCCAATGCTGGGCAGCTGGTATCAGCAGAAGAAGGGGCAGTATAAGGAGCCATATAGGGCCCGACATGATGGTACCTCAAAAAAGGAGCCACTCAATTAGCCCAGGGGCCAGTGGGGTTGCTGGATTAATGCAGCTTATCAGTAGCTTTCCAATCCAGGTCCACCCGAATTTGATAGCATTTAAAAATATTTAGTGGTGAAGGCACAGCCAAGGAGAGCCTATGCGTTTTAGTAAGGCAAGGCCCTGAAAGTTGGATCCTGTAGGCTGGACAGAGAAGAGGGAGATCACAAGCTAAGTCTCTATTGGTGGGGCACTGCGCCAGGGGACATGGACTAATATTTTGGCAGGAGCTACTGTATTTAATAATCAGCGGAGGTGGGGGAGGGGGGGTTGTCGAAAAAGTTGCGGCAGTTGCCGTACCTTGTAGGGCCTTGGGTCCGTGTCTGCGGTCTTGATCGTTGGCTAGAGGGGCGCCGACCGCCCGGTAGCCGGGAATCCCATGGCTTAGGAGCTGGGAGCTGGGCGACAGTTCCTCCTTGGCTGAGGGAGAAGAGAGTGAGGTTAATAAAGGGATTCACATTATGGTTAGACAGAACAGCGGAGTCCAAAATTGCAGAACAAAGGATGTGTATTACTTGACACCCCAAAAGTGTCTAGGCCAGTGCACGATGCAGGAAAGGTCTGTAAACACTAGATTTCTTTCCCAAACCACAATTCAAGTCCTTTCAACTACAGACTGGGTTAACACTCGCTTTTTAACATTTGTCCCAACATAAACATTTTAGGGTTTAAAATCAAAGAGCAGAAGCCGAAGCCCGCCAGGGACCAATCAGAGGTGGTCTGAGAGCGCCGCAATCCCGGGTTGGTTATGCAGTTACTGTGACCTTTGTAGGACCTGGGTCCGGTCTGCAGGCTTGAGCTGCCAGCAGAGGGGTGCCAACCACCCGGTAGCCGAGAATCCCGTGGCTTAGAGCTGGGAGCCTGGGTGGCAGTTCCTGCTGAGGGAGAGAAGGAAAGCGAGGATTAATAAAGGGCGTATCTACAAAGGTCAGACAGAACAGCGGGAGTCCAAAATTTGCAGAACAAAAGGACGGTATGGTACCAGCAATGCCAAAAGAGGTAGTGAGGAGTAGTAGTAGGTGGTTGCACCCCATGGTAGTTTGTTTGGTGTTGCTGGCCTGCTTAACTGCTACCTGGTTTATAGTTGGAAGGGTATATAGTCGAATTAGGGTGAGGTCCCTAACAATAGGGCAGGTAGAGCAGTAATTGAGAGAAATTAGATGGAGTGGCTGGAGAAAAGGTTGAGAGTAAATGTGTGATCCTGTGGGTGGGACTGCTTTAAAAAGAGGCGGTGAGAAAGTGGGCCAAGTCAGGTATTGAAGACAGGGAGGCCAATAGCATGAAAATGTGCAGCAGTGGAGTGACCAATCTGCTGCTAGGCTGAGGAAGGGGTGGAGTAAGGGTCTATTTAATACTGTGAGGAGGAGGGGAGGGGTGGGCGAAAATTCAGTCCAGAACAAAGCACAGAAAGAGATTTCTGAGATCAGGGAGCCAGGCGTTGGAAAATCAGCCAAGGAGTAAAGCTGCCAATCAGTGCCTGGTTCTCCACTGGGCATCCAGTCAAAACACTGGCATTCAAAACCACGAGTTTCGAGGTCCGTGCGTACCTGAATCTGTCCGGGGTCAGTCAGGTGGTCTGTTAGCTGTGGCCTGCCTGAGAGAGCCAAGGCCACAGGAGCAGCTTGGGGAAGCCCGCAGGATGGGCTGTCTGAATCTGTCCGGGGTCAGTCGGTGGTCTGTTAGTGTGGCCTGCTCGGAGAAAGCCAAGGCCACAGGAGCAGCTTGGGAAGCCTGCAGATGGGCCATAC
Source organism: Neoceratodus forsteri (assembly GCA_016271365.2). NCBI lineage: Eukaryota > Metazoa > Chordata > Ceratodontiformes > Ceratodontidae > Neoceratodus > Neoceratodus forsteri. The sequence goes on along the minus strand of CM028134.1, from coordinate 543,023,021 downwards.
ATTTCTACCAATGCCCATACATTTCTACCACCTTGATCAGTTGTGCAAAGAGTTTGAGGCCAACAAGGAAAATGCCAGTGTCCTCCATGGACTTCTTAGACAAGCTTACAATTGCAATACCACTGTGCTACCTGAGGATGAATCTGTAGGAACTGTTTGGTGCTAAGAATGATCTTATGGTGTTACCCCCAAAGCAGAGTGTGCCATTAAGGAGTAGTATGCCTCAAGGATCCTACCACAATCAGCTGCTGATGTTGGATGGCCCAAAGGAAGACGGTTTGCCAGAGGGGCTCATAGTCATACCTAGTATCCTGCCAGCTAAAGCTCATGTCTATGTCAGACAAGTAACAGTTCATGTGACAGATTTAACCAACTGACCAGTGACCATCCGAAGGGCGTGCCTTGCCTTGGTCCACTGTGCTGATCTGGCAGTATGGCTATCAAAAGAGAGAGAACCCTACTCCAGGACAATTAGGCCATTCAGTGCTCAATTGTTCAAGTTTGAGACCTCTTTGCCTGTAAAATGGCAGAACAAAATTCAAAAGAAGTTGGCACAGCAAATAGAAGCTTTTTTTTCTTTGCTGGGCTCCATGTCCACCAGCAATCAGTCCCTGCATGCTCCACCTCGCACCCCCCCCCATCACGGGACTGATCCACCTCCCAAACACCCCCCTGGCTTACCCCCTTGGGCAGAGCCGCTGGGGGGCCAACCCCCTGATGGAGACAAGTAGGTAGCTTGGGAGCAGGATCCCAGGTGGCAGTGTGAGGTGGACATCATCCTGCGAAGGCGGAACCTCTGATTTTTGTGGTGTTTTCTCCCCAGGAGGCATCTCATGCAATGACGTTAGGGTGACATGCTGAATGTCTGATATGCCTCCCCTAAGATACAGTCCCGGCTGCCAGACCCCCTACAGTTGCATGGGGTCTCGTGAGTACCAGCGACTTCCCACCATCTCCCTGGAGGAGGAGAATAGTCTGTATGACGTCTGTCCTCCTCCTCCCCCCTGGCTGACATTCCAACCACCCAAGCCTGTTCCTGAACCCGGGTCGTCAGTGTCGCAAGCAGTAGTGCTACTGCTGTGCTGGTGGGCTGACAGAAGCTTTTATTTGAAGAAATGGGATGTTGGGTGTGCCCAGGGTGTAAAGCACACATTTGAGTCAAGGATGAGAGGCCTTTTGGGAAAGGTTAAGATGACTGGCCCCAGCCAACATAGAAGATGTCCAAAAGCACTTGCAGGAGATACTGGCCGCAGGCATCATTCAAAAATCTAGGAGCCCCCATCACCAATTGTAGGTGTCAGAAAGAAGAGTGGGGCTGTCAGAATGTGTGTAGACTTCCAGACTCTATACAAAGGAACTGTATCCAATCAATATACTATGCCATGAGTCCAAGATGCTTTAGACTGTCTGAATGGAAGTTAATGGTTCACTGTGATGGATTTGAGATCTGGGTACTATCAAATCCCCATGGCTGAGAAAGATCAAGAAAAGACTGTGTTCATCTGCCCCCTTGGGTTCTATAACTTCCTCTGAATGCTGTAAGGGATTTCAGGGGTGCCAGCCACCTTCCAACGACTGATGGAGAGAGCAGTGGGGGACATGAACCTGCTGGAATGCCTTGTGTGCCTAGATGACATTCCTGTGCTTGGAAAAACTCTAGAAGAACATGAAGTGTGGCTGTGCAAAGTGCTCGACAGACTAGAAGAGTATGGCCTCAAGTCATCAGTCGACAGAGCCAGTTTTCAGGAGCGGTAAAATGTGTAGATACACTGTGTTTTAGATGGCATCTCTACCAGTCCTGATTATGTTCAGGCAGTCACAAACGTACCAAACCCACTATTGAGAGAAGTGGAGTTTCCTGCAATTCTTCGGCTATTACTGCAGGTTCATTAAAGACTACACCAAGATTGTCAAGCCTCTGCAGGACCTGATCCAAGGGTATCCTCTTGCCAACCAGAAAAACAAGTGAGCACCACAGTCCACTCCTGAAAAAGTTTACTACAGAGTGCATGAACCGTTTGGCCCCAGATGGACTAGAGCTTGGATGAAGCATTTGAAGAGATAATCGGACAGTTGACCTATGCCCCTGTGTTGGCCTATGCAGACCCCAGCAAGCCATATGTGTGGCACAGAGATGTTAGTCTCAGTGGTTTGGGAGCAGTGTTATATCAAGAACACCCACTCCTGCCAATAGTTTATGCCAGTCGCAGTTTGTCGCCATTAGAAACAAACTATCTGGTCCACAAGCTGGAGTTTTTAGCCCTCAAATGGGCAACTGTTGATCAGTTCTACGACTACCTGTACGAGGCCCATATCACAGTCCACAGTGATAACAACCCCTCACCTATATTGCAAGCAACAGCAAAATTGGATGCCACAGGCCATCGCTGGTTGTCAGCCTTTCAGACATACAATCACTGTGTGATTGTTACCCAGGAAAACACTGCACGCTGACTTGTTATCCAGAAGACCCTATCCAGGGTTAGTGGTGCCAGAATGGATCTGAATCCCAGAAACTGCATTTCAAGCTTTGTACAAAGATATCACCCGGAAGAATTGGAAAACTACAGTGAACTACCTCACCTGGATGGACAGCTTGGCTTCCAGTCAGACTGCATATATGTGTGTAGTATATTGCAATGTTGTGTCCCCTAGTAAACCCACTTTGCTACAAATGAGTCCTCAAGACTAAAGAAAAGAGCAAATGGAGGACCCTCAGTTCAAGATATTGTCAACCTCTCCAATGAGGGGACACTCAGAATTTATAAAAGTAAATCATCCTACACCTCCCTGCTACTGAGAAAGTGGAAGAAATTGAAAGTACTTGATGGCATGATTTACTGGAGAACCACAAAGAAAAAAAATCTAAAACAGTTGTTACTGCCAGTGAAGTTATGAAAATGGCTCTCAAAGCCCTGCAGGATGAGTTGGGACATTTGGGGTTATACAGAACGTTGGACCAAGTTAGAAGGAGGTTGTATTGATGCCAGATGAGTACAGAGGTGGAGAACTTTTGCAAACAGTATATGAGGTGCATCCAGTGGAAAACACTTCCCACCCGAGCTGCCCCTTTGGTGAACATTACCACAAGGGCTCCCATAGACTTAGACGCATAGAAACATAGATTTTGATGGCAAATAAGGACCGCCTGACCCACCTAGTCTGATCATTTCCCTACCTACTTAAACTCCAGATCCTAAATGATCAGCAGCTTACCCTCTCTTTCCTATCACTAGGGTTGTCTTCTGTCTATCCCATGCATTCTTGAACTCACCAATCATTTTAGCCTCTATGACCTCCTGTTCCATGCATTCACCACCCTTTCTGTAAAAAAATACTTCCTCATGTTACCCTGAGTCTCCCCCCAGCCTCATATTGTGACTCCTTATTCTTGTACATCTTTTTTTATGAAATATGCTGCTCTCCTGGACCTTGTTGATTCCCCTGAGGTACTTGAATGTCTCTATCCTATCCCCCTCTCCATCCATTCCTAAAGGGTATACATATTGAGATCTTTCAGTCTTTCCTCATATGTTTTCTGGTGCATTCTTTCACCATTTTTGTTGCTTCTTCTCTGGACCACCTCTTCTGTCAATGTCCTCCAGAGATGCGTCTCCAGAACTGAACACAGTATTCCAGATGTGGCCTGACCAATTGCCTGTACAGTGGCATCACTACCTTCTGTTTTCTACTGGTGATGCCCTCCCTATGTACCCCAGCATCCCTCCAGCCCCCCGCCTTTTCACATTGCTTGACCATCTTCAGGTTGTCTGTTATGTTTACCCCAGGTCCCTTTCTAGTTTTGTTGTTGTTAGTATCTCCTCCCCATTTTGTATTCCTCTCCAGGATTCCTGTGGCCCAAGTGCATGACTTTGCACTTTTTGTATTAATTATGCTGCCACCTCTTGAACACTCTCCAATTTGCCTAGGTCTTTCTCATTTTTCCACCCCATCTGGAGTGTTCTACCTATTTCGGATCTTGGTGTCATACGCAAAGAGGCTTACCTTCCCTTCTAGCCCCTCCGCAATGTCACTAATGAAGACATTGAAGATGACTGGCCCCAGAACCAAGCCTTGTGGCACCCCACTTGTCACCCCACTTCTCCTGGGATTGAACTCCATTTACCACCACCCTCTGTGTCCTGTTGCTCAGCCAATTTCAGACCCAGTGTACCACCTTGGGACCTACTCCCAGACTGCGCAACTTGTTTACTAGCCTCCTATGTGGGACGGTGTCAAATGCCTTGCTAAAATCTAGGTAGGCCACATCCACCGCCCCTCCCTGATCCACCAGCCTGGTTACCCAGTCAAAAAAATCTATCATATTTGTTTGACAAGATCTCCCTGCTGTGAATCCATGTTGCCTCGGGTTAACTTGGTTGACATGGTTTCCTCGACTTTTTGAGCCTGGAACCAGACACAAAGAACACTGCCAACATCCTGGTTGTGGCAGATTACTACCCTGGTATGCCTACACTTTCCTGCAAAAGACTAAAAGGCCACAACCATAGCTAAGATTCTGATTGAAAGGTGCTTTGTTCACGTTGGACTGCCCAAGAGAATTTATTCTGACCGGGGTCAGGATTTTGAAAGTTGACAGATCAAAGAGTTGTCATCGCTCTGGGAAAGTAGGAAGTCCCAAACCACTCCCTACTACCCCTAAATGACCCACAACTAGAAAGATTCAATAGGGCTTTGTTAAATATGTTGGACACAAGGGACCCTCACAAAAAAATCTAACTGGAGTCAACTAGTGAGCATGCTCACTCATGCATACAACTGCACGTGCAGTAACGCCACAGGGCAATCCCTGTATCTCCTTATGTTCGGAAGGAAGGCCAGGCTTCCAGTAGACCTTGCATTTGGAGTGTCATCTGATGGGGGCAATTTACAGATTTATATCAAATATGTTCAGAGACTAAACAGCAGTTGGATGATGCCTACAGGCTGGCTGCAGCATTGTCTACCAAGAGAAATTTGGCAAACAAAACCCAAAATGGCAAACATGTTAGAGCTCATGAGTTACTCCCTGGAGACAGTCTTGGTTCAGAACTTGGGGTTACCTGGAAAGCAGAAAATTGCAGATTAGTGGGCAACATCATGTGGATTTGCCAGTGTACATAGTTTGCTCAGAAGGAGATCCTCAGAGAAGTAAGACTTTGCATCACAACCATTTGCTCCCCATTGGACAATTAGATGTGCTACATCTGGACAATGGACCAGTACTTCCCCAGAAAATGAAAATGAAGGGTTCTCATGGACATCAAAGTAAATCTAGCCTGTTTTTCCCCAACCTAGACAACTGGCCACTTGGGCCTCCCAAAGGGCCTTTGTTTGAACCAGCACCCAATGCAATAGATTCGTCTGATGAAGAAGAAAACCTTGTTAGGTATTATTCCACTGTGAACATCCCCATCTGTTATATGCTTCTGATGACTGGTGGAGGCCAAATACTCCATCCCAATAGTTAAACCCAGAAGCAGAACCTTTTGAATTCATAGTTGAACTACAGCATGTGGAAGGTCCTGTAGACTCTGACCCAGAGCCACACTTGGTACTTGAACCAGCTCTTTCTGAAGAATCTCATTCACTACCCAGAGAGGATGGGGGTACACCCTCAGTTGCCTAGGAACCAGAAGTTCCATTACAACATTCAGAAAAGTTTATACAACCTCTTTTTGAAGCTCAGTTATGACACCCTGGTGCTCCCACTGACCTGCCTCTTTATGTGGTCCACCATGGAATCCTATATCACTCCTGAATCCCTGCCCGATATCGTGTTCCAATAGCCCTGGGGTGTATTGTGGGGTGCTGTGTGTTAGGAATGTTGGCCAAACAGGAACCAATTGTCTATGTAAAATGCTGGTGGAACTATTGTTAACTCTGTTGCTATTCTTACGTTGCTATGGAATCTGGAAATAACCTAGCTAGGAAGCATTTGTCAGGTAGAACTGTTAGGCATTGTTGTGGCCTGGTTTATGTCTTTCAAATATGCACTGGATGGAACTTGTGGAATTGCCAGGACAATTCATGACACAGGGGAGAATATAACAAGGGGGGGGCTTACCTGTACTGCCGCTGCCACCCTCCCAAGGTCTTGCTTTGCTGCCAACTGTCCCTTGCTTCACTGCATGTATGAAGCAGAGACAGCTGGGTAGCTACATCATTCTGCACCTCCTGCACCCGTAGTTTCAGTAGCTGCAGCCGTGTTACATGTCCTGCTTCCCTAGGGAGACACAGGTGAGCATGCGCTCATGGAATGAGCCAGGTGCTGAACTAACACAACAGCGATAACTAAAAGAACCACAGCAGCACTCAAAGGAACAGTATAAATGTCCCTGACGAAGTGTCACGCCTTAGTTGTGAAGCACTGGGTTAGTGCTATAGTATGGTTCTATTTGCACTGGATGGCTTGACTTATGTTATTTTTACATTTATACTGCTCCTCTGAGTGCTGCCTGTGATTCTTCTAGTTATCCCGGTTCCCTGAGGCTGGCATAGGGAGAGAGAAAGAGAGAGAGACCAGGATGGCTGTGTCTTTTGTGGCACATCCTGCACCCACCTCAAAGAAGCTGCTACAAGAATGGGAGCATGTGCTACAGGGGCTGCTCCCCAGCATGCCCAGCCCCTACCATCCCAGCATGCCTGACCGTGGAACTGATGATTATCTGACTGCCACAACCCAACCGAATAGTAGCCCAAGAGGGCAGCTATAATACCTGAGTACAAACATAAAAAAAGGGGGAAAATAAAACAAATAGGGGACTTTGAGCTCAGAACCTAATTGGAGCATGGTGGGGGTTACCTTGATAACCCCTGACTCTGACAGCCACCCACTCATAGAAATAGGAAGCCCACGGACAGAAGCAGGGGATTATGGGGAGGATGATGTAATTGCATCCTACCACATGGACTGGTGGGATTGAGAAACCAATCAAAGGAAAGAAAGATTGATAAACAGCCCTTCATACACAATGAGACACTGAATGAAGGGAGAGAGGTTGCTAGGCTCTCAAAGAGTTGGGACCAGTCAGAGAGGGATACTGAGGTGTTCATTCCTGTTGCTGCTGAGATCAGGTAGGCCCAGCTTCCCTACAGTAGGGGTAAGACTAACCATACAGGTTCTCCCACATGGACTGGCACAATTGAGGAACCAATCAAAGGGAAGAAGGACTGATGGACAGCCCTACCTGCTCAATGGGACACTGAATGGAGGGAGAGAGGTTGCTGGGCTCTCACAGAGCTGTGAGTAGTCAGAGAGGGATACGGAGATGCTCATTCCTGTTGCTGCTGAGATCATACAGGCCTAGCTAGGCCAAAGATCCTGCAAACCCTTTCACTGTGAGCTTTTCCTGAGTTTCCAGACAAGCCCTGGGGAAGAAATTGCTGAGAGTGTGAGCCTGTGGGCTATTGCTGTATACTGAAGTGGCTGAGCTGTGTCGTGAGGAGACAAAGATCTGTATCCTTTCCAGGCTGCTTTTGGAGCCAGATAAGGTCCTGTTAGCCCTTATCCCATGAGGTAGATTGGGAACAGGGAGCAACAGGGCATGTGCCTGAGTATGGGTATACTTGAGCTATAGGGGAGTCAGACCATGGAGTCACCCTGGGTCTGGGCTATAGGGAACCAGAAAGCTGTTGCATAGTTCTCCTGTGTACAGAGAGTTGAGCCAGAAGGCTGTGCTGCTGCAGAACATTTGAGAGAGTCCATAGCTCCTGATGGTTTGTCTATTCTGCTGCTGCGTGCTGTTGCCTGCCTCATCTGGACTGCTGCACCCATGGGTCACATGAGTGCTGACGTTGCTGGCTTGGGTTTGGTCTTTGTACTTCCCCAACTTTGGATTACAATTGTGGGTTTCAAGCTTTCTCATTTGGAATTTTAAGTTCTCAGCATTGTGCTAGCACACTAAGGCCCATGGGGGGAAGGGGGTTAAATTGTGAGCTTGCTAACTTTCATCAAGTGCACTACTGAATGAACCCAGGCAATGTAGCTACCAGGCCTACACCAGGACTCTAGTGTAATTCTTGGATACCAAAGTAATTTTAGTATTGAGGTCATACTTGAAACTGTATTTCTATTATTGGTACCTGTAGAAAGAGTTTACTACACCCCTCTTGTAGTGTCCCTTACTTGGGCGGGTGCATCCCCAAACTGTGGGGTTTGAGAGGGTGTTAGTGACCCACCTTACTGAGGCGCTTAGGGTATATTGACATAGGGTGGGAGTGCTTAAGGTGACTTGTAATTGCTTAACTTTTTCTTTTTCCCCAGCTGCCAGGCCTGTGTTCTCAAATAAAAGCACTGTTAACTGATTGAATTTGACTCCTGTATGTGCACTCAATTTGTAAGATCTGATCAAAGTGTTTATTGGTGAAGGTAATAACTGTTTTGTGGTCTCCAGGGGTGGTCCAGTCCACTGTAGGTGGGTAGGTACTGCCTCACAGAGGGTGGTATTGCACACAACATCTAGCTCACTTATTCTCTCTGGGTGAAGGCACTGTGCTACTTATTACCTGTTCTGGGATGAACACCCCTATCGCAGGAGAAATAATGAACCCAAATCCCTCAACCAGGTGTGCCTTGTGCAGTCAGCAGGCAGGGCTGTGAATCCAGACACAGTGTCCCGTGGGTCACATGCATTTATATAATAAACATAAATGCAGTTTTCTAGCATTTGAAAATTGTAAACAACAACAGACCCAAATGATCTGATAGACAGTGCAGCTGTGCAAGGGTACAGGTATCTTTCTCCATTTCTTTATTCGTCAAGGCCACTGGATTAGGTTGCAGCTGCAAGGGCCTCAGAAATGTCCACCCACTCTCTAGCAGCTGTAAACTCTATAAAAGGTAACCATCTATCTTTTTTTTGTCTTGTTGTTGCCTTCATAATGCTGTAGGCCTTCCCATCTCTTGCATGTCTTTGCAGTTTTGATCCAACTCTCTAAGGTGGAAGGGGTTGCCAGAAGCTTATGTTGGATAATTGTTTTAGTGGCTAACACCAAAGTACCCTGTGTGATAAGGTGTGGGAATGAATAACTCAGACACTGATATATAAGGTCTAAAACACATTAAAGTGTGTATAACTTATTGCGAGTATAGAACGGAACACAAATTTTAAAAAAACGATCAAGCAATGGTCACAGAGTGGAATACTACATTTGCTCAGCTTTCCACTATGTTCTGTGTCTGACAGAGATGCTTCAGGTACAATCTCCCAAGCTGAACTGAACTCAGTGGAAGAAAAAATCCTTTTTCGGTAAACAGGTCACATGATCCGCCCCAATCTAATACAAAAATAAATTCTGCTCTAATACAAACAGAAATGAGAGATCAAAGTGTCAGGACTTTTGTGCATATCAGTTTGTCACTTTTGTAATTTTATTCACAAATAAGAAAATACTGTTTGAATACATGACTCCTCCTACTTCCTGGTGTGGACACATGCCACACCTTAAAAGTAACCTCAAGTTAGGTGGCAGCTGGCTCCCCTGAGGAATCAGTCCACTTAACAGGGTCTACAGGTCTGAACATGTCCCCAGGCATGCACTGCAAATAAAGTAATATATCCAGAATGATTGTACCTGCACATACGGGAAGGCACACAGGCAGGTGCCGCAGAGTGTTTTGGCAACTAGGCAGGGAGGTAAACAGAAAAATAAAGAGGGGACAGTGCAAAGGGAAAGAGGTAAAGAGGTACTTCAGTGGGTGGCCAAATCCACACGAGCAGAAAATGAATTACAGTACAGACAAAAAGGCAAGTAAAGGAATGCTACTGCAGTAGTCTTACAGAGGGAGGAAGAAAAACTCTCAAGTTGCCAACACTGCAAAAAGGGGGGGGGGCTCCTGCTAACCCAATCACACCCTGCCACATGGCTGGGTGAGGGTGTCACTAGACATCAGACTACTGTTGTACTGGGCTAGGTGACAGGGGGTGCCACTAGACACTGGACACTGGAAGTACACACCATGGGGCTGGCTAGAAGGGTGCCACTAGATATCACAGTACCTGACACAGAGCTTGGTGAGGGATGAGGTGCTACTAGACACCAGGGTACTTTGACACTGGAAAGGGTAAGTGGTGCTACTAGACACCAGGGTGACTTGGCAGTTGGAAGGGTGAGAGAGAGAAGGTGCCACTCATACAGTGGGAGTACATGGCATGGGACTCGGTGAAAGGGGTGCCACTAGACACCACAGTATACTACCACAGGGCTGGGTGAGAGGTGCCACTAAACACCAAGGTACCTTGGGACTCGGATGGGTAAGAGGTACCACTAGACACCAGGGTATCTTATCACTGGGCTGGGTGACGGGACACCCACTAGACACAGGAGCACATGGCATAGGGCTGGGTGAGAGGGGCACACCTAGACATTACAATACCTTGACACAGGGCTACATGAGGGGTGCCAAAAGACACCAGGGTATCTTGGCAATAGGAAGGGTGACAGAGGGGTGTCATTACACACTGGGAGTACATGGCACAGGGCTAGGTGGGATGAGTGCTACTAGATACCGCAGTACCCTGGCTCTTGGCTTGGTGAGGGGTGCCACTAAAAAACAACCAGGGTACCATGGTACTGAACTATGTAAGAGGTGCCACTAGATACCAGGATACCTTAGCACTGGGCTGGCTGAGGGGTGCCACTAGATACCAGGGTACTTTGTCACAGGGCTGGGTTAGGGGTGCCACTTGACACCAGGTACTTTGGCAATGTGCTGGACAAGAGATGGGGTAGCACTACATACTGTGAGTACTTTGCATGGGGTTGGGTGAGACGGGATTCCACTAGACAATACAGCACCTTGGCACTTGGCGGGGTGAGGGTGCCACTAGACACATGGGTGCGCGCTGGCAATATGAGCTAGGTGAGGGTGCCACTAGACACAAGGGTACCATCACAAAGGGAAGGAAGAGCCATGCCACTCGACAACAAGGTACTTTTGCCAAAGGATCGTGTGAGGGGTGCCACTAGACACAAGGGTACTTTGGCACTGGGAAGGGTGAGGAAGGGAGTGCTACTACACATTGGGAGTACATGGAATGGGGCTGAGTGAGTGGGGTGCTACTAGACATGAGAATACCTTTATACTGGGCTGGTGAGAGAGGGGTGCCAGTAAACACTGGGAATACATTGCATGGAGTTGGGTGAGAGGTGGTGCCCTAGATATCACAGTACCTTGATACAGGGCTGGGTGAGAGCTGCCACTAGACAACAGGGTACCTTGACACAGGGAAGGGAGTAAGGGTGCCACTAGACACCAGAATACCTTGGCGCTTGAAGGGTGCGAGGGGGGCCACTCACACACTGGTAGTACATGGCATGGGGCTGGGTGAAAGGGGTACCACTAGACATCAGGGTACCTTGGCAGCTGGGAGGGTGAAAGGAGATTGCCACTATGCATTGGGAGTGCATAGCAATGGGTTGGGCAAGAGTGGGTGCCACTAGACACCACAGTACCTTGGCACTGGGATAGGTGAGGGTTCCCACTAGACACCAGGAAACCTTGACACAGGAAAGGGTAAGGGGTACTACTAGACATAAAGGTACCTTGGCACTGGACTGGGTGAGGGGTGCCACTAGACACCAGGTTGCCATGGCACTGGGTAAGATGAGAGGGGGTGCCATTACACCTTGGTAGTACATGGCATAGAGCTGGGTGAGGGGACACCAATAGACACCACAGTACCTTGGTACTGGGCTGGGTGAGAGCGCTGCCATTAGACACTAGGGTACTTTGGCAGGGGACTGGATGAGGGGTGCCACTAGACACCAGGGTACCTTGGCACTGGACTGGGTTAGGGGTGCCAGTAGACACTAGGTTACCATGGCACTAGGCTAGACGAGAGGGGGTGCCATCACACCCTGGTAATACATGGTATGTGGCTGGGTGAGAGTGGTGCCTCTAGACACCACAGAACCTTGGCACAAGACTGGGTGAGAGGGCTGCCACTAGACACTAGGGTACCATGGCACTTGGCTGGATCAGGGGTACTACTAGACACCAGGGTACCTTGATACACAGCTGGGTGAGGGCTACCACTAGTCATTAGGGTACCATGGCACTGGACTGGCTGATGAGTGCCACCAGACACCAGGGTACCTTCATACTGGGTTGGGTGAGAGGGGGTGCCACTAGACACCAGGGTACCTTGACACACGGATGCATGAGGGTACCACTAGACACCAGGGTACCTTGACACATGGCTGTGTGAGGGTACACTAGACACCGGAGTACCTTGGCACTGGGCTGGGTGAGAGGGGTGCCACTAAACACCAAGGTGCCTTCACACATGACTGGTTGAAGGTTGCCACTAGACACCAGAGTACCTTTGCACTGGACTAGATGGAGAGGGTGGCAGTAGGCAGGTGGCAGTATATGGCATGGGCTGGGTGAGAGGAGGTGCCACTATACATTGCAGTACCTTGACACAGGGCTGGGTGATGGGTGCCACTAGACACCAGTTTATCTTGACACAAGGAAGAATAAGGGGTGTCAGTAGACACCAGGGTACCATGGCAATGGGCTAGATAAGAGGGGTGCCACTACATCCTGGTAGTACATGGCATGGGGCTGGGTGAGAGGGGTGCCTCTAGACACCACAGTATCTTGGCACTGTGCTGGGTGAAAGGGGTGCCACTAGACACTAGGGTATCTTGGCATTGGCCTGGATGAGGGGTGCCACTAGACACCTGAGTACCTTGGCCCATGCCATGTACTCCCATTGTGTAGTGACACCCCTCTCTCACCCTTCCAGTGCCAAGGTACCCTGTTATCTAGTGGCACCCCTCCCAGCTCCATGGTAGGGTACCACAAAATGAAGGTTCATAGCAGACATTTATCACTTAAAGAGCCACCGATGCCTTGAGAACAACTTTGAAAAACATAATATTTGGACACAAAAGTAGCTTATATTTCTCATTAGCTCTGCATTTCTTATTCCTGTTATGTATTACTGAGGTCATATGCATGAAAACAGGGCTCGGTGCTGTCCCCCATGTTGTTTGCAGTGTACATGCTGCCATTGGGGGACATTATAAGATGGTATGGGTTGAGTTTTCACTGCTATGCAGATGAATCTCAACTATACATGAATTTTGTGCCCTAACAGGAGTTAGACACTGTCTTGATGTTTAACAACTGCCTATCGGAAATACAGGACTGGATGAGTGCTTGCTGGCTGAGGATAAACTCGGGAAAAACTGAGGTATTGGTAGTGGACCCTGATCGTAGGATGACTGGGACATGGGTGGGAAAACCCTCAGGTTTATACCTTGGAAGAGCCCCACTAAATGCCTCAGGCCAGATGCATAACCTGGGCGTGATATTTGATGAACGCGTGACCCTGAAGCTCAGGTGTTGGCCGTGGTCAAATCTTCCTTTTATCATCTAAGGAATATCGCTAGGGTGAAGCACCTGGTCCTGTCCGAAGATCTTCCCGCCTTGGTCCATACCTTTGTCACCACTTGTTTTGATTACTGCAATGCCCTCTACCTGGGGCTACTGGGGGTGGGTATCCACCGATTGCAGCTAGTGCAGAACGTGATGGTCAGGTTGTTAACTGGAACCCCTAGATCCATCCACATAACATCCATGCTGCGTGAACCGCACTGGCTGCCGATACAGTGGTAGATCACCTTCAAGGTCACATTGCTGACCTATAGCAGGGCCCTGGTGTTCTCGGCGCAGAATTTTCTTGATTTCTGCGGGAGGCCTTGACTTCTGCGGCAGCATTTTCTGATTTCTGCGGCATGATTTATTCATTTCTCTGGCAGACTGCAGTCCTGTCATTAGCTAAATATGATGTGATGTCATCAATGACATCATATGCTGAGCATGGGAGGGCTTCAGGATAAACGAGGTGGGAAAGAAAGCCTGACACTATGGAAAAACAGTATATTTATATGAAAATTCACCAAAAACAATGAATTCTGCGGCACTATATATATTCTGCGGCATGATGCAAATTCTGCAGCAAATTCTGTAACCGCAGAACCGCAGAATTCCAGGGTCCTTGCCTATAAGGCTCTACATGACCAGGGAACCCAGTACCTGCAAGATCTCCTGTCCTCTTACTGTCTCACCTGCCCACTCTGATCCTCTGATGAGGGATTGCTAGAGATTCCCAGGGTATGCCTGAAAACTTCAGGAGGAAGATCATTTGCCTTTATGGTTCCTACCCTGTGGAATTCTCTACCTCATTGGATACGAGGTAGCCTGACCATTGAGGGCTTTAAAACCTCACTTAAGGCCTACTTGTTTTAACAGGCCTTTGAAGGGTCTTGGTAAAATTGATGTCAAAAACACTGTAAGATTGTATATATTTATTGTTTCAGTGTATTTTAAGAGGTTGTTATATTGTTTTATTTATGTTGTTAAGGCTCCCTGAGCTCTGGAAGGGCGCCTAATACAAATAAAGTTTTTACTTACTTACTTACTTACCAGCTCCTACCGCTTCCTTCCAACCTGATGTCATAATACTCTGCTTGTGACATCACACCTGGGCACCTTGGCAGTTGGAAGGTGAAAGAGGGGTGCCACTACACACTGGGAGTACATGAAATGGGACCTGGGAGATGGGGTGCTACTAGACACCATGGTACCCTACCACGGGGCTGGGAGAGGGGTGCCACTCGACACCAGGGTACCTTGGTACTGGAAGGATGAGAGAGGGGTGTCACTACACAATGGGAGTACATGGCATGGGGCTGGGTAAGAAAGGAATGCCACTAGACACCACAGTACCTTGGCATTTGGCTGGGTGAGGGGTGCCACTGGACACCAGGGTACTTTGTTAGTAGGCTAGGAAAGTGGTGCCACTAGACACCAGGGTACCTTGGCACTGTGCTGGGTGAAAGGTGCCACTAGACACCAGGGCATTTTGACAGAGGGCTGGGTGAGAGTGGATGCCACTGTAACTTGGCGCTGCGCTGGGGGAGAGGGGTGCCACTAGACCCTAAGGTGTCTTAACACAGGAAAGGGTGAGGGATGCTTCAAGATACCAGGGTACCTTGGCACTATGAAGGGTGAGGTTGGGGTGCCACTACACACTGGGAGTACATGGCATGGGGCTAGGTGAGAGGGAGTGCCACTAGACACCACAGTACCTTGGCACTTGGCTGGGTGAGGGGTGCCACTAGACACCAGGGTGCTTTGGCACTGGACTTGGTGAAAGATGCCACTAGACACCAGAGTATCTTGGCACTGCACTGGGGAACAGCATCACTACACACCAGCTTAGCAACTTGGTACTGGAGTGGATGACAGGGGGTGCAACTACATGCCAGGGTACCTTGGCACTGGGCTGGGTGAAAGGGGGTTCCACTGGGCTAGGTGAGGGTTGCCACTAGATACCAGAAAGCCTTGACACGGGGAAGGGTGAGGGGTGCCACTAGACATCAGGGTACTGTGGCAGTGGACTGGATGAGATGTGGTGCCACTAGACACCACTGTACATTGCCATGGGAGGGGTGCCACTAAACACCAGGGTACCTTAGCACAGTGCTGGGTGAGGGGTGCCACTAGGCACCAGGGCATTTTGACAGAGGGCTGTGTGACTGCAAGTGTCACTAGACACCAGGGCATCTTGGCACTGAGCTGGGGGAGAGGGGGTGCCACTAGACCCCAAGGTACCTTGACACAGGAAAGGGTGAGGGGTGCCTCTAGACACCTGGGTACCTTGGCACAATGAAGGGTGAGGTTGCGGTGCTACTACACACTAAGAGTACATGTAATGGGGCTAGGTGAGAGGATGTGTCACTAGACACCACAGTTCCTTGGAAACTGGCTGGGTGAGAGGTGCCACTAGACACCAAGGTAACTTGGCACTGTGCTAGGTGAGGGGTGCCACTAGAAACCAGGGTACATTGCCACAGGGCAGGGTGAGGGGTGCCACTAGACACCAGGGTATGTTGACACTGGACTGGGGAGCAGTGCCACTACACACCAGGTTAATACCTTGGCACTGGACTGGGTGAGAGGGGATGCCACTGCACACCATGGTACCTTGGCACTGGGCCAGGTGAGAGGGGTTCCACTAGACACCAGGGTACCTTGGCAGTGGACTGAGGGGGTATCAATAGACACTAGGGTACCTTGGCACTGGGCTGAGGAGGTACCAATAGATACTAGGGTATTCTGGCAATGGGCTGAGTGAGAGGGATATCACTAGACTCTAGGGTACCTTGACACAAGGAAGGGTGGGATTGAGAGAGGGTGCCACAACACATTGGGGTACATGGCTGGACAAGACAGTGCCACTAAACACCAGGGTACCTTGGTACTGGGATGGATGAGGAGGGATGCCACTACACACTGGCAGTACCTGGCATATGGCTATTATTTTCCTGGAATGAGCTGCCCTGCAACAACTTTAGAACTTTATGCTAATTATGGAATTTGGAATTAAATTCAAACTCTGCTGTGTGGTGACTCTCACCCCTGCACTGTAATGTCAGATATGTTTCTATGTCTAGGGTGAGCAGTGACTACTAAAATTAGTTAAATGGCAATCACAAATTTTTAAAATGTCTATGCTGTGATCACTAAAAGTAGCTAAATGGCAACCACAAATTCTTAACATTTTTATCCAAAAACAAACAAACAATTGTTTACATTTGTTAAAACAAGGCAGAACCAGCTCTATCAAGCTGAATACAGGAGCACATTGGATAATGCTAGAGAATTCCTGGATAGCCTCACACTCCCCCAGCTCTCATAGGAACAAAGAAATCAGCTTGGAGAAGAGGTAACAAAGGACGAAATCTGGCTGGTGATACGGGCACTAAAGAAAGGGAAGGCTAGTGGACAGGACGGTTTCCCTGTGGAATAGTATAAAGTTATGCAGGAGAAGCTGGTAGACTCACTGTGGGAGGTGTTTCTGGAGGTTCAGGGAGAGGGGGCACTTCCAGCTACCTGCTATCAAGCTGTTATTCGTGTAGTGCCAAAGCCAAGGAAGAACCCCTTAGAGTGTTCCTCCTATCACCCGATCTCATTACTAAATTGTGATGTCAAGATCTTGGTGAAGGTCCTGGTGTGATGCCTGGATCAGCTCCTCCTGAGATTGGTCCACCCGTTCCAGACTGGCTTTGTTTGAAGTTGACTTTCTTGCCATAATATGTGCAAACTTTTAAATGTTATTTGGGAGATCCTCGGTGACATGGTGGCACTGTGGTGCTGTTCCGGGATGCCGAGAAGGCATTTAATTGGATAGAGTGGGAATATTTGATGGAAGTCCTGTGCCAGTTTGGTCTGGGGGACGACTTTGTGGGGATGATCTGGGCATTACACAAGTCTCCTGTGGCACGTGTGTTGGTTAATGGATCCTGAATGGATGAGTTCCCCCTCTTCAGGGGAACGTATCAGGGATGCCCCCTCTCCCCACTCCTTTTTGCTCTGGCTATAGAACCTCTGGCTGTGAGCATTCAAGATAACCCAGGGATTGTGAGTGTTGAGGTGAGATCTGGCTGGGCCCACAAGGTCATTCTATATATGGATGATATGTTATTATATGTTTCATAGTTAAGTGGGTCGGTGCCATCCTCCTTGATCTAACTGCCAGGTTTGTGGAGTTTTCTTGGTATAAAATTAATTTGACTAAGTCAGAATTGTTGCTTTTGGGGAGGGATGGAAATGGAGGTCGGGATAGTACTTAGGGTTTGAGAAAGGTTTCCACTTCATTTAAATTCTTAGGTATAAACGTGGGAAAATACATCAGCTCCCTATATCACTTCAATTATACAGCACTCATCAGGAAGGTAGAAGAGGACTTGCACAGATGAAGGGCTTTGCCAATCTCCTGGCTAGGGTGAATTAACCTCCTAAAAATGAGTGTCCTACCCAGGATCCTGTATATAATGCAAATGTTGCATGTAGGCCTCAGCAGGATTGATATTAGACAATTAGAGAGAGCATTCTCTGATTTTAGCGTGGCAGGGTAAGTGGCCCCGCATCAGTCTGCAGTGACTTAAAATGGATATTTCTCCTAGGTCTTGTTCCCCTGAACTTCTCGGTTCTTAAAAATTATTTCCTTGCCACACAGTATCGGTATATCCAGGACTGGGTAAATCGACAAAAGGAGGTGGGTTTAATAGATTTAGAAGAGGGAATGCCCTGGGAGATTGTCTGCCTACTTAGCATGGAAAGGATGACAGGTGTATAGTGGTCTAGATCAGGCTAACCTCTGGTGGTTTTGGTATTGGAAAACTGGGACCAGATCTGTCGACAGATAGGGTGCAGAATGAAGAAACACTATTAATGCCTGTTGCTGGTAACCTTTCTTCATCTCCTGCCTGACAGATGGGGTAGGGTTAAGCTCGGGAGAGTCAAGGTATTAAATGTGTGGGAAACCTGTACACTGGGGAGAATCTGTGCTCTTTTGAAGAACTACAGAATAGTATACATATATGAAATACACATTTGTTTTCGTTTTCTGTAACTTAGAGCTTACATAAGGAGCTTGGGCAGAGACTCACCCTCTAGCTCATCTCTGGTGCAAGTGGAACACCAGGTATATTTGGCTAGAAGAGATGTGAAGGGTCCTATAGGGAAAGCTGCATATCAGGCCATGCAATTCTTTCCTGACCTCACGTACAAGATTAAACTTCAGTGAGAACCTGACCTAGGGAGAAATATTCAGGAGGAGGACTGGCGTATGATTCTGCACCTCCATAGGGCACTTTCTGTAACAAATATAAGGAGTCTTTTATAAGTTTATACATAGACTCTATTGTTCCCCTTCCGTGGTTCATAAATTCAATCCTGCATTCTCACCAATATATGGGAGGTGTGAGCAGGACTTGGTTTCTTACTTTCATTCTTTTTGGTCTTGCCCTGTCTTGCAGAAGTTTTGGGAAAATGTTGCACAGGAGATAGGAACCATGATGGGGAAGGTACTCCCACTTGACCCTCTTTTGCTCCTGTTTGGCATAGAGGATTTGAGACCTAAGGGCTGGGGCCTGCTGTCGAGATGGGCCTGAGTACTATTAGCGCTTGCAAGAGACTGTATTTTAAATACATGGGTTTCTAGTGTTACACCCACAATGCAGCACTGGCGTACCATGGCTTTACAGACCCTGGCCCTTGAGCATCTATCTTACTTAATTAAGGACAAAGGCGAGAGATTTATACAGATATGGGACCATTTTATCTCTTCATTAACACCTGGTGAAGCATAGATCCTAGAGAGGGCTTACAATACAGTAATAAGTGCAGGTATATATCAAAAGAGAATACCCCCCTTTTTTTTAATTTATCAGTATAAGTTTACTGTTCGACTTTAAAATAAGTCTTTAAAAAAGCCTGAGTAAAATATAATAATTTACCTCACCATATATCATAAATACAAAAATAAGAACAAACAAGCATAAAAATAGAAATCCACACATTATGTGATCTCATTAAGTTTATACAGACAAAATATCCTTCACCATGAGGTTTAAGTAATTATAGAGAACATCTTAGCAGCAATTCAAGATTAATATGTATCACTATTGTATACACATCTTTAATTACTTATTAAAATCCCTTAGAGGCTAGCAATTTACACACTAATAGCATTAGACTGAATATGCTTTTTTTCTCCTAACTATAATATTACAGAATCATGCTATTGCCTCAAGGTGTCTTGAGTTGAATGTTTTTAATAAATTATTCTGTTGATATCGTGGCTCCATATCTAAAGTCTTTAAGATATCCCCATAAGAACTGCTTTCTCTCAAAATTATATCTGGGACAAAAAAGAAGTAGGTGGATTGGGTTGTCTTCCTCTAGAGTACAAGCGCACATTCCAGAATTAGAAATACCATATTGTAACCTTAAATGTTGACTGTCTACATACCCAAATCTAAATTCAGTATAAGATTTTCGATGTACGGGTTTTTTTAATTTATTTAGGTATTTTTCCATTCCAATATATCTCTTGGTATTATCTACAAGCCAATGACTTAATTTATAAATCTTCACCCCACTAATTTCTTTTTGGATATTGACATCTTTAATTCTAATTTTGATCTTATTCTGCATCTCCATTAAAAGAGTAGTACGTATTTCCAATAAACATTCCAACAACCCGTATGGTTTTATAATCTTTTCTAAAATGTGCAAACTCGGGAAGAAAAATCCAGCTCCCCAAAGTCAAAGTTTCTTCGAGACATGTTCTCAGCAATCTCTTATCTATCTTGCTATAAATTTTAATCCAGTATGTGGCTAGCCTAGAGTCCACATTGCATTTTATTGTAGTTAGTCCTAATTCTAATCTGACCAGGCCCGAAGCAACACTTTTTGGTAACCCCAACATTTTATAAATTTTGTTCATTGCCAACTCTAAAAAATCTAAACTTCCTTGTCCCCAAATTTCAGCCCCGTAAAGGATTTGACTTTTAATTTTTACATTAAGTACCCTAATAGTGCCCATAACAGATTGCCCCCATACTTAAAAGATAACTTCTCTATTATTGAGGCAAGTCTGTTTATTCTATTGGCTGTTGAATGACTATGCTCTTGCCAATTTAAATTATATGCAAATTCAATCCCTAAATATGTGAAACTTTCCACATACTCTATAGTATGATTATCACATTTTAAAATTGTTGTCCTTCCATTTTTAACCCTTTGGTGATTGACTATCATATATTTAGTTTTGCTAAAATTGATCTCCAGACTTGCCTTAGAACACTCCTTATAAAATTTATTTATACTTCTACTGATTCCCAAGTAACTTGTTACAATCAATACAACATCGTCTGCGTAAGCCAGGAAGGGGCACCATCCAGAACCTAATCTAGGCATATGCAGCTCTGAGTCATTCAATATTTCTAAAACTGTATTTAAAAATATATTAAACAATACTGGAGAGAGCACACAACCCTGTCTTAAACCAATATTTGTTAAAAATTTAGCTGAGCAATCGCCCTCTTTGTTGTAACGTACAGAGGTATAGTTATTTTCATACAAAATTTTCAGCAAATTAAGAGTAAAATTATCCAGTTTGTAATTTTCCAGAGCAACCCACAATTTTCTCCTATTAATTATATCAAATGCTGCTTTTAAGTCTACAGATACACAGTATAATTTCTGCCTTTTAACATTAATGTACTTGTGGACTAAGTGCAAAAGTACAAAACATTGGTCCGTGAAAGTGCAAAACATTGGTCTATTGTGGAGTGCTCTGGTAGAAATCCAGCTTGGGTTTCATTTAAAATGTTATTTTCTACTATCCAGGTCATTATTCTGGTATGTATTATCTTTGTAAATAATTTTAAGGACGGATCCAAAAGGCTTATTGGCCTGTAATTATGTGGGTCGCCTTTTCCTCACTTTTTATAAATGGGTATGATAATATTCTCTCTCCAGGTTTTAGGAATTTTCCCAGTCTGCATTACATTATTAAATATAGCTTTTAGGGCTACTGTCCATAGATCAGGATCATCCAATATTACGTCCGCAGGGATGCCATCTGGCACTGGGGCCTTATGTCTTTTTGCAGTGACAATGGCCATTCTTATTTCCTCTTCTGTAATTAAATCACTAATGGGGTCCCAGCTTTTAATTGTCTGATTAGCTTCATTTATCCTTGGCTCATAAAACAAATTTCTGTAATGAGATTCCCAAGTCTGAGGATCTAGATGATTCTCTATCATTTCTGGTATATAGTCCCATCCATATGCCACCAATTTCCAGAATTTATTAGCATTATTTTTTTCACTGTCTTTTCAAATCGTTCCCAAATATTTTTCCTATATAATTCCCTTTTATTTCTTAATAACTTTTTGTAATCCTGTCTCAATTTGTTCAGTCTGATTTTATTATTATTTGTAATCTTAGAGTGCAAGTTTCTCACACATTGTTAATCTCATTTGTGTCTTCTGCATTCTGAATCAAACCACTTGCTTCCTTTTTTCCTTATTTTGTTCAATGAAACCTTAAGGAGCAATTTTTTCCATTATTCCCTTAAACCTCTCTAGGCGGACATCTACATTTTCCAGATAAACTAGATCCTCTATTGTTTCCCTAATTCCATGATCGATTAAAAGTTTAACTGAATTGTAATTTTCTAATAATTCTCACTTTATCACTTTTTGGATCCTAATAATATCCAGTTTATTATTTATTTTTGTGACTCTGTTGGGCCAAATCCCTATTTTTATTTCTAAAGGGTTATGTTTGCTTTCTGTTCTCATAACCACTTTAAAATCCCTAAAATAAGGTAATAAGTCAAAGGAGATCCAACAATGATATATGATTGAGGGCCCCCCTTGGTCCTATATAAGTAAATGCTCCTACTGGGGCACCCCTTGACCTCCCATTAATTATAAGATGATCTTTTTTCTCTAATTCCCTATTTGTTTACATCTTGTACATTCTTATTATTTTTTATTGTTTTTCAGAGTATCTCCAGATATCATCTTGTACAGATTTACCATTTGATGACATTTTTTAAAGCAAATATATACAAATCTCCCATACATATTCATGCAAAAAAAAAAGTACACAGATCTTTAACTTAAATAGGCCTTCAAAAAGCTTGCTCAGATCTTCGTATTGCACTTTTGGATGTTTGGGGTCAAGTTCTTACAGATTCTAGTCCTCTTGAACAGTTCCTCTGCTTTGGGAGTTTGAGTTCCAGAAACTTCTTGTATCCACAATGCAGTGAGCTGCTTAGAGTTCAGAGTCCTACCTTCACTCCATGGAGAAGTGTTGGAAAATTAATTTTATTATCCAGCACTGTATCATCTAGTATTTGGCTATCAATGAACTATCTCCCTGCCTTTCCCTTTTTTTAAATGTGTTATTACCACTGCACACAATAGAATTTAAGTATGTTGAGCGTAGCTATTACCAGTTATAACATATTCATGCATGTATTTATTCTTAATAAGCAAAGATCTGGACCTTTGTATATAGTTGTAATGAATTGTTTCAATTTTGTAGTTTGGTGTTTGTATAAATTAAATGTTTGTGTTGTTCTTATAGTACTAAAATTTCTTATGAAAGAATTATGCAAAAAAACAAACAAAGGCAGAACAAAGTAATTTGTTATGAAAAAATCTAAGTCACTTAGACCACTTATCAACAATTGTTGAAGCACTGTAACGAGTAATGCTCAAACAGCTGGAAAGGGTATCTACTGGGGAGGTAGGAATTAGGATTGTTAATCTTAGTGAGGGATCCCTTTAGAAGAAACAGCATTACTACAGTAAATATTTTTTTCTTCAAACCCCAGGAATCCCTCACAGAAGTTTCAAAAGTGCAAACTCCATAGCAGTGCCTTGGAAGGATGCGTACAGAACTTATCCAGGGGAAAGGTTCTGCAAGACAGCAATGCCAAAACTGGCATCCCTTCTGGGCTGTATGTCCAGACAGTAATGTTTTGTGAAAAATGTGCATTGTTTTTCAGGTAGCTGCTTTACAAATCTCTTACAGGGGAATACCCCTTGATGCTGCCACTGATGAAGAGATGCCTCTTGTAGAGTGTGTCGTAAGTCCTCTGGGAGGCAGTTTGCTAGCTTCGTCATAACAGAACTGTATGCAAGATATGATCCACTGAGAAACTGTTCACTTTAATGCCAGTTAGCCCTTTTCCACTTCATCATAGGTAACAAACAGTTGAGTGCTAGTGGACCTGGCAGCATTTGTGTGGTCCAAATAATAACTCAGTGTCTTATTCACATTCATACCATGGATCTTTGCTCACCTGAGCTTGATTGTTCTGTGAAGAAAACTGGAAGGGCAATTGATTGATTCAGGTGGAATTCGGACACCACATTTGGGAGGAATTTCCTGTTTGTCCTTATGACTACCTTGTCCCTATGGAAATTCTGTAGTTAGGATCTATATAGAGGGTTGTACCTTACTCACTCTTCTGGGAGATGTCAGTGCCATCAAGAAAACTATTTTTCAGGTGACATACTTCAGTACACCAGTGACCAGGGGCTGAAAGGAGCATCCACCAGTTGAACAAGTACAAATCCCAGGGAGGTACAGGTTTGCTCGATGCAGAGTACAGGTGATTAAGGCCCTTGAAAACTTTCTGAAAATGGGTTGTGAGGCTGCCTTTGCCAGCTGATGTGTCAGCTGACATTACTACCAAATGCACCTTCCGTGCAAGGCCTTAGGCCCAAGGACTGGAGGTGGACTAGGTAGTCCAGGACTGTGAACAGAGCTACCCAGTGGGGTTGATCTCTTTGGGAGAGCACCATAAGGAATTTTGTTTCAATTTTGAAGCATGTTTTCTTGTCACCAGTTTTCTGAAAACCTTAAGCACTTCTATAACTTTCTCAGAAAGATTCAGCCCTCGAGAACCATACTCTGAGGCGCAGAGTTCTCAGAATCTGGGAAAGTTATCCTGCCCAGGGACAGTGTTAACAGGCTGCATCTCAGAGGCAGGCTGACAGCCTTGAAGATCTTGTTCCTCCCTGCTTGCTTATGTAGTACATGTCTGTGGTGTTATCTGTTCTGATCTGGACAGACTGACCACTGATCTGGGAGGAAAATGCCTGCATTTCCAGGTACACTGCCCTGAGTTCCATGAGATTTGTGCTGTTGAGTCTCTTGTACACTCCATATGCCACTCACAGTTAAATCCTCCAGGTGGGCACCACAGCCAAGAAGAGAGGTATCTGTTGTGAGAACGACTGTAGAGAATTGCTGGAGAAAGGAATCCCCTCACTAAGGTTGCATTCCTCCTTTGACCAGTCTAGTGTTCTTAACAAGGGCCTTGACACTGAGCTGTGTGAGGAATACCAGTAGACACTAGAGTATCTTGACAGTGGACTAACTGAGAGGGGTCCCACTAGCCACTGGGAGTACATGGCATGGGGATGGGTGAGAGGAGATGCTATTAGACATCACATTTCCTTGACACAGGGCTAGAAGAGGGTGCCACTAGACACCAGGTTACCTTGACACAGGGAAGGGTAAATGGTGCCACTAGGCACCAGGGTACCTTGGCGCTTGGAAGAATGAGAGAGGTGGTGTGACTACACACTGGGAGTATATGACATGGTGCTTGGTGGGAGGGGTTGCCACTAGACACCACCATACCTTATTGATGACAGCCAGCATGGGTTCACTAGTGGAAGGTCATGTCAGACCAACCTGATGGAGTTTTTCTAGGATGTTAAGAAGGTGTATGATCGGGGGGAGGTGGACGTAGCCTACCTGGACTTCAGGAAGGCATTTGACTCCATCCCCCACAGGAGGTTGGTAAGTCAACTGGGAAGTTTGGGGGTGGGATACAAATTGGGTGGAAGATTGGCTGGGAGGAAGGACTCAGAGGGTGGTGGTCAATGGGGTGTATTCTGGGGTTCGGAGGTGACTAGTGGGGTTCCACAAGGGTCGGTGCTGGGACCCATTTTGTTTAATGTATATATAGGGGACCTGGCAAAGGATCTAAATGGAAAAGTGTGTCTGTTTGCAGATGACACGTAAGTCTATAACAGAGTGAACACTCCAGGGGGGTGAAGAAAATGGGGCGAGATCTAGCCAAGCTGGATAAGTGGGCAGAAAGGTGGCAGCTTCAATTCAATGCAAAAAAATGTAAGATACTGAACATAGGTCGCAGCAACCCCAGGGCTACATATCGGCTTGGGGGGGAGACACTGCAGATTATGGAACTAGAGAAGGACATGGGGATTTGGATTTCAGATACCCTAAAGGTTAGGTATCAGTGCAATAGGGCGGCAGGAAAAGTGACAAGAATGCTGGCGTGCATAGGAAAGGGCTTCACAAGTAGGAAGAGGGAGGTGATAATGCCACTCTACAAAGCACTGGTGAGACCACAGCTGGAGTATGGCATCCAGTTCTGGAAGCCACACTTGCAAGGAGACAAAGATAGGTTGGAGAGGGTCCAGAGGAGGGCAACCAAAATGATCCAAGGGATGCAGGGGTGGTCATATGAGAAAAGACTGGAAGAATTAGGTCTATATACACTGGAAAGGAGATTAGAAAGGGGGGATGTGGTGGAAACCTTGAAGTATCTCAAGAGAATTAACAAAGTGAGGGGTGGTAGCCTCTTAAGGCTGAGTGAAAACACAACCACCAGAGGTCATGCTTTCAAGCTGGAAGGGGGTAGATTTAGGGGGGCATTACTTCTCACGGAGGGTGGTGGGTCCATGGAACAGATTACCTGAATGGGTTGTGGGCGTGGACATGGTAGACAAGTTCTAAAGAGCATGGGACAGCTGCACGTTGTCGGAATTGACAACATACCCTTCCAGCCAGGAAGGTCATTATACATAAATGATCCTCCCAGTCCTCGACTATGGGGACGTAGTCTACAGTGCCGGCCCAAAGACCACATTAGCTAGGCTGGACCCTCTCTTCCACTCTTTTTGCCGCTTCACCCTAAACAGCCCCTACTCCACACACCACTGTGCCCTATATCAAGCAATGAACCTCACCTCACTTGACTATCGCAGGCTAACTCACTGTGCAAAAATTACGGCCAAACATTGGTCTCAGCGGCTCCTTCCTACCTCTCTGACATCTTAACAAACCCTAGCACGCACAATCCTTGCACACTCAGAAACTCAGACTCCAGGTCCCTACTGTCCCATACCGATAAACCTCCACTGGGCAATCAGGGTTCAGCTACTGCAGACCCTCGCTATGGAATCCCCTCCCAGCTAACATTCATTACTTCACCTCCCTGTCGCACCTAAACCCATGCTCCAAGATCATTTTGTCCCTACCTGTGCTTGTGTCAGGAGCCTACCAACTACTAGGCAACTCTCTAGGAATGTTGGGCACTTAGCAAATTTGTAATTCATCAGTATCTAACTATTGTCCACTTATACTGTATCCTCGTGATGGCCCAAAACTTAATTTTGTTGTACACTTGCTGTATGTAACTGTGCTACCAACTGCCACACATTAATCCTGTATGTCGTGGTTTCTGAACCAAATGGAGTGATCTTCACTTGTCAATCCTGACTTCAAGTGCTTTCTCATACCATCACGCATTGTGGTTACCTAATTTGTCTGTCTCAAGCTACTACTGACATGTAACCAGATCCTAATGTTAATATTTCTCCCACTATGTATTTTCTTGTCTACACTGTGTAAACTGTTCTCCTATGTTCTCCCCTCCCAAGGACGATCTGTAATCAGCAGTACTCTGCTCAGTATGCCTTCCTGGTAAAACGCTTTAAATAAATAAATAAATATGAGCCTAAACGGAAAAGGAGGGGTAAGGCAGAGAAGAAAACGGTAGGAGGGGAAGGGATGGGCCACTTCTCAGGCAGACTAGATGGGCCAGCTGGTCCTTTTCTGCCAGCGGAATTCTATGATTCTATGATACCTTGGAACTTGGCTGGGTGAGGGATGCAACTATTCACCAGGGTACCTAGGCAGTGGGCTAGGTGAGAGTTGTCACTAAACACCAGGAAACCTTCACACAAGGAAGGGTGAAGGGTGCCACTAGACACCAGAGTACCTTGGCATGGGACTGGGTGAGGGGTGCCTCTAGACACCAGGGTACTGTGGCACTGTGTTAGGTGGCATGGGGTGCCACTACGCACTGGGAGTACATGGCATGGGGCAGGGTGAGAAGGGTTGCCACTAGACATCACATTACCTTGACAAAGAACTAGGTCAGAGATGCCACTAGACACCAGTGTACCTTGAAACAGGAAAGGGTAAGGGTGCCACTAGACACCAGGGTACTTTGGCAGTTGGAAGGGGTGAGAAAGGTGGTGCCACTACACAATGGAAGTACATAGGACTGGGTGAGAGGGGTGCCACTAGACACCATTGTGCTCTGCCACAGGGCTAGGTGAGGGGTGCCACTAGACACCAGGTTACATTAACACAGGGAAGGGTAAGAGGAGCCACTAGACACCAGGGTATATTGGCACTTTGAGAGAAGGGGTGCCTCTGCACTCTGAGGTTACATGGCATGGGGCTGGGTGAGAGGGGTGCCACTAGACACCACAGTACCTTGGCACATGACTGGGTAAGGGGTACCACTAGACACCAGAGTATGCTGGCACTGGTCTGCGTGAGGGAGGCCACTAGACACCGAGTACCCTGGCCACAGGGCTGGGGGAGAGGGGGTACCACTAGATATTGGCTGTGCATGGCATGGGACTGGGTGAGAGGAGGTACCACTAGACATCATGGTACCTTGACAGAGGGCTGAGTGATGGGTGTCATGAGACACCAGGTTATCTTGACACAGAAAAGGGTAAGGGGTGCCACTAGACACCAGGATGCCATGGTAGTTAGAAGGGTGAGGAGGTACCACTAGACACTGGAAGTACATGGCATGGGACAGGGTGAGAGGAGGTGCCACTAGACAGTATAGTGCCTTGAGACAGGGCAGGGTGATGGGTGCCACTAGACACCAGGTTATCTTGACACAGAAAGAATAAGGGGTGCCACTAAACACCAGGGTACCATGGCAGTTGGAAGGGTGAGAGAGGGAGTGCCACTACACACTGGGGCATATGGCATGGGGCTAGGTGATAAGGGGTGCCACTAGACACCAAAGGCAAGGCAAGTTTTGTTTCTATGGGACCCATTCCTGGAGGTTTTGGGTGCCTAACAATAAAAATAATACAAGTAATAAAAGCAAAACATTAAAATAAATAACAACTAAAATTTATATTCACAGCTTTCTTATATACATTAAAATGACTCAGCCAGTCGGCAAAGTATCATGGCACTTGGCTGGGTGAGGGTGCCATCAGACACCAGGGTGCACCTTGCGCGCTGGGTGAGGGGTGCCACTAGACACCAGGAAACCTTGACACAGGGAAGGGTGAGGGTGCCACAAGACACCAGGGTACTGTGGCACTGGGCTAGGTGATTGGGGTGCCCTAGACACTGGGAGTACCTGGCATAGGGCTGGGTGAGAAGGTATGCCACTAGACATCACATTATCTTTACATAGGGCTGGGTGAGGGTGCCACTAGACACCAGGGTACCTTGACACAGGAAAGGGTAAAGACTGCCACTAAAAATCAGCGTACCTTGGCAGTTGGAAAGATGAGAGAGGGGTGCCAGTACATACTGGGAGTACTTGACATAGGACTGGGTGAGAGGGGTGCCCTAGACACCATGTTACCCTGCCAAGTGGTTGGTGAGGAGGACCACTATACACCAGGGTACCTTGGCACAGGGAAGGGTGAGAGAGGGGGTGTCACTACACAGTAGGAGTACTTGGCATGGGGATGGGTGAGAGCGGGTGCCACTAGACAACCCAGTACCTTGATACTTGGCTGAATGAGGAGTGCCACTAGACACCACGGTATTTTGGCACTGGGCTGGGTGAGGGGTGCCACTAGACACCAGGGTACGATGGCAGTGGGCTTGGTGAGAGGAGGTGCCACTAGTCCTTTGGAGTACATGGCATGTGGGGCTAGGTGAGAAGGAGAGCAACTAGACATCACAGTACTTTGTCACAAGGCTGGGAGAGGGGTGCCACTAGACACTAGGGTACCTTGACACAGGAAAGGGTAAGGGTTGCCACTAAACACAATGGTACCTTGGCAGTTGGAAAGGTGAGAGAGGTGGTGCCATTAGACACTAGTGTCTAGTGGCACCCCTCACCCAGCCCTATGTCAAGTTTAAACTTTTTTGGGGGAAGGGGGATACACATTTTAAGAATTTGTGGTTGCCATTTAGCCACTTTTAGTGATCACTGCTCACCCTAGATATAGAAACAAATTTGACAATATATGCAGGGTTGAGCATCACCACACAGCAGAGTCTGAATTTAATTCTAAATTCCATAAGTAGCATAAAAGCTCTTGGGCTGCTCATTCCAGGGGAATGATTGCCATATGCCATGTACTCCCATGTGTATTTCGCCCCCTCCATCACTCTTCCCAGTGCCAAGGTGTCTATTGGCATCCCCTCTCACTCAGCCCAGTGCCAAGATACCCTGCTGTCTAGTGGCACCTTCTCTCACCCAGCACAAGGCAAAACAAATTAATGTGTTCTGAAAAAAATCTAAGTCAGTTGGACCACTTAGCAGCAATTGTTGAAGCAATGTAACAAGTAATGCTCATGCAGTTTGAAAAGGAACTGATTGTTGCATGAACCCTCTTCCAGGTTCTGGAAGAGCAGGCAGGGATTAGGAATGTTAAACTTAGTGAGGGATCCCTTTGGAAGAAATAGCATTGTTATGGTGAATATTTTTTTCTTCAAACATCAGGAATCCCTCACTGAAGTTTAGCAAGTGCAGACTCCAAAGCAGTACCTTGGGAGGATGGGTACAGAACCTATCTAAGGGAAAGGTTCTGCAAGATAGCAGTGCCAAAACTGGCATCCTTTCTGTGCTGTATGTCCAGACAGTAATGTTTTGTGAAAGTGTGCACTAGGGGTGCCACTAGACACTAGGGTAGTTTGGCACTTGGAAATATGAGAGAGGGGGTGCCACTACACACTGTGAATACATGGCATGGGAGGTGCCACTAGACACCAGGGTATCAGGACACAGGGAATGATAAAGGATGCCACTAGATACCAGGGTAGCTTGGCACCTGGAAGGGTAAGAGAAATGGTGCCACTACAAACTTGGAGTACATTGTATGGGGCTGGGTGAGATGGGGTGCCACTAGACACCGCAGAGCATTGACACTTGGCTTTGTGAAGAGTACCACCATCCAGAGGTACCTTGGGCACCAGGCTAGCTGAGTGACTGCCACTAGACACCAGGAAACCTTGACACAGGAAAGGTGAAGGGTGACTCTAGATACCAGGGTACCTTGGCACTGGACTGGGTGAGTGCTGCCCATAGACACTAGAGTACCATAGTACTAGGCCAGGTGAGAGGGGTCCCACTAGGCCTTGGGAGTAGAGTACCTTGGCAGTAGGAAGGGTGAGAGAGATGGTGCCACTACACACTGGGAGTACATGGCATGAGACTGGGTGAGAGGGAGTGCCACTAGATACCATGATACCCTGCCAGAGAGGTGGTTGAGGGTGCTACTAGACACCAGCTGCTGGGCTGGGTGAGGGGTGTCATGGACACAAGGTTACCTGGCATAAGACTGGGTGATGGATGCCACTGAACACCAGGGTACCTTAGCACTGGGCTAGGTGACAGGGGATGCCAGTACACACTGGGAGTAAATGGATTGGGACTGGGTGAGGGGGTTCAACTAGACATCACAGTACCCTGACAAAGAACTGGGTGAGGAGTGCCTCTAGACACCAGGGTACCTTGGTGTTGAGCTAGGTGAGGGGTGTCACTAGACACCAGGTTATCTTGGTGCTGAGCTAGGTGAGGAGTGCCTCTAGACACCAGGTTATCTTGGTGCTGAGCTAGGTGAGGGGTGTCACTAGACACCAGGGTACCTTGGTGCTGAGCTAGGTGAGGGGTGTCACTAGACACCAGGTTATCTTGGTGCTGAGCTAGGTGAGGAGTGCCTCTAGACACCAGGGTTATCTGGCTGCGCCGAGCTAGTGAGGGGTGTCACTAGACACCAGGTTATCTTGGCGCTGAGCTAGGTGAGGGATGTCACTAGACACCAGGGTACCTTGGTGCTGAGCTAGGTGAGAGGTGTCACTAGACACCAGGTTATCTAGGTGCTGAGCTAGGTGAGGAGTGTCTCTAGACACCAGGTTATCTTGGTGCTGAGCTAGGTGAGGGGTGTCACTAGACACCAGGTTATCTTGGTGCTGAGCTAGGTGAGGGGTGTCACTAGACACCAGGTTATCTTGGTGCTGAGCTAGGCAAGGAGTGTCACTAGACACCAGGTTATCTTGGTGCTGAGCTAGGTGAGGGGTGTCACTAGACACCTGGTTACCTTGGTGCTGAGTTAGGTGAGGGGTGTCACTAGACACCAGGTTATCTTGGTGCTGAGCTAGGTGAGGGTGTCACTAGACACCAGGTTATCTTGGTGCTGAGCTAGGTGAGGGGTGTCACGAGACACCAGGGTACCTTGGCATAGGAGATGAAACCAGCTAAAAAGAGGCAATGCACACACCATTGCTGCAGACAATTATTTAGTTTATTCAAACAGCAACCTCACAGCCAACACACCCCAACTTAGTGTCTTCTCAGGCTTCCTCAGGGGGCCCCTGAGGAAGCCTGAGAAGGAGCTATGTAGGGGTGTTCTGGCCATGAGGTTGCTGTTTGAACAAACCAATTTTCTGCAGCAATGGTGCGTGTGCCACTTCTTTTTAGTTGGTTCTGTCACCTGTAGAGTAATGGCTGCACCTTTGATGGTGGTTGGTGTATGCAGTTTATTCTCATTTGCATACCTTGGCACAGGGTTGGGTGACAGCAGATGCCACTAGACAACAAGGTACCTTAACACTGGGCTGGGTGAGAGGGGTGCCACTAGACCTTAGGCTACCTTGACACAGGGAAGGGTGAGTGGTGCCATTAGACACCAGTGTACCTTGACACTGAGGAGGGTGAGTGAAGGATGCCACAATGGCATGGGGCAGGATGAGAGGGGGTGCTTCTAGACATCACAGTACCCTTGACACTTGGCTGGGTGAGGTGTGCCACTATACAGCAAGGTAGCATGGCAGTGGGTTAGGTGAGGGATATCACTAAACACAGGGGTACCTTCCCACAGGGAAGGCTGAGGGTTGCCAATTGACACCAGGGTACTCTGGCACTGGGCTATGTGAGAGGTACCACTAGACACCAAAGTACCTTGACACGGGGCTGGAGGTACCACTAGACACCATGGTACTTTGGCACTACTGTAGGTTGTGTGAGGGGTACCACTAGACACCAGGGCAACTTGGCACTGATCTGGGTGAGAGAATGCTACAGACACCAAGTTACCTTTGGCACTGGCAAAAGAATACCTTGAGGAAGCTGGTTGGCACAGTGGTAGCACTACTGCTTGCCGTGCTGGCAACCCATGTTTGGAAGTGAGCATGGTGCATCAGAGGGTTGGCTGGGGGGAGGTTGGATGAGCATCCCACAGACAGCTCTCCACCTCTGGGGAAGGGAGAGTTGTGGTTCCCCAGCATACTAGTGACACCCAGTAGAGACTGGGTGTCCAGCAACCAGGACCACCTGGTACATGGAGTCATCACCAGACTCCTGTGGGATGGGTGCAGAAGCACCCATCCAGTGCTGACATCAGTGCATGTCCACACTCCTGGGGAAACAAGCAGGAAAAAACCCTGGTCACAGAGACCCTTGACACCCCTGGACCACCTTCTGAATTATGCCACAGGTGTAAGCCTCAGCTGGGGCCTCTGGTGAATTTTGGTTTCTTCCCCAGCACCCCCCCCCCGGGTAGCCCCACCATAGGGGGCAAACTACGGGCCACCCAGGCCAGGTGGCCTGGTGGGGTGGAAGCTGGGAGGGGGAATCTAGGGGTTGATGGAGTGGTATATCCCCCACCCATCGACTGGGAGAGAAAAAGAGTCGACAAAAAAAAAATAAAGAATTCCCTGAGGAAGGCACATTTGAAACTGAAGTTCCAGGGTGACTGGAAGGTTAGGTATGCTGCTTTGCACCTTTTGTATCATTAGCAATATTTTTACTTTATTGACTTTGAACCCCCTGCTTTAGTGAGTTTATAAAATAATTAATTTCTTTCTATACAACTCACTGTACACTGCTTTCCACTGGTTTCTATCTGGTGACCCTTATAGGGCACAGCTAGCAATAAAATTGCTAATATGGCACGTAATTTGTGTGAGCAAGGCAATATTTAGAACATTTTCAGATAAACTGAATTAATGGTAATGGAATGCAATCTATCTGTGTTGTTGTACCTTCTCACTGGGCTGGGTCTGAGGGGGTGCCAGCAGACACCGGGGCACCTTGGCACTGGGCTGGGTGAGAGGGGGTCCCACTAGACTCCAGTGGCCATGGCTGCTGTGTGAACTGTAAATCTCATGCGGAAGCCAGTCCCTACACAGACTCTGATCAAATGAAATCAAGATGCTTCAAACATCTAGAAAAAAAAATTGAATATGATGCCCTTTGGGTGGGGTAGGGGAGTCTAAATTTTATTTTTCTGCATCACTGAATTTCGCCCACAGAATAGACTGAGCTAGCAATAGTACTTGGGGGTCCTTTTTAATCAGGATGCTTTGGCCATGACACTGCACTCTACCTTGCAGACACCATTTCATACAGTTTAGAGCTGATGCACACAACTTGCCTAACATGATAGTGATATGACCGGCACTGGTGCCGAAGAAAAGATAAAGTACAAATCAATGAATTGTTTTGCGCAGCACGCCTCCTCCCCACACACACACACTTTTGTACTTCTCAAAAGTCTCCACATGTAGCCAGACCATCAGTGCAACAGTAGTGCTACCGCTTGTGACATCAATGACCCAGATTCAGGAACAAGCCTGGGTCATGAGAGGGTCAGCTGGAGGAGGTTGGGTGAGTGTTCCACGGGGTGCTCGCCACCTCAGAGGAGGGAGGGAGGGTTGGTTCTCTGCCACAGTACCACCATCTGGAAAACCACAGGTGGTAGTGCAGCCAGAGCCAAGGCTCAGAAAGGTGGATATCAATGTGCTGGAGTGTGTGTGCATGCACACATACGTTGGGTGCTCCACTGGCATCATGGGAACTCAGGGAAGGAACAGGAAAAAACCCTGATCTGAGCAGGATGACACCCACCTCACATCAGTGGCCCCGCACTGCCAGCAAAGGTGGTCTCCTGACACCATACTGTAACTCCACTGGGGGTTGGGTCTTTCCTGGTGGCCCTGCCCTTGGGGGTAAGCCAGGGAGGTACACAGGAGAGGTAAGTCTTGGAGAAGGCAGGTGATGGGACTGGGTGCAAGGCAGGGCCAATGGCAGGCAGGTCAGAGGATAAGAGGGAAAAAAAAGTCAGCACAAGGAGCTCCCAGATGAATGTGGAGCAATTCCCCAGAAACTAAAGTCTCAAATAATGGGAGGGCATGTAAAATAGTACTTGCTGCAGATCCGTTGCAAAAAGTACTCATTTGAAGAAAATGAGTGTGACAGAAAGCACTGAATACCATCCATGCACCATTTTACAAATAGGGGAAAGTGCATCCAAAAGGTATATCACTGGGAGTCAATATGAAATCATCTGGAGGACATACAGAACATTTTAAAACTCACACCCAACTGGCCCGCTCCTTCGCTTCTTCCCTCTTCCCTCTATGATGATTGTGCCTGCAACCACTTCCACAAGATTCCTCTACATACGCCAGAATGTTCTTCTCACATCGTGCAATAGTGTACATGCAGGGAAATGTCCAAATAAAAAAAATCTGCAAAGGAAAAGTGCCTTAGGGGTCAGGGCATGAAATCCCCACTCCCTGGGGGCACGGAAGATAACGCAAATCCCAGGTAATCCCCCACATTTGCCGTACATCACCTGAAGTGGGGAGGTGTGGGAGAATCAATTGAGTGCTGCATAAATCCTATTACCACCATTTTAGGAAATAAGCTTGAGGTTGTGAATAACTTCAAATACTTAGGTTTTTCACTGGACTTCCACTTATCATTTACCCCCACATTGAATCACTGTCCAAAAAAACTGAAGCAGAGACTGGGGTTCTTTTTTTAGGAACAAATCCCTTTTTTCTCAGGCTTCAAGAACCAGACTGGTTCAGGCCACCTTTTTGCCCCTACTTGACTATGCAGATATAATATATAATAACTGTACAATTGCCAGCTTTCATAATCGTAACCCCCTCCCCTCCACTTGGTTCACACTTCCCCTAGGCTGCCCCATGCATACAGCACTTATCAGCTTGTTCTCCTCATCACCATATCCCTGCTCTCATCCCCAATAACATTATACAATATGCCTCTCTGTACCCATGCCAGTACTCTCCATACCTCCTCCATCCTCCCTTTCTTTTCACAAAGCCTATTTTGGCTGCCAACTACAAGCAACCTGCACTTAATAACTAGACCTATAGATTAGAGATATTTCTGTAATAAAAGTATTTGTATTTGAGGTTATACTCCACATTTATCTTGCTTATAAAATAGTCTTGTCACTTGGCTATTGTATGTTCTCGTCATAGGATGCAAATTGTACTGTTTTGTCTGTTCCACTGACTTGGAGCCTTTGTAAAAGAGCCAGTTTGGCTCAAAGGTTGTAATTCCGAAACTGAAATAAATAAAAATAAATAAATAATCTGGACACTCTTTATCACCGGGCTATACACTTTATTACTAATGCCCCAGCTAGAACACACACCATTGTACACTGTATAAGGAGATGAATTGGACCTCACTATCAACCAGGAGACTTTTCCATATATACAACTGGGTATATAAAGCACTCCTAAATAAGATGCCCCTGTATATTACTCTGCATCATTCATGAAGCTCCTATGCATTAAGGAAATGCACATATATTTCATTGTACATACCCAAAACCCATATCCAAGCTGGTAAGTCAGCCATGAGTTATGTCTTCCCTACGGCCTGGAACAAACTCCAAAGTACGCCTAAATTAAACAACCTAATACCCTTAAACACATTCAAATATCTCGTGGAAAAAACTACCCCAGAAATCTGTCAGTGCTACTAATTACTAAATTATTGTTCTACCTAGCCCTTGTCTTAACCTTCTAAATAACTCCGATAAAAGCTGTATGATGAACTTATTTTTGCCTTGTGAGCATGATGTTTCCGGCTGCAACCGGTATTACTCTTTATTATTATAACTGAATGTTTCTCATTTCTTTATTTTACCTATTATATGCTTTATAAGTGCTTATTAATTTAATTTACTCTTGTCAACCTGCCATGTACTGTATCCGACTGTTACTGTTCATTATGTATAAAGGACCACCTTGTGAAATAGCCTGCTCAATGGTTATTATCCCTTCAAAATAAACTGAACTGAACTGAAATCCAGGTCCATTTGCTGAATCTGTGTATTTAGTGCAAGCTTTATACAATAGCAGTTGCAGGGCAAGCCCTGCGAGTACACACGGTTCTGGTGTTACCAGCTTCCCTGTCAACTAGGGCTCCTCTTCTGCCTCTCTGCAGGTGCAGGTTCTTTTGAACCAATGGGCAGCTGGTCAGTTGCTCTGGACAGAAACATAGAAGTTGATGGCAGATAAGGACCACTAGGCCCATCTAGTCTGCCCTTATACCCTACCTTTATTAGTGGCCGCTGACCCTACTTTGTCATTGTCTTTAGCCTCTCCTTCCCACTTGTAGGGTTCCCTTATGCCTATCCCATGCATGTTTAAATCCCCCCATTGTGCTTGTTCCCACCAGCTCTTGGGGCAGGCGATTCCACGCATCCACCACCTTTTCCGTGAAAAAAAACTTCCTCAAAATTCCCTTTATCCTGCCCCCTCCAATCTCATATCATGCTACCTTGTTCTTGTACTTCCCCTATACTGAAAGATGTCACCCACTTGCACCTTGTTTAGCGCCTTGTTTATGCCTTATGACCCTTGAAGGTT
The DNA here is from genome assembly GCA_016271365.2 of Neoceratodus forsteri. Lineage (NCBI taxonomy): Eukaryota > Metazoa > Chordata > Ceratodontiformes > Ceratodontidae > Neoceratodus > Neoceratodus forsteri. The sequence continues at coordinate 542,985,673 of CM028134.1, read as the reverse complement.
TCTATTATCTACCCGCTCCCTCCTCTCTCTTCCAGTTTATATATATTGCGGTCCTCTCAGTCTCTCCCCATAGGCCTTTTGGTGCAAGCCCCGACCATCTTAGTTGCCCTCCTCTGAACCGTCACCATCCTGTCTATGTTCTTACAAAGATGTGGCCTCCAGAACTGTACACAGTATTCCAGATGAGGCCTCACCAGAGTTGTCTATAGTAGTATCACCACCTCCCTCCTTCTGCTAGTGATCCCCCTTCCTATGCACCCCAACATGCCACTGGCCCTCCCTACCGCCTTTGTACTCCGCTTGTCCACCTTTAGGTCATCTGAGATGATAACCTCTAGATCCCACTCTTCCTTGGTGACCGTCAGCAACGTCCCCCCATCATGTCACTCTCTCCAGGGTTTCTGCATCCTAGGTGCATGATTTTGCACTTCTTTGCATTGCACCTTAGTTGCCATACTTCGGACCATTTTTCCAGCTTTTCTAGGTCCTTCTTCATTTTCTCCACCCCATCTGGAGTGTCTACCCTGTTGCAGATCTTGGTGTCATCTCAAACAGGCAAACCTTCCTCTCCAACCCTTCTGCAATGTACTAATGAAGACATTGAAAAGGACTGGCCCCAGGACTGAGCTTTGAGGTACCCCACTGATCACCCCACTTTCCTCGGATTGGATCCCATTTACCACCACCCAGCCTGCTCTTGACTTCTGTAAGGTGCCCAGAGCCCCTGGGATTGGGCGCTATATAAGTAAAGTTTACCTACCTACCTCAGCTTCCTGTCCCCTAACCAGTTTCTAACCCAGTCTACCACCTTGTAGCCCATGCCCACGCTACCCATCTTGTTTATCAGTCTTTTATGTGGAACAGTGTTGAAGGCCTTGCTGAAATTGAGGTAGACAACATCTACTGCTCCCCCTGATCCACCTCCTTTGTTACCTAGTCAAAAAAATCTATCAGATTTGTTTGACATGACCTTCCAACTGTGAATCCACGCTGCCTTGGATCTTGGGCTCCACTGGATTTCAAGTGTTCTACAATCCTTTCCTTAAGCAATGCCTCCATAGTCCACCACTACTGAGATGAGAGGCTGACCAGCCTGGTTTTCTGCCTCCTCCCTGCCATTTTGTGATGAGGACTACAGTGTCAGTGGCTCAGTGCAGTGTCAGTGGCTCAGTAGGTACATTTTCGCCTCTGAGGCCGGGAGATCAGAGGGCTGTGGGTTCAGTTCTCCATCTGGCACTTGGGTTAATATCCCAGTACTGACACTGTAATGCAGCATGAGAGGGTGCTGCATTTCTGAGGTGCCGCCTTTCGGATGAGACGTTAAACCGAGGTCCCATCTGCCTGGACTGGTGGTAGTTCAGGTGGATGTTAAAGATCCCATGGCACTTATCGAAAGAGTAGGGGAATTTCCCGGTGTCCTGGCCAAATTTCCTCATTCACTAAAAATACCACCAACAGCTTAATCTGGTTCAAGGTCAGTTGGCATTCATCTGTATCCTCTCCCGGTCTAGGCCTGAAAATAGGCAGGATTTGTCTAGTGCACTTACCCGGTCAACAAAAGCTAAATAAATAAAAATAAATAATAAATAAATGTGCCCTCCTCCAGTCCTCTGGAACCACTCCTGTGTTGAGTGACTCACTGAACATGGCTACCAGTGGCTCTGCTAGCTCCTTCCATAGTTCCTTTAATATCCTGGGGTGTATGCCATCAGGTCCCATTGCCTTGTCCACCCTTAGCTTTGTGAGCTCCTCCAGGACTCTCTCTTCTGTAAATGGACTGGTGCCCAGCTGTGGTCCCTGTTCCACCCCTTCTTCAGTGAATATACTCTTAACAGCTTTCCCTGCTTCCCTTCCTTCAGACAATTATGGTACACCAACCTATTTTCTTCCTTCTGTGTCTCCTTATATTTTCTGAAACCCAACCTTTTGGCCCTTACTTTTTCTGCTACCTCTTTCGAGAACCATAGTGGTTTCTTCCTTCTCTTGCCTTTGTTTCTCAGCCTCATGCACTGTTTTGTCACCACCTCTATGGCTCCTTTTAGGTGTGCCCACTGCTCCTCAACCCCCCATCAGGGCTTCTTTGATACATATCCCCATCTTAGCAAAGTCTGCCCTCTTAAAATCCAAGACCCTCGCCTTTGTGTGGCTCCGACTAAGATCCTGTACCCATGTTAAACCACACTGTGTGGTGGTCACTGGACCCCAGGTGACCTTCCACCCGGACCTCTGTGATCCTGTCCCCATTGGTCAGTACTAGGTCCAGAACTGCCCTGTCCCTGGTAGGTTCTAGCACTAGCTGCCTGAGGCCTGAACCCTGCAGGGGAGTCCTAGATGTCCCGGTTCCTGGCTGAGGCAGCTGCCGGGATGGTCCAATCCACGTCTGGCATATTAAAATCACCCAGCAGCAGTACCTCCCCCTTTGTTGCCATCTCATGTATTTCTTCCACTAACCCCCTATCCACCTCCTCCCCCTGAGCTGGAGGCCTGTACAGTACACATGAAATGAACAATTATGCAGGTCACAGTTGCCTCTCAGGTGGTTGCAGGCTTTTTCTACATACCCACTCATCTGGTCCTCTTGCTGCTCTCTGTTCCTTCCGGGTGGACATACCAGTCACAGAACCAGGGCCTACGTGTCAAAACACACATCGAGGCTTTTAAACCATCATGTGAGACATTTGCCAGTGCCTAGCAGTAGCACTGACCAGTCATGTCCCTAGACTGTCTGCAGTCTCAAAGCAGGTTCTTATGATCAGCAACACACACAGTTGTAAGCTGCACTGCAGGCTGGCAGCTGTAGCTCTAATGCTGGATAAGTGCACTTTTATCTTTGTTTCTCTGAAGGCAGGACACAGTCTCTCACCACATGACAAGCTGGCAAATGTGGTACAAATGCTGAGCAAGTACTCAATAATGTCCTAGGCTGTAAGCAGGAATCTGTCTCTCAGATGTTTTATATGTCATTCTGACAATAACAGCAAACAAACAGTAGTTCTCTCTGGCTGCTTCCTGGTGGTTGCAGAAGCCTTTAATGGGCCTCCTGTATCTTGGCTGTTGACGCCCAATCAGGCCTCCTCAAAACGCTCTTGAGTTAGTAGCCCTGGCTCTCTCTAAGACAGCAAGCTGTGGACTGACTAGTTCTGGAACTGCCCTCAGTACTTCACTAGGGAAGGCAGTGTCTGATTGGTCCAAAAGGCTGTCAGGCATTTAAATTAGTATGCAAACTGTTCACTTGATGCCCCATTGGCTGAGTGAATGTGCACCAAGCAGATAGCACAGTCATTGTCCCCAAATACTCTGCTGCTGCAGATAGAGATCCCCAATCTCTCACTGGCTGTTGCAGAGGTCAGAGGTTAACAAGATGGCAGCCCCCATGCTAAACAGAAGCACTGGCTCTAATAAAGTTGTTTTATAGGGCATCTGCTCTTGTTTTATATAAACTGGCCCCCAGGTTTATGTGGCACAGGTGTGCCCTGCTATCCAATAGAATTCTGTGGTTGAAGGGAGATTCCCCTGCCCATTGCAAGTGCCGGTGTTCTCTACACCCAATGTGATCGACAGTCCCCTGCAAATGCAGCAGAGAGCCATGGTAAACACAGGTGCACATGCCACTGACACAAAATGCTTTCACTACTCCACCCAGTACCTCTCTGGACCCCCTTGAAACAAGCTGGAATCCCTGGGGCTGAAGGATGCTGGAGGGGATGTAGTAGGCAGCAGCAGCGATCAGCGACAACAGATGGGCATACTGAGTGTCAAAACAACAGCCTTTGAGGCTGCATCACTGCTCCTCCAGTCCCCATCAAACATACAGCAAGGGGATACAGTAGAAGCAGAACTGTGCTGCAGGATATGACTGCAGTCAAGACCTGGTTCAGTGGAGCACAAGGCAATCCCCACCATTTTGGGGGTACAAGTCATTCGCACAGCCCCTGCTGGCTGACCCAGAAGCAGCATGGAGGTGAGGGACTCAGCTCCCATGGTGGAAGGGCAAGGGTCACCTACCATTTGCACAGCCCCTGCCATCTGAAGCAGGAGAATCATGGCGGGGAGGCACTTGGTTCCCAGGATTAGAGAACAAGGGTCACCCACCTCTGGTGCAGCCCCTCCCGACTGACCCAGGAGCAACATGGAGGGGAGGCACTGAGCTCCCAGGGTGGGAGAGCAGGGGTCACCCAGAATTTGTGCAGCCACTGCCCTCTGGCTGAACAGCAGCATGAAGGGGAGGGACTATGCTCTAAGGGTGGGAGGGCAAGGGTTGCCCAGCATTGGTACAACCCCTACCCACTGACCCAGGAGCTGCATGGAGGAGAGGTACTCATCTCCCAGGGTTTGAAGGCAAGAGTGTCTCAGTATTCACATAGCCCCTGCTGTCTGATCCCAAAGCAGCTATGGTGTAGTCTGTGACAGCTGACACTCGCTTGTCCTCCCAGCTGGAGTAATGATATAGTCACAGTTGCCCCTTATTGTAGGGGTGGTTGACAAGGGATAAAAAAATGACAAATAAAACAATCACTAGTGATGTGGATAAAAAATATGGTCAAGTGGCTACAGGGCCACTAATGTTGGATAAATGGTTGCCTTTATTTTTAATATTGTTTGAAATGGCCAACTTTACAGAAGCTTCACTCTGGGCCAAGCAGCCACTCGGTTCCCTGATATGAAACTGATTTTATACACCATGCTGCAGTGACTGCAATGAAATCCGCACCTGTTCTGATGCCTTGACAGGGACATCTTTGCCCCCATGTTTATTCGAAGAGAAATAATAGAACCTGGGAGCAGTTGCAATTTAATAAATAACAAAGTCAAAATAAAACATCCCAGGTCTCTCACACTTTTCACTTTCCTTTAACTCAATTTATTTTTCATTTTGTGGACAGAGATTTACTCTCAGTATTAGTTTATATTTTCACTGAGAGAATTACTAGACACACACACACTCTCACAAAAAGGAGGAAATATTACTTTTATTATTTATTTTTGCCATGTCTCAAATAGAAAAAACACTGAGTCAAATCACTTCAGCACCGCTGTGTTTTTCATTACAAAGTTATTATATGTAGAAATTACTCCAAATTATCTGAAATGAATGGAAATTATGAGGTTTGAATTCCCCAGGTTACTGCTGGCACAGCACTGGAAATATATTTTGTCATCTTACTGAACATAATTGCTACAACAAAATTTCTCCTATTTTACAACCCCAGCATAACCTATTTATACCAGTGCTGGTGTAATTTTACATCAATAAGTTGCACGGGAAGGGGTCCACAGGTGGTAATTGAAAACAATAATTTGTAGTGGGGTCTAGGTGGAACAATTGGCTTTGACAAGGCTTCAGCTATCGCTTTGTACCCCTGCTGCATGAATCTGTCCTTCTGTGCCACAGGATTAACAATCATCTGCCCTGCACCAGAAAGCCTTGCCTGCTGGATGAGTTGGGTTATGGTTTTACCTTTCAGCTGAGGTTGGTGACAGGCCATGACATTATGTTTCTGACCTACTGACTGCTGTCACTGCCTGCCTTTCTTAAAAAAATGCATGTAGGGGAGAAGGGATAAAATGGGGGCACCTCAAGATCAAATTGTGATAGAAGCACAGATGAATAAAGTGGAAATTGATGCTTTAAAAGGAACATTCGTGAACCATGCCCACCATAGGTTATAAGCCCATGAAAAGCTATTTGAAATGAGGTATTGGGTTCCTCTGTAGCTGGCAATAGGTCCAGAGATACCAACAACTATGTTTGCCCCATATTGATATGGGATTGTCAGCATTTGTATTACCTTATGGTGTCACTGACAATGAAGATGTAACTAACCACTTTGTAGTCAAGCACAACTTGATCGTCAGTGACATCATAAGGTTCTAAACATGGTGGCAATGTAGTATCAATATGGGGCAAACTTAACCGTCAGTATCTCTGAACTGCTGCCAGCTACAGTGGAGCCCAGTACCTCATTTAAAACAGCTTTTCATGGCCTTTCATATTACAGTCGACAGTGTTCATAAATGTTTGCCTTTAATGTTTATGAATGTAAGCCCTCCTCCCTGCTCTAGGGATAACTATGATGGCAATAAACGTCTACTGTGGGGGGATCCACACAGACGCTGTCTTGCACTTACTTGACCTTCTGGGCATAGGCGGTAGAGCCAAGGGGTCAGGGGGTTCAGGCGACACCTCACTTTTGTAGCTGAAGGGTCAGACACTGAATTTTGGATTTGAATTTTAATGGATTATTCATCAAAATATGTGGATTATTCATGATTATAAAAAGCTAGGTAAGTTGACTAAAGTATATTCAGGAAGACAATTATTTTCCCAGTGCCTTGGGCTAAGGTGTTCTATACAGTTCTGACCCCCCACGTTTTGGTATGCTGCTCTGCCACTGCTTCTGGGCAGGAGCTTTTGACCCCCAGGACACCACTGGCACTCAGCAGAGTGATCGAGGCTGCAAAGGAAGGGGGAGGAGTAGCAGAACAGGGACACAGAGCAGACCTGAATTCCAACCAGTGTGTGTAAAAACAAAGTAGAATCCTTTTATTTCTCATTTTCATGAGCTCAGGGGATATATACAGCTGTTCCCATACATGTCAGATTTCTCCTTCCTTACAGACAACTCCAACAGCTTTTTCTAGTACAACAACTAAAGAAGGAAAGTAAAGGAGAGGATTGGGACCTTGAAAACTGGGATGAGGAGAGGAACCTGTGAGAGAGCCAAAGATGATGACTGTCATGCTTTACTTCACTGTTCACCAAAGGACCCCTGGTGGGCGGGTGGATGGGGCTTACAGAGAGGACCCTTAACATTATGGGGAGTTAGACTGCTGCAATTGGACATGATGTTCGCCCTGATAATGAACTACATGGCAAAGATCAAGTCAGGTACTGTAAGTCCCAAGGGGACGGACAGTATTTTTATTTATTTTATTTGGAAATTGTTTACTGATAAAGACACACTGAGCCAGGGCTCATTTCCAGGTGTGACCCAGGAGAGAGGAGAAGAGGAGTACAGAAAGAAGGTAAATTATAACAACATCAGCAAGAAGTTACATTGCCATTTTACTGAGGCAGATGAACAAGCAGATAAACAACAACAGTGCTCTTAGCAGATGAATATATATGGCATGTGGCAAATTCTATAACATTCACAGTGTATGTTGGGGGAAGGTGACAGTGCAGTGGGGTACACCACAGGCCGCAGGCAAGCCACATGCCTGGCAAAAAGTGGGATGGCATTTCAAGGTGGGAGGACAGGAGTGAGGGGAAGGAGAGTCATAAGTGGAGTTGATAGGGAGAGGGGGGAGTAGGGAGGTGCTAAGTGAGGTGCTAAGGAGAAGGGAAGTTCCATAACAACAATCAGGGCAGACAGAAGCAGAGCAGAAAGGAATCATGCTGGGAGTGGTGCAGTACAATGGATGTGGAGCAGCAGTCTTCAGAAGGACTTTCTGGGAATTGTGGTGCTACCCCATCTGCAGGCACCTCTCTGGGCTGAAGGCAGAGATTGCCAACCTCCAGGCTGAGTTGGCTGGGTTTCAAGCAATCTTATCTGTCACCCAGGGGCCACCAAGTCTGCACCCACTACCTCAAAGGCAGACCAGCAAAAGGAATGGGTGGACTACAGTGGGCTCAGGGAGGGTGAGGCAGGTGGATCAAAAGCGCATCCCCCACCCAGTGCAACTGAAGAACTCCTATGCAGTTTTGAAGGGGCAGGAGGTTCCCACAGCATCACCCAAAGTTGCGACCAAGGGGGATGGGTGAGTTCTCCACAAGAGAGCTCACATGTGGGTGGTAGAGGACCCCAAAGGAAGAGGAAGCGTCTCCTAGTGGGGGACTCCACAGTCAGGGGAGTGGAATTGAGGACAGGTACAGTGGAGGAAAGTAAGGTAAAGTGTCTAGTAGGAAGCACAGATTAGAGGTCTGGGGAGAGGATCCACAGAATCACTGCGGTAGTAGCGGGATGGGGGAAGCTTGATGTCATTGTCCATCTGGGGACAAATGACCTGGCTAGGGATGAGGCAGAGATAGAAAGGGTGCAGGAGGAGTTCAGAGAGTTGGGGAGGGGCCTAGGGCAGGTAACAAGCTCCGTGATCTTCTCAGGGTGCTGCCTGTCCATGGCAAGGGGGAGGCTAGGAACCTCCGCACCAGGGACTTCCACACTTGGCTGGAGAACTGGTGCAGAGAGAAGGGTTTTGGCTTCATTGGGGACTGGGGACCCACCTGGAAGAATGTGGACCTGTACAAGGACAATGGCCTACATCTGTCCAGGGAGGAGACTGCTGTCCAGTGCACGGTTTAAATGCTTCATTGGTAGGCATTTAAACTAGTCGGGGGGGGTGGAAGGAATCAGGGAGAATCAAACTGCCCAGACCCACAGGATAGTGCAGACAACATGGAGGACCATAAAGTTATGATATTGCCAGAGGTAACTGAACCCATTAAGAGGGGAACAGAGGAGGACAGGAGGAAGGGGGTTAAAAACAAGAAGGACAAATGGAGGAGGCAAAAAGGCAAAAGGGGGGATGATAAAAGGAGAAATGGCAAAACATGGAAGGCCATGTATACTGAGGCCTGCAGCCTAAGAAATAAAATCCCAGACCTTGTGGCCTTGATGACGGAGGCTGACCTGAACATTGTGGCTATTACGAACATGTGGTATACTGGAACCATGACTGGGATGTAGCAATACCAAGTTATACTCTGTTTAGGAGAGACAGGGAGGGAAAAAAGGGGGTTGGCTCTTTACATCAGGGAGGGTATTAGAGTGACTGAGATACAGGGAATGTAGGGGTGGAGGTACTGTGGATCACCCTTGAGAGGGGCAATGGCACAGCTATTCACACAGGCATAATATACAGACCTCCAGCACAGGGAGAGGAGGTGGACAGGGTTCTAGTGGAATCCATCCACATGATGGCAGCTAAAGGGAAGTGCTGCTGGTAGGTGATTTTAATCTTCCATATGTGGATTGGAGCATCCCAGCTGCTGCTTCCGCCAGGAGCAGGGACATCCTGTACTCCATGCAAGAGGCAGGCCTCAGGCAGCTAGTGCTAGAGTCCACCCAAGAGGGTGCAGTTTTGGACTTGGTACTCACCAACGGGGACAGAATTACAGAAGTCAGGGTGGGCGGACACCTGAGGTCCAGTGATTATCATTAGGTGTGGTTCAATATGAGTACAGTGGCAGAGTCAAGCCACACAAAAGCGAGCGTCCTGGATTTCAGGAGGGCAGATTTTACTAAGATGGGGAGTTGTCTCACAAATGCCCTGGCAAGAAGGGACAAATTGGGGGGAGTTGAGGAGCAGTGGGCCTATTTGAAAGGAGCCATAGTGGAGGTGACAAACCTGTACATTAGGCAAGTAAACAAGGGTAAGAGAAAGAGAAAACCACTATGGTTCTTAAAGGAAGTGGCCAGGAAGGTAAGGCTAAAAAGATGGCTTTCAGGAATAAAGAGAACAACAGTTATCAGTTTCAGTGCAGGTTGACGTTGCAGCAAATTTAGATCATGAATTACAATGAGAAAGGGAAAATATGAATCACTTTCTCATTGTAATTCATGATCTAAATTTGCCTTGCAGTGGCCTCTTAAAACTGCTCTGAGAGGAGTTGATGGCTGTTGTTCGGATGTATTTCTTAGGTTGCAAAGTTAGACCCCAGAGGAGGGGAATGTGACTTTGAAGAAAGGTCTGGGACAGCTGCTGCAGCTATGTGAATCATAGCATAGTGGTACGAGTACTGGCACGGAACGCCAGGGTCCTAGGTACATTTCCTAGTGATTCAAATTTTCCCTTTCTCATTGTAATTCAGGAAATACAAGGAAACACAGAAGAAGGAGGACAGGGTAGTGTACCTGGATAAACAGAGGGGGCAAGGAAAGCAGTCAGGAGTGCAAAGGTGCAAATGGAGGGAAAAATAGCACAGGAAGTAAAAAAGGGGACAAAACTTTTTATAGGTTCATTAGTGAAAGGAGAAAAACCAGGGGTGGGATTGTAATGCTTAAAGGGGAAGAAGGGGAGTGTGTGGAAGGAGACCTGGAAAAAGCATCAATACTGAACAAATATTTTTGTTCTGTATTCACAAATGAAGGAGAAGATGAGGGACCACAGTTAGGCAACATGAGCAAATATGGTAGGGAGGTGGACACCAGTCCACTTATGGAAGAGAGAGTTCAAAAAGAACTCACAAAACTGAAAGTGGACAAGGCAATGGGACCGGATAGGATACATCCTAGAATATTAAGGGAACTACGTGAGGTACTTGGCAGCACCAGTGGCAGCCCTGTTCAACAAATCACTCAATATGGGAGTGGTTCCCGAGGACTGGAGGAGGGCACATGTTGTCCCTCTTCACAAAAGTAGGAGGAGGGAGGAGGGTGCAAACTATAGACCAGTCAGCCTCACCTCAATGGTGGGGAAATTTATGGAATCACTACTTAAAGAAAGGATTGTGGAACACCTTGAATCCAGTGGAGCACAGGATCCAAGACAGCATGGATTCACAGTGGGAAGGTCACGTCAAAGAAATCTGATTTCTTTGACTGGGTGACGAGGGAAGTGGATTGGGGGGAGCGATGGATATGACCTACCTGGATTTCAGTAAGGCCATAGATTCTGTTTCACATAGAAGACTTTGTGAATAAGCTGGGTAGCCTGGGAGTTGGTCACAAGGTGGTAAACTGGGTTAGGAACTGGTTGAGTGACAGAAGAAAGAGGGTGGTGGTAAATGGAGCTCAATCTGAGGAAAGGAGGGAGACCAGTTGGATGCCATAGAGATCAGTTTTGGGGCCAGTCCTGTTTAATGTCTTCACAAGTGACATTGTGGAGGGGCTGGAAGGGAAGATGTGCCTCTTTACAGATGACACTAAGATCTGCTACAGGGTGGACACTCCAGGAGGGGTGGAAAAAATCAGGAGGGACCTAGGTAAACTGGGGATTGGTCTAGAGTATGGCAGCTGAGATTCAATGCGAAAAATTGCAAAATCATGTATTTGGGGCACAAGAACCCAGGGAGGATTACATGATTGGGGGGGGGGAGATACTGACGCTCACCAAACAGAAAAGGAATTTGTGGGTAATCATATCTGATGACCTAAAAGCAGCCAAACAATGTGAAAAGGCTGTGGGGAGAGCCAGTGGGATGCTGGGGTGCATAGCCAGAGAAATCACCAGCAGAAGAAAAGAGGTGTGGATGCCACTGTACAGATCTTGGTGAGGCCTTATTTGGAGTACTGTGTTCAGTTCTTGAGGCCGTATCTCCATAAGGACATAGACAGGGTGGAGGCAGTTCAAAGATGGTGCAAGGCCTGCACTAAAAATCATATGAGGAGAGACTGGGAGACCTCAATATGTATACCGGAGAGGAGAGGAGAGGAGAGGAGAGACAGGGGAGATATGATAGAAACTTACAAATATCTAAAGGGCATAAATAGGGTACTGGTGGGTAGCATCTTTCAGAAAAGGAGATGTTCAGGAACGAGTGGGCATGACATGAGGTTGGAAGGAAGTAGACTAAGGGGTAAAGTGAGGAAGTATTTCTTGATGAAAAGAGTGGTGGATGCATGGAACAGACTCCAAGTGGAGGTGGTGGGGGCAAACACAGTGGGGAATTCAAAAATGCATGGGATAGGCATAGGGGAACCCTAGCAATAGGAACAAGAAGTTAAAGCCACAGATCAAGTAGGGTCGGTGCCTTTGCAGTAGGTAGAGAAAATGGGCAAACTTGATGGGCCTAGCAGTCCTTATCTGCCGTCAATTTCTATGTTTCTATGTAGGTGCCTTAGCTGGTATCTAAGGGTAGGGAGTGAGGGAGGGAGAGAGGCAGATGGAAGAGGAAAGCAGATTCCAAAGGGAGTGGGGCAGGATTATAAACCAGGATTATAGTGGCGCTAAAGGAACAATTGCAGATGCCACTTGCAATAATCTTTCAGGATTCTGTCTGGACAAGTGTGGTGCCAGAGGACTAGAAAGTGGCCAGTGTGGTCCCTATCTTCAAGAAGGAGGCAACAGCAGACCAGGGCAACTATCAGTTCTGGACAAGGTATTGGAGGCCATTATCAGGACAAAATTTAGGAGCACTTGGCTGAGACCTAAGTTCTTGGCCCCACAAATGGATTTATGAGGCTAAGCCCATGCCAAACCAACCTGATCACCTTCTTGGAGGGGGTGACTAGGGAGGTGGACAGAGGCAGAGCCATGGATGGAGTCTATCTGGACTTCAGCAAGGCCTTTGATATTGTGTTGCGTGACAAGTTTCTATGCAATGTTTGCCAGTGCGGTATGCCTAGGCAAGGACTAGGGGTAGGGCAATTTATTTGTAAGGTGGCCAGTCCATACAGCTCTGAGTGCTGCAGAGCACACCACAAATCACAGCAGAAATACAGACAAGTTAGGGACGATGGCGATAAAACATAACTATAAATTATAACTATTTAAAAAAGTTTTAGTCAGACCCCAAAAACGAAACTAAATTAAAAACGTTAACTGATGCGGCTCCCCGAATATGTTGGAGAAAACAGTTCAACAACAATCGGGCAGCAACCCCAAAGGCCCTGTTGCTCGATGATTTCAACTGTGAGTGAAGAAACTCTTAGGAGATCTGCATCAGATGGACAAGGATGGGGGATGGGAGTGTATTCGGACAGGAGATATTTTAAGTAGCCAAGACCTAAATTGTACAGGGCTTTGTAAGTTAAGAAACACAATCAGGCTGGGACAAATCAGTCTGACAGCTGGTGGTCATTTTGACCACTTGTTTTCAAAACCTGGTAGCCAAATCAATATTTTTAGTGGCCATCATTTTTAAGGGTTCAAAAATCACTTCAAAGGCAGGTAGCCAGTTGACTAGTAACTCTTCAAAATCTGGTAGCCAGTCCAATTTTTGTAGTGGCCACTGGTCACTTGGCTACCTAATTTGTCCCACCCTACTTGAAGTTGATACACCATTGAACTAACATCCAGTGCAGCGCATGCTGCAGCAGCATGATATGCTCAGACCGTAAGGTCCCAGTAATGAGACGGGCTGCAGCATTCTGCACTAGTTGCAGTTGATGTACCAACCCCACAAACTGCCTTCGGTAAAGAGCATTGCAGTACTCCAGTCTTGAGGTAACAAAGATATGGATCAGTGTCACCAGGTCAGCTGGCTCTAGATACATTTATGCAAATGGAAAAGCCACTGCGGATCCGCCTACACCTGATGTTCCAGTGTCAGAGTGTAGTTCACAATGACGCCCAGTTTCCTCACCCTATCCACTGCTCCTAGTATAGTCCCCTTACCAGACATACACAAGGTGGATTGCAAACTGCTTTGGAGGAAGGAAGCAGAGGGTGGTATGGACCGGCACTATAAGTGGACAGGATAGTCAGTGATACCCTTCAGGGATCATTGCTTGGGCCACAGCTCTTTAACATATTCATCAAAGATCTGGAAGCTAGCATCTCCAGCAGGCTATTTAAGTTTGTGGATGACACTAAGCTAGCCAGGGGGATGGATCCCTTGACAATGGGGATACACTTCAGGAGGATGTGAACAAGCTGGGCAATTGGTCATACTCCTACAGCCTCAGCTTCAGTGTAGCCAGATGCAAGGTACTACACTTAGGGAGGCAAAATGGAAGTAGGAGCTTCACACTGTGGGGGGGGTGCTTCTTGTGCTGCAGCCTGCAGTCAAGGAGGAAAAGGACCATGGGCCCATAACAGACAGGGATTGAAGCAGGAGAAGCAGTGCATGGCCACTGTCAAGCTGGTCAGCCGAATGCTGCAGTGCATCAAAAGAGGGGTGAACAGCAGAGTAGTCAAAGTAATCCTGTCACTTTATAAGGCCCTGGTGAGACCCTACAAGGAGTACCGGGTGCAGTTTTGGTCTCCTCAATACAAAAAGGACATTTAAACAGTTGAGAGGGTACAACACAGAGCCACTAAAATGATTAGCAGCATGGGGGCCAAAAGCTATGGGGAAATGCTGGAGATCCTTAGCATGTTCACTCTGGAGAAAAGAGGCTGAGCTGGATATGATCAAAGTGTTTTCCATACTCCAGAGTATTGACAAGATCCAACGGACAGATATATTTGACCTGGTGTCCTGCAGCAGGATGCAAGGACACACTGTGAAGCTCAGGGGTGGTAAATTCAGTGGAAACGTTAGGAGGTACTTTTTCTCTCAGAGGATGATGAACCTATGGAAGAGACTACCAGTGGAGATTGTGGACGTGAAAATAGTACAGGCCTTTACAATAAGCTTGGACAAAATTCTGCTTATGAAGGGAATCATCTTGGGTAGTAGAGTGGGTAGGGAATCCCTATACATTTGTACATGTTTGTACAGCACACTTATTTCATTCCTGCTTACAAAGTCGGTGGGAGACATGATAGATCCAAACTTCCTTCCGACCTTAAAATATTATGCTATCATGTGTTCTCAAACACTTCCAATGCAGGCATTTGCATGGACAAGTACCTAGCTTTCAGAAAGGGGCGACACCATGAAGAATCAGTCATGATCACCCTGGTATTGGTTTTCTCTTCGGTTCCAGTTCAGAATGCGTTAATGATTGATGCATCTCTCCTACACAGCTTTTGAGTTATTTGCTTAATACAGCAATGAAAATATACTCTACGGTTTCAATATATATATATATATACCTACATATGAATAGTGATAGATAGACAGACAGATGGATAGATAGATAGATAGATAGATGGATACACACATACATACATATGGGATATGACATGGGTGAGTGAGACAGTGGCAATATCTTCACAAGTTATGCTTGACCTCCTGACCTCACGAGTGGCAAAGCAATGAATGAGGTTAGAAAAGGTCAAGTATAGCTAGTGAAGATATTTCTACTATGTCACTTTCACCCTTATCATATTTCATTTGTCCAACAGGTGTTTAGGTGATTTTGGGATAGAAATGATAAAACATTACAAAAGAGAAAAGTACAAAAGGAAAAAAGGACAAAATGTACACTGTGCCCCTCTGATCAATAGCTCAGCATATAAGAGGCAAATCAATGCAGTACAAATCCATACAGTCCATATAGTACAAATCAATACAATTAATACAGGTGCGAATAAGCCGGCCCGGTGGCACTGAGTGTTGAGTCACTGGTCACCACACCTCGCACCACGCTGGTGACCCGGGTTCAGGAGTGAGCTCGGTCTGTCAAGGGTCGGCGGGGGAGGACAGGATTGAGCATCCGAGGTACTGCTCTCTACTCCTAGGGTGGGTTATAGGGGTTCCCCTGCCTGGTAGCAGCTCCAGGCAGAGGCTAGGGGCACCACACACTGGGCAGGGGACAGCCAATGGGGAATGGTGCTGGCAGGTGTCTGTGGGAGGAGGCAGGAGCTTGCCCTCTACATGCTGATGCCATTGCACGTCCGCACTATAGGGGTGGAACAAAGAAAACAACCCTGGCTCCTGGTAGGCGATGGTGAGTCCAGGGGCCAGCCCCCACACCCAATGCCGGGTCTCTCCAGTCTGCCTCTGGTTCTCCCTCCATGTCCTGGTCACTCTGCTAGATTCTAGATAAAGCTCCAGGAGGAGTTCGGCGGTCCTGCCTCAGGGGGCTCAGTGCTGGGGAGTCGGGCAGTCAGTGGCACGGTGCAGAGATGGGCCCAAGCCGGAGGTGAAACTGGAGGACTGCAGGCGTGGCGGGAACGGCCACGCTGAGTGACTACACCAGAGAGAGTCCAGGAGTCAGAGGGAGGGTGTATGAAGAGAACTAAAAAAAAAAATACAGGTGTGACTGAGAAAGCAACTAAGTCTACAAAACATCTCACATCTGCTTGCTTGAGGACTGCACATGGCTATTGTGATGTCATCATTGTTATCTCTGCTCTCAGACTGGTTCTTTATTCAACTGTGACATGCCCAGCTTTGCAAGATAGTAGTATTATCTTGCAAGTTGGTCATAAGATAGTAGTTTTATCTTAGCTAATCTGGACCCACACTTGCTGTATAAATATAAAACACTAACTCAGCCCTAACATACAGTGCTACCACACCTGCATAATACTTCTCTGTAAGTAGAGCTCTGCTTTTCCCTTGTATTTGATGGTTGCAATGATCAGGATCCAGATACTGCTACTTAACATCTTTGTATATTATAGGTTTCATCCCCTCTGTCTTAAAGCAAGACACTTTAGTGTTTATGTGTTTTACAGCAATTCTCACTGTTGTAATAGCTGCATTTCTCTTCAGCAATTTTGTGAGTTTTTTTTTTTACTTTTAATATATACCAAGTAGACCAACAAGTAGACTCGCTAACCTGACGGTAGACAAAGCTATTGGGCAAGACTGGATACATCCTAGAGTGCTGAGGGAGCTCAGGGAAGTAGTAGCAGCACCTCGAACAGACCTTTTTAACAGATCTCCGGAGACTGGAGTGGTCCCAGAGGACTGGAGAAGGGCAGATGTAGTCCCATTTCACAAAAAAGGTAACAAGGAAGAGGCGGGCAATTATAGACCTGTCAGCCTGCCATCGGTAGTGGGTAAGTTAATGGAAACACAATTAAAGGAAAGGATTGTGGAATATCTAACATGGCCCAGGTTGTGCGTGAAAACGGTCCCTGAGATCGTTGCACCTACCCGGTTAACAAAGTCATAAATAAAATAAAAAATCTTGCATCCAGTAGATTACAGGACCCAAAGTAGCATGGTTCCACAGAGGGAAGGTCATGCCAAACAAATCTGATAGATTTCTTTGACTGGTGACCACGGAGCTGGATCAGGGAGGTGCAGTGGATGTGGCCTACCTGGATTTCAGAAAGGCTTTCGACACCGTTCCACACATGAAGCTGGTAAGCACGTTGGGTAACTTGGGGATGGGTGACAAAGTGATAACCTGGGTAAGAAACTGGTTAGTGTATAGGACACAGAGGGTAGTGGTAAATGGAGTGTGCGCTGAGGAAGGAAGGGTGACCAGTGGGGTACCTCATGACTCAGTGTTGGTACTGGTCCTCTTCAATGTCTATATAAGTGACATAGTGGAGGAACTGGATGGGAAGATCTGATGATGATGATAAAACTTTATTTTTATACAGGAAATTCTAATCATTAGGATTATACAATCCTGTTCTCAAGATAGTCCTGTTTGTATTTCACTTAGTTACGACTAAACATAAAATATATAACAATACTCACATAAAAACAAAACATAAATAATAAACAACTTTTCAATTATCCAACATTACCTTAAAGCACAAATACTACTAAAAAGAAATTACAAAACATAGACATAAACATACAGCAAGATCTGCCTCTTTGCAGATGACACTGAGGTCTGCAATCAAGTGAACACTCAGGTGGGGGGTGGAAAGGATAAGCAGGGATCTGAAAAGACTCGAGGTGGGGTCAAGGGTATGGCAGCTGGGTTTTAGTGCTAAAAATTGCAAAATAATGCACCTGGGGCATAGAAACTCAGAAATGGAGTACAAAATGCATGAAGTGATCCTGACAAAAACCAAGCAGGAAAAAGACCTAGGGGTAATCATATGCCCTATAGGAGGCCAGACAGTGTGACAAGGCAGTTGGAAGGCCTGGTAGGATGCTGGGTTTAATAGAAAGGGGTATCACCAGCAGAAAGAGGAAGGTGGTGCTACCCTTATATAGATCACTGGAAAGACTCCACCTTGAGTACTGTGTCCAGTTCTGCTACCAAAATGTTGCAAGGTCTGTATCTAAAGCCCTATGAGAAAAGGCCAAAGGATGAGGGAGAGGGGGGGATTTGATAGAAACATTTAAATACTTCACTGGAGTTAATAAGGTACAGAAGGGCGGTATCTTTCAGTGAAAAAGGTGATTTAGAACTAGGGGGCGTGCTATGCAGCTGGAAGGGGTAAATTCAGGAGGAATACAAGAAAGTACTTCTTCACAGAATGGATGGTGGGAACCTGGAACAACCTTCCAGCGGAAGTAGTGGGGGCAAAAACAGTGGTGGGGTTCAAAAAGCCTGGGACAGGCACAAGGAATCATTGAGGGAAGTGGGGATTGTGGCATACTGTAGATCAAGTAGGGTCTACAGCAAATATGTGGGTTAAAAATTGGGGCAGACTGGGTTGGCCTAGCAGCCCTTATTTGCCGTCATATTCTATGTTTCTATGACTGCAAAATGTCTTGAATTATTATACTCCAAAAATTATCATGGCACCATTTACCCCAAGATGGAGTATGGAAATCTTGGTCTGGGTTTTCATACACATTAAGTGCTTTGCTATGCATTTCATGAGCTCATTTTCATAGCATTGTTGTGAAGCTATATTATTAAATGATTTCATTTATGTAGCAACCCCCTTTAATTCAGTGGCTACTTTTATTGATCTGGGTATTGCCCATACCTGTATATGTATGCATGTATGTATCTATCTATCAGTGTTGTCCGAATGGAATATTACCGAATGCCCTATTCTGGCAAGAAGGAACATAAAGCTAATAATGAAAGAAAAAGCTTCTCTGTAGCCACAGACCAGGCACAGTGTGTGTGGGAGTCAGATACCCCACACTGTGTGCTCTGACAGTGCATCAGAGCACTAACATGGATGGGCCGCCTCTCTGGGGTGGCGGGCCAATTCAGTCTCCACACCATGCTCATTCACTCTGGGATCTTTTTTGAGCAAAAGGTGTGGGTGTTCCCACAGCGTAAGTTGCAGTGTTTGTGATGTAGCTTTCTCCCTGCTAGCGAACCAGTTGAGACTGCCAAACTCAGTTCAGTCACCTAGGATTCAAGTCAGGATTCATACCCGCTTCCTGAGGTAAAACCCAGTGCCCTAACCACTCAAGGTCATCCAGCCCGCCCCCAATCATATCAAGTTAACAGTTAGAGGACACCGTGTTCCTAAGTAGTAGAACTATTGCATTCACAGATGATGCACACTTCCTCAGGTTCCTTGCAAGTGACATGATTGCACCAACAATAATAAATGGTTTGAAGTGCCATCGTAAATATATGACTGTACAAGGCTCTAGTGCTTTTGATCAATGGACTAGCTTTTATTCAGCCTCCCAAGTACGTGCAACCAAATCACCACATATCTGCTCAGTCAGGCACATGTCATCATTTCCTACAGCAAAACAGGAAAAGACATATATAAATACATTCCAGATTGAACGCCGACAGAGAAGATTCACTGTCTCTGTTCAGCGGGATAGAAAAGAGTGAGGCCCCTTTCTCTAACACTTACGGATTTCCAAAATATTTTTTTCTTCTCCACAGTTTGTGTAGAAATTGCAAATAAGGAAAGGGCATCGTTCTACAGTGCAGTTTTTGAAAAGTAGCTCTTGCAGTGCTGGATGCATCAGCAACTTAGAAGCCTCTAAGGTCCACAGCTTGCACACAAAGCTGAAACTGAAGAAACAATGCTTACCATGAATTTATTTATTTTTATTTCTCCTTTATTTAACCTGGACATCCCACTGGGAGTAAAACATCTTTTGCAGACCACTAGCTCAATTAAGCATGGAAAGTGCTTGCTCAGTTAAGAGGGTTTGGGAAACGGAACTAGCCTTAGATATCGCAGATAAAGAGTGGCAGCGGCATATTGCAGGTGTACATATGGTTACATCTTCGCACATTTGGAGGGAATTCTCCTGGAAGATAACAGTTCTATATGTTGCCACGCCAGCAATTCAAGGAAAATACCTCCAGGGGAGGTAGGTTTCTTGCTGGAGAAACTGAGGTTGCATTACAGCCACGCATGGCCATGTGCTTCAGGGCTGCTTGCCCTTATACCCTTTTATTATGGCATTGGAGAGGGAACTAATTGAAATATTTGGTACACTGATTACATTAACAAATTGTATGTTTCTTCTCACCATTTTACAACAGGGACTTTGTGCCCCCCAACCCCGTAAGCTAGTATATACCTACCTTATCACTGCCAAAGAAGTTATAACTATTCTATATAACTACAAGTTGACTTTGGCAGGATTTGATGATACAGAGCCACAGAAAGGAGAAAAGCATGGCTGAATCATACATATTTATTTATTTAACTAGCTTTTGTTAACCGAGTAGGGTGCACTAAGCATACATCTGCCTATTTTCAGGCACAACCCAGGAGAGTACATGAATAAACCTTTACAATGCACATAGGAAAATATTAACAAATGATGATAAATTTGAAATGTTTTGAAGACGTTGGGTTATGCATATCATGATACATGCTGAACACATTTTGTACCTTGAGGTAACAAGCAAGTCTTACTAATTCTCTCATGTTGCTCAGTTTCAGTTTTCTTGTTGGATTTTGCTGCCCATGTCATGTTTTTGTAAGCAATAATGTATGAGAGGGTGTGTGATTATGGGTCAGTAATCACACACCTCTCAAGAGCGTGGTTAGACATGAGATGCTTACTCAGAGTGCCTTCAAAGACCCAAGAGAGATGTGTGATTATTGACCATAATCACACATCCTTCGTGTGTTTTATTGTAGTTACATGTAAGAGAAATCACACCATGTAATTTTACTTACAAATGTTATAAAGTGAAAAGATGGGTGGATGGACAGCCATGAGTAAAATAAAAGAAAAAATAGTTCCTGTTCTGGACTGCGAGGCTCCATTGACATTTCTGGCTCTCTTGATAGAACAGCTCTCCTGTCCCAAACCACGCAGCTCCACACAGAGCCTAGTACATCGTCACGCCCAAAGCTGTCAGAAGAAGACTATCAAACCAATAATGCCTGCTAAATAAATACAGTATGAAAGCATCACATTGTTTCCCCCTAAAGCATTATGCTTCGGACTGATGCTACCATGCGTTTTATTCAGGCCCCCATATATTTGTAGCATCTTCTTGCTCCCTCCCCCATTTCAAACAGAGCCCCAATCAAAACTATTGTTACGGCTGCTGGGCTATATCCAGGGGGATTTTCCTATTTTTTCCCAGACAATGCATAGGCCGGCATTGTAGCTCTCAACTCGGGAGTGTACTAATCCTTTTTTTCTGAGGTGCAAGGCTACCAGCTTGAAAAGAGAAGGCATGTAATTATGGGTACATAATTACATGGCTGCACTGGTGTTCTGACCAATCAGAACACTTGATTTTTCTTACAGATGTTATAACTGTATATATTACATGTCATGATCTCATGGGTACCCTAAATGGGTTTTTATGTGAAAATTGTTAGTGCTATTCTCTGTATTCTGATACCCATCTGTTGTATGGTGCAGCTTTTACTGCAGCCGCTTATGTTGTCAGTTGATTATTGTACAATAAAAAACTTCTTTTAATAAATACTTACTAAAAAAAAAAACTTTTGAAAGAGAGACCACCAAAAAAAAATCTTTTGAAAGAGAGACCAGGCCAAGATGGCAGCTATTCATACAAAAAAAACACAACATGAACACAAAATAATTAATCTAATAACAAATTACTTATTTGATGCTTGCTGCGGTTGTTTGCCGCTGATACTATATATAGTGCAACCATTTTTGTTTTTTCATTTTGTAGATTTTAAAGTTGTTTCCTGAGCCTAGTTGGTCATTGTTTTATTTTCTCTTTATTTGCACTGTTTGCTTTCGTGTTACTTTTTACTTCTCTGTTGTTCTGTTTTTTCTCTCCTCGGGTCACACTTGGAAACCTTGGCTCAGTGTGCCTTTAGCAAGTCACCAAATTTAAAATGAATAAGAAAACAGAGATGCCAAAATAGCAGCATGACTGTGCAATGTACAATACGTTAAACTTTAAGAAAGAAAACATTAGTGTTGCTCGGTTAGTATCTAATGAAATTGGCTAGCAATCGGATGCCACTGATTTTATTGGTAATGGATACCATCAGATACCGCTGGTATCCAACTACTGTATCCTAGCACCTAGGATCCAATCGGTTCCCAACTATCTGATGTGACTATCCTGGATCCAAGGGATCCAGTTATATATTTGATCTCAGCTCCCACTATCCAACCTTGGATCCAAAATAGAGAGTCAGATAGAATCAGATTAGGAGTCGGATAGATGGAAAATCCACATGATTCCATTATGATACCCAAAAGCACTGTCCAGATATCACTAAAAAGCTCTTCTTGTGATGAATATGATGAGCTTTCAGTGTGGAACAAGGATTATACTGTGCACTCCTCAACATGAAGTTTGGCACTGCCTCAGCCTGCTCAGCTCACTTTGGCCTGATCTTGTAGATTAAAAACTGAAACTGGCAAAGCCCCAGCAGCACACAGTGCTGCCAACCAAAGGCTGAGTTCCACATGTGAGCCTTGGCAGCTCACTCAGGGGTTGGCTGGTGGTTGAGTGGGTTGGGGAGGCAAGTCACTTGGCCCCTCAGGAAGGAAGGCTGTGAGCTGTCCAATATTTGTTCACCACACTTCTGTCTGCCTAAATGAGCGGCTGTTGGGTCATTTGGGATGGTACCTGCATGCCTGTTCTTCTGGCTTGAGAAAGAGTACAGTCTGGATACCCGCTCATCAGGGTGAGGGCATAGTGGAAAAGGGAAGAAATGGAGGAGGGAGGAGATGAAATAAATTAAAAATAACTTCCTAAAAAGAGGGAAAAACAGAGTGGGGAGGGAGACAAAATACAATTGAGAACCTTATCTAAAAAGCAGTTTGAGTAGCAGCTAACATGTTATTTGTATGTAATTCACATGAAAATATATACAATGAACCAGGTTTACAAATAGATTCAAAAGCAATAACCTTTCTGGATTCTGATTAGAAACATCCCCAATTAAAACCAGTTGCTTCAAAACTTGATAGGGAGACAAGTCAAGATATAATCAGCAAAGGTTTTTCACAGGGCATGAGCTTTATTAAAATATGCGTTCTATCCTGAACTGGGAAATTATAGTTCATTTCATATACAAAAGAAAACATTTCTTTCCAGAACATAAATTCTAAGAATTTCTGTAACAGATAAGTAGCTACATTAAATCTTTTCAATACTGGGGGTGCTGCTCAACAACTGGCAGGGGCAGACGTGGGCTCTAGAGAGACCTTTTTCATAAAACAGATGTTTAAGGGGCGTGGCCTGGTTTAGCTCAAGATGGTAGCTTAATTCCTCCTCTCTCCAAAGGACATCCAGTTATCTGCCTTCATCTACAGCCATCCAGGGCAATAATGTAAGCCAACAGCAAGATTTATCAAAACACAGTTTGTAACTACAGCTTTGGTGGGTCTATTTTTTTTATTCTAATCTTGGCTGACTGCTTAGAGGCCTACCAGCATGGCTGAGCAAGAGATGCAACCCTCCTCACTTTCAAGAATAGAAGCTATGTTCCAGAAATTAATCTCTGAAATGAAAGATTTAAAACAACTTCTCAACAAAATGCTGCTACTTTACAAACCCTGGACACTTGCTTACTGAGCACTGAAAATAAAGCTAAACAAAATGAATCCTCAGTCCAGAATCTCAGAGCCATCATAAGGGAACAGCATAGAGTCATCAAAACACTCCAGACTAAAATAGATGAACAACTTACGATTTTTTGGCTTCCCCGAGGGCTCTGAACTTGGAGACACAACAGCAATACTCCTGCATGTTTTGCCTGCTATGCTGCGGCTCCCGCCCAATCTAAAGATAACTATAGAGCGCTCTCATCACTCATTAGGCCCCAGGCCAAGCCCAGACCAAAAACTGAGGCCAATAATCGCACAGTTTCTTAACTTTGCCCATACGGAGATTATTCTGCAGAAGACAAGAGAAACCGGAATCCTGATGGGGCAAGAATTCAGAATTTATATCTATCGGGATTTTTCTAAAGAGCTATCTTCTAAACAGCGTGCTTTCAATCTAGTTAAACAAGCACTACATCAAAAAGGGATAAAATTCGCTCTCAGGGCTGTGATGAGGCTCTACTTGGGCAATACTGTCAGAGATTTCAACACCCCCGAAACCTTGTCCGCGTTCATTGAAAATCTACTATCTCCCAAAAGTATACCTGACACTCCCAGAGCAACACACCCAGACTTTTCGACTGATTCAACCCCATGTGAAGTTACTGCTGCTCGGGACACCTGAAATTCTCCTCCCGCTCGAGAGACATGGATACCGCCTGCTTGGATTGCTCCCTCCCCAGACAGTCAGTACGTATACAATAGAAAAGATGCTCTACCACCAAATCTGCCAGGACTGTCTGTTGTGAAGAACAGATTCTGCATAAAATACAGCAGCTCCCAAAAGAAGCTCCTACCTGTCCTCGCCGATCCCTCTGAGTAACATGTTCGACCCCTTACAGGACTCAGCTCTTTCTTTGCAAGAGGATTGCACTCAGGTGGATACAGCAAATTTGCAGAGTATCCCTAACAATCCAGAAACCAGGATGATCTCCGCCAACTCCTCCTGGGCCGAGATTGCTTCTTGTTCCCCTGTCAAGCCGTGAGAACCACCAAAGAAAAAACGTAAAGGCAAAAGTAAAAATAAATCACAACTCTATACTTCTAATGCCCACAAGACGAGTGTGACATGACTACTGATTTAATATATGATCTACTTTGTCTTAACTCGCAGGCAGTATATCGATTTCTTCATCATTCAGGTTATATCTATTATCCCCCTATATCTGCCTGAATATTGATGCAGCTTCTGACAGCAGTTCTGTATATTACTCACAGCAGGTTTGTAACTGCCAAAGCTGTACATCGCGGTTCACACATTATTTAGCCGACCGCTTTCTTCTAGGAAATTAATCTTAAATTCCAGCGCTCCCCAGATTATATTGCATTAATAATGCTAAAAGGGAGTTAATTAGATTTAAGGTGACATCAAACATCTTCTGATAAATAATCCCTAATACTCGTTTGGCCATACCTCTGTCATGAAGTACTTTTTACTGTGGCAACAGACACCTCATTACATTTAAGTTATAAAATTTCCTCTGCGTTTTTACACTTTGTAAAATGCAGACACAAGTTATGGCATGGTGTCTGCTTTTATAAATGCGCCTCAGATTTGTTCTCATTCACCATAACATTTCTTTTTCTGCTTAACCCCACCCATTACCTTACTTCCCTCTTATAATCTTCGCCTTGCTTTTCTCCCTTCATTATCTGTGCCTTTTATTTATGGTAGCTCTGTTACTTAGGCCATTTTCGAGTCTCATGGTACCAATAAACACTATTACATAAACTTAGATATTATACCCTAATGGAGTTTTACAGTAAAACTAAGGCATATGCTTGAAGCTCGAATGCAACCTCTTTTAATAACATTGCAATATCTTGTATGAGGTGACTCACTGAGTCTAGTTTCTAAGTTTGGTCAGTCCCTCAGGCAACATCAAAGGAGGCTATTTTCAGGCATATGGACATCTCAGTAAACTCCTTGGGGTACCAAACAATTTCTTATGAGGCACCATCATTCTCAAAGTCTGTGTGCTACCTTTACTAGACAGATAATTATCTTACATATTAATGGAAACTACCCAAGCTGGTGCTGTCTTTTTTATTGATAACATAGGTGGGCCACAACTTTATTAAAGAGTGTTCTGCTGCTCACACATTTCTTTTTATTTATTTCTAATGAGCATGCCCCTGACATAATAACTTTCCTGACTTGCTTATTTAAACACAACTGCAATTGCTTAAAAATACTTAAACAGGCCTAATTTTAGGGGAACAATTCAGCTTTTTTCCCTTCTTTATTTAGTGAACCTTACAAAATGCTAGCGTCTTTTTCTTACCCATCAGCTTCGTTATATGTTGTCCTGGTTGTTGCTACTATCAGTCTGATGTAATGACATTGAATTTTTCTTTTTCAGATGAGGCTGAAATACTGGTTTCCCCTTGGAAATTGTATCTGTATTTAACCTTGACCAAGTTTGAGTTAATCTATTTACTACATCCACAGGTTTACATTACTACTTGACCTATTTAACCTCATATAAATTAGTGGTAATACCACATGGATTTAATGTTTTTTAACTACTGCCTGCCCAATTGCTTTATGAGAGAGTCTGTGTACACTTGTACCGACTCCTATCTCATATTGCAATCTAAAGTGCTTCATTGTTGTATATTGAATGTTATTACATAAGTGTTGGTTAACATGTTTACTATTTTTGATTTTTTACCACTTGTTAGAGAGACGCATCAACTACAGGTGTTGTAAAATTATATCTATGCAACTTACGATATTTTTTTGGTCCTGCGCACAATCCCATATTCTTTTCTCCACTTCCAATAGAATAACCAATCCTGTTGGCCCGACAGTGTCCTCCGCCATGGTCTTCCTTGAGTCCCTTTCACCAGACAATCTTTATCTTAACTTTTACATAAAATATGGCTGATTTACTACTATACTCATGGAATGTTAAGGGACTCAGCTCTCCTTGTAAATGCAAACAAATTCTCTCTCACCTTAAGAAACATAATGCAAGGATAGCAATTTTACAAGAAACCAAACTTTTGGCAAAGGACACTGATAGGCTCAAGCGGATTAGTTGATTATATATTCGCTTCTTCTTATTCTTCTAAAAAAGAGGAGTGGCAATACTGATCCATGAGAAACTTAGTGGACTCAGATAAAATGATCACTGATACCTAAGGCAGATGGGGATTGTTAGTCTTAACACACCTTCTGGACCCTTAACACTGGTTAATGTGTATGCCCCTAACTCTGATTCACCAGACTATTTCAATAATTCAGCTCAACAAATTTTGTCTCAATAATATAGATAATGCACCCATATTGATGGGTGGGGACCTAAACCGTGCATTAGATGACTTAGATAGAAGCAACATTTCTTTGGATGCCCATCCTAGAAGTAACAGTATTCAATTTCCTCGAGAATTTTTTGAAATCCAAAAATAATTCAAAGGCCTCTGTATAATAGTCGAACAAAAGAGAGTCCTTTATTTAGAACAGATATTTGCAGTAAAGTCAGTTGTATATGAGACAGATTAATTACATTCATTTCCTGTGCTGTACCTCCCTCTGCCTCGACCCTGTTCTGTGTTCTGTTGGACCCTCGGTTGGTGTAGATTGCTCCTTCTCTGCTTCCACTTGTAACCCCCTCTCCTAGTTCATCTGTTTGAAATCAAACCAGTCCATTGCTTAGCCTCAAATCAGGGATACCGACTATTTGGGGTCATATATATGGCTACCTATAGTTGTGAGGCACACTATATTGGAAAAACTAGTAGAGCCCTTAAAATCAGGGTTGGAGAGCATAAGGGTGCCATTCAGAATAAAGAGCAAAAAAATGCCTTGGCAAAGCACATGGTCCACCCCTTCAGGTCAACACCCCGACAGTGAAACACGAAAAAAGACCATTACAGTGACAATCACTGTAATGGTCCTTTTTCTGTGTTTCCTTCCCCCCAAGTGTTCTGCAGCCTCCCTGGACCAACTCCAACCTGGAGTTAATAATCCTAAAGTCCAGGGAGTGTGGAGGGCACTGCCCCCCACAGAAAACACTTGTAGAATGGGCGTCACAATACCTGCATCAGTATTGTGCCGCTGCATGGAAGTCAGCATGTTCACTGTTGACCTCCCTTGGTGCTTCCCAAAGCATATATGTACCAGCAGAGATCCACAGATGCACATTTTTAAATTTTGTGGAATAGAAAAAGTCAGAGTAGGGGAAAGAGGTGGCAGTTTGGATGATTTATTGTTACAGCATGAGACATTTTGGATTTTTCATCTAAAAGCATTGCAAAGGCCAGGTCTTAATGACGGCATAAATTTGATCCCATTTCTTAAAAAACAGTAGGCTATAGTAATTTTGAATAGATAGGAATATGTGTAGAATGGATTTTTGATGTTGTGCTACTATTAATTTTCTAGGAAAATTGCCTTGCATTACTGTTTGGTGCTTGCTTAATGATGCAATTTTATTATTTAAAGATTTCAATTGTCCTTATGAGCAATGTTATTATGTACATGCATGGGTTTAAAATGAAGGAATAAGAAGTGTTATACTTATAAACTGGAATTTTATTGGATGTCTCCTAGATTTAACACAATAACACTGAATATGGTTTGTCTACATAAGATTAACTAAGTTAATTAAATTGTTAAAACTTTTGTGTAGTACGGAGTAGGATTATAACTACTTAATATTATAATGTGATATATGTTATGTTGTTTCTATAAATGCCTTTTGCACCTTGTTCCTCTTATAGATGCTTTTGCACTTATGAGCATACATTGACCTTAGTTGACCTTCCGGTCTAATCACTTAATATTATTGTGTCATATATAATTTACAGATGCT
The DNA here is from genome assembly GCA_016271365.2 of Neoceratodus forsteri. Lineage (NCBI taxonomy): Eukaryota > Metazoa > Chordata > Ceratodontiformes > Ceratodontidae > Neoceratodus > Neoceratodus forsteri. The sequence goes on along the minus strand of CM028134.1, from coordinate 542,957,500 downwards.
TTTTGCACTTAAGAGTTTGTATGTTCTATTTACAGAGGTTTTTGCACTTATGAGCATACATTTACCTCAGTTGACCTTCTGGTCTAAGATGAAAGGGGTTTGAAATATTTTTCTCTCTGTTTTTATTTTATATTAAAAGAATTATATAACAAGCATAGTATTATCTATCCAGATTTTTGATATGCAGGCATTGTCATGAGTATGAAATATTATCTGCTGCTTTAATGTATAGTATTGTATGTGTTTTGTATTTTGGTGGTAATGGGTGCACTAATAATATGAAATGATGTTCAGCTGTGAGCATCTCTTTAAATTCTAATTACCCTCCACAGATTGGCCTGCACAAAACCAGTCGAGGCCACAGGGGGAATGTTCTACACTTATGTGTTTGGGAATGTGCTTGCTTTAAAAAAATTTTTGGAAGCAATAAAAATGTTACTGATATGACGGTAGACAGTGCACTTATTGTTATTTTGAACATTGATAAGTGATTTAATGAACACGTCTTGTCTCGGAGCACACTTCTTTTGATTTACATCTCCTTGTAAATGCAAACAAATTTCTCTCGCTTTAAGAAACATAATGCAAGGACAGCATTTTTACAAGAAACCAAACTTTTGGCAGATGACACTGATAGGCTCAAGCAAGATTGGGTCAGTAATATATTCGTTTTTTCTTATTCTTCTAAAAAAGAGGAGTGCAATACTGATCCATAAGAAACTTACGTGGACTCATGTAAAATGGTTACAGATACTGAAGGAAGATGGGTGATTGTGGCCTTAACACCTTCTGGCCCCATAATACTGGTTAATGTGTATGCCCTAACTCTAATTCACCAGAATTTTTCAATAATTTAGCTCAACAAATTTTGTCTAACAATATAGATAATGCACCCATATTGATGGGTGGGGACTAAACTTGCATTGGATGCACACTTAGATAGAAGCAAAATTTCTTAGGATGCCCACCCTAAAAGTATCAGTGCTCCATCCCTACTCATGAAAGATTTTGGTCTTACAGACCTCTGGAGGCTTTTTCAACCCAGAGATAGGATAGGGAATATACCTCCTACTCCCACTTCATAAATCCTATAGTAGAATTGACTACTGGTTTGCATCCCATTCTATTATAGATAAAATAATTGAAACCTCCATTCTCCCAATAGTCATATCAGACCACTCTCCGGTTTGTATTCACTTATTTTGGTATCCACCATTGGCAAAATCACCCATATGGAGTCTGGACCCCTTATTAATTAAAGACCCAGAATTTCTCCCATGGGTTAAAACACAGATACAGGAATTCCTTTCTTTTAATAAACCTTCAGATACTTCTATAAGCACACTGTGGGAGGCTCTAAAAGTTACCATTTGAGGAAAATTATAAATTTTGCAGCTCATCGTAGAAAGAGAGAGAACAACAGCTAGCTACCATGGTGCAACAACTAAAAGAAAAGAAACCCTTTATTTCAAATCTCCAAAACCCAATCCTAACTCACCCTCCACTTAGAAATATTGAATCTCAGAACTAAATTAATAAGCTTCTAACTTGTAAAAACAAAACTAGCCTTATTTAAACTCAAACATAAATACTGGGAGCAAGGAAATAAATGTGGCAAACTACTGCCCACCAACTTAAAAATCAACAGGCAGAAAGACACATGGTGGGTATTAAAGACCAGTCAGGTCAACTTCATACAGATGGTCTCTCTATCAGCCAGAATACTGTAGAATACAAAAATGCCGTCTTTCTTTTATTTAGCGGTCTGAGCTTTGTTGAGACATTAGCATTACAAAATTTTTGCACTAATAACAGCTCTTGGGCAGATGTCATAATTGTAAAATCTTCACGCTAATAACAGCTCTTCAGCAGATTTCACAATTGCAAACTAATTTCAAACTAATTGTAAAGTCTAACAATAGCTGATCCACTTACAGGTTTACTGGATCACAGGAGTGCTGCAATTAGCACTGTAATTATCACCACTAGCAGCTCTCTAATTAGCTGGTTGAACGTGAGCGAGCATACCTGCTTGCCTTTATTGTGTTGCAGTGCTTGTGGTTGTTCATCCACCAAAAATGTCGCTGGTTCAATGGTTGCAGAGGAGGGGAGTTAAAAGAAATCTTTCATTTGCAGAGGACATCACACCAGCTGCACTTTCTGAGTGCGCAGGAGCTCCCATCAAAACTGCAGACAGTGTGGTCAGTGAGCTGCAGAGAGCCCTCCTCTAAATGAAGGAGGACTGATTACTCACACTACAGCCCTGAGGTTCGATTCGAGTTGGAGAAGTATGCACAACCAGTGGTGTGATGAATGCTGTCTGCTTTTTAAATCAAAATATGGACAAAGCATTAACGAAAGTACAATACAGAACTTCAAAAAGACTACCTCGATAAACTAAAATGTGAGTGACCCATCTTTGCTTGTGCCATCATTGCCCACAAACCCTATGGCTGACCAACCCTCTTGTTAGAAGATGTAGAGACTGACATGAAAAAATTATCCACAGTCTCCAAAATGAGGGTGCTGTTATAAATGCGAGGGTAGTGGCTGCTGTAGTGATAGGGGTTGTTAAGGTAAAAGATCATAAACTGCTGACTGATTTTGGAGGGCCTATATCAATCACTAGGCACTGGGCCTGGCAATTTCTCAACAGAATGGGATTTGTTAAGTGCAAAGGCACTAAGGCAGGTCACAAGACCTCAAGTGATTTTAGCCAGCTAAAAACAAACTTTCTCACCCACATCAGCAAAGCAGCAGGACAGGAGTCAGTGCCACCAGACCTTGTTAATAACATAGATGAGACTGGTGTGCACCTAGTACCCTGCAGTCAGTGGACCATGGCAGAGTGTGGAGCAAGGCAGGTCGATGTAACTGGCTTGGGCGATAAGAGACAGATTTCTCTGGTGATAGGGTGCACTCTTGGAGGTGACTTTCTACCACCTCTGGTAATTTACCAGGGAAAGACCAAAGGGTGTCTACCGAATTATAGCTTCCCACCAGAATGGAGCATAGCATTCACTGAAAATCATTGGGCCAACACAGAATCAACTCTGTTGTACATTGACCACATTTTGAAACCACACATCAAAAATGTGTGTGAGAGAAACGGACTTCCCAAAGAACAACGTTCCATTCTAATTATGGATTTGTATCGTGCCCATACAACAAAAGCGGTTCTTGAAAAACTAGAATGCGCACAAGTTATACCAATATTTGTCCCCGCATCTTGCACTGACCTGTTGCAGCCACTAGATGTTGCCATTAACAAATTCCTAAAGGATTACCTAAAGCAGGCTTTCACAGAATGGTACGCGCACTTATAACTAAACAACTGAATGCTGGTCACAGTCTGAGGACATTACAGTGGATCTTAAATGTCATTGATTAAACTGAAACATGCTGAATGGCTTGTTCATGCTTTTAACTGCTTAAAAGACAGACGCAAGGACTGTATCTGTGGATTTCTACAAGCAGGCATTGTTGAGGCTCACAATACATGCCTGAACATGGTAAGCAACTTACAGTTTCATTTAGTATTCTGTAATTACTGTAACAGTTATTATAAATAGAGCGCTGATGTTAGGTTTTTTGTTACAGGTTAATGGCAGTGAAAGTGGGATTGAAACGGAATGAACCACCCCCACTCATCGCAAATGTCTCAGCAACATACACTTTGAAATAAGGACTCCCTTTATGTTTTCCCTATTTTGGCTTGCTTTTTTAGTTTGCGTTCCATAAAGATGGCTGTAACTATTTTTAGCTGTTGGTTTAATTTAGCGCTTCTGAATACATTACGAACATAGCAACATTTTTTTAGCAGCTAACATTTTGTGTTCTACAGTATGATGTCTTTTTACAAACAATTATATGTGCTGCCTAATTCTGTCTCTAACTCTCATATACAACACTTTCTAGATAAAATACATCTCCTCCATCTTTCTGAGCAAGACAAAAAAGACTTAGATTCTCCATTTACTATACAAGAAGTCCGAAATGCTCTCTCCTCCATAAAATCTTGTAAAGCTCCAGGCAGAGATGGCTTCCCAATCGACTTTATAAAGCACGCCTGACACTTTATGTCCCTTGATTTTTAAGGTCCTCCAGGAAGCCGCCAGACTGGTAGACTCCTCCCCATGTCAGAAGCTATTATAACTGTACTACCAAAAAGACAAAGACCTCTCCTTCCTCTAGCTACAGACCAACATCTCTGCTAAATACAGATGGTAAAATTTTTGCAAAACTTCTAACCTCTTGGCTGGAACCACTTAACTCTAAATTAGCTCATAAACCCCAAACGGGCTTTATTAAGGGAAGAACTGGTTCCGATCATCTACGCTCATTAGTTAATCTAATACATAGGGCTAAATCTCTCAAAACACCAGCAACTGCTATAGCTATTGATTTTGAAAAAGCCTTTGAATCTTTAAGTTGGAATTATTTATACCAGACTTTGAATTATTTTGGTTTCATCAGTAGGTTTTGCTCCTGGATTAAATTATTATACACATCTCCCTGGGCTAGAGTATTAACCAACTCTACACTCTTTTTTCATTCCCACTGGCTAGAGATATCAGGCAAGGTTGCCCACTATCACCCTCCCTTTTTATCCGAGCGATGGAACCCCTTTCTGCCCACCTCCACCTATCTAGCACTATTAAAGGGATTCCCATTGGTAGCCTACATTTCACCTCACTATCGTACGCAGACAATCTATTAATCCTTCTAGAAAACCTTGAAGAAGCAGGGCAACCACTAGTAAACCTACTTAAAGAATTTACCACAATTTCTGGCCTAGCCCTAAACTTCAACAAAACAGAAACCTTACCCTTAAATTCTCTCTGTAAACCCCACATGAATAACTCTTTGGGCTTTCGCTGGGCCCCTCAGGGCCTAACATATCTTGGGATCAAAATTGTCCTGAACTTAGAGAACATATGGGAAGCTAATTTTACTCCCTTACTATCCAGTATTAGAACCATTTTAGACCAGTGGAAACTACTCAACTTGTCCTTCACAGGGAAGATAGCAGCTATAAAAATGTCCATATCATCTAAAATATTCTACCTCTTCGCTAATATCCCTTTTAATTCTCCCTATAGGTTTCCTAAATAATTTGAGAAACTTATCGATAATTTCATATAGGCGGGAAAACTCCAAGGTTCAGCCGATACTAAGCTGCATTTACACTAGTCTAAAGGGGCTTGGATTGCCCTGGTTTAAAGCTTACTTGTGGTACTTCAGCACCACTCAAACCTCTAAATGGTTTAGCAAACCTACACTCCAAAGACCACTATGGGTAGAAATGAATCTTCATTCAGCATAGGTAAATGCACTACAGCCTTTATCTATAACTCTGTTCCTCCCATTCTAAGACTACATCCCACGATTTCCTCTTCTGTTTACTACTGAAACAAATCCATAAAGTGAGAGGAGTGTACAGGTTCGGGAGGTAGTGGAGAGGTAGTGTGGGAGTGTGTTAGTGAAAAGTGTAAGGGAGTGGCAGATGTGAGCGTGAGCAGGTTCAGAGAGGTAGTGAGAGTATGAGAGAGGCAGTGTGGGAGTGTGTTAGTGATAGTGTGAGTGGCAATGAGAGCGTGAGTGTACAGGTTCAGAGGTAGTGAGAGGTAGTGTGGGAGTGTGTTAGTGATAGTGTATCAGTGGCAGTGAGAGTGTGAGCGTACAGGTTCAGAGGTAGTGAGAGGTAGTGTGGGAGTGTGTTAGTGATATTGTATCAGTGGCAGTGAGAGCGTGAGCGTACAGGTTCAGAGGTAGTGAGAGTGTGGGAGTGTGTTAGTGAAAGTGTATGAGTGGCAGAGTGTGAGCGTACAGGTTCAGAGGTGGTGAGGAGTATGTGAGGAGGCAGTGTGGGAGTGTTAGTGATGGGTCTGTGGTGGCAGTGGGAGGCGTGTACAGGTTCCAGAGTGGTGGAGGTATGTGAGGAGGCTTGGTGTGGGGTGTGTTGAGTGATAGTGTATGGTGGCAGTGGTGATGGTGTGGGTTCCAGAGGTAATGAGGAGGTGGTGGGGTGTGTTGGTGAAAGTGTGGTGGCAGAGTGTGCGTACAGGTTCAGAGGTAGTAGTGAGTATGTGAGGAGGCAGTGTGGGAGTGTGTTAGTGAAAGTGTGTCAGTGGCAGTGAGAGTGTGAGTGTACAGGTTCAAAGGTGATGAGAGGTAGTGTGGGGTGTGTTAGTGAAAGTGTGAGTGGCAGTGAGGTGTGAGCGTACACAGGTTCCAGAGGTAGTGCGAGTATGTGAGGAGGCAGGTGTGGGAGTGTGTTAGTGAAAGTGTATGGTGGCAGTGAGTGTGTGAGTGTACAGGTTCAGAGAGTAGTGAGAGGTGGTGTGGGAGTGTGTTGAGTGAAAGTGTATGAGTGGCAGAGTGTGGGCGTGCAGGTTCAGAGGTAATGAGAGTATGTGAGAGGCAGTGTGGGAGTGTGTTAGTGATAGTGTATGAGTGGCAGTGAGAGCGTGAGTGTACAGGTTCAGAGGTAGTGAGAGTATGTGAGAGGCAGTGTGGGAGTGTGTTAGTAAAAGTGTATCAGTGGCAGTGAGAGCGTGAGTGTACAGGTTCAGAGGTAGTGAGAGGTAGTGTGGGAGTGTGTTGGTGAAAGTGTATGAGTGGCAGAGTGTGAGCGTACAGGTTCAGAGGTGGTGAGAGTATGTGAGAGGCGGTGTGGGAGTGTGTTGGTGAGTGTGTCAGTGGGCGGGTGATGGTGTGAGTGTACAGGTTCAGAGGTAGTGAGGTGGTGTGGGATTGTGTTGGTGAAGGGTGTATGGGTGGCAGGTGTGGCGTACAGGTTCAGAGGTGGTGAGGTGTGAGAGGCGGTGTGGGAGTGTGTTAGTGATAGTGTATCAGTGGCAGTGAGAGCGTGAGTGTACAGGTTCAGAGGTAGTGAGAGGTAGTGTGGGAGTGTGTTAGTGAAAGTGTATGAGTGGCAGAGTGTGAGCGTACAGGTTCAGAAGTAGTGAGAGTATGTGAGAGGCAGTGTGGGAGTGTGTTGGTGATAGTGTATCAGTGGCAGTGAGAGCGTGAGTGTACAGGTTCAGAGGTAGTGAGAGTATGTGAGAGGCAGTGTGGGAGTGTGTTAGTGATAGTGTATGAGTGGCAGAGTGTGAGCGTACAGGTTCAGAGGTAGTGAGAGTATGTGAGAGGCAGTGTGGGAGTGTGTTCGTGAAAGTGTATCAGTAGCAGTGAGAGTGTGAGTGTACAGGTTCAGAGGTAGTGAGAGGTAGTGTGGGAGTGTGTTAGTGATAGTGTATGAGTGGCAGTGAGCGTTGAGTGTACAGGTTCAGAGGCAGTGTGGGAGTGTGTTAGTGAAAGTGTATCAGTGGCAGTGAGAGTGTGAGTGTACAGGTTCAGAGGTAGTGAGAGGTAGTGTGGGAGTGTGTTAGTGAAGGTGTGTGTAAGGTGGCAGGTGTGGTACAGGTTCAGAGGTAGTGAGAGTATGTGAGGCGGTGTGGGGTGTGTTGGTGATGGTGTGTGAGTGGCAGTGGGAGGCGTGGTGTACAGGTTCCAGAGGTAGTGAGAGTATGAGGCGGTGTGGGGTGTGTTGGTGAAAGTGTATCAGTGGCAGTGAGAGGGTGAGTGTACAGGTTCAGAGGTAGTGAGAGGTAGTGTGGGAGTGTGTTAGTGAAAGTGTATGAGTGGCAGAGTGTGAGCGTACAGGTTCAGAGGTAGTGAGAGTATGTGAGAGGCAGTGTGGGAGTGTGTTAGTGAAAGTGTATGAGTGGCAGAGTGTGAGCGTACAGGTTCAGAGGTAGTGAGAGTATGTGAGAGGCAGTGTGGGAGTGTGTTAGTGAAAGTGTATGAGTGGCAGTGAGAGTGTGAGCGTACAGGTTCAGAGGTAGTGAGAGTATGTGAAAGGCAGTGTGGGAGTGTGTTAGTGAAAGTGTATGAGTGGCAGTGAGAGGTGAGCCGTGACAGGTTCAGAGTGAGTGAGTATACTTGAGAGGCAGTGTGGGAGTGTGTTAGTGAAAGTGCATGAATGGCAGTGAGAGTGTGAGTCTGCAGGTTCAGAGGTAGTGAGAGCATGTGGGAGCATAAGCAGCTCAGTAGCACAAGCAGTGTTGGAATTGTGCCCGATTCTGCAGTGATCCCAAGTAGTTTACACACTGCTGCCATTTCTTTATTAGTGGGGGAGGGCCAGAATACAGATGCAACACAAACCTGGATGTCCGTACTTGGGGCGGCATACATCAGCATACTCAAGGAGCAGAGGCAGATGTCTTGAACCATTATGAGATGCCTCTGGTTACAGAGGGGCTGACAGCAGTCATCCATAGATAGTTAGAGGAGGACACACAGAGGCATGGCACTTTGGTGACCGGGTTGGGTAAATATGTGTGCATCAGTATCGGGGAGCAGAGTCTTTAAAAATTTCAAATAGATGATCTGCCTGGCATTTTCCAAGAATGGAAATTACTTCACTGACCGCTGCAGTTGTAGTAAGTCCCTAAGACAATCCTTGGACCACAAGACGGTCTCAGTACTGACTGTGCTGGCTGCTGCAAGAGTGAGACACAGAATGCTAGTAAAGGTAGTCCAGGGATGGCAAGATAAGGCAATGGGCAAAACTGAGCAGATGGGAGAAGAGAGAATGTAAAAGAAAAAAATGAAAGGTTTAGCATAGCAATAGGAGCCTGTAAGAGTGGTCCTGCTGATTGGGAAGCACCCTCAGTGTCACTTTGGGTCCCTTATTACAAAAGAAGCTGGTCCTTATCAGACTGGCACAGAGCACCTACGCTGATCCTTATGGCTTAGATAGTAACATAAAGGAATAATCCGCCTGTTCTGGACAACAACATTAAATACTGAACATTACCACTGTCAAGTTTTTGTACCTAGATTATAAATACAAAGTCCAAACACAGCATATAAAACAGTTTTGAGTTACAGCACCAAATGTAGTTCGCCTTAATGTATAGCCCCCTCCCCCCAAAGTAGACAGTGCTGTTATTTATGGAGCGTACCACGAACAACAGCACAAACATTCTAAGAAGCAACCTTCCCCCCCTTTACTTTCATAGAAGCCTACTATTCATTTTCACATAGTGACCAAAGTAATATAAATCTCATTTTAATGGAATGTACATGAAGCTATTGGGAGATAATTGACATTATGGAGAGGCACAATGCTGTATTATATAGGTTATCTAAAGCAGAGGGGACTCATTAACAGAGCACTACAAACAAGTAGTAATATAGTGCCACTGAATGGTGGTATAGCGAGAGTTCTGGCCATCTTTAGGGATTCATAAAACAAGAAAAAACGACAGCCTTGCACTTGTTAATGTGCCTTGCTTGTGATGTTAAAGGTTATTCTCTTGACCTGAGTGTGCCATAAAATCAGGTTACACAAACCTTTGGAGTGCTGGTTTTGAATCTTTAAATTGGCTATAATTAAGACACCTTTGGGCTAATAAATGGTGCCTAACAAGCCTTTCAGCATTCTGTGTGACAATCAAGTAATCTTGACTCCAAGATGGCAATATTATATATATAGGCAGAATATGTTACAGCTTCATTTAAACCCATAGCACAGCCATTCAACTGCTGTGCTGCCTCATTCCTCTGGATTAAAAACAGCTTTGTTGCACTTTACGTGCAACGTAAAGAAAAAGAGCCAAGAGGCCCATGTTAATTGATAAAGGATTCGCACCCCAGCATAACAGAGATGCCCATGGTGTCTGTGTAAGCAGGCTACTTTTATGGAGCAGTCTGCACCACCAAGATTTACAGTAGTGAGCTACAGCAGTGCAGCAGCACTGTAGTCCAGGGTTTGAAGATAAGGTTTTTCTACTACCCCCTCCCCCCCCAAGCCCGTCAGTCTGTTCAGGTTAACCAATTGCAGTGTTAGAATAACTCCTGCCGACTTGTCACAGAGTACAAAAGTCATCAGCAACTGAATGTTCTTTTCTGCACCGCAATTAAGACGAATCAATACGACGTGCCACAAATGGTATTTTACTCTCAATAAGAACTCGGGCTGAGTTTATTCAGAATATTTCAGAGCTTCCCCGGGGGATTTCGGTCCGACGCAGATGGCAAATAAAGTACTCAGCCTAGGGCTAGAGCACATTATGCTAATTCTAATGTCAGATGTACTTTAATATACAGCTCTATTTAATCACCCCATTATTTCACATTTCCATATGAAAAACCTGCGGCACTTCTGCAGAGCTCTCACTCGCTGACAATGCCAGCTTCCTTCAGCTAGCTTACTGAGAAACAGAAAAGCAGGCGGGTCATTCTCGCCAGTCAAAATGCTCCAGTTTTAAAGGTGCAGAAGTCTGGAATTTATGAAGATATGTATTTGTTTCCCTGCTGTACGTAACCCACCAATTGATGCATCATTCTTACAGTACTTTTTTTTTTTTTTTTGCTTGTTATTTAAATTGGTTCCCTCTTTTATGGACTGAACATGCAGACAAAGTAAACAGAAAATAGAATATTACCATTTTTGACAATTTCCCAAACTGCCTTCTAGGGAAACGTCTGCTTAGTAGCAGGCATAGTTAACTACGTACGTGTATGTTTTTGAATTGATAAATAACACGCTGTGCTCTGGCTGTCCATTTCTTCATCCACGAAGGACTTTTCTCACAGATGGATAAAAATAAAATATTTATTTGTAATTTCTGATCAGGGAAGGCACACTGAGCTGTGACAACTTGTTTCCACGAGCGTTCTGGGGTGTGAGTTATAGGGACCTGTTTTATTAATGGGGGAATGCTGGCCAGAACCCAGGAAAAAAATCTACTCAGGATAAGTACTAGAGAATCTTTAATGTCCACCAGAGATGGGCGAAAATGACCTCGGTTTGACTTCGCATCTGAAGGATGGCACGTCATCCATGCAGAAGCTGCCCTAGCGCCGTACTAAAGTGTCAGTACTGGGTACTGGATAAATTTGCCTAGTTGTGACTACTTTCACTACATTACTGAAAATGATTTTTCTCTGATCCTATCTGACAGCTGCAACCTCCTCACTCTTGTTCAGGTTTTCCATCTACAATCCTTGGGATTCAAATTACAAGAAACGGACTCAGGTAACTAAAATAAAGGGATATTTGGCGTCTCCTTATAAAATGATTAAGAAAAAGAATTTCACAGACACCACAGGGCTCTTGTTCAAACTCGAAGGATAGTATTCTGGATGAAGGTTGGCATCTGTGCAGGTTGTGTGTTGCTGGCCTGTAGCACTCCACACTTTGATGCCTTTCTGCATGCCATGAACACCAGAAGCATTCACTGACCCTGCTCGTCCCCGAACCAGTGAGTGTGAAGCACCGAAAAGGTGGCAGTTACAGTGCTCTTCAAAGCGACCTGTACTTTATTTTTGCCAATGGAGATATTGCTAGGTTGCCATAGGAGCTACTCCCATTTTTTGTCTAGTTCCCCAAATTGTGGGAAATTCTTCTGCTTTTCTCGACTGAACTGTGGAAACTTTTTCTGTAATTTTATTTATTTAGTTTTTGTTGACCGGGTAAGTGCACTAGACAAATCCTGCCTATTTTCATGCACGACCCGGGGGAGGGGGATACAGATGAATGCCAACTGACCTTGAACCAGATTAAGCTGTTGGTGGTATTTTTAGTGAATATGTCTAAGTCCTCAAGCTGTGGAAAAATCTCACCATTTCAGGAGTTTGGCTGCTGTAACAGGCAGACAGATATTTTGGCTATCAGACATTTCAGTTTGGTTAGTAGTGGCAGCACAGTTACAAGAGGATGCCTTTTCCAGATGCAGAATGGATCCCCTTCTTCCGCAAATGGGACAGCCATATTCTCTTCAGAGATAGAAAATTTGTACATGAAAAGAGGATCAGTTAGCCCTCCCAACCCGCAGTGGCATGAGGACGGGTCAGTGCTTTGAACAGATTCTTCTGTTGGGGGTGCTGTGGGCCCTGAATAATGTCGTCTGGGTTAGTGCAGATTTCCCTTGGCCTATATTCTGACCCGCACCTCCAGCAGTCACATGGAAATGCATGCTGCAGTCCACATTGTGTGGCTCCCCCCAATCCAGTCATTCACTCCGTTATGTGTAAAGGCTTGGAATGGGTCAGGAAGGCTGCAGTGGGTCAGCCCGTGGAGATGTTCCTGGCACCCGTTTACATGTCTACTAATTGTTGGATAAACATATCGGGCAAAAGAAATGGGATTTTGTCCACTGAAAAGTGGCAAGTCCACAAATGGCCTGTGAGGCTACAGGACTTGAAGCCCTACCTATGAACCTATGAACTAGTCACAAATGAGCCTTGAGTACTTACTGCTTGTATGCAGCACATAGGCTAGGAGACCAAATCCCTATGTCAAGAGTCACAAAACTATTAAGCTTTGGGGGTAGCGATGGCTCCATTTCATTCTCCTTGCACATTTCTCATTTCTTTTTATTCCAAAGACCTGACCTGAATCTGTCAGTATTTCTGTAAACACAGTTAATACTTTTTAAAAGATGAAAAAAAAAATTCTCTTAACCCTTGCTCTGCTGCGGACTGATATCAGTCCAGAAATCCTGCACATTCTAAATCTGACGTCAGCCAAAGGGTTAAAAAATCCAGTGGATACCATTGTAATATATTGTTCATATAAAAGTATTGGTGTAAATATTTGGTCCTTTCCTTTTCCAAATCTTATCAGCCAGCAGAGCTGAGTGTAAATAATGCTACTCTGCCTTGAATATGGCATTATTCAGTAATGCATATCAGCGTGTATTTTTTTTTTTTGAAGTGTAGTAAAACAAAGGAGAAGCAACATCTGGAACAGAACACATCATAGCAGAAGGAACCCAGAATCACAATTTAAAGAGACGGCATATAAAGTCGGCAGCCAAAGATTTTACATGCTGCAACTGTGAGCCATTCGTGTTCACCTGTGTTTAAGTATGCTTCTCTAAATTCACTGGATGAAACAAAGAAAAAAACAACATTTCAGTCACACAGTGTTTGATCAAGATATCTTACCAAGGTAACAAGAATATGCAAAGATATGCTTACATAACAACTTCCAACTCATAGTCACAGCCCAGACAGTAAATACAGAGCAACATGAAACAAATTCAGTTAAAACTCCAAACAAGTCTATCACGTTTTATAGCCACAGGAGAGAACCTGAAATTGTCATAGCAAATAGAAAATTGTTTTGAAGTATGAAACACACTTGACAGTGAGTTGCACGGACTGTAAAACAAATAGAAAATATGTACTGTAACTTTAACAATTTCATCTGCGATTGAAAGAAGAGACACCATTTTTTGGACATGTGCCTGAGCTTGGACTCTTCTTTCCCTCCTTATATGTTCTAAACATCTGTGAGCTTTCTCTAAGTTCCCTTGGTCTCCCTTACCACTGTGTGTGTGCAAACCTAAGGCTGCTGCAGCTCTTTATAGCTTGCAAAGCGCTTTGGAATATAATGTGTATGAAAGGTGCAATTTCCTTTTTTATATAATGTTTTCTCTGCATGCTGGATCTCAAAACATTTTACAAAGCAATGAGTAAGATCAGTAGTGCAATAAGTGTGCATGCAGGCAAAAGTGGAAAAGGAAGGTAAGAGATTTGATTTTGTATAGCGTCTTTCATGCAAACTGTATCCCAAATCACTTTACAATCCAAGAGAGTGTTGCTGCCATTTTAGGCACATGGAGAATTGAACAGCGTAGAGGGAGATCACAGAGTTAAACACTGGGAAGTTGCTCAGGGTCTCACAGTGAAGTAAGTGGCAGTAGTGAGATTCAAACCTATGGCTCCACATTCTTAGTTCTGTACTCTAACCACTGGTCAGGCTACATTGCCACCTTCTACTAGACCAAAATATGGCAGCGAGTAGGTGGCGGCATCACACACACACACACACACACACACACACACAGGCATTGGTAGTTATTTACGTGATGGAGACAGGAAATACCAGGTAGGATGCTAGGGTTATTCACATCTTTTTACACCACCAACCACCAGATTTTGGCAAACAGGACCATGGTTTCACATCCCATCTGGGGGCACATCTACCTACACTAGAGGTCTGGGGTTTACCCATGTCAGTGCAACTGGAATCTGGTTGCTGTCACAGTGCCAGAAACATGTCGCCTGCAATGACCGTGGCCCCACATTCTGCCACAAGACATGTCACCACCAACAGACACTACTGTGTAAAAAGTTGTTTTTAGCCCCCCCCCCAACACACTTACACATCTGACACTAAATAGAAGCCCCTCCGGGTCTGGGCATGAGTGGATGGTGGGAGACCAGTGTAGATGGCGAAAACGTCAAAAGTGGGAGTGCAGTGAAATCTGGCATACCCCTGTCGCTCACAACCTTTTGCCATTGCCCTAATTTAGGTGCTCACCTAACGGTATACCCATCACCTGGATGTTGCAAATAACATCTGTATAGGGTGTTCATTAATCTGATAATTTTACATTTCCACAGAAGATCTTTTTAAATAAATAAATAAATAAAAAAGTCCCATGATTTAAGACCTTTTCCACAAAGAATTACCAGATGCATGCATCTGAGTGCAGATGACCAAAGCTATGGCAGAATCCAGAGCCAAAGGCCCTACCCACCTATAGACAGCAGTGCTGAGGGGTTGGAGGAACCAGACAGCATCCAGTCACACGCCTGGCTGGCTGCCCAGAGTGGATTTCCTGCTCCACACAGAGCAGAGCATTGTGGGATATAAAATAATGATTTAAAATAAAATAAAAACATTACACTGACAACATGTCCCTCCATATCAGGTGAGAGGGCTTGGGGCAGCTGAAGAGGGGGCCAGTCAGGGCCCAGAACTTACTGGCAAGAGCCAGGAGGAACTTACATGGCAGTGTTTCTGCAACCCTCTGGGTTGCATAACACCACTAAAAAATGCATGCCCTAACTGGTGTGGAAAAACATCCCTGCATCATCCCCGCCCCAACCGGACTGCCCGTGTACAATATGGGATCAGAGCTGGAGGGGTGTGCATATCAAGTGCTGAAGGGGCCCCAGGGTGCCCTTCCATATGCTGGTGGGGCACTCCATGACTTTTCCCAACCCTCTGAACATAGAGAATGACTAAGACACTTTTGAAGACCGGGCTGTAAGTAATTCTGCTGGAACTTGTTCAGTAACATTTCAGCTAAAATGAACATAAGTGCAGTAATATCATCAAAGAAGAGGACATGGAGGGATGTAGTTAGTACAGTAAACTGTGATGAAGAACTTCTGTTCAAAGATGTCATGACTGTATAGCTTTAAGAGCTAATCAGAGTGATGTAATGCACCAGATCCAATAGCAGTTAAAGAATAGTGTCTAGTGAAGTCAGTGTGTTAGGGCTGGAGTGAGAGGAGGAGATGTGTGCTGCATGATCTGTTTAAAGAGCTGCTGACGCCTCAAAGAAAACTTTGAAAAACATGATATTTAGGGACAATTCAGCTTGCATTCCATATATCTTTTCTATGGATTTCTCCTCCCCATTATTTATTTCTGAGGAAATTTGCATGAATACATGATCTTTATACCTTAGACTCCATTTGCCTCTAATTTATTCCCTGCTTCAAGTCATAATCCTGTGTTGTGACATCACAATCTGTTGCCATGGGAGCAACTGTGATGTCACAAGGAGTGCATTATAACCTCAGGCAGGGAGAAAGCAACAGGAATAGTTGAACTCTTTCTTTTCATTTCATTTTTATTTTTTATACTTGTAAATCCAGATGAGCAAGATTGCCAGTTTTCACTGATGACAAGTTCAATCTAAAAACACAGTATAAAAAACAACATAGGTACAGACTATACAATCCAATAAAGTGCAATTACAGAAGCAGATACATTATGTTTTTGAAAAAAGCCAATATTTTAACCTTTTCTTAAAGCACTGAATGAGACTACTCTCAACAGTTACTGACGGTATTTTGTTGAAAAAAGTGGGTGCTCTAAATAATAAAGATCTTTGCCCAAAGGTGGTCTTAAGAAATGGTATTTTAAATTTATATTTGGACTGGGACCTAGTGGATAATGCATTTATTACCCTGGGAAACATTAGAGAAGTAAACGGGGGAAGGTTACATTTTACTTTAAATAAAAAAGTACCCATTTTGAAAAGAACTCGATTATCGAAAGATAGAGAGTAAGACTGTTTATTCAAATCAGAACAATGGGTTCGAAAAGGTAAATCTAGACAGAATCTTAAGGCTGAATGATATATTACTCTGAGCGGACTCAAAACATTGTAACTCTTCAGGTGCAAAAATCCTATTTTCATGCCGATTACACCAGTAATAAATAATGAGGAGGAGGACTACAGAACTAATGTGAAATACAAGCCGAACTGTTTCTAAATATTATGTTTTGTTAAAGTTGTCCTGAAGGCGTCAGCTGCTCTTTAACTGTTATAAAGAAAAGTAACAGCAATTGTTTGAAAACATGTAAGTCTGTGACTCTTTCTACAAAATGGAACTGCTGCCTACAACAGCAGAGAGGGCTGATATGCAACAGAGCTCTGATATTTGAATCCCACCACTGCCACTGGCTCGCTGTAGGAGCCACAGTAAGTTACTTTACCTCCCTGTGCTTGGATTATAATATCAGAAAACGTAAAACCCCCTGTACACTGCAACAAGGCAGTGAAAGGGTAAATAAGATGCTGGGGTACATAGGGAAGGGGATCAGCAGCAAAAGCCGGGAGGTGATCCTTTCACTAACCAGATCATTGATGTGACCGCACATGGAGTGCTGCACAAAGTTCTAGAGTCCATACCTGCGTAAGGACTTCCAGAAAGTGAAAGCAGTGTAGTGAATGGCGACTAAAATGATCCAGGGTATGGGGGAACAGACGAATTAGGAAAGGTTGCAAGACCTTGCCATATACACACCAGTGATTGGGGGGGGGGTATGATTGAAACAATTAATTACCTGCACAAGACAAACAGGGTGGATTGTAAAGACATATTTATCTTGAGCACAAACACAAGTATCTCGTGGAGTGCATTGAAACTGGCAGGAGTAAGATTCAGGACAGACATTTCTACGCACTATTTTACCGAAAGACTGGTGGATAAGTGGAACAGACTGTCGAGGAGGTGATGAAGGCCAAAACAGTGGAGTTTCAAAGGTAGGGTGGGACAGGCATACAGCCTTAGTAAGTGGGAAGAGGGCAGAGATAAATTAGAGGGAGGGCCACTAGGGTCTATGTAGGGTGGCTTGGTAGGGTGGGCCGACGATACTGCTGGGCCTTTTACTTTTTTTTTTTTTTTTTGTTAATATCATCTTTACTTCATTTTTACTTACAGTGTCCAAGCAATAGGAGCAAAAGAAATCAAGAAAACGTACTTACAGAAGTCCAGGGCTCTTTTCGACATCATTTTCAAGTTCCTATCTGTAAACATTAGGGAGAAGCAGGGCCCCACTGAAAATGAGATGTTTTGTCTCACTTTGACTATTCCAGGCAAATACATTATTAAGGAAATGCTTACAAAAACAAACTTAAAAAACAAGCATGTACAATCAAAGAAATTATTCGGATTATTCCTGTCTTGTTAAGAAAGAAAATGATACTGCAGTGCTTTCAGCAAGATTCTATAGTAAATCAGATTCTGAATCATATTTCATGGGAGGCAGTATATCATAGTGGTTAAGAGCACTGAGCTGCAAACCTGAAGAACATGGTTTGAATCCCACAGCTACAACTTGCATACTGTGTGACCACGAGCAAATCACTTAACTTCTCTTGCTATGCTCTTGGAAACGAGCCTCAATTTAGTGTATCTGTCCTGGCCAAAAACTGTAAAAATACAAAAAATAAATAATAGAGGCAGTATAGCATATTGGTCAACAGCACTGAGCTGCAAACCTGGAGAACTGTTTTTGAATCCCTCAGCCACCACTTGAATACTGTGTGGTCATAAGCAAGTCACAACTTCCCTATGCTCCCAGAACACACCTGGAAACATGCTGTGCTGGCTTATTTGTCTTCCTTGGCCAAAAATGGTAAAACTGTAAAAAAAAAAAATCACATGCAGGATATATGGTTAGATTACAAATGAAGGCAAAAGTCTGCAACAAAAGGCAAACAAACAAAAATCCTGTGGTGGTTGGGGGGGAAGGGGCAGTCCCTAAAGGGTACTTGAAAATGTCAGTACTATAAATTCACAAAGAAAGAAAAGAATTTCTGCAGGGATGCGAAACAGAGGTGATTTTATACCTAGATTTGTTTCATATTCTAACAACAGTGCATTTGTAGAGAAAACAGAGCTAAAAAGAAACCTCACTCTCAGGAGGACTAGTTATACAGACTCCCCTACTTGGCAGAACCACTGATCTCTAAAGCCCTGTTCACACTACAGAATGAGCCACACTTGAAAGCAGGGCGACTTGAACTGTGCAACAGCATTGATACTGATGCTATAGATCTGATTTGCGGTTCAGTTTACACGCTACTGCACTATGAGATTCCCATAATGACCCAAGAGAGTTTGAAGAAGCGTTCTCGGCTTCAGTTTCCTGGTTCAGACCACAGTTGAACTGTTTTACGTTAACAATTTTAAACCTGTTTAACTTTGCCAAACAGGTTTTAAAAGTGTTAGTCTGGAAAGAGCCTCCATTCGAGTTTCTTATTGTTTCAGTGTGTGTAATTTGTCCAGGTGTGCTGCATAACGATGCAACAGGAAACCAAGCTTGGTGGGTTAGCAGGAGGCTCAGGTGCAAACCCTCAAATTCAGGATGTTTCTCTTAGGCTTGTGAAAGCTAAGCGGCAGTGAGAACGTGTCCAGGGAGGAATCTGTACAACTGTCAGGCATATTACTGCCTTCAAGACAATCCCGAGGGTGTAGCAGCTCTGGGCGGCATGGAGATGTGATTACTCACAGGTCTGTCCTAGTTGACTGACCCTGGAATTGAGGGCAGTAAGAGTGCCTGGTGTCCTCAGAGGCAGAAACAAATCACCTTCATGGACAGCAAGATGGAGGCAGTCCCACTATTATTTATTTTGATAACCAGATAGACGCACTGGGACAGGGGCCCTTTAAAAGGAGTGACCCAGGCTCAAGGCACTAGATAGAACAGGAAATACAGAGCAGAATACACAGATGGTCACTAAAAATATGACGTGTTATAAATGTGATAATGTACAATTAATTGAAGCAGCTATATACCATATTCAAAGACAGATATCCCGAGTTTCACTTTGAGTTCAGTTAGATGTTTCAGTTTGATAGCTCCAGGACTAAGGATGGCCAGGCAGTCTCAGACCCCAAAGAGGAGATAGGAAATATAGAGTTCAATGAAGGACCGCTGTCTTTCTGAATGTTTGTTCCAAAATTACTTCTGTCTGTCTAGGGCTGTACTCAGCTTACTAGACTCCTTTTCCTCTGAAGCACAGGTCACAGTACCTTACCGTTTTGATGTTAAGTGCACCCCCCCATGGTAGGGCATTGTGGCCCAGTAGAAACAGAACACAGCACATTTGGTTAGAGCGCAGAATCATGAAGCTGGTATCTGAGGCTCAAACCCCTGCATAGCCAGTCACTCACTGGGAGACCCTGAGCAAGTCACTTGACCTCTACCTAATTCTTCCCACGCAGCTTTGAAACTGGGAAGAAGCAGGAACCCAATTGTGAATGAAATGTTATATCTCAAGCAAGCTAACGTGGGTAATTCAACCATACAAACAAAACGATGCTAACTGTCAAAATAATCCAAATCCCCTACCAAATTCTAGAAAAAAATTTGTAACCACTTCTAGCTGATTCAGCTTATGATTAGAGATGTTCAGTACATGTGTCTGGCGCTGGTTACTACGTAATAAAAGACCTGCTGAATGAAGGAGATAGTCCCGGTCACTGAGAAATAGCAAATACTCAATAGCGGAAGTAGCAGTCTTCTGGGCATTATTGCAAATTATACAATGGGGTAAATCCAAATGCCCAATCCCTGAAATCTGATTGGTTGGCTGGCACCTTTTCAGCCTGATAAATCCTCCAATGTACCCACTGGAAAAGGCGCCACCAGTTAGCAGCAGCAGGAACCCCTACAGAAATCACACCGACTGCAACAAACGCTTGAAACACCACTGGTCCTTCCCGCTCTAAACCTGTCGAACATCGTGTTCTCTACATCCTACAAAAAAGGAACGGAAACACTGCCAAAAGCCATATAAGCACTCAAAACAGTCTTTTTTTCTAAGTACTTTCCCTGTAACCACTTCCTTACAGCTCACCTTTTTCACTTTCCACTGTCAGCTGTGCTCCATTCATACATTCCCCAAATCATCACGGCTCGCAAAGTCACTGAACGCTCCTGCTGAGTAAATAAATCTATTGATGTCCCCCATTAAAAAACAACTCTTGAGTCACAATAATTAATGGTGCTTCAACAACGAAGGCACCCGGAAACAGACTGTTACAAACGGAAGCCAGTAATCCATTCGGACATAGCCCACATGCTAAATTACCGCTCCTCACTACACACTGCAGCCCAAAACATCACATTGGGAACAAAAATAGCAAATCCTCAACCTCTTCTCGGCACTTGCTGCATACTGATTTTGCCTACTGCAGCCCCTAACTAAACTAAAAAAAAATCTCCAGATTCAGTGCCACCTACCCTATTACAGCAAAGGGCTCACTTGATCTTGCCTCTCAAGTTACTATATTCTACCTATCAACAAAGAACTATTTTTTCCCGCGCAACAATAAATAAAAAAGATTTAAAATGAAAAAAAAAAACAAAAAAAAAACTGTATTTTTCTTTCTTCCAAAAACTGAAGGGGGAACTGTATAATAGCAATCCACCACTCCAGGGTGCGGGTATATGGGTGGATTTACCACATCTGGTGTGGTTAAGTCACTCGGCCTGCGCCTCGTGACCGAACCACACCAGGCGTGGTAAATCCACCCATGTACCCACACCCTACCGTGGTATACTGCTTAAATGTAAACCAGAATAAATTCCGATTTGTACCCACTTGCTGCCTGACAGCATAGAAGGCATTTAAAAAAAAAAAACAGAAAGCACAACATTGAAGACACTAAGAGACATAAATGCTAGAGAAGTAATTTTGAAATGTAATTAAGGTTAAGCAACCAGTGAGTTCACTATAGGAGACAAGCAAGTTTGACCAGCACCTTGTATAAGTAGCACAGGCCTCAAAATGTCAGAGTCCGAATGGTGATCTGTTAACAAAATTTGGAAATACAGTAAATTTGCGATGAGTGAGCACTCGGATTTTTGGGTGTACTCTGAAACTGTTAATTTCACAGTAAATGGCCACCAGTTCTAGTGTTTTGTGGCAATCAAACTACATCAAAAATGCCCCTTTATTCATTTTACTACTGCTGTGCAGTGCTTCCATGAAGACACCTTTAGAATTAAACAGTCTTGAGAAAAAATGTGGAGTTGAGTACAGACTCCTAAATGACTATATTGATTTTAATCCCTATCTTTCCTGGGGAGAAAATGTGATTTTCCTGTAGTTGGAGTCTCTCTTTGTACCCAACCCCAATATCAGGATTGCTGGAGTCACATTATGATCCCCAGACAGCTGTCTTTGCAGTCAACAACAATGCCTATCTGCGGTCAATGGGAAGGTGGTGTACAGATGCCTGGCGGCCAGTGCCATTTTTCACCTGAAGCGAAATGTCACAGTTCCGTGACATGCCACTGCAGAAGGAGTCTCCTGATCTTCAGCCAATAGGCGACTGGGGTCACTGTAGTTAGGAGAATTAAAAAGAAAATCACTGTGCGATGTATCACTTATATGAACTGTCTTCCTCCTGACAAAGATATGCCCAAACAAAAAGGAAGAACAAATATTTATAGGTAGATGGTCATTCTGCTCCAGTATAAAAATGGGCCATGGAAATCCAGCAACCTTATTGGTTGAAACACATCACATGGCCGTTGATTATTCTCCGGCAATGGCACACCTCACCTAAGTACGTTTTAACAAATAAAAGCCCATTTTATAAGTGGCATGACACACTCCAGGGTGTGCATTCATAAGGAAATAATGCACTTCTTGGGTTGTTGTGGCACTTGACCACACCGCCTGCCTAACAGCCACCCAAAGCATGCGTTATCTCCTCATAACTGCACAACCTGTCATGTGTTGTCTTTTACTAGAAGAAGAAGAAGAAGAATCAGCATTTATATAGCGCTTTTCATACACAGTGTATCCCAAAGCGCTAAACTGTCTGCAGAATACACTCACCTGTACCTATCACTGAGATAGCAGTAAAGATAGTGCTGGATACTCAGGGTAAAAATGCAAGTAAGGGCAGTGGGGGACGAGTCTCCCATGATATGTATTAGCACAAGTCTCCCACTATCTGTATTAGCACCTGCAAATCAAATCCCTATATGCTCTGCTAGCTTAGCTTAGCCAGGGTGTAGCCTTTAATGAAAGTCTTTAGGTTGACAGATAAGCGAGTCAGTTCATAAATCAAATGTGTTGCTGAATCACAACTTAATTTGACAGTGTAGAAAACCAGACTAAAATGCATCAGTGCTCATGTATATAGAAAAGGGAAGGAAATCCATCTAGTCACTCACTGCAAGCTGTGATGGAGACTTGCACTGTAGACACTGACTATAGTAAGTGATGATCTGATTATATAATCAGGGTAGTGTAATAACGGCTTTATACAACAAAAAGATGTATTGCTAATATAAATAAATGCCTACTCTTGATTGGTTAAATGGTTGATGACATCCATGCATGGAAATGAACTTTTTTTTTAAATGGACATACATGCTGACTGAAGGAACTTACAGGCATAGCCAGCTACATGCTGGGTGCCAGGGATCCTGATTGTGCCAGAAGGGTTGGGCAGAGAGCCAGCCCAGTGGTGCTGGAGGTTGAGGCGCTGGTTGCTACACCTCACCCCATGCCAGTGACCCAGGTTCGGGAACGAGCCCCGGCTGCCGGGGGTCAGCAGGGGGGAGAGACAATTGAGCATCCGGAGGACTGCTCTCTTCTCTCTCGGGGGGAGGAAGACTTGTCATCCCTCTCGTTGACAGTCCTCTGGCAGTGGCTGGAGGGCAGTATGGGTTGGGAGGCATGGTGTGACATCCTTGCGTTGGTAGGGGAGGGGGGACGGGAGAAAATGGAGGAAAAGAGCCTGGCAGGCTCTGTGATGGTCCACATCTCCCAAGGGCCGTCCCCAGCTTCTGGACTGGGTCTCTGGAGGGAGGAGAAGCCGGCAACTTCCTTTCTGGCCCTGCCGTTGGGGGGTAATCTATGGGAGAATTACCAGGATTGGGCGACTGCGGGAGTGGCAGGACTGGAGAGAGAGAGTCCCTCCATCAGGAGGGCCGTAGCCGCCTGCCAGGGCTGTGGAGGGATAAAAATCTATATAGAAAAAAGAGGGGTTGGGCAGACTATTTTCCACCATGTGGTTGGCTGCAGGACTCAGGCTGGGGGTGTACACTCCCCTTGCTAGCTCCCCCTTGCAGATATAGGTGCCAAGCTATCCTCAGTACCAGGGCTGGAACAAGGTTGGGGGCACCCTGCTTCAGCGAGGGTGTCACAAGAGACATCAGGAAAACCTGGCAGCTGCCATAGAGTACCTTGGGCACCCAGGACATTTCCTGACCCACCATGGACAGTAGAATGCAAAGTTCAGGGTTTGTTCATAGCTGAGGAAGTTTAGGAGGGCCAGCAGGAGGGTGAAGGAATGCAATGTATCTTCAAGTGTGAGGGAACAGGACCTGAACTCATGAGTGGGAGACCCACAAGTGAGTTCTGAATGTCCTGCCTGCTCACAAGTGATGATAAATTGCTGTTTTGTGTCAGGCTATTGATTCATACAACAGTTGATTTTAACAGCTGGCTTCAGTGCTGCTCTAGGCATTGTGATGTCATCAGCACTGTTAAAGCTGCCCTCTGATTGGTTCAGTATTCCACTATGATGACAGTATCCTTGAAAATAGTCATTATGACAACAGCAACAACCACATATTTTTGATATGTTGCTGTTACTGATGTTACTAGCCAAGATATCTCTTTTATCGTGTCATTTTTACCTCTACTCCGGTTATGTATGTGTATATATATATATATATTTTTTTTTTACTTATTCTTTATACTCCCCTTGCCTTCAGCGCTCCCACTCTTTGGGAGACACCTATGGCCTTCTAGTCCCCTCCCTCTTACCTGAAGCCTGGTGCAGTCCATCCCCCATGTAGCCGTGGATATGTCCCTCAGGCGGGCACGGGGTAGGGGCACTCCCGAAGTCCTTCTTTTTCTCGTCGGGATGCTGGTACCAGGTCAGACAGGGGCACTGGGGTTCGGGGCCTAGTGCTCCATCTACCAGGAGTGCTGTGGGTGTTTTTCCCATTTTCTATGGAAGTGGCATGTGCCCCAACATCAAGGCATCTCTGCCGACGTCGTCCACTGCCAACCCTCTCTTTTTTGCCCGCACGCTTGCTATGCCTCCGGCTTCCACCAGAGGCCAGTCAGGCGCCAAGCGTGTACCCCCCTCCCTCCCAGGAAAGGAAAGCTGTCCTTCGGACGCTCAATCCTCTCCTTCCCCTGCCGATGTATATTTTTTTATGTCCAACGTCCACACTGTGTTGTTCACCCCCCACACACACAACTTGTAATACATTCACAAAAATACACGACGACTCCACCACTCTCTTATGCACATTCCTGCTTTCAACAACCATTTTAAACTCATGACAGCACTGACATCACAAAAGAGAAACTGAAAGTAAGGAAAGACAGCATCATTTACCTTGTAGTAATTACAAAATAACTGGGTCAGTCAGACTGAGTAAACAGTCTTACTTTTGGGAGAGCATGAAAATAATTCTGTTGTGAAGATGGTGTGTTCTCTAGACACACACACATATATGTAGCTAGAGAGAGTGAGAGAGAGAGAGAGAGAGATACTGCAAAAAACTACATTAATGCATCTGTAAGGATTAAAACACAAAACATAATAAGTAGGGAAATAAGAAAATTATGAACCAAAAGTCCCCGGAGCCTACAGTGAATCTGTGGTATTCCTCGAGGTTTGAATGCTCCCATGTTGCAAGATTGGCATTACCCTAATTTCGATTATCATCTTATTGGATATAGTAAACTACTTGCACAGTAATGCTTGGACAGAGGGTGCCGAAATTAGGGTAACATCACTGCTGTGTTGTGCGATCATTCAAACCCCAAGAAACACTATACTACATTCACACCAAGGCTCCAGGGACTTTTACCATATCTTTTTATTCCCTACTCTTTATGTTTTATTGCTTCTTCTGCCATAGGAGAGGCATTAACATAGTTTTGTACAATTAATTTCCTTACTTTTTAAAAAGATATATAACAATTGACATACAAAACTTTCTTTGTGCAGGGCAAGCTGGCTTCATGCAAGGCCCTGCAGGCCATATGCGAAGTAGCAGATCCATCAGGCAGGGTGCCACACCTGCACTGCCCTGGGCCCTGTGAGGCCCCTGTGAAGCAACAGACCCGGGCATGAGGCCAGACCTTAGGGTGCTGCATGCAGAGCCCTGCGTGCCCTGTGCAAAGCAGAAGATCAGTTGGGTGTGGTGCCAGACCTATAGGCTGCTTCACACAGGGCTGAAGCAGCATGCCCATAGGGGACTGCGCTGGATCTGTAGCATGCTTCACACAACTCTGAAAGTTGTCACTTCGATGGTTGTGCAGGTGTTAAAATTATTTATTTAGTTCATTTTTGTTTACTTCATTAAGTGCAACAGACATAAAATGCCTATTTTCAGCCACAACTAGGGAGAGTACTGGACTAAAATGAACAGATACAGGATTGACAATTTACATCACACACACAGTAAGTTAAAGCAAAAGCAACAGAACTGAAAATAAACATCGACTACAGAACACTAATGTAAAATGTATAATAACTGGTAAATTACAACAAACTGTGTCTAGGATGCATCGACAGTCAGAGGAGTAATATATACATCTCCCATGGGTCAGTGTAATAAGTATGTATGTATATATACAGGAATTCAGTGTACTTATGGTGGAGAGAGGGCTGTGCTGGTCATCAGCCATGGAACCCATCACTCATTATGTGCCAGGGTGGCTGTGGGGATGGGGGGACACAGGCATGTGAGCTGGAAGGTGGAGATTCTTTTGATTCTATGGTCGTATGAGGGTAGAGGGTGAGTGGACTTCACAGACAAGAGGGTAGATGGAAGGATTTTTGTGTTTTAAGAAGGACTGGCAGCAAGGTTGGGCATATAAACTTTTAATCATGGGGTGGCATACCAGCAGCAGGGCTGGGCACCAGACCGCTGGTAATTTGAGTGACCGTGGGTGGAAGATACCAGCGGCAGGGTTGGATATCTTACCTCTGGTAATGTTATTGATCAGTAGTCAAGGGGTGGGGGGTTTACTGACTGCAGTTTAGGGCACCCAACTGCCAGTTTTCATACTGCTGGTTGGGGTGGGGGGCAGGGGGTTACCGGCAGCAGCGTTGGGCATTCAACTGGCAGGGTGTCACTAATGTTAGAGAGTCGGCGTTGGGGTACCAGCAGTGAGCAAAAGGAAAACACAAGATTGTATTTGTTTCACTTGCAGTTGACTTAGAAGTCAATCATGAATAAAAAAATGTGTCTTGTCTTTCATATTTTTTCATTTGCACATGCGCGTGCCATGGTCGAAAAATACATACATTTTTAACTGGGTCATTTTCCATCGCAAACCAAACAAAAGGTCTTATCTGGGTCAATAGCTAATGAACCTGAAAGTTTCAGGTTTTAAATATGTGTTGTTTTTTTCCTGTTATCCGTGCACAAGAAAATACTGATTGGGGTGAATTTTCCTTATTTCAGCATTTCACAGTGATGAAACTACTGAACCTATTCTTTTGAAAATCAACATTCACTGAGCCTCAAGGGCTGAGAGGGTGCATACCAATTTTCAAAACCCAGGTCTTAAGACATCCAAATTATAATCCATCAAAAAAAGGGGTTCTGACATGAACACTAACTCAACTCTAACATACTGGGGCAACCGCACCAGTATTATAATATACTTGTTGATAAGTGATTCAGAAGTCTGTTCTGCATGCTAGGAAAAGGCACACAGAAACAAGAACCACACTAGCTACAAAAAAGCACAGAAAATATTTTAATGTATGTTGATTTGTATTTAAAAAAAATGTCTAAAACTCAACAATGATTATAAAGAAACAAAAGGTATATTTTTTAAAGAATTTGTGACTGTAGACTAGCAGTCAAGAATATCATTACAAAGACTCCTTAAAAATACAATTTCCATGGTTAAGCACCCCCACCCCCATAGCAGCGTATTGTCTGACGGACATGCCTAGAACAAATACTGTGGTAATTCTTCCTAGTTGTAGAAACACTGTTTGCATCAGAAAGTCAATTTTTCCTGTTTGTAGACGCGCGCGCGGGTTTTTACTGGAAAGGCGCCTGTGTTTTGTTTGGCTGCTGTTCACACACTGCCTTGGCAGACTTTCCTTGGAAGGCTTACAGGGAATATCACTCCTGCATACAGTAGCACAGCCGTGTGTACTATCCCAGCCATGCACTTCCTAATAGTAAACTGAGTGAGTTACTCTGAAGCCTGTAAACAAACAGGACTGCTTAAACAGCTCACATCCTTTCTTTTGTCAAAACTAATATTTGCAAGAAGGTGAATAGCTTAAATTACAGAAGTGCAACCTTCCTTCATTAACACATTAAAAAATAAGTGACAGGACAAAATGCCTTTCTATCCATTCAAAAACAGCCTTGAGAATGGCCACCTCTGTAAGAAGGCCATCATTTGACGTCAGCAGCACCAGGGAAAGTGTCTTAATGTAGCTGCAGCTGGACTGTTCAGTTGCCATAAAACCCATGCACTGAATTCAGTGTTCAAACAACATGAAGTCTTGCTATATTATGACTATTGCAGTTTGCCCCAGCCTTAGAACTGCTCCGGAGGTGAAAGAGTTAACTTCCATGCAGAGCATGGAGCTTAGAGCGCGAGCTCGGTTCAGAAGCTCTGTTTGGCTGGTTTCAAACCGAAACCATCAGATTCTTTACTCCGCCTCACTGAACAGTTGCTCCAGAGATTCCTCCTGTTGCTCGGTTCATTTCTTCGTTTAAAGCGCTATTTCTGTTTAATTCAACCGCCATTTCATTATTTTAACCGCAAAACCGATCGGTTCAGGCTCTGTCTTTGGTAATCGTAAGTAATAGATAGGGTTTTTTCTGTGTGGAACTTGTAAAGTATTATCGGTTCGGTTGAACCGATCGATTTGTATTTAAATATAAGTTTAAAGCCTTTTAAGGCTTTTTAGAGTGCGGTTCCCGGTTCTTATCGGTTCTAAAAAAAACGGATTTCATTACGGTTTTTTCCACGATCCGTGACACGGTTTGGAACCGATAAGGGTGTCTTGCCTGGCACTGCCATCAAAAGGGCAAGTTGGTTGGTTAGGCTGGCATCATGTCTGAGAAACCCAAAAGAAAAACCGGGCCCACTGGGTTTCAACACTGTAGTGTCTGTGGGGAAGCCTTTGCCAAGGCTGACCCACACACTACATGTGTCTATTGTCTGGGGTTTGACCACCTCTATTCAGACTGCCAGATTTGTAAAAATTTCCCTGCAGCCACCCTGGATAAGAGAGTGGGCAGGCTCAGGGAACGAGAGGCCAAAAAGTCCGCTGACCCGGATGGCCAGCCCGGTTCGGTGCCAACCGAACTGGAGGGAGTGCCCTCTGACCAGGGCGAGACTTCCTCTGGCAAACGAAAAGCTGGTTCTGAGGAGCCAGTTCCAGCAAAGAAATCTAAAAAATCAGCAGGTTTGGAGTCCAAAATTCCTTCTCCAACTGCTGCTGAGATAGCCAGGGCAATACAGATTGTCCAGTCCCTGTCCCCGGTTCCCTCCGAACCGCCACTGTCTGGCAAAAGGTCGGTTCCAGTGGTTCAGGATTATGATATAGAAGAGTTCTATGAACCAGAGGAGGGGGATGAGGATTATGATCAGTGTGAATGTGACTTTGAAAGTCTGGATGTGCCCATTGAACCGGACATCTCCCCAGACAGACCTTCAGGTGAGTCTCCCCCTAGGCTTTCTGAGTCCCTTCTCATTTTTGTTTTATAAAAAGTTGATGAGACCCTCCAGCTTCCCTTAGAGGAGGCTTTGGATGAGCAAGAGGAGCCTGACTATGTGGAGATAATGGATATCCCAGAGTCCAGGAGGTTGTCCATCCCTTTACATAAATCTTTTAGAAAACAAACAATAAAAATTTTAAAAGCTCCTAATTCTGTGCCTCCTGTGGATAAAAAGATGGACAGGAGGTACACTTTGTCAGGTCCTGATACAGATTTTCTTTCACAGCAATGCAGTCATGTTGGGGTAGTTCAGGCTGCAGCCTGTGATAAAGCTAATATTCCACTGGCTTCACATCCTCCTGACAAGGATTCCAGGAAGATTGATGCCATGGCCAAAAAACAATACATGGCAGCATCCTTGGGACTCAGACAAGATAACTATATGGCTTATGTTGCAAGATACCAGAAATCTAGATGGGATACTGTCATGGCCTTAGCCAAACAGGTCCCTGGCCAGCTCGCAAAGGAGCTGGAGCAGGTGGCTCTTGATGGCATTGAGGCATCTAAGGTGCAATTCCATGCTGCAGTGAATTCTAACAATGTATCCTCTAGAGTCATGGCTACATCTGTGGCTTTTCGCAGATTGGCCTGGCTCAGGTATACTACCTTGTCACAGGATACCCAGTCTAAGGCTATGGATTTTCCTGTGGTGGGAAATTCTTTGTTTGGGGAGCAGACAGAGAATTATATGAAGAAAATGGATGAATATAGAACCACTTACAGGACTGCACAAGCCAAGGAACGGCAAGCCACTCCTCAGAGGCAGCCCCCCAGGGGGTAGGGGTAGGCCTTTTCACAGGCCTTTTTACCAGACTCAGGCCCCCTCCTCTTCAGCCTATGTACAGAGGGGGTTCTTCAGAGGGAGAGGCAGACGGGGTTCGAGCAGGCCTGTTCCCACCCCTCAGCCTAAAGCCCCTGCCAAACAGGCACCCTGATGGGATGCCCAGGGTCGGCTCCCACTTCCTGTAGGGGCAGGTTGGCTTTCCTCTGCCCAGGACTGGCAGTCTTTAACTTCAGACAGGTGGGTCCTGGAAGTAGTGAGCTAGGGTCTGGTTCTCAGCTTCAAGAAATTTCCAAAGATGAGAGCCAGATCTTTTCCACCTACAAACCCTTTAGAGACTCTTGCTTTGGAAACAGAAGTCTCAACCCTCCTGGCTCTCAGAGCTGTAGAAAAGGTTTCTCCCCTTCACCAGGGCAAGGGTCTGTACTCCAGGTACTTCCTTACCCCAAAAAAGACAGGAGAGTGGCGGCCTATCCTGGATCTAAGATATCTAAACAAGCACCTTTTAAAGCCAAAGTTCAAAATGGTGACACTGGGAATGATTTTAACCTCCCTAAGGCCAGGGGACTGGCTAGCCTCCCTGGACCTCAAAGATGCCTACTTCCATGTTCTTATCAGAAGCTCCCATCGAAAGTACCTCAGATTCAAACTGCCCTCAGGCCATTATCAGTTCAGAGCAATGCCCTTCGGCCTCACTTCTGCCCCAAGGGTGTTCACAAAGTGTCTGGCAGTAGCAGTCGCTCACCTAAAAAGGCAAAAGATTGCCATTTTTCCCTACCTGGACGACTGGCTCATTGTGGGTCAGTCTCCAGACGAGGTCAAATCACACCTGCTAGTTACCCAGCAGCTGCTTACCTCTCTGGGATTTCTTCTCAATCTTCCAAAGTCAGTTCTGGAACCTGTCCAGGTACTCACCTTTATAGGCACAGAACTGGATACAAAGCAGGCCAGAGCCTTCCTTCCCTTGGAAAGGGTAAGGACCTTAGTGGCCCTGGCCGCTTCTTCACTCTGCAGGTCTCGACCAGCAAGACATTTCCTGCAGCTCCTAGGGCACATGGCTGCCTCCACAGCTGTGGTACAAGGAGCAAGATTTCAGATGAGGGACATTCAGTTCCATTTGAGAGCTTTCTGGTCTCAAAGAAGAGATCCTCTATCCAAGTTAATCCCAGTGACTCGAACCCTGATCCAGGCCCTTCAGTGGTGGCAGGATCAGAGCAATCTGAGACAGGGGTGCCTTTCATCCCTCTGTCCCATTCCTTGACCTTACAACAGATGCATCCCTCTTGGGATGGGGAGCTCACATGGGACCTCTCCACCCAGGGATTATGGTCCCTCAGGAATCTCTGCTCCACATCAATCTGTTGGAACTCAGAGCTGTTTTTCTAGCACTTCAGGCTTTCTCTGCATCTGTTCAGAACAAGGTGGTACAGGTCAGAACAGACACCACCACCACAATGTGGTACATCAACAAACAAGGGGGCACTTGGTCTTCGGCCTTGTGCACCGAGGCGATGAAATTGTGGTCTCTGGCTTACTCCCTGAACACTTCCCTCATAGCAGTTCACCTCCCAGGCAAGGACAATGTCCTGGCAGATGCCCTCAGCAGGATTTCCCAGGGCCATCATGAATGGTCACTGGATCCCTTAGTACTGGGGATAGTGTTTGCCAGATGGGGCACTCCTCAGATAGATCTTTTCGCAGCCCCAGACAATTATCAACTTCCACTGTTTTGTTGCAGGCCCCCAGTGTTGGGCTCAGTTCCCCTGGATGCCTTTCTCCTCGATTGGGAAGGGAAGTTTCTTTATGCCTTTCCCCCCTTCCCTCTCCTGTTCAAAGTACTTGTCAAAATCAGGTCTCAGCCCTGCGGAATGATCCTGATTGCTCCAGACTGGGCCAGGCAGCCCTGGTACCCACTCCTTCTGTCCTTAGCAGTCCATCTTCCCCTGTGTCTCCCCAGGAACCACAATCTGTTAACCTGTGCTCAGGGGAGAGTTTGGTATCCGAATCTCAAATCCCTCAACCTCAAGGCTTGGCTCTTGAGCAGTTAGAGTTTGCTGATTTGCAACTTTCTCAAAGTGTTCTCGAAATCCTGAAGGCTGCTAGGAAGCCTTCCACCAGGGCTACCTATAACTCCAAGTGGAAAAGGTTTTCCATATGGTGTTCTGGGAAGCATGTTTCCCCAGAATCTGCTGATCTACCCTCTGTATTGGACTACATGGTCCATCTTAATTCTTTGGGACTGAGACCAGCCACCCTGAAAGTGCACTTGGCTGCTGTCTCTGCCTTCATTCCAAAAGGGAAGCCCTCTTCTCTTTCTGCTCATCTTGTATTTTCCAAGTTTTTTAAAGGACTGCTTCACACCAATCCTCCATTCAGGGACCCTGCCCCGGCTTGGGATCTTAATGTATGCATTGCTCAGCTAATGCAACCCCCCTTTGAGCCTCTGTCTTCGGCAGAGCTTAAGTATTTGACTTGAAAAACTGTATTTCTGGTAGCCATCACTTCTGCCAGGCGTATAAGTGAGTTACAGGCTTTATCAGTAGAAACTGACTTTATTTCCTTTCACAGGGATAAAGTGGTCCTCAGGACTAACAGGAAGTTTTTGCCTAAGGTGGTTTCAGATTTCCACCTTAACCAATCTATTTCACTTCCAGTGTTCTTCACTGACCATTCCTCCTCTGGTGAGAGGAGGCTGCACAGCTTAGCTGTTAAGAGGGCCCTAAGTTACTGCATAGAGCGTACCAAGGGTCACAGGTTTGACTCCCTCCAACTGTTTCTCACTTATGGTGAGGTTGGGAAAGGGAGACCTGCCACTAAAAGATCCATTGCCAGGTGGATCGTTTCTTGTATCCAATTTTGCTACCAAAAGCTGGGTAGGGTTCCCCCCTCAAGCCTGAGGGCTCACTCTACCAGAGGTACAGCTGCATCTCTAGCTGCTGCTAGAGACATCCCTATCTTGGAGATATGTCAGGCAGCTACTTGGAAGACAGTACACACTTTCACCAAGCATTACTCCCTGGATATTCAGGCCAGGAGGGATGCTCGGTTTGGCACAGCCGTGCTTCAGAGCCTTTTCCCTAAGTAGGTTCTGTCCCTCCTCCATGGAGGTACTGCTGTGTAGTCTGCAATAGTCATAATATAGCAAGACTTCATGTTGTTTGAAGAAAAAATTACTCACCTTAGTAATGTTGTTTCTTCTAATGGAGTCTTGCTATATTGTGACCTCCCCAGCCTGCCCCTCTCAGAACTCCTACTTTGGGGTATGGGGTGGGTAATCCTCTGTTGGCATTTATTGATGCCCTCTTTCATGTTTGGGTGTTGTGTTTATTTAGTTATTTTATCTTAATTTTCTGGTCCACTGACTTGAGTCTTTGTGTTGGGACCAGCAAAAAATGTGTTAATATATTAGTGGCCAATTGGCTAGTGTAGGTTACAGCTTCTACACAGAACCTTAGTGAGTTTTTGCTCGTAAAGATCTGACGGTTTTGGTTTGAAACCAGCCAAACAGAGCTTCTGAACCGAGCTCGCGCTCTAAGCTCCATGCTCTGCATGGAAGTTAACTCTTTCACCTCCGGAGCAGTTCTAAGGCTGGTGCAAACCGCAATAGTCATAATATAGCAAGACTCCATTAGAAGAAACAACATTACTAAGGTGAGTAATTTTTTCTTCTTCTAGCACTAGCACGTAATGGTGCTAGAAAGTTGGTCCTCTGATTATCTGTGTTCCAGATACAGTAGAAGAAGTCACTGTATAGGCATTCAAGCAAACATTAAGAGAACACCTCAGGACTGTTAGGCTCGTGCAGAAAGGGAAAAGGGCTGGTTGGAGGGGAAGGTATAGAAAAAGAGATGGTTTAGTACATGAAAGTAAAATAACTTGCTCAGGATCACCCACTAAGTAAGTGGCAGCTGTGGGATTTAAACCTGGGTGCTGGGTCTCTATTGTTGGTTCACAGTTCTGTGCTGTAACCACGAGGCTACACTACCTCCCTAACTGTAATGCCTAGTTATAATGTTTGTAAAACTAAGTACTGTAACTGTATATAATGACTATGTAAACTTTGATGTGATTTTGATTGTAATTTATGATGTAAATTTTTACCACTGCTGCCGTTGCCCACCTTGGCCAAGATGCAGATCTCAGCCAGCTTTCCTGATTGAACAATTATAAATAAAATTACCACTGTGTTCCGGAGATTTTCCTTAACCCTATGTTAAGAGACACCACAGAAATTAAGCATAAAGGCATGCTCAAGAGTTGCGTAACCATCTATTAATGTAACAATGGGGGTTAGTGAGACACAAGTAATATCCCGTCCCACAGATATCTCTATTAATAATAATAATCTTTATTTATAGAACGCTTTACAAAATTTAATTGTGCTCTCCAATAAACATGTAAAACCAGTATGTCATGGCTCATTATAGGCTAAACAGTGTAACAGCATTTTTAACTTGCTTTGAAAACTGTAAATGCAGAGTTGCAGTTCAGAGGGTAGCTGGTTCAAGAGCTAAGTACCATAGGCTGAAAAGGTTTGAGTGCCATGGGCTACCAGTCTTTAACCCTGACCCTTAATGTGCCTTAATGTAGCTGCAGCTGTTACCAAGTTCTGTTACCACCTTAACCTTGGCCTGCAGTATTGTCCCCTCCTTACCCTGATCTGCAGTTTGGTCTTTTCCATAAATCAGTGTTTTTCAGTACCATGTCCATCAGTGTCCATCTTTTAAGTAACTCTATCCCATGGTTCTGTTGCCACCTTAACAGTGACCTGTAGTTGTCGCTGTCTTAATGATGGTGGCATGGCCGGTGTGTAGTTCCGTTACCACCTTACCTAGTCTCTCCCACCTTAACCCTGACCTGCGGTTGTGTCTCCACATTAGCCTAGCTTGCAGTTTGGTCTCCACTTTAAACATGACCTGCAGTTCTGGCTGTAGCACAGAACACACTAGCAGTTTTGGCTATTCCTTAATCCTGACCTGCAGTTCTAGCTCCATTCTTTTTTTTTGTCTACACACTGCCCCCGCCTGAACTCCCATCTCCCACCCTGCTCCCCAAACTTACCTTTTCCCCGCAGATACCCCCTGGCTTACCCCCCAGGGTGGGGCCACGGCACCAGGTGGACCTGTGAAGGATGGGACAAGGTGTCAGCAGGGGGCATTCTCCAGCATTGCCTCCCTGGTTTACCCCCTACCCCCCTGGGCAGGGTTCAAGGCCGGCTGGAGCCACGGACTCCAGAACTGGTCGGCAGAGAGAGAGCCAGAGGGAGCGATCAGGGCCAGGCGGGCATCACTGTGGGAAGCCCACAGTTTTTATTGTCCCCCTCCCAGGGGCGAGGACATGCAATGATGTCCCGCGTCCACCCCACTCAAGTAATGGTGCTGGCACGGAGGCATCCTCAGCCTCCGCCAGAGGTCCACGTTGTGCAGAAAACTCTACCCCCTCCCCCCGGAGAAGGAGAGCAGTCCAAGGGACGCTCAATCCTTCTCCCCCGGCCAGCCCTCCAACATCCCGAGTCCATTCCCGAACCTGGGGCATTGCAGACGGGCACCCTGCTCCTGCGCCAGCAGGCCAGCATTCTAGTGCCATTCTAATGGCCTGCAGATCTGGCTCCATCATAACCTAGGTGTGCAGTTCATGCTACTCCTTAACCCTGATCTGCAACTCTGGCTCTCTACTCTGACCTGCAGTACTGTCTCCACCTTAAACCTGACCTGTAGTACTGTTTCCACCTTAAACCTGACCTGTAGTACTGTTTCTGCCTTAAATCTGACATCTAGTACTGTTTCCACCTTAAACCTGACCTGTAGTACTGTTTCTGCCTTAAATCTGACATCTAGTACTGTTTCCACCTTAAACCTGACCTGTAGTACTGTTTCCACCTTAAACCTGACCTGCAGTACTGTCTCCACCTTAAACCTGACCTGTACTATTTTTTCCACCTTAAACCTGACCTGTAGTACTGTTTCTACCTTAAACCTGACCTGCAGGTTCAGCTGCACTTTAACCCATACTTAAAGTTCTGGCTGCACCTTAACCCACCCTGCAGTTCTAGCTCCATGCTCATGTAGTCCTCATTGGTGAAGACTGGAAACAGTGCCAAATTCGGTGTGTGATTATGTATTGTGATATGCACTATATATACCACTTGTGTTCTGGGCAGGATTTGAACCAAGATCTCCAGAAGTAAAGTCTAATGCATCATCCACAGAATTACTCAGGACACTCATTGTGGTGTCTGATCACTATCAGGATAAACCTTTTTTTTTTCTTTTCTTTTTTACATTTCCAAATAATGCTGTAATTAACCCACTTTATTTCAAACACCCTGAAATGAGCTATCTGCAGCTCAGTGTGCCCTCCTGAACAGAATTTTTTTTTTAAACTTGTTTTTATTTCATATTCAGGGTCATTAAAAACACGTTACAGAAAGATAACTGCATAACTTGCTACAAGTGCATTATAATTCACCATCGGCATAGCGATAGTGCTACTGCTTTTAACGCTGGCGACATGAGTTTATGAACAAGCTTGAGTCGTGGGTGCCAGCTGGGGAAGGAGTATTGAGGATCCTTAATATGGCTGTCCACATTCAAGGTGGGCAATTCTCTGTGTCCTACACCAAAATTACGACCTAGTGGAGAACAGATGGTATCACATTCTGTACCAGCATAACAGGGTAAGGATGCCACTGGATGCCGGCATGTCACATCTCTTGGCTTGTGCATTGCTGTATGTTGGCTCCCTTCCAGGACAAAATGGAGGAAATAATCAGCCCAGGTCTGACAGGAGGACATGTAGGTACCCACTGCAGGCTCTAGCTCTATCGACCTGGCACCCCACCCACCATTGTAAGTGGTGGCAGAGTAAGTCCAGAAGAAGGTAGGTATGATGGGCTCTTAGGGTGGTGTCTTTATCTTGGCAGATCAAAGGACTCAGAGGAGGATGAATACCTATATAAAAAATGTATTATAATCCTTGTTACTTGCTCTTTTACAAACATTTCTTCCACTGTCTGTCATATTGCATTGCTGATCCTTATTCACCCCATCTCATACAGTATGTTTAACACCGGTCACCCACTTTCAGTAATATTTTTTCTTCATACAACTCCGAATGTATGTTCTAGTAATGTGGCGACCTATTATTAATTAAACTATGTACAATAAATAAACATTTCCATTATATAAATAAATGTCTAGGGGAACCAAATTCTTCGAGTACCTACCAAATGTACTTGCCTATAAGTTGACCTCACAAGTAATTCTTCCCTTCCCCCTTATCAATTTTAGCAAAACTGCAGACATTATTTTGCTGCACCAACTGGATGGAAACATTTGCTCTGGGACAAGCATCAGGCACAGAATTTTCCCTTGTGGCCAGAACTGGACAGAAAATTAGGTTACACAGTTGCAAAAAAAAAAAAAAGTTCACAGCAATAAACTCTGCAGACAGGTCAACCTCGCAGATACCTCAAGTCCCCCTTCTTGGAAGCATATTGTTTAGCACCAGAAACTTGACTTATATGTGAGTATATACAGTATTTCCACTCTTCTTCACCAGTGAATAGTTTTGTGGGTGAGGTGTGTATGTGTAATACAATGTGTGTGTGTGTAATACAATATGTGTGTGTGTGTGTATATAAGTAATACAACATTTAGAGTATACTGGAGTTTCAAGAGTTAATCTACCTCCAATTGAATCACAGTAGATATTTGCTACCCAATTACTTTAGCAGAGAAAATGTACAGATTTTCCAG
The DNA here is from genome assembly GCA_016271365.2 of Neoceratodus forsteri. NCBI lineage: Eukaryota > Metazoa > Chordata > Ceratodontiformes > Ceratodontidae > Neoceratodus > Neoceratodus forsteri. The sequence continues at coordinate 542,919,876 of CM028134.1, read as the reverse complement.
TTTCCTGCAACAAAATCCTGATTAGCACCAGCACAATTCAGTTACATTAACTCTCCCCCCCCCATCTGAATTTCAGAACCTTCTATTTTTTTATTACCAAATACATTTTTTCTTGAAAAAAGGATCTTTCCTCTGCACAAGTCATCACAACCTGTTGCCAGACAAACAGTTCTGATGTCTTAGACAGAGGATTATGATTTCAGGGCAGGACAAGCAGCATTGACTGATGAAGTTTAAGGTCAAAGAGCCTGTTTTCATGCAAATGTCTTTAGTAATAAAGAATGAAATGTCTTGAAATAATCAATTTGGGGGAGGGGGGATGCTAGCAAATTTGAGTCCTACTGATGACAAAAACTATTTTGCAGGAACCTGCCAGATCACTTAAAAAAAAAACACAGTGAAGCCTCTCACCAGCCCATCATGATGCATACACACTTATCTCCCACACCCAATATCACTCTCAAAACATATCCTCATATTCAGCGTTAAATAAAGCACCCTTACTCTGCTATCCATCCTAGCTGACCAGTTGGCCTTAGAGAACACAATCATCTGGTCTTCATGCCACAGTGACTCCCGGAAGTACTAAATTAAATCACTGTAGTTATATAACTTACTCAGTTCAGTACTTTGGGGGAGCTGGCCCATCCCCAGTACCACTGAATGAATTATAGATTAGTAGACCAGTCAATACACATAATAGTGATAGTGATGGGGAGGGGGGAGAACTGTGTAGGCATACTGCAAACATCCAATCAGAATTTAAATGTTGGAAGAGGAAGGTAAAAAAAAAAAGTTATTCCTAGAAGCTGTAATGTTTACAAAATGGGTCCTGAAAAACCTCCACTTTGACTGGTCAAAATATTTGTATAGATTCATAGACATGTGACGGCAGAAAAGGGCATTCCTGGCCTATCGAAACATGTCACCTGACTGTGCATCAAAAAGTTAAATAAGCAGTTAAATGTTAGCTCTTCTTTTAATGGCCAAAAAACCTTTTCACTGATTAAAATTCAAATTTCTTTTAAGCCAAATAACCCACTCCAGGTGTCCATATATATCATTTTGGATGCACTTTCCAGGGGCATAAGGACACTCAGCCTTTTGGCCTTGTGCCTCATACCCCTTGGACACACATTGAAAATATTAATATGTGCACACCCTGTCATGGGTTTCTTATTCTATACATATGCCATACTTGTTTTCCCCTGGTCCCACCTGGAAATGAGCATTGGCTCATTGTGCTTTTCCGGAAGAATATTCCTAAATAAGAAATACATTTTTCACAGAAAGATTTCAACCTTTCACTGGAGGAGGAAATTCATAAAATAATCTGGTGTGGGGGAAGGTGGAATACCAAAAATCTATATTTAGTATTCTGCCTATCCAAAAGAGCAGGGTGTAGATTAAACTGCAGTCCGGGGGCACAGTGGAGTGGTTCGCCTGTTGAAATACCAGCATGAAGAAAATGGTATTCCACCATAGGAACTTGATATACAAAACAGGGCAGAATACTGCAGAACTCTAAAATCTAGTCAATGTAATATATAGATGTATGCACATACCATACACACATATACATGGTATGCACTGAATTCAGCACAAGAAATTCCACTGAAGGACAGAGCTGTGAACTAGTTTCTAATTGCTCCACCTACAGTTGTAGACTCCTGCTAATCACATGCCATAATGACAGCAAAACAGCTGCTTTCACGGAATCCTTTTAGCCCTATACTCCTCCCCACAACTTCACACGTAGTTATCAGTACAACTGCTTTATGTGATATATTTTTTTTACCTATAGAACAGAAATGGATTCCTGGTAGGAAGCAGCTGTTGTATGGGAGCACATTTCGAAGTACGATTTCTAATTCTTTGCCACTGCAGAGAGGTAGTTATTTCACCCTTTTGAAAACTCTCTCATCAAGGCTGTCTTTACCTCACACTTCCCTCTCAGTCCTTCACAAAGGTTTCATTACCTTTTCTGCTAATCAGAAAGGCCTGCTAATACACAATTAACATGTAATTATAAGAAAGATTAAAATAGCTTGCAGAGGAAGGGAATGTAATTAAGTAGAGAAAGCTTTCAATAAGTTCTTGATTTAACCCATTGTCAGAACATGGCTCTGGTTAGCTCACAATAGCAGGCAAATCTGCAAGGGCTAAGTGTTCAAACGAAATAGTAAAGGTGCAGCTGTCCTTTTACTGAACGATGACCTTGTAGATTCTTATACCAGGTCTTACTTATTCAGAACAGTTGCTTTTTTCCCTGTTTTGTACATTCCTAGGCTTGTTCCCTTATTGCAAAAAAAGCCTGTGGCCTTTATCTCCAAAGTTCTTATTGTGTTTATATTCCACCCCCCACACCACCACATGTGCACACATAAAGGATACTTGATTTTGTTGACATGGAAGATGAGAACAGATTCTTGCTTTTCGGAAACAAGCCCCTACCCCCCAAAACACACACGCATGTGCATGCACACACACACACACCAAAGGCAAGAACACCACTGTTTACAAATAGCACTATCAACTTTGGAAGCTGTTTGAATGAGTAGTTCAGTCTTTAAATCTGAAAGACTAAGGCCCGTTTACATGATCTGATCTGCACTATTGCAAGCAGTGCAGACGAGTTGCAACGGAGCACATCAGGTCATGTAAACAACTTACGGAGCATTACAGGTTGGGTGGCAAACCATGATTGCGGTTTTGGTGGGATCGTGTACTGGTGCAGTCATTTTTTGGGAAGCATGTAGATACACTGCTCAACCTACACCGGTGCAGCGCTGCGATACCCCCGCACCACTCTTGCTCTCCTGGAAAACCTTCTGTTAACATATTCCCTAAACCTACCTAGAAAGGATATAAATGTCAAACTGCAGTGTGCATCGTGTTCACTGAGGTCTTGAAAATGAAGCTGTCCGTGAGTGGTGAGGTCTGGTCGAGATGCTCCCGATTTGCTTACACTCCCTAAAGCGATGTCCCCCTTGATATCCTAATGACACCTGCTCACAGAACAGGAACAGGCTGTGAACAGACTAATCCTTGCGATCAGTTGTGTCGGATGAAAATAAATGTTACATCTATTTTATTTATTTAAAGTGCATGCCTTCTGGCCCCAGCAAAAATACTAATCAAACATAGTAAGTCTAGTCCCTGACCCTGCAACAGCGCACAACACCTGTGTGTAAATGGCGGACAACATCGGGAGGCAGTATAGCGCAGTGGTTTAAGGCTCTGAGCTGCAAATCTGAAGACCTGGGTTTGAATCCCACAGCCCCCACTTGCATACTGTGTGACCCTGAGCAAGTCACTTAACTTCCCTGTGCTCCCAGGTTGCACATGTAAACAAGCTTTCAGCTTAGTGTGTCTCACCTGGTTAAACAATTGAAAAAAAAAAAACATCGACAATCGTGTGGGTAGAGTGGTGGGCGAACGGATGGTAGCACAATAGCAAGGTGACTGTCAATGCACCTTAGGAGAAAACATTTTTTGCATTAAAAAAAAAATCCCTGAAAATCCAACACAACCAGGAGTACAGCCTCACTACAATGAGAACACTGTTTTACACAAAATAAACATAACTGGTGCTCTGAAAGCAGCATTATGTTAAGGCATGATTTTTTTTTTTTTAGAACAAGATTACAGTTGTAGTGTTCTATCTGTTATGAATAGATGATCACCTTTAAGGTAGGTTTATTGACCTACAAAGCCCTACATGGACTTGGTCCCGACTACTTGAAAGAGCTTCTGATTCCCTACAACCCTGTGCGACAGCTCTGTTCGGCTGACGAGGGGTTGCTGGAGATTCCGAGGGATATCTTGAAATCTTCTGGGGCCCGTCCTTTTATGTTTGCGGCCTCAACCCTCTGGAATTCTCTGCTCTGTCAACTTAGAGAATGTAAGACCGTGGGGAACTTTAAGCAGGCACTTGAGATTTTTTTGTGGAGTCAAGTTTTTCATGAATTGTTATGATTTTTACATGGTTAAATTTTAACTGCTATATTTTAGGGAATTTGTTTTTAAATACTGTAAAGCGCCTTGGCATGTGAAAGGTGCTCAATAAATGAAGTTTTATTATTATTTATTTTATTATTATTTTGAACCAACAGTCCTGTTCAGACTCTGTTTTTACTTTTTTGGTTTTTAACTTAAAAAACAAAACAAAAATGTGATCGATACATATTGGGTAACAGAGATACAGGATAGCCCCATGATTCACTGGAGACAGACATGATGGGCTTAATGCATTTTTCTGTCTACAAACTCAGTATAGAACTATTTTTATCGGGGTGGGGTGGGGGGATCCTTACTTCTACTCAACATTTCAGCAGGTAGGAAGGATGCATGTGGCAAATCTAGTGGTTTGATGAGGGTCACATGTTAAATCAATGACCAGGGTAGGATAAAAAAATAGAGAATATTGGATGGGCAGCTATGCGCAACCAGTGTGTTCTGCCACAGAGGGGTTCCGATTCCCTCTGACCTCGAGAGCGAAGCTCGAGAGGTCCATGGGAATCGGAACCCCGAAGTGGCAAAACATACTGGTTGTGCATAGAGTTGCTCATCCTGTATTTTTTATAGTGTACAGCACTGTGTGAAATATGTGTTTGGGAGTATTTTTGCTTTCAAAATGAAACTGACTCATGCAGTCTCTAGAGGTTCTAGAATGCTATTCTACCACAGTGGGGTAGAATCACATTCCATGACCTTTGAACTGTGGTACAACAGCATTTTGAAAGGGGTGCAATTCTATACAGAACAACACTCCACTATACACTATAGAACAGTTACGTGCTTACTGTAACAACAGATCTTTTAGAGAATCTCTTTCCAAAGGTGTGGCCTGATGGACGAGATATCCTCGAAGAAGATGTAGGAGCTGCTGGCTCACAGTTCTGTGTTCCTAACCATGGGCCCTCACTGCCTTCACTAATGCCATCCTCACATTTCACTAAAAGTGCAGGAAACATGAATGAAGTTGTCCCTCTGTGGTTTGTGAAATTCTGTGAGCAGTCACACACACACACACACACACACACACACGCACACATATAAATCCACAACCCATGCAGAACTGCAGTTTGTGGAAAACCACAGAAACATTTCAAGCCTTCATTTTTAGCTAAAAAATCCAGCTTGTGCAGGACAGCCACCAGAAAGCAAAGAAAACCATGACTGACACAAAGCAGTTTCTTTTTTAGGGTGTTCAACCTGGATGAGATCAGTAACTAAATTTACACTTGAAACAGCGCAGCCTTCAGAATAATAGTAAACCCATTACTCTATCATCTTCTCTGTCTGCTTTAACATGAACCTCTGTATGTCCACGAGATAAACAAAGAATGATGCAGAGATTATAGTGCCGAAAAAGCTATAGTGTGAGCTATAGTGTCATCTTTAGCAAGAGTGGGGAGAGTGCTGATTTAGCTGTGGAACCAAACATTTTGCAGTGTGAAACCTATATTCACTTCAGGGGAACAAGGTCAGCCTGTGCTCACCGTTGAGGGCCAGTCGTAAACAGATTCAACAGAAACAGGGAATGTGATCCCTCCTGACACAAAAATGAATACTGTGTAGATCCTAGAAAACAAGTTTTATTTTAAAAAATGGCAAAGCATCATTTTCTTTTCTATCAAGCTTTTTCTCAGCTGCTTACCATCCTTCTGCTCTTCAGGTCGTTCTGCCCAGTTACCTCTTGGGTTTAACCTCAATAAGGTCTTTATGGCTTAGTGCCCGAGTACTGGTAACGGTAATCATGACAGCAGCAGGGGTTTCTCCCCAGTCATGCCCTTTAACCCCTACCTCCTCTCTGTGATGTTCAGATCCATTATCAACTCATATGCATGCAGCTTGTCCCCAGTGAGACAACAAAAACCCTCACACACCACAGGTGATCGATGTGGTGGGAGAACACACCACCTTCCTTCACCTGGTGGGGATGCATTGAGTCCACTCCTGAACCCAGGTTCTTGTAACAACAGTACAGCACTCTGCTGTCAGGCCATCAGGTGGCCACACAGCACGATTCTGGATGGCTCCCAAGGCCACGCTATAATTGAATGTGCTGTACTAACCAAATTAAATACCCCCTCATGGTTGTTACGTGTTGACTTTTTTCATCTGAACAACACTGCCTGACTGCATGCCTTCTTGTCCTATAACAACTTGGCAACACTAAGTCACACTTTTGTCACCTCACGTCTTGGCTACTGCAGTATACGCCACTGAAACTTCCCAGCAGGCCAACTCTGCCATCTGTGGCTCACGTAAAAATGTGACTGTGAGGCTTCTGATATCAGTTAGTACATCTGATCATATCACGTTGTTGCTCCATATACTGACTGGCTGCCAGTTAGGTGGCAGAGTGAATTCAAGGGTTTGCTGTTAATGTATAAACCCCTCAGCAGTCCAGGTGTACTCTACCTCTGCAATCTCCTTGGCTTGTACATGCCACAGTATCCGCTATGTACTGCCACAAGTTCATTCTTGGCCATTCCACCATCAAGATTTAAAAAGCTGCGGGGCCAGAGAGTTTTTGCATGCTGCACCAAGAACAGTATGTGAAGTGCAACCCCTCTGCTCTTCCATGCCACATCCACTGTGAAGGTCAGAAGTGCTTTTTTATTTGCCAAAGCCTTACCATAAGACAGGTTCTATCAAATATTTGCATTTATGCAATAGACGTGGACATAAATCCTATATGATAAATCTGAGCTACTACGAGATAAATTCAAAATTTTACATTTATCCACATAGTAGACACATCATCACAGATTTATACACATAGTAGCATATGTCACAGTCACTCCGGAACTCATTTAGAATGTTCAGCCTCAGTACCAGTACTAACTATATGCAAATGCAAATAACTTTAAAACGAAAAAAGATAGCATAGTGCTGTGAGCATGAAAGTTGTACAGCACAAAATTATCTACAAAATGAGTGGTATTTCATTTATAGATACCTTATAGTTTTTTTATAATTAAAAAAGAGCAGAAAATGCAAGTTTTGTTCACTTTTTGACAAACACATGCAAAAAAAAAGATAAACAATCAAAAGCAAATATCCCTGCACTGACAGAAAGCATCCCTATTGCATAAATGAAATATACGATGGTGAGCTGTCAGATAAATGATTTATCTACACTCGTGCTGTTTGACCTCGGACATCTCACTCGTGGTTCACGCCACTCGTGAGGTTACCCGAGGTCAAACAGCACTTGTGTAGATAAATCATTTATCTGACAGCTCACTATTGTATATCCCTTATGTATGTTAATATTTATTGTTAGATGTTGTTAGTTTACCATTTTATTGTCTAACTAATGTGTGTAGCACCTTGGATGTGTATAGTCTGTTTGTCTATATCTAGCTAGTTTATAGATGTATACAGTATATACAGCTGATATACAGTGGATAACGCACGCACACACACATTGCTATTTTTCTTTGTCGAAACAGCTGTCGCCTGTCTCACGAACAGCAAAAAAATATTGGGGAGATAAATTAGTAAGGCAGTCTTCTAAAGAACAAACATCTAGAAACACTGAACCAAACGGTAGTGTAATCTACCCCCACCAGAAATTGTGTAACTCCAGCTTTTCATTAATTCACTGAAGGATAGTAACACTAGGTGGATTGCTTCTCAGTTTTCATGGTCTTTTCTATCCAGATACATTTACAGAAGTGACCCTTCTGCCCCAGGAAACTGCCAGCATGTCTGGCCAAAGCATTTGACACAGGCCACCCAACTACAGAAATAGACAGAAACAGGACCCCACTGAAATGGGGAGGTTGCATCTCAGCTGGGCTATCTTGGGTAAATAAGTTGTTAAAAAAAAAAACAACTCTCGCTCCATTCTTGCTAAGCTCCAAGAAAAGGTAGAGCTTTCTCAGCTCTCTCCCTTCCTTAAATAGTAGTTCTTCTTTAGCCCTTTCTAGTCAGGTTTCAGCTCCTACCTCTCCTACCAGTATGATTAGGTCGTTGTAGCCATGTCTCTACCCACACCACCTCCACTCGCGATTAGCTCAGGAGTCCCACAGGGCTCTGTCTTAGGCCTCCATTTTATTTTCTGTCTTCCTGAATGATTTCCTAAAAGCCTGCACTCCCCACGCTCACTCATACTGTATGAATGCGGATGATACAGCATTCTTCCTCAATCCCTGAGCTGGAAACGGATCTTCTACTGGACTTTGACAACATACAGGGTTAGTTCCACCTGAAATATTTCAAATCACCCTGAATAGTAAGAGACCAGTCTCCATAACCTTTGGTTATCAGACACAGGCTGGCCAGATATCCAGCTCTCCGGTCGTCTTTATCCTGGATGGCTTTGTTGGATAAAATGTTCTCCTTCAAATACCTTGGCATCTGAGTAGACCAGCACCTTCCTTTCTTCACAGAGGCCATACACTAGAATCTGCTCCCCAAGTAGGTGCAATGCACAGGAACAAATGTATTCCCCCCACCCCTGCCAGTTGAAAAACTGTTCTCAAAAATTATCCTTCTAATGTCTGATCGTGAGGATGTGGTCTACAGTGCAGCCCCGAAGTCTTGTCCCTGGTTCAACTTGATCCCCTCTCTCACTCTAATCCCCCATAATCAAACGTGAGGATCATTTTTAAGAACAGTCTTTCAACAGACTAGGATGGGAGGATACAGAATTTGTTCAGATATGGACAGATGACATTTGGCTACATTACCACTACTGCACAGAGCACATTACTGCCAAAACTCTGGAATATGGCAATGTATCGCAAAATCACAGCAGCCCTTATTGACTGCCATCCTTTTAAATGTTCATGTCCCTGAATATTGATTAAACTGTATTATAACTGTATGTTGTTGTACTGATGTATTATTTTAATTTTTATGTAATATGCTTGTCACATACAGGATAGCCCTGAAAACAGGCTTCGCTTAGTGGTCGTATCCTGTTAAAATATAAAATAAACTCAAACACTCTTTCTGTCACTTTGCCTAAACTGCCCAACCACACCACCCACTGCTCCCTCTACTCCGAGTTGTCCCTATCCTCCCTTGAAGGCAGACACTTTTTCCACTATGCTATTGTGGTATCCCTCTTCTCTGCCACCTCCCCCACTGCTCTAAAACTTCTCTGTGTTCATATTTCCCAAGTCTGGGCCTGTTTTAACCTTCTGCCTAATGGTTCAGATGCTGTTACCACCCCCTCCCCTGCCTCACTCCCTTTCTGTACTGGGATGTTGCATTTTTGAGCCATAAATAAGCTAAATCTTACCTGTATCACATCGCATTTCATGATGATGCTCTGTAACACTGTTTTTTTGCACTCTTTGTACAGCTTGCATTATTACTATGATTATAGAAACATAGAAATTGACAGTAGATAAGGAACACTTGGCCCACCTAGTCCGCCCATTTTTCCTACCTACTGTAATACCACAGACCCTGCTTGATCTCTGGCATAGCCCTCCCTTTCCTATCCATTAAGGTTCCCTTTTGCCTAGCCCTTGCTTTCTTGAATCCCATTACAGTTTTTGCCCCACCGCCTCCACTGGGAGACTGTTCTAGGCATCCACTACTCTTTCTGTGAAGAAGTCCTTCCTCATGTTTTCCCCCCCTCCAGCTTCATAGCATGCCCCCTTGTTCTGGAGCATCTTTTTTCCTGAAAAATGCTCCCCCTGCACCTTATTTATACTCGTGAGGTATCTGAAAGTCTCTGTCATATCCCCTTTTTCCCTCCTTCCTTCAAGAATGTACATATTGAGGTCTTTTGGTCTCTCCTGGTAGGGTCTCCAGTGCAAATCCAGCACCATTTTAGTTGCCCTCCTCTGGACCGCCTCTACCCTATGTCCTTTCAGAGATGCGGTCTTCAGGTCTCACCAGTGACCTATACAGCGGTATTACTATCTCCCCCTTTCTGCTGGTGATACCCTTCCCTATGCATCCTAACATCCCACTGGCTCTTCCCACTGCCTTGTCACACTGTTTGGTCACCTTAAGGTCATCAGATATGATTACCCCCAGGTCTGTTTCCTGTTTGGTGGTCATCAGTACCACTTCCCCCTATCTTGTACTCTGCCCCTGGGTTTCTGTGCCCCAAGTGCGTGATTTTGCTCTTCTTTGCAGTGAAACTTAGTTGCCACACTTGTGACCACTCTTCAAGCTTTCCTAGATTCCTATTCATTCTTTCTGCCCCCCCCACCTGAAGTGTCTACACTATTGTAGATTTTAGTGTTATCTGCAAAAAGGCATACCTTTCCTTCTAGTCCCTCTATAGTGTTCTTATAAAGACATTAAAGAGGACTGGTCCCAGTGCCGGCTTCATGGCGCCAAGCGAAGGGGTTCGCTTGGCACGCTGGCGACCCGGGTTCACGCCCCTAAGCCCAGGTGTCAGGAGCGGAGACTGACAGGGAGGGAGTCCAGAGCGTCCATTGGATGCTTCCCTCCCGGTGGGGGGGGCGGGCCTCAGGCACCTGGAGGTGGATTGGGTGACACTCAGGCCCTATCAGGGTGGAAGGAGTGGGGAGGGCGGAAAATGGAAAAAGCGTCCCTGATCGACCGGATGACAGCCTCCGGTCCCTGTCAGCACGAAGCCCTGGAAAGTGTCCAGACTGACCCCACAGCACACGGAATATGTAGTTGCACCTAAGGGCGCTTCCCCCCTGAAAGGGAGAGACCCACTCAACGAAGGGATACGTTGAGTTACCCGGTGGGGGGCTGCTAATAGGGGCGGTGGATGGTGGCAGGGGATGGAGTGGTGGTGGTGGCGGGTGCACCTTGCAGGCCCTAAGGAATAGCCAGTCGGGGGTACCCAGGGAAGGAGCAAAAAAAAAAGAGAACCCGTTCCCAGTACTGATCCTTTTGGCACCCCGCTGGTCACCCTTCCTTCCTCTGAGTGAACACTGTTTAACCACCACCCTCTGTCACCTATCCCCTAACCAATTTCTTACCAAGTTTACCACTTTTGGAGCCACTCCCAGGCTTCCCAGCTTGTTTCCAAGTCTCCTATGTGGAACGGTGTCGAAAGTCTTACTGAAATCTAGGCAGGCCATATCCACTGCTCCACCCTGATCTACTTCCCTCGTCATCCAGTCAAATAAATATATCGGATTTGTTTGACATGACCTCCTCCCAGTAAATCCAAGCTGCCTCGGATCCTGTATGCTGCTGGTAACAAGATATTCCACAGTCCTTTCTTTCAACAGTGATTCCATTATTTTCCCCACCACTGAAGTCAAGCCAACTGGCCTGTAATTGCCAGCTTCCTCCCTGCTACTTTTGTGAAATGGGACTACATCTGTTCTCCTCCAGTCCTCCGGGACCACTCCAGTCTACAGTGAGTGGTTGAACAGGACTGTCAGAGGTGCAGCCAGCACCTCCCTGAGCTCCCTCAATATCTTTGGATGTATCTCGTCTGGCCCCATTGCCTTGTCCACTTTCCGATTTGCGAGTTCCTTTAGGACTCCCTCCTTTTTAAATCAATCAATCAAATTCTTTATTTATCCAGGCGAACACCATTGAGCAAGCTCATTTACGAGGTGGACCTGCATTACAAAGTCAAGTAACAATGCATTTATATACAGACAAATAGACAGTAGATGCAAGAGTACAACAGTACAGGCAGGCCTGCAATAGACAGGATAAGTAAAAATACACTTGGGTTCAGGTAAAAGACAGTTGGTAAGGGTATACATAACAATAGGGTAGCAAGTCAGTAAAAATTTATACTAGATGCAACAACATACATGGTTTAGTATTCCTGTAAGGTAAAGGCATTATAGTCCAGCGAAGAGATTAGTTGAAGTGGATGCTACAAGCGAAGAGACATACATAGTCAGTATAAAAAGACCCAGGCGTATCAAGGGGAGACATGTGTATGGAGAAGTGGGCAGCGGGGATCTGGAACTGGGATAATACTAGGAGCGAAGGAATGAGATGCTGTGGGTATACAAGGAATAGGTGGGTGAGGGAGGGTGAGATTTAGGCGGTAGATAAGTAGGTGGCTCAGGGATAAGTTATGCACTGATACAAGAAGGAAGGAGGATGGGAAAAGCAGGGAGGATGTGGAAGGGGGTGTAAGTAAGCTAGGATCACTGGAAGCAGTTGCAGGCTTCTGTAATGTATTTTGAGTATAAGGTCTTAAACACAGTGAGACTAACAGGAGTCCTCAGTTTCAGTGATTTCTGTAGCACATTCCAGAGCTAGGATCGTTGGAAGCAGTTACAGGCTTCTGTAATGTATTTTGAGTATAAGGACTTAAACACAGTAATACTAACAGGAGTCCTCAGTTTCAGTGATTTCTGTAGCACATTCCAGAGTGACGGTAGAACAAATCCTATGGCAGCTCTCCCAAAACGCGTTAGGGCTTTGGGCACTTTCAGAGAAATCAGTGAACAGCTTCTTAGGGCATAGGTTCCAGGCATATTGAGAGTTAGGTAATCAACAATGTACTGCAGAAGTTTGCCAGTGATAGCTCTGTATGTCCAGAGAGCTGCATTTTTATTTCGTCTGTAGTGTAGGGAGGTCCAACCTACGGCTGCATATAAAGAGCAGTGATGGGTGGAGAAGGGGAGACAAGTGGTGAAGTGCAGAGCTCTGTGGTAAAGTATGTCCAATTTACCGAGGTATGAAGTAGCACATTGGCTGTATATAAAGTCGACGTAATCAATTAGGGAAAGGAATGTAGACTGAACTAGCTGTCTCTTGGCTTTTGTAGTTAGTAGGCGGTTTAACCTGAAGAAAAGACCTAGTCTCTGCCTCAGTTTTTTTAACAAATCCTCCAGGTGGTCTACAAAGGAGAGTTTGAAGTCTAGCCAGACCCCCAGGTATTTGAATTTCAGCACAAATTCCAGGGTTTCTCCTAGGAGGGTGGTGTTGGGGGGTAGAGCAGGGTAGGCTGCATGGTTAATAGGTGAAAACAGCATTGCCTTTATCTTTTTGGCATTAAGTAGCAACTTTTTACTAAGGAGCTGGTATTGAAGTATGTTGAAGTCAGCTTGCAGGTCGCTACAGGCAGTTTCAGGAGTTGTACGGCTTAGGTAGATCACTGTATCATCTGCGAACAGATGTATTTTCGCCTCATTGATGCCTGAGTCTATATTGTTGATGTAGATGGCAAATAGGAGTGGCCCCAGGATGGATCCCTGCAGGACACCTCTTTTTAACAGATTTGAGGGGGAAAGTTCACCTTCGGCCTTGACCTGTTGGTGCCTATCAGAAAGGCAGTTGTGGAGCCAATGCAAGGAGGTAGAATCTAGACCAATAGCTTTTAATGAACAAAGAAGGAGGCTGTGGTCGACAGTGTCGAAGGCCTTACTTAGGTCTAGAAAAACGGCGCAGACAAATTTTTTGTTCTCTAGCTCGCACTGCCGGTCATTTGTCACCTTGGCCAGGGCCGTGATTGTACTATGTTCAGTTCTGAAACCAGATTGCATTGGGTTTAGCAGGTTAATATCATCTATGAAAGATTTCAGCTGGGCATTCATGATTTTTTTCCAGAAGTTTTGATAGTACCGGGAGAAGGGAGATGGGCCTATAGTTGTTTAGATCACAGGGGTCTCCGGATTTAAACAACAGAATAACATGTGCAGTCTTCCACAGTTTGGGGAGGGTCCCTTGAGAAAGGGACAAGTTAAATAGATGCGTAATAGGTACGGCCAAGACATGATAGGCAATCTTTAGGTAGTATGGATCGAAGGTGTCAGTGCCAGCACTTTTTCTGGTGTCCAACTGGAGGAGGAGATCTTCGACCTCTTTTAGTGAGGCAGGAGAGAATGAAAAGACTGCATCTGACTGGAATGGTGTCCACGTCCCTTCCTTCAAAGCTTCTGTCTCTTATTTGTGGTCCCTCACCTTCCCCTTCCTCCGTGAACACAGAACAAAAATATTTGTTCAGGATGTCTGCTTTTTTTTTTTTGTCCCCTACACACACTCCCCCCTTTCCCTCCTTAGCCTTAGAATCCCTCCTGTTCTTTCTCCTTTGCTTACGTATGTAAAATGTCTTGTCCCCTTCCTTCACTGTCTGGGCTATTTTTCCCTCTGTTTGCGCCTTTGCACTCCTGACTGCTTTTTCTGCCTCTGTCTGCTTCTCGTTGTACACCTCCCTATCCTCCTCCCTCTGCATCTCCTTATACCTCCTGAATGCTAACATTTTTGCTCTTACCTTCCCAGCCAAAACTGAGTGCAAATCAGCATATTTTGCACTAAAAATGTGGCGCAGCCGGCCCAGTGGCGCAGAGGGCTGAGGCGCTGGTGCCTTACCTCACACCATGCCGGCGACCCAGGTTTGGGAACGGACTCGGTTTGCCGTGGGCTGGCAGGGGAAGGAGAGGATTGAGCGTCGGAGGACTGCTCTCCTCTCCTGGGCTGGGTTGGATGGGAAGCCCCACTCTGTGAGTGTCCCCCAGTGGAGACCAGGGGGTACTACAAGTAGCGGCATACAAGAGAGGACCAGAAAAGCATGAAAAATGCACGCTTGCCGTCCAGATGACGGCGGCCCGCCTCCCTGTGTCTCTCAGCTGAGAAACCTCCAGGCTGCATTTCTGTGTCCCGGCGATGATGCAAGGGAGCACTCCGTGCGCTCCGGTCTCTCCTCCTGATAGCCCCGGCAGGATAAGGGAGAGCCCCCCGGCGAAGGGATACGTCCGGTACAACCGGGCATTGGAGCAGCTGGCTGGTGGATCGGTCTGAGGAGGCAGTGGTAAGGACTTGGCCGCCTGAAGGAGAGGACGACAGCGGGCGCGGAGGAGGTATAAAGAAATAATGCAAAAAAAAAAAAAAATGTGCAAATTGAAGGTTTCACAGAAATTTAGCACCAACTCTGGTAGTAAATGTGCTGTAAACAGGTAAAATGGAAAACTGCATCTAAATTTGTGTTTCAGAATGGCCAATTCTAGATTTAATAATTTGGGGAAAAAGTAGCCCTACTGACCCTTCCCCAAACGTACAGTGCGGTCCCCCTCTCGAATGTAGAGTGCAATCCCCCCATCTCTCCTGAATAACACATAACCTAGGACCGTGCAGTCCCAGCAGTTGTCAAGTGATGCCCATGTTTCCATCACTGCCATTATGTCTTGGCTGCCATCTCCTGACACACCCTGGAGATCACTCGGTTTATTAGCAAGGCTTCTGGCATTTAGGCAGACCACCCTCACATAACCCTACATGCTGGCCTTCAACTGTTCTTTGGTCATATTTAATATAATTGTTCACTTTGATATTTCTATCCCTCCTAATCTGTTTTTGTTCTTTCTCTCTCTCGTACCTGACTTTGCCCCATACCCCATCTGTGTAACCCCCATCTCACTTAATACCCCGTCTGGTCAGGGGAGTGCTTACTAGGTCTCCCTTAATTGGGTATACCACACCACGGGTGACACTAGCCTCAGCCTCCCCCTTTTTGTTTCACTACGCTGAAATGAAGGCTTAAAACCTCTGGTCCAGTGCCCTTGCACCAATCCTTGTGGAATGAAGGGCATCTGGTTTAAATAGGCCTTTGTCCCACCAAAAGACATCCCAGTACCCCAAGAAGTGAAACCTCTTTTTAGCTCACTACCCTTTAGTCAAACAATGAATTAGAAGATTGTCAGCTTCCTTGCCTCCCTCCTCCTGTTTACTGTGAGACCCTATAAATGGGTCACAGTACCAGTCAACCTCTTGAACCTGGCCCCCAGTGCCCTGACACTGTCCTTTATTATCCCTAGTGGCTTCCATGACAGATTATTCATCCCAACATGGATAATTACATCTCCCCCCCCCACAGTTACGTCTGCTCCCCCCAACACACACACACACACAGTTACAAATGGTCTTCCACCAACATGATTATGTCTGGCCTCCCCCACCACAGAGGATCACCCCTTTCAGAAGATTATCTGTCATTAGCACAGTTTTAGCAGTAGTTCCATGAAGGCTAAAACAAGCAGTAGAAATGCAGAATGAGGAAGGCATTTGTAACAGCGTTCTGCCATGGAGCAATTAAAAAATAATTTAGTACACCTGGGTGCAAGCTGCTTTATTACTCAATCAGTCTAAAGCCTATTTGTTAACTACATGATTGTATTACTTTTTTTTTTAAACTAAAACTAAAAGTGTGCTAGGTCACCAAATGCCTGCCGTAGCACACAGGGATTAGCAAAACAGGACCGGAACTGCATTACAAAGTATTCAGCCAGGATGTTCTATAATGCAGCCAGGATGCCGTACTATGCACCATCCTGGCTGAATGACAATCACTGTGCCTAAACGCAGCTTTCTGGTATCACAAGCTAAGTGCAAGTGATACCACGTGTGCATCTTAAATGCAATCAGATATAAAGACCCCAGAGTTGATAAGAGCACTGCGTTATCCGCACCATCCCTTGGATAATCAGAGCAGATAATGCATTGCAGTATGTTTCACTGAATAGTGTATTTGCTGAGTTTATCAGATAATCATGTCACATAGTGCATTATGCTATCCATCCAGTAACAGTTACATGATATTCCTTCATCTTTAGTATACCCTGAAGATCAGTCAAGGGTCGAAATTAAAATAATCTGGTGAGTCGACCCGTTGGTGCGGCGGCAGTGGTGTTACTGCTTGAGACACTGGCAACCTGTGTTCGTGAACTAACTCAGGTTGCAAGAGGACTGGTGGTGGGAGGAGGCTCGCCTCCTCTGGGTGGGGTAGCTGACTGAGGCCTGCTGTTGAGCTCTGCCTGTGGTCTTACTGGTGGAGAGACATGCTGGGCTCTGTAGTGGGCAGGGAGGACATCCCAGCACGCTCTCGCACATGCCAGCTGTGTGTTCTCCTGGAAGCACATTGTACCTCTATTCTAATCTAGTGAGAGGAAAAAAAATACTGGCAACAGCAGGATGAAGTCAGTTCCCCACAGACCCTGCACCGCTGACCGAAGGCACCCTCCTCCAGTGGATTCAGTCTTTGAAGGTGCGGGGGGGTAGCCATGGGAGCTTGTGGGGAAAAGTAAGACCCGGTGATGAGGCTGGGGGGACTGGCAGATGGGGCAAGCCAGAGGGAAGAATTAATAGTAAATTTAAATAACAAAAAAAAACTCTGGCATTCTCCCTATTCAGAAGGCAATGCAATAAATTAAACTGCAGAGTAGTGACGTGGTGGACTGGTACACCAATCGGAATACCAACGAGAGGAAAAGAAAATGGTATCCTGACTTGAAAACTGGTATACAATACGGGGTGGAATACTGCTAGTTTTGAGCCCTGTCAGGCATCTGGCTTTTGAAACTATATGACTGGCACAAAAGAAAACTGTACCCAAAGGTTTATTTGTGTGCCATCATGTGAATGATCTGTTGAACCATCAGCATTCTGCTCCTGTCCTCAGACAACTGTCATCTAAACTGCCATCAAAAGGCCAGCACTGTTGACAAGGGTGGCTGTTCTTTAAAAACCAGCCACATGCAGAAGGGCGATAAAACATGCTGCAGTCTCTCTGCCTCCAGCCAGCAACATGCAGTAGTTTTAGGTGGAGCTGCAAAATCTGGCCACTTTGACTGCTGCTTAAGAAAATCTCTGTCTGAACAGGCCACAGTAGCTCTCTAAAGCATAACAGAAATACTACACCATCATTTCCTTATTCATACCCTCCATAATATCACTGTGTACTTCTTGTACTTTGTTTCGCTTGCAAACATTTAAAAAAATTCCAGTTGCAGTTAGAACAAATAAAAACATCATTATACCCATTTGCTTTTCGGTTTGAGTTTATTCCCAAGATGAGACAGGTGAGTCTGAAGTTTTCACAGATTTCTGGTCCTATGCTGGGCTCACCAGGTGGCAGCGGATCAGGGTGGTGCTGTACTGTAGGCCATCAGAAACGTGTGCCAGCAGCACCCTCACATATCTACATTATAAATGCAGTCCCCAGCTGAAGAATGACCTTAGAGAAGGAGAGTTTGAAATTGCTGGGGCTGCTGTCTTGAAAGGGCACTAGTTCCCATTAGGGTGCCAAACAATGCGTAGTAGCCTTATCCCCATAGGTCTTTTTCCTGGCATCAACATTAAACAAGTTAATCCCCATCTGCTTTTAAAATTTTAAACGCGGGGATTGGAAACAAGGAGGCCACAGTATGCTGCTTTCTTCAGCAACTACAATATCACTATATGGAGAGTGCCGCACTGCTGTCCATAAAGTGAATGCAGGAATTTTTCCAGTATTAAAATTTTACTGTTACCAGTGCAAATTGAGCCAAACTGGTAAGTTTAGGAACTGGTACTTACTGGTACCTGGCTCATATCACACTGCTTAATAGCAACACTGTAATATTAGATCAGTGTGCCCATTCACTGTATAGAGAGCAGTGCATATGGTGTCATCACTGTTACAAGGGCATGCTGGGGGATCTGCAGCCCCGCAGCTTCTGCAGTTCTCAGTCTAGTTTGTTTTTATTTTTTTTGTTAAGGTTAAAAATCAGATGGAGACTAACTTGTTTATTATTACAGATGGGGTTAAGATTCCTGCACGTTGCTAAGAGTAGCAGAAATAAGAATATCCTGGGTAGGTGCTCTTTAATGTAGCTCCACTTCGACTATAGAACATATAATAAAAACAGCCCTAAGAATGGTTGCAAGAATTAAAAAGACACCACAGAAGAATCTACGAACGTCAAGAATGTTTTACTACTAAACAAGATGGTATGACATTTTCTGCTGGCTAACTAGTACTGTGGCTTTAAATGAAAAAAGCAGGTATAGTAATTTAGTATAATATTAAGAGAGCCAGAAACAAATGATTTGATACCTTTTATTGGACCAACATGGATGTTACAGAAAAGAACAAAGTGCTTTAGCTTTCGAACCAACCAGGTCCTTCTTCAGAAGCTTTGTGGCAGTTTTTTCAAATATCCCATACTATTAACACCAGGTTATATAGAAAAAGCAGAAATAATTCTCATTGGTTTAACATATACATTTAAAACATAATAGAAGATTATGTCAGAGAAGCTAACAGAGCTGTTGTTTTTTGCTGTCTCTTAAACTGCTTTGGAGATTTCCAAATTAAAAAAATGGCACGCCTCAGGCAACAGAGAAGCTCATGGGTTTCTTATACCTCATCAGCTTGCTTACTTACTAGCTACATAAATACCAGGGTTTTCCATTATTACTGAGCTCACTTTACCTCAGAAATGTTTAAATATCACCAAACAATGGCCTGCCACCCATCCTTGGCAGACTCCCCCGGTCCAGTGATATTTAGCCTATGAGCCATTGTCCACACGCAGTTATAGAAAATGTAAAAACAAACAATAGAATACCATGCTCACATTTTACACAGTGCTTCCCAGTCCCTGAGAATGTGTGATAATGAATAAAAATGTTCATTATGGAATTATTCACTTTTCTCCATGATTCACGTCTCAGTAATTACCATGACCAGCCTAATAAAAACCGCTACAAAACGAAGGTCAACGAGCAGTTAGAAGTGTTCATTTTCATTTCAATGTATTCATCTCGGGCTCCTAATGGCCTCATTTTCTCCCTTGCTCTTTAATAAATACTGCTGAATTACAGGTTAAATAGCTAAATTAAATTATTGCAATTACAACGCACAGAGCAGTGGAACTGGTTTACCTTTCCCAGTTCAATTAGAGGGGAAGTTTCGACAGTCTGAGTCTTCTGATTGCTGTCAAAGGAGTACAAACCCTGGAATTTGCAGTTGTACTGAAGTTCAGCTAATTCCCAACCCCCTTTCCCCACAGAAACCAGGTTCACTGTAACCAAACTAGTCACATGCTCATTGAGAAGTGAGATAGATAGAAACTGCTAAAGACAGTCAGGTTAATTTATGTGACTTTGTTAAAACATCAGAAAGGCAAAAAAAAAAGCTCCACAGACTTACAAACTTGCTCAGTGCAGTGTGTCCTTGCTGATCTAATTTTATCCCACTGGAGATGGTATACTTACCTTCACATCAGTGCTATTTTGCCCATTATATCAGGGCAATTTCCCACTGGTGTTAAATTCCAGAGTCTGCTGTGTAAGTGAGTGAAATGGGGGCTTTTTACACGGCAAAGTGTTGCTAATATTGTGTGTGAGATTCGATGGTTATCACCTCTATAAAACTGCACTAACGAAATAGGTGAAAAAAAAGACAGCAGTGGTGATTATGTCATCTTGGTTTATACCAGCCGGAAAGGGGGCTGATTCTGTGTTCGAACCTAGTGGTATGTAAAGGTTTAGTTTTGAAAGAGGAAGAGGAGTTGTCCCCAGTTTCAGACCTTTGAACCTGTTTGTATAGTCTATTAAATTCAGCTACTGAAATGGGTACATTTATAGAAATTTGTGTCCGTAAAGGAACACACGGCGCTGATTTTTAATTTTGAAGTCTTCTTTTTTAACATGCTGTGCATACCTACAGCATGTCCACTATTTCTGGATGTGGATGCTGTTCAGGCAGTCATTGGAAGCTCTGTGACATGCATGACATGATCCATGTAAGCACTATGACCCGACAGTGTGTGGGATGTTGGGGAATACCCACATGCCCCGAGGTTAGTGATATCTGACGCTACAGGCAGAGGGCCTTATAGTCCCTACAAGTGCGGGTATCTAACAACACCCAACCCCTTAAGGGTCTTATTGCATTTAGAAAATGGGCTTTTTGCAATAACAAAAAGAAAAGTTTTTTAAAACTCTTTCTGGTCTCGATGATGTTCTAAAATTAATTACTGCTGGAAAAAAACAGGCCAAATGTGCTATGGTAACAGTTTGCACAGACATACTGGAGACAGGGTAGCATCTGAACGTGGGCTAAACAAGGCAAGACAGTGTCACAGAGGTTATGAGCTTTACCTCCAGGGACAGTCTGTATGACTACCTGGTATGAGAACACCCTCTTTGGGCCATCTTGAAAATTTCAGTTGGTGCATGGTTATGATGGTGTCTTTGTTTATCTGTGAGGGCTGGGGAGAGATTTGCAATGGGATAAAGTGGTGCTCAGCATGAAAAGCTGGATGAAAACCCACCACCTCCTCCTCAATATGGCATTCCTGAGTCTCAGCCATGGATGGCCACACAGACCTTTTGTAGATAATTATATTGGAAAGTCTCTGCATCCCAATCACATGGTTGTCAAGGATCTCATACAAAATCTTAAAAGTAGCATTTCTCTAAATTCCCCTCAGCACATATGCTTGGCGGAGGCACTGGGTAGTGCTGCAGGAGAGCTCATCCTGGCTCACTCTCCAAACAGTGCATATCAACAACAGCAACAAAATACTGTTTAGAACAAGTCAAAACAAGCCAATTACGGATGTAGTTGTTGATACAGTGCATCATACTTAAGAACTCCATTTAGTTACACTAGTGCTTTGGTGTATGCTACTTGTGCGTATCATGCAGGGACCATGGGGATGGCCCATTCATCTCGGAGTGAAGATTACTTCAATGAAATGCACACTGTAAAATATTCATATCTTTAAGAACATATGGGCGTCTTATTTCTACCACTGTAGAATATGTTAACAAGTTGCATGAGGTTACTGACCAATTAAATGAAACCATCATTTCACCAGCCTCATATACAGAGTTGATCACTAGAACTCTATAATATAATACAGTCACGGGTGTTTGGAAGTGTTTACTTCGGTGCATAAAAGTAATTCAGTAACGCGAAGATAAACCACACGTTCTGCATTCTGTTCAAAAAAAGAAAGTAATGGTGTATGGGAACCCAGTAAGACAGGTTGATGTACTCGACCACAAACACACCCATTTACCATTTCCTTTCGAGACACCCTGGCGTTGAATCATTACAGCTGCACATTTTTACAGCCGGGTGACACAGGTAATGGATTACAATTAACTCTCTCCTTCATCAAGAGCACCAAATTTTTTTGTATATAATCTGGCTGCTTTTGACTACAGTTTAACCTGTATACCACCACCTAATGGCCATAGTACATAGTAAAATAATGTCTGTGCCAACACTAGAACAAGACTTCGAGAAATCTTTGTATCTGCTGAACAGAAGCTGAACTATGTGAGCTAAAGGAGCAGTTCCATCACTCAGCTACTTGGGGACTTCATTATTCTTCCAAACTAGGTGCTGAAATGACAAGGGTGAAACACTTCAGGGTGGTCATAGTTTTCATTAGCCCCTAAGATGGGATCCAGGACCACTGACTTCTGTTTGAGACTCTTGATAAGAAGAACACAGTGTCCAATAGTGCACCATTCTTTTCACACCAACTTTTAGAATTTACTTTCTTATTCATCATTTACATAAAACAATAAGGTATTTACCAGAATGAGACTCTTCTACTGTACCATGGGACCCTTGAAAAGGGGGTGCCAGATTTCTCAAACCACATTGTCTACTGGAAGACCTGTTGTCAATCTGTGATCCAGTGGTTGGATCACAGCATTTTAAACCAGAGGATCCCTGTTCAAATCCCACCACAGCTAGAATTGTGTGAGCTTGAGCAAATCACTTAGGTTGCTTATGCCGTGGCTTTCCCAGCTGTAAAAATATGGTAGGATAACATCTGTAAACATTATGATGTGAGGCTGGCCAATCAGCATATAGGAAGGGCTACTGCTCGCGACACCATTGACCTGGGTTCGTGAACGAGCCTGGAGAGTCAGAGTGACTGTGGGGGAAGAAAGGACTGAGCATCTTCAAGGAGGGAGGGTCACCGCTTCCGCTACAGTGCAGTCACCTGGGTGACACGGCTGGCAGCACAGTAGCAAGCAGAGGGGGGTGTGTAGGTATTGGCGGGCTGGGGGGGCACACCATTGGGCATGCCTCCTCTTGAGCCCCCTGCTCGGTAATGTCCACAGTGTGGGGAACAGAGACTCAAAAAATGGGTCCCAGCACAGTAGAAGTTGGACCCCGATACATCAGAGTCCCCGCAACAACAGAGGTGTCTCCTGACAACATACCGAGACTTGGAGTTGGGGTATACCCCTGCCTATTCCTCTCCCTGCCTGGGGGCTAAGCTAAGACTCTTTGGAGGATACAGCCACCTGCAGGCTAGGTGCATCAATGCTCTGACTGGTGCCTTAGGAGCTCCCCAGGAAGCCTCATGCTGGAATAAGAACAGGGCATAAGAACAGTAAGTTAAAAACAAACAAGATGATATGGGGCCCCACCAGTGGCCTACTGGCTAAGGTCCTTGCCTTCCATGCAGGAGGACCATGGGTTCATATCCCACACCCATTATCCCAGTTGGCTGTAGCAGGGGTTGGACAAGCAGTTCCATGGACACACTCTCCTCCCTGGGAGTATGGGAGCCCTTTCACAAGGAACGCCCTCAGTCCTACCTGTGTCTCTCTCCAGCAAGAGACGTCGGAGAGAAAGTCCACTGGTGGGAGGGTGTGGAGGCAGTAATACCAGGCTCCACTCTCTCAGCTGGTGTGCATGCCTCTGAGACACTTGACCATTGGCTGCAACAGGATCCAGCCTGTGGGCTTGGCAAGTGAAGAGGGCTAAAGGTAGCATGGTGTTAGGGAGAAAAGTGAAAGGACAAAAAACAGAATGATGATGCAGTGTTTGACTTTGGCTAATCTACATACCTAAGCAGGATCAAGCTCTGCCTCTGCCAGGACCCTGGCAGAGGCCATAGAAACATAGAACATAACGCAGAAAAGGCTCACTGACCCATCCAGTCTGCCCAACTCTTCCTAATAATCTTTAGGTCTTACAGCAGCTTCAGCCAGGAGCTGAGACATTCTGGATGCCCTACAGGGGGCAGGCCTAAGATAACTGGTAACTGAACCCACCAGAGACAGGGCAGTTCTGGACCTGGTGCTTACCAGTGGCGACAAAATTGCAGATGGTAGAGTGGAAGGTCAGCTAGGTTCCAGCGACCATCACATGGTGTGGTTTGGCATATAGATGGAAACTCGGTCTAGTCACACCAAGGCAAAGGTCCTGGACTTTAGGAGGGCAGATTTTGTGAAAATGGGGAGATACATCAAGGAGGCACTGGCAAGAAGAGAAATGGGGGGGGGGTGCAGAAGCAGTGGGAACACTTGAAGAGGGCCATTGGAGAGGCATCAAGCCAGTGCATCGGGGTAGTAAACAAAGGCAAGAGAAGGAGGAGGCCACTTTGGTTCTCACAAGAGGTGGCAGATAAAGTCATGGCCAAAAGGGAGGGGTTCAAGAAATATAAGGAAACACAAAAGGAGGAAGACAGGGAGGTGTATCTAAGGGAGGAAGGAAAAGCTGTGAGGAGAGCAAAGACACAGACAGAAGAAAGGTTGGCAGAGACAGTGAAAAAAGTGGATAAGACATTCTACAGGTACATCAGCGAGAGGATGAAGACCAGGGGAGGAATAGTGAGGATAAAAGGAGAAACAGGAGAGTGTGAGGAAGGAGACATGGGAAAGGCAGAAATACTGAACAAATACTTCCATTCAGTATTCACTGAAGAAAGGGATGGACAGGGACCACACATCAGAAACACTCACGAGGAAGGGGGGGGGGAGGTAGACACAGGTCTATTCCCAGTGGAGAGAGTCCTCAAGGAGCTCGCAAAACAAAGTGGACAAGGCAATGGGACCAGATAGCATACACCCTAGGATACTGATGGAATTACGAAGGGAGCTTGCAGCACCTCTTGCAGCCATGTTCATAGAGTCACTGAATACAGGCATAATCCCGGAAGACTGGAAGCAGGTTCATGTCATACCACTTCACAAGAGTGGGAGTAGGGAGGAGCCAGGGAATTATAGACCAGTCAGCCTCACCTCAGTGGTGGATAAGATTATGGAGGCGCTGCTTAAGGAAAGAATAGTGGCACATTTGGAAGCCAGAGGGGCCCAGGATCCGAGACATTTGATTAACGGCTGGAAGGTCATGTCAAACAAATCTGATAGATTTCTTTGACTGGGTGACAAAAGAAGATTAACTGGGGGGGCGTAGATGTTGCTTACCTAGATTTTTGCAAGGCCTTCGACACCGTCCCACACAATAGGCTGGTTAACAAGATGGGTAGTATGGGCATGGGGCACAAAGTGGTAAGCTGGGTCAGAAACTGGCTAACAGGCAGAACGCAGAGGGTGGTGGTAAACGGGATCCAGTCAGAGAACAGGGGGATGACCAGTGGGGTGCCTCAGGATTCAGTACTCGGACCAGTCCTGTTTAATGTCTTCATTAGTGACATTGTAGTAGACCTGGAGGGAATGGTCTGCCTGTTTGCAGATGACACCAAGATCTGCAATAGGGTAGATACTCCTGAAGGGGTGGAAAGGATGAGGAGGGACCTTGAAAAGCTTGAGAGGTGGTCTGAGATATGGCAACTGAAGTTCAATTCCAAAAGTACAAAATAATGCACCTAGGAAGGGGAAATACTAGGAGTAAGCTACAAAATGGGGGGTGGGGGTGGATTGTTGAAGATCACCAAGGAAGAAAGGGACCTGGAAGTCATCATATCCAACAACCTAAAGGTATCTAAGCAGTGTACAAACGCTGCAGGGAGGGCCAGTGGCATGCTGGGGTGTACAGGCAGTGGTATCACTAGCAGGATCCCGGAGGTAGTGAAGCCTTTGTATAAGACACTGGTGAGGCCTCACCTGGTGTACTGTGTGCAGTTCTGGAGGCCACACCTTTGTAAGGACATTGGCAGGTTGGAGGCAGTCCAGAGTAGAGCGACTAAGATGGTGCAGGGATTGCAACATAAAACATATCAGGAGAGACTCAGGGACCTCAGTATGTACTCACTGGAGGAGAAGAGGGATCGGGGGGACATGATAGAAACCTTCAAGTGCCTAAAAGGTATAAACAGGGTGCAGACAAGAGACATCTTTTATTACAAAAGTTGTACACGTACAAGGGGACATGACAAGAAACTGGAAGGAGGTAGGTTAAGGGAAAATGTGAGGAAGTTTTTCTTCACAGAAAGGGTGGTGGACCTATGGAACGGACTGCCACAGCAGGTTGTGGGAACAAGCACAGTATTGCGTTTTAAACATGCCTGGGACAGGCATAGGGGAACCTTAGAGGTGGGGAGACGGAGGTAAGCCATTGACCACTGAGAGTAAAAAGGTGCAAACTAGTGTAGGGTTAGGGCAGACTACATGGGCCTGGCAGTCCTTATCTGCTGACGATTTCTATGTGTCTAGGTTTTAAACATTAAACCAAAAGTCATAGTTCCAGAAATCTGCACTTTGCAACATTAAGTATTACCTCTTCCACTGTTCAGGTATACAGATGTCCAAGTTATAATCCTAGTAAATAATTCTTAACAGAAAAAAAACTATTCTGTCAGAAGCAAATGCTAACGGTGCTGCCTGAAAGTGTGGCATTAGTGCGGTTCAGAAGCTGGCCCGGGAGCTTGCACTCAGATGGCCAGGGCTGGGAGTAGTGCAGCCATGGGCAGCGAGTGCCAGCCCAGGGTGAGGTGGCACTGCATTCTACTGCTGCACTGACTCATTGCAGTAGGCAGAGAAGCTTGCTCCTCCATGAGGGGCTTCACAATGGACTTGTATCATGCAGGGCCCACTAAAGGGTTATGCTTGACACAGGGGAGGTGTGGTGGCAAGAGGATCTTTGCACGCACACTTAGATCCACCACTGGTGAGGCTACTTTGGGGAGAAATGCCCCTGCAGCCGTCAGCATGACAGAGTGGTACTCTCAGACTCTTGCCATGGAACTGGCTGCCCAAACTGCATGCAGTGTTGAGGAGAGGGGGAGCCATCGACGAAGGATGGCTCCAGAAGTGGTGCTGGGACTAAGATATGTGACTGCACAAGGAGGATGGCAGGCAGGCTGGGACTAAAAATACAATGAGAATAAAAAGAAGCAGGTACTGGTTTGCTTACAAAATCAGTGGCTGTTGAAAAATAGCATTTTATATGGTTTCTAGCTTTACTGTACCTAACATTGTGGAAAAAGATACATTCTGCCAATCATCTCATAAATAATGCATGATATATTTATAATTTAATGTGTTAAAAAAAGGGTAATACGTTACAAGGTGTTAATGAACGCTGGCTTTCTAAACCTATGTCAGCAGCGCAAAAACATTCTAGAAAAGAAGCTGAAGGGTGGCACAATGCATTCAGTTTGGAGAAGACATAAAGGAGATTTAAAGAGACATCAGCCCCTGTAGATGCAAATCGTCAGTTAATATCAAGTATCACAATTAATTTGTCGATTGTTTTAAACAATATTACATTAAAACGGAGTTTAAGCTGGAGGCCTAAAACCATATAGCATTTTGGATAACTGCCACCAGAATCTTTTAGCCAAATGGCAAAACTCTTAGTCAAATGTTAAAAATAGCATTAAATATTGATCGGCATCCTGTGGAACTACAGTAGCAATCTGGAAACTTGCATGGAGTTATTTGTAGTTAATTACAGAAATCTTTTGCAAAATGCTGTTTTACTAGTGGCAGCTTATAGGTTACAAAAATGGATATAAAGTCAGTCTTCTAATACTACTACTGTGTGATTACTACATTTGAATCACATGGGGCTACAGCCAGATCCTGCTGTTTCTGGAAGCAGGCTCGTGCATACAAAAAGGTTTTCACTTTACCAGTGGCTGGTTTTGTGTGTGTGTGTGTGTGTGTGTGTGTGTGTGTGTTGAGTATATACATATATATATATATATATATATTCATTGCAAAAATCTTTGTTAATGCATCAGTTAGGGTTGATAGCATAGCAACAAAAGTGTGGAAATTCCACGTTAGGAGTTACCACCCACCCCCACCAACAGGCATCAGGGTGTGCCATGGGGTCATCAGGACTAACTCTCACCCCATTCCATGTGTAAACAAGCTGACATGCTACAGTATGGGAGAATGGGGTGAGAGTTAGGTCTGATGACTCATGGCACACCCCGATGCCTGTTAGTGTGAGGAGGGGTGGGGGGTGGGTGGTCATGGTGGTAACCCTAATGGAATTTCCACCGCTTGTCACTGTGCTATCAACCCTGATGCACTAACAAAGTTTTTGCAATGAATTTCCTTCTTTTGAGAAAGTGGAATGTAACTGGTAACTGGAATGTGTCTGTGGAGTGCTGGCCTCTGGGTCCTGTGCCTCACACTGCCCATTTTTTCCTAATGGTATGCATATGTGAGAGTGCAGGCTCTTCTGGCCCTGCACTCCACTCAAACATAAATATGTCAATTTTGGCATAATCATATGTGTAGGTGGAAGCACTGGCCCTCCAGGTTCTCTCTCCCACTTACACATCAATATGTCAGTTTTAGCATAATCATATGCGTAAGTGGGAGCACGAGGCCTCTAGGCCCCTCGCCCCACTTACACATCAATATATCAATTTTGGTATAATCACTTATGGAGCACGGGCCCTCCAGGTCCTGCATCCCACTTACACATCAATATTTAATTTTGGCATAATCATATGCATAAGTGGGAGTGTGGGCCTTGGATCTCTATATACATAACTGGGAGCTGGCCCTCTGGGCCCCACACTCCCACTTACACATAAAAATGTAAATTTTGCCATAATCATATGCCTGAGTGGGGACGCAGGACCTCTGGGCTCCGTGCCACCACTTACACATAACCTTGAGGGCATAATACTGGCCTACGGACATGAAAATGAGCCACTGGAGTACTAATTTCCAAATATCTCATTAACTGTATAAGCTAGAGAAAAAAATTCAAAATTCATGGTATTCATGACTTTCCAACCTACATCTGTACGGACTAAGAATTCTTTTGATGAAAAATCGGTATCTCGAACTGTTTTCGAGATTCAGGCGTTTGAAGATGCCATGGGCACAACAATGTTTTTCAAAATGCTATAACTACAGAACCATTACATTTTTTTTCACCAAACCAGTGAAAGGCACACCGGGGAGTCAAAAACTACTTATCTTGTGAATCTGGCACCAAAACAAGAATCCACCTTGCCGCAATGAACTGACAATGCCGCAATGTTATCCTATGGATAATTTTTCAATTTCAAGATGCTATAACTACGGAACCACTCAATATTTCTGCACCAAACAAGCAAGAAGCACAACTGTGAGTCAACAGCTTCTTACCCTGTAAATTGTAGCCGAAAAGCACAATTTACCTTGTTGCAAGCAAATGCCAATCTTTTTACTGCACCTCTATTCATTTTAAAAGGATGTTGTCACGCATCAAAAATGTTTGCATGGTTGTTTTCGTGCTTCCTCGAGAATGTTGTCATGCTCGAAAATTATGTTTGCGCAAACGAAATCTCAGAAGCGCGATAGAAAAAAAAAACACATTTTCAGACGATGTAGACAAAAACTGATGTCAGGGACGTGTTCCTCATGCCTCGATTAGGTAAACACAAGTGGTGATATTTAAAAAGGGGCAGTATTTTTTGAGTTTTGGTGATTTTTTGTCTCTCGCTAACTGAAAACAAGATGGCAGCAGCACGAACAAATTTTTCCAGAGCATGAATGAACAAATGTTTTCGCACCACCCATATAAATTTTCCTTAGACTATAATGGAACATGAAAAAATGGCATAACTTTTCAACGGATTAATATTTTTTCACCAAATCTTCAAAAGGCACCCCTATGACCCAGTCCACATCTACCCAACACAATTTCAGACCAAATGGATACACTGCTCAGACACAATGGCTGACAAAAAAAATGCCCAAAAAGTGAGGATTTTTCACAGTTTTTGACACTCTGCAGCTCTGCAACCATAAATCTGACCGAACAAAACTTTCCAGATCCAGAGATCTATGGTACCACACCGCGCATGCAAAATTTCAGCCAAATTGGACTAACAGTTGCAAAGTTATTAAAGTCTATACTGGCACGATTGTGCCAGTATAAAATACATAAATATAGATATTTGTTGCAAAAAAACTACGTTAATGCAGGCATTAGGGTTGTAAAATGCAAAGCGCACAAAGACGGGAAATGAAAAACATTAGGGACTTGGGTCTCTGGAGTATTGGCGTATCAGTGGTGGGGTCTTACTTGACGTTGTTAGACCTAATGCCCACTCCCCCAGCCCCTAGCCACCTGTCCGAAGCACAAGATACCGCTCCAGCCTAGTGCCTCATAGTGATACAATATGGCCAATATAATCTGTCAGGGCTTTCAGATTTGACCTCGTCTGATCCAGGGTAGGGGTGGGCATTAGGGTTGACAACCCTAAGAAAGACCCCACCACTGATTCGCCATTACTCTGGAGACCCAAATCCATGTTTTTTTATTTCCCTTCTTTGTGCGCTTTGCATTTTACAACCCTAATGCCTGCATTAACATAATTTTTTGCATCGAATATTTATTTTATTTATTCAATCTCGGATTACAAGTATCTTTGAGCGCAAATGCAGCTCATTTACAAGGGTTCCACGTCAGTGGTAAGGGTTACAAACAAACACGGGAACTGAAACAGGTTGAGTTTCTAATATACAGTGAACAGTGTATAATACAACATAGATATTCAGTTCTACTTCAGATAAGGAAGAGGAGATAGCAAGGAGATGCAAGGGTAGAGGGTATAGGAACTAGGGGGTGAGGTAGTAGCCATGGGCTTTGTCAAAGATGCTGGTAGGATAAAAGGATTGTGGGGGGGGGGAGAGAGGACCAGGGTGAAGGAGGAGGAGGTAGCAGCCAAAGGTCTTAGAACATAGAAACATAATTTGATGGCAGATAAGGACCGCTTGGCCCACTTAGTCTGCCTATTTCCCTACCTACAGGGCAAGCTGTAGATCCTAGTTAACCAACAGTCTATTTCTTCCTACCCCCACAAGAATTGCCTTATGTCTGTCCCATGTATTCTTAAATTCTCCCACAGTTTTAGACCCACAACGTCCTCAGGAAGGCTGTTCCATGCGTCCACCACCCTCTCTGTGAAAAATACTTCCTCACATTGCCCCTGAACTGCCCCCCCTCTATCTTTTGATTGTGTCCCCTTGTTCTTGCACGTCTCTTTTTCTGAGAGATGCTACCCTCTTGGACTTTGTTGATTCCACTGAGGTACTTAAAAGTTTCTATCATGTTCCCCCTCTCCCTCCTTTTCTCAAGGGTATACATATTAAGCTCCTTTAGTCTCTCCTCGTATGGCCTCTCTTGCAGACCCTGCACCATTTTAGTTGCCCTCCTCTGGACTGCCTTGTCAAGGTTATCACCGAAGATCAAGTTGAGGAGGGTGGTGAGCCGGAAGCGCTCCAATGTGTTGGGGATACAGAAAGGCTTAACATGGATGGATTCATTGGAACAATCACGGGAGTTTTCAGAGATGAGGTGCTGGTGGAGTGTATGCTTAAACTGGCCAAGTTTTGTCAGACTAGTTAATTGTTGCGCAGCCCATTGTACCATAGTGGGGCTCTATATGCAAAGGATCTTCCCTTTTTTTTGTGATAGAGGAACTGTATCCTTATTTGCGCAGGTCCCAAAGAAGATAAATACAGTATTGGATACAATCCTGACGAAGTGCATTTGCCCAGCAGACCCCGGCACTCATGTCAATACCTTGTGGGTGAGGTTCCCTGACCCACCACAGGGTGTGGTGTCTGGGCGAGAACACTGCTCCATCCCAACCCAGGCTGTGACTGGTGCTTCATGCTGCAGCACCTGCCCCATCAGCGTTGTCCCAGTAAACTGGCTCACTGAGTTCACCCCTGAACTCAGCTCACTGGCACGGTAAAACAGTGTGTTCTCTAGGGGTGCAACGAACATCTCTGCAAACAATGTTACTTAATAAATTCTTTGTTTTTTAATATTTTAACCCCAAACTTTCAACACAGTCTTCTTATGACTCCACCTCATAAACCCTGTAGGTGAAAATTTTCGAATCCGTTCTGAAATGCCATTCCATGCCACAGGTGCAAAAACTTATTTCAGACAGGGTGTGAAAAATGACAGTTGTACTCTTCATGAGGTGGTATGAAAAAATGGCTATGTTGAAAATCTGGAGTCAAAATATTGTAAATTACCAAAGTTATGCACTGCATAGAAAATGCCCAAAGCACACTCGTAACTCGGCCAGTTTTAGGAATTTTTTCAACAAATTTTCAACATGGGCTTTATGGGATTCCACCTAATGAACACTAGCAGTCATTTCATTAATTGCTACTGAAAGGTTATTTTGCGCAGCGACCATGAAATCACCTTCCGGGTCCGATTAACAAAATGACAGTGACAGTGTTAAGGAGGTGGGGTCCCAAAAAGCCCATGTTGAAAATTTAGTGTAAAAATTTGAACAACTGGCAAAGATATCACCACAAGTTCAAAGCGCCATTGGAAATACATTATACGGCATGTACCTGTATTCCTCCGTTCGCAGTTCGGCTTTGAAGAGTGCAGATGTGTCTCGGTCCACAGACGATCACATTGGCCAACCTCTGGAGGTAAGTACGGTGTAAGGGTGGGGTGGTCTGGTGGGTGCTCAGTGGGTGAGGAGGGTGGGGGAAGGGAGAAGGCGGCGATGGCGAGGGTCTGTTTTCTTTTTTTCAGGTTAAAAAAACAAAACAAAAAGACATTGCGGGACTTTTTTTCAAAACTATTTTGGGACACTGGGGGTGGCTCCCTAGTGTTCACGCTGCTGGGGGTGTTAATGCTGACACAGAGATTGGGCCCTCAATGTTGGCAGTGTTAAGAAATAAAGGGGCTGCAAAGGGGGGGAAGCATCCGACACCGGGGGTGGGCATCCTGGTGTCGGAAAAGAATTAGAATAATAAATAAATGAATTAAATAAAAAAATAAATACACTGCCACCGGGGATTGGGGCCCCGGTGTGCAGATAACAGTTTACTTGGGGCATAGTCAGGCTGGCAGGGCTACAGTGACAGTAGCCCATCCCTGACACAAGTCAAAACAGCAGCAGCCTGCATTATGCGACACAGCTGTCTTTAATAAAGGAAAGCTGTGTCATATACTGCAAGTACTATACAACACAGCTATCGTTTATTAAAGACAGCTGTGTCATATGTGTCTTGGTCCACAGAAGATGACATCGGTGGACATCTGGAAATAAGTATAGGGTGTGGGATGTGGTGGTTGTTACTCAGTGGGAGGGTTGGGGTAGGTAGATGGCAGCGACAAGGGACCCTTTTCTTTTTTCAGGTAAAAAAAAAAAGACATCGTGGGACATTTTTTTCTTTTCCGAGAACTTATGAAGCACTATTTGGGGACACTGGGGGTGGGCTCCCCAGTGTCCCACACTGCTGGGGGTGTAAATGCTGACATGGGGATTGGGCCTCCCGATGTCAGTAGTGTTAAGTAATCAAGGGACTGTATATGGGGGGGAAAGCATCCAACACTGAGGGGTGGGCATCCCGGTACTGGCTAAGAGAAATAAATAAAAAATAAATACACTGCCACCAGGGATTGGGGCCCCCGGTGTGCAGATAACAGTTAAATTAAGGCAGAGTCAGGATGGCGGGAGTACAATGACAGTAGCCCCGTCTCCGATCTACGAGTCATGAAAGCCGCAGCCTGCACTATACGACACAGCTGTCTTTAATAAAAACAGCTGTGTTCATATAGTCTAAGCCTATCTGACACAGCTGTCGTTATTAAAGACAGCTGTGTCGTATAGTGCAGGCTGCTGCTTTCGCAAAAATTCACTTATGAATAGAACCTTGATTTTTTTGAACAGCACATGCTCAGAAACAGAACAGTTTTATTAAATATTTTAAAAACTACTAACCACGGACCTAAAAACCACAAAAGCACAAACCTTGGACCAACCTCTATCAAACCTGAAAGTTTCAGGTTTCAAAGCCTCCTATTTTTTTAGTTATCAGGTGGCAAAAAAAGTCTTAACATTTTCAAAAATGGAGACTTTTGCGTTTTATTGCACCTTTGTAACTTAGCGTACCCTGAACTGATCTATATGAAAATTACAGGATCAAGAGTTCCTGGCTCAGAAACTGAGCTTTCCAAATTTCAAGTAAATTGGTTAAAAGTGGGCAAAGTTATTAAGGTGCAAAAATTTGATTTTAACATAGAAGTGCTTACTCAACCCTAATATGTAGGCGCTACTGTGCCTGTCATATATATGTAATTGCTAATCCACTCTAAGGTGTGTGGTCGCGCTTTGATACGCACGCCTCCGTGTCCTTTCGTCTTCTGTCACTTGTCACGTGAGGTGGGGGACTTACCTGAGAATAGCCCAGCCCCTATCATGTCTTGCTGCCAAATGTTTCATGAAATAAATAAAAAAGCCTCCTGCAAGTCAGTAAAAGCATGATAAGATCAGCCTACTTAGTTGGCTAGATTGTGGCCAAATTTTCTTCTTGTAATAATGCCCCTGAAAAATAATATATAAGACCAATCTGGTACGGCAGAAGCAGACCTAGGCTGAAGAATTAACTCAGGCTCCCATGCCTGGAGCCCACAGAGGCTAAGCATGTGATGGACATCAGATACTCTTTCTGGGGGCACCCCCCCATATGCCAGTCAGTGGGTGGAGAACTGATATGGACTCAGCAGGCTATAAGATGGCCATGGATTATTATAAGTACAATGGTACGGGTTGGGGGAGTGGAGGAGGAGGAGGTCTATAAAGTAAGTGATAAGACCCCACAGGGTGTGGGGTGTTGGGGAAACCCGCCAACTTCAAGGATGTAGCCCGACTCTGCAGGAAGAAGGCCTCATAGCCCCTGAAAGGGCAGGTATCCCCTACAACACCCTAAAGGGTCTTATCACAACCCAACACAATCCACTTTCTAACTGCAATACAAGGGTGTTGTGTGAGAAATGCCCCATTAAATGTGAGCAGTGCTGAGTGGAACATACAAACCTGTAAGTGTATGCTGCGTGCAGGAAGTGTGAACCACACACTGGCTTTTTTTGTTTCTTAAACTGGGCAGTGTTGCCTGATAAATGTATGGGTTGTGAATGCTGTCAGTCAATCACAGGCCAGAATTTTTCTTACCCACTTTCTTAAAAAGATAAGTCAATCTCAGGTTAGCAGGGGCTCAAGACCCCACTAAGGTCATCCCTGTCATGAGTTATGTTCACTGGCTTTGTACAACACATCACCCCTTCCCCTTTCAGAAAACTGAAAATCAGATCGCCACAGCTGTCACAAATGTAGTAAAATCTGCATTCAGGACTATCTGTCATGAAGCGCTGTCAGAATGGTAACAGTGCTGTTTCTGAGAGCAGTTGTTTGTTGCTGGGTTGCCTCACTATCACAACTTTTTATTACAAACCTGATCACATCAGGCACAAGGCTTTACACACTTGATGTGAGACATGACAACCATATTTAAAGCCACATGTGATACTGTGAACAGTTTGTCCTATGCCCTTTTTATATTTTACAGCGACCTTTTCTCCATGTTTTAATTTATAAGTTTATTGCGTCACTGCAAATACAAGAAACATTTTCATTATCGCCATACAGGCGTACATATCCTGATCCATACGTTGAAGTCAATGACATACTTCAAACAATATATTTATCCAAAACAGAAAGTGCTAACAGTAAGCCCAGTATTACCCAGCCACTGACATCTGATATACCAGTACAAAACACCTGCAACTACTGATCATACTGTAGATATATTTCATGACATGTTCCACTGCCATTCAGGGTACAAATGTATCACCTTCAGAGATGATGTAATGCACCCACCCACTCCATTTAAACTCAGACTGGGGTAAGCGGTTACGCATGGTGGCCGTAACCCATTCCATAAGATATACATCATTAAAAATTTTGCACCAAGATTCCACTGTAGGTGGTTGAGGTTGATGCCATAATCTAGTGATGGGTTTTTTAGTTGCCGGTTAAGAATACCACTGAACGAGCACTCACCCTGCAGCCTGGAGGAGGGATTGAAAAGAGAAATCATTGTAGAAGATACTAGCGCAGGATTTAAAGGCAATTTATGAAAACTGTTCCGCAAACTGCTCCCATAAGGAAACCAGTACCAGACGTAACAGAAAAAACCGTGTGAATGAGTATCCGCGGGATATCCACAATTTCTCCAGCAGGAACTGTACTGTAAGAGCAAAAAAGTGGGTAAGTGTGCCAAAGTGTGAAAAAAAGCAGGTTCTACATTTCCAGTCTAATTCTCACCAGTGAGGGTCTGTTGTAATTTTAATGGCAGGAAAGGTATATATTAACCATGTAGGGTAGGTGATGGAAATGGATAACTCTTTATTCCATGCTTGTAAAATGGAATGGGTAGAGTCTGCTAATTACTCTTGCAGTCCCAAATAAAGTTTGCCTATAAGATGTTGCCAGGTTTCACCTCGAATAGCACCTATAATCATATGTAGCGAAAGTGGGATAGGGTCCAGTAAGTGCATTTTCAGAGATTCCTTGTGTAAAAGGAAGGTCCGAACTTGAAGGTACCTAAAATGTTCTCTGCCTGTGAAACCATACTGGTCCTGTAGCTGCTGAAAGGGTAACACACCTGCTGTGCATCAAGGAATTGGAAAATATGAACCAGATTGATGCCAGCGACAAAAGGTTCCATGTCATAATAGTGATCGCTATTACGGTGAGTGCATATCACCAAAAAGCAAATCAGTGATATGCACTTCTCGCCAACCACACTTCTGGAAACACACAGTGCTTTTGTTCGGGGGGGGGACTTTGCCCCCACACACCCTGATTTTGGATTATCAACTCCGGGAGAGATGCATGTCGAGAGGGGCAACACTCCGACGTGGGAATAGAAAAAAAGGCAGCCACAAAGCAGCAGCAAAATTCTTTCCCTGCTCCATCCCAAACCCACTGCCTACTGCGCGGTGCCAGCCACCCTCACCCACCACACCACAGGGCTGGCTCGCTTGCAGCAAACACCCTAAACCCTCTTCCGTATTACTCCCTTCTGGTAAGCCATCCTACGCTATGCATCGCTACTCTTGCAGGATAGCCCAAAATGATAGCGCTGAAAATGAGTCGCTATTTTTGTAGTTGCTCATTTTCGGTCGCTGTCATCACTGGATACCACGACAAAAGGTGTGATCAATAAGGGCCAGTAAAAATTCAGATTCTGTAGTGAGAAGCCAACAGAAAATGTGGGATAGAGATGAGAGATACCTAATCTTATTCCAGATCCATAGGGTGCCGTACAATTCAAGAAGTCAGGGAGATGTGAAAGATTCTGTAAGACTTGTAAATAATATTTTTCTGATGTCAAACAGATCATTAGTTACAAATTCTATATACGGGGTGTAACTGCAGATTTAGCCTAATAAATATTGTGTGTAGATGGGCTGCCCTGGCATAGTTTAGTAAATGAAGCAGGTTTACCCCTCCATATGCAGTAGGTAATTGAAGAATAGAGAATGTGACTCTAGGATGCCTCCCTCCCCAAATGAACTGCGAGAGCGTTCTATTCCAGGAAGTAAAATACCATGGGACCAGCATAATTGGTAGAGTTTGAACAAATAGAGAGGACGTGGAAGAATATTCATCCTGACCAGCTCTATTTTAGGAAAAAAATGGTAGATTTAATTGGTTCTAGTTAGAGATATCTTGTGTAAACTGAAGCGTAAGTGGTTCATAGTTAAGAAGTTCAAGATTAGCTAACCACTGTGAGATCTGTATCTCTAAATATTTTATTTTAGTACTTCTCCATACTAATGAGAGCATCTGTTTAAGTGCGGTCTTTGGAGTGTAATTAAGGAGGAGTACTTCAGTTTTTGCGGGGTTCAACAAAAATACTGACAGGGTGCCATATGTCTTAATATGTCTTAATAACCGAACAAGTCAAAGGAACAGAGTTGTTGGCATTGATTAAAGTCAGCAAGACATCATCTTCACATAAAGATAGCTTATATGTGTTGCCCACCAGTGGTATACCCTCCACGGTTGCCATCTGTCGTATAGCCACCACCACATGGGGTTCAATATAGAGGGCGAACAGCTGTGGCGATAAAGGACAGCCCTGTTGGGTGCTGTGTCTAAAGGAAATGGGTGATGCCAAGGTTCCATTAATCCTAATATAAGCAGTCAGGTGAGCATATATATTCTGTAACCAAAGAAGGAAATCAGGAGGAAAGCCAAAGGTGGACTTGGTGCCCCAGAGAAACTCTTACGACACCCTGCTGAATGCTTTCTCAGTGTCTAGAGTAAGAATGGCCATTGGTATAAAACGCTGAGTGACATGCTCCATCAGTAGCAATGTTCTTTGGATGTTATCCATCGTTCGTTGACAACATATAAAACTGGATTGATCGGAATGTATAAGGCATGGGAGTAGTCTGTGCAATCTTTTCACCCATATGGACATAAACAGTCTATAGTCTGCATTTAAAATCCATATGGGCCTATAGGAGGAAGGACACTTAGGGTGGGATATTCAGAAGGGTTGTGCATGGCGCAACACAGTTGTGCCATGCGCAACCCACTGATCTTGCTCCTAGCACGATATTCAAAAGAGGAATGTCCTGCACAAATCCCAATGTGCGGGCGCATCAACAATATATCACGGTTCAAGGGGGGCATGCCCATGCATGTTCCGCACATCCGATATTCAGCCAGGATGTGCTGAGCCCATGCAGGTGCAACCCTACTTGCACTGCACACAGTTGATCAAAAAAGGAGCAACAGCTGGCGACCCACAGGTGAGCTGCCCGTATGCAGAGAGTGCAATACGGCCTTGCTCCCTAAACTCGATTAGCACCTGATGATGGCACCCCCGCATGCCCAATCGTGGGCATTAGTATTATAATAATGGTCCTGTATTCCTGGTGGTCCAGTGGACTGCTGCAGCCAGATCGCGGGCATATGTAATTAAATAATAGTCCTATATCCCTGGTGGTCCAGTGGATCACTCGCACCCTATCATGGGCATTAGTATTGTAATAATGGTCCTATATCCCTGGTGGTCCAGTGGACCACTCACAGCCCGATCGCGGGCATATGTAATTAAATAATAGTCCTATATCCCTGGTGGTCCAGTGGACCGCTCGCAGCCCGACTGCAGGCGTCAGTAATGAATTATGACAAATCAATCCATCCCTGGTGGTCCAGCGGTACCCCCTCTCCCCACCCGCCCACTGGGCCCACGGTCCAGCGGTGTGGCAGCTCCACCCTTGCTTCCTGCCGCCCACCGACTGACTCCGTGCGGTAGGGCATGCATCCATTAGTCCACAGTGGCAGGCCAATGGGCGTGCATTCCCGTACTATACTACACAGTCCAGAAATGTGAATGGATCCATTACATATCTGGAAGTCTGTGTAATGCAATACGAACTTGCTTTAAGCCCATTGGCTCGCGCTATGGACAATGGGCGACTATTACGTATGAAAAAAGCGAGGCAACAGCGAATGGGGCCGCCCACCGCTGACGAAACGAACCAGTGGGACTCAGTGTCGGGTGGGGAGGGGTACCGCTGGACCACCGAGATGATTGGTTTGTCATGATTCATTAGTGATGCCTGTGATCGGGCTGCGAGCGGTCCACTGGACCACCAGGGATATAGGACTATTATTTTATTACATATGCCCGCGATCGGGCTGTGAGCAGTCCACTGGACCACCAGGGATATAGGACCTTGTAGTGTATTACATATGCCCGCGATCGGGCTGGGAGCGGTCCACTGGACCACCAGGGATACAGGACCTTGTAGTGTATCACATATGCCCGTGATCAGGCTGGGAGCGGTCCACTGGACCACCAGGGATATGGGACGTTTACAGTTTATACATATGCCCGCAATCGGGCGTCTGAGCATGTTGCCGCTTGTGCAGGGGGCGTCGGTCCCCGAAGGCTGCAGCCTGGCAGGGCGCCAGGCGCAGGTCGTTGGGGATCGGTACACCTGCATGCAAATTGGGCCATAATAACATGTAAATGGCCCCATTTGTGCCTTGCATGCATTATGGCCCCATTTGCATGTGCACTTTTGAATATCGCAGTTGTTGCACCTAGCTCAACGGCACTTGCGCTAAGCGCATCCCCTGCTCCACTCTGGCCACTTGAGCTGGCGCGCAGTGCCACTATACTACGCGTGACTCGGGTGGCCAAGGACAATATTTAACGATGCTGTGCCATGGCGCAGCTCCGTTGAATATCACCCTGTCAACGCCCATGTGCATCCCAGTTGCGCTGCGCCCAGGCTTGCGCCACAGCCTGGTGCAGTCTGAATATCCTGCCCTTATGATCCTGTCTGGGTTTTAGGATGGTAGGAATGGTAGCACAGGAGCGGGAAGGGGGGGGTTCCCCACTGTACCACCTGGTATGTTTTAAGGATTTGAGAAGAGAAACCTCAGAAAATAGTCAGTACCATTCAATGGGATATCCGTCAGGGCCAGGACATTTGGGAGTTTTGGCATCCTTCAGATGGAGCTGTACCTCCTCAAGACAGATTGATGCCAGAAATGTTTCTTGTTGGGCCTGTGACAATGTTGGGAGACAGAGAGAGTAGAGAGGAATGAAATGATACTGGATGAAAAGGGATGGGTAGATTCTGTGTACAGTTTCTGACAGTACTGCTGGAACAAGTGATGGATCTCTGAGCCTTCTGAGACCAGTGAGCCCATGTTCAGATCTCTGATTTGCAACGCACGCCTTTTTTTTTTCGGATTCGCAAACATCATGTAAGCAATCATGCACCCTCAAGCCCCTTTCATAATAAGTTTGTCAAAGGTAAACTAAAGCTTGTTGGATCCGCATGTCCAGTATATGTTGTAATTCCGCTTCGAGTGCCCAAATGCATGTCATTACATCTTTAACACCTAGGACATACTACTACAGCAATTTTTTTAGCTTGGGTGAGAGTTGTTCATATAGTTGGTCCTGCTGATGCTTTCAAACAACATGAAGTCTTGCTATATTATGACATATGCAGTATAACCCCAGGTTAGAACTGCTCCGGAGGTGAAAGAGTTAACTTCCATGCAGGGCATGAAATCTTGAGCTCGAGCTCGGTTGAACACTCTGTCTGTTGAAGCTCAAACTTAAACTGTCAGATTCTTTACTCCGCCTCACTGAACAGTCGCTCCGGAGATTCCTCCTGCTGCTCGGTTCGTTTGTCGGTTTTAAAGTGTAATTCTCGGTTTATTTTACCGAAATTTAACTGCAATCTTCGGTTCAAGCTCTGTCTGTGGTATTGTAAGTAATAGATAGACTTTTTTATTTTTTTTCTGTGTGGAAATTGTAAACGTCTTTTTCGGTTCGGTTTGAACCGATCAGAGGGGTTTTAAAATTACCTTGTAGTCCTTTAGTGTGCGGTTCCCGGTTCTTATCGGTTCTAAAAACGGATTTTATTACGTTTTTTTCCACGACCCGTGACACGGTTGGGAACCGATAAGAGAGTCTTGCTTGGTGGATTGCCATTAACGGGCAAGTTTTGGTTAGGCTGGCACTATGTCTGAGAAACCCAAAAGAAAAACCGGACCCACTGGGTTTCAGCACTGTGGCCTCTGTGGGGAAGCCTTTGCTAAGGCTGACCCAAACACCACTTGTGTTTATTGTCTGGGGTTTGACCACCTCAATGCAGACTGCTAGATTTGTAACAATTTTCCTGCTGCTACCGTGGAAAAAAGAGTTGGTAGGCTCAGGGAAAGGGAGGCCAAAAAGTCTGCTGACCCGGATGGCCAGCCCGGATTCGGTTCCAACCGAACCTGAGGGAGTGCCCTCTGACCAGGGCGATGCTTCCTCGGGCAAACGAAGAGCCAGCTCTGAGGAGCCAGTTCCAACTAAAAGGGCTAGAAGGTCAGCTAGTTTGGGGCCAAAAGTTCTTTCTCCAACCGCTGAGGAAATAGCCAAAGCTATTCAAATTGTCCAGTCTCTTTCCCCAGTTCCGTCCGAACCGGCACCATTGGGGAAGCGCCCGTTTCGGTCGGTTCCCTCGGTTCAAGATTATGATTTTGAAGATTTTTATGAACCGGGGAAAGGGAGGAGGGGTACGAGGAGAGTAAGTGTGATTTTGAAAGTCTGGATGTGCCCATTGAACCGGACATCTCTCCAGACAGACCCTCAGGAGTATCCCCTCCCAGACTATCTGAGTCCCCTTCTCATTTTTTGTTTTACAAGAAAGTTGCTTACACTCTGCAGCTCCCTGTTGAGGAAGCTGTTGATGATCAAGAAGAGCCTGATTTTGTGGAAATGATGGATATTCCAGAGTCTAGGAGACTTTCTATTCCCTTGCATAAATCTTTTAGGAAACAGACAGTAAAAATTCTGAAAACTCCTCATTCTATCCTCCCTGCGGATAAAAGGATGGACAAGAGGTATGCTTTATCAGGCTCTGATAATGAGTTCCTATCCCAGCAGTGCAGGCATGGGGGTAGTGCAGGCTGCAGCTTGTGACAAGGCTAATATTCCTCTAACCTCTCACCCTCCTGAAAAGGATTCCAGGAGGATGGATGCCATGGCAAAAGCAGTACATGGCAGCATCTTTGGGACTCAGACAGGCAAATTATGATGACTACGCAGCTAGGTACCAAGAATCCAGGTGGGATACTGTCCTGGCCCTAGCAAAACAGGCCCCTGAACAGCTTGCCAGGGAGCTGGAGCAGGTGGCTGCGGATGGTATTGAGGCATCCAAGGTGCAATTTCATGCTGCTGTAGACTCTAATGATGTTTCATCAAGAGTTATGGCTACATCTGTGTCTCTTCGCAGAATGGCCTGGCTCAGATGTACTGCCCTGTCACAGGATACCCAGTCTAAGGCTATGGATTTTCCTGTTGTGGGAAATTCTCTGTTTGGGGAGCAGACAGAGAATTATATGAAGAAAATGGATGAGTATAGGACCACCTATAGGAGTGCACAGGCCAAAGAAAGGCAAGTCACTCCTCAAAGGCAGCATGTCAGGGGCAGGCCTTTTCATAGGCCGTTTTACCAAGCCCAGGCCTCCTGTTCTGCTTATGCCCAGAGGGGGTTCTTTAGAGGAAGGGGCAGAAGGGGCTCTAGTAAGCCTGCTTCTACCCCTCAACCCAAAGCCCCTGCAAAACAGGCTCCCTGATGGGGTAGCCAGGGCCTATTCTCCACTACCGTTAGGGGGCAGGCTGGCTTACTTTGTCCAGGACTGGAAGTCTTTAACATCAGACAAGTGGGTCCTGGAAGTAGTAAGCCAGGGACTGGTTCTCAGCTTCAAAAATTTCCGAAG
Source organism: Neoceratodus forsteri (assembly GCA_016271365.2). Taxonomy (NCBI): domain Eukaryota; kingdom Metazoa; phylum Chordata; order Ceratodontiformes; family Ceratodontidae; genus Neoceratodus; species Neoceratodus forsteri. Next base: position 542,876,923 of record CM028134.1, on the reverse strand, counting down.
ATGAGAGCCAGGTCTTTTCCACCTGCAAACCCATCAGAGGCACTTGCCCTGGAAGCAGAAGTTTCTTCCCTCCTGGCTCTCAGAGCCATGGAAAGGGTTCTACCCATACACCAGGGCAAAGGGTTGTACTCCAGGTACTTCCTTACCCCAAAAAAGACAGGAGAATGGCGGCCCATTCTGGATCTCAGGTGTCTAAACAAGCACCTTTTAAAACCAAAGTTCAAAATGGTGACCCTGGGGATTATTTTACCCCTCTAAGGCCAGGGGACTGGCTAGCCTCCCTGGACCTCAAGGATGCCTACTTCCATGTTCTCATCAGAAGCTCCCATCGAAAGTACCTCAGATTCGAACTGCCCTCAGGCCATTACCAGTTCAGAGCAATGCCCTTCGGCCTCACCTCGGCCCCAAGGGTGTTCACAAAATGCCTGGTAGTAGCAGTTGCTCATTTAAGAAGGCAAAAGATTGCCATCTTTCCTTATCTGGATGACTGGCTCATTGTAGGCCAGTCTCCAGAACAGGTCAAACTACATTTACAAGTAACCCAGCAGCTGCTTACATCTCTAGGTTTCTTTCAGTCTTCCAAAGTCAGTTCTGGGCCTGTCCAGCTTCTCACCTTTATAGGCGCAGAACTGAACACAAAGAAGCCAGAGCCTTCCTTCCTCTGGAAAGAGCAAGGACCCTGGTGTCTCTGGCCTCCTCTTTCACCCTGCAGGTCTCTCAACCAGCAAGGCATTTTCTACAGCTCCTGGGGCACATGGCTGCTTCTACAGCAGTGTTGCAGGGAGCGAGATTTCAGATGAGGGACATTCAGTTCCATTTGAGAGCCTTTTGGTCTCAAAGGACAGATCCCCTAACCAAATTGAGTCCAGTGACTCGAACCCTGATCCAGGCCCTTCAGTGGTGGCAGGATCAGAATAATCTGAGACAGGGGGTTCCCTTCACTCCCCAGTCTCATTCCTTGACCCTTACTACAGATGCATCCCTCTTGGGGTGGGGAGCTCACATGGGCGACCTTTCCACCCAAGGGCTGTGGTCCCCTCAGGAATCTCTGTTCCACATCAATTTTCTGGAGCTCAGAGCAGTTTTTCTAGCACTTCAGGTTTTTTCCACATCTGTCCAGAACAAGGTGGTTCAGGTCAGAACAGACAATACCACTACAATGTGGTACATCAACAAGCAAGGGGGCACTCGGTCTACGGCCTTGTGCACCGAAGCAATGAAGTTGTGGTCTCTGGCTTATTCTCTGAACGCCTCCTTCGACAGTTCACCTCCCAGGCAAGGACAATGTCCTAGCGGATGCTCGCAGGATTTCCCAGGGCCATCACGAATGGGCACTGGATCCCCTAGTACTGGAGGTAATATTTGCCAGATGGGGCACCCCGCAAATAGATCTCTTTGCAGCCCCAGACAATCACCAACTTCCCCTTTTTCGCTGGAGGCCCCCAGTGTTGGGCTCAGTCCCTCTGGATGCCTTCCTCCTCAGTCGGGAAGGGAAGTTTCTCTATGCTTTTCCCCCCTTCCCCCTTCTTTTCAAAGTGCTAGTCAGAATCAGATCTCAATCCTGCAAGATGATCCTGATTGCTCCAGATTGGGCCAGGCAGCCCTGGTACCCACTCCTCATGTCCTTAGCAGTCCACCCTCCCCTATGTCTTCTCAGGAATCACAACCTGTTAACCTGTGCCCAGGGAGAGTTTGGTATCTGAACCTCAAATCTCTCAATCTCAAGGCTTGGCTCTTGAAGAGTTAGAGTTTGCTGACCTACACCTTTCTCAAGGTGTATTGGATATCTTGAAGGCCTCTAGGAAGCCTTCCACCAGGGCTACCTATAATTCAAAATGGAAGAGATTTTCCATATGGTGTGCTGGTAAAGATATTAGGAACCTAGTGTTCAGAACAGGTCCTTAAAATCCTGAGGATGGCCAAAAAAACTAGTACCAAGAAAACTAGTGGCTAAGTGGAAAATATTTTCTTTCTGGTGCAGTGCAAGAGGAAGCACATAAATCTTCTCAAAGCCTCAGTCCCCAGTCTTCTACTTTATTTGGTTCATTTGTAGGCCTCAGGCCTAAAGGCCTCATCCTTAAAACTTTACCTGGCTGCAATTTCTGCTTACCTGTCCATAGGCAAGGACAAGTCAGTAATTTCATTGCATGTTTTTAAAAAATTCTTTAAGGCCTCCTCCATCTTCAGTCCCCAATCAGGGAACCTGTTCCCTCTTGGGATCTCAACCTCTGTATTGCCAGGCTCCATGGAGCCACCTTTCGAGCCCATGGCTATAGCCCATTTAAAGTATGTCACCTGGAAGACAGTTTTTCCTAATTGTCATCACCTCTGAAAGAAGAATTTCAGAGTTGCAGGCACTCTGTACTGAGCCAAATTGCATGATACCTCACAAGGATAAGGTAGAGCTCAGAATGAACAGGAAATTTCTGCCCAAGGTGGTCTCGGAGTTCCACCTTAACCAGTCTTATTACCCTTCCTGTTTTCTTCACTGAGAAACCCACTCCTGGAGAACAGAGACTCCATGGTTTGGATGTGAAAAGAGACGTATCTTACTACTTGGAACACACCAAGCAGTTTAGGGGCTCTGCTAGACAGCTTCTCTTCACCTATTGGGAGGTAGGCAGAGGAAGGCCAGCCACTAAGAGGTATGTCTCCTGCTGGATAGTCTCTTGCATTCAGTTTTGTTATGACAAGGTTGGTAAACAAAGCCCTGAGGGCCTCAGGGCCCATTCTACCAGGGGCACTTCTGTCACAGTGGCAGCTGCAAGGGATATTCCCTTTCTTGATGTCTGCAAAGCAGCCACATGGAAGACTGGGCACACTTTCACAAAGCATTACTGCCTGGATATACAATCCTGATATGATGCCAAATTGGGCAGGGCAGTACTGCAGAGCTTCTTCTCTAAGTAGGGTCTGTACCCACCTCCCAACTGCACTACTTTGTAGTCTGCATACTGTTACAGATGCTAAAGTACCCTTGGGGTGAGCAGAAAAAAATTACTCACTGTAGTAATATTGTTTCTTCCAAGGTGTCCTTTAGCATCAGTAACCTCCCACCCTTCCTCCCCAAGTAACCTACTGAAGAGGACTCTGCTTCCTTTATTGTTGTCAGATTTGTTTCTGAACTTTTGAATTGCATTTAAAGCAAAGTTTACATGATTTTTAAATCCTGTTGATCCACACTTAACATGGGCATGTTCCCATTCTAGCTTTGAAAAAATTCTGGTGCCCTCTGGGCAAGCTCCACTCAGCACACCCTCTAACACTCTTCTGATTGGCTAATTCATTTTATTCATCATCATAAACGCCATCTCCAAGGCAGCTCAACCTAGCCAGCATACTGCATACTGCTACTGATGCTAAAGGACACCTTGGAAGAAACAATATTATTACGGTAATTTCTTTCTTTTACGTCACCTAAGGGTTGTGAGGTTGAATTTCTGGCAGAGCTCACAGTCAGAGACGTCATAGTCAGGCCCAAGACAGCAGATGCAGAGGATCTGGTCCTCTGAAGAAGCAATCTTCTTTCTGCAGGGGAAGAGAGATGTGGAAGGAGTAACTCTCGACATAAACGAGGTAAAGGAATCTCCCATTTAGAAGAGATTCAAAAGCTAGGTTGAGAGAAAAAAGCATAGGCAAAAATGGTGCGAACTGTGATGGAGCTTCCGCAGAGACCCTTGTGATCAGAGTTGACAGTGGGGAAAGAACTGAGGAGGGAGCGGGGCTGCTCACGCCTTTATTGGATTGATGACATCAGTAGATGACGGTGTAGGCGCCCCAGTTGTACTGATGGAAAATCTTCCATGTGGATCCTGCTTTACTGATGGTGAAGTTCCTACGGTGTGATCTGATGACTGAGATACCCCCCAACAAACCAGAGGGTGAATTCCAGATCTCAGTATGGAACAACAGAAGCAAGAATAGGAAGTCTTAACACTGAGCGTTTTACATTGAATACAAGTTCTACTGATAATGGGAGAGTTGATTTTTAGAAGAGGGAGAAGGGAGTTCAAGCCCCACCCCTTCCACCCCACCCCAGTGTGGACAAGCCAACCAACAAAAAGGCTGACGTGAAACAGGCAAAGTAAGAGAAAAGCAAGACTCAGAGGATGAGGAAAAGCCGCTGGGGTCAAAGCAGTAATGAGGGAACAGACCAGAGTGCAACAGTGAATGAATCTAAATGAGTTCTGAATCTTTAACATAAACTCTCACTGAGGAGCAAGTAAGGGTCTTTCCTTTGTTCAGAATTCAGACTGTGATCCCTTTAAACTAGAGGTTGATTTATTTAAACTTCTATAAAAGATTGACTTAAAATATAATTTTCATTACATAACACTGCAAGTGAATAACCATGGTGTCATTGCAGGAATATTTAAATGCTGAACTGGTTGGTTCAGAAACTAATTTGTCCCAGTTAATTGCATTAATTGATCAAGAAGAAATGGTTGTATTATTTTTTTTTTTTTGAAATTACTATTTATTCCTCCTACCCAGCCTGCCACCTCCGACCCTTCAGGGGGGACAATTAGACATCCCACTGCCCGGAACCCTACCCAAGCAGACCCCGAGGCCCCATGGAGCCGCGGATTACCCCCCCGGGCAGGGACGAGGCGGGGGGCTCAGACCCCGTTACTTACATTTTCGTCGGTCTGAGGTCTGCTGGTCGGGCACAGGGAAATCGTGGGCACAGCCATGGACCTCCCATCTTCCTGGCTGAGGCAGGCTTGTTTCCGCGTTTTCTCCCTTCCCGAGCAGCAAGTAACCTCCCCCGACGTCATGACGCACGCGCCGACATCCATGCTGCTCAATGGCCGCCCATTCTCAAATGGAGCTTGCAGTTCCTCGAGCCTCCGCTCGGGGTCATGCAAGTGTCGGGCATCGGCCGAATCCCTCCCAGGAGAAGGCGAGCTGTCGTTGGACGCTCCAGCCCATCTCTCCCTGGCCGACCCACCGACGACCCGAGTCCGCTCCCGAACCCGGGTTGCCGGCGTGGTGCGAGGTGTGGCGACCAGCGCCTCAACCCTCAGCGCCAGCAGGCCAGTGGTTGTATTATTTTGAACAGAGAGGTCTCTACATCTGCTGCATCACTGGTAATGGAAGGGGAACATCTTTTTTCTTCATAGTCTATTTCTGCTTCTCTCCCCTGTAGACCATTGTTTGGACTGCCCACCCCAGCCCCATCACCCAGCTCCTCCGGGACTTAATTTCTGCCGTCACCCTGCACAGGACTGGTGGTCTGTCGTCATCTAGTCTACAGGGGTGTTTTCCTCAGTTTTCTCCCCTTACACCCTGAGGACCTGGCGACATGGTCAGACTGCATTTGGAGGCATGCATGCACACGGATACAGCACTGACCTCAGTCCACCACTTGGCCTAGTGCCAGGCCCCTGTTTGCCCAGCCCTATTGTCAGCCTCCACTCAGTAGCAGTTATACCGGGAAGGCCTGCCTTCCAATCCAGGAGAGGTGAGCCCCTGACGGCAGGCCACTCTTGTCCACTCCAGACCCACCCCTGGCTGACCCCCAGCGACTCAAGCTCATTCTGAAACACATGTTGCCGGTGTGGGAAAGGTGAGGTACTAGTGCCTCTGCTCTCTTCACCACCTGGCCGGCTTTGGAATGGAAACATTTTACCACAAGTCATAATTTAGAAGAGATTTTGTCTATGATGCAGCACTTTGGTGTAACTCTGTTTGACAACACCTTGGCAAATGTAATATATTCCTCCTCCACAGGTAGGATAGCATCACAACTTCGGGGGGTGAGCGGATCAGCTTCTCGAGGCATGGATAATATTGTGTTGGACTCAAGCTAATGGTACTGCCTTATCCAGAGCTAAACCACATTTTCGAATAAAATAAATTCTGTCCCTCTTTCAGACATCCCACTGCTCATAGTTTTGAAAGAATAGTTAAGATTTGGAAAAAGCTTTGCTGAGCCTGTACCACAACCATTTGTCAATACGTCTGCCACCAGAAGTCAAGCATTATAGGAAATACAAGTATGCATATTACCATATAAAAGGCAGACAACGGAGACATGGTCATTGTGCAGGACACACACAAATATGTGCAAGGAATAAGATGCCAATTTGAGGACAGAGTGTGTTAAAAACCTCAGACATTTGATCCCACTTAGGCTTACGTGTCAATTTTGGACTCTTTAATAGATCAGACGTATGGGAATGGGCACATAACTGCATATGAGTGTTTTTTTTTTTTTTAACTAACTACCCCATCATGCCTAACTTACACACTCTCCCTAATGTCCAGAGGTCTGTGGGGGACCCTCCAGGATGACCGATTGTTTCTGTTAGGGGTTCGGTCAATGCTGGTCCCTCCCAGTGACTGTGAAATTAGCTGAGAAATTAGAAGGAACACCATGGGACAACCAGTATTGCTGGGTTAGACTTGATACAGTGTTATTATACACTTGTATCCGACACTAGCATTGTATCATAGCTGCTAAAGAGTTCATGGAGGGACATGGGGATCTGAAATTGGCACCTCAACAATTTATTTTAGATTTATTTCGTTTTGTGTTGCATCATAACTATTTTTTGTTTGATTAAAAATATTTGCGGTTGGAGGTGTGTGGCTAGCTATCTGCACAAAGGATGCACTTCCAGGGAACTCCCACATCAGCGTCTAATCTTTCATTCAAATTTGCAATTTCTTTCCCAACTCGACCCTTTGAATACCTCTATTAGATTCCTGAAGCTCAGCTTTTTGGAGGACACAAAATTGTGATAATGGGGTGGAAAAATACCAAGCAAAAATCTAACTTCTTTGCTTTCACCTGGCAGGGCCTCCAGTCCGCCACCTGCACCAGTAAATCTTCCCTCATGGAGGCAGTGGTTGGGGAGCCTGGCCTGGCAACTTTGGACTCTTTACAAAAGGCATTGTTAGCCCTAACAAAACTGTTCAGTGCATCAACGAGAAAAAATGGGTGGGTATAACACTCGCCTGGTTCAGGCGGAACAAAAGTTGGACAGCTTGGTGGATAAAACACAAGAAGCCAAAAGATCCTCATCTCAGGCCCAGGCCACAGTGGCCACCTGTGTAAAAGAGCAGTCCCTACTATGCTGTAGATTGGAGCATTTGGAGAACTTTCCACTGGCAGCTAATGTCCGAATACTCTGACTGCCAGAAGGTGTGGAGGGAGAAGATTTGCTCCTTACTTGAATACATGGCTGCAGGAGACTCTGGGGCTAGACTTGCGAGACCAGATCGATGCTACCATAGAATCAACATTGGAAGACCAGTGCTTGCTGAAGGGCCAGAACGGTCATGCTCATCACCGCCTCTGTGGTGGTACAAGACCCAATACTGCAAACAGCTAGAATCAAATGGAGCTTGATGGTGAAAAGGTACTGTTTTTCCTGACCTCTCATACTATACTCGTGTACAGAAAATAATTTGATGCAGTCAGGAGGCGTCTACGAGCCCTCACTGTCCCCAACAATATGTTGATGCCAGAACGGCTCCATGTTATGGTGGGACGGAAATCATATATCTACATGGAGCCTAAGGAGGTTATGAAATTGGCTGAGAAACTGGAGATTGAAAAAGCAGTTCAAGGAGGTGACTCGTCAGATTCAGAAGTGGAGGATACTTGAACAATCTGAGTGAGCCCTGATTTTTGTAATCTTGCCAGAGTACCTATTTTTTCATTTCCATTTGGAGAATTATAGTTCTTAGTTCCCTTTCTCTCTAGAGAGGCGTGTGTTCACTCTAATAAGACTGTCTGGCCCTGATAGATAAGGGACTTTAAGTTCAGAGACGTTTACTCTGGAACATGTGGACTGGTATTTGGACACCAACACTAATCAGAGCTACTCTTCTCCTTCAGCTTCCACCCTATATCCTTTAAGCAAGTGGAAACCTCCTACTTCCTTAGATACTAAAAAGAGTGCTGGGGCTGATCTCATCGAACCTTTCTTCCTAAAATTAGGCCATTATTTTCTAACCGCCCCCATTATCCATTTATTCAACATCTCCCTATCTCAGGGTGAGCTACCCTTACCGTGGAAAACTGCTCACATCATCCCTTTGTTCAAGTTCAGGGACCCCAGCGACCCGAGCAACTGCTGGCCTACTTCTATACTATCCTCCCTTTCACAATTATTAGAAAAAATTGTCGACACCCAAATCAGGGAGCACCTGGATTCACAGAAACGGTTAAACACTGCTCAGTCGGGCTTTAGAGCCAAACATAGCACAGTGTCTGCCCTTGCTAAAGTAACCACTGACTGGCAAATTGCTCTGGACGCTAAGAAGCACGTGTTTGCACTCTTCCTTGACCTTAGTAAGGCGTTTGACACTGTGGATCACAACATTATGCTTAATGCATTAAGTAACATAGGTCTTGACAGCTCTGCTATTAAATGGTTCACCAGCTACCTTACTAATAGACTACAATGAGTCAAAGATTCGGGAGAACTGTCCCCACTGAAAATACTACCAAGAGGCATCCCTCAAGGCTCTATTTTGGGCCCAGTCCTATTTGCAATCTACATCAATAACCTTGATTCACACCTGAGCATAGCTAAAGTGCACTTATTTGCAGATGATACAGTCCTCTACACTGCTAACTCTTCCCTAGGCATGGCCCATGAGGATCTACAGTGAGATTTTATCTCCCTCCAACTTAATCTTATGAAGCACAAGCTACTGCTGAACGCCTAAAAGGCTAAAGCAATGATCCTCTCTCCCAACGCCACTGCAGGGCCTACATGCGACCTGAAGATTCTAACCTTATTAGGTGAACCCCTGGAAACCGTTGCTACCTTTAAATACCTAGGATTCTGGCTGGACAACAAGCTTAATTTCCTATGCCACCTGAACGAATTATCGAAAAAACTAAGACAATGCTTAGGTATACTCTACCGCATTAAACATCTTCTTACCATTGAAGCCAGAAAGAGACTAGTGCAATCTACATTCCTGCTGCTACTGGATTACGCTGACTTCCTCTACCTTAACTGCCCTTCTTCAGTGCTCCGTAATCTTGCGCTTTTTATCACAGGGTCTTCGGTTCATTCTTAATCTGCCTCTTCAGCACCCATCACTGTCTGCTATACCAAGAGTTGGGACGGACCTCGCCTCTCACAAGGAGGAAAAGAAATGCCTTCCTTTGATATGTAGGGTCCTCGTCTGACAAGCTACCAGCATACATCTCAAGCTTATTTAAGCTGCCAAAGGGTCGACGGGCTGAGATGGTTCTCCTTAATCTGCTTTCAGATATCTAGAGTAAGATCATCCCATGGCTCAGCTGCAATCAGCTTCTCCCTTCCTTCCATTTGGAATACTATGCAAAGGTCACTAAAGCTCTCAACCCTCCCCGGTCCCCTCACCTTCAAAGCACTGATTACAGAGTACCTAAAGGAAAGCTGTGACTGTTATAGATGACTAGAGCGTCCCTGTTCGTTTGCTGTATCCCCCGACTCTCAAGTAACTCGCAGCTCCCACCTTCCCTAACAAGGGCATTCCAGCGCTTTTAGCATCCTCTTCTCCCAACTCCCTCTACCTACATTACCCTACCTCCCTCCCCGTCTGCTGTACCTCCACGCTCTATACCCTTCCTTCACACAAACACCATACGTGAATAACCAGCGGAATATAACCGCCCTAGCCCTAGATTCAATATATTTGTTGTCTCGTGTGCAGTAGCTCTCAAATATGTTAGCCCTAATTGTTAAGGCCTGTGTTAACCCTGCATATGTTTATTGTTTGCCTTTTTGTACTGTACTTTCCTGTGATACATTTGTCTATGCCCAGGACCACTTTGAAAATGAGCTTGCTCAATGATGTTATGCCTGGTTAAATAGAGTTTTGATTGATTTTTTGATTTAGCCGCTTAAAAAGCTCCAGATCTAGATTTACATAGCTTCCTCCCTTTTTTTCCTGATTATGTAATTTGGGGAAGGTCTGGGCAAAAATAGCAATTGAAAAGGAAGCGGAAATGGAAAATCCAATTTAGATTTTACAGTGATGTTTTATTACTTCAATGTTTTCTCTTTACTTCTTAAAACTGGATGCTGAGGGAGTGTACTGGGAAGTAATACAGGAGTTTTATGACCTATAGAGCATACAACAATTAGAGGGCACTATAGTCCTGGTTTCATTTTTATTTTTGCCTGCACACATGTGCAAGAAACATAGTGCCACCATACGAGTTTTCATAGGTGTGGCACTCCCACTTCCAGTTCCCTGATTGTTTTTGCAGGCAGGGCAGCAATGAATGTCCGAGCTGTCTATGACAGCAGTTCAGATGCAGTGGCATACAGTTGAAAGAGAAAGACCGCTACAATCAGCGGTGGTAATGTGTAGACAATTTGCATACAGCCATGCCGTCAGCAGTATGCAAATTTCCTACACGTCACCACCTTATCAGTCGTTCTCTTTCAGCTGTACGCCACTGCATCTACCGGCATGATGCCCCCCCCATTTGTTGTGTGATGAGGGGGTGCCCAGTCCCCCTCGGCACATGCACACCCCCCCAGCACACTGTATGTCTGATGGGGTGCCCAATCCCCATCGGCTCCAGTGCCCCCCAAAAGCAAACTTCAAGGTGCCACACTGAGGCCCATCCCAGCATGGCAAAGTCCCGATGTTATGCGTGTGCTCCCCTGCACTGTATAATGTGAGATTTGGATCCCCGTTGGCTCCACTGCCCGCCAAACAAACTTCCAGGTGCGCACGCTGTGAGCCCACCCCAGCATGGCAAAAAGTCTCACGCTGTCTTTTTTTTTTTTAAAACCCTGTAACAAAAGAAAATGGTCCCTCATTGACTCTTTGCCCCCCAACCCGTCCACCCTCTGCGCACCCACACCCCGTCACCCCCCGCCCTTACCTCTGGAACTTGCTTGCAGCGATCTTGGTGGACCGGGAACACATCTGCACTCTTCAAAGCCGACCGCGAACTGAAGAAATGCCGGTAAGCTGTAGAATGGCATAAATAGGGTTTTTTCAACTTTGGTTCATATGTCAATCATTTTTTTCGAATTTTTGTACCAAATTTCCAACATGGGATGCTTGGACCCCATCTCATGAATTCAGTCACTGTTATCTGGTTATTCAGTCCTGAAAGGTGATTTCATGGTCACTGCGCGGAACAACCTTTTCGGGACTGATTAACAAAAAGACATTGTCACACTTCATGAGGTAAACCCCAAAACCTATATTGAAAATTTGGTGAAAAAATTCCCAAAAATGACTGTTTTACTAGTGTGCATCGAGCAGTTCCTACGCACGCTTGTAACTTCACAAATTGTTTGTATTTTCACTCCAGATTTTCAACATTGCCATTTTACCACACCTCCTTATAAACAGTATAGCTGTCATTGCTCACGTCTCACCCAAAATATGTTTTCACACTTGTAGTGCACAATGGCGTGGTCGGTGTGCGAAATCAGTGTTCAGGACAGACTAAGAAAATCACAGTGACACTGTTCATGAGCAGAGGTCTTAAAATGGCTATGTTGAAAATTTGATGACAGACGTCCATAAAATGACTGTGTTACGAGTGAGCATTGCATAGTTTCCACGCACCCTTGTAAGTTCACGAATTTGTAATATTTTCTGTCCAGATTTTCAACATTGGCATTTTTCTACACCTCCTTATGAACATTTTTCACACTCGGGCTGAAATGTGTTTTCGCACTTCCGGTGCAGAATTGCGCGGTCGCTGTGGGAAATCGGTGTTTGGGACATATTAAGAAAATCACAGTGACACTGTTCATGAGCGGAGGCCCCAAAATGCCTATGTTGAAAATCTGCTGTAAAAAATCCATAAACTAATTACATTACAGGTGTACGTTGCACAGTTTCTACGCATGCTCATGCCTTCACCAGTTTTTTTATAATTTCACTCCAGATTTTCAACATTGCCATTTTTTATACCTCCTCATGAACAGTACAACTGTCATTTTTCACATCCTGTTTGAAGTGTTTTTTTTCGCACCTGTGGCGCCAAATGGTGCAGTCACTGTGCAAAATCACCTTTCCGCTCTCGAAATGATAGTGTCACTGTTCATGGAGTAGGGTCACAAAAAGCCCATGTTGAAAACTTGGAGTAAAAATATCAAGAAACACCCAGGGTGGTAGGGTTTTTGACCATAACGCCCTACCCTGTAGGGACTGACAGGCATCAGGGGTGTGACTTGGGATTGTCTACAGTAATGCTCATACCATTCCACCCCCACCCCCACCCTGCAGCCAGTGACAGGCATCGAAGTGCGCTTTGGACCCTTTGGCCCCAGAGTTCACCCCATTCTCCTATACTGCATCCATTTCAGCGTGTTTCCTTATGGAATGAGGTGAATGTAAAGCCCAAACACCCCAAGGCACACCTCAACACTTGTCAGTGTCTGCAGGGTAGGGTGAGGTGAAATGTTGTGACCGTCATGGGCGACGACCCAAATCCACATGCCAATGCCTGTCCACCTCTGCAGGGTGGGGGGTGGAGTTGGCGTTAGTTCAGTACTTCACTGCCATTCCTATACTGCATCTATCTAACTTCTGCACTTCCACTGCTAATACCAGCAAGCAAACATTCGGCATTGACAAATGCTTGTTATTTGTGTAATTGTTCTAAATGAAATTTCCCCAAAGAGCACCGAAAGCATACAGCCCAATAGGTTTTATTGTGATGAACAGGTTTAAATTGGAATTACTCTAATCCTGTACCAAATGTTGCAATGGCTCTTGTATCTGCTTATCTTTTTACTGATGTTTATCCAATGATGTACTGCATTGCACTAAAAGTTTTCATGCTACTTATGTACATAAAATCTATAAATAAAAAATTAAAAGAATAAATAAATATTTGCAGTTAAGAGGCACAGCAGTGGGGGCTTCATTAGCTCCCTCATATGCCAGTCTGTTTCTTGCATGGGGGAAGAAGAACATTGTGTTTGCAGATTTCATCCCCATCTCAGGCTTATTGTACACTGGTACAGATTTTTTTTTTTGTATGTTGTTTATGCAGCCTACCTTCGGGGCATCTCTTAGGTTCCCATCTGCAGTGTCCGACTCAACCGTCTGCCTGAACCGTTTCTCCGTACTGCTACATTGGGTATGCAGGATCCAGGCTCTCCCAGCCCCACGGAGAGGCCCAGATCCCAAGGAGAGTTGGAGAAGTCGGCCAACCTTGGACGTGTGGTCGGATTGCTCATGGTCGCCGTCACCTCACCTGACAGTAGGGGGATTTTTGAGTAGTTTCCCCCTGGGGGTGCGGCGTGCAATGACATCCGTGCACAGCTTCCCTGCTGACGTGTGCCGCACTGCCTGCCCCTATAATCTTGCTGATGATCCTGCAGTACCCCTGATCTCCATCGGGGGTCGCAAGGACACCAAGCAGCCCCAGGATTCCTCCTAGGGAGAGGAGAGCAATCCACCAGACACTCAATCCTCTACCTCCCTCGCTGGCTTCCCGAGTCCATCCCCGCACCAGGGTCGCCAGCGTGGCGCGCGGTGTGGCGTCCAGCGTCTCAGTGCCACCAGGCCGGTCTGGTACAGATTTCTTAATGATGTTATTTGTGTCCGGGGTGTGAGACAGGAATCCATCCCACAATTTATGGGATGGTTGAATGAAGACTGCCTCAATATTAAATGTAATTTCCATTATGATCTAGTCTGCACTGAATTCTTGGATATTCATCTGAAATCAGGAGAGGAGAATGTGGTAATTGTGGAGCCATATAAAAACTCCATCTAAGGAGATAATGCGCCTTCAAATGTAGAGTGCACATCCCAGGCCCCAACTTGACAGCCTCCTCTTTGGTCAGTTACTCATAGGGAGGAACTGTATATCTAAGGAAACTTTTGAAAAGAAAGCGGGGATTCTGTCCACCAGGTTTAAGAAAAGAGGTTGCTCTTGTAAAATTATAGATAAAGCTTAAAAAAAAGGAAAAAGTACAAATAGAAAACTTCTGGTTCCGTATCAAGAGCAGGGTGAATCAGAGGAAGTGCGGATCATATTCGGAACAGACTACTATTCAGACTACTACCTTTCCTGGTTCCGAGATGCCGGACTGCACAGGGACAAAGATCTTTCGCATACAGGGCCCCGACATGGTTCAATGCGCTTAGTCCACCTACTCTATCCTCAACCTCGCTTGAAGCTTTCAAGTCCATGCTCTATGCCCACCTCACCACCACTAGCAACTGTGACTGCACTAGATAAAGACTACTACTCCTCATGTCCATCCTCACATCTGAGGCCTCTTCCTCCCTGACTAATGAACCCTCTGGTACCTCTACTACTTCCTGTCTCCCACCCAAACTCACTCCCCCTTTTTCCTGTCCCCTCTCACTTACTCTCCCGCTCACCACCTTTCCCTCCTTTCTAGCCTCCTTTTGGCGCCTAATGATCACCCTCTCCCTGGAAGTTTCCTTAACCTCGAAATTGTCTACTCGCTTGAACCTGTTATAGCTTGTTTTTCTATGAAACTTAAAAACGTTACTGCCTTAAACTGTTAATAGCAAATTTATGATGTAACTTTCCTGTCTGGTTTTACCTGTAATGTGTATCGTGCTTTGTTAAATGTTCTTTGTGACGTGGAACCTTTGTAAAAGAGCCCTGGCTCAAAGGTATTAATTCCTAGACCAATAAACTAAACTAAACTAAACAGAATCTAACAAAATCAAGGAAATCCTCTATAACAGGTGGGAAATACTGACTTCAGCTCCCGATGTAGCCACAGTGGTGGGTCCCAAATCAAGAGTCTCATATAGAAGGGGAAGGAGCATAGCAGATAAGGTGACACATAGCTACCATACAGATAAAATAAACATCAGAGTACCCCTCCAAAAAACCTCCCAGAAATGCCATAGTTATAACACATCCAGGTTTGCAATAACTGGACTGAATGTTATGCACCCAGAGACGAGTGAGGTTTACCCCATCAACCATTCTGTGAATTGTAAAACTACAAGCATTGTTTGCGTGGGTCGGTGTGAGTGCCAGATGCTTTATGTGGGAAGGACACAACGAAAGTTGAGCTCTAGAATACAATAACATATTAGAGCTATAATTAACTAGGATGCACAGAGTGATTTTGGTAAGCATTTTATAAAATACACATGACTATAATCCAAACGGCTGTAAATTGAGACCATTAGAGTACGTAGCCAAGGCTGAAAGTGAGTCAGTAGGTTGAAGACTCTTGATAGGAGGGAACAATATTGAATGTTTTGGTTAGCAACTGTAACTCCGATTGGGTTAAATGAAACATTCGATTTGAGATCATTTCTGTAGGGGGTACATCTCTTTTTATGTATCCTCTCCTGAATTTGGTCCTTATGCTAAGAGACCATCATAATGAATCATTTTCAGCTTAGATATTATGTAAAAGTGTGGCAATGAATATATACTCTCTTTTGCTGTATTTATGAGTTATGAAGTGAATATTGCCAGCATATATTAAAAATCTGTGGCAGTCATTTGCCCGGATAATGGTAACGTTAATTATGCTTCAGTTGAGGAAGGTTGAGTTTTTGTCATGGGCATACTTTGAAAATCAGTAGTCTTCTGTCACATAATGGTTAAATTGACCAATTTCTAACCCCTGGAATTCTTCCAGTGTTGAACTGCTTGGAGAATTAAACTTATGCAAATGATGAAACACTGATTGCCTTGTGCCACCACTCAAACTGCTGCCCTTACTAACTGCTGTGTCCTATAATGTTCAGATTTCATTCTCCGCCTGCCTAGTCAAGACACCTTGGAAATCTCTCCTTAGAAGTTACTGTATTTCTTTGGTTTTCATGGAAAAACAAGTAAACTCTATTTTTGTTTGATCTGCTGCCTTTACCTTTTGTATAGTTTAGCGCTAGTTTCGTTTTTATTTTACCTCAGTTTATCGGTTCCTCTTCAGTTGTGACAAACTGTTAAGGAACCGGCATTTAACTTTAATTTATTTACCTTTTTAATTTTATATTTATTTGTATCATTTTACCCGGATCCTTTAGATTATTTTCTCTGGCCTGGCTCACTACTTCCAGGCTTGGAAAAACATCACCACTATTGAAATTGCGGCCTTTTCCTGTTTGGGAACAGACCATTTGTCACCCTCAGTGGTTTTCAGGAACTGGTACTTGTGTATTTTTTTTATACATAACTTGCGGTTCAGGATCCAAGTTAAAACCCTTTTTTGTGGGTTACTTAAAAATGTCAGAGAGGCCAAAGAAGAAAACAGGCCCCACTGGTTTTAAAAATTATACGAAGTGTGGAGAGGTATTCGCTAAGGCTGACAAACATGATTTGTGTTTGTTCTGCTTAGGTGAATCCCACTTCACCGCTGATTGCGATATTTGTAAAACTTTTCCACTGAAAACAGTTGAGAAAAGGTTCATTTAATTTTTATTTTTATATTTGGAAAGGTTTAAGAAAAAATAGCTTCTCCAGTGGTTTTGGAGATCAGGGTTCTGACCAACCCAGCCCTCCTTCTACTACTAAAAAAGATAAATCTAAAGAAAACAAAATGACCACTTCTAGTAAGGGAGAGCCATCTAAAACAAAAGGGACTGGAGAACTGGCTGGTGAACTGGTTCCAGTTAAAAAGAAGTACAAATTAAAACATACAGAACTTCCAGCTGAAAAAGCAAAGGAGCCTTCTGTTCCAAAAACAGCTATGCCTTTAGCCGAGGCGGTTGCACAAACTCTGCAAGCCCTCCAGGCTTTGCAAACCGCAGCTAACCAAGGATTGTTACCGTACCAGTTCAACCAGTACCGGTTACTCCCGCGGTTCTGTCTACGGTTCTGCAACCGGTGCATGTACTGGTTCCAGGTCCGGTCCCCTCTACGCAGGGACCCGTGTATGATGATGATGATGAAGAGGATGAAGGGGAACCTGTTGAACCGGAGGTGTCCCCCAACCAAAATCTGACTCCCCCCCTAGGTTATTTGAGGATTATTCCTCACATTACACATTTGTCAAACAAATGGTAGAGGTACTTGATCTTGCTACCAGTGAATTGGTAAAGGATGAGGAGGAGGCAGAGTTCTTAGAGATGATGGGCCTGGCACCCACTAAAGGCTGTTGCTGCCAGTCAACAAGCCTCTAAAGAAGCAGGTGTTGCAAGTCTTTGAGACTCCTAATTCGGTTCCCCTTATGGACAAGAAAGCTGACAAAAAGTATCAGCTTGCTAGGTCGGGCTCAGTTTTTATTTTCTTAGTCTGACTGGGGGGGTACAAGCTGCAGCCTGTGGCATTACACCCTCCCAAGAACGACTCTCAGAAGATGGATAGTATGGCCAAGAAGAGCTACCTAGCAGCCTCTTTGGCCATAAGATAGGCCAACTACGTGGCCTGTGCAGCACACATTCAGTCACTTCACTACCAGTCTAGCATTGCTTGTAAAGCGCTTTGGGATACTGTGTATGAAAAGTGTTGTATAAATACTGGTTCTTCTTCTTCTTCTTCACAGTACCAGAAAACCTTATGGCAATCTGTCGTGGCCATGGTGGACAAGGCTCCTGCAGGATTGGCAGCTGACATCACTAAAACAGTCAGGTGTGGACTGGAAGCCACTAAGTATCAGTTCCACATGGCAGTAGATGCTAGTGACACTGCTGCCAGGTAGGTGGCACTTACTGTGGCCTTGAGGAAATTTGCTTGGCTGAGAGTCACAAATCAATCCCATGATGCACAGGCCAAAACCATGGATTTCTCTTTTGAGAATAACTCACTATTCGAGGATAAAACAGAGGCTTACATGAAATACAAAACCATCTATAAAAGCAGTGCAGCTAAAGAGATGCCTTCAGCCTTCTACAGACCACAGGGAAGGGGAGATAAAGACAGGTCAGCATACGGCAGACCTTTTTTCCAGGCCCAGGCTGCCCCACAGTACCCTCAACAGACAGGTTATTTTAGGGGCAGGGGCAGAAGGGGCTTCAGACGTGGGAATCAAGCCAACCAGGCTCAACCCCAGTCAAAGCAGAATCCCTGACGTGCCTGCCAGGGTCACCTCCCCACTTCCAGTAGGGGGCAGCCTGGCTCACTACTTCCAGGTTTGGAAAAACATCACCACAGACAAGTGGGTCCTGGAAGTAGTGAGTCAAGGCCTAGCCCTCAGTTTCAAATCCTTCCCCAGGATAAGGTCAACGGTTTTCAGACCAGCTACCATTTCAGAAAGGAAACTTCTAGAGGCAGAAGTGGCCAATCTTCTGCAATCAAGGGCAGTAGAACCTGATCCCTTGCTACAAGGGTGGGGGTGGGGAAGGGTTTTATTCAAGGTATTTTCTGACCTTAAAGAAAAATGAGGAGTGGCGACCCATTTTAGACTTGAGTGTTCTGAACAAGCATCTGGCAAAGCCAAAGTTCAGGATGGTAACCCTGGCTATGATCCTTTCCACGCTTCAGAAAGGAGACTAGCTGGCATCATTAGACTTAAAAGATGCATACTTCCATATCCCCATAAGGGAGTCTCACAAAAAGTACCTAAGGTTCAGACTGCCTTCTTATCATTACCAGTTTTCAGCTCTGCCATTCGGCCTCACTTTGGCTCCCTGGGCATTCACAAAGTGCTTGGCAGTGGTGGTGGCATACCTAAGAAAGTAAGGCATTACAGTATTTCCCTACCTAGATGACTGGCTAGTGGTGGGAAAATCACCCCAGCAAGTAAGGGATGCTCTAAGGTCCACCCAGGATCTCTTAGAATCTCTAGGGTTTCTGGTCAGCACCAAAAAGTCTGTCTTAGAGCCAGTTCAGGTATTGAATTTCATGAGGGGGGAGGAGTTGGACACGCTAAAGAGAAGGGCCTTCCCCCTCAAGAAAAGGTGGACAGCATCCTACAGATTGCTGGGACATTCAGTCTCAGTTTACCAGGGCCAGCAAAGCACTTCCTGCAGTTACTTGGACATATGGCTGCAACCACAGGCACATTCATGGGTTCCAGATTTCAAGTGAGAGACATTCAGTTTGACCTCAGGGCACATTAGTGCTAGAGAATGGATCCTCTCTCAAAGCTGATACCAGTAGCAAAAACACTGCTACAGGCCCTGCAGTGGTAGCAGGACAGTGACAACCTCAGGGAAGGGGTCCCATTCCAACAAGTCTCCCTCCATAGTTCTTACAACAGATACCTCCCTACTGGGTCGGGGGGGGGCACACCTGGAGCAACACACAGTGCATGGCACTTGGTCTGCTGCAGAGTCACTCCAGCACATAAACCTGCTGGAGCTCAGAGCAGTGCTGTTAAGCTTTTGCATCCCTGGTACAGGGCAAAGTGGTGCAGGTCAGAACAGACAATATCACCACCAAGTGCTACATCAGCAAGCAGGGTGGAACAAGGTCCAGCTTCCTGTGCACAGAAGCAATGAAGGTGTGGAGTCTAGCCTACTCCCTATAGGTTTCCCTGGTAGCAATGCATCTGCCAGGAAAGTGCAACACCTTAGCAGATGCACTCGACAGAATCAACCAGAACCACCACAAATGGTCTCTAAACAGACAGGTGCTAGAGGTGGTATTCAGGAGATGGGGCACCCCAGAGATAGATCTGTTTGCCTCTCAGGGGACCTGCCAGTTGCCTAAATTCTGCAGGCCTCCAGCAAAGGGGGCAGTACCCCTGGGTGCTCTAGTGCTGGACTAGTCAGGGAGGAAGCTATATGGTTTCCCTCATTCGGTATCCAGTTAAAACTGCCTAAACAAAACAGTTATAATAACAGCCCTACCTTAACCGCCAAGATTCATACAGCTTGCTCAACAGATAAGCATGTATATGGGTACGCGCTGCTTTTTCCAGTCCGGTCTGCTCCACATGAAATTTTGCAGTCTCCTGTCTGGCTCTTTATGGAGGCTGATCTATGTGCTTCCATATCTCCAGTGGTTTACCTATATTACCCTACACCTTCCCGCATTAAGTCTTTCCCCACAAATGTTACCTGACTCTTCCAGTTAATGTACCCCTCTGGGTACCTGCACGTTTTCCCGTTGGAGTCCTCTGCTGGAGTTTTAACTCATTACCTCATGGGCGGCTATTTTGTGTCTGGTAAATAGTGGATAGTTTGGACTTCATATGGAGCTATTGGAGGTAATGAGTTTTAAGGAAGTTACTGTGGAGACTAGTCTCAAGAAGCAAAGCTGAAGCAGCCTTTGTAGTTCTACTATTTGTGCTGTTTTAAGTTGCAGTGCAGTGGTGAGTTAAACAAGTTGGAAAAGAGGGCAGTTGGTCCATCAAGGAACAAAGCAACAGGGGAGCCGGCAGTTGAAAAGTACTGACACTGCTCTGTGTACTGTGGTCTGGAGCAGGTTAGGGTTGGGTCGGGACAGTCATGAATTGGCTGGAGATGGAGGACAGGAACTGTGTCTCTAGCTGTCAGTAAAAGTATTTAGCACAATGCTTTATGTACTGACACTGCTCTGTGTACTGTGCTCTGGAGCGGGCTAGGGTCGGGTTGGTCGTGAATTGGCTCGAGTTGGAGGAAGGAGCTGTGTCTCCAGCTGACATCAGAGGACTCCCGTTGGAGTCCTCTGCTGTAGTTTTAAGGCTCCTTTATTTTAGCACAATGCTTTACGTGAGACTGTATAAATTAAATAAAATTATGGTAGCTATCCAAATCTGCAGCAAGAGGGAGAGATCGATATAACAGTCGAGCTTTTTGTGCGCTTCTATAATTTGTACACATGTGAATACACATGCTAAAATGTAAGCCGCCAAATGCCTTGCATGTTTATGTTGCGCTGTTTTGACAGTGATCCTCCCATTCCCATTTTGCTGCTCAGGGACCCAATCAAGCCGGGACCCAGCCAGCTCGATGATCCTGATAGCTTCTGACTGGGCCAGGGAGCCATGATAGTCACTGCTGCTTTCACTGTCAGTAGCCCCACCCATACACCTCCCTCGGAGGCACAAGCTCCTAACCTCCTCACAGGAGAGGATCCTGTACCCGAACCACAGGTCACTCAAGCTCAAGGCCTAGCTCATGAAGACCTAGAGTATGCTGGTTTACACCTCTCAGAGAGTGTTCTTAATGTCCTAAGAGGATCTAGGAAACCCTCGACTGAGAAAACCTTTGCTTCCATATGGAAAAGGTCTTCCATATGGTGCTCTGATAATGATGTAGTACCTTCACAGGCGGGGTTGCCAGCCTTGTTGGACTACCTCACCCATCTACACTCTTTGGGCTTACAGCCCACTACATAGAAACATAGAAACATAGAATTTGACGGCAGATAAGGACCGCTTGGCCCACCCAGTCTGCCCATTTCCCTACCTAATGGATAAGCTGCAGATCCTAGTTAACCAGCAGCCTACTTCTTCCTACCCCCACCCCCTTGAATTGCCTTATGACTGTCCCATGCATGCTTGAATTCCACCACTGTTTGACTCCACAACCTTCTCTGGGAGGCCGTTCCATGCATCCACAACCTCTCTGTGAAAAATACTTCCTTAAATTACCTCTGAGCCCCCCATCTTCAAATTGTGCCCCTTGTTCTTGCACACTCTTTTAAAAGATGCTACCCTCTTGGACTTTGTTGATTCCCTTGAGGTACTTGAAAGTTTCTATCATGTCCCCTCTCCTCCTTTCCTCGAGGCTATACATATTAAGCTCCTAAGTCTCTCTTCATATGACTTCCAGTGCAGACCCTGCACCATTTTAGTTGCCCTCCTCTGGACAGCTTCCATCCTGTCTATGTCTTTTGGAGACTGGTCTCCAGAACTGCACGCAGTACTCCAGATGGGGTCTGACCAGCTGTCTGTACAGAGGGATAATAACTTCTTGTTTTCTACTGGTGATGCCTCTCCCTATGCATCCCAGTATCCCCCCAGCCCTCCTTGCTCCCTCTCACATTGCTTGCCCACCTTTAGGTCATCTGATATGACTACCCCCAGGTCCCTTTCCATTTTTGTTGTTGTTAGTATCTCACCCCCCACTGTGTACTCTTCCCCTGGGTTTTTGTTTCCCAGGTGCATTACCTTGCATTTCTTAGCACTGAATTTAAGCTGCCATACATTTGACCATTCCTCTAACCTTGCCAAGTCCCTTCTCATCCTTTCCACCCCACCTTGTGCATCAACTCTGTTGCAGATCTTTGTGTCATCTGCAAAGAGACATACTTTTCCTTTCAGTCCCTCTGCAATGTCGCTTATAAAGACATTGAAGAGGACCGGTCCTACTACTGAACTCTGCGGTACCCCACTAGTAACCCCCCTTTCTTCAGAGTGGACTCCATTTACTATTACTCTCTGTGTCCTATTCTCCAGCCAGTTCTTTACCCAGGCTGTCATCTTGGGACTGGATGTCTGTTACCTCAGACAAGTGGGTCCTGGAAATGGTAAGCCAGGGGCTGGTTCTCAGCTTCAAGAAATTTCCAAAACTGAGGACCAGATCTTTTCCACCTCCAGGCATCTTCGAAACCATTGCCCTAGAGGCAGAGGTTTCAGCTTTACTGGCTCTAAAGGCTGTAGAGAGTTTTCCTATATTGCACGGGGCAAAGGTCTGTACTCCAGGTACTTCCTTACCCCAAGAGAGACGGGGGAGTGGCGACCCATCCTAGACTCAAGATACCTGAACAAACATCTTTAAAACCAAAATTCAAAATGGTGACTAGCTAGCTTTCCTGGACTTAAAAAGATGACTACTTTCCACATTCCCATCAGGTGCACCCACAGAAAGTACCTCAGGTTCGAACCGCCTTCAGGCCATTATCAGTTCAAAGCTATGCCCTTCGGCCTGACATCAGCTCCAAGGGTATTCACAAAATGCCTAGCAGTAGTAGTGGCCTTTTTAAGAAGAAAAAATATTTCCATACGTGGACGACTGGCTCATTGTGGGTCAGTCCCCAGACCAAATCAAGTCAGACCTTCAAGTGACTCAGCAAGTGCTCACTTCCCTAGGATTCCTTCTCAATCTTCCCAAGTAAGTTCTCGAGCCTGTAGCAGAGTTGGATACAGTCAAAGCAAGAGCTTTTCTTCCCCTGGAAAGGGCAAGGGCTATTGTACAGCTGGCTTCTTCATTCCACCTTCTGGTTTCTCAGCCAGCAAGGCAGTTCCTTCAGCTTCTGGGCCACATGGCAGCTTCTACAGTAGTGGTCCAAGGGGCCAGATTTCAGATGAGGGACATTCAGTTTCACCTGAGGGCCTTTTGGTCTCAGAAGAAAAGATTCTCTAACCAAACTAGTTCCAGTGACGGACTCTGATCCAGGCTCTCCAATGGTGGTAGGATCAGAGCAACCTCAGGCAAGGAGTCCCATTCGTCACTTAGACTCACTCTGTTGTCCTAACCATGGATGCTTCTCTACTGGGGTGGGAGCCCATCTGGGGGCTCTTACAGCCCAGGGACTGTGGTCCCCTCAGGAATCCCTTCTTCATATCAATCTCTTGGAACTCAGGGTGGTCTTTCTGGCCCTGCAAGCTTTCAGTCAGTGCTGAACAGGGTGGTTCAGGTCAGGACAGACAACACCACCACCGAAGGCACTCGGTCCACGGCCTTGTGCATGGAAGCTATGAAATTGTGGTCCCTAGCTTACTCTCTGCAGACCTCTGATAGCAGTCCACCTTCCAGGGAAGGACAATGTGCTGGCAGATGCATTGAGCAGGATCTTCCAGGGCCATCACAAATGATCCCTGGACACTCTGGTGAGTGATTTTTTCAAGGTGGGGCACTCCAGAGATGGATCTCTTTGCAGCCCCAGACAATTACCAACTTCCTCTGTTTTGTTGCAGACCCCCAGTCTTGGGATCAGTCCCTCTGGATGCTCCGATTTTGAACTGGGAAGGGAAATTTCTCTATGCCTTCCCTCCCTTTCCTCTACTGTTCAAGGTTCTGGTCAAGGTAAGGTCACAACCTTGCAAAGTGATTCTGATTGCTCCAGACTGGGCCAGACAGCCTTGGTACCCCTTTGCTGTCCCTAGTAGTCCATTTTCCCCTGTCTCTTCCCAGGAATTACAACCTGTTAACCTCCTCTCAGGGGAGGATTTGGTACCCCAATCTTTTGTCTCTCAATCTCGAGGCATGACTCTTAAAGAGTTAGAGTATGCAAATTTGCATCTGTCCCAAGGGGTTCTGGATATTCTCAAAGCCTCTCGAAAGCCCGCCACCAGAAAAACAACTCCAAATGGAAAAGATTCAGCATTGGTGTTCCAAAAAGCATATATCCTCAGACACTGCTGAACTGTCTACAGTTCTGGATTATATTGATCTTACTTCGAGACACAGCTCTTGCAGCAGGTTACACCGTTGGACTGGGCCGGCGGGCGCCAGGACCCCTCGGAAACTTTCTGGCTAGCTATCTTCAGGGACTAGCCGACAGTCCGCCTCCGACGTCAGGCATGGTACAAAGGGGCGGTCCATCAGAATCTCCAGTTTTTTCCTCACGTCGAACTGCATGCCTCGACCCTCCGGGTCACAGTCTAGCCACGTGACGCTGGGTTCCAGAACTTCCTTCGGAAATTGTCTTCAATCAAGATTTTATCAACTCTGATGTCCTCTCAGGCCTCGGTCATCTGTCAAATGTGGCGTGTGGAAAACAGATCCCCTTCAAGGACCGCATTCCACGTCGTCCGTGCCTGGGCCCAGACCACGACACCAAGGCCTGCTCCCTGTGCCAGGGGTTCAACAGCCGCACCAGGATCCGCCGGCAGAAGGCCCTCCAAGCATTTTGTTAGAAGAGCAGCGGGCCATGTCCTTGAAGGGGAATCGCTCACAGACACGCGGAGAAGAAGAAGAAGGAGAGGATCTTCCCCGCGCCGGCTCGGGCCTCCGAGTCCCGTAGCTCCGGTTCACGGTTGGACCGGTCCCCGTCTAGGGCCTCGTCCCTTCCCCCGGCTGCGGCTCCAGTTCTTAAGTCTGCTCAGGCCTCTTCCACCAGGCCGTCGTCTTCTTCAGCCCAGAAGGCTGTGGCGAAGTCCGGGGAACGCCACCACCGTCACCACAAGTGGGCTCCGCTCCTCGCCTGACGCCTGGTCTTCCTCGCCCCCGGAAGACCTTGGATCTGATGCCATTGAGAAAGCCGGTGGATCCGGCATCGGCCAGACCGCCGTCGGCCGTGCGCCCACTGTTCCTCGAGCCGCTGCCGGTCTCGTCCTTGCATCGGACATCGTGGGGGTCCGACGTCCGCAGCTGCCTGAGCCGAGGGCTCCTGCGCCTCCGGACGGCCATCGGGCGGAGTCCCTGCGGAGGAGGAATTAGTCCGCCGAAGACCAGGCGGGCGCCCCGCCTCGAGCGAGCTCTTGGGGTCCTCACCACCGCCCGAGGCCCCCGCGGAGCCGTCGCCGGGACCCGACGACCGGCCCTCGCCCTCGGAGCCGACGTCGGGGTTGTCATTGGCAGAGGTGAAGGACCTTTTTACGTATTGGTGGGACACCATTAGGAAGGACGTGGTACCACCAGTCCCTCCTCCTCCACCTCCTCCTCCTCCTGTTCCTACTCCGGCCCGGGCCCCACCTTCACCTGTGAGGTCAGTCAGCCGTTCCGTCCCCAGGGAACCTGAGTCCCCTCCCAGGGGCCGTCATTCTAAAAGGAGACCTCCGTCCAGATCTTCGTCTTCCGGATCGCCCAGCCCCAAGAGATCCAGAAGACACCGTCGTTCGCCGTCGACGGAGGGCACGGGATCATCCTTTTCCACTTCAAGATCCCCGTCTCCGGTCTCGCTTCCCTCGCCGGACCCACGTGAGACTCCACGGTCTCCTCCGGACGACCCTTCCTTCATGGATATTCTGCGTCATATCCAGGAGAATATGGGGTGGGAAGCTGAGGAGTTGGACCCCGAGAGGTTACGCCTGGCCAAGTACCCTCCGGCAGAAGGACCCTAAGCCTGTGGTGGTGCCACCTTGATGGACACCTTTGTGGACATCACAGCAAGCTATGTGGAAGCGTCACACTCTGCCATCGGCGGTGCCAAGAAGGCTGACCGTTTGTACAGGGCTCCCAAGGGGGACCAGTACCTGTCACAGCACCCTCTGGCTGATTCTCTGGTTATCACAGCCTCACATGACCGGGTCTCAGAGGCGTCAGCATCTGAGCACCCTGCCACTGGACCCTGAGTCCAAGCAGTTGGACTCCTTGGTGGTGCACGCACGCCTCGCTCAGATTTGCGCATTAGGTCCTTGAACTACCTTACCCACATGGTGCAGTTCCAGAATGCTCTGTGGCAGGGCCTAGAGCGCCCGAGAGGCTGCCAGATGGTGAGCAGAAGGAGGAGATGCTTCAGCTTCTCCGCGCGGGTTCAGACGTGGGACCCAAGTTCTTAGAGCCGCACACGACTCTGCGGACTCTTCAGCCGAAGCGGCTGCGTCAGGCGTTTGCCTCCGAGGCACTCATGGCTCCGTGTCTCCGAGCACCCCGGACGCTCCAGAAAACATCCTGGACGCCTTTGAAGGTGTGAGGTTCTGTTTGGTAGTCCATCCGAAAGGATCATTACCAAACTCCAAGAGGCCGAAAGGCGGTCCGGTCGGTCCAGGCGATGTACCAGCCGAGGCTTGGTTCCTTTCATAGGAACCAAGGCCGCTGTGGGCGGACTCAGAGGCAACAGCCCGCTCCGCCACACAGCACAGGGCTCCGGGTTTTAGAAGGACCTAGGGAAGTAGTCCGCCAGCAGGGTCAGCGCACTCCAAGACCTCCCAGCTGGCGGGCCCTTCAGCCGCCACAGCATGACTCCTTTCCGCCCCGCCCCTCAGGATCAACGGGATGTTTCGTCGGGGTCGATTGCGTAACTTCCTGTCGGGATGGCAGGTACACCGACAGGTGGGTGCTTCAGCTGGTCAGCATCGGCCACTTTTTAGAGTTCGCAGAACAGCCACCCTCGAGGCCTCCTCTGCTCTCCCGGTATTCGGGTCAGCACCGTGCCTTAATTTGGCAAGAGGTGATCGCACTCCTAAGCAAGGGGGCGATACAGCATGTCCCAGGAAACCAGAGAGGACTAGGGTACTATTCTCACTTCTTCCTAGTTCCCAAAAAGACAGGGGACCTCCGTCCTATTCTGCACCTAAGCGACCTCAACTTATCAGTCGCATACAAAGATTCCGCATGGTGACCCTTCCGGGTCTAATTCCCATGCTAAAACAAAGCGCCTATTTAGCGTCCCTAGACATGCAGAATGCCTACCTGCACATCCCCATAGCTCAGGCGCATCAGAGGTTCCTGCGCTTCGAGGTCCTAGGCCACCACTTTCAGTTCCGGGCTCTCCCTTTCGGACTGTCATCTGCTCCAAGGGTCTTTACCAAATGCATGGCAGTCGTGGCAGCTGCTCTGAGGAGAAAGGGCCACTATGTGTTCCCGTACCTCGATGATTGGCTTCTCATGGCCGTCTCAGGGAGGCATCTACAAGCGATCCAGGACACCCAGGTTTTGTTCGGATGCCAGGGTTCTCATAAACCAAGAGAAGTCGGTCTTGGTACGGCCGCAGAACCTGCAATTTATAGGTGCAGTGCTGGACACGGTCCAGGGAGGGCTTTCCTCCCAGTCGACAGGGCGGAGTGCATCAGGTCTCTCATAGAGGACCTATCAGCGAATCAGACCGCTCCCGGCCAGGTCGGTCCTTCGTCTGCTACGGACACATGGCTGCGGCCATTCCACGGTACCCTCGGCCACTCCACATGCGAATAACGCAGTGGATGCTCAAGGCGCAGTGACCAGAGGCAAGACCATTTGCAGCACCCAGTCAGAATCACGAGATGGGTGATTCAGGATTGGCAATGGTGGTTAGCCCCCGGGTCGCTTTCCAAGGGCATCCCTTTTGCAGCGCCGTCCCCGGAGATAACCCTCACCACAGATGCCTCAGGTCTCGGGTGGGGAGCTCACCTGGATGGGGTGAAGTCTCAAGGTGTATGGAGCCCACTGGAGGCTCATCTTCACATCAGTGTTCTAGAGATGAGAGCGGTCCTCCATGCACTCCAGGCTTTCCAGTCCATGATCCCACCGTGCACCATCCTGCTTCAGACGGACAACACGGCGGTGATGTATTACCTCAACAAACAGGGCGCACTCTTACCTTTGCAGGAGGCCATGAGAGTGTGGGATTGAGTGTCGGACAGGCGCAAGCTTAATCAGCAGTACATGTTCCGCGTGGACAACACGATCGCAGACGGTCTGAGTCGCACTCAGGCCAGAGTCCACGAGTGGGAACTTCTTCAGGAGGTGGCAGAGGATCTGTTCCTTCGATGGGGAACTCCAGAGCTAGACTTATTCGCATCCCCATCCAACGCAAAACTGCCCAATTTTTGCTCGCTAGATCCAGGGCCTGGAGTTTTCTGGCGAGACGCGTTGTCCCTCTCCTGGGTGAACAGATTCCTCTACGCTTTTCCTCCCTTCCCGTTGATCCAGAGAGTTCTTCTCAAACTGCGCAGGGAGCATGCACGCTTGATTCTGGTAGCCCCATTTTGGCCCAGACAGATCTGGTTCCCATTGCTGGCTCAGCTATCCCGGGAACCTCCGCTCCCGCTGCCGCTCAGTTCCCACCTTCTATCTCAGGGACGAGGTTCATTGTTGCACCTGGATCTTGGCTCTTGAACCTGCAGTGGCTCCTAGAGCGTAGCCATTTTGCGACACGGGTCTCGCAAGAGGTTGCGGAGGTCCTCTCTGCAGCCAGGAAGCCGCTACACATGCTACATATGCCATGAAATGGCGCCGGTTTTGTTTAGGTCACGGGCTCGTGAACTCTCCCTTTAGGTTGTCCTGTGGGGCAGTCTTGGACTACCTCCTTTCCTGCTTCCACTCGGGTTGGCCTACCCTCTATTAAGGTACACCTGTGCGATATTTCGGCTCATCATCTGCCGGTGGGCAGCTAATCATTGCTCAGCTTGATGCTTCTCGGGAGTTTCTTGAGGGGTGTTACACCTTAGGCCTCCTATCAAGGACCCGGTTCCTCCATGGGATCTCCTTTTGTCCTGGAGCAGCTCTCACGCCCCTTCCTTTGAACCAGCCGCGATTGCGAGCTACGCTTTCTGTCGTGGAAGACGTTGTTTTTAGTTGCCGTCACTTCAGCCAGAAGGATTTCTGAGCTTCATGCCCTCATGTGTAAAGAGCCTTATTTGGTTTTTCACCGGGACAGAGTATCTCTGAGGACAAACCCGAAGTTTTTGCCTAAGGTGGTTTCAGCTCTCACTTTAAATCAGGATATTGACCTTCCGGTCTATTTCCCGAGTTATTCGAATAGAGGGGAGGCTTTGCTCCACACTCTGGATGTTCACCGCAGCCTGAGGTATTACCTCAATAGAACTAAGCCCTTTCGGGCTTCTGACCAGCTCTTCGTCTCTTTCGCACAGAGAATGAGAGGCCGGCCGGTGTCTAAGCAGTCCTTATCCCGCTGGCTCGTACAGTGTATCTCTCATTGCTATCAATCTAGGCAAAAGCCCCTTCCGGGTTCCATCCGGGGCCATTCCACTAGAGGTGTGGCCACTTCTTTGCAGCTCTCAAAAATGTCTCAACCTCAGCCATTTGCGCTGCTGCTACTTGGAGCTCTGTGCATACTTTTATCAGGCATTACGCCTGGATATAGCCTCTAGAGGCGAGGGGCGGCTTCGCCTGGCCGTGTTGTGAGGGCCTCTTGTCCTGAGTCAGGACTTGGCTTGATTTTTTCTCCTGCTTCTTCCTCTTCCTCCTCCCAATGTTTGTGGGACAAGCATTATTGCTTGGGAATCAGTCCTAATGGTGTAACCTGCTGCAAGAGCTGTGTCTCGAAGTAAGATAGTACAGTTATGTAAGAACTTACCGTAACAGTAGATCTTCGAGAACAGCTCTTGCAGCAGGTACCTTCCTGCCCTCCGTATCCCCCTTGGAGGAAGTATGGCTCGTTGTTGTTTTAAAAAACAAAAACAACAAAACAGTGAGAAAGGAAAAGAAAAAGGAAGGAAACAGTTTCTTCCGAGCAGCTGAGCAGCGCAGAAGTCGGATATTCACTTGGGAAGAGTGAATTTTGTTTTGATCCTGTTGGAGTTTTGTCCTTATTGCCTTCTGACGGTGGATCCTCGGTCTCCCTTCTGATGTCATCCTGCGGCTGGGAGTCTCCCGGCGGAGAACTGGGGATTCTGGCGGACCGCTTTTTGTACTACGCCTGACGTCAGGAGGGACCGACATCGGGGGTCCCCGCTGAAGATAGTTAGCTAGAAAAGTTTCCAAGGGGTCCTGGCGCCTGCCGGCTTCAGTCCTAATGGTGTAACCTGCTGCAAGAGCTGTTCTCGAAGATCTACTGTTACGGTAAGTTCTTACGTAACTGTACTTTCATCTTAATGACCTAGGCCTCAGACCAGCTACTCTCAAAGTACATTTGTCAACTGTTTCTGCTTTTCTGTCATTGGGAAAGCCTTCCTCACTGTCATCTCACCCTGTATTCTGTAAATTTTTCAAGGGATTGCTTCATACCAATCCACCCATTAGGGATCCTACCCTTGCTTGGGATCTTAATGTTTGCATTGCTCAGCTTATGTAACCCCCTTTTGAGCCTTTGTCTTCAGCACAGCTTAAGTACTTGACTTGGAAAACTGTGTTCCTGGTAGCTATTACCTCTGCCAGGCGTATCAGTGAATTGCAAGCTCCGTCAGTGGAGCCTGATTCTCATTCCATTGAGATAAGGTTGTCCTTAGAACTAATGAGGTTTTTACCTAAAGTGGTTTCAGATTTTCATCTGAAACTATATGTCTCTCCCTGTGTTCCTCACTGAGCATTCTTCTTCAGAAGAAAGAAGTTTACATAGTTAAGAGCCCTTAGTTTCTACATTGAGCATACTAAGGCTCACAGGTTTGACTCCCTCCAGTTGTTTCTCACTTATGGGGAAGTGCAAACCTGCCACTAAGAGAACCATTGCCAGGTGGATTGTCACTTGTATTCAATTCTGCTATGAAAAGCTAGGCAAAATACCTCCCTCAAGCCCATGGGCTTATTCGACTAGACGAGGTACAGCTGCTTCCCTGGCTGCAGCCAGGGATATTCCTTTGCTAGAAATACGTAAAGCAACCACCTGAAAAACAGTCCACATTTAGCAAGCATTACTCCCTGGACATCCAGGCTAGTACAGCAGAGCCTATTCCCAAGGTAGGTTCAATTCCCTCCTCCATGGAGGTACTGCTTGGTAGTCTGCAATAGTCTGAATACAGCAAGACTTCATGTTTGAAGAAAAAATTACTCCTTAGTAATTATGTTTCTTCTAATGGAGTCTTGCTGTATTCTGACTTCCCTTCCTGCCTCCCCTCTCAGAACCTGTTTTTGGGAAGTTGGTTGGCAGGGGCAGTGTTGCACCCCAGGGGTGCATTTGGGTACTTCCTCCTTTTAGAGAGAGGAGGAGTGGGTTATATTACTTAACAGTCTTAAGTTGTTCACTATCTGGTTTTTGATTTTTGATTTCTTGACTAGTCTTTTGGGGATCCAAAATATCTGGTTGCCATTTGGCTAGTAAAATTTTACAATTTCCACATAGTAGTTAGTATTAGCTCGTAAGAATCGGACAGGTTGTGCTTCAAAGTGCAGCAGACAGAGGCCTGAACCGAGCTCGAGCCCAACACCCCATGCTCTGCATACAAATCAACCCTCTACTCTCCGGGGCAGCCTGAGTGCTGGGGCTAACTCCGCAATAGTCAGAATACAGCAAGACTCCATTAGAAGAAACAATTACTAAGGTGACTAATTTTTTCGTCTCTCGTCTGCTAGGACTGCAGGAGCCAAGCGTGCAGGTGAAGGGACCGTAGGGACGGGTGGACCAGCATCCCTTGATCCTGAGAGAGCAAGCGGGTGGAGATAGGCAGTGGTATGGGGGACCCGTAGTCAAGTATTGAAGTGGAAACCAAATTAGACGAGGAAAGAAAGGGGCTACCAAAATCATCCTGGCCCCTTTCGACTGCAGTTTGAGCAGTGCTCTTTGAACCAGAGGGAAGGCAAAGAGGAACCTTCCTGCACAAGAGAGGGACAAGGAGTCTCGCCAGAAAACACCAGCCTCTGGATCTAGCGAGCAGAAATTTGGCAGTTTGGCATTGCGTCAGGACGCAAAGAGGTCCCGCTCGCGACGACCCCATCTTGCGAACAGGTAGTCTGCTATGTCCTGCAGCAACCCCCACTTGTGGTTCAGTGATCGAGAACGGCTTAGACTGTCGGTGAGAACGTTCTGAATGCCTGGCAGGTGGACAGTGACTAGGAACAGATCACGTTCCATCACCCAGTCAGATTCTCATGGCCTCTCTGCAAAGAGGGTATGATCCCGTTCCTCCTTACTTGTTCAGGTAAAGACTACCAGGGTACTGTCTGAATGGATTACCAGAAGGCCCCAGGAGAGCGGACCCCGGAAGGCTTGAAAGGCGTAAAAAACTGCCCTCATTTCCAATATATTGATGTGGAGAGACCTTTATGTGCCAGACAACAATCCTCTTGTCCGGTGCTCGCAAATGTGAGCACTCCAGCCTAGTATCGAGGCGTCCATTGTGACAGATTATGTCAGACTTTGCCTCTGAAAAGGGACACCCTGTTCTAAGTGAGCTGGAACTTGCCACCACTGAAGGGAACGCCAGACCACTTCAGAGATCCAGATAGACCAGTCCAACTTGTTCGAACCCTGATCCCACTGGACCCTAAGGTGCCACTGGAGAGTTCTCATGTTGAGACATGAGAAAGGAACCGTGGCTATGGCTGCATCCATATGACCCAACAACTGCAGGACTACTCTGGCAGGCACGTGAACTAGGGCCGAAATTTGGAGTGCTCTCTGTCCACAGGAAGAAAAGCCTTACCTTGAAGAGTGTCTAGCACCGCTCCAATGTATTGAAGCTGTTGGGAGGCCAGGGTTGGGATTTCGGCCAGTTCAGGACAACTCCGAGAGACTGGAAGAGCTATTCCATCTCCCTCAGAGTGCCTAGGAGCTGATGTTCTGTAGGTGCAGAGAGTAGCCAATCGTCGAGGTAGGGATAGACGAAGTGACCTCTTTTCTTCAGCGTTGCTGCAACTACCACGAGGCACTTGGTAAAGACCCTTGAGGCAGAGGAAAGGCCAAAGAGCAAGACCCTGAATTGGTAATGCTCGTCCCGGAACCACAGAAACTTCCTGTACGAGGGCAGGATCTTTATGTGCATACAGGTGTCCTGCATGTCCAGGGAGCATAGCCAGTCCCCTTGGTGAAAAAAAGGGGAAACAGGCTCGCCAGGGTAAGCATCCGAAAATAGTTTGTATAGTATGAACTCGTTCAGGTGGCGGAGGTCTAGAATAAGGCGAAGGTCTCCCGTTTTCTTGGGCACCAAGAAAAAAAAAAATGGGAGTAAAAGCCTTTGCCTTGCTGGGACCTTGAAACTGGCTGGATGGCTTTCTTCTGGAGGAGAGAAACAACATCTTGTTCCAGGAGAAGGGCATGTGCTGCTGAGCAGTGAGATGCCACAGGCCTACTGATTGGGGGACACTGAGAAACCGATGGCGTAACCCCTCTGGACTATCTGTAGCATCCAATGGTCAGATGTGATAGTGGACCATTCTTTCAGATAGAGGAGAATTTCCCCTACTTGCCCTGCCCCCAAAAAAACGACTGATGACTGGGGGTTGGATGTCTGCAACCTTCGGCTGTTTATTGCCTTGGCCTCCAGGTTGCACAGGCTGGTTGCGCGTTAAACCCTTTGCCTTGGTAAGGGTGGCTTCCCTGTAGACTTTACTTGTAAAAAGTACACTTAAGGGCATGTTGAGGTTCGGACTTGTACAGTTTGTGGACATCCGTGATTGCCTTACCCTTATCCTGTAGTCCCTTTATGATCCCTTCCACTTCCTGACTGAAGAGGATGGGACCCTGGAAGGGGGCGTCCAAAATAGCATCCTGGAGGCCTTGCCTAAATGACGTTAACCGAAGCCAGGTGTGCCTATGGAGACAGACACCGATGCCGCTGCTCCACCTGCCATATCAGCAGAGTCATACGAGCATCTCAAGACGAGCTTGCCAACATCCAGACCGGATCGAGCGTATGCCAGCAGTTCATTTTTTGTGTCAAGAGTCTGGCTGGGACTTGAGAAGCTCTGTTTTATTTCCCCATAGTGACTTCTCATAAGTGACCATATGGGCCAAGAAGTTTAATGACCTAATGGCCCCTGTGGCTGATGAACAGACCTTTTGTCCCCAGTGATCTACTTTCTTAGACTCTGGATCCAGGGGCTGTGTACGAAGGTGTCTCGGTTGGGATTGTCTGCTGTGTGCTGCAGTCAAAACTGCTGAATCAGCCACTGGTTGTTCCTCCAGGAACGGTTCTTTAGACGGTTTGTACAAGCGGTCAGCTTTTGTGGAACCGCTGGTGTGGACGAATGTTTCTTCCAGACTAGTTTGGCCATGTCCTGGAAGGACTCCACTAGTGGGAGGATGACGTGTTTCGGGTCCTTCGCGCCCCCCCACCCCAAACTTTGCCAGACGTTTCCTTTCTGGGTCTAGTTCTTCGGTGTCCCACTGGTATAAGTCCTGTAATGTGCCGCATATCAAGGAAGATAGGGTCATCCATTGGAGACCTTGGGGTATCCTTGGTGTCCGGCGTGGGTGGCCTCAGGTCCTCATAGTCAGAGGAATCTGGAGTAGATTTTCCTGTTTCATCCTCAGAAGTGGGAGTGGAGCGGCCGCTGGAGTCAGGGGTCAGAGAAGATTCTCTTCCTCTTACCCTTAGAGGCTAGTGATCAATCTTCTGCACCTTCCTTCTGAGTTGGCGGAGGAGGGGGTGGTGGTGGTGTAGGAGTAGATGTTGGGGGCCTATAGAGAAGGTCACACTTGATGGTGTTCCACTAGGAATTAAAAGCTCAGACGTCCGCCCGGGCGGGTGTGTGTGTGTGTGTGTGTGTGTGTGTGTGAGAGAGAGAGACTGGTGGAGGTGGCGTCTGGGCAGACTGACCAGGCGTTGGTGGGGCATCCGGTACTGGGGCCTCCGTCAGGGAAGCTGCCCCTGTTGCGTCAGGCTGTGGGTCTGGCTCCCTGGGACAGCAGTAGTCAACCCAGTGTCCGGAGTGATGTGCACCTGACCTGGCAACAGTCGTCTTGGGGAACATTGGCCGGGTAGCCGCCCTGCGAGCGCCTGTCAGCGACTGCCCCTTCTGGCGTGAGCACCTACTGTTTGGTGCAGATGTTTCGGCCGGGGGACGTTTGTCCTTGTTAAGAGGAGTCCCAATGGCTGGAGTCTGTAGGGGAGGTGTCCGGTGGTGAATGACCTCCTGCCACGGTTGGCATCTTATAGTCTCTTGTGTCTGTCAGAGGATCACACTGAGCTGCAGCCCTCCTTGTGCCTAGCAGCAGGCGACTGCCTTTCCCAGACAGAGTCCTGTGAGGGTTTATGGGGCCAGTGAGCCAGGGGGACCTGGGCCTGGCTGTGTCCAAAGGACGAAGGCTGGTCCTTGGGTTTAGAAGAAGATGATCTGTGGGTGCTAGTCCCCTGGGAAGATTGGGGGACGAACCCTGACCTCCCGCCGGAGGTCGAAGGAAGCGGCCTGGAGGGAGACTTGTGGCGGGACTCTGACCGGGACCTGTCCTCGGGAGTGTTTTCCTGGGGTCTCCTCTCTATGGGGAGACTCCCTAGCAGGTGAAGACGAACTGGGACCTGACGGGGACTTTTGCATGGCGGCTACTTTCTGCTCAAAGAGGTATGCCTTTAAAGCCTTCGACCTGCAGATCCTGTTTTGCTGTTGAACTTCTGACAATGTTGGCAGTCGGGCCGGAAATCGGGCCTAGACAGATTAGAGTGAGCCTCGTGGCTGTCTTGGCCAGGATTTGTTTGCCACAGCGCCGACTTCCACCAAGGAGGTGAAGACATGCATAAAAGTGAATCTTTAAGCGAAACCTTGAAGTGTAAAAAAAAAAAAAGCAAAAACACGTATCTAAGTGATTTACCTTCGGCGGTCGACTGCTGTAGCGAGGAGTCCGAGGAGCCCAACAACGCAGGCTGAAGGCAGGAAAGTAACAGAGATGGTGCCAGGGACCGCCCCCGTTATACCACGTCTGACGTCGGGCATGCCAGATGTCGGGGCAGTCCGCCACTACAGACTGCTAGCTAGAAAATAATTTTCCGAGTGTTCCTAACACCTGCGACCTTAGTCCTAATGATATTACCTGCTGCAAGAGCTCCACCTTTGAGTCGGATCAAAACGTTTCAGTTTCACGGACATCTTTTGTCCGGTTCAGGTAGTAACGAAGGATCCAGTGTCCGTCCAACATATGCAGGATAGCTTCACCCCGACTGGAATGCTCGGGATAATTTACAGGCAATTCTAAGGACTGATTAAGAGTAGTTTCCGACATGACCTTAGGAAGAAACTTCAGATTTGTACGCAGAGCCACCCTGTCTCTGTGAAAAATCAAATAAGGCACCTTGCTGGCCTGGTGGCACCAAGGGCTAAGGCGCTGGATGTCACACCTCGTGCCACGTCGGTGACCCGGGTCATCAGGGTCGGGTTAGGATCGAGCATCTGGAGACTGCTCTCCTATCCCTAGGGAGGGCTGAGGGACTCCACCGCACTGTAGTGGCCCCTGGTAACGACCGGGGGCACTACTAATGCTGATGTATGTGAGTGAAGTGCGGCAGACATCGGCATGCAGTGCCTGGTCGTCATTACACGTCCGGCATTCCAGAAGGGTCAACTAACGGAGGAAAAAAGGCTGGGCGCAAGCAGCAGCTGATGGTCGCACTTGGCCCACCTGGAGGTCTGTCGGAATCGCACTGAAGGACGGTCTCGCCCAGCATAGGAAGGCATAAGGGGCCTCCCAGCCAGTTGGGAAATGGCGGTACCGACCCATCATCATGTGAGTGAGCCTGCTGCCCTCTGGGCGGGTTGAGTCGGCGGCTGGATGCCCCCGCCGATCACACCGCAGCAGGGCGGAAAAAATGATCAAAAAAAATTAAGGCACCTTGCACTTCAGGACCTGAAGCTCAGAAATTCTATGCGCTGAAGTAACGGCAACCAAAAATAATGCTTTACAGGACAAGAAGCGTAACTCACAAGAGCTTGCTGGCTCAAAGGAAGAAAGTCAATTTTTCTAACAAAAAAATTAAAGTCCCACGGAGGCGAAGAATTTCGCACCAGGGGTTTCAGATGCAGAATACCTTTCAAAAAGGTTTCGGAGACCTCTAACTGAGCCACTGTCTTGCCTCCTACTAGATCATGGAAGGCAGAGACAGCTGCAAATGCACCTTCAATGAAGAATAACTCAGGCCCCGGTCAGAAAGATGAAGCAGGTACTCCTGAGCTGAGGCGGGACACGAATAAAGGGTCCAGATCTTTGGCAGTGGCTCAAATAGAAACACTTCCACTTCATGGCATAGGTAGTTCTGGTGGAAGGTTCTTGCTTCCACCGGAATTTGAGCTACCCTGGGAGAAATCCCAAACCATGAAGCAGCTATGTCCTGAGGTGCCACACATGAAGATGAAGGAACTTCAGTCCTGGATGAACCAGTGTGCCCTTTTCCTGAGTGAGAAAGTCATTAGACAGAGGAAGGGGAATGGGAGGTTCCCCCGCTAGACGCCGAAGCAGGGGGAACCAGATCTGCGTAGGCCAAAACAGAGCTATCAAAATAATTTCAGCCCTGTCCAACTGCAGCTTGGTCACTCTAATAGTGAGAAGGGAGGAAATGCATACAGAAACCTCCCTGTCCAAGAGAGCGACAGCGTGTCTAGCCAGAAAACACCATACCCGGGAGCTGGGAAGTTTTGCGTCTGATGGGGCTGTGAACAGAGCCACCTCTGGACGACTGCGAAGGTCGAAGATGTGCTCTATCACCTCTTGTTTCAGCTCCCACTTGTGAGCCCTTACTCTGGTGTGGCTTAGACTGTGAGAGAACATTCTGCACTCCTGGGACATGAACCGCTCTGACGGACTTTGTGCAGAACTGCTCAATTCCAGACCAGCATCGCTTCCCTGCAAAGGGGATACGAAGCTAGTGCCCCCGTTTCTGTACCACACTACGCACATGTTAGTCTGAATCAAAATGACGGCTTGAAGAAGCATGTGCTGAAAAGCTTGAAGAGCATAAAGCACTGCTTTCATTTCCAGCACATTGATGTGAAAGTGCATTTCCACAGGGGACCACAGACCCAGACCAACCCTGTCCCGCTGCATCTGTGGTCAGAACTTGGGAGTGGGGAGGAGCCTGGAAAGGAGTCCCCTGCAAAAGATTGCTGGGGTCCTGCCACAACAGGTCTTGTTACATTGGGGTGGAGATGAGAATCGGGCAATATAGGTCATCTTCCTTCTGATCCCACTGAGAGCTCAGAGTCCATGGCGTAATCCGCATGTGGAGTCTGGCCAATGGGACCATGGAAATAGCCACTGTCACGAGGCCAAGAAGACTGAGAACCACTCAGGCCGAGAGAGGACAACTGGAAGAAACCGTCTTGGCCTGACCCACCAGGGTATCTGCCCTGACCAGGGAGAAGAAAGGCCATGCCCTGCACAGTGTCCAAAACCACCCCAATGAACTTGAAGGCATCGGGACAGGACCAGCTGTGCTTTGTGGTAACTGACTAGAATACCCAATTGCTGGAAAAGGTGCAGGGTAGCAGAAAGGGAAGATACAACTCCGCCTTCAATGGAGCTGCCAGGAGCAAACAGTTGACACAGAAAAAGTGTGGCCCTGGCACCTCCAGGTCCCTGCCACGACTGCCAGGCATTTGGTAAAAAACACAGGGTGGATAACAGATCAAAAGGGAGCGTTTCGAATTGATAATACTCCCCATGGAAACAGAACCTGACAAACTTCTTGAGAGCCGAAAATGGGGATGTGAAGATATGCATCCTTCATGTCCAGAGCACAGAGCCACTGGTCTTGGGACAGAAGAGTCAGCAGGCTTTGCAGTGACAGCATCCTGAACCTCTTGTACTCTATGAAGAGGTTCAGAGCACTGAGATCCAGTATCAGGCGGAAATCCCGCCTTCTTGGAAACCAGAAATAAGTGGGAGTAAAATCCCTGCCCTATCTGGTCTACTGGAACAGACTCCATCGCTTCCTTGATAAGAGGAGCCCGATTTCTCCCTTAAGAATGGGATATGTGCCCTGGGTAATGAGAAAATCTTATGGAGTGTCCGAGGTTTCTTCAAAATTCCAGAAAGTGACCAAGTCTTACCAGTTAGAGAACCCAAGCATCTGATGTGATGGACTGCTAGCCCCCCAGGTACTCTGTGAATCTTCTGCCCACGTGCTTTTCCGAAAGAGGAGGAGAGGCGGTCAGAGTCAGGAGTGGGAGGATGGGTTAAGGAGGGCCATGCCCGCAGCTCAGACTTGGCTTGTGGGCCAGCGGTGGCTGTGGGAGCCCTACGCTTAAACTGGCATTTGGGCGCTTGCTGATTTTTCGCCTGGCTTTTGTTTTGCCAACAAAAAGGATGCTTTTGTTGTGGTTTCAG
This sequence comes from Neoceratodus forsteri, assembly GCA_016271365.2. Lineage (NCBI taxonomy): Eukaryota > Metazoa > Chordata > Ceratodontiformes > Ceratodontidae > Neoceratodus > Neoceratodus forsteri. The sequence goes on along the minus strand of CM028134.1, from coordinate 542,837,658 downwards.
ATGGTACATAGTATGGACCGACAGAAGTGCTGTGCCCTTATCCTGCAGGCTAGTATGGATGTCCTGGGCATCCCCGCCAAACAGGACAGATCCCCTTAAAGGGGCATCCTGGATAGCTGACTGAACATCAGGGGCTAATCCGGATACTGTCAGCCAAGAGCACCTTTGAAGGCTAACAGCTGTGGCTGCACCTCGAGCGGAGGAATCTACTGCATGTAGGTGACCCGTAATGAATGGCATCTGGCCACCTTGGCCATTTTTATAGTAGTAGCCAAGGATGACTTGGAGTCTGAGTCCAGTATGGCCTCAACGGCAGGTTCCAGCTGGTGGAACAATGTCTTCTGGAATTCTAGGATGTGCGAGAGTTCAAAGCACAGATTACCAGAGTCTAAGACAAGTAAATTCCTCCCGAACTGGTCCATTTTTAGACTCTCTTATCGGGACGGGGTGGCAAGGTCCATCATGGGCCGCTGTAATGACCACTGAGCCTGCCTTAGGATGGGTGCTCAGATGGTCTTTTCCCTCAGGTGTCCTGTAGACCCAGTCAGCTTTTTTGGCCATCACTGGGATGGAGGAGGGTCTCTGCCAAATGGTTGAGACCAAATCCACATGGGGTTCCAACCAGGGTGGGGTGATTACTGGACTCTAGTCAGGGAAGTCCAGATGCTCTGCTAACCTACACCTTTTAGGGTCCAGAGCCTCTGACTTTCGCCCTTGGGCCTCTGCCATCTGCCTGAGGAGGTCCACAAAGGAGGGATCTTAAGGGGGGACTTGGGGACTCCCAAAGGACCGGATCCTCGTGGGGAGGGGTCACTAAACCCAAGTGATCATCTGAGGTGTCAGAGTCCGGCTCAGAATCCCCCGTGACTTCTGAAATTGGAGGATCTGGCTCCCTGGTGACAATGTCCGGCATCAGGTGCGTTGTCAGCGTGGATGGATGATCTGACGTGGGAGGATGGGTGCATACTGGCGAAGGTGCCCTAGGCAGAGGAGCTGGGCGGCTAACGATCGGCGGTGCAGGATGCCTGCTGTCCAGTTCAGAGATCAACTGACTCTTGATTACCATGAGTTAAGAATTTCCCGGAAATCCATCTGTAGCTGCTGAGGAGGTGGAGTGGGAGGAGGTGGATACTGAGAAAAAACAGGGACCCTGCCCTCCAAAATGGTGTGGGGGATAATGAAGGTAGCCTGGCAAAGAATAAGAACCAGGGTAGCCATGGTAAGAGTAGTCTGGCATTGGAGAAGACAGAGGATGCCCCAGAGGATAGGCTGAATACAGGAAACCTGACGTGAGGCCGTACTGATGGAGGGACACTTGGCTTGACAGTGGGTAACCAGACTGAGGTCCAGACGGAGGAAAGGCTGAAATAACAGATGTGGGATAGCCAGAAAAATGTCTCGCTGGGAATAGCCTGACGGTGGAAGGGCTGGCGACCCAGACAGGGGAAGACCAGACATCAGACCAGGGGGAAGACTTGATGGGCATACCGTAATCCCCGAAGAGACAGAAATCCCTGACAAAGGGGACCCTACGAGGTGTCCTGTCTGAGGAATGTGAGGTGCACCTAACAGTGAGAAGCCAGATGGTGGACCCAAAGGAGGCAAGGGTACCTGCGGGTGTCGCCAAAGGTGGCGTGGGAGCCACTGTAAGGCTGGGTGACCTGCTCTCGTCAGGAACCCCCAGCAATGGGTGGACTTGCGTCCGAGTTTGCAGATCTGGCGAAAGCAGGGGAAGCTCTGATGGGTCAGGCGACGGGGGCTCAGGAAGTGCACCCCTCAGAGAGCCCAAATCTCCAGCCTGGACAATTCCAATGTCCGGCAGCGTCACGTCAGAGCCTGATGGACACGAAGCAGTCGGGCGATCAGGGGGGCTGACTGTCTGCTTATTGACTTGGGCTGTGCGGGAGTTGGAGGAGCCGGATTCCAACTTAACCCCAACCAGGCGTTCGGAGGGGCAGACGAGCGACTTACCAACCATCTTCAAGCTCGAGGTGGTAATGGGCCCACGAGCGGCAGTAGCCTCGGAAAAATCTGAGGGGCCCGCTGTCACCAAGACCAGTGTCGGCAGGGAGGGGTGGGGAAACCAAGGCCTGCCATCGCTGGCGCAGAAGCGCAGGCAAGGGCGCTACCTTCTGCCAGAAGGGAGACTGTCTCCAAGGAACTGCGGGCATCTTTAATGGAGGGTATGAATGCTCCTGTTCCTAATGTTTCTCTGTCCTCTTCTGAGGGTCCGGGTGAGGAAGACTCTTCATTTCTTTAACTCCTGCTCCATCGAAGCCATCTTTTCTTTTAGAATGTGGGCCCAGAGGGTTTGCTGGCGTAGTTTCCACGTGGCCTGATTAAGGTGGGTGCAGGCCTTGCACTCCTTGACCTTGAGAGAGAGAATGTTGATCTCTGTGTGGCAGCTGTACTCCACAAGAATCGCACCTGGTTTTATGCTGATCTGGAGAGGACATACAAACTATTAAAGGGGCACTATCAGCTTTTCTTTCACTTCTCATGAAAGGGCAACCACTGTGCCCCTAGGCACATACAGTGGTTCGCAAAAGTACTCAACCCCGCCCCCCGAAAGTTGTCAGACTTGTCTGAATGACAAATGATACATTGAGATTTTGTTCTGTGTAATATTTAATTTAAAAAGACTGACCCTCAAAATAATTATTGTAAAGTGACATTGTTTTCATGTTAGAATATATTTTTAAGAAAACGAAATAACTGAAATATGCTGTTTGCATAAGTATTCAACCCCTGTGCTCTGGAAGCTCCAGGTTTACACAGATGAAAAATATTGCCCTAACGAGGACACAATTGGCTTACAATTGGCCTCACCTCCTCTGAAACATTAAAGTAGCTCACATTTTCTGGATAAAACCCCCCCCTCAGTTTAATGACCATTGGTCAGACTGTGAATCTGAAGGAAGGGTGTGAAAATGAAGGCTAAAGAGCATGCTAAGGAAGTTAGAGATAAAGCAATAGACATGCATAAATTAGGAAAAGGTTATGGAATAATATCCAAGTGTTTGGATATCCCAGTGTGCACTGTTGGATCAGTAGTGAGGAAGTGGAAGCTGCATCACACCACCCAGGCACTACCTAGACAAGGCCACCCCTCAAAACTCAGCATCCGAACAAGAAGGAGACTAGTAAGGGAAGCCACAGAGAGCCAACAATCACTTTGAAGGAGCTACAGAGTTCAGTGGCTGAGAGGGAGTGAAGGTGCACCAGTCAACCATATCAAGAGCTCTGCATAATACTGGCCCTATGGGAGGGTGGTAGAAAGAAGCCATTACTCAAAAAGAACCATATCAAAGCACATCTGGAGTTTGCCAGAAAGCATGAGAGTGACCCAGCTAAGATGTGGCACAAGGTTTTGTGGTCTGATGAGACCAAGATAGAGATTTGTGGCCACAATTCAAAGCGCTGTGTGTGGCGCAAACCTAACACTGCCCATGCCTCGAGAAACACCATCCCTACAGTGAAGTATGGTGGTGGCAGCATCATGCTGTGGGGATGCTTTTCATCAGCAAGGACTGGGCATCTTGTTAAAACTGAAGGAAGAATGGATGGAGCAAAATACAGGGAGATACTGCAAGAGAACCTGCTTCAGTCTGCTAAAAAACTGAAGCTTGGGAGAAACTTCACCTTTCAGCAGGACAATGATCCCAAGCACAAGGCCAAAGCAACACAGGAGTGGTTAAACAACAAAAGGTGAATGTCCTACAGTGGCCAAGTCAAGAGTCCAGATCTCAATCCCATCGAGAATCTGTGGCACTGTTTGAAAATTGCGTCCACAAGCGCCACCAACCAACCTGAACAACCTGGAACAGATCTGCCAAGAAGAATGGGCAAGAATCACTCCCAACAGTGTGCAAGGCTGGTAGATACTACCCCAAAAGACTTAAAGCTGTTATTGCAGCAAAAGGTGGCTCTACCAAATACTAATGTGTAGGGGTTGAATACTTTTGCAAGCAGCATTTTACACTTTTTAATTTTCTTTAAAAGATCTGCTGATGGATAATTAATTTTGGCTTTGACAATATACTGTTAGAGCATATGAGTTTGCAGTACAAATATTGACTGGAATAATATATGTAAGTCTCATTTGTAATCCAGACAAATCTGATAACCCTCAAGGGGGGGTTGAATACCTTTGCAAGTCACTGTACATGTAAAGCAATCACAGTGCAATGCAACTGTACAGCCCAAAATCAAGGCTCCTACCCAATTAGTTCAATACTCACATTTATCACGTTCCAGTCGTCCTGAATTAAACTCCGATGTGCCCCGAAAGCACATCCACAAGCAAAGCACGTGACTGCACAAAAGCGCGGTCCCAAAGAGCACCCCCCGACATGTCCTTCGAGAAAGGGCATCCACCCAACACATCTGGCCACAATTCTCTCCCTGTGTCTAAACCAAAAAACCGAGTGGTAGCAATGCCGCAAAACACATCCACTTGGCTTCAGTTTCAGCTTATACTTCAGCTGGCAAAGGTGTTTCCATGGCATCCAACCCTATCTTTAAGAAATTTTTCAAGGGATTGGCCCATCTACAGCCCCCTCATAAGGAGCCAGTGCCAGCATGGGACCACAGTGTCTGCATTGCCAAGCTTATGAAACACTCATTTGAGCCTATGGCTGCAGCACATCTGACATTTGTGACCTGGAAAGCTGTCTTCCTGTTAGCTATCACTTCAGCCAGGCGGATTTAGTGAACTACAGACCCTGTGTACAGAGATATGTTTAGGGAGGCAGTATGCGCAGTGGTTTAAGGCTCTGAGCTGCAAATCTAGAGACCTAGGTTTGAATCCCCACAGCCCCCACTTGCATACTGAGTGACCCTGTGCAAATCATTTAACTTCCCTGTGCTCCCAGGTTGCACCTGTAAACAAGCTTTCAGCTTAGTGTGTCTCACCTGGTTAAACAATTGGAAAACAAATATATATTACATCTCCTTGCACACAGATAAAGTGGTTCTCAGGACTAATAGGAAATTTCCACCAAAAGTAGTTTTGGATTTCCACCTGAATCAATCAGTTACTTTGCCAGTCTTCTTTACTGAACATTCTAGTTCAGGAGAACACAGATTGCATAGCTTGGATGTCAAAAGAGCCTTAAGTTAGTATATTACTCTTAACAAGACCCACATGCAGGACAGACAGCAACTGTTCCTGACTTATGTGAATATGGAAAAAGGAAAACCAGCCTCTAAAAGGAATATTTCACGCTGGATAGTACAGTGCATCCAGTTGTAAGGAGCTCCCAGTAGGCCTAAGGGCCCATTCCACAAGGGGCATGGCTGCCACAATTGCTGCAGCTAGATACATTCCCTTGCTGGAAATCTGTAAAGCAGCTACATGAAGAACAGTACATACTTTTACAAAGCACTACTGCTGGGATTCTCTATCCAGAAGTGATGCCAGGTTTGGCACAGCAGTGCTGCAGAGCCTATTTCCTAAGTAGGTTTGGTAACCTCCTCCAAAGGTACTGCTTTATAGTCTGCAAGTGTTAGGCATATTGAAGAATTCCTGGGGTTAGAAGAAAAAAAATACTCACCTTAGTAATCTTGTTTCTTTCAAGGTATTCTTCAATATGTTTAATTCTCCCTCCCTACCTCCCCTTTCAGAACCAGTGGCCTCTGCATAACAGCTGGACTTCTGTATTAAAAAGGGGGTTTATACCCTAATTGTGTTGTAAGTTTTTGAACCCAGATGGGTGTTGTTTTTCCCCTCTTTGGGTCCTGTCTGACTGTTTAAGGGACATGTTATGGGGGATTTTGTTATTTAAAAAATTTTAGTAATAGTAAGATAGTTTAGTTGCGGGTCTTGCCCCGCAGGCTATTATGAATCTGAGCATTATAGAACACAGCAGTTGGTAAGGGCAGCAGTTTGAATGGTGGCATGAGCCAATGAGTGTTCCATCATTTGCATAAGTTCCATTCTCCAGGCAGTTCAACACTGGAGGATGACTGCAAGAGTTAAGCATATTGAAGAATTTTTTGGAAAAAACAAGATAACTGAGTGAGCAAATTTTTCTTCTTCGCCTAGCCCTCCACTTTTTATTTATGTCCTTCAAGTAATGTATGTCAGCTTGGGTAACATAGGCAGTATTTAAACCTTCATTTTTATTTCATTCTCTCCTCCGACTTCTAAATCTGGTAATAGCTGTGTTGGGAGTTATCTCTACAGTGCCTGTATTGAACTACTTTTCTCCGAGTTAGCTGCCCCCCACCCATTCATCTAGGGGTAGTGTGGACATTATTGCAAATATTTTATTTATTTTATTTTTTGGTAACCGGGTAAGACCCACTAAGCACAGGTGCCTGTTTTCAGGGGTGACCTGGGAACACTGGGGAGGTTAACTGATTTGCTTAGAGTCGCACAGTATGCAAGTAGAGGTTGTGGGAATCAAACCCAGGTCTGTCTGCTGGATGTACCAGGCTCATTTACAGCTCATTACTCTAACCTCTAAGCTATACTGAAAAATCTACGAACACAATGTGCTTCTCCCCCAACGTAAGAAAGAGATTGGCATATGAGGGGGCTAATGAAGCCCCCACTGGTGTACCTCTTAACTCATACATGATGGGTATGTGGGGGTTGTCTATACAGTGCTTTTTTTTTTTTCCATATACATTTTTTCTCCCTGGGGTGGTGTGGGGGGCTCTTCACCCTGTCCCCACATTCTCTCGTCCGGCATCTGCAGCACCGAACCACCACACCTGAGATCTCCATGGATTTCCCCATGTGGTGGGGCCGGGAAGGGGAGAGCCATTCTCCCCCCACCCAGTGGCAGACATTTAGATAGGGCAGTGTGGTCGGTTGATGGCGCAGGGCAGAGACAAATGGGCAGGGCTTCATATAGCCTACATCAACCCTGATTTTTCCATTTTCATCCCGTTTTCCCCCCATGCTGGGGCGTGCACGTAAGCGCATGCATGTGGAGGCATGCATGCTATGGAGTCCTAATGCCCTCCCTTCCACTGCCCTCCTCAACCCACACCACCACATGGCCTCCACTAGGTGGCAGTCATTTGGCGGAGTGTGCAGGACCTCCCTCCAGGAAAGGAGAACAGCCGTGGGGCACTCAATCCTTTCTATCCCCGGCCGACCGCCAGCATCCCCTGCTCATGCATGAACACAGGTCGCTAGCATGACGGGAGGTAATGCACTGATGGCGCCTCAGCCCTCCATGCCACTGGGCTGGTCGGCTCTTCAGTGCTTTAAACTGAAAAAAAAGTTTGTAACCTTTGCCAGTTGGTTAGCCTGGAAATTAATTTTGGCCAATCTAATTTTCTTATTGTGACAGATGATTTTTTTAGGCCATGCAGATGTGATCTTTTTAATGTTATGGTTTTAAATATACAAGTGCACTAATTTATGTTTCTGATTATTATAAACCTAAATTCACAAGAACTTTACAATCTGTATATGTTCCAGTTTGCATGAAACTACAGGGTTTTTGTCTTCATTGCTGAATACTCATTATTGTATTTATATAAATGAGTGCAATGCACGTATTTAAACACATTGTAAAACAGGTAGCACCGCCCCCTTGATGAAGCCTTTGTAGGTGAATGCGCATGGGGACGTAGTTTTTTTTACTTTGTATGCTATTATTAAATACTTGCACAGCTACTTTGTGTGTGTGTGTGTGTGTTTGTCTGTTCTGTCATGTGGTGTACTAGTCTGTGAGTTCTAGTACAGACAGCATCTTCAGGAAGCTCCACTTTCAGTGCACCACATTATTGCTTTTCAGATTAAGTTGGTTGGTGTCTGGCTGCGCGCAGGGCCCTGTGTTATCCAAACTGAACAAAAAAGAGAAAAGCTGTGCACACACCAGCTGAAGTACAAGGATGCTTTATTTGCCCACATAAAGATGCTGAGACCAGGCAAACACCCATACGTATCACTTCACACAGGAGGCTTCATAAGGGGCCCTAATGAAGCCCCCTGTGTGAGGTGATACATATGGGTGTTTACCTGGTCTCAGCATCTTTACACGAGCCAATAAGGCATCCTTGACTCTCAGTTAGTGTGTTCACAACTTTTCTCTTTTTTTTGTTTTGTATCCTCATTTGTGCTGGTGCACCTTTGTGGGCAGTGGTGTGCACCCCACCACAGCCTTGCTGCATGATCCAAACTGACTGTGCTGTTGACACAGGGCCCAAAGGGTCCGGCACGTCCTGGCATGAAGGTGGCTGGTGACGCAGCACTGGAAATATGTCACATATTCTGATTATTCTATTGGACCTGCATGAATCAGGATACGATTCCACTGTCGCAAACAAGGAAATTCATTGGAAGAAACTACATTAGTGCAAACATTTATGAAGAATGCAAAGAGTTCAGAATATGGGAATTAAAAAATTACTGTATGGAGTCTCGGAAAATTAGTGGTGTGGTGTTTGTTGGGGTTTTCAACTCCAGCCCCTTCCACGGCCCCAAGCCTCATTATTCAAGGACAAGCTACGGGTCCGCAGCATGTTGTCACTGTATGAAGAAAGTTACAAATGTTTTTGATCTCCTGGTTTGCGCAGGGCCCTGTGCGAAGAAAGTAATGAATTATCCCCTGTGCGAAGAAAGTTATAACTGATTGTGCATTGGTGGCTGTCCCCCTTCAAACCTCTCAGAGGGCATCCCGTTCATCCAAGCAAAGTCCTCAGAAATGTTAAGGATGGATGCGTTGCTAGTGGTGGGGTGCACATCTGCTGGACAGCAGAGTGCCTGGGTTCTGGTCATCAAGCAAAACTTGGCTCCACATCAACCTGTTAAAACGCTGCGCAGTTCACCTACTGTTGGCAGAGTTCTCACCACTTGTTTGAAGTCAGTTGGTCCAGTTCAACATGAACAAAGTGACCGCCATGTTATGGCTGAACAAACAGAAGGGAACACATTAATTTTCTCTTTGTCAGGGGCCACTCTGGGGATGGTCTCTGGCTTGCTACTTGCCAGCAGATTTGTTGGCGATTGATGAAACAGGAGCAGACAACCAGCTAGCAGATGCGCTCAGTAGTGTATGAGAGAGGCATCTTACAAGTGGTTGTTGCACCCAGAGCTGATACTCCATGTGTTCTTGTCATGGGAAACACTGCCAGTGGATCTGTTCTCTTCCTGGGGATGCTGTTCTGTGCACATCCCCTCTAGAAGGGCTGTCTGCTGGGGGAGGTTTTTTCTTGGTTTTGGGTTCAGGACTTCATATGCTTTTCCTCTATTTACCCTAGTTCACAAGTTGGTCCTCACAGTGTGGAAGAGCAGAGCATACCTGATTCTGATTGTACTGGACTGGCAGAGTCAGTTCTGGTATTGATATCTCCTCAGTCTCAGCAACTGACCTCTGCAGCTTCTTACACTCCTGTTGGTTCTGCTGATGAGGTCAGAGGGGATGATCGACATCTGGACCTGCAGTCCCTGCACTTAACCACCCAGTTTCATAGCAGCTGGAGCTCCAGGCCTTGAGCTTTCTGTAAATGTTCTCTGGTTGCTAAAGGAGTCTTGGAACAAGTTGACATGTTAGATGCACACTTCAAAGTGGACAAGGTTCTCATTTTGATGTGAAAAATGTGGGTTGTTGCACCTCTTCCACTACATATTACTCATACTCGACTATCTTTGGTTCCTGTTCCAGGCAGGGTTGTGTGAACCATGTCCCTAGAGGTGCATTTGGTCTCCATTTCTGCATACTGTGGCAAGGCAGCGATGCCAGTTGTGGCACAGGACAACATGGTTAGCCATTTCTTTAAAGGAATGCCGTCATCATGCCAGCCTCCTTCCCCGACAAAGCTTACCCTCCGGTTAAGCCGTTTAAGTATGTTGTGATGTTTTTCTCCCGTCACAGCGTACTTCTTCAATTAAAAGTCTGCTACCTGGAAGTAAGGAGGATCTCATTCATAGCTTTCAGTACTTTTGTTTTGAAGCGCATGGCGCGGCCGCACCTTTACACATAATGGAGCCCCACTAGCATCCGCCATAACTTCTGAGAAAATTTTTTGGTAATTAAAATAAAGTTTGCTGCAGCGGAGAAAACACCATATATACCAGAGGGTAACTTATGGGCAGGAGGATGGCATGATGATGACTTTCCTTTAAAGGGCTAGATCACCTGTCCCCTTCAGTGTGGGAATCATCTCCACCATGGGACTTGCCACTGGTGATGTCTTGGCTGATGGATAAAACATTCAGCCCTATGGATAAATGTGATCTCTCACATCTGTCACGGAAGCCACATGCTTGGTTGCCATTATCTCAGCCAGATGGGTGAGAGAGTTCTAGATGGTATCTGTGGAGTCACCATGCCTGGTGTTTGACAAGGGCAAGATTGTTCTTTGTACCCATGTGAAATTTTGGTCTAGGGTAGTTTTTGAGTTTCGCTTAAATCAGGCACAAATTCTGCTGTCTTTGTTTCTGAAGTCTCATGCTTCGAAGACTGAGCCAATGCTCCACATTCTAGAGGTTTGCAGGGGTTCTGCTTTTCTATTGGGAATGTACAGCAAATTTTTGTGTTGTAGCTCACTTGCTGCTCCTAACATTTTGAAGCTGCCGTAGGCAGATTGGCAGTCAGACAGATGATTGGCTGATGAATCACCTCCTGCATCGCTCTTTGTTACAGGTTTGCTGGAGATGAACCACCCATTTGGTTGAAAACCCACTCCACCAGGCATATTGCTGCCTCTGTTGCTGCTGCCAGGTAAATTCCCATTCTTGAAATATGGAGGGCTGCTATCTGGTTGAACGTGCAATCATTCATATCCCATTACAGCATCAACTTGCTCGGTCATTATGTTGCTTTTGGGTCCTCAGTTCTCCATCCTTTTTTTACCCAGTTTGGAGTATGAGACTTCCCCATCCTCCTGGGGACTGCTATGAATTGGCTTGAGTGTGGATAGTAAATTGAATCTTGTTAGTAAGAAATAGAGGTTACCTACTTGTAACCATAATTTTCCTACTGGTATTCAGTTCATAGCCACACAACCCATCCAACCTCCCCTCATAAGGCTTACTTTGTATTCTTGTTCCAGCGTGCAGATCTGAGTGCAAAGAGGGTGGAGCCTGAGGACCTCCTGGTTGGGTGGTAGGCGGAGTCAAGCTTAAAGACTGTTCTAATCACCAAGCATGCTCAGTGGAATACTTGCTAAGTGTGGATGTGTACTGAGTAGTAGTAGTAGATTTGTGCTACAAGTACGTTACCTCTCTATCTCTAAACCTGCTTATGAAGTTTCTCTTCATGCGTGATTCTGTTTGCCTTGCTAGCTGTCACCCCACGCTGCTGGTTCGGTTTGAATGTGCTGCTGAGTCCTGTGTCCTGTGTGACAGAGTAGCAGCAAGTGTTGTATACAGCTTTCATATTGCAATTAACATGTATTACTTAGAGTTACAGAGTAAAAATTAAGTAAATGTAATGCACAAGCAGAGGCACAGGAAGCAAGGCAAAGATACAGTTACAGCGTAGGTGATGCGTGAGAGTAACGAAGTAGGGTAAAGCAGGATCAAAAGTAGGCCTAAGGATCTAATTAGGCTCAGATGTGAAGGCTTGATATGTAAGGAATAACACAGGGATGCGTCAAGCTACATAATAAAACAGTGGCTGGATATGAAGTATTCTGATTAGCTTACATCATAAATGGGTTATGTTTATGGCTAGAAAACTTCTCGTACAAACAGAACTGCTAGAATTTTAGAAGAATTCATTCTAAAACTGTAAAAACAATGTAGTTTAATAATAGCATTAACATGCAACTCTGTACTGCAGCATGTACTTTCATAAATAAGATAATTCAGCTATTATAATTAACTTATTTTAATTAACTGTACTTTAAGGAGGCAATATAACGCAGTGGTTTAAGGCTCTGAGCTGCAAACCTGGAGGCTTGGGTTTGAATCCCATAGCCCCCACTTGCATACTGTGACCCTGAGTAAGTCACTTAACTTCCTTATGCTCCCAGGTTGCACCTGTAAACAAGCTTTTAGCTTATTGTATCTCTCCTGGTTAAAAAAAAAAAAACACACAAAAAAAACCTAGAGAATACTGTACATCGCTTTCACTTTAAATCTTCCTTTCCAGTGTTTATAGTGCATCTTAGCAGTCTGTCTTAAAAGCCTGTATAAAAGCTTGTGTCTCTCCCCAGTTAACCTCACACTGCTTTTGTTTATGACATCGTGCTTACCATGATAACAGACTGTGATGTCACAAACAGCAATTGTGAGGTGAGCACGGGAGAGTCAGATATATCTTGAAAGACTCAGTGAAATAAATCCTGCAGTATCTACAATATTTAGTAGGCCAACAACGGGAAAAAAGTAAAAATGAATAACAAATAAATAGAAAACAAACTTAAAACATAATTGATGTAAATTGTGTGGTTTTAAGGTTTTCACTGTAGTAGGGAGTTGCGCACTTTAAGACATTTCAGGAGTTTAGTTACCTATGCTAATCTAAACCTAGGGGCATAAGGTACTCGACTTCGCCTCCTGCCTCATTTTTCCTACTAGGATTAGATTAACAGAGAAAACTCACCTTCTAGTCTTGACTTAATATGTAATTGGCAAACCCCTTGATGCGTTACCCTGAAGGAATCTAGTCACCTAGGGGTGTTTGTTTAGGTACTGTAGCTTAATCCATTAACTCTGAAATAAGTTATCAGCCTTATAAATTGTTTTTAGTTGTCCTAAACAAAAATAGACTTTGTAGTTTGTCTTCTCTGTCAAGAAGGTAATAAGCTACATTATCCCTCACCATGTTACCAGGCTTTGACCACTCCGAAAACAAGATTCGCCAGACCCCATTTTATAAATACCACATAGTTCTGAATAGAAGTCACTGCTTCTAATAAAGTCTTGTATTTTAACCTGCGGTTTGTATTCAAGGCAGCTCACATAGAAGAATCCAACTTTCTCTCTCCTTAGCTGGTCTCTGGGCTTTCTTACTCCTGGGCTGTACCTCCTGATGCTGATCCACAGGCAGGAATCAGACCTCTGCAGCAGGGGACATCCAGACCTCCACTTCCTGTTCTCCTCAGTTTACTTCCTGCCTTCAGTCTGGAAGGATCCCTGCAAGCAGAGCTCTGCCACGTGGCACAGCTGAAGACAGCAGACTGTAAGTCAAACAATTTTGGTTTTCTGGATGTGAAAAATCTCAGCTGTGTTTAAGGATTCCAGCATGGGTGCCAGTCTCAGCCTTGCAAGCTGCACAGTCTGGCCCCATTTTAGCTGCGTTGTTTTTTCCCCGCATTTCCAGCACTCGGCTCGGAGTGCTCCTGCAGTGCAGTGAAAGGCTGTTTTGGGGAATCAAAAAGGGCACCGGAGTGCTTAAAAGGGATGATTGACCCCTTTTCTTCGTGCTGTTCTTTCGGGAGCGCTTAGGATCAAGAGAAGACATTATTCACTGGCCCCATTTCATCGCGGTGCTTTTCTCCCGCGCTTTTCTGACCCAATTCTGAAACGCTCAGGTCAGAATAAGGGGCAGCCACCATTTTTTCTCGGCAGTGATGGTCTGGACTAGGGGAGTGAAAATGGCCCGGAGAGCTTCGAAGGATGTTATCCCTCAGTCAAGCGAACGTCCTGGGGTAAAAATGTCACTGGAGGATTCGAGGGAATACATATCCCCTCAGCTTTTTCTCCCGCGCCTTCTGACCTGATTTTGAAATGTTCAGGTCAGAATAAGCAGCAGCTACCATTTTCTCGATAGTGATGGTCTGGGCTAGGGGAATGAGCAGCATAGGGGAGCGAAAACAGCACCAGAGAGCTTCAAGGGTTACTATCCCTCAGCCAAGCGCAAGTCCTGGAGTAAAAGCGGTGCCGGAGGACTCGGGGAATACTTCTCCCCGCAGCATGGCAGTGTCAGCTCATCGTCAGGGAGCTCTCGTTGATGAGCATGGCAGGGTATGAGACACCCTAATCGGGAACAAGGGGACGCTTCCTCAGTGAGAGTTTAGTGCCTGAAGCAGTCTCAGTGACAACTTGTCAATGGCTGGCAATTTGATTATCTTAGCCACTCATTGAAGAGGGACCTGCAGCATGGCTTAGTGACTGAACTACAGAACTAGCTCTATAGCGCGGGAGGGGAGCTATTCCAGCAGCTTTCGCTTGGCGTTATATCCTCCCCCCCTCAAATCCGTCACGAAGGGATGGCCAGAGGGTTATCTACATAGGCGCCTCTGAGGCTGGATCCCTGTATAGGCTACTAGGACTGAAATAAAAGTATGGAGGCTACTAGGAGTCAATTACAAGTATGAAGTTTGGCCCTTGATGTCCAGAGGGTTATTTGCATAGGATACCCTGAGGCTGGATCCCTACCTAGTCTAGTAGGAGTAAAATAGAAGTATGGAATTTGGCCCTTATAGGACTAGCACACTTCTTAAAGGGCCAGCATGTTAATCTCCTCTTCAGCTTGTAGTGTTATCCTCACACATTCCTTGACTAGCACACTTCTTAAAGGGCCAGCACGTTAATCTGCGCTTCAGCTTGTAGTGTTATCCTCACACAAGCCTTACAGGGGCAGACAAGATCAGTGCTGCTAATGCTAATTCACTTTGGCTGGATTGCTGCACCTAGAAGTTACGGCAACGTCTGTGGATGGGGAAGACGTTATGGAAGCATACCTGATAGCCCACAGGTCAAACGGCGGTCACCAGAGGGACCCAGCAGTTCGCAGCCCACTCTGATACCAGACCTCATAAAAAGGTGAAATAGGGCCTCGCTTGGTTCCAGAATGCATTGACTGACAACGTGGGATCCCCAGATATGAATCACAGGAAGATAAAACATAGAAGGAACGCTAAAGCATTGCAGGATGCGTTTCTTGGACTCCAGTTTATCCTGTTCTGGAGGGGGAGCAAGTGGGCAAGACCTTGCACAAGATGTCACAGTCTAAATTCCCTTGGATCTCACCTGGCGGCTCCCATCCAAGAGAAGCTGGTTTCTCGCTGAGCATTTCTTCCACACCGGCAACAGCTTTCCCTACGCCTCCTACCATAAGGGAAATGGCTGAAGGAGGAGCGACAGCTCTCTAGGCTTCTGCCCTATCCAGTGCCTCAACAGATAGTGCCCCAGCATATCTTAAGCCTTTCAGGCTTAGACAGAAGCAACCACAAAAATCGTTAAACTACCTTAAAAGCTACCCTCTGAGATGGTCATCGGACAGGAATGGAGAGGCCCTCCCTCAAGGAGACGCTTTCAGTCCTCCACTCCTCCCTTAAAGTGGCTGCGAACAACCTGTTCTCAACACCACTGACATGGCATTCCAGCACGCTGATGAGCCACACATAAGCAAGCCCAGCCAACCTGTTTTTTCCGCATGAGCTACAATACTGTGGGCCACTATCCTGGCATCTCAGTGTGCTGATGAGCCAGATGTAGATAAGCCCACCCCACAATGGCCTCAGAGCAGGACTATTTTAGGCATTATCAGCAGATATCTCAAAGGAGGCTGCCAATGCAAGGGCCATACTTTAGCTCACCTCGCCTCAACATTCTTAAGGCTGCAGGCATGGCAGGTGGACAGGTCACCAAAGCTCACTTGGCGAATGCCCCCGATAACATTATCAGCAAATATCTCAAAGGAGGCTGCCAGTTGCATGGCAAGGGCCATACTTTATCTCACCTCGCCTCGACAGTCGTAAGGCTGCAGGCATGGTAGGTGGACGGGTCGCCAAAGCTCACTTGGCGAAAGCCCCTGACAAGGGGGAGCTCCCATATGGATATTCTTTAAAGGGGGTTGTAAAGGTTCCCAGAGAAGTGCGGTGGTAAAAGTTTCCAGAGCAGTGCCGAAAACTTGACTGCCACTATTCAGGAGCATGTACAGACCCTGGACGCAGGGATCCAGTCAGAGTATTCAAGCCCAGGCATACTCAGAGGACACATTAAATTGGCCTTGGCAGACGATACTGGGTCATCTCTATCACCCAGCAGACACAATCACACAGCAGACCTTATAAGGGGGAACCTTGTCACGAGTAATCAGGAACTCGCTAAAAGTTTTTTTTCCGGCACCCGCAAATCTACAAGATGTCTATTCGCATATTCCCATGCAGTAATGGCACACACACTATCCCAGATTCAGAATGGGAGACCAGTCCTTCCAATTCCAACTCTACCATTGTGGTCGTCTCACAGCTGAACCATGCATTATAGGCAGTGGCAGTAGCAGAGGTAGTCAGGTCCCCTATGGCACAAGATTTTGGGATCTGTAATCGTTCATCAAGGAGTGTTGCAAGCTCCTCAGCTACCTGCTTATTTTTTCACACAGCTCATCAAGACGGATTAAACCCTTCCTCCAGGGATGGTCCCAGAGGTCTGAGGTCATGAAGGGCCACAAGTTAGGCCATCCGTACTAGTCGGAATCACAACCAGTGCAAGCCTCAGGAGCTGGGAAGGACTCACCTGCATCAGCTGTCGGCACTGGGCAGGGGATCGCTGTTGGGCACAAGATACAGTATAAGCATTTTTGGAGGGGGAACAGTAGGCCATGCCCCGAGACATGCTGAACAGCAATTCCTTAATCCGGCTAGCCTCATTCCAACTGACAATCTGGCAGCGCTGACAGATACTGACCATAAGGGCGAATCGAGAAGCTCAAAGATGCTAAAGGAATCCCTTCTCTTTTAGGGGGGTTGAGCACCACAGAACGATGTTTGTATTGGGACAGGAAAATGTCATAGCAGAAAGACTCAGTCGCAAAGGGGGTCGACCAAGGGATCTCAGTTGAAGGGCAGTGCCTCCCACATTCAGACAGGATAGTGGGGCAATACTCAAATAGATCTTTTTTGCTTGTGGGCAGAACTCCAGGGTAAAACCAGCGGTGGCTCAAGACACCTTTTCCCCATAAACTGGGGCCTATTCGGTCTCCTGTATGCCTTCCTCCAATACCGTCTCTGTCAAAAGTCCTCCACAAAGTGGCATTGTACAGGACAGTCATGATTCTAGTCTGTACCTTATGGTTTTTCTGCACTTAGTTGCTTCTCTTTCATTGGTCAGGGCGATCACCTTGAACATTCAGGTTCAGCCATGGGAATTCTCTGTGAAGGTCCAGTTCTGTACCCCATTTTAACAACTGGTCTCCCTCTAGACCTGGAAAGCGAGTGGAAAAAGCTTCAAGGAGCTATACGATACAGCTCCTGTTATTGACATGATGGGGTACTAGTGTGTCTCCTCTTCCTCCAAAGTGCATCCTAGAATCTGGAGAAAATGTTGGTTCTGGCTTCATTACAGACACATACAAAAACAACACAGTATAAGCGCCGGTACTACTGCAGTTCCTTAAGACAGATGGACAAAGGACTACAGCCAGCCACCTTACAAATTAGAGTTTCTGCACTGGGGACACTCTTGAACTGGGGACACTCTTGACGGGCCCTAGGGAATTGTTGGGCTCATATCCCCATGTCTGGTAGTTCTTCAGGCAGCAGCATTAGAACACCTTCATTCCACTAAAGCTATCACCTTGCAGTCTTAATATGGGTCTCCAGGCCGTGACCATGGTCCCCTTTAGAGCCTCTCAAGCCATCCTTTATGCATCTCAGAATAAAGGTTGCCCCTTTTTTCTCAAAGCTGTTACTCCAGCTAGGAGTTTTCAGCAAGCTAAAAGCATTGCTTGCCCAAGAGCTGTACTCTCGTTCATCAGGCTAGAACAGTTCCAGTTTTTTCTTTGCCAAAGTTTTGTCTCCCCTCTATTACAGTCAAAGGTTCATACTTCCTTCCTTCTGCCCACTCTCTAAACGCAGCAAGGATGGAAAATGTCATACACTAGACCCGGAAAGAGGGACAAAAATGTACATTAAGAGAGAGAGAGAAAGCTCTTCATAAAGCTTCAACTGTATTCATGCCAGCTAAAAGGAAAAAAGTTGGAGCAGCAAGGATTCTTTTTTTTTTTTTATTTCTATTCATAAGTTTTTTTCATTACTACACAATGGACAATGCAGTTACAGGTAGATACATATGATGTGTGATACAGTTACAGCCAGTTGGTTATAACTTGACTGAAAAAATAGCAAGGGACACATTCTGTTGCTTCCAATTTTTTCTTTCCCCCCACCCTTTTTTTTTTAAAAAAAAAAGGAGTTCAGTTGTCTAGTGGGTGTAGCCGTGGGTCCAGAGCCAGGTAGGGGAGTAATATAAAGCAGGGATATTCCACAAATGTCTAACCTGTGTTTGGGGTTGATGAGTTTAAAGAACAAAATCTAGATTCTGAGACGTAATATATTGGGACCATTGATTCCACTTTCGGACTTGTAGTATGGAGCCACCCCGGAGCTCTAGATTAAAAGTCTCAGCTTTATGAATTTCTGACATTATTTGTCTCCAATTTTGTAGTGTGGGAATCTGTGTTCTTATCCAACATCTCGTGATCGCTTTCTCTGCAGCCACGAAACATATCGGAAGTATGGTCTTCTCCCGGGGGGGGGGGGAGCATGGTCCGGTACACCCCCAAAAGGAATTGTTCGTCTGTTAGTTCCACTGGTTCCGAGAACAAAGTGGTTAGTTCATTTTGAAAAGTTAGCCAGAACAGCATGAGATATGGGCAGGTCCAGAAGACGTGTGAGAGGGTGGCCCGGGGACACCCACACTCTCTCCAACACCTTCCAAATATGTCGAGGAGGTATTTCATTAGGACTGAGGGGGCCCTGAAGTATCTAGAGTGACATTTCCAAGCAAATTCCCTCCAGTATGGGGATGAGGTTGATTTTACCTCGACCAATGTTGTTTTTAACCATGAGTCTGAGGAGATTTATAATTGCAAGTCTCTATTCCAGGCGGATAGCGTTAGGATTGTGGTGTTAGGGAGCTCAGATCGTAGTTCTGAGTATATTAGGCCAATTAGATGGGTTCCTAGTCTCCCTTCATTGGCATCGGTGAATAGTTTAAGTAGTTTTGGTATTGGGGAAGGGATTCTAGGGGGTATTATATTATTTCTTAGGAGATGATTTCGGATTTGAAAGTAACGAAAGAGATCTGAGGACCTTAGGGAAAATTGAGATTGAAGCTTATGAAAGGGATTAATGCCTTCGGGGGAAATAAACTGATACATATGTGATAGGCCTAGCATCCGCCATTTAGAAAAGGCTTGATCCATGTAGTTAGGCATGAATTTTTCGTCTTGGGATATTAATTTACAGAATTCAAATAATTGTTGAATAGGGCCTGCTTTTCTTAGTTGTTTCCAAAGCTTATAGGTTTGTGCTGTGATACCAGTAAAGGAAGAGGGGCTTAGGGAGTTACCATCTGTGGAGAACAAAATCTTCTTTATATCATGTAAGTCGTTGAGTTGGAATTCTTTGGTCTTCCAGGGGGAGTTGTATGAGGCTGTGAGCCATAATATTAGGGTACGGAGGAATGCCGCTTATGCATATAAGAGGAAGTCTGGGAGGTTCAGGTCACCTTGTTTGAGGGATAGTTTGAGAATGGTTAGTCTAGTTCTGGGTCGGTTTTTCCCCCAAATAAAGTTTTGTATTATTTTGTTCTAGGATGTAAAGTAAAATTTGGAGAGGAATTAAGGGATAGTCTGAAGTAAGGGGCAGCAAGGATTCAATAGGCTCTATAGCCAAACGGATTCTATCTGTCACCTCTATGGCTTATGATCAGGCCAGAGTATCCTGCCTGGCCCAGTGGGAGCCCATGGCCCCCCTTCGTGGGCGTAATTCAGAGAAGCATCGACTGCAGCGTCACACTGCATGGCTTTTTGGTCATCCATCCACACACTCAAATTCTCTCTGGAAGGGATGTCCTCGGCAGAGGCATCTTTTCACTACAGAGTGTTTTAAGCGGTGGTGAACCCTTAAGGGCTTTTGACATTCTACCCACCCGGGACATCTGGGGACGTACTGCTTTTGTATATCCCAGGAGTAAGGAAGCCCGGAGACCAGCTTAGGAGAGAGAAATTTAAATTTAAATATCTGTAAATTTTCTTTCTCCAACGGCTGGTCTCCAGGCTTCAGATTCCCTCCCAGAATGTATATAGTTGGCTGGCCTCTCGGCCCTATATCCCTTAAAATTCTTGTTTTTTGTTCCCAAGTTCTTGTAGTATTAGCACATTGGACTGCTTTAGGAAGAACTGAAGAGAACAGGAAGTGGAGGGCTGGATGTCCTCTTCTGCAGAGGTCTGATTCCTGCCTGTGGATCAGCACCAGGAGGTACAGCCCAGGAGTAAGGAAGCCCAGAGACCAGCCGTCCGAGAAAGAAATTTTACAGGTATTTAACTTTCAGTTTTAACACATCAAGGATTTGGCCAAGTATATTTTAATGGTCTACTTTACAGTGAAAAATAAACATACACATTGACTGAGATCATATGAAATAAAATAATGATCATATTTACAGAGATAAAAATAAGAGAGAGGTGTTTCGAATACACAGAAACATGGAATGTGTCAGCAACAAAAATGCCAGTTGGGCCATCGTGTCTGCCCAAGAGAACCCTGGAGGTTCTTCATGCTTCCCTTCCCCTCTCTCTCTCTTTCTGGTGCAGTTTTTACCAAGCCCTTGTATATGTCCCACTCTCGTGTGAATCCCCCACTGACTGCATACAGACCACCTCCTCTGGCAGCCTATTCTACCCCTCCACCACCCTCCCCGTGAGGAATTACTTCTTGGTATCTCTCATAAACTTGTCCCCAGCCAGCTTCATGGAGTTGTCCCTGGTGCTTCTGTTCCTGCTCAGTCTGAACAGTTCCCATCTATCCATTTTATTTTTCCCCTGGAGATATTTGTATGTTTCAGTCATGTGCCCTCTCTCCATTCTCGCCTCAAGCATGTACATGTTCAGATTTGCCAACCACTCCTTGTGCGTCCTTTCCTGCTGTTTCTGGAACATTTTGGTTACCCTCCTCTGCAATGTGTCCTCTCTTCCCTTGTCCTTCTTTAGACAGTAGATGATAAGAAACTTAGTGCACTGCAGAAGTCCCATCTTAGGTTCTTTATCTAACATGTGTAGGGCCTGCGGCTCATATTCAAAGGCAGCTTTTATTACCATGTTTCACAATGGCCTGTGGCTTGTATTTGAAGGTGACATATATTCGAGGGTGGATTCTAATCAGAGATATATGGTATGTTCAGAGCACTGTCCAACTTAGAGTGATGCTACCCAATCAGTTTACTGTTGCAGAGTGGGTCACAGATTCTGATGCAGCAGCTTATTCAGCCTGACACATGACAGTCTTTTCATTGCACATGCAGTCTAGTAATCCTTTTTACTGAAGTTACGTATTCACTCCTTTTGATTCCTTATGTGATTCTGTAACAAAATCACAAATCTACTTTCAAATATTCCTTTCTTTCTAAATCTGTGGTATTTCCCTACAACCCACACCCATTCCGATGCAGATCCATTATTTTATTTTTTTTTTTAGTAAGGTGGTGTGTTCTTCAGAAAATGTGAACAGGGTGTCAATACAAGACATGGGGGCTGGGGCCGTATTTCTTCCCTGAAAAATTCTCTTTTTATAGTGCATAAGACTGTGCTGGTAAAAGTTCAGTCCAGAAATGCCCTATTTTCCAGTTTTTTTTTTTTTTTCATTTCAAAATTGTCTCACTTAACCATGTTGTGTTGAGCATAGGTGAGAAAAGACATCTCTCAAGAGGTAGCGGGTGCTCCTTCACTAATACTTACATCAGTGATTGTCCATCTAGTTTATCCCTTCCCCTCTCTCATCTTGTTTGACCCCAAAACTGTCCTAGCCCTGAGGATAGGTTTAGCTGTATACAGGACGCAGGGTCAGTGGTGATGTGGCTTAGACTGTAGAAGTGAGAAGTGAGTTTGGCCTCTTGAGGGTTGAGGTGCCAAATTGTAGTATTGGCACTCAGAGCAGCAGTTATCACTTTTGTCACTGCAGACCAGTTGCTGGCATGTGGCTAGAAAATAAGGAATCATTTGAACTACAGGGAAGATTTTATAAAGTAATCATGTTTGAGTAAACATTTCAAAAATCTGTTTTGCATTGTATATTGTCCTCTGAAAATCTGCTTTTGTTTTCCTCACTGCCATAGGAAATATGACAAACGAACACACACAAAATTGTCATCTCAGTAAACACAATAAAGGAGTCTCAAACAGAGTAAAGTATATATATAAATGTAATTTTGTTACATTACCACACCATGGCACAGAAAGCACAGTTCAGTGCTGTCCTCATAGAGTCCAGGTGCTTCTCAGTGCCCTACTGCTTCCAATTGAGGCACACCTCTCACCCTTTTGTCACTGAAATGTGTGACACTGACACATATTTGTGGTAAAATGTGGGGTGCAGGCCCTTTAAATGTGGGCCAGATCATAAACCATGAAGCTAAAAGCCTAGAACCTTGTGGAAGCTAGTGTCTTTGTGCAAAGTTTAATTTTAACTTAGCATCACAAGGTTTTATGATTTTTTTGCTTTAATGTCTGAGCTTATAACACCTTCTCTGTGTGGCAGCATCCTTCCCATGTGGGAAGGATGTAGGAAACAGCAATTTAGATGAGCAAAATAGGGGACGTCCCTCATTTTGAGAGGTATAAATGGAAGTAACTAACTGAAAATCCCTTGTGTTTAAACACTAAAGCTTGTTTGAAATTAAAATAATTATATTAATATAATTCATTAGCTGAGAGCCTAATTAGGCTACAAGCACTTGGGGGAAAATGGAGTCTGTACATTGGCTCTGAGTAAAATTCCACAGAGTCATTCACCTTGACTTTAAATATATGTCAGTGTGTAAAGAACTTCACCAAAAACATCTTTCACAAAAACTACTAACCAGTTGTTGATAAATAATTATCGGGGCTTATGATCCTAAAAAGCTTGAGCTTGCAAATACATACTGTCTAAATAAATACTGATCTTCCTCTGGGGTATCTCAGTCATCAGGGTACACCGTAGAAACCTTCACCGTCGGTGAAGGGGAATCCGCAAGGAAGATTTTCAACAGTACAGGTGGCCCTGTTCCCTCCTCAGTTCTTTCCCACCATCGACTTGCCAGCACAGTCTCTGCGGAAGCTTCATCGCAGTGTTTGCATCTTTTTCAACCTACGGCCATTTTTTCCTTCTACCCTTACCAAAATCTCTTTTTATGTTGAGAGTTAATCCTTCTTCTTCTCTTTTCTGTCATTGCCGCTGTGGAAAGAAGAGTTCCTCTACAGATGAAAACTCTGTTTGTGTCTGCTGTCTCGGGCCTGACCACAGCGTCTCTGACTATGAGCTCTGCCAGAAGTTTAATCAAACCACCGTTAGGTGATGCAGGAAGACTCTAAAACAATTCATGGAACAGCAAGTAGCCAGCTCTGGGCAGGGGTCCTCCGGGGCCCCAGCCGCCCAGTCACCCAACGGATCTTCGAGCTCCCAGGCCTCCAAGGCCCGAGACATGTCCGTGGGGAATAGTCATAAAAAAGACCAGGATCGTGACCACTCCCCCCAGCGGCGATCCTGTTCCCTGTCAGCCTCTTCTTCTTCGAGGGGCTCTTTGTTGACTGCGATTGCTTCGACAAAGAGAGCAGCTGTCCAGGTCTGTGTTCCTACCAGACACATACTGACAGCTCCTCTGCCCGACTCTCAGGACACTTGGCCATCGACCTCCGGGTCTTTGGCTCCTCCACCTGTCATCAACGATGACTCTGTCGAGATCTGCCCCTTCTTCTCCCAGGGCTACAGGCCTGTCGGGCTCCCAGGATGGAGGTTCGTCATCTCCTGTGCTGTCAAGCCCCCCCTCTGTTGGCAACCACTATGTACCTGAACGAAGTACTAGTTAAATTCACAGATGTACTTGTTCAGCAGCTGGCGCCTTCAGTAGGCCTTCATCGCTGGCACCGTCGGCAGCTTTGTCGTTGACACCTGTTTGTCAACCCTAGGAGACTCCCCACGGGATGGCACATCCGATGCCAGACCCAGATGAGGAGGTCGCCATCAAGGAGGAGTATCATCCTGATTTCATCCTCCCTGATGACATAGAGGATGAAGAGGAAAAAATTCTCGTCTCAGACAAGTCCACTGCCTCTTCGGTCAGTGAGGACGCTGTCAACCATACTCCACGGTCTCCTCCTGAGGATGCCACCTTTTTCAGTGTCATGAAGCAATTGTCTGCCACAATGGACTTCCAGACTGAGGAGGAGGATGTCACCAGGAAAGATCTGGTGGACTTCCTGGAGGTTCCTGAATCTCCCCTTAAGATTACTCCTCCTATGCTTCCAGCCCTGAAGAATGCTGCTACAGCAGCCTGGCACTGACCAGACTTGGTGCTAGCTATGCCACGGAGGGCAGACAAACTTTATAATGCCCCTCAGGGTCATCCTTATTTTGCTGCCCAGGCCAGAAGTTACTCTGCAGTCATCAAGGCAGCCCATGACAGATCTAAGGCACCTGAGTACCTTAGTTCCCTTCCCCCAGACAAGGAACCCCGCAGAATTGACCTCTGGGGTAAAAGTGTTTACGCCTCCTCCACTTTGGGCCTGAGGATTGTAAACTATCTGTCACACACGGTTACGTTTCAGAATGCCAACTGGAGAAAGGGCAAAGCTGCTGCTCAAGCCCTTCCTAATGGCTCCTAGAAGCAGGAATTACTCCAGTGCATGCAGACTGCGGATGATGTTAGTAAACACGTCCTCAGGGCCCTCTATGATATGGCCAACACAGTGGCCAGGGCAGCTGCCACTGGCATATGTCTTCATAGGTGCTTCTGGCTTTGGGTCTCTAAATTTGCACTCGATGTGCAAATCAAGGTGCTTAACGCCCCTTTCAGTGGCCCCAAGCTCGTTGGCCCTGATGTCCAGGACCTCATAAATGATCTGCAGGCCTCTGGCACAGCCATTAAGACTGTCCATTCTCTCTACCACACTCATTCCTGAGGTAGAGGGCGGTCTACTTTTCATAGACAGGCCAGTAGGCCAGGCTCGGCCCCCCCATACAAAGGCTAAGCGCAGAGCCCAATGTTCCTTGCTGCCCCCACCCATACAGGAGCGGCGGCCAAGCCTACCGGAAATGATGGAACAGCCTACACAGCTGGTCCCACCTCAGTTTGACTCCTTGCCGGACCCACCTCCTTTGGTCAAGATCCAGGAGGTGGAGGTCGGTTCTCCCTCCATCTGAATCAGTGGAGAACCATAACTTCAAATGTATGAATCTTGCAGATCATAGAGATATGAGTCATACCCTGAAGTTCATTCAGCAGCCTCCAGACACCCCTCCCCCACCCTCCAACTATCCTCCTGCTCACTTGTCTGTTCTCTGGGAGGAAGTACCATCTCTTCTGCACAAACAGGCAGTCAAACTGGTGCCAAGGCGACAGAGAAATCGGGTTTTATTACAGGTTTTTCCTGGTCCCCAAAAAGACCAGAGATCTGAGACCCATTTTAGATCTGAAGGACCTCAGTCTCTTTGTCCAGTACAAAAAGTTCCAGATGGTAACTTTGCCAGGCCTCATGCCCCTCCTCAAAACCAGGCTCTGTTCACTGGACATGCAGGACGCTTACCAGCACATCTCGGTCTTTCCTCCTCACAGGAGGTTTCTTTGTTTTGCCTTTCATGGTGAGCATTACCAGCTCAAAGTGCTGCCCTTTGGCTCATTTTCTGTGCTGCGTGTCTTTTACCAAGTGCTTAGCAGCGGTTACAGCAGCTGTCAGAAGAGAGGGACTGTATGTCTTTCCTTACCTGGATGACTGGCTTCTCAAGGCCCCGTACAGGGAACAGCTTTTGCTAACTCTGGAGCGCACTGTCTAGCTCTTCCACTCGTTGGGCATAACTGTCAACCTGCCCAAGTCTGTTCTAGTACAGTCCCAAAGACTGCAGTACATTGGGGCAATTCTGGACTTCGAGCAAGGAAGGCCTTCTTACCCCAAAACGAGGCGGAATGCCTTATGGCCCAGGCCCAAGAAGTTGCTCAGAGTCGGTACATTCCTGTCAGACTGTACCTCACGCTGTTGGGTCTAATGGCATGCCATTCCTACTGTCCCACTGGGCAGACTTCAGATGCGCATCCTTCAGTGGACCCTCAGAGTGCAGTGGGACCAGTGCACGGACGAGTTGGACCAACAAGTTCTGGTCTCTTCCCCAGTTCGCAAGGTACTACAGTGGTGGGTAGACCCCTTGAATCTTCTTCAAGGGGTTCCCTTTCAGATTTCTACCCTGCATCAGATTCTAACCACGGATGCTTCAGGTGTAGGTTGGGGAGCACACCTGGGTCCCTTTCAAACCCAGGGCTCCTGATCCCAGTGGGAGGCCACCATGCATATCAGTGTCCTGGAGAGGAGAGCAGTGCTTTATGCCATGCAGGCATTTCAGGAGCATCTTGCTTTAGGCCAGCTGCTGGTGCAGTTGGACAATCTGAGTGTCGTCTACCACATCAACAAGCAGGGCTGGACTCACTCTTACCCCCTTTTCAGGGAGGCCATGAGAGTGTGGTATTGGGCTCTGGAGCACAGTCTAACACACTCTGCGGTCCACGTGCCAGGCATCCTAAACACCCTGGTGGACAGTCTCAGCAGGACTTAGTCCAGCATGTGTGAATGGGAGCTTCTCTCATCTGTAGCAGAAGATCTGTCTGACAGAAGGGGTTGTCCAGAATTGGACCTTTTTGTGTCCCCACTCAACGCAAAACTGCCCAATTTCTGTTCTCTAGATCCAGGGTCTGGAGTTTTCTGGTGAGACGTGTTGTCCCTCTCTTGGAGTGGGAGATTTCTGTATGCATTCCCTCCATTTCTTCTAATTCAGAGGGTGCTGATCAAGCTGCAAATGGAAGAGGCCAGCATGATTCTGGTCGCCCCATTCTGGCCTTGCCAGATATGGTTCCCTGTGCTTTAGCAGCTGACAGAGGAACCTCCGGTCCCTCTTCCCTTTTGCAGGAATCTGCCGAGCCAGGATCGGAAGACCCTGGTCTATCCCAATCTCAGGTCCCTCCGATTGTATGCATGACTCCTGAGAACATAGCCAGGGTTCGACCTTAACATTGTTTTACTAGCCCTGAACCTAGTGCAAATTGGCCAGGGCTAGTGCAGCTAACCCTCTACTTGTCCGTCTTGACTAGTGCAGGTTTTTCATGGCTGTTAATGAAGTTGAAAAAGTCCCTACTTTAGCAGGTTGTAGTCCTTTTGCTAATCTCCCTCAGTGTTCCAGGTGGCCTGGTGTGATTAACAGCTCATTAAGAGCTGCAATTATCTGGCAGTTCAAGAGGGGATCCAACAAAGACTCAATGTGAGTCATTATCACTCAATTGCTGTGATCAAGGGCAGAGTGATGTTAAGTCACTAGCTTCCAGCTTGCTGAACTCGTCTTTGATTTGTCCCACAATATTAAAACCAGTGTGCCTCATTTCCCAACCTTTTGAGTGCCTGTATCCAACACTGCAGTGACAGAATGCTATCATGTATACACGACCTGCCCAGCCAGGTGATCTGTCCACTCTATACTTTCCCTTGACAGCACTGCAGACTAGGCTGTGAAGTGACCATCCATAGACCCATAACTGCCATTACTGACTAGTATATGGTTCACAGCTCCTCTTAATGGACCACACCAGTCAATGCCATCAAAGCAGTACCACCCAGCATGTAATTTCATTCTAGAAACAATGCTTTGGAGCATGTATGGTACAAAACAAAACCTTAGTAAAATATATCATTTGAAAGGTTAAAATAGGTATTCCTGGTGTGCACAGATCTTCCTGTATAGAAAGAGAGGTAGTATAGCACCATGCCTGTATACTGCTCCCCTTTGACTGATGAAAGGACACTGTTATGAAAAATCTGTTTTTGTTAGGGTAGAGCATGTTAAATCAATACTTTTGTGCCTGGTACATACAAACAAATATGTCAAAGTTTCTTACATCCAAGCCCTCTGTGTTTGTTTAAAACTCTCTCCGAAGAAATCCTAGCACTGCCCCTGTCTCACTTCACAGTTTAAGGAAGCTTCCTGAAGTGCAGGTCTGGTTAATCCCAGGGTGGGGATGAGAGTGTCTTTCTCTGCCTGATTCTGTACGTTGCCCTGCAGGTCAGGGTGGGACTGTGGTGAGGTGCATGATGATGTTTGCTATTGTGTGTGCAGAGCTAGAACTGCCTGATTGAACATTTGCTATTATGGTATTCTCTGGTTTGGGCGGGGGTGAAGAAAGAGGAAGCAAGGGCACATGGTAAAAAACAATGAGGGTACATTGAACTGCAGTCTTTTTGTTTTTGCTGGGGCAGGAAAATGTGGGAGCATGATAAATATGCAATAATCAGAGTATTTCTTGGCTTGCATTTTTCCTGTATAGCCAATCAAAATTGGCCATTATTGTTGTGGGCTACTGCAACCATCTGCGGGCTAATGCAGTTTTTAATCAACTTGTCCGGCTGGCTAGTGCAAAAAAAGGTTAAGGTTGACCCCTGAACATAGCCATCACCAGGTTTGGGGTCTCTGATAGAGTGGCAGACATTAGAAACATAGAAACATAGAAGTTGACGGCAGATAAGGACCGCAAGGCCCATCCAGTCTGCCCATTTCTTTTTCTACCTTATAAATGTGCCATCGGCCTTTGCTCTGTCAGTGACCTATCTATTCATAGTCATTTGTATTGCTCCCTTATGCCTATTCCATGCCTGTTTGAAGCCTGCACTGTATTCATAGCCACCACTTCTTGTGGTAGCTATTCCATGCATCTACCACCCTTTCTGTGGAAAGAATTTCCTCACATTCCCCTTAATCGCCTCCCTCTAATCTCATGCTGTGTCCTCTTGTCCTGCTATTTTCTTATATTTAAACATGTTAGACTCTTTCACCTTGTTTATGTCCTTAAGGTGTTTAAATGTCTCGATCATATCACCTCTCTCCTCCTTTGCTCAAGGGTATACATATTGAGCTCCGTTAATCTGTCCTCATATGTCTTTGATGCAGTCCCTGCACCATTTTGGTTGCCCTTCTCTGGACTGCCTCAATTTGGTTAATGTCCTTGTGAAGGTGTGGCCTCCAATACTGCACGCAGTACTCCAGATGGGGCCTAACCAATGTCTTGTACAGAGGGATTATTACCTCCCTCTTACGACTTGTGATACCCCTACTAATACACCCTAACACCCCCCTAGCCTTACCTACTGCTTTAGAGGTCTGCTTGGATGATTTTAGGTCATCAGTAATGATGATGCCCAAGTCTCTTTCTTCCTTTGTGACTGCTAGCAACTCCCCTCCCAGTCTATAAGTGGCTTCAGGGTTTCTCTTCCTTATGTGCATGATTTTGCACTTCTTTGCATTAAATCCCAGTTGCCACTCTTCTGACCATTTTGCTAGTTTATCCAGATCTCTTCTCATTCTGCCCACCCCATCTGGATCATCTACTCTGTTGCAGATCTTGGTGTCATCTGCAAACAGACAAGCCGCTGGTGGCCGCCCGCAAGACTTCCACCCATGCCACTTATGCCATTGAATTGGAAGCGGTTTGCCATCTGTGCTGCCAAACATTCCCTAGAGCCATTCACCTGCCCTGCGAATCATGTCCTGGACTACCTGATTTCTTTGTCTGACTTAGGCCTCCAGTATTCCTCCCTCAGTGTCCACCTTTAAGCTATTTCTGCCTTTCATGAGCCCGTACTTTTCTCAGGGGCATCCTGCACCTGAAACCCTCAATCTGTTCCCTAGTCCTGGCTTGAGACTTAAATTTTATTTTGGAAAAGTTGACCCTGTCTCCTTTTGAGCCAGTCGGTCATGACTAACAATTTGCACTTTCTTTCTTGGAAAGTGCTATTTTTAGTTGCAGTTACTTCTGCTCGAAGAATTTCAGAACTTCAGGCCCTCTGGTGCGAGGAGCCTTATTTGCTTTTTCACAAAGACAGGGCATCTTTGTGCACAAATCCTAAATTTCTACCTAAGGTGTTCTCTGAATTCACACTTACTTAGTCTGTCCACCTTCCTATTTTCCTCAGCGTGCCAATCAAGGGGAAGCACTGCTTCATACATTATATGTGCGCAAAACTTTGAAGTATTTTCTGCTTTGGACTAAAGAGTCCAGAAAGTCTAAGCAGTTGGTTGTTTCTTTTGCCCCAGGTAGAGAGGCACTTCAGTTTCTAAGCAATGTTTATCCAAATGGTTGGCAAATTGCATTGTGTTCTGCTACTATAAGTAAGGCAAAATATTGCCTGGTGCTGTCAAGGCTTATTCCACCAGAGACATGGCTACCTCGGTGGCTTGTTTCAAAGGGGTCTCAGCCGCTGACATTTGTGTGGCAGCCACCTGGAATACAGTCCACACTTTCACCAAGCATTGCAGTCTGGGCATTGCCTCAAGAGCCCTTGCCGGATTTGGCAGGGCTGTGCTTACAAGGACTCCTGTCTTAAGTATATGGAGATCCAGCCTCTCAGACTGTCTGTTTTTACTTGTCACTGCTTGGTACTCGTTCCTATAGTGTAACCTGATGATTGAGATACCCCCAAAGAAGGTAGAACAGTTATGTAAGAACTTGCCGTAACAGTAGATCTTTGAGGGGATCTCAGTCATCAGGTATGATTTCCTTTCCACCATTTCCCCTTCTTGGGGCTCCTGTTCAGCACCTGGCTATCTGCTGTTAACTATCTTTTATTTGGAGCTGGGTCCCTCTTTCTTCCTTTGGTTCCCCAGGGTGTGAGCCTCGCTCCCTTCATCTCTGGAGAGAAGGAACTGAGGAGGGAGCTGGGCTGCCCACACCTATATAGGGTTGCTGACATCAGCGGATGTCGACGGCATGGGTGGCCCTAGTTTTACTGCTGAAAATGTTCCGTGCAGCTTCCCCTTCACCAATGGCGAAGGTTCCTATGGTGTAACCTGGTGTCTGAGATCCCCTCGAAGACCTACTGTTAGGATAAGTTCTGATGTAACTGTTCTTTTGTTAGAGTTCTCATATCGGCGAACTAGTTCATGTTGGTTCTGCCATAAAAAAACACTAGGAAATGGGGAAAAAATCAAATGTTAAATTTTACTGGGCATGTGAAACATCCCAGACTGCAGGATGATACAGTGGCCTACATTTGAAGGCTGCTGCTTCCAGAAGTGTTGTCTCTTGTGACAGTGCCAAACATGAACAAGGCTTACTGTTATGTCATGGATAAGTGTTGTGTACACTGGTCATATGGCCAGTGTTGCGCAAAACATTATCAGGCCTTTGTTAGCCCACAAAACATTGTGATCTGAAGACACGAGACAGCACTGCGGCACAGTCGCAGTGTGTGTGTAGGCTTTTGGTTCTGCAAATTGTAGACTAATGGACACAAAAGCCTTCCCTATCCATCTTATCATCCTCTGTCTTTAGCACAGCTGTAAGTGTAGAAGATTCATCATCCAAAAACCTTGGCAATTAGGCCTTCAGAAAACGGGGCAGGTTCCAGTTTAAGGAAGTGAGCATCTCTGCATTTTGATCAAAAGGCATGTTCTGTTACTGGTGACTATATTGTCTGCAGCACTGACAATTCTCTCTGAATATGTGCATGCAGGTGGGCTGCTGAGGTGTTCAACAACTACATCTGCAAAGTACTGATATAATAGTAGCTCATCTTTATCTGCTAGTGCAGTGTTCTCATCCACATACTTTTGCACTATTTTGTTTGTTGGCCTCTCAGGCGTCATTATGTCAGTCTTTTTTTTTTTTTTTCAATTAGTTTTTTATTTTATTCTTTGGTAACTGGATAAGGCCCACTAGGCACAGGTGCCTGTTTTCAGGAGCGACCAAGCACTGGGGAGGGTAAGTGACTTGTTCAGAGTCGCACAGTATGGAAGTGGAGGGTGTGGGAATCAAAGCCAGATCTGTCTGCTGGATGTACCAAGCTCATTCACAGCTTGTTACTCTAACCTCTAGACTATACTGCCAGCCCCAGTGTTTTGCTGTACATTTTTATCAAGCCATAGTCAAACAGTTGTTCCCACAGTGGTTTCTCATTATTGTATGTCTTTTTGGGGACAAGAATAAGCAACTCCCCTGATGTTTGACAGTAGCAGTGGCAACACCTTTGGATCCTGTCTCTTGCTGCCCTCCATCTGGCCTCTCAGTTGGCTTGCAAGGGATGATGATTGTTCACCTTCTTGTGCTGTGCTTTTGCTCAGAGCTTTGTATGTGTCATGTATGCAGAAATCAGATGGATAAGCCGTACTTTTTAGGACTCCTTATCCTTACCATATTCTTCTGCATCGAAGAATATCTTTAATGTATCCTTGAAGCGAAGATCCAAGAGACTGGCCAGGATATAGTGATCAACTCTACCCTACTCAGAAATGTGTGTGTCACTCTAGAAACTTGCTGTTATTCTTTCTACCAGATTAACAGAAATGGAATCATCCTCCTCTTCTTATTGAGGCTTCCTGTGTACATGTCACAGGTTACTTGATAGAGTATCTGGCTTAGACTGGCTGCATCAGCACTTACCACCCATATGGCCTCCTCAGAGGGCTTCAGCACTGTATAGAGGTTGTCCATTAGTCGCCACTGAGTCAGGCTGTTTGCCGCTTCCTTGCCAATGCCATGTAAAACTGCATACTGATGGATGGCCTTCTGTTGTTCTAGCAGTTGTTGCATCATGTAATGGTGGGATTCCACCTTTTTGCCACATTTTCGTTCTGGTGGAGGAGGAGGAGGAGGTGATTATGCCACTAAATATTGTGCAGCAGCTTCCTTTCCTAGAATGGTTAATATGACCACAGGCTTTTTTGGCCGTACCTACACAAGTTTGCACAATGGTGCATTCTTCATTCCAGAATCCTGAACAACCAGATTTATACAGTAAGTATAGAACATGTGTATAGTCACTGTCTTTATTTCCCCATATAAGAATCCCCGGACCACTAGACTTACACAGAGAGTAAAGTATAGCGCATGTGCATAGTCACCATCTTTAACTGCCTTTACAATATTCTTTGCATTATCTGATATTATTAAATGGGTAAGAGAAACCAGAACCTGTGATTAGTCAGATGTGATTATATGACCATGTGTTATTCCAGCACAAAAGCAAAGGTCAGACACACTTAACCTCCTTACTCAGTTTTTAAATTAAAAATCAAAGGAATTATTTTATAATCATAATAAGCCACTCCAGTGTTAATGTGTAATTGTTGGATATCGGCAATTTTCAGCTGCGTAACACACTCCGTTTTGCCCTATGCCTCACTTTCTGAGGCGTGTGTTATCCCACAATAACACACATCCTGTCATGCCATATTGCTTAAAGATACTTACCAGTCTCAGCAGGTGCACACAATATATGGGTGCCTTGCCTCAGGAAAATACTGAAACTGCATAGATGCTCTCAAATAATCAAGTAGATAAAATGCTGTAATGCTTGTAAAAATAGTTATATTGGGTGCCCAGGACTTCCTGGTCTGACGATCCGCCCACGCTCTGCCCTCACGCTCAGCCAAGTTATGACGTGATGTTAAGGAGAGCATGGCGATGCGCTCCATTATAGTTAATGGGCGGCAGCTTTCTGATAATTTTTTTAAACTATAATGGTCACGTGATGATGAAATGTGGGCACTGGTCGACTAACAAGGCCCTTGTTAGTCAACCAGTGCCCACGTTTCATCACCAAGAGACCATTGCAGTATACAGAAATGATTGGAAAGCTGCCGCTCATTGACTATAATGGAGTGCATCCCCACCGCTCCCTAGCATCGCGTCATAACTTGACTGAGTGCTGGGGTGGAACGTGGGCAGCTCTTCAGACTGGGAAGTCCTGGGCACCCAGTATAACTATTTTTACGAGCATTACAGCATTTTATCTACTGTATTATTTGGGGGCATCTATGCAGTTACAGTATTTTCCTGTGGTAAGCCACCCATATATTGGGTGCACATGCTTTTTAATTTAACTTGGTGGGTTTCTTTAACTATGAAACCTGGTATTAATGAGTGTGGTGTCAGCAACTGCTCAGATTTATGCTGAAGGAAATGTAACAGGTTTTCAACATCATGGGGATTGTCAAAGCCAGCAATACATAAAACTGCCTGCTTGCGGAGGTTGAATGACCCCGGTGACTAGCAGCTACTGCTGCCGTTTAATCCAGATGAGGAGAAAGAGTAGGAAAAGGGGAAGCTGACCCAGTGGGTGGTCACTGCCATGTAATCAGTGATCTGACCACATATCCGCATGTCAGTGGTTATGTGAACCACTGGAGCAGTGCTGTTTTCAGATCACGTGACACAGTCCTATAGACACTCTTTGTACAAATCAGGAAGCGCCACTGTTCAAAAGTATGTATGGCTGGGTACTTGGTACCTTGGCACTCCAGCTTGCATTAGCGGTAGAAAATGTGCATTGCTCACAGAGAAGAATGACAGCAAATCAGTGGTGAGCATTTCCACAGTTTTCTTTTGTTTGCTTTTTATTTCTAGCTCATATTCACAGACTTGTCCAGAGATACAGTAGTTGATTGTTTTTTTTTGGGGCTGAGCCTGACAGCAGAGTCCTATTTTGCCATCCCTGAGGTAAAAGTGGATGGGGATTTGTGGCCTCTCAGACATGTGCAAATCAGTGGGCTTAAGAGCTTCGGATGCCATTTGAATGAGTTTCTTTCTCTTCCTCCCTGCTTTCAACATTCTCCTCCCCCTCCCTATAATCATTATCAGCAGCAGAAGCTTCACTGCCTAATAATGCTGCTGCTTCAGCAAATGCCTTCTAAGGTAGAGGTTCCTAGCCTTCTTCCCTCCTTATTATAACTTAACTTATATAAGGCACACTAAAAATGTCTGTGATTATTTGTCCACTTAAAGAAATCCCACACAACTGACATCACCAGTTTGGTCTTTCCTAGTGGCAGTCTCTGCCATTTGCTATGGGGTTGGCTACAGCTTTCATCTTCCACATCTACCTCTCCTCCACCAGTTCACTAGGTTCAGGGGATGGTTCTTCTGCCTCTACCGTGTGTTCTCCAGGCCCTGGTTCACTATGTGTATTTCCTGTGTCTTTCTCTTCTATTTTTTTAGATGCTTGTTTTTTTCCTTTGCCTTTTTGGGTCATTCCCATAGTTTCTTTTGAGAATCTCTGTCTGTTTTCTTTGATCTTCATCAAGGGCATTTCAGTCATCAGGTCACACACATATGGAACATCACCATTGGTGAAGCAGGATCCACACGGAAGGTTTTCAGCAGTACCACTGGGGCCTCCCATGCCAGTGTCATCTGCCGATGTCACCAACCCTATAGAGCCATGTGTGACCCAGCTTCCTCCTCAGTTCTTTCCCCTGGAGACTAAGGGAGCATAGTATACCCATGCCAAGAGGGACCAAAGAGAGAGAGAGAGGTGCCCAGACCAAATAAAAGGTTGGAATCCCTAGTAAGCCAGTTCTGAGAAAAGAACCGTAAAGAGGGGGGAAGGTGGGAGGGAAGGCAGACATGACGACTGAGATCCTCTTAAAGATCTACTGTTACGGTAAGTTCTTATGACCCTACTTCGGCCTCCTCGGGTGATTCCCCGTGAGCCATTGTCAGCCCCTTGTTCACTGAAAATCTTCTGTGTGGATTCTGCTTCATTGATGATGAAGTTCCATATGTGTGACCGGATGACTGAGATCCCCCTCGAAGAACTACTGTTACGGTAAGTTCTCACGTAACTGTGCTTTCTTTGACATTCCCCTGCCCCAAGCTGATTTCCATTCGTTCTGCTGCCTCCTCGCCAGGGCTGCTGCTGCTACTACTGCTATCACTTTCATGAGGCACATACTTCTGATCTATGTCTCTGTCCCCAGGCTCCCCCAACTCAGTTTGCTCCTCCTCCACTGCATGTGTCACTACCTGCTGCAATCCTTTCTTTTTGCTTTTTTCTACAATTATTGCTTGGGTTGCAACACTTGCAGTGCCTCTGTGAGTAGTTCGTACAATGTGTGCTACTTTACGGACACTTCAAGTTTCCTTTACACTTCTAGTTCCCATTGAGGCTAATGGGCTCTGGCAAATCCAAAACCACTTCGGTTTTTCTTGCTGTTTTTGGATGATCTCATTGTAACCCATGTTCTTGCTCTCTCTGCTGCTCCATTACTTAAAGCATGTACTCAAAAAATATACTTTTCTCTATTGTAATTTATGTTGTTGATGCTGGAAAAGTGTCAACTAGAAATGGTCAGGCACATTGCACAACTCAGGAGGACAGAAACAATGCTACAGGAGGAATCCCAGGAAGTTGGAAGTGTGGAGACTGGATAAACAAGCATTTGTTAATGCCGAATGTTCACTTGCTGGCATTGGCATTGGTAGTGTAGGAGTTAGAGAGCTGCATAATAGGAATGGCAGTGAAGTATTGAACTGAAGCCAACCCCACAACCACCCTGCAGAGACTGACAGGCATTGGGGTGTGCCTTTGGGTCGTCAGGCGTAACGGCCACGCCATTTCACCACACCCTACCCTGCAGACGCTGACAAGTGTCACGCTGTATGGGGGTCTTTGCCTTTATGCTCACCCCATTCCATCAGAATATACGGCGAGATGGGTCCTGTATAGGAGAATGGGGTGAACTCTGGGGCCGAAGAGTCCAAGGCACACCTCGATGTCTCTCACTGGCTGCAGGGTGTGGAATGGTATGAGCATTACAGGCGAGAATCCCAAGTCACACCTCTGATGCCTGTCAATCTCTACAGGGTGGGGAGTTATGGTTGGAAACCCTAATGCCTCAGGCGTTCGTTGGCATTTTCACTCCATATTTTCAACATGAGTTTTTTGTGACCCCCACCTTATGAACAGTGGCAATATCAGTTCGTTAGCCAAAGCTGATTTCGCACAGCGACTACGACATTTGGCACCACAGGTGCGAAAACACATTTCGAACAGGATGTGAAAAATGACAGCTGTACAGTTCTTGGGGAGGTGCAAAAAATGACAATGTTGAAAATCTACAGTGAAAATATAAAAAAAAAACTGCTGAAGTCACGAGCGTGCGTAGAAAATGCGCAACACACACCCGTAGTGCAATTAGTTTGGGGATTTTTTACAGCAGATTGTCAACACAGGGATTTTGGAACCTCCGCTCATGAACAGTGTCACTGTGATTTTCTTAATCTGTCCCGAACAGTGATTTCCCACAGCGACCACGCATTTCTGCACTGGAAGTGCGAAAACATATTTCGGCCATGGTGTGAAAAATGACAGCTGTACTGTTCATAAGGAAGTGTGGAAAAAGTGCCAGTGGTGAAAATCTGGACTAAAAATATTAGAAATCCATGAACTTACGAGGGTGCGTGGAAACTGCGCAATGGTCGCTTGTAACACAGTCATTTTTGGGAATTGTTTCACCAAATTTTTAACATAGCCATTTTAACACCTCTGCTCATGAACAGTGTCACTGTGATTTTCTTAATCGTCCCGAACATTGATTTCGCACACCGACTGCGCCATTGTGCATTACATGCGCGGAAACACATTTTGGGCGAGATGTGAGAAATGACAGCTGTACTGCTCAAAAGGAGGTGTGGTAAAATGACAATGTTGGAAATCTGGAGTGAACATATTGAAGAATTGTGAACTTACGGTGCGTGGGAACAGGCAGCAGCGTTAGCACAAGTAAAATAGTAATTTTTGAAATTGTTTCACCAAATTTTTTCAACATAGGATTTTGAGGGGCCTACCTCATGAACTGTGACACTATCGTTTCGTAAATCGGTCCCAAAAGGTGGTTCTGCGCAGTGACCGCGAAATCACCTTTCGGGCCTGATTTAACAAAATGGCAGTGACAGAATTCATGAGGTGGGGTCCCAAAAACCCCACGTTGAAAATTTGGTGAAACAATTCCCCAGAATGCCTGAGATATGCATCAAAGTTGAAAAAATTATATTTATTCCATTATACAGCTTACCGGCATTTCTTTCTCGGTCCACCGAAGATCGTCGCGCCGGACTCCGGAGGTAAGTATGGGGTGAGGTGGAGGTGTGGGGAGGTAGGGTGCGCAGAGGGTGGGCGCAGGTGGGGAGGAGGTCAGGACAGTCAGCGAGGAAGGTTTTTCTTGAGTCCCCAGGCGATGCGGGACTTGTGCCATGCTGGGTGGGTTCCCAGCATGGCAGCTGGAAAACTGTTTGGGGGGGCAGTGGAGCGGCGAGGTTGGGCACCCCCATCGGCCATGGACTGTTGCCACGCTGAGATGGGCTCCCAGCGTGACCCGGTAGTCTCTTGGGGGGACAGTGGAGAAGACGGGGATTGGGCACCCCATCAGCCATACAGACTGTTGCCACGCTGGGATGGGCTTCAAGTGTGGCACCTGGAACTCTGTTGAGGCGCAGCAGAGCCAGCGGGATATTGGCACCCCGTTGGCCATACAGTGTGTGTGTGTGGGGGGCATGAGCACGCAATATGCAGGCGTTGCGGGAGGAGTTCGCATGAGTACGCGATATCTTATCGCTGCTTACTGAAGCGTAGCTCTCTCTTTGAACTGTACGGCACTGCATTTTCAACTGCTGTCATAGACAGCTGCAGCATTCATTGGTGAACTGTGGCCGCGCCTGCAAACACACTGACTGAATTGGAAGACAGGGTGCCACACCTCCGAAAACTCGGATGATGGCACTATGTTTCTTGCACATGCGTGCAAGCAAACATAAAAACATATGTTTGTGTTTTAGTTTTATTCTTTAAATTTCTGACAGGTTGTCCAAAAAACAAATGCCACCTAGTGGCTGCTGTGCACCGGCAGGGTGCCAGCTGTCAACCACTTGCTATGCACTGCCCAGATCACACTACACTATCAGAGCTTTGCATCAAACAAAAGTTTGGTACACTGGAGCACTCGTGTGAAATGAGACAATACAGAATGAAAACGCTCACAAAGACAGTAATATGCTACTGTTGTAATTGTATTTTATCAGAAGCAATAGTCACCACAATGTCAAAATAAGTGTTGGAGACTTAGACCAACACCACAGCGCTTTAACCT
The DNA here is from genome assembly GCA_016271365.2 of Neoceratodus forsteri. Classification (NCBI taxonomy): domain Eukaryota; kingdom Metazoa; phylum Chordata; order Ceratodontiformes; family Ceratodontidae; genus Neoceratodus; species Neoceratodus forsteri. The sequence continues at coordinate 542,798,871 of CM028134.1, read as the reverse complement.
TAACACAGGTCTACATCAGGGGGCACATCTTTGCAGGATGAACAGAATGCTATGGGCTGAACCTCAAGAAGTTCATTTATGTGTAATTTCTGACCAGGAAAGGTACATCAAGCTATGATAGATTGTTTCCAGATGCATCTTGGGGGGGCTGGTGGGTTGAATGGAACTGTTTTATTGATGAGGAGTGTTAGCCATTACATGGGAAACTCACCTAGTCTTCTGTAGAGATAAAGCAGATTTGAAATATCAAATTGAAGTTATCAAACAGGAGATGCACACATTTTAGTATGATCAGGCCTCATCAATGAGGCAAGAACGTCAGTTTGGCATGCAGGGTCTTAAGCAATGCTTTGACATTTTTTTTAATTTACATTTTTGCGTCTTCTCTCAGGTTTTTGTACCCGGTCCCGGGACCCCGACAGACATAGCCATGCGTGTGCGCCGGGTACTGGCTCTGCCCCACCCCGTGGCTGTCGCTGGGCTCCCCATTTCCCGAACTGCCACCTGTCCTCCACCAGGTGGCAGCTAGGGCCGGAGAAACCCCTCATCCCTCCCTGGGAGAGGAGAGCTGCCTCGCAGTAGCTCAGTCCCACTCCTCGCCACCCCCTCAGCCAACCTGGGCTCGTTCCTGAACCCGGGTCGCCAATGTAGCGCGAGGTGTGGCATCCATAGCCTCAACCCTCAGCGCCACTGGGTGAAATGCTTCAACATTTTTATGGGTGGTCAGGAAGGTCTTGTCAATAAATGTATAATCACCAGGCTGTAGTTCAGTATGGACAAAATAAACCACATCAGTCCTGATGGCTTTATGAATACTGTTCTAGGGATGTGGCTGTGAAGTTCTATCCACACTTCTGGCAGCGTTCTTTCCCCCTTTATGAGCTTGCCGGAAAGTCTTCAAGCTAGCTCCTCCCACCCACCCGGGTGATAACTCCCTCAGCTCCACCCCATGACGCCAGATCTTCCTTTCCGCTGGAAGAAGCAGGTTCCCTCTTTACTGCTCTCGCATTGAGTAGGCCCTAGCACTTAAATTCTTCAGAATTACTTCCAAAACTTCATTTAGAGAGTCTAACACAATATCATAGGAGATGGGAGTCTTGGTTTAAAAAAATAAATAAATAACTATTCACTTTTGAATCACCCAAGAGGGGGGTGGACTCACATTGACCTGTGAAATCAAGGTTTTAACTTGTCATATAAAGGTAACAGGAATACTGATTAATCATAGAAAGGATCAGTGCCAGTGCGTTGTGAAATCTTTTATTCTTTTATCATCCTAATTGAATCTAGCCTTAACAAGCTTATATTTATGTCTGTCCTGGATGTTAAGAATACTGTAACCTTCTGATGTATTGTGCCTGTCTTAATAAACATGAAATAAAAAAAAAAAGGACTTCCTTTCAAAACTTTAACTCGCATGAGTTTTTGTCTTCAGCTCAATCTTCGATCGCGACCGCAATGGACGATAAGTCTGCTTCCGGGTTCTGCCAGTGCCCTTGCAGGCAGAAGATGTCCAGGACCGACCCGCACACCACATGTGTCTACTGCCTGGGGCATGACCATGATCCCCAGGATGGCAGCTTTTGCCGCTCGTTTCACCCGACCATTCTGGAGGAATATCTTGCCCGCCTGAAACTGGGCCGCCCAGCACAGTGGAACCCACTGGTCAAATCCAAGGATTCCTGTTGGGTGGTCTCTACGGCTGCAGGGTCTGCCCAGCAGCTTGCAGCCTTTGAAGAGGCGGTGGCCGATTCCTTCTCGGCTTTTGTGTTTGTGCTGCTTCACCTGGGCTCAACCTTTACGGGCTCCTTCAAGGAGTTGTGCCAGTCTCTGCCGACCTTTGGTCAGGGACCAGCCGGCAACTCTAAATCTAAAAGAGTCTAAGAAAGAAAAGAGTTGTTGTCGGTTGTGGGATCGGGAGCGCTCCTGGTTGAGGGCATCCGATTCCCACGTGTCTCCAGATTTGACTTCGGTCAAACCCTAGACCTTGACCCCTGGTTCCACAGTAACCTTGTCGGGCCTGTTGGCCGAGACGGTGGTTGAAACCCAGCTGAGAGTTTTCTCGAACCAACTGACCAGTTATCGCCCAAAGAGGCCGATACTTCCTTGTCTAGGACTCTGGTCCTGACGCAGACCGTTGGAGGGATGGATCATTCTGCTGATCTGCCGCCTCTGGTCCTGCACCCTGACCAGGAGGAGCCTCGGCAATTGCCGAGTCCCTCCGAGCCCCACCGCTGGTCCACCCGGTGGTCGAGGTTGAGGTCTTCCTTCTGTGGTTTGAGACAGTCTTGCTAACATAGATGCTCCTGCTCTTGACACCATGGGAAGCGACATCGCCGCTGTTCCTCATCCTCCTCGGGTGAGGGGAAGCTTCAGCGCAAATTGCGTCGACGCTGCGAGGACTTGATGTGGTAACAGTTGTTGTTAATTGCTATCAAACAGACCCCAGTTTCTTTGCCAGCCATCACCTGGGCTTTCTCCCGAAAGGCCGATGCCTTTTCCTTCTACGGAGCCGACCAAACTGGTCCCTGCTCAGCTGCCTCCGACATCTCTACTAATTGTGGTGGAACCATCGCCCAAACAGCCGACAGTCGGGTGTTCCATCTAAGGAGTGTTGACCGGCCAAGGGGCTTCCGCCTCTGCTGTCGGTCACCGTCACCTCTGACCATCCACAGAGGGTACACGGGGACTCAGGCAGTTGACCTCTCTTTGATGACTGCTCGGAGTCAGAGGGTTCCTCACTGCACTCCCGTCCAGTCGACATCGAGTCAGTGGGGACTGTCTCGACGGATGAGGGTCCCACATCCTTTCTGGGCCTTCTCCGTCTGATCTCTGAGTCAACAATTATGAAGAAGGAGCCCGTGCAAAAGCAGGTTTATTACCCAGCGACCGAGTTCCTTGACTGGGGAGACTCTCCGACGAAGGCCTACCTTGGAGCGTTGGCAGCACCCTGCTTCCTGCCCAGCGCCTTCTGCCCAGATGGCCCGCAGATACGCGGTGCCCACCGATTCCCTTTCAGGATTCATAGAGCACCCCTCAGCCAAGGACTTGGTGGCTGACTCTGTTTTTAGGTGCTCTGGTAACATTGGGAACATTGACAAGTCACCCAACAAGAAATCCAAGAAGTTGGATCACAACAGTTAAGAAGGTCTGTGCTGCCTCCTCGCTTGGCTTCCGCCAGGCGAGCTCGGCCCTCATTATGGCCCACTTCTCCCATGTCCTACTGGACACCCTCGATGAAGTGCTTCCTCATCTGCCGGTGGACCTTCAGACGATGATCAAACAGGTCCGGGACCAGGGCCAGGCTGTAGTAAAACACAGTTCCAGACAGCCATGAACACTGTGGACTCCTGTTCCCACTCCATGGCAGCCTCAGTGGCCATGTGCCACAGGGCTTGGCTGAGGATCTCGACCTTTATGGCGGACACGCAGCACAAGTTGGCAGATGTCCCCTTCCTGGGCCCGGGGTTGAGGGTCACCTCACCCGCATTGAGAAGTCCAGTGTGACCTTGGACTCTGTGACATCTGCCCAGAAGGATTCTACGGGCTTCAAGCAGCAGCAGAAGAAGAGAAAGCCCTTTTGATGCACCTCCACACCTGCGGCAAAACCAACCCAGCAACAGGCTGGCCAGCAGGCTCAGGCCTGGAACCCTCGGCCCAAGTCAGTGGCCTTGGTTGTCCATTAGCCTGGGAGAGAGGCTCCAATGGCTTCTCAGCTGGGCCCTCCTCTTTCTCTAAGCCTGCCCAGTGATGGGATGAGGGGTGCCTCCCTCATGCCCATCACATCTCCCCTGGGTCCTCCCTTGGGGGGGGCGACTCTGCCACTTCCTTTCCACCTGGTCTGCTGTCACCAAGGACAGATGGGTTCTAGAAGTGGTGGGTCAGGGTCTGCCTCTGGAATTCAAGCAGCACTCTTGTTGGTGAGCCCGCGCCCTACAGGAGGACTTGGTTTCCAATGACATGCTGTCAGCTGTCATAGACGACATAGCCCAACTCCTCTGCAAGGAGGTTGTGGTTCCTGTCGTCGATCCTCCAGAACTCCCAGGGTTTGTCTTCAGGTACTTCTTGGTGCCAAAGCGGATGGGTGGGGGGTCTGGCGCCCCCTTGTAGATCTGCACGACCTGAACAAGTTCCTCAAGTCACGCACTTTCAGGATGGTAACTCTGTCTCAGATCATACCATCTCTAGAGTGAAACATTTGGTTTTGCTCCCTGGATCTTCAGGATGCGTTCTTTTATGTCCCGATCAGTCTGTCTCATCGAAGGTTCCTCTGTTTTTGAGCAGAGGGATCCCTCTACGAGTTCCAGGCCATGCCATTCGGCCTCTCCTCGGCCCCCAGGATCTTCACCAAGTGCACTGCAGTGGTGGCAGCTTACCTGAGTCGCCGAGGGGTCTGGGGTTTACCCCTACCTAGATGACTGGCTGATCACATGTCCCTCCAGGCAGGAGGTGAAGCGGTCCAGGGACCTGGCTGTCCAGACCTGCATCTCTCTTGGCCTCCTGGTCAATGAGGCCAAGTTGTAACTCTTGTCTTCGCAGGTGATCAGCTTCATTGGAGCGGAGCTTGACTCTTGCAAAGCCAGGGCTCGCCTCCCGGTGGACAGGGCAGGGGCTCTCTTTTCCTTTGCCTGATCATTTTGGGTTGGGCAAGTGAGCCCTACCTGGGACTTTCTGCACTTGCTGGGCTACATGGTAACTTGCACCAGCGTGGTCCGTTGGGCCCACTGGAGAATGTGCTCCATGCAGTGGGAGCTGGCCAGCCAGTGATCTCAGCGCAAGGGTCACTTTGACCAGCTGGTCACTGTGACCCAGCGGATGTGGGATGCCATCCAGTGGTGGTTAGTCCCGGCAGATCTGCAGGAAGGGATCCTGTTTGTCTGCCTGGAGCCGATGGTTATCCTGGTGACCAATCCTTCTCTCACGGGCTGGGGTGCCCACCTGGGGGAACCTGGAGCACATGAGGTCTGGATCCCCGAGGAGTCCCAATGTCACATAAACCTGCTGGAGCTCTGGGCAGTTCAGCTGGCACTGACTGCATTCGCTCCACACATTCGGGGTCAGGTGGTCCAAGGCCAGATGGACAACACCACGACCATGTACTACCTTAACAAGTAGAGTGGGATGCACTCCCTGCTCTTGTGCGGGGAAGCTCTCCATGTCTGGACCCTCATGCGCAGCCTGGAGGTGGATCTCCTAGCCATCCATGTGGCAGGAGCCTTCAGTTAGTTGGCTGACGCCCTCAGCCTGGTGGATGAGGCGTCTCACGAGTGGTCTCTCGACCCAGAGGTAGTTCACAGTCTGTTGTCCCAGTGGGGACCTGTTTGCCTCCAGGGAGAACACAAAGCTGAGGCTGTTTTGTGCCCACCCCCCCCTCAGCAGGGAACGCTGCAGTGGGATGCCTTCTCGAGGCCCTGGACCCCAGGCCTCTTCTATGCCTTCCCTCTGATTCCCTTGATCCACAAGGTGCTTCTCAAGGCCAAGAGGGACAAGGCACAGGTGATCCTGGTGGCTCTAGACTGGCCATGCCAGTTCTAGTACACAGCTCTCCACAGCCTCAGCAGCAGACTTCTGAGGCATCTTCCTCTGCTTCTGGACTTGCTTTCCATCAGTCAGGGGAAGGTATTCCACCCGGTCCTTCAATCCCTGCACCTGACAGCCTGGTTCCTGAGCGGCTAGAGTTCCAAGCTTTGGGTCTCTCAGAAGTTGTCTTCACTGTTATGGAGGCATATTGGAAAGAATCGACTAGGAAGTACTACGCCTTCAAATGGAAGAGATTCTCTATTTGGTGTCAGGGCAATGGGTTCGACCCTTTATCCTGTCCAGTGGCCAGCATTCTTGATTATCTTTGGTCCCTCTCTCAGTCAGGCCTTCAGTCGATGACCCTTAAGGTCCACCTGGCAGCCATCTATGCTTACCGGGCTTGGGCTGGTCAGCAGTTGGTGGCACAGGAGAAGGTGGTCTGGCACTTTTTTAAGGGTCTTGACCATATTTCCCTTCCAGTGCATGAACCACCACCACCGTGGGACTTGCTGCTGGTTTTGGCAAAGCTCATGGGCAAGCCATTTGAAGCAATGCACAGGTGTGATCTCTCTCACCTGTTGTGGAAGACCGCCTTCTTGGTGGCTATCACGTCAGCCAGAAGGATGAGTGAGCTCCAAGCACTTTCAGCGGAGTCTCCTTACCTGATCTTCCACAGGGACAAGGTTGTCCTGCGTCCCAACCCAAAGTTCCTTCTGAAGGTTGTGTCGGAGTTTCTACTTAACCAGGTGATTAATCTCCCAGTGTACTTCACCAGTCACACCTTGGAGGCCGAGTACAGGCTTCATACTTTGGACCTGCGGCAAGCGCTCACTTAATACAAGGAGCGCACAGCTGTGATTCAGAAAGAGGTTCACTAGCTATTTGTCACCTACGCTGAAGCCGCACGTGGGAGACCTGCAGACAAGCGGACGATTGGCAAGTGCATCACATCCTGTATTGATCTCTGCTATAGGTTGGCGGGTAGCGAGCAGCGAGCCTTCCGGAGGGCTAAGATCTCATTCCACCCACTATGCCGCTGCGTTGGCTGTTTCCAGGGATGTTCCTGTCCAGGAAATCTACAGGGCTGCTACCTGAAGATCAGCACACACCTTCATTTCCCATTACCAAATTGACCTAGAGTCACGCTGGAATGCTGGTTTTGGGGCCTCAGCTCTCCAAACTCTATTCACTAAGTAGGGGGTGTGCACTTTGCCTCCCTCCTCCCGGAGAACTACTAGGAGTCTGCCAGAAGTGTGGATAGAATGTCATTTCCACGTCCCTAGAAAAACAGATTATTCACCTGTAACAGTAATTCTAGGAGTGGTATATGATGTTCATCCATATGAACCCACCTGACCTCCGCTGGTTTTGGCACACACTTCTGCTTTCAGTGGGCAAGATCTGGCGTCATAGGGCAGAGCCGAAGGAGTTAGCACCTGGGTGGGTGGGAGGAGCCAGCTTGAAGACTTTCTGGCAAGCTCTTAAAGGGAAAGGACACTGCCAGAGGTGTGGATGAACATCATATACCACTCCTAGAACTACTGTTCTAGGGACATGGATATGTTGTTCATCCACACTGTCTGGCAGGTATCCTTGCCACTTTAAATCTTGCGGAAGGTCTTCAAGCTGGCCTCCCACCACCGGATGATAAACTCTCAGCTCCGCCCGGACGCCAGATCTTCCTCACGCTGAAGCTCAGGTTCCTCCTTAATGCTCTGCATATAAGACTGGTTCCTAATTCTTCGAAAGTTCAAATCAAACGTTTTTTGCTAAAGACTTGGTCTTCTTTCCTCTGCCGCGATGGACAACCGACTCTGGTTTCCGGAGGTGCCCTTGCGGGCAGAAGATGTCTAGGACGGATCCGCACTCCACGCATGCCTACTGTTTGGGCCTTGAGCACGACCTGCAGGCCTGGCGAGACTTGTGCTCTTCTTTTTCGGCCCACGCCCTGAAGACCGTATGCCCGATTACAACTGGGGCGCCTAGAAAAGAATTCCACGGTAAAATCTAAAGAGGCCCGGTTGGCGGTGTCCGGCGGCGGGCTCGGCGGATCAGCTGAACAGATGATGCGCCCTCGAAGAGGCGGCTTGCCGGGCTGCTTCTACCTCGGCTGCGGCATTTGTCCCATTCCTCTCGATTGCCTCGTTGCGGCTTCTTTTAGGAGCTTTGTCTGACCCTCTCGACGAAAGGTGAGGGTCCAACTTCTTCTGGACCCTTTTCCAGGTCCAAAAAGAGCAAAAGTAAGTCTCTCCGTCGACGCTCTTGGGAGCGGGAAAGATCCCCCTCCCTTCTTGTCGACAGTCGACTTCGGTCGACCCCTCAGCTTCGGCCACTGGCTTCACGGTGTCCCCGTCAGGCCAGTTGACCGAGACTCCCGTCGACGCGGTCGAGATTTTTCTCAACCCGTTAGACGGGTTGTCGGCTGGAGAAGCTGAGAATCCCCTCTCTCCGGTTCCCCCGGTGGGAGTTGAGGATCCCGTCGGCTCGTCCGTGCCTCCGGTTCCGGAGCCTTCGGTGGATTCGTCCGAGCCAAGGGGAGTGCCGATTCCCGACACTTCCCCTCGCCATCCTCGGCCTAGCCAAGACTCTCGGTCTCGGACATCCTCGCGGTCCAGCCGATCCCACCGTCATAGGCGGTCTCGGCACCGCGGCAAGCGGCGCCGCCGCTCTTCCTCTTCCTCCTCCTTGGACGAGGGGAGGCTTTGGCGCAAGTTGCGTCGGAGGTATGAGGAACTCATGTGGCAACAGCTCCTTTTGACCGGGAATAAGCCGACCCAGTCGTCTTCCCCGGCCATTAAGTGGCTGTCACCGGAGCGGCCGAAACAACCCCTCGTGTAGCCGAGGAGCCTGTTCCCAGGCGGTTGTTCGCCAATTCCAGCTGCCCCACCGATTCTGGTGGAACCTCCGCCTCCACAACGTTAGTTGGGGCTCCGACCAAAATTCTCGGTCGGCTATGGGTTTGCCCCATAGGCTGTCTGTCACCCTCACTCCCGATAAACCTCGGCAGGTGGAGGTGGCTCCAGGCCAGGCAGCTTTTGAGGACTCTTCCGAGTCCGAGATGATCCTCCCTCTTCTCCAAGCGCATGGACTTGGAGTCCTCGGGAGGACAGTCAGTGGACGATAGCCCTTTGTCCTTCTTAGGGTTGCTTCGGCTCATCTCGGAGTCCACCGGGATGAAGCTCGAACCTATTTCTAAACGGGCCAGGTATCCCCTCACGGAGATTCTGGACCGAGGGGATTCTCCTACGGAGGCCTTTCCGGTGGCTGAGGCCATAGTGGGTCCGGCCTTGGAGCTTTGGCAGCACCCTGCTTCCTGCCCTGTGCCTTCAGCCAGAATGGCCAGGAAGTATGCAGTCTCTACCGGTTCCCTGTCCGGTTTTTCGGAACACCCCTCTGCTGAGGGGTTGGTTACCGACAGCGTTTTCCGGCGTGCCGGGAACGCCAGGGATGTGGACAAACCTCCCGACAAGGAATCCAAGAACTTGGATTATGCTGGGTGAAAAGTCTATGCTGCGTCCTCTCTCGGCCTTCGTCAGGCCAGTTCGGCCGTCCTCATGGCACATTTTTCTCATGCCCTGTTGGGCTCCCTGGATGAGGTCGTCCCTCATCTTCCCGCGGATCTGCAGATTACGGTCAGGCAGGTGCGGGACCAGGGCAGGGAAGTGGCCAAACAGCAGCTCCAGACTGCTTTAGACATCGGGGACTCATGTGCCAGGTCGGTGGCGGCTGCAGTGGCTATGCGTCATCGGGCTTGGCTGAGGATATCCACCTTTACCTCGGATACCCAGCACAAGTTGGCGGATGTTCCCTTTTTGGGGACTGACCTCTTCGGCCCTGGGGTGGAAGGTCACCTGCAGAGGATCGAGAAGTCCAATGCTACCTTGGACTCGGTCTCTTCCACTCAGAAGGACAAAGGCCGCAAGCCACAGCCTAAGCCCTTTCGTCCTTCTGCGCACGCAGCGCCCGGCCCAGCAACGTCAGGGCCAGCAGGCTCGAGCTTGGCATCCCAAACCCAAGCCGTCGGCTTCCTTCAACAGGAAGCAGGGAGGAAAAGGCCCAGGAGGTCCCTCGGCCGGTCCCTCCTCCAAGCCTGCCCAGTGACGGGCTGAGGGGTGTCGCCCCCATCCCCGCTACCTGGCTCCTGTCCCTCTCGGGGATGGCCCGACACTTTCCTTTCCGCCTGGTCCGCTGTTACCACGGACAGGTGGGTACTGGAGGTGGTGGGAAAAGGCCTGCCTCTAGAATTCGAGCAGGCCCGCCCTTCAGAGCCGTCGCACCTCTGGGGGCCTCGGGGTCCGCAGCCTCACTGGCAGCTCGTCGAGCCGACATCGCTCTCCTCCTCCAAAAGGAGGTGATAAAGGAGGTAGAGACCCCAGACTGGGTTCGAGGTCCAGGTATTTCCTGGTTCCGAACGACGGGGGCTGGGCTTCATTCTCACCTGCACGACCTGAACAAGTTCCTAAGGTCTCGAACCTTCAGGATGGTCACTCTGGAGCAGATAATAACATCTCTGGAACACGGCATGTGGTTCTGCTCTCTGGACCTACAGGACGCGTTCTTTCACGTCCCTATCCGTCTGTCACATCGGAGATTCCTTCGCTTTCTAGCGGAGGGATCCCTCTTCGAGTTCCAAGCCATGCCCTTCGGCTTATCTCCAGCTCCCAGGGTCTTCACCAAATGCATGGCAGTGGTGACAGCATTCCTGCGGCACCGAGGGGTCCGGGTGTACCCTTACCTGGACGATTGGCTGATAGCAGCCCCCTCCAGACAGGAGGTGGAGCGGTCCAGAGATCTGGCCCTCCAGGTTTGCTCTCAAGTCGGCCTTCTCATCAACGAGGCCAAGTCGGAACTCGAGCCGAAGCAGGTGATCCTGTTCATCGGGGCAGAGCTCGACTCTCTTCGAGCCAGAGCACGGCTCCCGGCGGACAGGGCCGAGGTTCTACCTCCTTTGCCCAATCATTTCCTGGTTGGGCAATGCACTCCCTGCCGGGACTTCCTGCACCTCCTGGGTCTCATGGCGGCCTGTACCAGCGTGGTCCGTTGGGCAGCTGGCACATCACGCCCCCTTCAGACAGAAGCTGTGGCCAGTGGGTCACAACACTGCGATCCATTGGACCAGCTAGTGATAGTGACCCAGGAGATGTGGACGCTCTCCAGTGGTGGACCGCTCCATCTCATCTGCAGGAGGGCATCCCGTTTGTCCGCCCCGAGCCGATGGTCTCTCTATCGACCGATGCCTCTCTGATGGGTTGGGGTGCCCATCTGGGGGAACACGAGTGCACGGCCTCTGGTCCCTGCGGGAGTCCCGATGCCACATCAACCTGCTGGAGCTCCGAGCGGTCCGCCTAGCTCTCACCGCCTTTGCTCCGTTTCTCCGGGGTCAAGTGGTCCGAGTCCAGACGGACAATACTACGACCATGTACTATCTGAACCGCCATGGCGGGACGCGCTCCATGCTTCTATGCAAGGAAGCTCTCCGCATTTGGTCACTCGTGCGCAGCCTGGAGGTGGATCTCCTAGCCATTCATGTGGCAGGAGCCTCCAACACCCTGGCCGATGCCCTGAGCCGGATAGGGGCTGCATCTCACGAGTGGTGTCTCTCCTGCCGGAAGTAGTACAAGATCTGTTCTCCCACTGGGGCACACCTCAGGTGGACCTGTTTGTCTCCAGGGAGAACGCGAAGCTGAGGCTGTTTCATGCCCGCCCCCCTCAGCAGGGCTCGCTGCAGGGGGATGCCTTCTCGAGGCTCTGGACCCTGGGCCTCTTTTACGCCTTTCCCCCATTTCCCTTGATTCACAAGGTGCTTCTCAAGGCAAGGAGGGACAAGGCGCAGGTGATTCTGATAGCCCCAGACTGGCCCCGCCAGTTCTGGTACCCAGATCTCCTCAGCCTCAGCTCCAGGCTCCCGAGGCAGCTTCCAGCTCGCCCGGACCTGCTCTCAGTCAATCAGGGGAAGGTGTTCCATCCGGACCTTCAATCCCTGCACCTGACGGCCTGGTTCCTGAGCGGCTAGAGTTCTAGGCCTTGGGTCTTTCCGACGAGGTCCTCAATGTAGTTGAGGCGTCCCGTAAGGAGTCGACCAGAAAATGCTACGCCTTCAAATGGAAGAGATTTTTCATTTGGTGTCAGGGCAAAGGGCTTGGACCCTTCCTCCTGTTCTGTGGCAAGCATTTTGACTATTTATGGTCCCTTTCTAGTCAAGGGCTTAGGTCGACGACCCTAAAGGTGCACCTGGCAGCCATCTCTGCTTACCGGGCGTGGGCGGGGAGCAGTCGGTGGCGCAGGAGAGGTGATCTGGCGCTTTCCAAAGGCCTTGATCACATTTCCTCCGGTCGAGAACCTCACCTCCGTGGGATTTATTGCTGGTACTGGCAAAGCTCATGGGCAAGCCATTTGAACCAATGCACAAGTGTGATCTCTCTCACCTGTCGTGGAAGACCACCTTCTTGGTGGCTGTCACGTCAGCCAGAAGGATGGGAGAACTCCAGGCGCTCTGCATTGAGTCTCCTTACCTGGTCTTCCACAGGGACAAGGTTGTCCTGCGCCCCCACCCGAAATTCCTTCCGAAGGTGGTGTCGGAGTTTCACCTTAACCAGGTGTTGACTCTGCCGGTGTTCTACCCCAATCACACCTCGGAGGCCGAATACAGGCTCCATACTTTGGACCCTAGAAGGGCGCTCGCTTATTATAAGGAGCGCACGGCTGAAATTGGGAGAGGTTCGCTAGCTGTTTGTCACCACGCTTGAAGCTGCACCTGGCAGACCTGCAGCCAAGCGGACGATAGGCAGGTGGGTCACCTCCTGCATAGATCTCTGCTATAAGTTGGCGGGCATGGAGCCTCCCAGAGGGATAAGAGCTCATTCTACCCGTCATACTGCTGCATCGGTGGCTGCTTCCAGGGACGTCCCTATCCAGGAAATCTGCAGGGCTGCTACCTGGAAGTCAGCACACACCTTTATTACCCATTACCACATCGACCTTGAGTCACGCCGGGATGCTGGTTTTGGGGCCTCGGTTCTCCAGTCTCTATTCCCTAAGTAGGGGTGTAGCCTTGCCTCCTCCCTCCTCCCGGAGAACTGCTAGGAGTCTGCCAGACAGTGTGGATGAACAACATATCCATGTCCCTAGAATACAGGTTACTCACCTGTAACAGGAGTTCTAGGAATGGTTGTTGTTCATCCACACCACCCACCCCGACTCCCCGCCTCGACGCACAACCTGAGCTCCAGCGGGCCAGATCTGGCATCATGGGGCGGAGCCGAGAGTTTTACCACCCGGGTGGGTGGGAGGAGCCAGCTTGAAGACCTTCCGGCAAGATTTAAAGCGGCAAGGATACCTGCCAGACAGTGTGGATGAACAACATATACCATTCCTAGAACTCCTGTTACAGGTGAGTAACCTGTTTTTACTGAACGTTAAGCAAACATGTGGTACAAAGCAGAAAGTAACATGGAAGCCAGATTTGTTTTACTGCTGTCATATTCCAAGATTACCAGATAGCATGTGATATGAACTAACCATCCCAGTTACCTTGAAGGAAATATGTGTCTCTTCAAGTATGGACTCTAATGCTGTATCTGGCACGGATGGCCTATCACCTGAATTTTTGAAAAAATTGGCATGCACTTGGGGCTGGTTTCGTAATATTATTTCTCTTTTACAAACCAGGACTCTGCCCAAAACTATGACCTCAACTAGTCTAATATTTATTTATAAAAAAGGTAATTTGGTGAATTGGAAGCCACTGAGCCCCCTTAATTGTGATCAGAAAATATTGCCTCAGATCTTGACAAATGGACTGCCTAAAATCGAAGCTTTGGTAATTGTTCCTCAACAATCGTGTGCCATGCCTCTAAGATCAATGTCTGACAATTTGATTTTAAGATAGGAAGCACTGGAATGAGGGATGACTGGTATGGCACAGGGCTTTCTGTTATCCACAGATTAAAAGAAAGCCTTCGACAGAGTCCTCCACAAAGATTTGTTTAAGGTACTAGCAATTTGCAGAATAATTGGGGCAGTTCAGCTTTTAGGTTTCAGCACTGTATGAACAAGCTATAATAATGTCTTACATTAATAGGTAGGAGAGAATGTAAACACATACAAAGGGGGTCAACAAGGGTGCCCCCGAAGCCCTCTTTTGTACATATTTGCGTTGGATCCTGTCATTAGGACAGTGCACTCAGCAGCTAATATTACTGGAATATATCTGTGTGATATCATTCCCTGCACCCAAATTTTTGCATATGCTGGCAGTGTCTGCCTTATGATACAAGACACTGAATCTGAGAATAGGGCGCAGGAGATACTGACTAAATACTCGAGAATAGCGGTAGCAAAGATTTATTTTGGAGAAAGTAGGTGTGAATATATTGGTTCAAATTTGGAATGACATTGTTTAATAGAAATTGCTGCCATAAAAATTGCAAATACATCTTTAAATATTTTAGGGATTTCATTCAGGAGAGGCAACCTAGCAGTGTCAAACTGGGGAAAACAGCTAAGTTTGCCACTTGGTTTGTGCTAGACAAAGTGGTCTTTTTCACATAGGAACCCCTAGGGAATGTTGAACGTGTATGTATTGCATTATGAGCCCCCCCTCCAAATTCTGTATCATTATTGCGATAGGGTGATATGTTGTGATTTCACTGTTTATATTGTAACAGAGAAATTAACGGCAGATAAGGACCGCATGGCCCATCCAGTCTGCCCATAAGCCCTACACTTGATTATGTCCTCTGACCCTACCTGGTCAATGGCTTTTCACCCCTCCGTCCCGCCTTGTACACTGTATTGTATGATTTTATATATTTTCAATAACATTTCCATTGGTCTTCTTTGATAAATGCTATGGGATCTTTAACGTTCACTTGCACAGTGATCAGAGATAGGGAGTAGGGACCATGGTTTGACTTCTCAAGCTGAAGGACTGCACCTCAGCAGTGCAGCATCTCTTATGTACTGCACTACAAAGTATGGTATGTGTTGTTTGTATTTTTGTTTTATTTTTCATAGGATGCCACAAAAGTGCTACAGCTGGGTGCCGACAGGTTGCCAGCCAACACCCACTTGCTACAAACTACCCCCGCTGCAGGCCTGAGGGGAATCTGCTGTACTATGCACACAGATTAATCTGAGAAAAAATGCACTCACTGAAAAAAAGGAAGCAGTTTTCCTTATTCTTTTTGTTTAAAAAAGCAGTTCTGTTGTGGATATATGGGCAGTGCCAGGCTGCCAACACATACCCACTTGCTGCTCCCTGCCCAGTAATTCCCTAATCAGACATCGGGTATCGCTGTACTGTGCCCTGCTTATTCTGAAAAAAGAATGCAAACACTGCCAAAAAATGCTGCAGTGTAGTCTGACTCCTTGATTCACTGATCCACCCCTGCCCCACTGGTGGCCTCCATTCACCCCAGTAAAACAGGAGGCTCTGTTGATGGCAACCGGCACAGCCCCTCTGCTCACCACCCTGGCCGACCATGTCTGATTGACAGGGAGCGAATGTGCATGCATATGATGGCCAACCAAGGTGGTGTGCAGAGGTTTTGTGCTGGTTGCTGTCACTGGAGTCACCCGAATTACTAGGGTGAATGAGGGCCACCGATGTTGAGGTGGAGGGCACTGAGTGGTTGGAAGGGGAGGGTTGTCAGAGACTGTCAACTTGGTGATGGGGAAATCAGATCAGTTATCAGTGGTGGGGGGACCACTAGAGCCATGAATGGAGTATTTTATAGAAGAAGAAGAAGGAGGAGAAAGAGAAGAAGAAGAAGAATAATAATCAGCATTTATATAGCGCTTTTTCATACATCCAAAGTGCTTTACAAGCAATGCTAGACTGGTAGTGAAGTGACTGAATGTGTGGTGGCGGCCATATCGCACATCATCACCCACACACAGCCTGGATAATTGCATGAACCGGTTTTATGGAAAGGGGAATGTTGGCCAGGACACCGGGAATGTTCCCTACTCTTTGCGAAGAGTGCTCTGGGTTCTTTTACTTCCACCTGGACACCCACCAGGACAACACCAGGATGGGCAGAAGGGACCTCGGTTTAACGTCTCATCCGAAGGACGGCACACCCCAGCAGTACAGCACCCCCCAATACTGCACTCGGATGCCAGCGATTTTTAGGTGCAAGTCCAATCCCGGTGTGGGACGAGAACCCACAACCTTCTGGTGTTATATATAGAAGAGGCAACTGATTGACAATCTGGGAGGGTGGGTGGATCACTAGTGTCAGGGATGGAGTGCTATACATAGAAGAGGCAGCAGATCAACATTCAAGTCAGGGGTTGGGGGCCAGTAGAGCAGAAACAGAGTGTTATATAGAACAGGCTGCAGATCAGTGATATGGGGGGGCACTTGAGCCAGAGATGGAGTATTATACATAGAAGAGGCTACATACCTATGATTGGGGTGGCCCCCTAGAGCTAGGGATGGCGTATTATACATAGAAGAGGCAGCAGATTGGCGATCAGGGAGGGGTGGGAATGCTGGCAGGGAGGAGCTGTCAGTTCTCTACCTGACACTTGGCTGGGGGTTGGTGGGTATTCGCACACCACTGTGTGCAGTGATAAGAGTAGGCTTTTAAAAGCATTAAACAGGGCTCAGATGAAGGCTGTTTAGTGCTTTCAAAATTTTGAATACACCACTGTGCCTTGTATGCAAGGGGGACCCTTTATTTGCATGGGCACAGTGACATACTCAGCAAACCGGGAGCCTCTGAATATAGCCCTACCCCATCCGATCATGCTCTTCCTGGTTAGTGCTACACTTTTCCTTGTTAGCATTGTCCTAACCTTTTGAATATGAGGGCCTTAGTCTCATCAGCTTCTCATTGAAAGGGGCCTGTATTAATTAACCAGTAATACACAACAACGTGTGGGATATGGTGGGCTATTGTCACACCTCGGGTGTGTAATGAGGCACAAGGCCTTAGGCTGTGTGCCTTGTGCATCTGAGAATATCTAACCCACCATATCTCACACCCTGGAGTTTATTATTGCCACATGCAAATGATACATATTTATTTTTGATAAAAAAACACAAATAAAAAAACACTTAAAAAAAAGTATTCTGATCATGATTGTTTTATGTCTGTGAGCACAAAGTAGTTTTCTTGTGATCAATAGGTGGTGCTGTTGTGACGATGTAGGTGGTGGACCTGTAGCTTTGGTTCTTTTTCTGTGCACGTCTCCATTACGTACACTACTCCTCACCTTCCTCCACGGGTAAGCCAGGTATAACAAGGTTCCTCGGGGGGGGGGGTGGAGCCTGTCATCATTGACTTGAGATGTACTTTCCTCAAGCTCTGTGCAAAACTCTCTACTTTTATTATTTGTAACATTTCAGTGTGTGATTTTTCAAGCAGAAATGGGTGCAACATACTCTGTACACTAACCTTGATTGATTGTTTTGAGTGCACCACGTTTGGAGATCGGGAGTCATAAAAACAGCTCTGTGTGGTGGAGGGTGGTGTGGCCAGGCCACGGCAGGGCCTAGCATGGGAGTTAAGGCAGTGGGCTCAACTAGTGAAAGTTCTGAGCCAAACGCTACCTTGCAGGATATTACGTAGGTTATTCAAGCCCTGGACAGGAGCGTAGCAGAATTAGAACAGAAAGTGGAAGACTTTGTCTTGCGCCTCCAAGTCTGTGAGGTGCAATTCCAGGCAGTTCTTGCTGAAGCCAAAGAGGCTGCTGGGTCTGCACAATGAACTTCCACTACCATTGTCAGTGTGGCTCACTTGGTAGCACATCTGCCTCTGGTCCAGAAGGTTGTGGGTTCTAGTCCCACACTGGGATTGGGATCCTGTCTAAATGCTGGCACCCTAGTGCAGTACTAGGGGATTACTGTACTGTCAGGGTGTGATGTTCTTCAGGTTAGATGTTAAACTGAGGTCCCTTCTACCTGTCCCTGGTGCTGTCCACGTGGAAGTAAAAGAACCTAAGGCACTTTTCGCAAGAGATGGGGAATTTTATTAACACAAAAAGACTTACAGTGCAGTCACACTTTACATCATCTTTCAGTAAAATCATGATTTGCAACAATATTGTAACATAGGTATGTAATATTCAATTTAAGGTAAGATAGAAAGAAAATCAAAACATCCCCCAAATCTGTAGCTTCATATCTGTGTGTGTGTGTGTGTGTGTATGTATATATATATTTAGGGATACATGATGGGCAGGAGTGGAATATGCAAAATATTTTCACTCCTGCAGAGTGAGCTCTGGATATTTCGGCACTCATTAAATATCCAGAGCTCACTCCACAAGAGTGAAAATATTTTCCGTATTCCATGATCTGCACATCATGTGTGCTATTTATACCATGGAGGTGAGATGAATTTTACTGAGAGAAGTATGTTTGTTGTTTTGAGGTTCATGTCTCTTTAAATGATGTTGGTGCTGTAGTAGTGTGTGTGGGAGATTTTGTGAATGGGTTGTTGAAATGGGCTATGTGTGTGTGTGCTGATTGGGTGTGCCGTGGTGTGCTGTGTGGTAGGTTTAGGTTTGTTTTTGTGATGGTGAGAGATAGTGGTGGTTTATGTTAGCAGGTATGTTTTAATTTCATGATTTATTATGGTTATAATTGTTCATTTGTACATTTGCGGTTCATATGGTAGTATGCTTGGTGCAGACTTAATACATATGTTCTTGTTTGCTGCTTTGTTGTTTATAGCAGCATTTGACATAGTACTAGTACTGATTTAGAGTGAGACGTTTAATTTTGTATTATGGTTTACAGACGTGGTTCACAGAAGTACATTATGGAAAAGTGCATTCTAAATTATTAGCAGAAACCATTGTAATGTTAAACATTGAAGACGTTTCTTGAATGTTTGGATGTAGTAGTGTTCGTTTTCATAGCCATTGTATTAATCAGAGTCGGAATCTGAGGATATCGCTCGTTGTCTTTTACGGGGACACTGTTGATATTGATCTCCTGCAAAAGAGAATATAAAAGATTAGTTGTGATATATTAGAAGTTCAGGTTATTTGCTCAGTAATTTTTTGTACTGCAGAGTTACCTTGTATGATGTTAAATGTAATGTTAGAAGCGCTGATTGTTGGATTGTAAAAACATGCTGGTATGCCACTTAACTGGCTTGGTGGTATTTGCGCGTCGTTTATTGTTGATTGCTTAGAAGTGCTGGGTTGCTCATCACATTCATTACTGAGTATTTTGCTTATTTGTTTTTGTTTATTGTCATTTAGTTTACTGTGTGTATTTATGGTTTGTACATTTTTGTGCCCCGAAATCTGCATTATTTCTGTAGGGGCTATGTTTGCATCACTGAGTTTTTGAATGAGATGTTTTCTCATTGAATGATTGGTAAGTTTTCGATCCATATTCATTCCAGCTTGTTGGATGATTGTTTTGACAATATTCGCAATGGCGTTTACTCCAAGTGGTTGGTTTTTAAACCAACAGGGGGATTGAAGTTTGATGGGGTAGTTTAGTGCAAGTAAAAAAGGAGCATCTATATAATTTGTTTTGTCAGGTCTTTTTTCTTTGCATTTAATGTAGTTTTTTACAGGACACCACTTTGGATCTTGTACTTCATATGCTCTGGGCTTAATTACTCTGGTGTCCTTTGGATTTGCTCCCGTAAGCGTTTTAGTATGTCGTTCTGTGGATAACTCCAAATAGTATGTATTTTCGCAGTCTTTCTCCTCATCTGATGTTACGGGTCTCTGTGTTTCCCTGAACTCCAAAATACATATTTAGTGTCACCCACATGGAATTTATTAGTGAATTTGGAGTTTCTGGCCCTAGCAAGTCCATTGTGTATAGTTTTTCTAGTAATGTGTCCGTTATCTCATCTATTGCATATGGCTTATTTCCGAATCCCATTTGTTTCAAGTGTTTTTGTTTAGAGAGCATAACTTGTCTTGTTCATTCAAAGGTTAGTGAGGTCGTTAGAGATTCTTTGTACTGATGTTCTCGTAGATGCCTTTCAATACTTTGGAATCTTGAACGAATAGTTAGCGGTTCGTATTCGGTACCATTCTTTTTTTGTGCTGTCAAGAAATAGTGGCAGAGAAGTTTGTCTAATTCCTTAGGTTCGATTTCTGTAATTGGTGTTTTAACTTCCAGATCTTTTAGGAGGAAGGCTTGTAAATGTTTGATGTCGTCTTCAGTTTTGTTTGTTGTGTTGGTATTTTTAGAGCTTAGAATATAGTTCTCTATTAGTTTCAGATCTAGCAATGATTTTATTTTACTTTGTTTCTCAGAGTCTGTTGTAGTAGATAAATTTGTTGGCTTTTGCACTATCCTCGGATCTAGTAATGGTTCGGTGTCCATCTCGAGTTGTGTGCACAAATACTTAATGTCATCTTCTTGTGTCTCCCATTGTCATTGCTTTCTTAAGCTCAGTTTGTTTATTCGTGCAGGAATAATTTCAGTTTTTTCCACATTTGTTTCATTAGACATTTTTTTTTTTCGTAGGTTACTGTGCGCTACTTCAGATGTCAGTGATGCACTAAAGTCAGCTTTAGAAATGCAGCACAAGTAATTTGCAGGTTCTTGCTTTAGTGAGTACTGTTACAGGTGAGTTAAATGATATGGTTTAAACATGAGTTTAGGGGATCTTACAATTTGCTGGATGTTTCTTACTGTTTTTAAATGGAGGTGCCTGACGTAAGCAGAGTAGGTATAACTGGTATTTATTTTAACTCTGCTCATGTCATGAGATTTATTTCACTGCAGTGGAAATAACATGATTTATTCCACTGGAATTGATCTCTCCCCATGGTATAAATATATATTACTAGCTGATACTCGGTTGTTAAAGGTGGAAGTAGGCCAAGGCCCATTGAGACCACCTTCCCTGCAAAACAGGGTGCATTCAGCCCTTGATTTGAAGAAGATAGTTGTCCAAACTATTCTTAAAGATCCCCATAGCCGTAATGTCCACCAGATATTCTAGCAGTGAGTTCCACCATTTATAACCTCTTATGCTGAAATAGTTCTGCCTTTTAATAGTATTACATTTGATAATCTGTAGTTGTTTGTTTGTGGCACCTTAGTCCCACGGGTTTTGTGGCCCAATGAATGTTATATTTGTTCATGCTACTTTGGTCTTTTAGGATGGTGAAGAGAAGCAGTAAATCCCCCCTAATTCTACAACATGGTAAATTATGTAGCTTTAGTTCTCTTAGTCTGTCTGGGTAGGATAGATGACTGATACAAGAGATCAGTTTTGTTGCTCTCCTTTGGACTGACTCAATCAACATGGTGTCCTTTTTTAAAATATGGACACCAGGAGGAAGCAGCACAGTCTAGGTGAGGCTTAACATATGATCTGTATAGTTTTGAGACATAGGCACTACTTACATTATCAAAAGATTTTTTAATAGAGGTTATAATACGATTGGCCCGAAGTGATATTTGTCTGCAGTGATTAGCAGAAGTGAGGGACTTATTTACTGTTATGCCTAAATCTCTTTCTGACTCAGATGATTTAATTGGGCATCCATTTAGATAATAGGTAGTATTAGAATTTCTGTTTCCAAGATGTATTACTAAACATTTGTCTACATTAAATTCCATTCTGTTAATCTTAGCCCATGCTTCAGTGTTATTTAAATCCTGTTTAAGCAGTTTAATTTTGGTTGTTCAATCCACTTCACTACTAAGTGTAATGTCGTCTGCAAACTTTGATACTTGACACTGAGTGCCCACATTCATGTCTCTGATGAAGATCCCGGACAACAGGGTCCCAACACTGACTCCTGAGGTACACCACTGGTGACATCAATGTCTCCAGATAATGCATCAGAGACTCACACCTGTTGTTTTCTGAAGCTTAGCCAATTGGTAACCCATCGAACTACATATTGATTCAAGCCCAGTGTTGTCATTTTCAATATTAATTGTGCATGACAGACTTTGTCAAAAGCCTTTTTAAAGTCTAACAATAATACATCCACTGGTAGACCATTATCTAGTCTGTTGCCAACCAGTTCGTAGAAGGTAATGCGGTTACTAGTACCTGATTTCCCCCTGGTAAAGCCATGGTGTTGAGGGTCCATAAGATGTTTATCCTGTATTTCTTCCTCTAGTCTTGTCTTTAATAATTTCTCCATGCATTTACAGACAATGGAGGTTAGACTGATCAGTCTATAGTTGTTAAGTTTTTACTGCCCTTTTTAAAAATAGGCACTACAGTAGCCCGCCTCCAGTCTGACGGTATCTCCCCAGTATGCAGAGATTTATTAAAAAGGAGGGTAAAAGGGGTGGATAACCCGTCAGTTGTTTCTTTAACTAAATATGCGTTTATAAAGTCAGGTCCCGGGGAAGAGTTCTTTTTAATGTTTTTCAGTGTAGCTTTAACCTCAGTATTGGAAAACATTTTGATCTCACACCCAGGAGGTATGGATGGAGTGGTAATAGGATCTGGTTTTGAAAGACCAAGCTAAAGAAGGTATTAACGTTTGCTTTGTCTCCCGGATCATTCAGTTCCTGGTTATTATCAAAAATAGGGCCCATTCTAAAGTTGTTCTTTGCATTATTGTTTACGTAAGCATAGAATGCTTTTGGGTCCTTACTAGTAATTAATTTTAGTTCCATTTTGCTCTACTCTTCTTTAATATTTTTTTTTTAAGAGTTTAAGTTGTTGTTTATACCTATTTTTACTAGTGTCATTAGAGTTTTTCCTCAATAGCTTGTATGTACTTTTCTTTTTTTTTTAATATGTTTTTTAGCCTTCCTAGTCATCCATGTTGGAATTTTCCCCCTTGAATTTGAGCATTTACTTTTGGGGGTAAATCTGTCCTCAAGGCTGTAGATAAAAGGTTTTATTAACCCCCAGCATTTTTCTACAGATCTTGTTTCAAAAGCCTCTGTCCAGTCGATAGATTTCAGTATACTGCGAATGTGGCTGTAATTACCTTTTGCATAGCAGTATCTGACTTTAGATAACTTGGTATCATTGTACTGTTTATTAATGTTAAACATGAAACAGTTATGGACGCTGTTCACTAATGGAGGAAGGAAGGTGATGTTAAATATTAGGTTGGGGATATCAGTTATAACTATATCTAGAATATTTCCTCCCCTAGTGGCTTCTGTGATAAGTCGTTCATATCCCAGCTGTAGTATTGTATCTCGGTAGAGTGCTTCCTGGGGGTGGATGTTTTGAATCTGGTCCAGTTGGTACTGGGTAAGTTAAAGTCACCTAGTATAACTATATTATTATGTGTTCTGACAGATCTTGTATAACAGATCTTAATTCCTGGTCGTAAGATATATTAGATGACGGTGGTCTGTAAAAATTCCCCAAAATTTAATTATATTTTGGAATTTTAACATATACACACACTCCTTCTATTAGGTCAGAATTAATGGGCATTTTGGATGGTTCTAGTCGATCATTAACGTAAATGCATACTCCTCCGCCCCTACCCTGCACAGGCGAAGAGCATCGAGGTGCAGCATTGAGGTTGTCTGCCCTAACGCTCACTCCATTCCATTAGAAAATAAGCTTAGTGGCTGCAGCATAGGAGAATGAGGCGAGAATTAGGGCTGATGACCCCAATGCCGCCCCTCCCCCGATGCCTCTTTGTCGGTGCAGGATGGGGCATGGGGTGTTAGGGTTGGAAATCCTAATACCACGTTTCCCTACTTTTGTCGCTTTAACCCTAACTAATGCATTAACAAAGTTTTTTGCAATTTATTTCCTTACTTTTTGAAATAGTATAAGAATATCCTTATTTTATGGTGGGAGCACAGGGTATTTTGGACCCTGCACTCCCATCCCTCGATCGAGGTAGTATTACAGTATCCTTATGTTACGGTGGGACCCTACACTATTCCTGCATCGAGGTGGTATTACAGTATCCTTATGTTATGGTGGGAGCGCAGGGTCCTTTGGACCCTACACTCACATCCCTCTATCGAGGTGGTATAACAGTATCCTTATGTTACAGTGGAAGCGCAGGGTCCTTCTGTCCCTGTGCTTCTATCCCTCCATTGACAGATATTCATAACTCTACCATTTGTACTCATCTTTACCCAAAATGTTCAACATAGCCGTCTTATGCCCTCACCGTATGTACCCAGCACATGGAACATTTTCAAATCCCAAACCAAACATAATTCTGCGCAACTGCAACGATATTCTGCACCATGAGAGCGAAAATACATTTTGGCCAGTATTTTAATAAGCATTTGTCAATGCCGAATGTTTGCTTGCTGGCATTGGCATTGGTAGTGCAGGAGTTAGAGAGATGCATAATAGGAATGGCAGTGAAGTATTGAACTAACGCCAACCCCCACCCCCAACCTGCAGAGACTGACAGACGTTGGGGTGTGCCTTTGTGACATCGGCCATAATGCTCACGCCACTCCACCTTACTCCACCCTGCAGGCACCGACAGGTGTTGCAGTGTGCCTTGGGGTCTTCAGCCCTCATGCTCACCCCATTCCATAAGGAAATAAGCTGAGAAGGGTGCAGTATAGAAGAATGGGGTGAATGTTAGGGCTCGATGCCTGTCACTGGCTGCAGGGTGGCAGTGGGTTGGAAAGGCATGAACATTATGGCCGTTGACCCCAAATCACACCCCCGACGCCTGTCAGTCTCTACAGGGTGGGGCATTACAGTTGGAAACCCTAACGCCACGAGCGTTTGTTGGTATTTTCACTCCAAATTTTAACATGGGCTTTTTGGGACCCCACCTTATGAACAGTGGCACTATCATTTTGTTACTCCATCCCAAAAGGTGATCTTGCAAAGCAACAATGCCATTCTGCGCCACAGGTAGGAAAACACATTTCAGGCTGGATTTGAAAAATGACAGCTATACTGTTCATGAGGAGGTGTGAAAAAATGGCAATGTTGAAAATGTGGGTAAATATCGAAAAAAATCAGTGAGGGTAGGGTGTGCGTAGAAACTTTATTACCATATGCGCCCTGCTTTTAATCATTTTTTGAATTTTTCACCAAATTTTCAATATGGGCATGGGAAATCCCATAATGAACAGTGGCACTGTGATTTTGTTAATCTGTCCCGAAAGTCGATTTCCCAAAGTGACCGTGCCATTTTGCGCTACGAGTGCGACAACACGTTTCGGGCAGGATGTGAAAAATGACAGCTGTACTGTTAATAAAGAGGTGTGAAAAAATGGAATGCTGAAAATCTGGAGTGAAAATATTAAAAATTGGCAAAGTTACGAGCGTGTGTAGAAACTGCCCAACGCACACTCATATCGCAGTCATTTCTTGGAATTCTTTCACCAAATTTGCAACTTTTTTTTTTTTTATGACCCCTCCTCATGAACAGTGACACTGTCGTTTTGTTAATTGGTCCCAAAAGGTGATTCCACTCAGTGACCATGAAATCACCTTTCGGGACAGAGTAACGAAATGACAGTGACATGTTAACGAGGTGGGGTCCCAAGAACCCCATGTCGAAAATTTGGGGCCACAATTCCTAAAATGGCTGAGTTATCAACCTAAGTTGAAACCCCCATTGACTCCCATTATACAGCGCTTACAGATTCCTCAGTTCGCAGTTCTGCTTTGAAGAGTGCAGACGTGTCCCGGACTAGAGAAGATCGCTGCTCCTGACCTCTGGAGGGTAAGTATGGGTGAGGGGAAGGGTGTGGGAAGGTGGATGCTCAGTGGGAGGGGGGACTGGGGAGACAACAGTGGACTGTCTTCTTTTTTACAGGTTTAAAAAAAAAAACATTTTGGTACTCTCAGATGGGCTCCATTGTGCCATAATAGTGTGGGGGGCATGCCGACAGGAGAATGGGCACCCCAATGTTGCTTAGATACTGATGGGTTTGGGGGCATAAATCCAACACCGAGTGGACATCCCGGTGTCGAAATATTTTGCACACTGAGGTGGCTCCCAGTGTGCCACATTAATGGAGGGAGGGGATGCAGTTGACATGGGAATTGGGCACCACGATGTCGGCTTTTCTTGGAGTGTGTGGTGGGTGGCAAGAGCCGCAGCTCATTACTTGTTTCACCAGGAAAGGCACACAGAAAAAACAAGTTGTTGGCAGAGCAAGGGCCAGGGACAGAGTGCTGGGCGGCAGGAAGCCAACAGGGTTGCGAGGGAGGGGGGAGGTGCCGCTGCAGTGATGAAACTGTGATTACAGCAGCAGATTTGTTTCAACTCCTTGGTTCTCTTTGAAGCTACTGTCATTGGCAGCTTCCCCCTTGATTGGTGGCTGATGGACACGCCCAGTAAAACGTCCTCTGCATTGGCCACAACACTGACACACCTCTGAAATGTGATACTGTTGCAAAATGTTTCTTGCATACGTACATAAAAATGACAGCTGTCACGTACATGAGGTGGGGTATTAACAAGGCTATGCTGTAAATAAAGGGTGAAAATATAGAAAATTTCCAAAGTTACGAGTGTGTGTATACAAATTCCACTGAAAATGTGATTCCGCCAACCGACTGCAAAATAACCTTTCTGGTGGGAGTTCCCTAACGACAGTCATATTGTTCATGGGGTGGGGTCCCCAAACAGCCATGTTGAAAATTTAGGTCAAAAGGATGAAAATGGCCGAGAGTTATGGACAAAATTTAGACCCCCAGTTGTCTATTCTGTTAGGACTTCTCAGACCAGATGGCCCTGCTGGTAATCCTTTTTAGTCAGATGAATTCCTTTTCATGAGATGTCATGATTCTTTTTTAGCATTATGAAAAGGATTATGACATCTCATGAAAAATAATTTAAAAAGTTGTCCTGTTGGTGCGTGCAGGGTGGGTGGGTGGGGGTAGGGGTGGTGTAATAGCATTGGGTAGGATTTGGTTATATCCCATCCCACCCTTCTAGTTCTTCCTTTGGTTTTACTGCTACTTGATATAATGTTTATCCTGATCAGTAGTTTTATTTATTCTGAATATTGTGCATTTTATTGATCTATTTATTTCACTGTTTTATCTGATGTTACTGTCCAGCGCCTTGACAATGGAAAGGCGCTGTATAAATCAAATGTATTATTATTACTTTTTGTACTCATTTTTGATTTTTTCCTTTGTTTTCGGGTTGATCTGGTGAATTTGTTGTCTTCTTTGGTATCTGTAGATACTGACTGTTGGGATGACAAAATGGATGATGTTTCTGAGTCTAGGTTGCCATCTGAGTCCCCCTCTTTCTGATTTCAGAACTTCATATCTATTCCCCACTGGTATAGCAGTTGATCTTCTTCGGGCATATCTCTGTCATCAGGTCACACCTATGGAACTTAGCCATGAGATATTAAGATCCCACGGATACGTTTCTGCAGCAGTCCATTACAGGCCGCCCATGCAGATGTCAGGCTCTGATATCACTCACCCTATAAAAGCGCGGGTGGCCTCGCTCCCCCCTTAATTCTCCGCAGAAGCTTCATCGCTCAGTTTGACTGCCACAATTTTCTAATCTTTTATTTTCCTTTACAATCGAATCAGTTTTATTAAAAGTGATTCCTTTTTCCATTGTATTTCGAGCAGTAGTCTTTGTTGGCTCTTTTCCATTGCTGCTGCTGCAGAAAAAAAAAGATTTCTTCTACCGAAACATACCAGCTCTATGTCTGCTGTCTTGAGTCTAGTCATAATGTCTCAGTCTGCAAATCCTGCCAGAAATTCAACCTCACCACCCAGTGCAGATGAAAGAAAGTCTTGTGGAAGTTCCTCATGCAGCAACAAGTAGCCAGCAGAGAGCAGTGGTTTTCCATGGCCCCCTCCGCCCACTTGCCGGCATTATCCACGGGCTCGCAGGCTGCCAAGGCCCTGGACAAATCCTCTGGGAAACACTCTCATCGAGACAAGGAACGGCCCAAGGACAGCTCCTTCCATTGGTGATCCCGTTCCCTGCTGGATTCCTCCTCCTCTTCTCCAGGGATCACCCCATCAACAGCTTTGGCATTGGCGCCTTTCCCCGTGCAGGCCTCTGCATCATCCAGGCCCCCCATAGTGGATTCTTCTCCTGCCCATCATCGGGTGAAGGATGGGTCATCGGCCTCTGGCCCCCATCAAGATCTCGCGAGACTTGACAGCCGTTGGTGCAGGGCCTTCCTGCTACCTCCATAGCTAGGGGTTTGTTGATGGACCAGGGCCTCACGCCCCCTCTGTCGATGGCAGTGTTGACACTACCCTTCCCTGCCGTCAACCTCAATACTATTTTAACCTCCATCACTATTTCTGTTATTCAGCAGCTGGCTGCATGGCCTGGGTAGTCATCACCCACGCTGTCATCGACTGTTCGATGGTGCCGCCTGCTAGGCTCACCCGCTTTGTGCTCCCTATGGGTTCGTCAGCGCAGTTTTCATCAGCCCCTCCTCCAGAGCAGTCTGACGAAAGGGAATATCATCCTGATCATCTTCTCCCTGAGGAAGAGGAGGATGAGGAGGAAGTCGACATGAAAACCTCTGACAGGTCCACTATCTCATCTGTGAGTGAGGAGTCTGTTAAGCACACTCCCAGGCCCCCCCCCCCGAGGACCCCTCCTTCTTCAGTGTTATGAAGCAACTGTCCTCCAATATGGGGTTCCAAACTGAGGAGGAGGATATGGTGGATTTCTTGGAGATCCCTAAATCTCCACCTAAGATTATTCCTCCTCTGTCGCCTGCCTTGAATGATGCAGCCACAGCAGCCTGGCACAGGCCCATTATGGAGCCAGCTATGCCCAGAAAGGCCAACAAGCATTATCAGGCACCTCAAGGGTTACCCTTTTATGCAGCCCAGCCTGAGACTGACTCTGTGGTCATTAAAGCTGCCCATGATGTGACTAAGGCCCCTAAGCACCTTAGTTCCTGGTCCCCTGACCGGGAGTCTGGAATGTTGGATTCGTGGTATTAAAGGACTTTCGCCTCAGCCACCCTTGACCTTCAGACTGACAGTTAATTGGTTCACCTTATTAAGTACCAAAATACCCTCTGGAGGAAGCCAAAGTGACTGCTCCGTCCCTTCCTGAAGGGTCTCACAAGCAAGACCTCCTCAAGGTCCTCCAGGAATTGGAGGATGTTAGTAAGCACCTTCTCAGAGCCACTTGTGATATGGTTGACACTTGTGATATGGTCTGGGAAGCTGCTTCTGGCTTTTGCCTTAGAAAGCACTCCTGGCTGTGGTTCTCTGGCTTTGCCATTAATGTCCAGCAAAAGGTGTTAAATGCCCCTTTTGTGGGCCACAGACTTTTTGGTCCAGATGTGCAGGACATTATTAATGAGCTGCAGGCTTCTGGTAGCGCCATTTGGTCAGTCCACTCCTTGTATCATACCCAGCCTAGGAATAGATCATGGTCCTCCTTTCGGAAGCCTTCCCACAAGTTGGGTCCTGGAAGCAAACTTCAGGATAAATGCAGATCCAGTTCAGCCTTTCCTGCTCTCTCTTCCTCAGCTGATCCCTTGACAAAGCAGCCAAGAGGCGGCAGTGCCGCCCGTGCCGCCGGTTCAGCCTCTTCCTGACTCCTTGCAGGACCATCTTTCTCCTGCTTTGAGTCAGGTGGTGGTGATCAGAGGCAGGTTCTCCCTCCTCTTGTCACAATGGAGAACCATCACTTCTGATGCTTGGATTCTGCAGATCATCGAACAGGGGCATACTCTCGAGCTTCTTGAACAGCCCCCAGACATTACCTTGGTTCTCCGGTTTTACCCGCAGACAACACAGAAGTACTTTGTGAGGAGGTCCTCACCTTCTTGTTCAAATGGGCCATAGAGCCAGTGCCCAGGCATCAAAGGAACAGGGGTTCTACCTCAGATTCTTCTGGTTCCCAAGAAAATGGGGACTTGAGGTCTCTTCTAGACCTCAAGGAACGGAACCTGTTTATTCAGTTCAGAACATTCTGGATGGTCACTTTGCACGGCCTCCTTCTTCTGCTCAAGCAGGTGACTGACTGTGCTCCCCCAAAGTGCAGGATGCTTACCTGCATGTCATGGTTTGCCCCCTTCATAGGTATTACCTGCAGTTCCTGTTTCAGGGGGAGCATTATCACTTCAAAGTATTGCCCTTTGGCTTATTGTCTGCACTGAGGGTCTTTACTAAGTGTTTAGTAACTATGGCAGTGGCCCTACATTGCAAGGACCTCTTTGTGTTTGCCCTACCTGAACGACTGGCTGCTCAAGGCCCAGTCCAGGGATCTCTTGATCTTACTTCGAGAGGGTTCCTTCAGTAGGTCATTACATATAGGACTGGCGCCATCTGGCGTCGGGCCGCAAGTCAGACTTTTCTAGAATTCACTGATGGGGGACCGCCTACGCAACATCACGTGACCAGCGTCAACATAGCCGTATATAGTGGGCGGTCCCCACGCCCGCCCACCACTTCTTTTCCTGAGTACGCCTCTCAGACTCAGTCGCAGCAGACTTCCAGTAGCACGGTGATTTTTGGTGGCAACACCAAAGACATTATTACTGATCTCCAGGACAGATGTCTCGCCCTAAGATCAGTAAGGTCCATGTACCAATCTGGCACTCAACAGCAGCAACAGCCCTTTCGGAAAAGGACCTGGAGGCAGAGGAAGCAGGCCCTGGCTCGACACAAGGGCAAATGCAAGGACACGGGTTCCGCCACTCCTCCAGTCTCCAAAAACCAGAGACATTCAGGAGGTCCTCCCCCTGAACGTCCTGCCACTCCCTGACTCCCTGTCCCCACTAACTCCTCAGTCTCATGACAAGGAGCCGGTGGGGGGGGGGGGTTCGCCCGACATGCACAAGAATGGAAGTCAATAACTTCCGATGCATGGGTCCTGCAACTGGTGTTCGTCGGACACACTATAGAGTTTCTGGAAATTCCTCCAGAATCTCTGCCAAAACGGTCTTCTTACGTCAGGGATCAGGCTCTTCTCGTTCGAGAAGAAGTTCAAAGTCTGTTGCTCAAGGAAGCAATGGAGCGTGTTCCCCTCCGGCAAAGGGGGAGGGGGTACTACTCCCAATTTTTCCTGGTGCCAGAATAGACGGGAGACTTCAGATCCATTCTCGACTTGAGCAGCCTCAATTGGTTTGTTGAGTACAAAAAGTTCCGGATGCTGACGCTCCAGAGTCTTCTTCCACTCCTTCTGGAGAATCATTGGTTGTGCGCTCTGGACATGCAGGATGCTTACCTGCACATCCCGATCTTTCACAGCCACCGACGTTTCCTGCGGTTCCAATTCCAAGGGGAGCACTTCCAGTTTCAGGCCCTCCCTTTTGGTCTGTCCTTGGCACCTTGGATGCTTACCAAGTGCCTGGCAGTGGAGGCGGCCTCTTTATTTCACCAGGGTATTTTGGTTTTCCCTTACCTGGACGATTGGCTGATTTCAGCCCCGTCCAGGGACTCTTTACTGGAGGCTCTCTCCTTTACTCTGGACCTCTTTGGCAGACTGGGGATTACAGTCAGTATTCCCAAGTCATCCATGACCCAGTCCCATAGACTACAATCCATTGGGGCGGTTTTGGATGCGGTCCAATACAGAGCCTTTCTTCCTCCAGACAGGGTGGAGACCCTGATCAGTCAGGCTTCGTGGGTGACTTCGTCCAGGACCATCCTGGCCCGGGAGATCCTTCACCTTCTTGGCCTGATGGCAGCCTCCATCACTACTTTTCCCCTGGCGAGGCTCCACATGAGAGTTACTCAGTGGTTCTTGCGGGTGCAGTGGGATCAACTCCTGTATGACCTGGACCATCCAGTCCTGGTGTCGTCAGCAGTTCAGAAAGAATTGCTGTGGTGGAGGGACCCCTGCAACCTTTCCTTGGGTCTTCCTTTCAGGAACCCAGCTCCTTTGGCATCCCAAACTACAGATACATTGAACATGGGATGGGGAGCACATCTAGGGGAGCACCAAGCTCAAGGGCTGTGGTCCAGCTTGGAAGCATCATTCTACATCAGTGTTCTGGAGATGAGGGTGGTCTTGTACGCCTTACTGACCTTCCAAACCCTGCTTCCCAAGGGATCACTGCGGGTCCAAACGGACAACATGTCGGTAGTTTGGTACCTCAACAAACGAGGAACTCACTGGTACTCCCTGTGCAGAGAGGCAATGCGGGTGTGAAACTGGGCAGTCCAGCATGATCTAGTCCTAGTGGCCATGCATGTTCCAGGCATTCAAAATGTCCTGGCGGACAGTCTCTGCAGGTCTCGGACCCTAACTCACGAATGGGAATTAAGTCAAGAAGTGTCAGAATCTCTCTTCCTAAGATGGGGGCGTCTGGAACTTGACCTTTTTGCCTCCCAACACAACGCAAAACTTCCCAGTTTTTGCCCACTTGTTCCAGGGCATGGTGCTTTCTGGCATGACGTGCTGTGTGTCTCTCTCCTGGACAGGAAAATTTTTGTACACCTTCCCTCCATTTCCCATTCTCCAGAGGGTCCTTCTCAAGCTTCAGGCAGAGAAGGCGAGGATGATTCTCATCGCCCCTCTCTGGCTGAGACAAACTTGGTTCCCGCTGCTACAACAGCTATCAAGGTAATCACCGGTTCCAGTGACCCACGACCTCTTGACTCAGGATCAAGATTGCCTTGTTTATCCATGGCTCAGGACCCTGCATCTTCACACGTGGCTCCTGCAGACATAGCGATTTCTCGCTTTGGGGTCTCCTCTTGAGTAGCTCAGGTTCTTCTAGAGGCTAGAAAACCCTCCACTCGTTCCACTTACGCCATGAAGTGGAAACATTTTTCTATCTGGGCAACGTCCAAGAAGTGGAACCCCTTTTCTTGCTCTGCCCCACAAGTCATGGAATACCTCCTTCATCTGTCAGACTCAGGTCTGTCATATTCTTCCTTGAAGGTCCACCTTTCGGCAATTTTGGCGTACCACAAGCTGGTGGATGGTAAACCCGAGGCTCAGTTGGAGGTCTCAAAATCTTTCTGAAAGGGATTCTCCATCTGAAACCCCCATCCACAGCCCAACCCCACCTTGGGATTTGAACTTTGTGTTGGAGAAGCTCACTCTCCCCCCTTTTGAACTGGCGATGAGCTGTGATTTGCGCTTCCTTTCCTGGAAGACGTAATTTTTAGTTGCCATTACGTCAGCTTGAAGGATTTCGGAGCTTCACGTTCTGGTTTGTAAAGCGCCTTATCTTATTTTCCACAAGCACTGGGTGGTCCTCAGGACAAATCCTAAGTTTTTACCCAAGGTGGTGCCAGAAGCCACACTGAACCAATCAGTAGAGCTTCCAGTTTACTTTCCATCCCCTTCGAACAGAGGTGAGGCACTCCTGCACACCATAGACGTCCATCGGATCTTTCGGTGCTACATACACTGAACCAAGGATTTCCGTAGCTGCTATCAGCTTTTTGTTTCTTTTGCCCCCAAGTCAAAGGGCAAAGTGGTTTCGAAGCAGTGTCTTTTCAAATGGTTAGGCAACTGTATTCGGTATTGTTATCAAAAGTACGAAAAACCTCTGACGGGTCCCATCAGAGGTCATTCTACTAGGGGCATGGCTGCTTCCACTGCTTTATTGCATAACGTCTCTGTGGCTGATATCTGCGCTGCAGCCACTTGGAGTTCTGCCCACACCTTTACTAAACACTGCAGTCTCGACATTGCTTCTAGGCGGAGGGCTGGCTTCAGCCTAGCTGTCTTGCAGGGCCATCTGCCCTAGGCTGAGTCCATTCTTTTTCCCAGTTTCTGTTGGAGTTATTTTCTCCTCCTCCTCCCTTGTTTCTCTCGGTCTCTCTTTGGAGGGACTGCTTAGGACTCTGTCCTATATGTAATGGCCTACTGAAGGAACCCTCTTGAAGTAAGATAGTGCAGTTATGTAGGAACTTACTGTAACAGTAGATCTTCAAGAGAGGTTCCTTCAGTAGGTCATATTTTTCCCTCCCTCCCCTCATTTTATTTCTTACACAGGGACTCCAAATCCTGTTTGCTTCTGTTGTCAGGCCTCTTCCTGGTTTCGGCAGGAGAACTGGAGGGTGGGCATGGGGACTGCGCACTATATACAGCCACACTGACGTCGTCACGTGATGTCGATTGGGCGGTCCCCCCATCAGGGATTGCTAGAATGGTCTGCTGTGCAGCCTGATGCCAGATGGCACCAGTCCTATATGTAATGACCTAATGAAGGAACCTCTCTCGAAGATCTACTGTTACGGTAAGTTCCTTCGTAACTGTACTTTACTCACCCTGGAGCACACTCTCCAGTTGTTTCAGTCCTTGGGCATCACAGTCAACTACCCCAAATTGGTACTGACCCCTTCTTAGAGACCGCAATGCACAGGGGCAGTTCTGGACTCTACCCAGGGCAAGGCTTTCCTCCTTCAGGACAGGGTGAATTGTCTTGTTACCCAGGCCCAGTAGGTGGATCAGAGCCAGTAAGTGCCATCCAGAACTTTCCTCCAGCTCTTAGGCCTCATGGCAGGGCCATCGTGACGGTCCCTCTGGCCAGGCTCCACATGAGGATTCCACAGTGGATCCACTGGGTCCAGTGGGATCAGTGTTCAGATTATCTAGATCAGCTGGTTCTGGTCTTCTCACCAGTCTGCAGAGTGCTTCAGTGGTGAATGAATCCAGACAATCTCTTAAAGGGAGTTCGTTTTCTGATCCCCACCCACACCAGATCCTCACCACGGATGCTTCGGGTCAGGGCTGGGGTGCCCATCTAGGTCTCTGTCAGACCCAGGGGCTCTGGTCACACAGGGAGACACACTTCCACAGAAACATTCTAGAAATTAGGGCAGTTCTGTATGCTTTACAGGCCTTCCAGAACCATCTCTCCTTCAGTCCTCTGCTGGTGCAGTCGGACAGTCTCAGTGTAGTCTATTACATCAACAAGCAAGGAGGGACCCATTCCTATCCTCTGTGCCAGGGAGCAGTCAGAGTCTGGTACTGTGCTCTACATCACGGTCTAGAACAGGCAGCTGTCCATGTGCCAGGTGCCCAACACACCTTGGCGGATAGCCTCAGCCAGTCACAGTCCAAGGTGCACGAGTGGGAGCTGCTGACCTTAATCACAGAAGGCCTGTTCCACAAGTGGGGTCACCCAGAGTTGGACCTTTTTGCATCTCCACTCAATGCAAAACTGCCAGGTTTCTGCTCACTTGATCCAGGGCCTGTAGTTTTCTGGCAAGATGCATTGTCCCTTTCCTGGAAAGGGAGGTTTCTTTATGCATTCCCTCCCTTCCCCCTGATTCAGAAAGTTCTTATCAAACTACAAATAAGAGGGTACCATCCTGATTCTGGTGGCCCCGTTCTGGCCATGACAGATATGGTTTCCATTACTGCAACAACTGTCTGTAGAATCTCCAGTTCCGCTGCCCCTTTGCCGGGACCTGTTGACATAGGTACAGGGGATCCTGGTCCATCCAGATCTCAGGTCCCTGCATCTGCATGCTTGGCTCCTGAGGACATAGCCATTGCTCGGTTTGGGGTGTCTCAGAAGGTGGCTGATGTTCTGGTGGCTGCCAGAAAACCTTCCACCAGGGCCACTTATTCTATGAAGTGGAAGCAGTTTGCTATTTGGGCTGCTTCTCACCAGCTGGATCCTTTCACCTGTCCAGTGAATCAAGTTTTGGAGTATCTCCTGATCTTGTCTGATACTGGTCTTAAACACACCTCCCTTAAAGTGCACCTGTCTGCTATATCGGCCTTCCATGTGCCCATCGATGTCCGTACAGTGGCATGGCTGGATGTGGCCCGTACATTTCTCAGAGGCATTCTTCGCCTGAAGCATCCCCTCCGTAACCCAGTTGCAGCTTGAGACCTCAATTTTGTTTTGGAGAAGCTGACCCTGCCTCCTTTTGAGCCAGTCACATCTTGCAAGCTACACTTTCTGTTGTGGAAAGTGTTATTTTTAATTGTCATTACTTTTGCTAAGAATTTCAGAGCTACAGACTGTCGTGTGAGCAGCCTTATTTTAAGTTCCACAAAGACAGGGTCTCTTTGCGTACTAGTTCTAAGTTTCTTCCTAAGGTGGTGTCAGAGTTTACCCTCAACAAATCCATCCACCTGCCTGTTTATTATCCGGAGCATGCCAATCCAGGGGAAGCATGGCCCCATACTTTGGATGTGCATAGCATTTTGCTTTATTATACACATCGTACTGAGGACTTTAGGAAGTCCAAACAGTTATTTGTTTCTTTTGCTCCTGGTAGAGA
The DNA here is from genome assembly GCA_016271365.2 of Neoceratodus forsteri. NCBI lineage: Eukaryota > Metazoa > Chordata > Ceratodontiformes > Ceratodontidae > Neoceratodus > Neoceratodus forsteri. The sequence continues at coordinate 542,763,325 of CM028134.1, read as the reverse complement.
AGGTGCCCCAGTTTCGAAACAGTGCTTGTCCAAATGGTTGGCCAACAGTATCAGTTTTTGTTACAGGAAGTATGGTAAGGGGTTGCTAAGGGCCATTCCACCAGGGGCATGGCCACTTCAGTTGTCTGTTTCAGAGGAGTGTCCAGAGATGAAATCTGCGCTGTTGCCACTTGGAGTACTGTCTACACTTTCACCAAGCTCTACAGTCTGGACATTGCATCCCGAGGAAGGGCAGGCTTTGGCCTTGCTGTGCTTCAGGGCCTTCTTTCTTAGGCCTCTGGCCTCCTGCCACACAGACTGTCCTTGCACTCAGCACTGCTTGGTACTTACTCCATAGGTGTGACCCGGTAACAGAGATATCCCTGAAGAGGATAGAACAGTTACGTAAGAACTTATTGTAACAGTAGATCTTTGAGGTAATCTCTGTCATCAGGTCATGTTGTCCCTCCCACCCTCCATCCCCCTTCTCTCTCTCTTTCTCTCTCCAGCTTTGCTGTCCTGTTGCCCCGGCTCTTCTGCTCTCTGGGCACCTTTTCTCTCTCTCCTCAGTTCCCTAGTTATACTCCTGTCTCATGGCCTCCGCTTAAGGAAAGAGCTGAGGAGAGAACGGGTCTGCCCCCACTTTTATAGGGTGAGTGACTTCAGAGCCTGACTTTGGTGTGGAAGGCCCCGAGTACACTGCTGCAGAAAAGCTTCTGTGGGATCCTAGCACCTGATGGCTAAGTTCCATAGATGAGACCTGATGACAGAAATTCCCTTGAAGATCTACTGTTATGGTAAGTTCTTACGTAACTGTTCTTTTTCAAATCAGGTCATGACAGTTTCAGTTTAGGCTGTTACCTTCTCAATGTACTTTTCTTGGTTACCAAAGTCATCTCAGGGAGTGGTATAATCTTTTGCTGCTGTTGCCCATGTGATGTTTGACTGCAATACAACAGTTTCTGTTGGAGAGCAAAAAAATTCTGAGGAATACTAAAGCACATCCTTTGCAGCTTAAGAGAGAAGTAGGATGATCAAAAGATAAAAGTTCAGTGTGGTTCTTCCGAGGGTGTCCATTTGGAAAAGTCTGCCTGTTATTGTGGTAGGCAGTAAAAACAGGTCACAGTTTAAAAAAAATCTGGACATATTCTGCAAGGAGTGGAACACAGGGGGTATGACCTTTGAGAAAAGGCGAGTAACAAAAGGCAAAACTGCCTATAAGCTTGTAACATGACCTATGAGACCTATTTCTAACCTTGTAGTATTACTGGCTCTATATTGGGTGATGTTGTTTCCATTTTATCTGTCTCAGCTATAGGAGTTTCCTCCTTGTCCGTGTTCTCTACTTGTGCGAGTAGTTCTGCTGCTACTTGTTGCCCAAAGCGGACCCCCAATTCAACCAAAATTAAAAACACACCACACTGTTTTGGTATAAAAAAGGGCCTCAGCTCTTTTTACTTGATCAAAAGTTGTATACATTACATGGGACATACATTTATAAACCTACTATGTACATTACAAATTTACAAGGTATGCACTTTACAGAATATCATATATATACATTTTAACATACGTACATTACATATCCCATCTTGCAAGACCCCTTGAGCAGCCATAATTCATGTATTGCTGAAACCCCGGCTCCTTCATCTGCTTGTTTGGGGGTAACTCTGGCCCTTTAGTCCAACAGACCTGTTGAGGGCCGTGCCTTTCCGTAAGACAGTTCCCCCCTTTCCCGAATTTGAGGGGTTCCTAGACCTTTGGCGAGGAGCATGCCCGTCAGAGACTCTTATCTCTGAGTCTTGGATCCCAGCGTGTGCACGCCGCAGTCTGGGTGCCTTCACTCTCGATCTTCCAGGGCATACCCGCCTTAGGGTCGTGCCTGTCCCCCTTGACACCCAATCGCAGCTCTTATGTCCATCATACCCAGGGTCAGCCATGAATTAACGCCTGCTGTCCATACATTTCAACTAGGTTTCCTACTAGAGCCGCGACAGAGCTTTTTGCTGTGGCTTTACAGTTTTAGGGCGGAGGCGGAAAATTTTCTGCTGAGGAGCTGTCCCAGGAGGGCGAGATCCTGGGACAGCTCCTTAAGAGGACTCGCTGCCCTCCCTGTAGGGAGGGTCTGGTCCAGCCTCTCCGAGGATATCCTGGATTGGGCTTTTGTTCGGGGCCGCCTTGTTGGTGGTGCCTCCTTGCACCACCCTCTTGGGGGTCATTAGCAATCTGCCCCCGTGAGAGGCCGGTGGGCTATTTGCCCAAAGCGACCCCAATTCAACCAAAATTAAAACACACCACACTGTTTTTGGTATAAAAAGGGCCGTAGCTCTTTTACTTGATCAAAAGTTGTATACATTACATGGGACATACATTTGTAAACCTACTATGTACATTACAAATTTACAAGGTATGCACTTTACAGAATATCATATATATACATTTTAACATACGTGACATTACATATCCCATCTCTGAAGACCCTTGGGCAGCATAATTCATGTATTGCTGAAACCCGTGCCCTTCATCTGCTTGTTTGGGGGTAACTCTGGCCCTTTAGTCCAACAGACCCGTTGAGGGCCGTGCCTTTCCACAAGACAGTCCCCCCCTTCGAATTTAGGGGTTCCTAGACCTTTGATGAGAGCATGCCACGTCAGAGGCCATTCCCCATTCTCAGTCTTGGATCCCAGCGTTTGGGTGCACGCCCCAGCCTGGGTGCCTTCATCTCCCGATCTTCCAGGGCATACCCGTCCTAGGGTCGTGCCTGTCCCCCTTGACACCCAATCGCAGCTCTTATGTCCATCATACCCAGGGTCAGCCATGAATTAACGCCACTACATACAGTGCCAACACGTATCTCCCACTAATGCCCAAGGGATCTTGCTCTTTCCAAACAGTACTGTTTCACAGAAATCGTTGAGCGTATTGTTGAAGATGTCATTCCCAATATCAGATAAATGAACCCCATCATGGCTATATAGGCCCTTATCAGATTTCGTGATCAGGAAATGCCTGATTACCTCCACTCCCATTGAAGCCGCAAAATGGGACACCTCCCTATTCACAGACCTCCGAGCCTTGTCCATGGCCCCTGGCTTTCGCTCCCCACGCCACTGCTGGTGAGGTATTATTCTAGTCCATGCTAGAATGGTGCGAGGCAACATCTGCTTTAAGTGGGACAAACCCCTCTTAATATCTCCAATTAATCTCAGTGCCCCAAGGGTGACCAAGTCGTTCCCTCCCAGGTGGATAACCAGCGCTACCGGTGGTTGCCTATGTAGACCCAATGTAACAATAGTCCTGCATAATGCCCCCACTTCATCCCACCTTTTCCTGCCCATTTGTTGCAGCTTGACTCCTTGGGATGCCCAGCTGTCTGGTGTAAGGCCGTTTTTTCCGCCCTCGTGTACGCCTCCCTTACGTGCGAATGACCCACAATCCATATCTGAGGGTTTGCTGTAGACGTGCCTGTAATACAAAGATAGAAACATGTGAGTAATCTCCCAATCTGTACTTCAATTGCCACTTGTGCTGGGTTCTGCTGAGGCCTAATGTACCCCATGTATGCTTTTGAAGCCCACCTTCCCACCCCTTTTATCTGCTCCTCTTTTAACCCACACCTGGCTGCCTCGGTGGCTGCTCCAATTCTGAACGAATGGGTGTTGTATGAGGTTGGGTTTTTTCCCGCCATCCATAAACCTTTTCTTAGGACAGCCGTGAACTGTCGCCTTGTAACAGCTTTCCCGTCCCCATGCACAAACAAATACCCTGTTCCTGTTGGACGACCTGCCACATACTCCTTCATTGCCAGCCATGGGCAAATATTCCCTGGTGGGGCCTTAAACAGCGTAATTATAACAGGGGGGCCGCACTGGTTTGTTTTTGATTTTCGCAGCTGAAGACACAGTCTATCTTGCCATATGACGAAATCACTCCACTGGAGATTGGTGTTCTGACTCGGTGAGTTGGACTGTGGTACCAACTCAGACACCCGGAAGGCCCCAAAAAATGCACATGTGTATAGGGCCCTGAAAAGCTTGGTTTCATAGCCAGAGCTGCAAGTGACCGACAGTGCTTTCAGGAGGTTGGACAATTCAGGTAATCCTATGGGCTTCCTTGTGTCCACCTTTTTTCCCGCGAGTCTAGACATGCCCTGCACTATTTTCTTTGTAATGAAATTGTTAGTTGGGTCGGAAACCTTCAGATTCAAGAAAGGCAATGCCTGCCAGTTGGAGGCATATAGCTGCTGGGGATTTTCCCCGGCTTTCTAAGTGTAGGCTGTAGCTTTGAACTTGTCTCTGGGTATTGTGTAGTTCCACGCTTACCTCGTGACCACAAAATTGCTGGAAAGATTCATAGCTACCTACATACTTCCTCCATGTCGGGGGGGCCACAGCGAGTTGTACCAGTTGCTGCAATTTTGGTTCCCAAGTGTCCAGACTGCTTCCGGTATTTTTGTGGGGAACTGGTCCGCCCACGGGGCTAACTGCCTGAAGTGCTCGAGCTGAAATCGAGACAGGGCATCAGCTATAACATTTTCTTTTCCTGGCAAATGACGTGCCTTAAAAGAGATGTTGTACCGTAAGCAGCATAACACAAAGACCCGCAAGACCTTCATCACCTCTTCCGAACGAGATGTCTGCGAGTTCAATATGTCCACTACTGCCCTGTTGTCTGTGTGAAACAGCACTTTCTTATTCTGAAGTTTGTGTCCCACACCCTTACGGCTCATGATAGGGAACAGTTCCCGAAGGTGATATTCTTTAGAGTCCCTTCAACACCCATTCCTGTGGCCATTGTCCCGCAAACCATGCCCCCTGCCAGAATGCCCCAAAACCATTGCCCCCTGAAGCATCGGTCACCATGTGTAGGTCCAAGAATTGGTCTGCTGGTGTCTGCCAGATGATGATACCATTGAAATCTTTTAAGAAGAGTTCCCAAACCTGTAGGTCTGCTTTTATACCCTGCGTTAATCTGAGGTGATGAAATGGTTTTAGAGCCCCCCCCCGTGGCTGACGCCATCCGCCTAAGGAATGGCCTGCCTGGGCGAATTGCACGGCATGCAAAATTCAAGTGGCCTATAACAGACTGTAGCTGTTGTAGGGTCACCTTCTTTGCTTTTCCCATCTCACCCAACATTTTGCTCAAAAGTGCCACCTTGTCTTGTGGTAGCCGGGAAACCATAGCCTCGGAATCTATTTCTATGCCCAAGTATGAGAGACAGGTAGCCGGGCCCTCAGTTTTTTCCCTGGCGAGCGGGACACCATAATACCCCATCAGTGAGGTGAAGCCTTGCAGCGTCTCCCCACATGTGGTCCCCCCCTTGGGACCCATAAATAGGAACTCGTCGAGATAATGGACAACATGTATGTTTTTTGTGTGTTCTCTAGTGGCCCACTCCAAAAAGGTTGAGAATGCTTCGAAGGCTGAGCAGCTGACGGAGCATCCCATAGGCATAGCTTTGTCCATATACCATCGACCTCCTACTTTGAAACCCAGTAAATCATGGTCACTTGGATGTACCGGAAGCAAACGGAAAGCGGATTTGATGTCGCTCTTTGCCATCATTGCCCCTCGGCCTAGCTGTTCTATGTGGCGCAGAGCCACATCAAACGTTGTATATTGCACTGTGCAATCCTCCGGGTTGATGAAGTCATTTACTGAATTGCCTTTCCGGTAGGACAGGTGATGAATAAGCCTGTATTCCCCCGCTTGTTTCTTGGGAACCAGCCCCAATGGGGATACTCTGAGGTTGCGCACTGGGGGGTAATCAAATGGTCCCGACACCCTGCCTGCCTCAAGTTCTTCTGCAATTTCCTCTCCAGGATGTTGGGAAGCAAAATTGCAGACTTGAGATTGCGTGCTGTGGTTTCTACCCTTGGACCCTTGTATGGTATCCTAAAACCATACTTGAAACCGTCATGTATATATTTTGCTGCTGATTTATGCGGGTAGCAGTCGAGCCAGGGGGCCATCTGGTCTAAACGTACTGGTGAGTTAGCCAAATTTTCCAGACCCCTTTCCTTTTTCGCTGCTTGCTCCCTCGATGTTTGATGTCTTGGAGGGTTGTCGTGTACATTCAGAGAACCTGTGCTCTCCTCCGCATGACTTGCAGATATGCCCGTACTTACAAAAGGAACGAAAACATTTTCCTTTATTGTAGTCATAACAGGCCTTCCTCCCTGCCCCTTTCCTGCTCTTTCCTGTGTTCTCCACCCTTTTGCCTTGCAATAACATGACCACTATCCGTGTATGTCACAACGTTAGGCCGGCCCCGAGTCATATAGCGGACCCACAGGTCTATGTGTGTGTTTTCCCATTTGAGATTGGGTTGCCTAGAAAGTTTTAGACGAAATTGCTCATCGTATTTTAACCATGCATATCCATCAAATGAGAGATGTGCAAACTTGATGGTATCCCTGTATTTTAAAAGAGCAATTAGTTTATCAGGGTGCTTCATCCCATAAACTGACATAAATATGTCAAATGCGGCTGCCCAATTCTCAAATGTGAAAGTACCTTTGGTCGCCGTGGCCTCTCTTGTTTATACCCTTTCTCGTCGCTCACCTCTGGGATTTCCCTATGCAATAATGAAAACATGTCTATGAATTCCCCTTTCCAGATTTTTTCCCGGACAGTGTCGGATAAGTGATCCCCCAATGGGTCTTCCACCCCCGCATATGCCCAACGCTCTGGGGATCCGATACTGCGCTATTTGACTCATCCCCCATTGCAGTATTTGGAGTGTTATCTGTTCTAGAGGCTACAGTCTCGTGATCTTGTGAGCTTGGTGTCCTGTTTTCCTTGTTGGTTGGGAGGGGTTGTGATGTGGGAGGCCCAGCCCCTGTCCATACCTGAACCGCTGCCCTTTGTGCATTACCCCTTTCTCCCTTACCGCTTTGGGAGAAAATGGAGTGAGGCTGGGTCAAACGAGGCTCAAACACCATGGTGTTTTGTTGTACACTTCCTTTGCGACTTACCTGCGCTGCATCAGTTCCTGTCATTGCAGATTCGGTCCAGTGGTGTGTCCCTAAGCCATAATCCTTTCTTGACCCAGCAGCCCCGGCTGTGCCCAGGGAGGTACCCTCACCAGGTTCCTTAGCTGGAAATGCCCGAGGCCCCACCATGGTGGGGGGCATTCCACCCTGCAGGGTTGTTATGAAACCGGGAGGTAAGGGGCCCCAAGGGGTCACTGCTGCCCAAGTGGGCATATTGCCTGGTGCCCCATACATAAATGGCCACATGAAGGGGTTATGTTGCCATGCTTGATGCCCTGGTATCACCGGCCCAGGATTGAACCCTGGAGCCACCTGGTGTCCTGACTGGTTGCTTACCTTTTGACCCCTTTTGCTTCCTAGTGATTCCTTACCGACTGTTTTTTGGCCACGTCCTCCCATCCTGTCCCCCCTGCGCCCTGCCCTCTTCCGTTTACGTTCTCTTATCTTTTTGGCCTTGACCATGTCCTCAAGATTCTTTATCCCTTTCTTATGCCTTGCTTCCTCTGTTGTCGAAACCAATGGCAGCCTTTCTATGCTGTCACTGTATTGTTCTCCCTCACTATCAGATTCAGACCACACTAAATCTATCGATACATCGCTGGCCTGATCTCCCTCATACTCACCCTCTGTGGCTGGGCCACAGCATTTGTTCCACCTCTTCGTTTCTCCTCTTGGTTGGGCCCTAGATGCATTCCCTCCGCTCTGTTCCGCTTTTTCTCCGTCCGCTTTTTCCAACCTCTGCCACTGGTGAAGACTTACGCTACTTTGTCTGCCCTGCCCTTTTTTGCAACATATTTTTTCTGAGCCATGGATTCCAACCATCGGGTCGATGGCTGGCTACGCCCTAGGCTGCCGACCCTCATCTTCCGCTGGTTCCTGCGGCCTGTGTTCTGAATGTTAGGAGGTCTGCCACCTTTTCTGTAGCCCGGCCTTGATGGGTTACTAGTATTTTGGTTCCAACCTGGACATGGTTGACAGCCAATCAGATCCCTCAATGTCCTTAAGGTGTTGCAGGGCCTCATGAAGGCTTGGTCTTGCTCTTGCACTGGGATAGCCTGTACTACATCTTGTGTCTGGCTTCCCGCACCATAAGGTCTTGACCAGTGCCCTGCGCCTCATGGGATTTGGGGCCTGGTTGTCTAGAAACTGGTTATTCTGTGTTTGGGACATTTTGGCTATTGATATTAAGGGGCAAAGCAGAGTTCAGCGATGAGATACCTATGAGACAAAACGTTAGTTATTAGACCTTTATCTTGCCTTTTATATGTTAACATTCTAACCCTATATCCTCTTAACTGAGTGCCCTCTCCTAGTCAGTCTGTATTTTCACTAGCCTATCTTGTTGCTGTATCCCAGCCCCTTTGTAGTAAACAGTTAACATCTCTCTCTTTTAGAGGATTCCTTTAGAACCAAATCCATGTTGAAAGGGACTGGGGATAAATTCCGCATTTATGCAGGAAAAAACAGTGTAGACGACCAAGAATTCTCCTCAAGTTTTCAAAACAGAACCTATTTTCTGAACATAATTTACTCCGACCATGAGATATTTTGGCGTTCTAGTGTGTCCTTTTCAACATTACAAGATGGTTTTAGTTTTACAGAGAGCAGGGGAAGAGAAGAAGAAAAAAAAAAAAAATTTTTTGCTCGAAGAATGCTGCCTCGAAAATTTAAGCCTACCCTCTGGATAACATTTTTATTTATTTATTTATTTATACCGCCCAAATATAAAAGAAAGCTGTATGGACATTTTGCATGCATATACAGCCATGGACACCAAATGCACCCCACCACCACGCACACATCTCCAAACTCCCAAGCCTGGCACACTGATCTCTCCTGCACCAACCCTGACCCCCGCCGCTCAAGGGACCCACGCAGCCCACCCCACACCCGTGGCAACCCTACATCCCCAAACCAGGTCAGCAGGCCAGAAGACTCCGGCACGCAGACAACCGCACCCCCGTGGAGAGGGGAGGAGGAGGCCCGCTGTCCCCTAAAAGCTGCACAGGACGGCCAGCCGGAGCAACACTAAAACCGGCCCCACACAAAGCGACCCTCGCTGTACAGCTCCCCAGCCCCTCCCCTCTCCCTTCACAGAACCACACCCCACAGGACAATGGCCACGCTCAACAGGCACAAGCCCGAATCCCCAGGAACACAGCAGCCCACCCAACTCCCTCTGCATGCACCCAAAAACAGGAACTGATATACCACTGCCAACACAAACACAAGGCATGGCCACGGGGGGGGGGGGAGCTGGGACAGGAAAGAAGCCAAGGAGGGGCAACCAAGCCCAAACTCAAACAGGGGCAACAACGCGTGAAGCCAACACGTGGGCAGCCCGAAGGGAGGACAGAACCAGCGTGTTTTATATATATATATATATGTGTGTACTCTAACTCTGGGGAACAAGGGGCAGGCTGCAGAGCAAGGAAGTGCCCCAGGAAAGGGGCACTGCAAAGAAACACTCAGAGAAAAAAAAAGGGGGGAGGCCACGAGGCGAGGCCACGTGCGGAGGGGGGGACCGAGGCCAACGCAGAGAAGCCGCCAGCCGGAAATTACGATTGATGAACACCCAAACTCAAGACTAAAACAATAAATAAAAATTAGCCAATGTACCCGTAAAACAGAAATTCAGCTTGAACATTCGCTGAACAATACAGAGAAGCCACAGTCCCCCGATTTATGGGCACACACGAAAAGGCGTGATTGATAAAAAAGGGGAACTACCTCTAAATAAATGCAGCAAGAACAGAGCTCGGCACCTGGACAACGGGAGAAAGCAAATGGGCAAGACTAATAAAACGACCGCATAGGGAAGGGGGGACAGGCGTAGGCGGCGGAAAGTACACTGCATAAGGGGCGGGGCCCTCCAAGGGGAGACCGGACGATAAAAGGACCAAAGACTGGCGGGAGCAATGGAAGGAAATCCCTCCCTCGAAACAGCCAACGGAGGTGGGGGATTCCCAAACTCGATCGCTAAATCCAAAAAGGCACATGGGCGAGGAGCGGGCTGATTGGGGGCCAGCTGGAAGAAGCCCCGGGGATCAGCCCTCCGCCAAAGTGGCCAGGTGACAGATCTTTTGTCTGGTTGGTGTACAGAGGAGCCAGGGCAGCGGCAGAGCCATGCCGAAAAAGGCGGGAGGTGAGCAGCACCGTGGAAGCCTGTGGCTTATGTCCACAGGGGGGGTGCGCCTTGAGAAGGAGAGCAGACTGAAGAAAGCCCTGCAAAACTGAAAACAAGAGGGAACGCGCATAGCCACTTGCAGGCAAAGGGGGTGAAGCAGTAGGCACTTGCAGTAAGCGGGGCCACGAGGCGAGGAGACGATGTGGGGGACCAAGGCCACCGCTGGAAGAAAGCCGCCAGGCCGACGGAAGAAAAACAGGAGGAAAACCAGGGGCGAAAATGTCCCGGGGGGGGGGGCACCACAAAGACAGCAAGCCGCCGGTCCGAACAAAAGAAACCCAGAGAAAAACCAGGGGGGAGACACTCCAGGGGGGGCTCAATCCTCTGGGATGCAGGTCCCAACAACAAATGCCCAAAAGGCCAAGGGCCAACCGAGGATGGGGATGGGCGCACCACAGAAAAGAAAGGACAGCAGACAGGCGTGGATAAGAAACCCACCAAACCCCCCGCCAGCCCGGCCGACACTCCGGAGAAACCCGAACCAGCCAAAAACAAAACACTTACCTTGTGGTCCGCAAAAGCGCGACTTGTCCGGGAACAAAGCGAAAAAGAAAACCGGCAGCACAAAAGAAAGCAAAAGTAACAAAAACTGACACGGAGCGGAAAAAAAATTTTCTTGCTGAGGAGCTGTCCCAGGAGGGCAAGATCCCCTGGGACAGCTCCTTAAGAGGACCTGCTGTGCCCCTCCCTGTTGGGAGGGTCTGGTCCAGCCCTCTCCGAGGATATCCTTGGATTGGGCTCTTTGCTCGGTGGGGCTGCCTCCTCCTTGTTGGTGGGCGGCCCTCCTTGCCCCACCCTCTTGGGGGCCGTCGGCAATCTGTCCCCCTGGTGAGAGGCCGGTGGGGCTATTTTCTGTTGAATTAAGGCTTTCTGGGCTGTGTTCAGAATGTAATCTTGGGGTGGCCTGTCATCTGTATGTGTGGCCCATTTACAGGTTCTATAAGAATGACTCACCTTTTCACATAGATTACATCTAAATTTATTGATGTATTCAGAGCCTACATGTCCGAGTTCCAAAGAAAGGTTACACTTTATTGTATCACAGACATCACTGAAGTGCCTTTCCGATCCACATTTGAAGCATGCTTTCCGTTGTCCCAGGTAAAAGCATTGCCCTCTGTCTCTGCTCAAACAGAAAACACTGGAAAGGTGTAGCAGTCCTGCTAGGTCATGCCTAAGTTTCACTTTAAATTTCCAGTTGCCAGTCCAGATCTGTTCATCATCCATGATAGGCTCCGGGTCCCCTATGATAGCACATCGTTGGGCTAGCCACTATTTGACATCATATACACTTACCTCCTCATTTTTCAGAGTGATCCTAAGTGTTAGTATTGCAGGCTTAGTTAAGGGAATTGCTAGGAAAGGTGTCAATAGAGGAGTGTTTTTTAAAGCATTGTACTGTGACCAAAACTGATTCAGGTTAGCAGCAGTCTTAAAACTAAGTTCAAAAATTGTATCACTTGCTCTATGGTATCAGAGCATATATTTCATTTGAGAAATAGTGTACAGAGTCTTTCAGTAAGATTTTCCCTACATAAGACCTATCAGGTGGTGTGTCAAGTCCTCCTTTGTATATCAACTGCACAGTGTTTCTCCACTGCGCTGGCGCAAGCGAGTTTAAATGTACTGTACATCTGTCCGTCAAAAATTTCTCCACTGTTGTGCTGAGTCTTGCTGAAGTGTCCTCCCCATCGCTGTCTGATTTTGAAAGTTAGCTGCTTCCCCATCATGTTCCACTCTGTCTGTCCAGTTACTACTGATACCTTCCCCAGCTGACAGATGTTCTGTTAATACTTTGGCATTAACAGCCTCAGTCATAAGGGCAGCTTTGGTATGGGACTCCGTGTCTATATTCATATCTAGTAAATTCAGTTCCTGAGTAGTAAGAAAACCACTACTGATATTAAGCAGGTTCCCATTTTCAGTATCAGTTATTACAGTTTCCCTAACTCGAGAAGTTTTGGCTGCTTCAGAAAATGGTAGTTGTACCATAGCAAGACTGTGTGGCAGCAGTTCTGTTTGGGGGGACACTATTCTCAGGAGTCACTGAACAAACAGTAACAATATCGCACAGGTCAGTGTCTTTACTGTCTATAATGCCTTCTATAGAGGTAGAAGCAGAAAGCTGCTTACCTTGCAGTGGTGTAGCTTGTGACTGTTCTTGAGAAGGTTGTGGGTGCCATTGTTCTACATATTTTTATACCTGCTCACTCCTTGGAGAACTGAGTCTGGCAACCAGTCCATTGGGAAGTAGTCTAATGATGTTGCCTTGCCTATTCCTCAGTGCACACCCGAGTATTTTCCAGAATTCATTTTTGAAGTATACATGGTCAGTTGTTTCTCACCCCAGGAGTATTCCCAATATTCCTAACTCTATGCAGTATGCCTTTAAGCCAGATCTGCCCGGAGATGGAACGTTATGTTCTTCCTGGACTAAAAGTCTCCACCACTCATTCACACTAATGGGAGTATGCCGGAGGCACTAGGACCCCGTGGAAGTCAAACATCTTTAGGAGGGCCGGCGCCAGGATAGGACCACGCATGCGCGGCACCGCGAGACTAGCTCGTGCCTGTATAGGCTATCTCGGTGTCGACCCTCCAACCGCCTCAGTTCCTTTTCTCCTGCCATCGAGTGCACTTCGATGTCAACATCGCTTGTCTGCCGGAGTCAAGTCTTCGTCTATACAGCAGCAGCTTAGCTGTTCAGTATTCATTTAAGTTACCATATTTATGTTCTTTTCGTGTTTTAAAAAGAAGATAATGATGAAGAAGAAGAAATTCTCACCTGCCATCAACGGAGTCGACCTTAGACGGTAGCCGTGACGGTAGGAAGACTTCGTTTGAAAGCTGTGATGGCAGTGGGGCTCTGCCCGGTCCGCTGCCCTTTCCAGAGGGGGGATCCGACCACAGGCAGTCCAGTGCTCGGGGGGGGGGGGGACAGTCCACCCAAAGCACAAAAATAGTGGTTTCGGCTCCACTTGACCTCAGGCTCTTCTTCCTCCTGTCAGTGGAAGAAGGAATGGTACTGCCCAAGGTTGCCTTCTGGTACATCTGCATGGGATCATCGGTGGTGATGAGTGGCAGGCCTGACAAGACTTTGGTGGGATCTTCTGTGGCCCCGTTCTTAATGGCCGCAATCTTCAACACCAGGCCCCGTCCCTGTCCTTGATGGGGCTCCAGTGAGCAGTTTCATCTCTGGGCCACTCTTTTAGAGCAGGGGTTTGACATCTGCCCAGTTGATTTGGCTTGTGGACCCAGTTTGGGGGTCTTTGGGCCTCGGAGCCACTGGTCCACTGCTGAATCGGGTGGGCAGAATGTGCTCGGTGCCTTCCTCGATGCCGACTCCTCGTGCCTACCCACCTCACCTTTCTTCTGCAGGGGCCGGCATGGGTACCACTTTTCCTTCTCCCCCTTTCTTCAGATCTAGGGCCAGGATGCCTGACACCTCATGGCGCCGCTTACACGCAGTGCCATGGGTGGTGCCGGTGCCGCGGTTGGTGCCAACTGGTGCTGTGTGCAATTCCAGCAGAACGAAGTTCTGCGGAATTTTCTTTTTTTCTGCGGATCTCAGTTTCCACAGAAACTTTGTGGAATGGTTTTCCGTGGAATAGTTGCTGTGCCATGGAATATTTCTCCGCAGATCTTAGTAGTGGGGCTCCGCGGAAGAACCAGTGAAATTCCAGTGGATATTCTGCAGGCGGAATTCTTATTCCACGCTGATTCCATCGGTGGAATTCCGCATTCCATGCCGCATTAATGCTGGCTCTGTGAATGGCAGTGAACTCCTCAACGCTGTTCTGGGTGGCGGAGTCTTTTATGATTCTGACTTGGACCTGCAATTTGGAAGTCTGTATTGGGTAGAAGTGGATCAGGATGAGTCTCTCCCTGCCCTACTTGTCAGAGATGCAGTGGATGACTCTATTTAAGAGGCTAGAAGGCGAGCCTTCTGCATCAGCAGAGCCTGTAATGAAGCTTTACCTGAGGGATATGGGGTCCACGATAAAATTTCAGACTTCTTATGTGGACTGAAGCAGACTTCTACGTCTGGAGTTCCTTCAATCTTCAGTACAAGTATACCCTGAGGAACACATTCAATTCAGTGGTCAAGAGCCTTCCAGGCTCTGCCGCTCTATGGATAGGGGCTTATAGCTCAATAATGAGCTAAAGCTTTTATAGACCCCATGACACTGCCCCTAGGGTGGATTCTGTTGGCAGTGATTATTGGTACGGCCCTCAGTTTGAGCTCCGGAGGATGCTCAGACTCCTGCTGCCCCCCCAAGGGACAACACCATCATCATTCTTGTAACTGCCAGTCCTTTCAAGGTAGGGGCCTGGAAGCCCTTGTCAGGAACCAACTCCTCATCTGTGAAAGAAAAAAAAAATAATTTGACAGCAGAAGCCACAGGGCATGGTACCATCCTCCTGGATCCGGCCCAAGTCCCACCTTAGCTGTCTGAGGTGGATGCCTCTCGATGCAGTAGGAGTTGTTCCTCGTCAGGTCAGAACACAGGTTCTTACTTCCTTGCGTGTTTCTAAGATGACAGGTGGCATATTCCCTTTTCTCGACCTTGAAAAGTTAAACAAGTACCTGTTCAGTGAGGAGTTCACTGCAGTCTCAGTATTCAAGCCTTCATTTCCTGAACGTTTGGCTCCGATCCAGGTTAGCGTATCAGGAAGCAGTTGCCACAGCTTCTCACTCTCTTTCTTCCAGGAGGGGTTTTCTGAATCAGGGAAGGTGTCAGATTCACCTTCCCAGCAGCTCCTTTTCATAGGAGTCCTCCTGGATACCTCCAGGGTCAGGGTTATTCCTCCTGAAAATGGAAGAAACGACATTTCAGATGTCTTGTTACTTCACGGAAAGCGACTCTGTCCGGGCCCTTTCGTTGCAGTGGATGCTGGGACCTATGCCTTCATCCGCAACAAATAGTGGTCTCCAACCACGCATCCACATAAATAACAGAACCTTGGACAAAATTACTTATATTGTAGACGCAGTTGGCCTAGCTTCTGCTCAGTCTACCCTTACCCTCTAAAGCCCAGATCACCATCTCCTCGGTTACTCTCCTGATCTTTTGATGAGCTCACTGTCAAGACCTTTACATTCAGGTGTGAAGCCAGGACTAGTTTCATAGTTTGGGATCAAGTTCAGGGAGACCGAGGTCCATAAATTAACTTGCCACCATTCAAACTTAAATGGTGGAACAGAAGAATATTTTTTCACCCATAAATGTATCTAAACTGTTTTTAAAAATTGTCGTACTTTTACTCTCAACCACATATCTTGGCAATGTATTTCAGATGTTAACTACACTCTGTGTGAACCATTGACTTCTTTTGACAGTATTAGTCCTTTCTCCAATAAGTCTTAGATTATGTGACCTTGTTCCTTATAATGAATTGTACTTTTGTTTAAACCATTCAGCTTAAACAATTCTGGGTTATTGTGGGCTCTAAAAATCCGACACAGTTCACCCCTCAAACGTTTATATTCAATAGAGTATAACAGTAAATACTTTAATCTGTCATGGTATTATAAACCTTTGACTTCCAAGATTTGTTTAGTGGCTTTTTTTTGTACCCTTTCTAGTCTGTTTCTCCCCTGAATTGAATAGGGGGTACAAAAAGGTAGACAGTATTCCGTATGTGGGCGAACAAGTACTGAGTATAGTGGAAGAATAATCACAGAATCCCTGCTGTTTATTGACGTCAAAATGCAACGTATAATTTGGTTACATTTCTGAATGGTTTTATCCGTGTGGAAATCAAATTGTAAGTTATCGGTTATCCAACCCCCAAGGTCCCTTTTGTTAGTACCGACCTCTAGTAGAATATTATTAACACTGTATTGGAAATTTAAATTATGAGTTCCAGAGTGCATAACTTTGTACTTTAGTTCATTGAAAACTAGTTTGTGTCCTTGTGCCCAGTGAGCTAGATGGTCTAAACTATCTTGGAATAATATGGCTGTTTCAGCATTATAAACTATGCCACCCATTTTGCAGTCATCTGCATATTTGCAAGACCAAGTACCTATAGGAACTTGCATGGAGGATAATAGAATGTTAAATAAAATAGGACCAAAAACTGAGCCCTGGGGAACTCCACTGGACACTTCTCCCCTCCCCAGGAAGACAAATGGCCACGTATTGACACACATTGTGTTCTGTTACTCAGCCAATCCACCTAGTTATATTTGGATGGAACTGGAGTCTTATTAGTTCTTGAACAAGGATTTTAGTAGAGGTGGAATGAAAAGCTTTTGAAAAATCCAGGAATACCACAACCACAGGCATTCCTCTGTCTAAGGCAGCACTAACTGGTTCAGAAAAAACACAACAGATTGGTTAGACGGGATCTACCCGATACAAAACCATGCTGAGACAAGTCATAGTGCCCTACATCTATTAGATGTATAATATGTTTCTGTGTTAACCTTTCAAAGATTTTGCCCAGCACAGATGTTAGGCTAATAGGCTTGTAATTTTTTACATCTTGTTTCTTTCCTTCCATATGAATAGGGGTTACAAGTGCTTTATTCCAGATTTTTATGGATTTCCCCATCTTTTAGGGAGGAATTAAACAAGACAGAGAGGTCCAGCTATTTGAGTGCTAAGTTACTTCAAGAATTTTGGTGTTGAGCCATCTGGTCCAGCAGAACTGTTGTTCTTAATTGATTTAACTGTTTGTATGATATCACTAGGGCTAAATACTGGGTAGTCAGTCTGTAATACAGGTAAATCACCAGAAAATACCTCTTTATCTTTGTGCACACTAAGAAAATATTGATTAAAAGCGGAGGCCATCTCTGTTTCTGAACTCATAATTCCATTTTCTGTTGAGATTGGCCCTACGGTGTTGCAGCTTTTTTTTTTTGAATGACCCTATATAATTATAACATTTCTTTCTGTTATCTGTTACTGTGGTAGCTAACTTACTTTCTACATCTTTTTTGGCTTTCTTAATTATTTTTTTATGTCCTTAACAGCTTTCATGTATGCAACCTTATTGATATTAGTGGGATGTATTTTAGTCTTTTTATATAGTTTCTTTTTTTTTCTTATAATTTTCTGGACTTTCCTGGTCCACCAAACAGGGACTCTGTGCCTTTTTATGTATTTTATCCTTTCTGGCACCCAAGTGTTAATGCATATATTCAACTTATTATGCAGTTTATCCGATTTGCTCAGCGTCAAGGTTATCCAACTCTTTCATCCAATCCCAATGACCTAGGAAGGTTTGAATGCTGTAGTAATCTGCTTTAAAAGTCCTAGCCGCCCCAGTGGCGCTGATGTGCCTCACGTTTCTACTTGGCGACCTGTGTTCAAGAACGAGCATGGGTCACCGGGGGTTGGCAGGGATGAGAAGGATTGAGTGTCCTCAGGACTGCTCTCCTTCTCTGGGGTGGGGGGGCTAGCAGTGCTCAGTGAGTGCCTGCCCCCTAGCGGAGGCTGGGAGGCAGCACGTCCACGTTAGAGACTGAGGGTGAGCGACTGTGTCAGGCATTTGGCGTGGGTGTGCGTGGAGCATGCGCACTACCGCCATTGGTGCCACTGCACCCCACAGTCCTCGGGGGGGGGGGTCAGAACAGTGAAAATGGGAGTCCTCTGCAGGATGACGATGGTCTCCCACTGCAACGGCCCGGGAAGGCACGTCCCCGAATGCTCATCCAGTCTGGTGGGTCGAGTCACTCCCCACCCCTGCCATGAAGGGTAAGTCATGGGGTTCAGGGGAAGGGGCCTCATACCCTGTGTCCGTGCGGGGGATAGCAGAGGACTCCGAGGAGAAAAATCAGTAACTAAAAAAAAAAGTCCCTGAATTTGGTTATACCATTAATAGGTTTATTTACAGTAATATGTAAATCCAGTTGAATTATATTGTGGTCACTACTGCCAAGGGGAGGCAATACCGTAGGGCTGGAGAAACGTAAGTCTGGATTTATAAATATTAAATCCAGTATATTTTCCATCCTGATGCCCTCATGCACCACTTGTTCCAGGTTGCCATGGGAGGTTATGTCAATAAATCTATTTTCCAAGCTACCCAAGCCAGTTAAGTTTGACCATAAAATGAGGTGAGGGCTGTCTTATACGCTTTCCAAATCCTAAAGGAGGCCCTCTGCCACGAAGTGATTCCACTCCGGATAGATGACAAAATTATGTTTTCATTAACAACCTAGGTGGAGCACTCTCCTACCCTTGTGCAGGAAGGCCGTGGGGAGGTGAGAGTGGCACCTTGAGCATGTTGCATCAGTTCAGTCATTGTGCAGCCGCTATTTGACGAGTGAGGCAGTCCGGACCTGGTCCTTTCTTCATCCCCTCTCAGCGCAATTCTGCCTCTATTCTGCTTCAGAAATCCAGACCCTGGTGTTTCTGTCAGGATGCATTCTCTCTTGGTTCAGAGTGTGTTGCTCAAGTTGTAGGCAGACGGAGGCAGGATGATTCTCATCATCCCAGACTGGCCTCAGCAGATATAATTTGCATAATGGTCGGTCAGAAGTTCCCCCGAGGTGACTCCCTCCATGAACGAACCCTCTGTCACAGGGACTTGGTCCATCCTTCCTGCGCTCCCTTCATCTCCATGCCGGGGTCTTGAGGAGATGAAAGTGTGCAAGTTTTAGGTTTCCAGACAACCATAGAGATTTTCTTAGTTGCGCATAGACCATCCACCAGGAGGACTTGGGCAGCTAAGTGGTTTCACTTCACCTTCTGGTGTGCAAAGTTTCATCTGGATCCTTTTAATTGCCCCCAAGTAAAATTTTGGGGTGCCTCATGAACCTGTTGAATGCAAGTCTGCATTTCTCGGCAGAGAATGCTCACCTCTCAGCGTTTTCAGACTATCTTGAGCCAGTAGGCAACATGTCACTGGCTCAGTTACAGTTACTCAAGTTTTGCTTCTCCCACCTTACTTCATTAACTCTGGTATGAAGGAGAGCATTTCCTTTATCTCTCTAAATGTTGAGGGTTCTGCGATTCTACATTGACAAAACGAGGAGATACACGTCCGAGCAACTTTTGTATCTTTTCGAATGCCTTGTCTGGGTCAGCCTGTTGCCATGAGGTGTATTTCTGCTTGGTTAGTAGCATGTCTTCGACACTACTAATCCATGGTACAGCTCAAGTCGGAAGGCCGGGTTCTCACCACTCTACCAGAGCAGTTGCGGCTTTCCTGGCAGAGATTCGCAATATACCTATTACAGACCTTTGCAAGGTGGCAGTTTGGAGCTCAGTGCATATCTTTGTAAAGCACTGTGTTGTGGGTGTCCATGCCTGTCAGCTAACTTTCTCCGGCAGGACAGTTCTTATGGACTTCTGTCTTGAGTGAGCTCTGTCTCTTTACACTTTGCTCGTTGGGGGTTTCATTTTTAGCTCGGTACTCTCCCATTGGTGTGAATGAGTGGTGGAGACTTTTATCCAGGAAGATATGGAAATTAAGTACTTACTGTAATTCTTGATCTTCTTTGACAAAGTCTCCACCACTCATTCGCACGCCCACCCACCATCCCCCGAGCTCACTTGTTCTGTTTTGGTCTTCACTTCCTTATTGTTCAGGCTAAGAAGACATTGTTGAATTGACCCTTCTCTTATGGGTCATCCGGGCCTTCATATGCCTGGAAGTTAGGGTTAGATATTTACTTTTGTTAGTTTACGCTGCACCTCCTTGGTTGAAAAGGTACTGAGGCGGTTGGAGGGTCAACGCTGAGATAGCATATACAGTCGCAAGCTAGTCTCACGGTGCCGCTTATGCGTGGTCCTATTCTGACGCCGGCTCTCCTGAAGATTTTTGACTCCTGCGGGGTCCTAGTGCCTCTGGCATACTCCCATTATTGTGAATAAGTGGTGGAGACTTCGTCCAAGAAGATCAAAAATTAGGGTAAGTATGTAAATTTCCATCTAATGATGGAACACCGAACACCATTGGCACGTGCCACTTTTCTTTTTATCATATTTCTATTTTTCCACCTTTGCAACCACTGACCTGCACATCATCCAGCCACTGCTCCACTTCCCCCGAGCGATCTGGAGGCACACCCACACACCGGCTGGCACATGCAACCATACCTTCAAAAGAGACCTCCCCTAATCCCCGCACCAGGCTGGTAACCTGTACCGGCATGCAGCTATGCGCTACAGCTCCCCCGGGCTCAGGAAGTTGCAGCCATCCAGCTGCCACGGGCAATGCTGCTGTGTTTCTTCCTGTTGAATCCCTCGGAGTGCAGACATGCAGTGATGTCGGAGGCACAACATGCCGATGTCTGCTGCACTCCGCCCAATTTACATCAATCCTAGCAGTGCCCAAGGTCATCACCAGGGGCCGCTGTAGAGCGGTGGGAACCCACAACCCTCCCAGGGATAGGAGAACAGTCCTCCGGACGCTTGACCCTATCCCCCCCCTCCGCCGACCCCTGACAACTTGGGCTCGTCGTCCGAACCTGGGTTGCCAGCGTGGCATGAAGTGTAGCATCCAGCACCTTAACCCTCAGCGCCACCGGGCCAGCCCGTCACATGCCACTTTTCAAATGCTGCCCCTGTCAACTGCCTACATTCTAACCTTTCAGATTTCTCCGCCTGTCAAGACTAGTTTCTCAGAGATCCTCTCCTCAATATCTCATCGTGAAAACTTATAAAAATATATATAAGTATTCCTTATTTTTCATTTGCTGCCTTTATCTTTTGTTTTTAGCTTAACTGCTAAGTAATTTTAGTTAAACTTGTCGTTTTTCTCGGTTTCTCCAGTTCAGGATAACTGGAAGGGAACCGGGAATTTTTCAGTTTAGTATGGAGTTTTGTGACTAAAACTCATTTATTTTAGTTAAAATTGTTTAAATAAATTTATTTTGTGCAACTGCTAATGGCGGTTACTGAACCTTTAACCTCGGTTCTTTTTGAACCGGTTCCCAGTTCCATTCGGTTCCCCAGTCGGTTTCTGAACTGACCGCAAACTACCATTTAAAATTTAAAATCCTTTTGCGGTTTGTGTTTTCTGTCAAATTTGGGATTATGTTAGAAAAACCAAAGAGAAAAACTGGTGAGCCCAGTTTTAAAAATTGTACTGAGTGTGGAGAAGTGTTTGCTAAGGCAGATAAGCACACTTCTTATGTGGCCTGCCTGGGTTATGAACGCTTAAAGTCTGATTGTGAAATATGCAAGACCTTTCCTGAGAAAACACTTGAAAAATGTTTGGAAAGGCTTAAAAAGAAGTTGCCTCTATCTAAGGGTCCCTCAGGCTCTGACCAGCCAACACTCTCAGTTCCTGTGGTTGAAACCATAGCAACTACAACCTCTACCCCGATACGGGTACCCAGCTCCTTGGAAAAAGGCCTGCTGAACCGGCTGACTCCCCAGTTGCTCTAAAGAAAACTAAGCACACAGAACCCCCTGCTGGACAGCGTTTGGAGATTTCTGCGGTGACTGCAGCTATGCATTCTCCATAGGAGATTACACAGGCCTACAAAGTTGTTCAGACCTTACAGGGGAGGCTGCCTGTTGGACAGCAAGCAGCGGTTCAGACCCCCACCAAACAACCCTCTGCCCAGTCTTTCTTCCAAGAAGAAATGGAGGAATATGGAGAGTATGAAGAAGAGGGTGAAGGGGAGCCTATAGAGCCTGACATCTCGCCTGAGCAGGAGTTTGGCTCACCACCCAGGGCCTCAGAGGATTACTCATCCCAGTTCACTTTTGTTAGAAGGATGGTGGATGCCCTTGACATTACCATCACTGAAGTAATATAGGATGAGGAGGAAGCAAAATACTTAGAGATGATGAGTTTAACACCCACCAAGAAATTATTGCTCCCTGTAAACAAGTTCTTTAAGAAGGACGTGTTTAAAATTCTCCAAACTCCTAATTCTGTCCCTCCCTTAGACAAGAGGTTAGACCAGAAATACCAGCTGAAAGGGAGGGGGCTGAATTTTTGTTCTCCCACCCTGACCACCAGGTGGTGGTACAAGCTGTGGCCTGTGACAGGGCAAAAGTACCTCTGGCATCTCACCCCTCCCAGAGAAGGATTCCAGAAAAATTGACAGCATGGCCAAGAAGGGCTACCTGTCGGCTCACTGGCCATCAGGCAAGCACATTTCCAGGCTTATGCAGCCCAGTATCAAAAATCTCTCTTGCAGTTTGTCATGGCTATGGCAGACAAAGCCCCAGCTTGTCTCAGCTGCTTTGGCCTGGCAGCTGCAAAATACCAATTTCAGATGGCAGCAGACACTAATGATACTGCTGCCAGGGGGATGGCCAGCACTGTCGCTCAGAGGAGGTTTGCCTGGCTGAGAACTACAAACTTCACTTAGGATGCACAGGCCAAAGCTATGGATTTTCCCGTGCAGGGTCATTCCCTCTCTGAAGGTAAGACAGAGACATACATGAAAAAGGTGGACGAATACAAAGCCACCTACAAAAGCAATTCTGCTAAGGAAAGGGCCTCTCCGTCCACTGGACCTTATGGAAGGGGAGGCAGGGGTACACCTTTTCACACCAGGCCTTGGATATACCCCAGGTTCATCAGTACCCACAGCAGGGGTACATTGGGGGCAGGGGCAGAAGGAGTTCCAGGCATGATTCCCAGTCCCAGCCTCAGGCAAATCAAGACCCCGACATGCTTTCCTAGCCCGCTTCCCCACTACCAGTAGGGGGCAGGCTGACTCACTATTTCCAAGCTTGGAAACAGATTACCAGACAAGTGGGTCCTGCAAGTAGTAAGTCAGAGTTTGTCCATAAGTTTCAAAACCATTCCAACTCTAAGAACCAGAGTTTTCAAGCCAGCTTCAAGCGCAGAAAGGAAGCTGTTGGAAAAGGAAGTACAAAACCTACTGTTGTCAAGGGCAGTGGAACCTGTGCCCCCACAACAAAGGGGAAGGAGTTTTTACTCAAGATGCTTCCTCACAACAAAGAAAAATGGGGAGTGGCAGCCTATCCTAGACGTAAGGGTGCTAAGTAGGCACTTAATAAAGTCAAGGTTCAAAATGGTAACCCTGTCATTAATTCTGCCAGCCCCCTAAAGAAGAGATTAGTTGGCATCTCTGGACCTAAAAGATGCTTACTTCCACATCCCGATAAGGGAGTCTCACAGAAAGTACCTCCGGTTCAGACTCCCTTCGGGTCATTACCAGTTCTCAACCCTGCCATTTAGTCTCACTTCTGCTCCAAGAGTGTGCACAAAGTGCCTGGCAGTGGCACACCTGCGAAGGCTAGATGTCACAGTTTTCCCATACCTGGACGATTGGTTGGTGGTTGGAAAATCACCACAGCAGGTAAGGGAACATTTACAGCTTACCCAGGGACTCTTAGAGTCACTGGGGTTTCTGACAAACCTCAAAAAGTCAGTCCTTCTCCCTGCACAAGTTTTGCAATTCATAGGAGCAGAACTAAATACCCAGGAGGGCAGGGCTTACCTACCTCTGGACAGGGTAAGAAATATTCTGCAAATGGCAGGCTCCTTCAGCCTGAACAGAACAAAAACTGCAAGACAGTTTCTTTAAGCTCCTGGGCCACATGGCAGCCATGACTGGGACAGTCATGGGTTCCAGGTTTCAGATGAGGGACATTCAGTTCCACCTCAGGGCACACTGGTGTCACATAATGGATTTTCTGTCAAAGATGATCACAGTAACAAAAACGTTACTTCAGGCCCTTCAGTGGTAGAAAGAGGAAATCAACCTAAGAGAAGGGGTTCCTTTTTAGCAAGAGTCTCCATCGGTGGTTATCATAACAGATGCATCATTACTGGGGTGGGGTGCCCATCTGGGGGATCACACCACGCAGGGCACTTGGTCCAGTACACAGTCACTCCAGCATATAAATCTGCTGGAGCTCAGAACGGTGTTGCTGGCAATCAAAGCCTTCACACCACTAGTGCAGGGGAGGGTGGTACAAGTCAGGACAGACAATACCACCACAATGAATTACATAAACAAGCAGGGAGAGACAAGGTCAGGCCCTCTCTGCACAGAAGCTATGAAAATATGGAGCCTGGCCTACTGCCTCAGAGTTTCCCTCCAGGCCATTCATCTGCCAGGCAAGGACAATACCCTAGCAGATGCTCGGAGTCGGATCAACCAGGCCCATCACAAATGGACCCTGAACAAACAGGTGGTGGGAGTGATTTTCAGAAGGTGGGGTACCCCAGAGATAGAGCTGTTTGCATCCCACGAAAACCGCCACCTACCACAGTACTGTTGCAGACCCCCAGCTCGTGGAACAATACCCCTGGATGCTCTGGCTCTAGATTGGTCAGGGAGGCACCTGTATGCATTCCCTCCTTTCCCCCTGGTGTATAGAGTATTACTCAAGCTCAGGTCCCAGCCAGCATCACTGATCTTGATAGCACCAGACTGTGCCAGGCAGCCATGGTACTCTCTGCTGCTCTCTATGTCTGTAGCCGAACAAGTACACCTTCCTCAGAGGCACAGCCTGTTAACCTCCAGTCAGGAGAGGCTCCTGTACCCGTACCTCAGATCCCTCAGGCTCAAGGCATGGCTCTTGAGGACCTAAAGTGTGCGGGCTTGCATCTCTCTCAAAGTGTTCTGAACATTTTAAGGGGGTACAGGAAGGGGTTCCAGTTGTGCTGGATTACCTTACACATTTGCACTCACTGGGCCTGCAGCCCACTACTTTAAAGGTCCATCTAGCCTCAGTGTCTGCTTATACCTCAGCTGGAAAGAATGCCTTTTTGGCATTGAACCCTATTTTTAAGAGGTTCTTTAAAGGTCTAGCTCACTTGCACCCCCCTCACAGGAAACCGGTGCCAGCTTGGGACCTAAATATTTGTATAGATAAGCTTATGGATTTCCCCTTTGAGCCCATGTCTTCAGCTCCTTTGAAGTATGTCACATGGAAAACAGTTTTTCCAGTGGCAATAACTTCAGCTAGAAGGATCAGTGAGCTTCAGGCTCTCTGCATGGAACAGGACTACATTTTCTTCCACAAGGACAAAGTGGTCCTGCGAACAAACAGGAAATTTCTTCCAAAGGTGATCTCTGATTTCCATTTGAACCAGTCCATTACCCTTTCTGTTTTCTTCACTGAGCAATCCAGCTCTGGTGAATGTAGACTACACAGTCTTGATGTCAAGAGAGCTCTTAGCTGCTACATGACTGTCACTAAGGTGCATAGACAGGACAGGCAACAGCTGTTCTGAACTTATGGGGATGTGGTAAAAGGAAGTCCAGCATCTAAGAGGTCCATTTCTCGCTTGATAGTTCAGTGTATTCAGTTTTGTACTCAAAAGCTGGGAAAGAGACCCCAGCAGGGCTGAGGGCCCATTCCACAAGGGGTACAGCTGCTACTATACCAGCTTCCAGGGATGTCCCACTGGTGGACATCTGTAAAGCAGCTACCTGAAGAACAGTGCACACCTTCACGAAGCACTATAGCCTGGACACACAGGTTAGAGGTGAATGTTAGAAGAGATGCCAGGTTTGGCACAGCTGTCCTGCAGAGTCTGTTCCCAAAGTAGGTTCTGTGCCCACATCCAAACATAGACTTTGACGGCAGATAAGGACCGCTTGGCCCACCTAGTCTGCCCATGTCCCTACCCACTGGATAAGCTGCAGATCCTAGTTAACCAATAGCCTATTTCTTCCTACCCCCCACAAGAATTGCCTTATGTCTGTCCCATGCATTCTTGAATTCCCCCACTGTTTTTGACCCCACGACCTCTTCAGGATGACTGTTCCATGTGTCCACCACCCTCGGTGTGAAAACATACTTCCTCCCATTGTCCCTGAGCCGTTCCCCCTCTATCTTCAAATTGTGTCCCCTTGTTCTTGCATATCTCTTTTTCTGAAAGATGCTACCCTCTTGGACTTTGTTGGTTCCCTTGAGGTACTTAAAAGTTTCTATCATGTCCCCCCTCTCCCTCCTTTCCTCAAGGGTATACATATTAAGCTCCTTTAGTCTCTCTTCTTATGGCTTCTGTTGCAGAATTTAGTTGCCCTCCTCTGGACTGCCTCCATCCTGTCTATGTCCTTGCGGAGATGGGGTCTCCAGAACTGAACGCAGTGCTCCAGATGGGGTCTCACCATCTGTCTGTACAGAGGGATAACAACTTCCCGTTTTCTACTGGTGATGCCTCTCCCTGTACATCCCAGTATCCCTCCAGCCATCCCTGCTGCCTTTTCACATTGCTTGCTAACCTTTAGGTCATCTGATATGACAACCCCCAGGTCCCTTTCCATTTTTGTTGTTGTTACTACCTCCCTGCCCATTGTGTACACTTCTCCTGAGTTTTTTTGTTTCCCAGGTGCATTACTTTGCACATGCTTGCATTGAACCTAAGCTGCCATACTTCTAACCATTCCTCCAACCTTGCCAAGTCCTTTCTCATCCTTTCTACCCTCCTTGTGTATCAACCCTGTTACAGATCTTTGTGTCGTCTGCAAAGAGGCATACTTTTCTTTCCAGTCCCTCTGCAACGTCACTTATAAAGACATTAAAAAGGACCTGACCCAGTACTAAACCCTGTGGTACCTCACTAGTAACCCCCCTTTCTTTGGAGTTGACTCCATTTACTATTACCTTCTGTGTTCTGTTGTCCAGCCAGTATTTTACTCAGGCTACCACCCTGGGACCCACTCCCAGCCTGGTTGATTTGTTTATTAATCTTTTGTGTGGGACTTTGTCAAATGCCTTGCTAAAGTGTAGGTAGGCCATGTCCACAGCCCCACCCTGGTCTACTACTTTGGTCACCCAGTCAAGGAAATTGATTAGATTCGTCTGACATGACCTTCCTGCTGTGAATCCATGCTGCCTTGAGTCCTGCGCCCCACTGGCCTCTGGGTACTCAACAGTTCTTTAATTCAGAAGTGATTCCATCATTTTCCCTACCACTGAGGTCAAACTGACAGGTCTGTAGTTTCCTGCCTCTGTCTTGCTCCCACTTTTGTGAAGGAGAACTGGCAGGTCTGTAGTTTCCTGCCTCTGTCTTGTCCCACTTTTGTACTGCTTCTTAGTCTACATAGAGTTAGGAAAATTGGAGTATTCCTGGGGTGAGAAGAAAAAATTACTTACCATACTAATCTTGTTTCTTCCAGGGGATACTCCAGTATTCATAACTCTCTCACCCTGCCTCCTCTGCTCGAAACAGTGGCCTCTGCACTCCATGCTGAATAACCATGGGTCTAAGTGCCACACTCTGGCATTTCTGTTTTTTGGAACTGTGTTTACATTAGTTTTACCCTCTTCGGGTGATTCTGACATTCGGGAGTGTTTTTTTGTGGTTATTCCCTCCTGTTGGAGGCGTTTTGGGTGTTAAGCTTATTATTATTATATTCTTATATAGTTATTTTCCTTGTGTGCCCTGTCTTGTCAGGTGTCCATGAAATCTGAGTGGTTAGAATGTAGGCAGTTGATAGGGTTAGCATTTGAAAAGTGGCACGTGCCAATGGTGTTCCATCATTAGCATAACGTTCCATCTCCGGGCAGATCTGGCTTAAAGGCATAATGCAGAGAGTTATAAATATTGGAGTATCCCCAGGAAGAAACAAGATTACTATGGTAAGTAATTTTTCTTGTTCCCTCTCGCTCCCGTTACAGGTTTGTTTGCAGGTTGCTGAATTTGAGAGCCTTTCTGATCCTGTCGTGATCCGGGAAAGTGGGAACTCTCTTTTTAGAGCCGGCACCCTGCATCAGTTTTACTGAGAGATTGTCGAAGATCAGTGCCCATGATAATATGTCCCATAGAGGCTATAACAGTGTTAGAGACTCAAAATACATCTGTAGGAATGCTGTTAATGTTCACCTCCGTATCACAGTGAGTTAGTGGCAGCTCCTTTGATGCTACTGCATCATCAGTCCTGACAGCTCTCAGCTGTATGTCAGTCATATGTTGCACTACTTGCTGCATTTCCTGT
The DNA here is from genome assembly GCA_016271365.2 of Neoceratodus forsteri. Classification (NCBI taxonomy): domain Eukaryota; kingdom Metazoa; phylum Chordata; order Ceratodontiformes; family Ceratodontidae; genus Neoceratodus; species Neoceratodus forsteri. The sequence continues at coordinate 542,735,316 of CM028134.1, read as the reverse complement.
GTACAATGCAATGTGTACTGCTTCTCTTTTTCTCTCCAATAAGTCACTTCTTCTGCTGTTAATGACAGGAGGTGCTGTTTTTTCAGGTCCAAGGCAGATTATTGTCATTCTTCTGCAATTGCAGAACTCCAATCAGCTAACTGCTGAAACTCCACCACCTCTGCCACAGTGTCAGTAGTCGTAACTGCAGTCTTCAAAATACGTTGTTCTGGAAAGTCTGACAAACTGCTTTCAGGTATAGCCGCTAGAGGAGAGATAATGGGGAAGGAGGCTTGCTTCCCCATACCTGAAGCAGCTGCTCCATCGTCCTTCCAGTCCACCATCTTTGCTAGAAGGCCTGAGACTCCCCTATTTCAAGAGTAGGGGCATTTATTAAGAAAGAAAACAACACAAAACAAACCATAGTGTACAGAATAAGCAGGAATCACGAGTACACAGAGTAATCAACAGTGTAACGGACAGAAAATAAAAAGAGTAAAACCGTAGGGAAAATAAACAACACAGGTACCCGAAGAAAGGAAAATTGAATTACAAACAGAGAATGCAGGTGAGCAATAAAGAACAGTCATTCACAGATTACATGACAGGTTGATCCAAGTGCGTAATCCAAGTAAGTTTCTCCATTGTTTAGCCAACATGGCAGAGGTGGTCAGCTGAGCTTCTGCAGAATAAATCCTGTGAAGAGCAGTGGTTATTTTAGCCAAGAGTTCAGTATGAATAACCTGTTCCGCTGTAATGTGAAAAGGGATCCAGTATTCCAAATGTACCACTTAAAGACAGCAAAAATGAGTCTCCGGGTGCTTTGCTTCCATTTGTTCCAGGATCCAGAAAAATATCCGTATACTAGTATGTCGTAAGTCAGAAAAGGAGAGAGTCATTCTGACCATTTAGTAGCCACAAAATTGGGAAATAAAAACACAAACAAAAAAAAAAGGTGCTCCATCGTTTCTAATTGCTGGGAACAGGAGATTAGTACAAAGACATTCAAAGAGCCGTTTGTGCTTTTGGTTGGGCTTTACATTTAACCATTTGTGACAGTTGAGACAATGAACATCCCAAACGTGTGGTGGTATCCGAGGTTCAGTAATATATTGCTGAAGAGAAGAATGAAGAACTGGAGGGCAGTGTCCAAATATGTCCCGGGTTGGAAACTTGTATCCACTACCCAAGTATAGATAGATTTTCTAGACAACGTCAGAATCTGATGACTAGGTCAAAAATTATGTCCTGAGACAAAGGGAAGTGAGGTCTAAACAACCTAATCCTATTTCAATGTCATGGAGATTTCTTGAAGATGCCATAGCTGGGCACTTGTGGAAACATCAGATGGGATATTTATATGGAGTCCTCCGGGAAGTAATGGGGTACTCATCACTCTCTATTTTAGGTGGCTGGTGTAGGGACCTTGAGATGGATATATCTGAACAGGATTGGTTCCGGGCATCCCCTATGGCTTGTATGATAACCCATTCCAATATATGGAGGGAATTTGCATGGAAGTGCCGAGTTTGTTTTTTCCGCTCCCCAGCTCTTCTTCTAAAATATTTTCCCTCTTCCTATGGTAAATGCTGGAGGTCTTGTGGGTGCCAGAGGGCCGACCTTGCCCACATATTTTAGACATGTCCCCTTCTGATGCCATACTGGTGTACCATGCAGCAAACATTATCATAGTGCCTGGGAGAAAGGGTTGAATTGACTGCAGAGATGATTTTACTGGCTATATTTTCTCCCCATAGACCGTCCTGACATAAAACTCTGTTACCCATTTATATTGTAGCTGCTAAAAAAGCTATAACAAGATGGTGGATGTCCCGACCATTGAAGAATGGAGGAGGGTGGTTTCAGATATTTACTATTTGGAGTCTCATACAGCCAAATTGCATAATAAAGCTTCACAGGCCGAGATATTGTGGAGGCCATGGGTACTTTACATGTCTAGTAGAGATCCTGGGGTGGAAAACTATGGAGGTATTTGGCTTTCAGGGGAATGATAATTAAAAAAAAAAGATATGGAGACTTTCTCCACAAGGGTATCAAGAGTGACTATAATGGGGATAATAAAGTTATACTTATTTTAGAGAAGGCAAGAATGATGATGAAATATTACACTCAGTCATTTTGTATAAATGTATCTTTATGATACAATGGCAAGGACACTGGTTTTCTATTTTTACCAGTAACACCGGTAAAAAATCACAGAATCCTGCTTGATTTGTGGATTTTGAATTCTTGTACTGGTGCCTCACGGAAATTGCATGTCACTGCACAGAATCCCTAAGATTTCAGCATCTTTTTTAATTTTTTTATTTTCTCTTTCAGTGCCCCTTCTCATAGCATCAGTCTCCACTTTTCAGAGATCCCTAGACTGGGTATCCCCTAGCTTCACCCCAGGTAATGCTCGGGAGCTCCTGTGGGCCTGCCCCCATCCTGCCTGGGTTGTACCCCCCAGGTGGGAAGGAAGTGGACCACAGGTCACTCCTCCACAGTCGCTTAGTGTGTGTTGGGCAGCACAGTTTTATTTATTTATTTTTTATTTATTTGATATATCGGTTTACAACCTTTGAGCCAGAGGCTCATTTCCAAAGGTACCTCGTCACATGTAAGACAGAAGCTAATACAGACAGGGTATAACAACAGTTACATAGAGCATGTGCTACAGACATTTGTCACTGACATTATTTACAGTATTTACAGTAAATAAAAGATGTAGATATTTTCAGACTTTATTTACAATATTTGGATGACGATATTTACATCATCACAGCAGAAAGACATTATTAGCTTGAGAAAGCATCTAAACAGAGTTGTCAGTCCTATTCATGGGTTTGGTATTATTGACATAAGTTGCAATCCATAATGGACTTTGTCAGAGAATTTGGATCAGAGAGGGTGAGAGAGTGAAATGTTAGTTGCAGTTACAGGAGCGGATATTGAAGAGGTGGTTGCGAAGAGTGGTTTTGAAGTGGGCGATCGTGGGTGCACTAGTGATAGTGTTTGGGAGTGCATTAAACCATGTGGGGGCCTCTGGAGTGGAAAAATCTCTGGGCAAGGGAGGTTTTTAACCTGGGCACAACCAGTGGTGCTTTCTCTGAGTTGCATGTGGAGATAGTGGGCGTGGCAGGATGAAGACAGCCGGAGACCTCGGGGGGGGAGAGAGTCCAAGCAGTATTTTCTTGGGCAGTATGCAGATCTGGTAGTGGAGCCTTTCATTGAGATTGAGAAGATTGGCAGAGGTATAGAGGGAGCAGGTGTGAGTGAGCCTCGGTGTGCCAGTTAGGAGCCTGCAGGCCTTGTTTAGGGAGACCTGGATTTTCTGGAGTGCGGAGTTATCTGCTGCTCTGTATACAGGGAGCCCATAGTCCACTAGGGACAGTATTGATGAGGTGATGGCCAGCCTAAGGGCATGGGGGAGGCAGTCCCTGTGTCGGTAAAGGAGTCCAATCTGGGTGTTTGTTGCGGCAGCAAGGGTGTTTATGTGGTCATGGAAAGTAAGGGCCGAGTAGAGGGTAAGTCCAAGATATTTGTAGTTGGATACCTGTTCAAGGGGGTGCTGGGGAGGATGCGGAGAGGTGCACTTTTTGCTTTGTTTTGGCAGTGAGAGAAGATAATTGATTTAGTCTTTTTTAGGTTTATGACCAGTCTACGGTCCTTAAACCATGTTTCGGCCTGGGAGAAGGCATGTTGGAAGGAGTCCTGAAGGGGTGTAGGTTTGTGATGCGAAGCAAAGAGCACTATATCATCTGCATATAGTAAGATTTTTGTGGAGCAGGCCTTTGGAAAGGAGTTTAGGTAGAGGGAGAAAAAAGTGGCCCCAGGATGAGAGCCTAGGGCACCAGACGGATGGGTAGTGTATCAGATAGGGTTCCGTTAATTTTGATGCATTGGGCCGGGCGGAAAGGTAACTGGAGCACCAGGCTAGGGGGCCTGTGGAGAAACCAAGTTGGTGGAGAGAGTCGAGAAGGAGAGGGTGGCAGACCGTGTCGAAGGCCTTGGATAGGTCTATGAACACAGCTCCTGCAATGTTACCGGCGTCTAGGGAGGAGTGCAGGAAGTTGGTGAATTCTAGGAGGGCTTTGGTGGTGCTATGGGCCAAACAGAAGCCATGCTGCTCTGGGCATAGAATGTCATACTTGGCTAGGTATTCCGTAAGTTGGGTAGCAACCACTTTTTCTAACGCTTTAGAGAGGGGGGGAAGAATGGAGATGACGATAGTTATTTGGGGAGGCTTTGTCACCAGTTTATGGATGGGGGTAATGACAGCTGTTTTCCAGGCGCTGAGAATTGCCCTAGGCATAGAGGATTTGTTGAGCAAGTCCGTTAGGGGGTCTAGGACCTCAAATGGGGACTAATCGAAGGAGTCTGGCATCTAGGGGGTCATTTATAGGGTTATTGCTGTTTAGCGCTTTTTGTAGGTAAGGACAAGCTTCGTAGGTGGATATTTTGAGCAGGAGGAAACAAGGATGCTACAGGGTTGGGGGTTGGGATTGGGGCACAGGGTCAAAGAAACAACTAGGAAGAACACTGCTCAGATCCGAGAAGGTGGTGTTTAGACAGTTTGCTATGGTGAGTGTGTCTGTGGAGGTAGTGCCATTTATGGTGAGCAGGGAGGGAGGTGGGGAGCGTGATTTCCCATTGAGTTCTTTGATATTACTCCAGAAGGTTTTCGCAGACCCCCACGGGGTTGTGAGAGTGGATTGATAGTGGTCTGCTTTGGCCTTACGGATGGCTCGAGTGTATCTATTGCGAGCGGCATTATAGGATTGTCTGTCTGCCATCCTGCCAGATTCTGTGGCTTTGTACCAGAGATTATCCCTGTCTCTCAACATTTGGAGTAGGGAGGGCGGGTCAGTCCGCGCACAGCGCGGACTGGTTAAGACCTCTCCACAAGCAGGCAGGAAGGAAGGAGGCTTTACCTCTTCAGGCTCTCTGCAGTCCCCTGTAACAAGCTCCTCAGCTGGGCAGTGTTCTGAGGGGAGAGGGCTGCTTCTGAGGCCTATAAGGGGAAGGGAACAAAGGAATCACAGTAGTATGCAGCGGGCTAGATCAGGACCCTACTGTGCATGCACCAACTGTTGGGAAAGAGTGGGGATACAGAAGGCTACTGCGCATGCGCAAGGTGGCAGACACACACGCTAGAGATTCTACACAATTCTAAAGCAGGTAAGCACTCTAAGACAGTATTACAGACTCCTATATCACAGTATAACAGTGCTAGTTAACAGCAGAGACATGCAGTATAACAGCCCTTAAAGTAACACAAGTAAAGCCCCAAAATCCCCGTGCAGAGACATCCAGATATCCAGCAGCAAAAACAATCAGTTGCTGTGTGGGGACAGAAAATAGACTCCAAATAGTTTAAGACCTCGCCACAAGCAGGCTGGAAGGAAGGAGGCTTTACCTCTTAAGGCTCTCTGCAGTCCCCTGTAACAAGCTCCTCAGCTGGGCAGTGTTCTGAGGGGAGAGGGCTGCTTCTGAGGCCTCTTAAGGCTCTCTGCAGTCCCCTGTAACAAGCTCCTCAGCTGGGCAGTGTTCTGAGGGGAGAGGGCTGCTTCTGAGGCCTCCCAAGGCTCTCCGCAGTCCCCGTAACAAGCTCCTCAGCTGGGCACAGTGGGTTATGATGTCAGGGGCAGCTGGGTCCCTTCTACCATTGGCTGATGTGGGGTGATTTTCCTGGTTTTACTGGTCTCTGTCCCTGAGGGCACTGGCCCTCGAGGGTATCCAAAGAGTTAGGGCACCTAGAGACATGACACTGCTCCAGATCCCGGTTAGCATCCTCCCCTCCTGATTGCTCTGCAGCCCTGTTGCATCACCACCCATGATCACCCAGGTGGCAGTAAAGCAGCGGGACCCGAGCCCACCCTCCCCTGAGGAGGAGAGCAGCCCCCCAGGTGCTCAATCCTGTTCCCCTGGCCAGACCTCCAGCAACCCGAGTTCACTTCCGGTCCCAGGTCACTGGCATTGCAAGCAGTAGTGCTACTGCCGCGCCGGCGGGCTGGCCCAGATTTCAGCATCTCAAAATGAATACTGCTGTGCTTTGAATTCTTTCTGCTTTGCTGTGTATGGAATCAGTAAGGAAACCACCCGCACTGCTTTGTTGTAACCACCCATGCTTCCCACCAACCTCTCCATTAGCTGAGGAGTGCTTTCCTTCCTGAAACCACAGTTTTCATTTAGTATGTGCCTAAATGCCTTACTGTTTATATTACACTGGATGATACAAAAAAATACAGGTATCAGCACATATGGGCAGAGCCACTTGAAAATTGTGGGATAAATAACCCGAAATTGCAGAGATTTATTTGCAGACTTGCAGGGAAATTGCAGGAGTTCTACTCTAGACCCTGAGTGCTTCACAATACATCCTTTACTGTTTTCTGCAGCTTATATTAGTCATTATACAATGGCAAGAAAGAATCCTGGTCTCTGATTGGTCAGTCTGGGACTGGACCCATGATGTTATCCCAGCACAACATCACGAGTCTAGTCTCAGCCTCACTGTGAACCTGTAGATGACCTTTTGGACCATTATGATATACTCTTTTTTTGCATCTTCTCTTAAGAAACAAAAATATTCTTCCACACTAACAAAAACATTCTTTAAAATTATTTTTTTTATTCTGTATTACAGCAAGCCATTGTATAATAGCAGTAATGCCCTCCAGGGTGTGTGTTGTGCTGGGATAACGTCATGCCTTAGGTATTGGATGCCCAACCACCTGAGATGTGATGTTATCCCAGCACAACACACACCCTATTGGGCATTAATACTTAAGTATAAGCTACTAAATGAATACACTGACACTTGAACATGTTTTAAATATGAAGAAAAGCGTATGTTCCTAACATGAATTCTAAACAGATAAAATGTTTTACCTCTCTTCCAAAACATAAAAACATCTGCCTCATACAGTGTTAAATAGATTCTATTTAGTGAGCCACAGACAATCAATATTAAATAAATCCAGAATAAACTAATTTTATCTGTTTCTGGATGTAGAATAATGAAGCCTGATCAAAAGCTATTTACAGTGCTCTGTCAACTATTCACCCACTTTGGTGTAAGAAAAAATAAGCAGATGGAGAGGCAAATAATTCAGTTTTAATAAAATGTTGTAAAGTGTTTAATGTTCATAATTTGCATTTTAGTTATTGAGCACTATTATTGAAATCATATATTAAAACATTGTATATGGGTGTTGTTATGGCTGGCAGTGTAGCCTAGTGGTTAGAGTGACAAACAATGATTGAACTGGGTACATCCAGCAGACTTGGGTTTGATTCCCACAGTCTCCACTTGCATACTGTGTGACTCCAAACAAGTCACTTAACCTCTCCAGTGCTCCTGGGTCACCCCTGAAAACAGGCAATTCTGCCTAGTGAGCCTTACCCAGTTTACAAAGAATATTAAAAAAAAAAAAATACCAGTATATGTTTACTACATCATACAGTAGTCAGAGTACCATGTAATTTACCTGAGTTTTACTTGGACTACAGTGATTTTGTACAGGTAAAGATAAACATTCAGATATATTTTATGTGTTTTATAAGCTTGTTTTTGGACTTTAGTCAGGTTTTTATTGTATTATTTGCAGGTGAGCATCTAGGTTGTAGATTGCTAAACACAGGATTATTGTTACCAACTAGCTTATTCAAGTTTATAATCAGCAGAGCCATCCAAAATCCTCAATTGTTTGAATGAAAACTAGTCTGAATGAAAGTATGTTCACAAGGAAGAAACTGCCTCACTGCTTACAAAAAGACTTCACAGTTAGCACCCCATTTAGGTGAATGGGATCATTTGCACCTTTTCTCCCACCTGCTGTTTGTCTTTGTGACAGCAAAATGTTTTCTGATAGACTGCTTCAACAAAAAGCAAATGTTAAGTGTTTAAGTGTACTTATGCTTGGCCACTAGATTTTGAAAGTATGTTCAATGACACACAGAAGGTAAGACCCCAGGGGCTGTATGATACTGGTGGGCAGAGTGGTGCTCAATTCACATCTGAGCTCAGACATGAAAACTGAGAGACACCCTTTTCATGGACACCAAAAAAAAAAAAAAAAAAAGCATCCACATGTTTGGAAGATGCATGATTTTCCATTTGAAGGTCCTCCACTAATTACTTGTGGATTTTTTAGGTGGAGACACTTTATTTCAAAGGAGCAAATTCAGGCTTTTTTGGTCCTCCTACCCCCTGGCCATCCACTCCTTCAGGCCTGCCAAGGCCCCCTACCACTGCTGTTGAGCCCTGACCACCATCTACTGCCCCTTACTGCCATGTTGCCAGCTAACTTGAAGTAACCCTTCATCAGGTGGGCTTCTACCCCTCTGGGAGGCTATCAAGGGAGGAGAATCATCCCAATGAGCTTCCTGTGTATCTTGGGCATGGCAGGGGTCAGAACGGACACATGTGTCTGGGGCTTCAGGCTTATGGAGGGACCAGCAGCCATCCTCCAGTTGGCCAGCGGGTGTTTTCCCATTTTCTTGGGAGTATGACAAACCACATGATGTCAAAGCACAAGCCGACATCCGTCACAATTCCTCCTGCAGTGAGGGCCAATGTGTTGACGTGCCTCTGGCCTCCACCAGGGGCCAGTGAACGCTGAGCCATGAACCCACCCTCCTTCCCAGGAGAAGGCGAGTGGTCTTTGGACATTCAAGCCCCCCCCTTCGGCCGGTCCTCCCAACACCCAAGTCTGTTCCCAAGCCCTGGTCAGCGGTGTCACAGTCAGAAATCCAATTCAGGCAGTTAAATGATAGATACAAAAAAACAAAGGTGGTCCACCTTAGTGGTGGTGGTTCAGATTAATTCACATCTAAGTTCTAGCAAGCAAAGAGACCCAAGTAATTTGTAACTTGTGCATGTGGGGTGTGGGTGTTGAAGAAAGGGGATTATAGAGCTGTCACTACTGCCATCACCCCTGAGGGATGTGGACTGCATTGTTGCTACTGCCATCACACCTGAGGGACGGGGGACGTAGTGCTTCTGCCATCACCACTGGTGGATGGGGAATGTAGTACTACTACTGCGTCCCACTTGAGGGATGGGGCCCATAGTGCTGATACTGCCATCACACCTAAGGGATGAAGAATGTAGTACTGCTTCCATCACACCTGAGGGATGGGGGCCATAGTGCTGCTACTGCCATCCCACCTGAGGAATGGGGAATGCAGTACTGCTGCCATCACACCTGAGGGATAGGGTCCATAGTGCTGATGCTGCCATCACACCTGAGGAATGGGGAATGTAGTACTGTTGACATCACACCTAAGGGATGCGGGCTTCCACCACACCTGAGGGAGGGGGGCCTTAGTGCTATTGCTACGCCATCACAGCAGAGGGATGGGGGCCGTAGTGTTGCTGGTACTGCCATCACACCTAAGGGATGGGGGCTGTAGTACTGCTTCCATCACACCTTAGGGATGGGGTCTGTGGTGCTACTGCTGCTGCTGCAATCACATGTTGTACCTAAAATAACTTTAAATTGGTACAAGGATGGAAGGATGTGCAATAGTGGAGGTCAAAATTGCTAAAATGCATGTTAGTAGAGTTAAAAATTGTTAAATAAAGTACATAAAACCAAACACCGGTAAAACTGGATTTTCGCTTAGGAGACATCGGTGACAATACTGTTTTTTTCAATGTGCAAAATGGAATTTGCCCTTTCCCAATCCCGGTAAACAGTGTCCCTGTACAATGGTATTGTCCCTGTATAATGCTTAAACATATGTGTTCTGTAAGATTATTGTAAATGACAAACCAACAGTGTAATAGAGTGTGAACACACCATCTTTAATAAAAAGAAATAGAAAAAAAATCTGATGACTAGAGATATGCAAGATTCTAAGTTTAAGAAAGAGTTCCTTGATATAAAGGGGTGCCAGAGCTGAATTCTTAACTACCTGCAGTGGACCGGTGTCCCAGAGTTTGAGCCATGACTGGCAAGTAACATAAAACCAAGGTTCTCGGTCTCAGGATGTATTGAACAACACAGGATGTAAATTAGCAGAAAAAATACTGTAAAAAACACAATGGGGTTAATCATGTTTAGACCTCCATGCTTAAGGGGGGAGGTATGTAATGTTTTTCTTAATCGGGTTCAACCTATTTCCCCACAAGGCCTGAAAAAATGCACTCAATATAGACACTTCCAGCAATTTGGGCAGCGGAAAGACATAACTAATGTATAAAAATAAAGGAATAAGGTAAGTTTTAATTAGAAATATCCTTTTTTCTTAACCCATTTGCCATTTGTTCCAGTGTGCCACTTTAAGTTTGCTTAGGGATGGTTTAAATTCCCAGTTTAATAAGTCCAAATTTTCTGTGCCAAATTCAAGGCCCAAAATCCTAATAGGCTTCTTCTGCAGCTTGACACCCGTAGTGCTGCTCAGAGGAGCAGGAGACATGTCCAGAATTCTGCTTACACATTTATCAGTGTTCATGGTTGACCCAGAGAAATGACCAGCGGAGGAATGGATGCTTAAAGCATGTCATACAGATTGTTCATCCTAGACCAGAAGACTAATGTCATCTGCATTAGCTATCACCATGTATGGAACAGTCCCTTCTCCATTACTTAGAAGAACCAGCAAGGGACAGGAATTCAAGTTCCTTAATAAAGGATCTAGACAGAAGGAATATAAAATAGGGCTTAGGGGATAGTCCTGTCACGCTCCCTTTTAACACTGATCGGGGCCCATTCCAACCATTAACTCTAGGGGAGACGTTAGTAAATGTATACAAGCATTGTAGCCATTGAATAAAAAACATTAGGTATATTGTAAAGTCTTAATACCATAAATAATGCCATAAATAGTCACAAGTAACAGCTGAATGCCTTACACTGATTCAGCGGTACCAAAAAGCCTTGAAGTCTATCATCATTACCTTGTTCGGATATTTCCCTCAACAAAACAGGGGATCTGAGATGTGCCTATCAGGTACAGAGCAAGACTGTGTTGGTGTGATAAGATGTTTAGTGTCCAGAAGTAGTCTGCGTAACTTGATACCAGTCTACTAGCTATGTGTATAATTTTGTTATAAATATATGTTTTAAAATGTCTGCTTATAAGACATAGCAGGGTCAGCAGGCTATCTACAAGACAGTAGTGTTAAAGAGACCTGATCTTTTGACCCCAAAACAGTTGCTACAGTAGCTAAAAAGCTAGTTTCCTTCTCTGGGTTGACACATAGTTGTAAGCCTTCCTGTGACCATAAAGTCTTCCTTCAAAGACCAGGTTATAACAGTCGTAAACTTTTCCTCTTCTTTGAAACGCAGGGACAAAGTGTGCATTTTATGACCTCTGAGGAAAAGGCCATTTTTAACTGATTTCTGTTAGCTTTTACGCTTAGGTGAACACAGTTCCTCAGGAAGCTTCTAAAAACATCAAAGGGATAATTATGTCTGTCATAAGGCCTCACTAATTAAGAAGAAGATGTATTTTTTTTATTGGAATGTTTGAGCAGTGAGCTGAGACATGTGACTGATTAATTTAAGTTCTCACGTTTGAGTGACCTCACAGCCAGCATCTGTGAGCTGTGTCATCAGGGAGGAGGAGTTGTGGGACAACATATTACCAGCCAGCTGGGAAAAAAACATTGCTTTTGGCTTTTGGCATTTTGCCTCTGATTTTGAGGTGGGACTCCTGACAAACTGTCACAGCACTTCAGGTAAATTCAACCATCTATTTATTACTTAAAACCTAGGGTAGTAGAAATTCAGTAATAAGGCTTTGTTTTTGTATAATTATCCATTTACTTTAAAAGACTGTAAACCCAATTTTATATGTTCTGCGTTTTGTATTTTATCTATTTTTCATTTTTAGTAAACATTATTTTTCTTGAAATTCTGCCTGTGCCTTTCCTCATTTTTTTTTTTTGCATGTGAATGCTGAAACAGTATTTGATAATTCTGACAACTGTTAATGGCTTAAAAGTGTGTTACTGTCTTGCTAAGTTAAGAAATTACCTAGGTCTCAAATTGAGTCAACAGGGTAGAACTGTGAACCAGGCTGGATGCCCACTGGGTTAAGTATTGTACTGCATTTCCCCAAAGAGGGTGCGATATTTGATCCTGTTAACTGGGTGTACTAGCGAAAAAGGGTTCATATTTGACCTCAGGACTCAAAGCTAGTAGGTGATTTGGACCCAAAACAGACACGAGGGTTACCCTGTTTGTCTCCTGTTCACATACTGCACTTCAAGGTTTGGCACTGTGGGAGCAGAGGGCCTGACCTGCAGAATGCATTTGTGACAGTCTGCTATTAAGAAATTAAGCTAAAATCGTAAACTCTGTATTCAGAAGGCAAATAGGTCTCCAATTTTGCATAAGTCATTTGTCCCCTTTCTTATATAAGTAGATTAGCATGCCAGATTTCATGTCTACAGGCATATGTTGGAGGGAGAGGATATGATTAAAAACTAGAGCAAGTTCTCTATCAAGTTCGGGGCCTGTAGTTTAAATAGTTCACTGGTCAGCCCATCCTTTCCAGGGGCAGTGCCTGATTTTAGGGAAGAAATAGCATCCTGCAACTCCTGGCTCTGAATTTCCCGAGTTAGTGCTGTGATAGCCTCGGCAGGGAGATGCGAAATAGGAACATTAGTCAAAAAGGATGCCATACCAGTCAGTGAAGTATCAGGGGCTTGAAAAGTGCAGAGATACATTAAGTGACTATATTCATAACACTTGTAGTATCAGTCTGATAACTGTTGTGGCTGTCCAGAAGACCTTCCATCTTTTTCTGTTTTATTCTAAAGTAACAGGCTTCATAAGGACAAACAAAACCTGATCTTCTCTGTGTATCAAAGGCTTGTTGCAGTTTTAGGCTCTTGGCCTGCTTGCGTATGAAGACAAACCATGTCTCATTTTTTTTTTTTTCATTTAAGAAGATTAATTTGATTGATATAGTCATGACGTGTATCATACAACAAGGACAATAATTTCTACAATTGTTGCCTGTGCCTGAGGTACAGTAACTAAAATGGTTACCTGTGCAATTAGATTTACAGAGGGATTTAAACAAGGATTTCAGTTCCAATTTAGTGTCATCCCACCAAACAGAGGGGGTCCTCATAAAAAATTAAAACTGACTTTCTGGCTGCAACAAAGTGCAATATTTATTGGGTGATGCAAGTCTGCTGTAATAAGGTAGAAAACTTCCAGGTTCCTGGACGTTAAGGAGGCACTACGTGGTGCCCAACCCGTAACTATAACAGAAAATTATCTAAAATTTCTGCAACCTGAAGCAGAGCAGAGTGGTAAGGAAGCATTGATGAAAAAAAAATCTATCCTCGTAGCTGGGGACCTTTATGGAAAGTGGGGTCACGGTTACCAGTAACCGTGAAATGAGCATCAAGGAGGCCTGCGGTAATTATAAAATTAGATAAAAAAAGCATATCACAAAAGAGTGTAGTTGTTTTAGTTGTACGACTCCTATCCTGGGAAGAAAGCCCACAATTAAAATCCCCACCAAAAAACAGTATTATGGGACGAAAAACAAATAGGGCAGTACTTGTTTCAGTGAATCTATCCTTTCAGCCTTCAACTGTGGTGCATAGATAGTAATGAATCTGTACAAAGTTTGATGAAACTTGGTATCAAGAATTAATATCTTGCCAGGCACTAGATCAACAAGTTTCAGCATAGTAAAGTCCCAGGTATTAAACAAAATTCCAACACCAGAACACTGATCAGAACTGATTGACCAAAAGATGGTGCAGTATTCAGTTCAATTTTATTTTACCAGGATAACACAATTGAGATAGCTCATTTGCAAGGAGGTGCTGGGAGACACAGATACAAAATACAGATAAGACTATAAGGCATACACAAGTGCAAATTCAACAAATACATGTATGTATACAGCTGGGATAAGATGCATGTACAAAATACTATTTCAGAAAATACAGCAATATTCAGTAAAGGACAGAGCACCCAACTACAGCAAATTGTATAGTATGTGCAAAGAACTAGTTCAGCAAATCCGTCAAATTTGGCGATATTCAGCGTACTCCACAAGAAGAGGCTGTATAATTGAGGATTGGCAAGGCTGGTGGGAGATTAGTGGGTTAAAGGGATAAAAGGACAGTGAAGGGTGGGGTAAAGGTATGGCTGCTAGTGAACAGTTAAAAGGTGGGTTCAGAGGAAAAGAAATGTGCGGAATCATGCATAGCACTTGCAATCTTCCTTCAACATGAATTTAAGTATGGACTTAAAGGTGCTAGCGATATGCTTGAGTTTGAGTGATTTTTGTAAAGTGTTCCACATTGAAGACAAAGCACGGCTAATGGATGATGAGCCAAAATGGGTCCTAATCCTGGGAATGTCAGATGTCATACAAGAAAGTTTTCTAAGTGTGTACATACATGGAGCACATTTAAACAGGGAGCAGATATAGGGAAAGAGTTGCATAGTTAAAGCTCTGTACACCCAGAGAGATGCATTTCGATACCTCCTAGTGCTAAGGGAAGGCCAGCCAATCTGCATGTAGAGGGCTCAATGGTGAGTGTTAAAAGAGGCATTTGTAATGAATCTTAAAGCCCTGTGACAGCGTATCCAGAGTCGATAGGGCTGATTTGGGACTGTGACTATAGAGAAAGTCCGCATAGTCAAGTAGTGGTAGGAAGGTCGTTTGAACTAGTATACCAGGCCTGTTGAGCCTGAGAAATGCCTCGGAAGTGTATGGAATCTGGTGTCCTGTAAAAAGTAAACTTTGGAATGGTTGGATCAGAGCTGGGAGAAGACTGTATCTCTTTTTCTGGTATTCCAGATGCTAGTCACATTGATGGAGGAAATATGAAAAGTAGAAACTATGGAGGATGAGATGGAAAGAGCAGTACAAAAAGCGGACGTGGTCAGTCAGGTTTCTGTCCCGTCTTGCGAGCTTTACTTTTCATTTTGGTTTTGGCAGTTGCTTTTCATTTTTGTTTACCCAAAAGTTTAGGTTCTTCAGTGTCAGTCATGCGATCAGGCTTAGAAGACCACAGGGAAGAAGCATCAGAGTCAAGTTCAGACTACTCGGATGGGTACTGCAGAGCAATGTGGTGATTTGCAACAGGGACCTTGGCAGGGCCACAGTCCTGAGGATGTGGGGTTATCCCTCAAACGTAAGCATCTTATAATCATGCAAGAACCTCCTGGTTCTGGTTCACGGGGAGGGCAGGGGCATGCTGACAGCATCTGTGGTCTCAGGTTGAACAACCTGAGAAGTGTCACTCAGGACGATCTTCAGATCGGCAGCAACTGTAGAGTCAAGAGATATGGCAGCAGGAGCAGGGACAGCATCCGACTGTAAATGTTGAACAGGAGGAATAGGGTCAGTGGTAACATCAGCAGTAGTGCAAGCCGCAGAGTTAGAGCCAGTGACAGGATCAGGTACTGGAAGGGTCGACTCTGGCGGAAAACGAGGGGCTGTAGTCGAGGGCGGTGCTGTAGACTTGGAACATTGCACCAAAACTACATATAAACAATGTTCCGCTCCATCCGCTTGGTTTGGTAGGTTATGAGGTGCCCGTGGGCAGCTCTGAAAAGAATGTCCAAGTTCATCACAAAGGTTGCATTGTTGCTCATTTTCACACCACACCAAGTGTGTGTCCAAGTTCATTACAGATTGAACAGTGCACTTTGTCACAAATACTGCTCAGATGAGCTGTGGAGCCGCATTTTTGTAGCATGCCTTGGGATGGCCAGTGTAAAATAAAACCCTCTATCTTGCCCAAGGAAAAAGCTGTTGGGCAGGTGGCAAATCCCCGAGTCTGAAGACTTGAACATCACTTTAATCTCCCCGTCCAGATATTTTCTGAGTCAGTAATGGCTTCAGATTAGAAACATAGAAACACAGAAGTTGACGGCTGATGAGGACCGCAAAGCTCATCCAGTCTGCTCATCCATTTCTGCTTTAACCTGTAAACCAGATCATTCACACTAACCCCCTCATTCCGGAACAAGACTGTGACTGTCTTAAGCATTGGCTTGAACAGAGGAATGACAACAAATGGTGTCCACAGTAGCAAGTTCTTCAAAGAATAGTATTTAAGCCAGAAATGATCCAGTGCATTAGCTGTTTTAAAGCTCACATCAAATGTAGTATGTCCAGAGACATGTATCAGCGCATCAATCTTGGTAGCAAAGAGTTGTATAGAATCCTTCAGAAGGGTCCGACCCACAAAAAGTCTGTCAGGGTTTTAAAATCAATAACAGGATTCAGGGTGAGTCTAGCCCAACAGGCAATTCTAAAGGTTGTAGTGAAGCAGAGTCAGAGTGCTCTAAAACCATTCAACATGAATCCTGCAAACAAAACAGGCACCTGTGCCTAGTGGGCTTTAACCAGTTACCAAAGAATAAAATAAAATAAATAAAAATAAAATGCATAGGAACATACAGAATTGCCAGCAGAAACAGGCCATAATGGTCTATCGAGTCTGCTCAAGTGCACAGCTCAGTTAGTACACTGGAGCGGCCCACCTCCCCAACTCCTCCTGGAGTCTTCCCCCACTATTCTGTTCCCCTCCACTATCTGCTTCCCAGTAGCACCTCCTTCGGTCCTAATCCTCTCCATCACCCTATTCCCCCCCCCTGAAACTGGCCACTGACTTTGCTGCCACTACTTCCTCTGGTAACTCATTCCACCCTTAACCACCCGTTCAATGAGTAAGTGGTTCCTTATTTCCATTTTGAATTTACCCCTAACCAATTTCAGACTATACTATGCCCCTTGTTGTACCCTTCTTTCTTAAAGATACCCTGTGTACTAACCTTGTTTATGTCCCTGAGGTATTTGAAGGTTTCAGTCATATCCACCTCTCCCTCCTGTCCTCTAGGGAGTATATGTTCAGGTCCCTCAGCCTCTCTTCATATGCTGTGTCTCCCATGCCCTTGATCATTTTGTTAGTCCTCCGCTGGACCCACTTCAGTAGTTTGAGATCCTTATTCAGGTAAGGACACCAGAACTGAACACAGTATTCCAGATGTGGTCTCGACAGTGACCTGTACAGTGGCAGAATAACTTCCTTCCTCCTAGAGGTGATACCCCTGGCGATGCAGCCCAACATTTTATTTGCCTTTGCTGCTGCCTTTCGGCACTGTGCTGTGTGCTTCATATCACCCCTGACCATTACTCCCAGGTCCTTTTCCTTTTCTAATTATGTCACCAGTATTCCCCCCAGCCAGTAACTGGCCTTTGGGTTTCTGGCTCCCATGTGCATTTCCTTACATTTCTTAGCATTAAAGCCCAGTTGCCATACGCCTGACCATTTCTCCAGCTTAGCCAGGTCATCCCTTAAATCATTTCTCCCTTCCTCCATGTTCACCCTCCCACAGAGCTTGGCATCATCAGCAAAAAGACAGATCTTGTTATTTATCCCCTCTGCTATATCCCCGGTAAGTATATTGAACAGCACAAGACCAAGTACTGAGCCCTGTGGTACCCCAGTGGTTGCAGGCCTGGGTTTGGACAGTCTCCCCTTACTATCACTCTTTGGTTCCTGTCCATTAGCCAGCTCTTCACCCATCCCAGCATTTTGCCCCCCACTCCCAGGTCCCCCAGCTTGCTGATCAGGTACAGTACATCCACCACCTGCCCCCTGTCTAGAGACCTCATCACCCAGTCCAAGAAGTCTAGCATGTTGGTTTGACAAGACCTCTCCCTGACAAACCCATGTTGCCTATCATCCTGGAGACCGTACTCTTCAAGGAAGACACCAGTCTTTCTTTTAGAATGGTCTCCATTAACTTACCCACTATGGAGGTTAAGCTAACTGGCCTGTAGTTGCCTGGCTCATCCCTGGGTCCACTCTTGTGGAGGGGTACCACATGAGCTGTCCTCCTGTCCTGTGGCACAGTCCCCTTCCCCAGCGAGGTGTTAAATGGGTCTGTCACTATAGCTGCCAGTACCCCACTAGTTCCTTCAAGACCCTTGATTGTATCCCATCTGAGCCAGGTGCCTCGTCCATGCTCAGTTCCCATAGCCCTTTTAGGACCCTGTATCCCCCTACATGGATCCCCCCAGTCTTCACCTGTGGCATAGGCCTGGCCACTTCCTTGGTGAAGACCGAGCAAAAGTTTTCATTCTAGGGACATGGATATGATGTTCTGTCCACATTTCTGGCAGTTACTTTTTCCTTTAAGACTTGCCGGAAACATCTTTAAGCTAACTCCTCCCACCCACTTGGGTGGTAAATCCCTCGGCTCCACCGCATGATGCCAGGTCTTTTTTTCCACTAGAAGAAGCAGGTTCCCTCAGTCTTTGCCCACCCTCGGTCAGGGACCCTCTGGGCACAAATACAAGTCGAAGAGAGAGTCCAAAAAACAGTCTAGCTGACAATCCTGGGATTGGGAGCGCTCTTGGTCGAGAGCTTTGCATTCCCACTCTTCTCCGAATCCGACTTCAGTTGAATCCTCGGCCCAGGCCACTGGCTCCACGGTAACCCCATCGGGCCAGTTGGCCGAGATGCCGGTTGATCTTCTGGTAGAGATTTTTCTTGAGCTAGTTGACCAGTTGTCGACTGAAGAGGCCGACACTTCCTTATCCAGGACTCCGGTCCTGACTCCGACCATTGGAGGGTCGGATCAGTCCACTAACCCACCGCCTCTGATTGACAGCCTAGACCCAGAGGAGCCTTGGTGCTCACCGACTCCCTCTGAGCCCCGCCACCGGTCCCCTTGGCGGTCAAGGTCTCGGTCTTCTTCCCATGGGTCGAGCGGTTCCCGCTGACATCGGTGCTCCCACTCTTGGCACCACGGAAAGCAGCACCACTGCTACTCTTCATCCTCATTCTCTTCAGCCGAGGAGAGGCTTGGCTGAGGGTGCGTCCAGCATGCGATGATCTCATGTGGCAGCATGGTGCTACTGACATGAAGCGGCTCTGGCTACTACGCCGGCCATCACCTGGCTTTCGCCTGGCAGGCCGATGCCTTTTCTGCCTAAGGATCTGACCAAGGCGGTCCCAGCTCGGCTAACCCTGGCATCTCCACCGATTCTGGTGGATCCACCGCCTAAATAGCCACCGATTGGCGCTCTGTCCAAGGAGTCTCAGCTGACCAAGAGGCTTCCCTATCGGCTGTCTGTCACTGTCACCCCTGACCATCCGCAGAGGGTCAGTGGGGGCTCGAGCAGTTGGCCCCTCTTTTTTTTGTGTGTGTTATTTATGCTCCTCCCTATGGCACCTCTGCTGGCCACTCATTTGGAGCCCCATTGCCCACTACACCCCCACCTTCACCCCGTACCACCATCTTCCGACTTTGTCTCGTAGCCTTACCTGGGTAACCCGACCTTTCCCTGTGTCAGGAGGGTCCCTTTCCTCCGAGAGGGAAGTGCCCTTTTGTGAACTGCGTACCCCAGGAGACTGCCGCCGGGTCAGTTCAGGCTGTCTGGGGCTTCATGGTGGTGTGGGCCGGGCACTCGTCATCCGATCAGCAGGGAGCCCAGTTTTCCATTTTCTTGGCCTGCCCCACGTTCTGGCCGCAAGGACGGCATCACGGCATCCTGAGGTGGGGACATGCAGGTGGGCTTGTTGAGGCCTCACGCCCTCAAAGCTCATCCACCTATAAGAGCCTAAACTCATCCCACCCCTTCCCCTGGGAGGGAAGCATCCAATGAATGCCTGTGAAACTGCTCCCTGCCGGTTTCCGCTCCTGGTACCCGGGCTCGGGGCACGAACCTGGGTCACCAGCATGCCAAGCAAACCCCTTCGCTTGGCGCCATGGAGCCAGCTCAGCTGACCCCTCTATAACGACTCCTTGGAGTCAGAGGGTTCCTCCCTGCACTCCTGTCCGGTTGATGTGGAGTCGGTGGGGGAGAGTCAGTGGGGGACCTCTCGATGGACGAAGGCCCTTCCTCTTTTATGGGCCTTCTCATCCTGATCTCTGAGTCCATGGGTAAGAAAATGGAGCCTGTCCAGAAACGGGCTTGTTACCCATTGACCGAGCTCCTTGACAAGGGAGATACTCCTACAGAGGCCTTCCCGGTGGCAGAAGCCATTCTTGGCCCTGTCCTGGAGCTTTGGAAGTGCCCCGCTTCCTGCGCTGTGCCCTATTCCCAGATGGCCCGCAAGTATGCAGTACCTACCTGTTCCCTCTTGGGATTCACGGAACACCCCTCGGCTGAGGGGCTGGTGGCCGATTCTGTGTTTAGGCGCTCCAGCAACACTGGGGATGTTGACAAGCTGCCTGACAAAGAGTCCAACAAGTTGGATAATGCGGCTAAAAATGTCAACACTGCCTCCTCACTTGTACTTCGCCAGGTGAGCTTGACCCTCCTTATGGCCCACTTCTCCCATGCCCTGCTGGGCACCTTGGATGAGGTGCATCCTCATCTGCCGGTGGACCTTCAGACCATGATCAAACAGGACCAGGGCCAGGCTGTAGCAAAATAACAGCTCCAGACAGCCATGGACATTGCGGACTCCTGTGCCCGCTCTGCGGTGGCCGCAGTGGTCATGCACCATAGGGCATGGGCGAGGATCTCGACCTTCATGGCGGACACTCAGCACAAGCTGGCAGTTGTTCCTTTCCTGTGCAGTGACTTGTTTGGGCCTGGAGTCGAGGTCCACCTCACCCGTATCGAGAAGTCCATGCCACCTTAGACTCCATAACACCTACCCAAAAGGACCCCAAGGGCTCCAAGCAGCAGTAGAAAAGGAAGCCTTTCGGTCCACCTCTAATCCTGCAGGCAAGCCAGCCCAACCCCAGGCTGGTCAGCATGCCCAGGACTGGTGACCTCAGCTGAAGTCAATGGCCTCGGTCATCTGTAAGCCTGGGGGGAGAGGCTCCAGTGGCCCCTCAGTTGAACCATCCTCCTCCTCTAAGCCTGCACAATGATGGGATGAGGGGTGCCTCCCTCTTGCGTGTTCCACCTCTCCTGTTTCCTCCCGGTGGGGGGCTGGCTCCACCACTTCCTTTCTACCTGGTTTGCTGTCACCATGGACAGGTGGGTCCTCAAGGTGGTGGGTCAGGATCTGCCTCTGGAATTCAAGCAGTACCCTCCTTGCTGAGCCTATGCCCCACGGGAGGACTTGGCATCTGCAGACATTCTGTCAGCTCTCAGAGATGACATAGCCCAGCTCCTCCGCCAGGAGGTCGTGGTTCCTGTCGCGGATCCTCTGGAACACCCAGAATTGGTCTCCAGATACTGCCTGGTGCCAAAGCGGATGGGGGGCTTTCACCATATTCTAGATCTGCATGGCCTGAAAAAGTTTCTCAAGTCATGCACCTTCAGGATGGTAACTCTGTCTCAGATCATACCACCTCTAGAGCAGGACATGTGGTTTTGCTTTCTGGATCTTCAGGACGCGTTCTTCCACATCCCGATCCATTAGTCACATGAACGTTCTCCCACTTCCAAGCCATGGGAACCCTTTTTGAGTTCCAGGTCATGCCATTTGGCCTGTCCTCGGCCCCCAGGGTCTTCACGAAGTACATTACAGTGGTGGCAGCTTACCTGAGGCATTAAGGGGTCCGAGTTTACCCCTACCTGGACAACTCCCCAAGGACTCCCGATGTCATATCAACCTGCTGGAGCTCCAAGCAGTTCAGCTGGTGCCGACTGCATTTGCTCTACACATCCGAGGTCCGGTGGTTCAGGTCCAGACGGACAACACCACAGCCATGTGTACTACCTCAACAAACAGGGCGGGACGCGCTCCCTGCCACTGTGCAAGGAAGCTCTCGGTGTGTGGACCCTCGTGAGCAGCCTGGGGGCCAATCTCCTAGCCATCCATGTGGCAGGGGCCTCCAGCCAGCTGGCGGACACTCTCAGACATGTGGGCGAGGTGTCTCATGAGTGGTCTGTCCACCTAGAGGTAGTGCGCAATCTGTTCTCCTGGTGGGGTGCCCCTCAGGTGGACCTGTTTGCCTCCAGCGAGAATGCAAAGCTAAGGCTGTTTTGTACCCACCCCCCTCAGCAGGGAACACTGCAGGGGAATACCTTCTCAAGGCCCTAGACCTCAGGCCTCTTCTGTGCCTTCCCTCCACTTCCCTTAATTCACAGTGTGTTACTCAAAGCTAGGAAGGACAAGGCACAGGTGATCCTGGTGGCTCCAGACTGGCCCTGCCAGTTCTGGTACACTGATCTCCTCAGCCTCAGCAGCAGGCTCCCAAGGTGTCTACCTCTCCACCCAGACCTGCTCTCCATCACTCAGAGGATGGTACTCCATCTGGACCTTCAGTCATTGCACCTGACAGCCAGGTTCCTGAGCATCTAGAGTTCCAGGCTTTGGGTCTCTCCGAAGATGTCCTCACTGTTGTGGAGTCATCTTGGAAGGAGTCAACCAGGAAATGCTATGCCTTCAAGTGGAAGAGGATCTCCATTTGTGCCAGAGCAAGGGGCTGGACCCCCTTGTCCTGTCCAGTGGCTAGCATCCTTGATTACCTATGGTCCTTCTCTAAGTCAGGTCTTCGGTCGACGACCCATAAGGTGCACCTGGTGGCCATCTCTGCTTACCAGGTGTGAGTTGATAAGCTGTCGGTGGGGCAGGAGAAGGTGGTCTGGCCTTTTTTTTCAAAGGCTTTGACCACATTTCCCCTCTGGTGCATGAACCATCACCACCACTGTGTGACCTGCTGCTGGTTTTGGCAAAGCTCATGGGCAAGGCATTCAAACTGATGCACAGGTGTGACATGTCTCCGTCGTGGAAGACTGCCTTCCTGGTGGCTATCACATCAGCCAGATGGATCAGTGAGCTCCAGGCACTTTCGGTGGAGTCTCCTTACCTGGTCTTCCACAGGGACAAGGTTGTCCTGTGCCCCAAACCGAAGTTCCTTCCAAAGGTTGTGTCAGAGTTTCACCTTAACCAGGTGATGAATCTCCCAGTGTAGTTCACCAATCACAACTCGGAGGCCGAGCACAGGTTCCATACTTTGGAGTGGACCTGCAGTGAGCGCTTGCCTACTGTAAGGAGCGCACGGCTGGAGTTCGGAGAGAAGTTTGCCAGCTATTTGTCATCTATGCTGAAGCCGCTCCTAGCAGACAGGCAGCTAAGTGGACGATTGGCAGGTGGATTGTATCCTGCATTGATCTCTGCTTTAGGTTGGTGTGTAGGGTTCCTTCCGGAGGGCTGAGGGCTCATTCCACCCATCATACCGCTGTCTCGGTGGCTGCTTCCAGGGATATCCCTATCCAGGAAATCTGCAGGGCTGCTACCTGGAGGTCAGCACACACCTTCATTTCCTATTACCACATTGACCTCGAGTCATGCTGGGATGCTGGTTTTGGGACCTTAGTTCTCCAGTCTCTGTTCCCTAAGTAGTGGGTGTGCGCCTTGCCTCCCTCCTCCCGGAAACCTGCTATGGGTCTTCCAGAAGTGTGGATAGAACATCATATCCTCGTCCCTTGAAAAACAGGCTATTCACCTGAAACCATAGTTCTAGGAGTGGTATATGATGTTCATCCACACAGACCCACCCGACCTCCCCTGGCTTTGGCACACCACACTGCTTCCAGTGGGGAAGATCTGGCATAATGGGGTGGAGCTGAGGGAGTTACCACCCTAGTGGGTGGGAGGAGCCAGCTTGAAGATGTTTCCGGCAAGTCTTAAAGGGAAAGGCAACTGCCAGAAGTGTGGATGAACATCATACACCACTGCTAGAACTACTGTTACAGGTGAGTATCCGGTTATTTAGTGCCACCGCTTGCTCCTCCACCTTTTCTGCCCATCATCCCTTTTTCTTTATCCTGACTGTCCCATCCCCCAAATCTGGGGGCCTCAGTTATAGCTCGTAACAAAGGATCTAAGGTCAGGATGTAAAGGATTGGACTTATTGGGCATCCTTGACGGAGTCCCTGAAGCAGTTGAATATGGGAACCCTGCCATCCGTTTATGGTAGGGATTATCGTGGAAGAAGAGTATAGAAGACGGACCCAATTTATAAGCGTGTTAGAGAAGCCATACTTCCGAAATACCAGGAAGAGATAATCATGGGAAAACTTGTCAAAGGCTTTGGCCTGATCCAACACAAAGAGGAAGTGCCTCACTTGGTGAGAACGACATGAAGCGATCAAGTCCCCGAAAATTGTCCTGAATTCATATGGCCAGAGATAGAGCAGCACTGGAGGGGATGGTATCCTGTGAACACGGCGACCACAACTGAGTGAGTGCAAAAAGGGTGACTCAGTCACGGCGCCTGTATTCTGGGCTACCTGGCAGGGTAGCGACAGGATACAATGGTGGGCGAATACGGCGACAGGA
This sequence comes from Neoceratodus forsteri, assembly GCA_016271365.2. NCBI lineage: Eukaryota > Metazoa > Chordata > Ceratodontiformes > Ceratodontidae > Neoceratodus > Neoceratodus forsteri. The sequence goes on along the minus strand of CM028134.1, from coordinate 542,711,135 downwards.
ACTATACATGCAGCGCGGGTGGGGGGGCCACACTGTGCAAGGTGTGGAAGAGGAGGAACGGTATGTGGGAGGTAGTGTGGCGGTCAGCTGCTGAGCTGGCCATGTGGCGTGGAGGGTATGGTAGCAGGCTGGGGTTGGGAGGGTGCCGGGTTCGGTTCTGGGGCGGGCGTCACTTTTTAATTTTTTAAGTTTTGACCCCCGACATGCAACCCCCTGGAGTTGAGAATATTTAGTTAGAGGGGTGTGGGGGTTGAAGCTCCCCGGTGGGGGCCTCCATTATCTTGCAGTCCCATTGCCAGATTTAGAAGTCACCATAAGTGTACATCCCCATTGTTTATTTTCATGATGTATACTGCTTCAAATCAAGCGCCGCTGTTCAACGATCGATGTTATGACATGGAACCAAGGGGATGTATAATCAAGGCAAAAATTTGTGTTAAACACCCACAAAAGATTTTTGTCAAAATATTTGCATCTATATTAAGAAGACATATTGGTGTCCACTTCAAGAGATGCCACCTATCACCCAAATTAAATAAATATTTTTGAAGAGCCTCTGTAATTGATCCGAATAAGTACATACGGGCCAAAATGGAATAAAAAACAAAAGTGAGAATTGGGGCAAATAGAGACAGGAACAACTGGTATAACTCGGATGTCAGATCATCTGTCCAGGGGGAAATTGTTTTACAAAGTGAATGGATAGCCAAGATAACTTCCCCCTCAGCAGTCGGCTGGGTGAGAAACATATCAGTGGATGACACCTGTGGTAGGTGTAAGGAGTCTAAAAAGTGAGCGTCTGAATCCCCAAGTGTGAAACGTGTTTGCACTGTATCTTGCAGGAAGTCCTGGACCACCCTTAGCATCCCATTGCAGGAGAAATGTTCAGACCCTACTGGGTCAATTAAAGCAACCATATTTCGTAGTTTGACCCTGTGAAAACAACTCTGAAAAATATCCCCCGTCAGATGTTTGCTCTGGGAACCATAAGATCGTTCAAAGGACAGTGATTTGACCCTGTCATATTGAAAGGCCTTCATGCTATCTTTAACGGAGTGGAGCTGGGCCTATATGGATAACTATGTGCCTGATTTTAGTGTATGTTACCCTGTTTTGCCTGATGTTCATATATGTACCATTGTAATCCTCCCGGGTCGCACCTGAAAATAGGCACTTTGCTGTCTAGTGTGCAAACCTGGTTAACAAAAGCAAATAAACTCTTTCTTGGCCTGTAATGAGATCAGTTTAAGAAAAGTATGTCGTAAATCAAGATAAGCATGGTAGGTATAGCTACCCACTGACCTGGAACATCTCTTAGCCAGATCCCCAGTGACAATTTTGGAATGGTCCCACTAAAGCAGCACAACAGAGTAAAGATCCAGGACTGATGTGCGAGTCCATAAAAGGGATATCAGTGTACTCAGAAAGGAAGAGTCCTGCAGAATGATATTGTTTAACCTCCAGATGAGACTTCCAGGCAGGATGGACAGGTCAACGGAAAATTTGTAACTTATTAGAAAATGATCGGAAAATTCAGTGGGACAAGTAGCTGCTGACAAAATGGAGCACCTACAGGAAACAAAAGCATAATTGATGCATGTTGCAGACTGTGCCTGGTGGTACGTAAAACCACCAGTAGTATGGAGTGTATGAAATGTATCAACCAGGTGGGACTCTCTACAAATGGGGATCCATACGATTGCCCGGCTCTGAGAATCCCGACAATCATAAGCCCATCTCCAATTGCCCGATCCGATAAAAAGACTGGCGCACGCAAGACCAAATGACGGAATCCCGACACAACCAATGTGATCTCAGAGTCAGGCAAACGTACCTATCGAGAGCCCAACAGAGAGAATGGGCAATAAAACTGATTTTCTCCGGGGAATTTTTTCCGGACCAGTATTAGGGTATGGGCATAAAGTGTACTGCATTCCAGACACTGGAGCTAACACCATTGTCAGTGTAACCCTTAGGCTGCCGCCGACAAGATATCTTGTCCTAAAAACCTGTGCGTTCTAAATCTTCGGCTGCAGCTGCACCAACACGCAAAACCACTGTCCAGGTCTCTGTGCTCTCTAGACTCATACCGACAGCATCTCTGCCTGATTCACAGGGTGGACGGCCATCTACCTCTGCATCGTCTGCCCCTCCTTCATCGATGAAGGGCTTATCGTCAACAGCCCTTCTCCATCCAGGGCTACAGGCTCTTTGAGTTCACAGGGCACATCAGGCAGGTCGTAGGTACCTGCGCTGTCGACCCCCCCGTCCACAAATGTCATCGATCTAAATGACATTATGACACTATTCACTCCGATGATTGTGCAGCAGCTGGGCACGTACAAGCCCACCTTGCCAACACCGTCAATGGCAGCTTCATCGTCGATGCCTACTCATTGGCTACGGGAAGCTCCCAGCAAGCTGTCATCGGCACATCCTACGTCAGACCCAGATTTGGAAGGGGTAGAGGAGGAGTATCATCCAGATCTCATTCTTCCTGATAATGAGGAGGAGGAAGAAGAGGAAGAGATCCTGGTCTCTGACAGGTCCACAGCTTCCTCTGTCAATGAGGATTCGGTTGGGCATACTCCTAGGTCTCCTTCTGAGGACCCCACATTTTTCAGTGTGATGAAGCAGCCATCGGTTTCCACACTGAGGAAGAGGATGTCACCAGAAAAGAGCTGGTGGACTTTCTGGAGATCCCAGAGTCTTCCCCAGTGATCATTCCTCCAGTTCTACCTGCTGTGAGAAATGCAGCCAAGGCAGTCTGACACAGACCAGACGTGGTGCCAGCTATGCCCTGCAGAGCGGACAAACTTTACCATGTCCCCCAGGGGTTCCCCTGCTATGCTGCCCAGCCTGAAACAGACTCAGTGGTGATTAAGACAGCCCACAACAGGTCTGCTCCCTCCTCCCCAGACACAGAGTCTCGCAGAATTGACCTCTGGGGTAAGAGGATATAGCCTCCTCCACCTTGGGTTTGAGGATTGCAAACTACTTGTCTCATATGGTGAAGTATTAATATTGTAATTGGAAAGCAAGTCTGCCACCCAGGCCCTCCGAGATTGCACACAGAAGCAAGAACTTCTTCTGTGCCTCCAGGCAGCCAAGGACGTTAGTAAACACCTCCTCAGGGCCCTCTGTGACATGGCTGGCACTATTGCAAGCGCTGCTGCCATGGACATATGCCTAAGTAGGCACTCCTGGTTGAGGGCATCTGGTTTTGCTACTGATGTTCAGCATAAGGTACTTAATGCCCTTTCAGAGGCACTAAGCTGTTTGGTCCTGATGTCCAGGACATCAGTGATCTGCAAGCCTCTGGCAGGACACTTAAGTCTGCTCACTCTCTCTACCATACCCGGGCGAGAGGTAGATAGTGCCCCCCCTTTTGGAAAGTGACCAAGGGCCCAGTTCAGCCTCTTGCCCCCAAGGGAAGCGCAGAGCCCTGTCTGCCTTGCCCGCCCCCTCCAATGCAGGAGCTGCTGCCAAGCGCTCCAGAAGTGAGGGGCCAGTCCCCGTGGCTAGATCCGCCTTTGCTTGACTCCATGCCAGACCATCCTCTTCCGATCCTGGACCAAGAGGTGGTGGTTGGAGGTTGGTTCTCCCTCCATCTAAATCACTGGAAAACCATAACTTCGGATGCATGGATTTTGCAGATCATAGAAAGGGGCCACACCCTGGAGCTCATCAAGCAGCCTCCAGAAACCCCTCTCACTCCCTCCAGTTACCCCCCTGGCTCACCTGTCTACTCTCTGGTAGGAGGTACAGTTTCTTCTGCCCAAGCAGGCTATCGAGCCAGTACCCAGGCACCAGAGAAACAAGGGGTTTTATTCCAGGTTTTTACTGGCCCTCAAAATGACTGGAGATTTGAGGCCTATTCTAGACCTCAGTCTGTATGTCCAGTAGAAAAAGTTTGGGTGGTAACTTTGCCAGGCCTGATGCCTCTCCTCAAGTCAGGGGATAGGCTCTGCTCACTGGACATGCAGGATGCTTACCTGTACATATCAGTCTTTCCTCCTCACAGGATGTTTCTCCGTTTTTATTTCAGGGCGATCATTATCCGTTCAAAGTGCTGCCCTTTGTCTTGTCCTCTGTGCTGCAGGTCTTTACCAAGTGCTTAGCTGCAGTAGGAGCAGCTCTCAGAAGGGAGAGACTCTGTTTTCCCTTATTTGGATGATTAGATGTTAAAGGCTCCCTTCAGAGAACAGCTTCTGCTGACTCTGGGGAGAATTCTCCAGCTGTTTTGCTCCCTGGGCATCATGGTCAGTCTGCCCAAGTTGGTTCTCGCACTGTCCCAAAGGCTGCAGTATATAGGGGCGGTTCTAGACTCGGCATAGGGGAAGGCTTTCCTTCTGCAGAACAGGGCAGAGTGCCTTATAACCCAAGCTCAGGAAGTCGCTCAAAGCCACTATATTCCTGCCAAGATGTACCTGAGATTGCTTAGTCCGATGGCAGCTGCCATTCCCACTGTTCCACTGGCCAGGCTCCATATGCGCACCCTCCAGTGGACTTTCTGGGTACAGTGGGTCCACCGCACGGATGGGCTAGATCACATAGTCTTGGTCTCTCTCCTAGTCAGCAAGGTACTGGAGTGGTGGATGGACTCCTTGAATCTGCTTCAAGGCGCCCTATTCCAAATCTCCCCACAGCAGATCCTCACCACAGCTGCATCCTGTCTGGGCTGGGGAGCGCACCTGGGTCCCTTTCAAACCTAAGGCTTTTGGTCCCAAATGGAGACCTCCCTGCATATCAGTGTCCTGGAGATGAGGGTGGTGCTCTACCCCATGCAGGCATTCCAGGAACACTTTGCTCCAGGTCAGCTACTAGTGCAGTCGGACAATCTCAGTGTAGTCTACTACATCAGCAAGCAGGGGAGGACTCATTCGTGCCCCCTGTGCAGGGAGGCCATGAGAGTATGGTGCTGGGCGTTGGACCATGGTCTGACACTCTTGGCAGTTCACGTGCCAAGTGTGTTAAACACTCTGGCGGACAGCCTCAGCTGGACTCAGTCCAGCGTGCACGAATGGGAGCTTCTCTCATCCATCACAGAAGAGTTGTTCAACAGATGGGGTCGTCCAGAGTTGGACCTTTTGCATCCCCACTCAATGCAAAACTGCCCAATTTTGCTGGCTAGATCTAGGGCTTTGAGTTTTCTGACAAGACGTATTGTCCCTCTCCTGGAGCGGGAGGTTCTTCTATGCCTTGCCTCCATTTCCTCTAATCCAGAGAGTGCTAAACAAACTGCAGATGGAGGGGACCAGCATGATTCTGGTAGCTCCATTCTGCCTTCGACAGAATGGTTCCCTCTGTTGCAGCAGTTGGCAGAGGAGCCTCTAGTCCCTCTTCCCCTCTGCAGGAACCTGCTGACCCAAGATCAAGGGACTCTGGTTCATCCCAACCTCAGGTCCCTTCACCTGCATGCTTGGCTCCTGAGAACACAGCCATCACCAGATTTTGGGTATCTAACAGAGTGGCGGATGTCCTGGTGGCCACCCAGAATCCTTCCACTCGAGTCACATATGCCACGAAGTGGAAGCGGTTTACCATCTGGGCTGCCAAACATAAGATGGACACCTTCACCTGTCCAGTGAACCAGATTCTGGACTACCTGATCTCTCTTTCTGACTCAGGTCTCCAGTACTCTTCCCTTAAGATGCACATTTGGGCTATTTCTGTCTTTCATGAACCCATGGGTGACTGCACTGTTACTCAGCTGGCATTCTGCACCTGAAACCCCCAATCCGTTCTCCCGTCCCTGCTTGGGGTTTTAATTTTGTTTTGGAGAAGTTGACCCTGTCTCCTTTTGAGCCAGTCGTGACTTGCGAGCTATGCTTTCTCTCTTGGAAAGTGTTATTTTTAGTTGCCATTACTTCTGCTCGAAGAATTTCAGAGCTCCAGGCTTTGTGATTTTTCACAAAGTTAGGGTATCTTTGCGCACAAATCCTAAGTTTCTCCCTAAGGTGGTCTCTGAATTTACACTCAACTAGTCTATCCACTTTCCTGTTTATTTTCCCGAGCGTGCCAATCCAGGGGAAGCACTGCTCCATACATTAGGTGTGTGCAGAACTTTGAAGTACTGTCTGCTTCGCACCAAGGAGTGTACAAAATCGAAGCAGTTGTTTGTTTCCTTCGCCCCAGGTAGGAACGGCGCTTTCGGTCTCGAAGCAGTGTTTATCTAAATGGTTAGCAAATTGCAATGTGTTTTGCTACAGCAAGTATGGCAAAGAATTACGTGGCGCGATTAAAGCTCATTCCGCAAGAGGTATGGCTACCTCTGTGGCTTGTTTCCTAGGGGTCTCAGCTGCGGACATCTGTGCAGCTGCCACCTGGAGTTCCATCCATACTTTCACCAGACATTACAGTCTGAACATTGCCTAAAAAGCCCGTGCAGGTTTTGGCAGTGGCTGTGCTGCAGGGCCTCCTGTCTTAGGTTTATGGTGAACCCTCCTCCTAGACCGTCTGTCTGCACCTATAATTGCTTGGGACTCATTCCTGCAGTGTGACCTGATGACTGAGATACCCCTGAAGAAGACAAAACAGTTACGTAAGAACTTACCGTAACAGTAGATCTTCAACAGGATCTCAGTCGTCAGGTATGCTCTCCCTCCCACCATCCCCCTTCTTGGGGCTCCTGTCTTGGAACTGGCTGTGTGGTGTATCCAGCCTTTCTTATAGGTCTGAGTACCTCTCTCTCTCTATCTTTGGTCCCATGTGGCACGAGCTTTGCTCTCGTAGTCTACAGGGGAAAGAACTGAGGAGGGAGCAGTGCCGCTCACGCCTTTATAGGGTTGATGACGTTAACGGTGTGCGCGGCCCCAGTTATACTGGTGAAAATATTCCATGTGGATCCTGCTTCACCGATGGTGAAGTTCGTATGGTGTGACCAGATGACTGACATCCCCTCAAAGATCTACTGTTATGGTAAGTTCTTACATAACTGTTCTTTTTAGAAATACATAAGTAAGGCTGGAGCGATTTAAACAAAGTAACCCTGTTGAATTTGGATTGAGGAGCATAAATAACAAATGAAAAGCAGCTTAATCAATAAAACTATCAAGTAATAGAGCCCAACGTGGTTGCACATCAGTTACCCTAGAAATTGCAGGAGAAAGATTGTTAAACAAGATGGCAACCCCAGAGCACATCTCAGTGCCTGGGGAAAATATGAAATACCAGACGCCCAGAGTCTTTGAGTAGTGGCAATGTCAGCCAAGGAACGCAACCTAGTATCCTGTAAAAACAATCAAGTCAGCACATGAATCCCACAGGACCTGCAGAATAACCTTCCTACAAAGAAGGTTGATAATGCTGTTAACATTAAGCATTGCAACCCTCATTCAAAAGAGTAAAAGGAAGGAAAATACCAAAGTCAAAGATAGTGTAATCGCCTAAGCTAAGGTGATTGGGTATGTTTCTTTTTAAGTTTAACTTTTGAACCAGGAGAGGGTCCATCCTTCCTTTTATGAAGTTTCACCTTCTTCAGGGTGTCCTTTTCGGTGCCTGGAGAACCAGCTGGACTGATCTACATCGTGGAAGAGGCATCAGAATCTATACACGCATCGGTATCCCCCCACTTCTTCAAGGGGGCAAGTGGGTGAAATCTATTCTGGAGGGGAAGAGACCTAGTAGAAGCTGAATGGGGACTATCATGAAGTTTTCGGTTCCAAACTGAACGTCTTTGAGGCTCTTCGGTGAAGGAAGGTGGAAGAAGCATTGAAGAAGCACCAGGGAGGTCTGAAGGAACCAGTGATGCAAGGACCTCTGGAGCAGGAGTTGAAAGTGAGCCAGATAAAGCAGGAGCTTCAGGAGCAGTCACTGGAGGTGATATTTATGGCTTAACAGTAGGCACTGGCAATAAAGATTGGTCTATGGGAGGCAATGTGATGGGCGAGACCTCTGAGGATGCCTGAGGAAGAAACTCTGAAGACAGGCCATCACTGAGTAGCAGGGTTGGGTCAGTCAGGTTATCTTGTTGGGATCCCGCTGGTTTGTTGTGAGCTGCCCAGAGGCAGTCGCGGAAGGAATGACCTTCCATATGACATAGATTGCATTTCACTCGATTGGTGCATTTTGCAGCAGTGTGGCCATGTTCTAGACAGAGGCTACATAGCCTCTAGTTGCAGACATTGCCAAGATGGTATAGCAAGCCACACTTGAAACAAGCCTTCATTTGTCCCAAATAAAAACATACACCTCAGTCTCGGCCCAGGAAATAGCCATTTGGAAGATGGGTAAGACCAGAGTCGGTGGAGTTGCACTTTGCATTTCTACCCTCCGGTCTAAATTCCATATTTATCCAGAATTTTATCTGGCCAGCCAAGCACTTCACAGCGTTGTTTCAGCCAGTAAGTTACATTGTGTATGTCCACCCCTTCATTGCAGAACATCACTGTCACTGTACAAGTAGTAGATCTGGTAAGAAGAATGACCTGGAAAGGCAGCTAGAGCACTGAATACCTCAAAGAATTGTACTTCATCCAAAATCAGTCTAGGGAACAACGGAGCTGAAAGCTGACATCATAGAGAATCAACTTGGAGACGTATATGATGGCAAAGATATCTGCAGGCACAAACCCTAGGGATTCCATTAAAAGTTTTTCAACGAAGAAGGAGCAGTTGGGAGAGAATTCTTCTGCCCTAATGTATTTGAGACAAACTGCATTGCACCATGGAGCAGGAGCAGGCCGTGCTGTAAAAAGGTCAGAAAGTTTAAATGGGTGTCCTGCAAAGTCTCAGACTACCCTGGAGGAGCCGGGACAGCTTTCAAAGAGGCAGATACAAAAAAAAAAACAGGCGCTGAGGCATCCTAGGCGGATGTGCCAGTAGGCGTAACCGGAGAAACCACTGTCGCCAGCTCTGACTGCAAGGGCTGCTGTTTCGTGGCTGGAGGACGTGACTCAGAACCCAGAGGATTTCCTGGGCTGGGCCTCTCACAGGTATCGATACATGAAGCAGGCATGAATGCTGGATCCAGGAGTGGCCATCAGGCCCAATAATCCAGCCTACTTTTTGGAGGGCTTTATCTGTGCTCCAACCTGGCTTGGAGGTCGTGGGATGGGCAACATTCTGATGAGGAGGGGTGGCCTGGCTTGCCCCCGCCAACATTTCTGTAGGTGGCAAAACACCATCAGATTGAGATACGGTAATGGGAGCTTCAGAAAAAGAGACTGGAAGAACCCCTGAAGTATCTGATGTCGCACACCTCTGGGGTGAATGAGATGTAGCTGCAACATGGAGAGGCAGAACTAAATGGGCTCTTAGGAGAGTCTGTCTGGATAGGAGCCAAGACTTCAGGGGCAAAATGAGAGAATTCTGTGTTATTGCAGCTGAATCTTGAGGCCCTGAAGTGGTAGTGAGAGCAATCCCCGTCCCTCCATTCAGAGCATGGAGCTGTATTCCTGGTAGCCTCCTAACTGCTCTGGGCCTCATAGATGCAATGCTCGATGTTGTGAATCTGGCTGGGACTCCATGGCAGGAAGCCTGGTACACGGCAGCAGTTCTTGCAGCATTTCCCGGCTGTGATAGAGAGAGAGGCAAGCAAGACAGTGGCAATTGTGGGAGACCAGCGGCCTCAGCTGCTTCTGCCACAAGAAAATCCTGACCGTAAGCAGAAACGGTTGTGGTAACCTCCGAGGAGAACAAAAAAGTCTTACCATCTGGGAGATCAGTCCGTGATGTCGTGTCCATTTGCTTCAATCGGTGTTGAGGCTTGGGAGGTAGATTTTGCAGTAACCGATCAGCATCCAATGCTGGAAGTCCAGGTATGCCCTCAGGCACCAGGAACTGTGCATAGTACAGCAGAAGTCCTCCCGAGGGGGCAGCGTCTCGTGGTGCAATCCTGGGGCTTCACAATCCATTGGAAAAACAGGGTCTACAGCATCCAAAAGTTGCACTGCATGAGTCGATTGTTCTGTCATGCTATGTAGTAGCTGGGGGTCATCCGACATCAAAACAGCAGCACTGCGTAAACTATTCAAATGTACTGAAGAGGGAATCATCTGCACAGTTGGTGCATCCACATCAGGCAATAGGGTATAGTCAGAATGAAATATCAGCAAAATAGCAACAGGAGTCAAAGAGCTGGTCTGAGCAGTCAGGTCTTCCTCCATGGAAGAGTCAGCAGGCAACTGCAATCCTCCTTGCAGGCCAACACCCAGGTCGGCCGTCTTTGCTGATGGCCAGCAGTTCCCCCTGCTGGCAAGAGTAGGGGACTTTCCCTGGTGTTCTGGCCAACATTTCTCTTCCCATAAAACAAGGATCATAAAGGACGTCGGAAGGCTACATGAAATCTGGCTCAGCCATCTCCGTGCCTGCCCCACCACTCAGCAGAAGCAACTTGGTGTACTTTGGGGGGGGGGGGATGGGGACAGCCCTCCCTCCTTGGCCCTGCCATAAGAAGGGAACACATGGGGAGACCCACGGACTGGGGCATCTGCTGGGAGAGGTGGAGAGCCGGCCCAGGGGACTGGGGATCAGGCTGAAACAGCCACCCCGGACATAAGAAAGATAAAGACTTGGATGGAAAAAAAATTGAGATAGTAGTTGGGGGTAATGGGGTTTAATGTAGTGGTCTGGTTTGGGACGCTTTATGTGTCTGCGGGGTATATTTCCATCTCAAGCCATGGTGATTTCCCAAAATGGCACCATAAAAAGGCTGAGTTCTTCCAGAGAGGAGGGAAGTATACATTCCCACAAAGTAAACATTCTAGACAGTGCAGAGTATGTCATTGGGTGCCTTACACCAATTTTGGGGAAAATAATTCCGCTGCCGGCACCTAACTATATAACAGGTTCACATGCTTGACTTTTTGGGGTCTGTACATGAATCTGGCACTTGATTCGATGCGTTTCTTGTGTAGCCAGCCTACACAACTCCACACCTGTGGACAGGCACATGGTGGCCGGCATTCACGATTGCTAGGCTCCTGTCCTTGGCCCCGCCCCCTGGCGCACAAGATCATATGGGCAAATCGGTGTGGATCAGAGAACACAGGCAGACATTAAGTTGGATGCCTGACCTGATCCTTCAGTAGATCTGCTCTGTGCAGAGCAGGGGATTGTGGGATGACGCAGGTCCCAAATTTGTAAAATGTTGGGCTAGTGCCCAGATGCCTGCCCCAACCCTCCCTGCCTGACTGGAGCTTTATCTTGTGAAGCCTTACCATTTCAGAGCAGCGCACTACACATCCTGGCATCCAGTCAGTAGTGTGTTGTGACAACTAGCTCCTGGCAGTAGTGATGGCTGTGCAATTTCCCAGGCACAGCTGCTTTCTGATGCAGGTTTGTGCTATGATGCAGCAAAAGTTTCTCAGCTCACTGGGAGAGTGAATGCAGGGCGGCTTACGGTAATACCTACGTCTCCTAGCCCCTCCTTATAGTCTCTCAGACCATGATGTACAGGCACGAAATTACCTACTCTTTGTTGTATTGCAGAAATTCTGTGTGCTGTTGCAGATGTCTCTCCCTCTCTCTTCAGTTCTACAGTGTGTCACTTACAAAGTTTCAGGCAGATCAAAACGTTGTGGAAAGCTCCTGCTGTTCACTGGGGAGAGTCAGCTTTCACTTGATTCACTGAGCAGTCACTCACTCACAGCAAGGCTGGAGTTCCATGACTCAACAAGTGATTGGCTAATTCAGGGTCCCCTGAATTAATGAGGTCTTGCTCTAGTCAGTGAGCCCTTTGTGACCCCTTCAGCAGGCCTTGGAGCCTGATTGACTGTACAGTCACCCTCTGACTCCATTTCCATGCTGTTGTGGGTCAGAGGTGATGAAGATGAGTGCAGAAAGTAATGGAATCACTACTGAAGGAACGGATTGGGGAATACCTTGTGACCAGTAGATTACAGGATCCGAGGCAGCATGGTCTCTGACCAGGGAGGATCATGCCAGACAAACCTGATCGAGTTCTTTGACTGGGTGACCAGGGAAGTGGATTAGGGCGAAACGGTGGCTGTGGCCTACCTGGATTTCAGTAAGGCCTTCGAAACCATTCTACACAAAAGACTGGTGAGCAAGCTGGGCAGCCTAGGAGTCAGTGCAGAAGTAGTAAAATGAGTAAAAAGTTGGCTAAGCAACAGGACTCAGAGGGTGGTGGTAAATGGTGTTTACTCTGAAGAAAGCAAGGTGACCAGCGGGGTGCCGCAGGGGTCAGTACTAGGACTGGTCCTCTTCAGTGTCTTTATTAGTGACATTGCATGAGTGCCGGAAAGGAAAGTATGTCTGTTCACAGATGACACAAAAATCTGCAACAGAGTGGACTTACCAGGGAGGTGGAAAAAATGAGGGAGAATCTGAAAAAGATGGAAGACTGGTCAGGGGTTTGATAACTGGGTTTCAATGCAAAAAAGTGCACTTGGGGGACAGAAATCCAGGGACAACATGCCAATTGGGTGGGGAGTTATTGGCAACCACAAAACAGGAAAGGGACCTGGGGGAATCATTTGTGATGACCTGAGGGTAGCAAAGCAGTGTGATAAGGCAGTGGGGGAGCTACCAGGATGCTGGGGAGCATGGGGAGGGGTATCACCAGCAGAAAGAGGGAGGGAGGTAGTGTTAACCCCGTATAGATCGATGGTGAAGCATCACCTCTAGTACTGTGTCCAGTTCTGGAGGCCCCATCTCTGGAAGGACATAGATAGGGTGGAGGCGGTACAGGAGAGGGCAACCCAAAAGGTGCAGGGTCTGAATCAGAAGCCCGACTAGGAAAGACTCAGGGAATTAAGCGTGTACTCTCTAGAGGAAAGAAGGGAAAAGGGGGATATGATAGAAATGTTCAGATACCTCCCAGGTATTATTAAGGTACATGAGGGTAGCATTTTACATAGAAGAATGCTAGAGAACAAGGGGTCCTCCTATGAAGCTGGAGGGGGGAGACTCAGAGGAGATGTGAGGAAATACTTCTTCACAGAAAGGGTGGTGGACACCTGGAACAGCCTACCAGCAGAGGTCATGGGTGCTAAAACAGTAACAGGATTCAAGCATTTATGGGATAGACACAAGTGGACCTTAGAAATAAGACGGGGGACCAGAGATTGAGTAGGGGCTGCGTGGGCAATATAGGTAGGAACATTCTCAGCCCCAGACAAGTTCTAGTGTCTGGTTTGGTCATGGCAACAATTGAGAGATTCCCATTTCAGTCAGGAGTGCTGCTGCATTCCATCGCTGGTGGATTTTGATTTGATTTAGTTGTTTAACCAGGTATAGCACACTAAGCTGAAAGCTTTTTTACAGGAGCGACCTGGGAGCACAAGGAGGTTAAGTGACTTGCTCAGGGTCACACAGTATGCAAGTGGAAGCTGTGGGATTCAAACCCAGGTCTGGTCTGGTCTGCTGGATGTCACCAGATTTGCAGCTCAGAGCCTTAGACCACTGCGCTATACTGCCTCAATTGATGAGGGATTGAGACTGTGATGTGCAAGCTGCAGGGAGCCTTAAAGGTAAGCCTCACATTGAGGTGTTATACTGGCAATTTTTTTTTTAAGTTTAAAGGCTGGTTGGTAAAGAACATCACTTGCAAGGCTGCGATCAGCCTTTGAAGAAAACCACTTTGAGCAGAAATTTGTTGTCGGGCATTTTAAGGAAACCACTCAAACAGTTACTTGAGCCAGTGATCGGGCTTTCGAAGAAAGTGGCTGTGAGCTGTATTTACATGAGCCTGTGATTGGCAGTTACTTGATGTCCCAATAAGGCCTTTGAAGACAGCTGCCCGAGAGAAAGCCGCTTGGAGAAGTAGTTGTGTGAGGTCTGATTGGGCCACTGATAAAGAACTTGGGAGAGTGTGCGAGAGCACTGATGCTGTCAACTCCGTATGTGGCTTCCTCTGTGCTTCCTGTCAGTTTGTGACAGGGAGTGCTGTTTTTGTTTTGAAGTATGTGGCTGTGGCAGGCTGTTGAGAGAGATCACAGGTCAAAAAAGTGAGTTGTGATTTACAGTACTTAAAGAGCTAGTGTACTGTCTGAAAAAAATATGAATTTTAAAAGTAATCAGTTATTACGTTTTATGTCTGATGCACTTTTTTCTTTGGCTAATTAGAAAATGTCCAGCCTGACAGTACCAGCCAATATGTGCAGCACATCAGTCTGCCTAGAGGCTGACACATCTAGCTCTATTCTCTTCATACCTCATCAGTCTTGTGACCTCACTAACTGTGACATCCCACCTGCTCAGAAAGAGTCACTCACTAGCTGCAAGACTGGTTACTAGTGGTGTCACAGTGAGTGAGGTCATGATGCTGCTGAGGTATGAGAAGGACTAGAAAGAGTTTCTAATGAGCAAAAGGAAAAAGAAAAATACTGTAGAATTAAAAAGAAAAAAACAGACTACTTATAAAAATAATATAGTTCTCTGCCTGCTAGTTTTCGGTGCTACTAGCTTTCTAAATTGATGCGAAGAAGCTGTGAGGAGAGGAACTAGCTTCTGCCTGTGGAGTCTGTGTTGATACCACCACAGGTACTAAGTCTTTGCACCCAGTCTGGTTTGTGGGTTTTTAAGAGCCATTGTTCAGTGGTGCTTAGCTTTGCAGCCCCTGCCTACCATGGCCAGCCGCTTGTACATGGTTATAATGGGAAGGACCACCTCATTATGTCCTCACTAACTGTGACATCCCAACTGCTCAGGAAGAGCCGCTCAGCTGCCATATTGGCTACTAGCAGTGTTGCAGTGAGTGAGATCACAATACTGCCGAGGTCTGAGGAGGAATAGAAACAGATATGTCAGCTGCGAGGTAATGCCATGTTCTACATAGCAAACGTAGTACTGTCAAGTAATAAACTGCCTAATGAGCAAAAGGAAAATGAAAAATACTGCAGAAATAATAAGCAAGAGCTGACTGCTTCTAAAAAGGATGTAACTTTGTCTGCTACTTCTTGATGCTATTAGTTTTTTAAATTAATGTGAAGAAGCTGGGAGAAAAGAAACTACCTTCTACCCATGGAGTATGGATGAATATCACCATGGGTACAAAGTCTTCTCACCCAGTCAGATTTGTGGATTCTTCCAGCTATTGCATAGTGGTGCTTAGCTTTCAGCCCCCACTATGGCCAGCCACTTGTATATACTCATAATAGAAGGGGCCACCTCTTGTGAGTGAGAAGGTCATTCAGACTCCATGTTCATTCAGTCCTTGGTTCTCATGTGGCACTGCCAACAGAGGTTGCAGCTAGTTCCTGTTGTGATGAGTGTTTTGTGACTTTGATGTGGAAACCAGTTCGCTAGAAACTGAACTGAGATCACTATGTAACCCATTTCCCATAGGCCAGTGAACAGCCATCAAATGATGATGGCTTTAAGATTTAAACCAGTAACCCTGAGGCCAACCACTAACCCATCCAGTACCTCCACCGTGCAACCTTGTGTAAGTGTCCTGTAAGTATAATTTACAAAATGGGAAGGCCTAGTTTAAATGAATGGTAGGGATGCCAAAACTTTATGTTACAACATGCCTAATAAGGCTACCCAGATATGGAATTGCAATACCCTGACTCTTCAAAGCAAACAAGCCATGTGTCTGCACAAAGTTAATTTATAAAAGGACACCAGACAGCATATTTATCTTATAATTTTAACTTTAATTTGCACAGTGACAGCTGGTTTTAGCATTTGATGTCATCAAGCCAGAACAGAGGAATTTACTACTGGCCCCCTACTGCTACACGAGTGCTTTAATATCATTGTCATTGCCTTCTTTATGTAACCCCCCTGCAAATGGGGGTTCCCAAAAGACTTCCAGGAGCTTGCTTGAATGCTCCAAGCCTGAATGGTGTTTGGCATTTAAGCCATTTATCAGTGAGTGTTTTTTAGAACCTCTGGTACTGTCTCTTTAAGAGCTGTCTGCTTGCAGACATAATTAGTTTGTATGGGGGACTGTGTGTTTCTTTGATTGAGTACCACTCGAGCTGCTGCCAATTCACTTCATTTTTGCAGTCACTAGGAGTGCAAAGGGAACCTATGTGAAAGATGTAACTGTTTGCCAGAAATTATTTAGAGTAATAATGAAATTACAGTTTGTCTAACCTGCTTTCTTTGCAGTCAGAACTGTGTGTGCTAGTTCCCCATTCTAGTTTTGAACTGCTGAACTGGACCAATCAGTGTGGAAGCTAGCTCTAAAATGGTGCCTTGGACGAATCAGAACTTGGACTCATAATCTGAGCCAGCCACAAGAGGATTGTATGGGCAGTGACTCTGGGAGATGTAGTTTAGACTTCAGTGCCTTTTGGACCAACAGCAGCAGTCTATTGTGGTGACAGCCAATCCAGTCAAGAACTGGGAGGAACTCAAAGGAAGTGCCAGTTTTGTCGGTTGGAGCTTCAGTTGAGCTTTGGCAGTGAAGAAGGAAGGAGCCCTGTGCTTTTTCAGTGTGCAGTTTTAGTCAAAAAACGTGTGTAAGGCCCAGAGTTCGGTCTGCAGCTTGTTGGGACTGAATCCGTCCTGTGAAAGAATCAAAGGATCTCTGAAGAGTAGAAACCAGGCTCACCCTGTAGAAGACTGAAGAATTGCTGAAAATTGCACTCGGTCTGTCAGGAACTGAATCTGCTGTGTGTTCTCCCGGGTATTGTGCAGTAATTGCGATCGGGATACAGATGCAGCCTGCCTGGTATAGTACTTTCTTTTATATGGATGTGTGAAGAGGTTTGTGTACCTCAAGTGAGCCCTGCTGACATTGAAGGACCCTATCTTATTTGGAGGTCGTGAGTACTAATTCAGGGTCACTCCCTGTTGAATTGCCACATTAAATCCAAATGGAATTACTGTACTGCTGACTGTTTAATTCTCCTTTTCTCTGTGTGAAAAGGCCCCTACCAGCTGCCACGGTTTGGACTAGCCACTGGGGCTTGGGTACCCAGGGACAGTAACTGATAGGGATAGGCCTGTGCACAGAGCCATAAATAGATTATTAGAGTGATAAGCTAATTAACCTGATTTCCCCTGTCCTTGTTATATCCCCTAAATAAATCAGAGCTGCTTGTTTCAAAAAGTTATACTGCCTGAGGTATTTGTCTATGTTAAAGTACTGTACTGTGACTGTTGCACTGTATCTCATTTCACAGGAGGTCCCAGTGCGGAACTAGACCTGGGGTAAGTGTATACTGTGAAGGTAATTCTGATATATTGTGTGGGCCACTAGTGGGAAGAAGGGGTTGCAGTGTCCCAGAGGGCTGTGACCAAGTTAGTTTAACTATTGCAAACCCTGACCTCTGGGTGGAGGCACCGCCATTGGATCCAGGCCCCTCAACCTGTTGGTGGCAAATCAGGCAGGGTAGTAGCCCCTGGGATAGCGCCATCTGGGGTTACATCTTGGAGGCTCACGCTGGGATTGTGTGTCCTCTAGTGGCCATATTCTACGAACCACTGTTAAGAAAAAATGGGTACCCGATAGAAGTGGCTGTGCACCGGCTGGTGGAGTGGTGTACTGGGAGGAGATCGACCCCAAAATGCTATGCTTATCCTGGACATCCCTGGGTATCAATACGGACACTGTGCAGGAGTACTTTCCAAGGTGGAAGGTTTACAAAACCCTGTGGTGGTGGGTCGGCATGCTAATCTGCTCACCCACACTTTCCTGGCCCTAGTAGAGTTTAAGGATCCCATAGATAGCTCCAAAGTGCCACAGACCATTACCCCAGAGGGAGCCCTCACTGCTTGGAGAGTAACTAGGACAGTAAAGACCGGGGAATCAGCCCCACCACTATCTGAAACTTTTGAGGAGAAATTTGCTGAATGGTTTGCTGGGAGGGAAAACTGTGGAGGACTTGAAGAAACTATTCTTGCCACTTGGGGTGTTCCTCCCCAACACCCTCTCCTGCTCCAGTGCCCGTAATGGTGGCTGAACCAATGCAGACTCTATTTCTGCACCTGCCATTAGTCACGACTCTTACAAGGTTGAGGATCTTCTCTGGCACCCTCCCACCCCAAGGGAGGATGACTGGGAGACCTGGATAGACTATGTTGCCCTCCAAGTGCTAGAATGGCAACAATGAAGAAGGTGTTTAAAGAGGGTTAGTGAGCCTCAGAGGTCCTGCCCTGGCTACCATCCGTGCTAAACGGGCCAGTAACCCTGAAGCGACTGCACAGGCCTATCTTGAGGCCTTGGAGAATGTGTATGGGAGCCCAGATTCTGATGAGGACCTATGGTGGAGAGTAAAATACACAACAGTACCAAGGGAGTTGTTGTCTGTGTATGTCTCGGCTGGAAAAATTGTTGCAAGAATGCCTCAGAAAGGGTAGTTTGCGGCGATTGAACTGGACCGAACCAGACTGGACAGAATCCTTAAGTCTGCCCCTTCTCAGAACTGCTGTTGCTTCAGTTACGCCTGGCAAATCGACTGGAATCCCCACCCTCCTATGATGAGTTAATGAGAGAAATTGAGGAGTTGAGAAAAGGCGACCTCGGAGGTACCTGCACCAACAGCTGTGGCTACGACCGAGTGACTGAGGGTGACCCATCAAGTGAAGTTCAGGGGCAGAGGTTGACAGTCAATGAGTGCTCTGACAAGGAAAGATATGCCACAATGGAGGCGAACTGTTGAGAGAATCCGGGGAATTCAAAACAGTCCCTTTGTGAAGGCCACGCCTGCAAGTCACGGGCCCTGACCTATATCCGACTGCATCTGCTATGGGGTGGGGGTCCCACCCATGTATCTCCTGCTGATAACAGCTCCAAACTCAATTCTTGACCATGGAAGTGGAGAAACTGACGAGATGTCTCCAAATGCTTATCACACCGCAGACAGAGATGGCACCCAGGTTTCCAGTTAGTAATACCCCGCCCTGGCTCCCAGTGTGGCGCCTCGGCCAGCTCAAACTCCAGAAAGTATGTTTTGCTATAATTGTGGGAAAGATGGGCACATGAAAAGGGAATGCCAGTCCCCAAAAGACACTGACAAAGTTGCATATAGGCTACAAGGAGAGCTTCAGAGAAGAAATCAGTGGTTAAGAGGTGCACGACATGATCCCAGTGAGGCACCAAAATGCTAATTCACGTCCTTTTGTGGCAAAGTCAGTTGCCCAGGCCCCCACTACACGCCTCTCCAGACTGGTCCAGAATAGTGGGTCCCTCCATGGAGACCACTGTAAAGGTGAATGGAGTGTCTACAAGAGCTGTATTAGACAGTGGCTCCCAAGTGACAATTATGTTCCAGGATTGGTATCAGAAGCATTTGTCAGGACGTACCTTAACCATTAGAAGGACTGCATGTATGGGGGTTAAGTGAGAAGGCCTACCCTATTCCGGTATATCCAACTTGGCTGTCTTTCCCCACCTCCGTGGCTGGAGTGGCCGAACAAGTAGAGACCCTAGCCTTAGTGTGTCCCCCACTGGACTGTATGATGGTGTCCCTTTGTTGATTGGAACAAATGCTCATATGTTCGGAAGGCTGGCACAGTTGTGTTATGAAAACAGGGTCAAAGACTAGTAGAGCTTAAGAGTTCCGGCTTTAATTAAGAAGGCCTATGAGGCACAGAGAGATGCTGAAAAACAGAACAGAGGAACCGGTCGAATTGTATGGAAGAAGGATCCTGAGTCTCTGATCCTGGCGCCAAATGCCCAGTGTACCTTACGGGAGAGGTCCGTATCAGAAAGGATGTTAAGAATAAAATATTAATGTTGGATGCACCAGGCGATGGAAAATTGCCAGAGGGACTGCTGGTCAAGCCTAGTATTTTGCCCGCTAGAGCCCATGCTTATGCCAGAAGGGTAATGGTCCAAGTTCATAATGTGTCTGAAAGAGACATTCGAGTAAACAGAGGTTGCATCCTGGCTAATGTGCATTGTGCAGACACTGCAGTGCTACCCAGCAGCAAGAGTTCAAGGAAGAATGACAGAGTAAGCGCCTGACTTGTTTGATTTCGCGTCACGCTGCCAGCTGAATGGAAAGTAAGGATCAGTGAGAAGCTTGCCCGAGAGACCAGGTGTTTTCTTTAAAGGAATGGGATGTAGGATGCGTGCAAGGAGCTGAGCACAATATCCGCTGCATGACGAAGACCATTTCGTGAGAGGTCTCGACGCCTGGCACCTGCTGACATAGATGATGTGAGACGGCATCTGCAAGAGATGTTAGCTGCTGGTGTAATACAAGAATCCAAAGCCCTTATGCTTCCCCATTGTGGTAGTGAGGAAAAAGATGGAACAGTAAGGATGTGTGTGGATTATCACACTTAAACCGGGACTATCCTGATCAGTACACAATGCCCGCATTCAGGATGCTTTGGACTGCCTAAGCGGGAGCAAGTGGTTCTCTGGCTGGATCTCGCAGTGGGTACTACCAGATCCCGATGGCCCCAGAGGACCGTGAGAAGACGGCTTTATCTGTCCGCTTGGCTTCTATGAATTCATGAGGATGCCTCAAGGGATTTCAGGTGCCCCAGCCACTTTTCAACGATTGATGGAGGCGTGCAGTGGGGGACATGAACTTACTAGAGTGCCTGGTATACCTAGATGATGTTATTGTGTTTGGCAGCTCACTGGAGGAACATGAGAGCAGATTATTTAAGGTATTGGACCGACTGGAGGACTTTGGCCTTAAACTGTCCATTGATAAGTGTCAATTCTTTCAAACATCAGTAAAGTATGTGGGACACATAGTATCCACCGAGGAATAGAGACCGACCCAAGTAAAGTTGAGGCCTTGACCACCTGGCCACAGCCCAAAAATCTAAAAGAACTGCAAAGATTCCTGGGATTCTGTGGTTATTATCGGCGCTTCATCAAGGACTATTCAAGAGTGATCCGCCTTTACTTAATCCTTACTCAAGGGTATCCACCCCCACAAAAATACCAAAAGTCAGCGCCTCAAGACTGAAAGAGTGTATTTTCATCCGAGTGAAGTATTTGGGGCCGCTGGACTCCTGATTGTGAGACTGCTTTTCATGAGATCATATATCAACTTACCCATGCTCCAGTGCTGGCCTATGCTGATCCAAGAAAACCTTACGTCCTGCACACTGATGCTAGCTTGCAAGGGTTGGGGGCTGTGTTGTACCAAGAGCACCGAGAATGGCCTGAGACCAGTGGCCTTTGCCAGTAGAAGCCTGACCCCATCCGAAAAGAACTATCCTGTACATAAGTTAGAGTTCCTAGCTTTGAAGTGGGCTATTGTTGACCAATTCCATGAGTACTTGTATGGGGCTAAAATACTAGTAAAACTGACAATAATCCTTTGACCTATGTGCAGACCTCAGCTAAGTTGGATGCCACTGGCCATAGGTGGCTTTCTGCATTATCTACATATGACTATGCTCTCGAATACCGAGCAGGTCTGAACCACATAGATGCTGATGCTCTCTCCGGAGGCCTGTTCCCAGAATGATTGGGTCCGATTGGCAGAACCTGACATTCGGGCACTCTGCCGGAAGTTTGACAGGGAGGAACAAATGTCCACGGACGGAGTGGACTGCATGGTGGATTGCTTAGGAGCCTCTGAGAATTGCATACCTGCTGCTTGATTGCCACTTTTCTGCAATAGACATTGGTGCACTGCCTCAGCTGGACAATGACAGTATTCGGGGCCCAACTCGCGATCCCATGATCAAAGCAGCTTTAGAAGCCCTCTATGCAGGAAAAGATGTGTCCAAATTCGCTCCACTGATTTGAGAACTGCACTGTTATACAAAGAAGGTCCTAAGTTGAAACTGATCAATAAACTGTTATACAGAGAAACAGTAGACAGAGGGGACAAGTAGACAAACAACAACTAGTGCTGCCCACTGCTTTTGAGACTCAGTACTGAGGTCCTTGCACAACCACATGGGGCACCTTGGTATAGACAGAACACTTGACTTGGTGAGATCCAGATTCTATTGGCCTAAGATGGGGGCTGATGTGGAGCAACACATTCAACTTGTAGTCGCTGCTTACAGAGGAAAGCTTTGCCCCAGAGGGCTGCCCCCCTTGTTAACATCACCACCAGTGGACCCATGGAGCTGGTCTGTATTGATTTTCTGAGTTTGGAGTCAGATCAAAGAAATATCAGTAATGTGCTGGTGGTCACTGACCATTTCACGAGATATGCCCAAGCTTTCCCCACCAAAGACCAGAAAGCATCCACTGTGGCCAAAGTACTTGTAGAAAACTTTTTTGTTCACTATGGGCTCCACAAAGAATCCATTCTGATCAAGGAGAGACTGAGAGTCGTCTGATCAAAGAGATGCTTTCTCTGTGGGGAGTCGCAGTCCAGAACCACTCCTTACCACCCCAGGGGACCCACAGCCTGAACGTTTCAACCGCACTTTGCTAGATATGCTAGGCACCCTGCACCCAAAGGACAAGCCTAGATGGAGCCAACAAATTAGCACCCTGGTACATGCTTATAACTGCACCAAAAGTGATGCCACTGGATTCTCCCCCTACCGCCTGATGTTTGGAAGAGAAGCTCGACTACCAGTAGATGTGTGTTTTGGGGTCTCTCCTGATGGGGTTCAAGCTGACAACTATTTACAGTATGTGCAAAAGTTAAAGGCCCAGCTAACTCATGCGTACCAACTGGCTCAAACCATGGCTGCCAAAGAAATCTGGCCAACAAAGAAAGGTATGATAAAAGGTGAAAGCACAGGAACTCCAGGAGGAGATCGGGTATTGCTAAGAAATCTGGGACTGCATGGCAAGCACAAGATTGCTGACAGATGGCACCATCTCCCTCACATTGTAGTGGGCAAACTAGATGATCTGCCAGTGTACAAAGTAAGGCCTGAGAATAATTCAAAAGATGTAAAAACAATGCATAGAAATCATTTACTGCCCATTGGACAAATCTTAATGAGTCTGAGCCCTAGAAGATGCCCCTCTGGACCAGTGACCAGAGCTGCTGCTAAGAAAAGATCAAGAAAGTGTGCACAGAAGCAAAGTTAAAGTGTTCCCTCCACAAGTCCCAGTTGAGCATGACTGTCAGTCCATATCGGAAGAAAGTGAGTGACTTTGAATACTATCCTTCTTACGAACTGAGTCAATTGTTTAGGGCAATCCCTAGTCAATACTGGAGACAAAGCTGGGCCTTCTGGACTGTCTAAGCCCCCAGCTTCATCCCTGGAGCCATTGCTCCCAGAAAGTGAAGTGCAAAGCATCAGATCAGATGAAATGGAATCATTGTGCATGGTTGAACTGTTTGAGTTTTCAGGGAGAAAATGATAGATTGGGGCAGACTGGATACACCGAACAAGAAGAGTATTTTGAGTGCCCTGACAGTCCACTGCCAGTGTCCGAAAGCTCTCCATGCGAGCCAAATGTTGTGGACTCAGAAACTGTAACTCCTGGAGCTGAAAGTGTCCCCAAGTTCTAGCCCTCTCATTCCCCCATGGAGACTCCCTGACAAGTGAGGACAATGCTGAAAATGAGGCTCAGAGTGCAGAGACTGTAACAGTTCCCCTAGAAAGACTGGTCGAGCTGTAAAGCCTGTGGTGCACCTCAGTTATGATTCCCTTGGGAGGCCTGTGGATTTGCCTCTCAATGTTGTCCATAAAGGAGTGTATGTGTCCCGAGCTCACTGCCCAAACTGAGCATCAGTGCTAACTCCAAGTTACTTGTGTTGCCCTCTAGTATGGTGCCCCTGCCCCATCCAGCCCCAAGGTAACTGATAGGAAGGGCCCCTCTTCAGGTTTCATGTACAAGAGGTAATAACTTGAGTTATGGTACAATGTGTATGTAATACTGTGTAAAGAGTGACGACTGCAATGTTTCAGAAATGTGTTCTTGGTAAAATGATATATTGACTGATGATTACATGTCTGAGCCTAATGCAAATGTATATGGTGTGCAGTTGAAACTTATGGGTACTTGCTTGACGAGACGTCAAGCTTTCCCAGGCCAGGAAGGGTAACCCCCTGCAAATGGGGGTTCCCAAAAGACTTCCAGGAGCTTGCTTGAATGCTCCAAGCCTGAATGGTGTTTGGCATTTAAGCCATTTATCAGTGAGTGTTTTAGAACCTCTGGTACTGTCTCTTTAAGAGCTGTCTGCTTGCAGACATAATTAGTTTGTATGGGGACTGTGTGTTTCTTTGATTGAGTACCACTCGAGCTGCTGCCAATTCACTTCATTTTGCAGTCACTAGGAGTGCAAAGGAACCTATGTGAAAGATGTAACTGTTTGCCAGAAATTATTTAGAGTAATAATGAAATTACAGTTTGTCTAACCTGCTTTCTTTGCAGTCAGAACTGTGTGTGCTAGTTCCCATTCTAGTTTTGAACTGCTGAACTGGACCAATCAGTGTGGGGAAGCTAGCTCTAAAATGGTGCCTTGGACGAATCAGAACTTGGACTCATAATCTGAGCCAGCCACAAGAGGATTGTATGGGCAGTGACTCTGGGAGATGTAGTTTAGACTTCAGTGCCTTTTTGGACCAACAGCAGCAGTCTATTGTGAGTGACAGCCAATCCAGTCAAGAACTGGGAGGAACTCAAAGGAAGTGCCCAGTTTTGTCGGTTGGAGCTTCAGTTGAGCTTTGGCAGTGAAGAAGGAAGGAGCCCTGTGCTTTTTCAGTGTGCAGTTTTAGTCAAAAAACGTGTGTAAGGCCCAGAGTTCCGGTCTGCAGCTTGTTAGGACTGAATCCGTCCTGTGAAAAGAATCAAAGGATCTCTGAAGAGTAGAAACCAGGCTCACCCTGTAGAAGACTGAAGAATTGCTGAAAATTGCACTGGTCTGTCAGGAACTGAATCTGCTGTGTGTTCTCCGGGTATTGTGCAGTAATTGCGATCGGGATACAGATGCAGCCTGCCTGGTATAGTACTTTCTTTTATATGGATGTGTGAAGAGGTTTGTGTACCTCAAGTGAGCCCTGCTGACATTGAAGGACCCTATCTTATTTGGAGGTCGTGAGTACTAATTCAGGGTCACTCCCTGTTGAATTGCCACATTAAATCCAAATGGAATTACTGTACTGCTGACTGTTTATTCTCCTTTTCTCTGTGTGAAAGGGCCCTACCAGCTAGCCACGGTTTGGACTAGCCACTAGGGCTTGGGTACCCAGGGACAGTAACTGATAAGGATAGGCCTGTGCACAGAGCCATAAATGAATTATTAGAGTGATAAGCTAATTAACCTGATTTCCCCTGTCCTTGTTATATCCCTAAATAAATCAGAGCTGCTTGTTTCAGCAAAGTTATACTGCCTGAGGTATTTGTCTATGTTAAAGTACTGTACTGTGACTGTTGCACTGTATCTCATTTCACAGGAGGTCCCAGTGCCGGAACTAGACCTGGGTAAGTGTATACTGTGAAGTAATTCTGATATATTGTGTGGGCCACTAGTGGGAAGAAAGGGGGGTTGCAGTGTCCCAGAGGGCTGTGACCAAGTTAGTTTAACTATTGCAAACCCTGACCTCTGGGTGGAGGCACCCGCCATTGGATCCAGGCCCCTCAACCTGTTAGTGGCAAATCAGGCAGGGGTAGTAGCCCCTGGGATAGCGCCATCTAGGGGTTACATTTAAGCATTGATCTTTCACCCGACCATGTGATAATTTGTAGCTTTATAATTATTTCTTGGTTAAACTAAAAAAAAAAAATACTGCGTTAAAATGTACATTAAACTGAGGGGCAAATAATTAATGTTGGGCCATGTGGGAAGATGTGATCTGGGTAGGGACGTGGAAGGTTGTTGATAGCATCCCATTAACTTTAAACTGCCTCCACCCTTTTTAAAAGTTTTTTTTTTTAATGAGAGTCTGTTCTTTCAGCAGTTTTGAGACTGTAAAAGACAGTATATTCTGTGACTTGCCAGTTCAACACTCTTGGGTTCTCACACTTTGTCAGTGAAAGATGAAATTTTGATAATTGTTCAGCTAAAGGCTTATCATTCTTATCAGTACAGTACTGGAGCAGTCAGTGTCAAATTTAATATCTTCATACGAAATGAATGCTCACCATTTGATCTGCAGAAAATCTAGTGCTTCCAACCCCTGTGACACCTTTTGCAATATCATTAACGTCGATCATTACAGTTCACAGTATTTCTACTTTGAGCTCTTCAGACAAAGTATTAGGAAAATTATTTTGTCCTAAAAACCTAATAATGCAATTTTGTATGTCTCATGAATTATGCCTTACTATGAAAACTGCTTACCTTAACTGTATATTTCATGGGGTTTCTTTGTTGGTCTTTTTATCCTCTTGTCTATGCAGGATGCTTGCTTTCTTTGGCTTTCTCGTACAGTGAGGCCTGCCTGTGATCCACTTAGTAGACAGTAGGACAAACAAATCTGCAGTGGTCAGACAGAAGACCATGGTGGCTACTAGAAGGTGTTTGGAGGTCAGACCCTTTGAGGGTGCTGCATTTTCTCCTGTTTTTTCTTTTTCCTTCTGAGGTGCCATAACATACTGTAGGCATGGTCACAATGCCTTCATTCTAAAGCATGCCCCTTCTGCCAGGTGTTATGACCATGCATAGAGATATGTTATTTTCTAGTATGGAAACTGAGGTTTAATGCCAGGAAATGCAGTGTTCTCCACTTGGGGCTTAGGAACCCAGCTCATGAGTACTTTTTGGGTAGGGAGAAACTGCATGTTTCAGGAGGGGAAAAGGATCTTGGGGTGGTTGTGGATACCAGAATGTATAACTCTGAGCAGTGTAGGAGGGCTGCGGCTGAAGCAAATAAAATGCTCAGGTGCATCGCCAGGGGGATAACCTTGAGGAGTTGAGAGGTGCTTCTCCCTCTGTATAACTGCTTGGTTAGACCGCACCTTGAGTATTGCATACAGTTTTGGTGCCCATACTTGAAAAAGGATATTGCACTTCTCGAGAGGGTCCAGAGGAGGGGACCTGGATGATACAGGGTCTGTGGGAAAGATCCTATGAGAAGAAACTTGAGGAGCTCAATTTGTACTCCCTCGAGGAGAGGAGGGAACAGAGGGGATATCATCGAGACCTTTAAATATCTAAAGGGAGTAAAAAGGGTCAGCCTAAATTTAGTGTTGAGCTGAGGGAGAAGGGGACCGCCAGAGGGCATTCCATGAGGCTGGTCAGCGGGAGGCTAAGTAGGGAGACTAGGAGACACTACTTCACCGAGAGGGTGCTAGACCCCTGGAGCGCACTGCCCGTGGAACTGGTGGCTGTTAATACAGTGGAGGGATTCAAGAGGGCGGGGCAGGTATAAGGGGAAGTTAACACTGAATAAATGCCAGACCTGGAGGTGTAACTCTGATGGGGGATGGGGTTGGGGGGATTTACGGGGGAGGCAGGAAGGGCAGCAATGGTGTTCTGACTGGGTGCTGATTTTCGAGTAGACTCGATAGACCATTAGGCCTACTCTGCTGGCATCTTAGTATGTTAGTATTATAGGCCAACGGAGTATGGCCCTCCCACCTCGTGAGCCAGGAAGTGCTGTGGATGGTAGTGCTCACCAAACCATTGGCTGCCCAACCACGGGGATCTTGAGTTTAAGAATCAAACATGTCATCTACATGGTAGTGTAACCTCCTCCCACGGTGGGGGCTTACTTGTTTGGTTCCACGGAGCCATGCCCACCAGGTGAACTACTGCTGACTGTGTTGCTGGCCGGTCCCCATGACTGCCAGCAGGGACTGGAAGTGAAGAGGGAGTCAGGATTCTTCTGTGCCTCCTACCCCCACATGCAAATGTCTCCTGCCACAGAAGGAGCACGAGATCAATACTTACAATGAGTGGGGGAACTCTCCGACAGACACCACAACCCAACCAGACACCAGAGTGTGATTGACCTAAATGAACAGGGCACTACATAGGTATATGTTTTAAGGCAGGAGACCTTTACAGAAAAAAAACATTTGGGGCCAAGCCCGCACCATGAGAAGTTGAGGAATGTGTCACAGCAGGAGATATTTAGTCAAACTCAGACACTTGAATTGGTATATGGTGTTATGCAAGCCCTGTTGTTTGTCTGGTCCTCTCAAGGCTCGACCCCTGAAAGGCACTGTTTCTTATTGGAGGGCTTTGCCTGTGATTCACTGTGGGGGAATTAACTCCTCCCACATTCCAGAAAAAAAGCCAGCCTCTCCCACCAACCTACTTTCAAGAGTGTTTCTGAGTTTCCGGGCTGCTGATTGGTCGTGTGGCTGTGTGCTCTTCTCTCCACCTTTTTCTGTCTGTCCGTTTTCCTCCCCATCCCCTTTTCTTTCCTTTGTTATTTTGCTGCTCCTGTGGCTTTTCTCAGTGTCTCCTTCCACCCCTCCTCTTCATTTATCTCGCTTGCCCCTCCTTTTCCCTTTGGCTGCCCCCCATTACCCGCAGCTTCTTTGTTTGTGGTCCTCTGCACCCCCAACACCGTTGATCTCTGGTTTTGTCTTTTTTCTGTACTCCTGTCATCCTTTTCTTTTGGGGAGTTTTCACCACTTTTGTTCTTGGTGTTGTCCACTTGGTTCCAGGTTTGTTCTGCCTACTTCAGCTCCCAGCATCACACTGCAAGTGCTCCTCTCTCTCTCTCTCTCAGCATAGCTACCAGTCACCTTTGGAAACCAACACCGACAGTCCCTCTCTGCGCTCTTCTGCTCTATTTCTCCAACACCCACTCTCTGCAAGGCTGTCAGTGAATCCTTCAAATGCAGCAGTATGAACTCTCAATTGGCTCTACTGGCTCACACCATTATAGAGTGCTCACTCAGCCATTCCAACTCCTATCAGCTGTCAACAGCGTAAATTGGTATCAGGACACTCCCCATGCCAGGCATAACTTGACTCACAAGTACTGCAGCTCATGATCATCCTTGTTTCAGTGTGGCCAAAACAAGCAATTCAGGAAAGTTTTATTTATTTACCGGTCATCATTCAGCCTGCCCTTCAGATAACCACACTCCACTCTATAATTCCTTCACTTTGCAGTGTAGCATGTCATCTAGCAAAAGTCAACACTGTGGATGAATATTCAGAACACAGCCATAGCCAATTTCACACATATGCAATTTAGTATATAAATATCTTACCAAATACAACTCCTTTTTCATTTGTTAGTGATCTCCTTTTATTTCTATTGTTCTGCTCCTCTTCATCCTGTCATTACTCTGCTTTTACTTCCAAACTTCCTCTATCTCCATAAGCCTATACTCTGCCTCTGTTTCAGCTCTGTGCTCATCTTCCTAACCTGTTCTTTTGTGTAACACTTTTCCACGAACTCCAGGAAAGGTGTAGTCATGCCACCTCAGTTTTGCCTCGTTTCCTATAGCTGTCATTCTTTCTTGTCCTGCTTCTCCATATTTTGCTCAGACTGTTGTAGCTTTGTAGCCTGATACCCCTTCTCTGTCTCCATGTCTTCTACCTAACAGCCTGCTCTCTCCTATTCCTCTACAGCCCTCCTCACCAGCAGCACTTCAGCCTCCATTTCCTTACCTCGTGCCTTCAAGACGTCTTCAAGCATAGAGAGGGTTCGACTTTGTCTGCCTGAGATGGGAGCCCGCAACTTCTGTTCGACAGCAGTGCTTTGCTGTCTAAGCTCACTCACTTCAGTATCCTTCAACTGATTCAAGCTTAAGCAGTTTTACCAGGCTGCATCTCCCTAACTCGTGTCTCCGGAGGTCTACGAGTGTAGGTCAGGTTCAAGTTCGTCCACCAGAGGTGGGAGTCTGCATCCTTCAATCAACCAGTATCATATCATAACTACTTCTCAGTCTGAATTCAGTCATTCTGTTCATCTTCAGAGCTGACTCATCTCCAGAAGCAGGAATCTGCATGCTTTGTTCAATCGGCAACATATCAAACTCACTTCTCATTCCATATTCAAGCAGTTATTCATCTCGTCACATCTAAGGGCTCGACTTCGTCTGCCAGAGGTGGGAGTCTGCACCTTCAATGAATTGGCAACATATCAAACTCACTTCTCATTGCATATTCAAACAGTTCTTTGACTCGTCACATCTCAG
The DNA here is from genome assembly GCA_016271365.2 of Neoceratodus forsteri. Lineage (NCBI taxonomy): Eukaryota > Metazoa > Chordata > Ceratodontiformes > Ceratodontidae > Neoceratodus > Neoceratodus forsteri. The sequence goes on along the minus strand of CM028134.1, from coordinate 542,681,329 downwards.
GGCTCGACTTCATCTGCCAGAGGTGGAAGTCTGTACCTTCAATCTACCAGCAACATACCGAACTCGCTTCTCATTCCATATTCAAGCAGTTATTCAACTCGGCACATCTCAGGGCTTGACTTCATCCACCAGAGGTGAGGGTCTGCACCTTTGATCAATCAGCAACATATCGAATTCACTTCTCATTCTATATTCTTTCTTTTTTTTTTATTTCATGGCCGCCGGCCACCCGAGATCCGCACGGTCACAGACCCCTGCTCCCACCTCCAGATTGGGTGCACCCGTACCTTGAGACCCCTTGGCTTACCCCCCAGGGTGGGGCTGCGGAACTGACCCCTCTCAAACGGCTCTGCGGTCAACGGGGATAGGGCAAAGCAGGGCCACCCTGGAGGCTGATAGGATCCAAGGGCTGGCATCGTGAAGGTGGCCAGCAGCTCTGCATTTCTTTATTTTGCCCACTGAGGAGTCGGATATGCACTGATGTCAGTGCACTAATGTGCAGATGTCCACCGGCTCCTACCTCATGTAGATGCCCCGCACCTTGCCGAACACCCAGCCTCTGCTGGGTGACACTGCAGCATGGCGTCTATCCCTCACCCACCCTGAAGGAAGGAGAGCTGTCACAGGATGCTTAATCCTTCCTTCCTCCTGCCAGCCCCCAGCGGCCTGAGTCCGCTCCTGAACCCAGTTCGCCGGTGCGGTGCGAGATGTGGCATCCAGCGCCTCAACCCTCAGCACCACCGGGCTGGCTTCTCATTCCATATTCAAGCAGTTGTTCAACTCATCTCATCATAGGGCTCGACTTTGTCCATCAGAGGTGTTATTCTGCAAACCTTCAAAGCTCGAAGCGAATGCAATCCATTGGAGTGTTTCATCCTTGGCAAGGCATAAAAATTAGTGTCAGAGAGTTGATTAGTGGCCTTTGCTAATCAAAATGAAAAATAATTAGCAAATAGCCGATTTTGATTAGCAGTTTTTGTAAAATGGGTGTTTTTTTTATACTTGCTTTATTATCCAGCCTGGGCAGCCCTCAATCCTGCCGACCCTCCAGCTCCGTCTCCCACTCGCAGTGCACCTCCTTTTTCCTCCATGGCTTACCCCCCCGTGACAGGGCAGTGGGGATCCCTTGACCCACCAAACACGGATCTGGTGCAACAGGTACCTGCCATTCACGGGAATGGTGCCTGCAAGGGTCAGCATCATCCAGCCGTGCCCAGGACACTTTTCTTCTCCTCTTTTTTTTTTTTTTGCTCCCTCCTGCCCCCTCCCGGGGGCGTAACAATGTTGGTGCCGGCAATGGCCGAGCCGTGTGCGCTTCTGTGCACAGCACACCAGCTGACTACTCCACCCCCTTCCTCTACATACAGGACCAAGGCACTCTGACACCCAGCCACCGCTAGGTGTCAGAAATGCGCCAGCCTCTTGTGTCCCTCCCCAGGAGAGGAGAACTTTCCTCTGGACACTCGATCCTCTCCCTTCCCGGCCGAACCCCAGCAGCTTGCTCGCACTGTGAACATGGGTTGCCGGCATGGCAGGAGGTAAGGCAAGATGCTTCAGTCCTCCATGCCACTGGGTCGGCTAAAATGGCTGTTTTTACTTTAAACAATATCATTATTACTTATTATTGTATATCTTGATAAAACAGACATTGTATGCGTAGATTTGAGACTGAATTTGCCATTTTGACCAAATTGTCAGCATGGCCTTCCTATTATCCCACCTAATGTACCCGGTGCAGAAAATGTTCCAGTCCCTGCCAAAGTGTAATTCTGCATAACTGCAGTGCCATTCCATGCCACAGGTACGAAAATACATTTTGGGCAGGATTTGAAAAATGACAGCTGTGACATACATGAGGTGGGGTTATAAGAAGGCTATGTCGGTCTGGCCCGCCAGCGCAGTGGTTGAATTTCTGCTTGGCGGTGCCAGCCACCAAGGTTTGGGAACGGCCTCAGGTCGCCCAGAGTGCCGGCCGGGGAGAATTGGAGCATCCCACAGCTGCTCTCCTTCTCCGGGGAGGGGGAGCGGGAGGGACACCATCAGTGCATGGGGGAACCCTAGCGGAGGCCAGGGGTGCCACAGCAACCAACGTCAACAAGGTTCCATGGGGGCTGGATGGACCCTGGTGTCATTGCACATTCCCGCCCCCCCATGGGGGAAAAATCGAGCCAGCTTCCACTGCCTAAATGAAACTTTCCCTTGGCTGCAGTCTGCTCCCCAGGTCGACTCCTGCCCTGTCCCATTGTTCTCAGCACCTTAAGGCCGGGGTGCTGCATCTCTGCCCTGGGGGGTAATCCAGGAGGTCCCTGGAAGAGCAGCTCATGTAGGGATGCTGCAGCAGAGGGGTCTGTGACCCACCGAGCGGATGCCCAGCAAGTGGAGCGGGCACAAAAAGACTAAATTAAAAAAAAAGGCTATGTTGAAAATCTGGGGTCAAAATATTTAAAAATTCCAAAGTTATGAGGGTCGTGGTGAAATTGCAACAAATGGTCATAACTTGCCCATTTTTTATTTACATTGAATTCTCAACATATATTAACCCATCTCATGAACAATATGACTATCATTACACGAATCCTGCCCGAAAGGTGAATTCTCCAAGTGACAGCAAAATCACCTTTCTGGCTAGAGTTGTGTAGTGAAAGTTGTATTGTTCATGAGGTGGAGTCCCCAAAAGGCCATGTGGAAAATTTGGAGTCAGTATGTCAAAAGGTGACTGAGTTATGCACCAAAGTTGACCCCTCCATTGAAATACACAGGACCGCATTTATCTCAGTTTCTCATATTGCAGTCGCCAGTTCCAGCAGCAAGACGTGCCTTCAATCGAGAGAGCGGATCACAAACCTGGGACCTGTTCAGGTGAGTGACGGTCTGTGAGGTGTACAGGGGGAGTGTAGGGAGGTGGGTGCACAGAGGATGGTCAGGTGGGAGTGCGGGAGTGATCGGCGATGGGCCATTTTTTGTTTTGCAGGTTTAAAAAAAATGAGGAACAAAACGGGGACAGCGATCAGATGGCGGGGGGATGCCATTGCCACTAGACACCAACGAGTAACAGGGACAGAGATCAGATGGTGAGGGGGATGCCACTAGACGCCAGAGAACGACAAAATAATGGGGACAACAATTGGATGGGGGGCCACTATACATCAGGGATAGAAAAAAAGGCATTATGGGGATGACAGTGATCTGTGGAGGGGGGCACTAAGCACCTCAAGGGCTGGCAGTTGGATGGTGGGGGGTGCCACTAAACACCAGGGAAAATTAAAAAAAATATGGGGGACGGTCAACTTACATGATTAGCAATCATCGCTAATCAGGCTGGCAGTTGACTTGCGTTTTCTGATTCTTAGGTCGCAAATTGTGATGCAAACCTGCTTATTTTATCCCTTGCTTGGTGTATCCAGAAACTGGCCTAGCTACCTGGGGATTATTCTCCTTCTCCTCTCCGATAAATCAAAAAAAACAGAGCAGGAGAGGGATCTGGAGATTATAATATCAAGTAACCTTATGGTGGGTAGCCAGTGTAGCAAAGTGGTGGGGAAGGCAAATGGAATGTTGGCATGCAATGGGAGGGGCATAACTAGCAGAAGGCGGGAGGTGCTAATGCCTCTGTACAAGGCCATGGTGAGGCCACATCTGGAGTACGGAGTCCAGTTCTGGAGACCCCAGTTACGCAAGGACATTGATGGGATGGAGAGGGTTCAGAGAAGAGCAACCAAGGTGGTGCATGGTATGCAGGGGAAGCCATAGGAACAGAGGTGTAGGGAATTGGATGTGTACCCATTGGAGACTAAAAGGGAGAGGGGGGGATGTAATTGAAACTTTTAAATATGTGAAGGGGATCAATAAGGTGAAGGAGGGGAGCTTGTTCAGAAGGAAGGAGGGGGCCAAAACTAGAGGGCACGGCCCAAGACTGGAAGGTGGAAGATATAGAGGCAATGTAAGGGGGCAATTCTTCATGGAGAGAGTGGTGGGGGCTGAAATGGTGGAGGTATTTAAAAGGGCATGGGATAGATATACGGGGTTGGGGAGTGGGGGAAGGGGAAGGCCTGTAAGAGTGGAGATGAGTAGGGGAAGGGGAAGGGAAGACTTGATGGGCCGATGAGGTCCTTTTCTGCTGCCAGATTTCTGTGATTCTGTGAATTCCTCCCACAGACCTTTTTGAGATTATCTGTCCCATATCTTCATGGTTCATCAAACATTCACGTTCCTCTGCCAGGGGTTCGCTCCTCTGCAGTGAAATTCAAAGTAGTGCATTTGCATTCTGACCCTTGCCACTACTTTTGCTCTCCAGATTAGAAGAAGGTCCTCAGGAATACCCTCAGACTTCTTCCAACACGCATTCATTTCCAAAAACCATTACATCCTTACTCCATCAAGGTCTAGTCTATCCCTTGCCTTATGTCTCATCTGAAAATCATGCTATCCTGTCGTCAGCTTCTGCCCTGTAGTCAGAGCTATACTATTGCTCATTGCTGCTAAATCCCAGCCTGCCAGAGATCCTGCATCTAGACCTGCTAATTCCTTCTGTCTATCCAAAAATCAAGGATTCGTCCATTGGCTCATGCCATTCATGTCAGAACTACAATCTCATATATCATTTTATTCAAAGCCTTCCTTTCCTCTCACCTTACTTCAGCCTCCAGCTCGTAATTCCCCCTGGCCTTCCATCCTTCAGCCATCATGCTGTTCTAACGCTTGCAGTCATACAGTACATACTCATCCAGTTTGAGCTGCCAACTCTGCAGAAGTCAAGTTTTACTTCTTCCTCAGCCACTTCTCCTCAGTTATCTATGACTGTCTAGTAATCCCGGATTACCATCACAGGGATATTACTTATGGAAATAAAGGAAACTTCCCATTTCTCTTGTCTTGTCCATGGCACACCTAAACCATGTTACCTTTAGAGCTGTCACAGGCAACTACTAAATAACCCAGCCTAAAGAAAGATACAGTTTATCCAGGATGTCCTTACTTCTACCACATCCACCACATCACGATGTGCTGCACTCCTTTTTGTATATCTAAGCTTCGATCTGAAGGAACACAATTCATTGATTATCATCAGTCTTTCTCAGCACTTCTGCAGCCTACCGGATCATAATGTCACATGCTTAATAGTGTACAGCATTATGGCTAACATGGACTTGTACGCTTCCCGAGTTGGACCCCGGTTTGAGAATCTTTAGTTAGGCGGGGTCCGGGGCGGAGCACTCCACAGAACAAAGACATATGCCTCATGGCATAAATCGCGAAGCGTGATTGTGCCATGCAGCATTGTATCTTGCAACGTTATGACCACATGCCTTTCTGCAGCCGCATGAACTGTTTTCATATAATCTGAACTGAGCTACCTAATAGCATTTCATCAGCTGGAGTAATTTCTGCTCCCTTCCTCTAAGATCTGGATGATTGCTTCCTCATGCTCTTACTCCCAGCTTGCATAGATGAAGCAGACTATCGAACATGCAAGCATACAGGTTAGCATAATTCAAAGGGTATCGGCTGCCTGAGCCTGACCTCTTCTTATTTTTTTGTGTATTCTTTGGTAGACGGTAAACCCCACTAGGCACAGGTGCTGGTTTTGAGGGGTGACCCAGGAGCACTGGGGAGGTTGAGTGACTTTCTCAAAGTCACACAGTATTCAAGTGGAGGTTGTGGGAATCAAACCAAGGTCTGTCTGCTGGATGCATCAAGCTCATTCACAGCTCCTTATTCTAACCTCTAGGCCATACTGCTAGCCCCAGGAATGCTTCCAATCTTATTGGCAGTCATCATGACAACACACATACTCGACAAATTAATCAGAAAGTATTCCGTCCTGAACTATGTAATTCACTTCATCTCATCGTCTTGCTTTCTGAATCAGATGTTTTATGTCCTAAAGAACCATCTCTTGTCTTACACTCCAGGATGTACTACTGTGTCTGTAATTTGTGGTTATCCTGCTAGTCAAGTGTTCCTGAGGCTCTGCTCCTGGCACCCTGGTTTCCTTATCCTTTGAGACTTTTATCAACATCTAATCAAATTGTCCCTATAAAAATCACCCTTGGTCCCATCTTTTCTTTCAAGCAACCACCAGTGGACATTATCATCAAGGCCAGGTCATTACTGTCCATTCCATCGTAGTTCATACTTACAATTTCCGCCAAACAGCTGTCTCATCTCAATACCTACTCCAGGACTCTGTTACATCTACCCTCTACAGTCTCGGTTGTGTCTTTCTTCCTTGACTCACCAATTTCAGCATGACATAACCTACAATTATTAGCATGCCGAAGCTCTAGCACCCACTTTAAGCAACCTGTATCATCGCTATGAAGTTATTTGTGCCATCCATGCAGTTCATAGGAATTCCTCCAACATCTCACATACTTGCATTCTACCCTAAGGCCTCAAAGCAAGTTGAACCTCCCTGTGCAGCTCGTATCACCACTTGGGAAAAGTCTGCATCGTTCCGTGTCATTCAGTTAATCTTAGGAGTATAACTGCCACTGATCATATACTTCGATTCTGCTGCCATCAAACCTCAAAAGCATCTCTTGAGATGTAAAGTAATATTTGTCTAAATTCAAGTCTCCTATTTTCATCAACTACATCTCTGCCAAAAGCTCCAAGTGAATTCCTGGATGGACTTCTGCTCTGCTCTGTGAGACTATGGTATTCTGTTGATTCTTCAGCATCTAGGTAGCGTTCTATGTCTTGGAGAGTTATCCACTGCATTGGCTTATTCTGTAGAAATCCTCATACTAGCCACTTACTAACAACTAAATAATTTCATCTTGGTACTGCCAATTTCAAGACTGTTAGACTTCAAAAGAGTTCTGAACTCATATCTGCTTCACAACTCTGATGCCAGCAGCTCTTTCGATCAACCCATGTATACCACAATACTATAAATCTCTCTGCTTCTAAATCATCCAGCAGTACCTCCTACATAGTTCATCAAGCATCCAAGAACTATTCCATAATTGGTCAAACTAAGTTCTGCATTCTCAAGTTGTTCCTTCAATTTAAACATCATCATCATCATCATCATCCCTGGTCCTGGTACTTAGACTCTTGAAAGATGGACTCCTTCATGCCATACCAGTAACCTCTTCCTGAATAAAACCAGAAAAACATCTACCATTATGTCCTTTTAGTATGTCCAGAGGACGGGCAGGAGGTTTTTCCTCTCATGCGTGGTACTGTTAACACTGTCCGTGGGCTGGAGGAGGTAAACCTTTTGGGGCCTTCTGTTTTCTATCGTTGTCCGACTCCTGTACTAAGAGTGGGAATAGCGGAAGGCCAAAGTTAAGTATACACAAGCACTATGCTCTGTTCACCAAACATTGAATGGAAGGGCCTTGCCTGTGATTCTGTGTGGGGGAATTGACTCTTCCCACATTCCAGATAAAAGCCAGCCTGTCCCATCAACCTACGCTCAGAGTGTTTTTGAATGCCCACCATCCTCTCTGCCTCCTCTTCCTCTGGCACTCCTCTCACCCTTGGTGCTGAGCCTTCTTTTTTTTTTTTTTTTTGTTTTGTTGTTTTTAGTCTTTGGTAACCGGGTAAGGCCCACTAAGCACAAGTGCCTGTTTTCAGGGGCGACCTGGGAGCACTGGGCTGTTAAGTGACTTGCTCAGAGTCACACAGTATGCAAGTGGAGCTTTTGAGAATCAAACTCAGGTCTGGTCTGCTGGATGTATCAAGCTCGTTCACACCTTTTTCCTCTAACCTCTAGGCTGTCGTGCCAGCTCTATTCTCTATCACTGCCTGGCTCCTCTACTAAGGGTGGGAATAGAGAACTGCCCAAGTTACTAGGTTTACTCGGTCAGTAGAACAAAAGGAGGCATATTTGCCTATCGAGATTGTCCCCCATGTTTGTGGGTCAGTTTACACCATTCTATATTTTGAATAATACAGTTTGTCTAGTGCATTTTTGAAACTATTTACATTGTCAGTGTATGCCACCTCTTGGGGCAGCCCATTCCATGCCTTGATAGTTCTCACTGTAAATTAATTATCTCTCTTTTTTTTTCTTCCCTCAGTTATACTTTATATCACCTCTGTGACTGAGGGTGTTACCTATGGTTCCCCCCAGTCCAGCTTGACCTCACAGCCCCACTCAACCCCAAGCCACAAGCTCTTACTTCTTCCTCCGGTCCTGCACAGCGGTCCTTCTCTTGTGGCGGGTATGCAACTCCCACCGCAGACGCCGGGGGGGGGGGTCCAGATCGGGGGAGCATCCAGAGCCTGAAGCCAGGCAGCGCCATCAGACCAGCCGTTATGTAGCGCACTGAGATGTGTTTTTTCGTCCTTGCCCCCTTATGCGTGTGGCCGTGCAGTGACGTCAACAAGGAGATATCCGTAGACATCAGCTGCGTGCATCCCCAGATGTGCTCCCAGCGTTGGTAGTACCCCCAGCCTCCACCGGAGGTCACTACTGTGCCGGGATGCTCCTGGATCCCACCCCAGGGAGAGGAGAGCTGTTCTCCGGATGCTCAATCCTGCTCCCTTCCTGCCGACCCCCAGCACCCAGGCTCGTTCCTGAACCCAGATCACTGGCGTGGCATGAGGTGTGGCGTCCAGTGCCTCAACCCTCAGCGCCACCGGGCCAGCCAAGTAATTATCTCTTTTATTTGTAATCGCTCTTGGGACCACCAGTTTCTTGTTATGTGATCTTAGATTATTTCTGTTGTTGCAAAACTCTATCCTAGAAATTGCAACATTTTGTGTAATAAGAATAAATCTCCCCATCAGCTATACTGCAATGGAAAAAGGCATGTTTCTAATAACCTTTCATGATAGGGCAAGCTTTTTTTTTTTAAATATACTTTTTTATTCAGACATAGCAAAGAATCATACATCCATACATAGCTTCTGGTAGTACATTTTACAATACATAGGTGGGATTAAATTATATACATCTCATACAAATTTTAAACACATTTAAAAAAAGGATGACATAATATTTCGACAGGGTACCTTCCTAATATGAATAAATTAGGGCTTCATTTCTAACTGGACAAGTATATATCCCTCAGTTTCTAAGAGAAGAGCCTATCAGTCCTGGCAGTCCATCAAAACCAACATCCTAAGGGACAAAGTCAGGGTACTTATTTAATTTATGCATCATCCATTTTCTCCATCTTAGTTCAAAAGCTTCTGTATTATCTCGGAGTTTAGCCCAGATCTTTTCCAATGCGTATATCTCCCTCACTGTTTTCACCCAAGCTGATTTAGTGGGCATACTTTGGGACCACCAAAGCCTGGTTAAGTTTTTGTGTGCAGCTGCCACTAATAGTCCCACTTGCTTATAGGTAGTGGAATCTATTTTAATCCCTGATGGGGGAGTAAAAGTTAGGAAATACAGTGGGTTGTCAAGACTACCTAAGTCATAAATTGCGCTAATTTCCCCCAAAACCCTTTGCCAATATGTTCGGATTCTAGGGCAGGACCACAACACATGTGACTGCCCTGCATACGCAGTGCCACACCCCCTCCAACATATCCCCAGTGGGTCTTCCTGGTATCTAGAGGTTATTGCAGGTGTACGAAAATACCGCATTCTTAGTTTTCAAATAAATTCCCACCAGTTGGGGGCTTGTATCACCCCTATAGCCCATCCTGCACCTCCGACCCATGCCTGTCCAGATATATCTTTTTGCAATTCACATGTCCAGGATATACGAATGGACTCTATAGAGTCTCCGGGCCTTTCCCTTAGGGCTTTATATAGTAAGCTGATACAGTGGGTATTCTCTGCCCCCCCCCCAACCCCAGAGTACTGGACTAATAATGATAGCGTTTTTTTCTGCTAAATCAGCCAGATTATTTTCATGCAGCGCCAAGTAGGACCTAAGTTGCATATAGCCAAGAAAGGCCTTATTCTGAAGCGCATATGTGGCTTGGATTGTTACAAACGGTATAAGGCCCGTGGGACCCACCATCTGATGAATGTACTTCGGTCCTCCCACATCCCATGCTAAAAACCCCCCTCCCAACCAATTAGGGGGAAAGGCTCTGTCTCCTATAATAGTTCTCAAGTATAAGGATTCCAACTGGGAAAAATCATTTTTCAAGGCCCAGAGCCATATGGAAAGAGGCACTCTGGTATATGGGGAAAATCTGCTCAAAGGATTACACTCTGGTGGGTTGGCAAAAATATATCTGGCTGTATCTTCGATACCATTAAGTGTGATTTCTATGGACTTCCAGTGTGCTGAATACTTTGGATTAATCCAACTCACCAATATCCGTAATTGTGGGGCTGTGTGATAAATCCTAAAATTGGGCAAATTAATGCCGCCCTTCTCCCTTGGGAGCTGCAGGATAGTATAACGAATCCTGGGGGGCTTGCCACCCCAAATAAATGTGGATATCAGTCTATCACACTCCCTAAAATAAGTATCTGTCGGTGGTGGTAACAAAGGTAACAAGCCTTTGTGTGAAGCAAATAAACAAAATGAAATGATGTAAGAAACCACTATGGTTCTCAAAGGAAGTGACAGTGAAGGTTCAAGAGAAAAAGAAAGCATTCAGGAAGTACAAGGAATCACAGAAGGAGCAGGACAGAGAACTGTATCAGTTAAAGCAAAAGGAAGCTGGGAAGGCAGTCCGAACAGCAAAGGCCCAAACCGAGGAAAAGATAGCCAACTCAGTTAAGAAGGGGGATAAAACCTTTATAGGTACATCAGGGAGTGAAGGAAGACCAAGGGAGGGATAGTGAGGCTTAATAAAGGGAGGGAGGGTGGGCAGAGGGTGACTGAAAAGGCAGAGATACTAAACAAATATTTTTGCTCAGTATTTACAAAGGAAGAGGCGGAGGTACCTAAAACAAACAGTAGAAACACTCTGGATACAGAAGTTGATACCAGCCCATTTACAGGAGAAAGGGTTTTGAAAGAACTCTTAAAACTGAAGGTGGACAAAGCAATGGGGCCTGATGGAATTCATCCCAGAATTCTAAAAGAACTAAGGGTAGAACTAGTGACACCACTGACTACCTCTTTAACAAATCATGGGAGGATGGGGTGGTACCCGAGGACTGGAGGAGGGCAGATGTGATTCCCTTCACAAAAGTGGGAGCAAGGCAGAAGCAGGAAACTACAGACCTGTTAGTTTAACCTCAGTGGTAGGGAAAATAATGGAATAACTTCTGAAGGAAAGAATTGTTGAGTATCTAGAGGCCAGAGGGGCACAGGACCCAAGGCAGCATGGATTCACAGCAGGAAGGTCATGCCAGACAAATCTGATAGATTTCTTTGACTGGGTGACCAAAGTAGTAGATCAGGGAGGGGCTGTGGACATGGCCTACATAGACTTTAGCAAGGCATTCGACACAGTCCCACATAAAAGGTTAATATAAAAGTTAGCCAGCCTGGGAGTGGGTCCCAAGATGACAGCCTGGGTAAAGAATTGGCTGGAGAATAGGACACAGAGAGTAATAGTAAATGGAGTCCACTCTGAAGAAAGGGGGGTTACTAGTGGGGTACCGCGAGGTTCAGTATTAGGACCGGTCCTCTTCAATGTCTTTATAAGCGACATTGCAGAGGGACTGGAAGGAAAAGTATGTCTCTTTGCAGATGACACAAAGATCTGCAGCAGAGTCGATGCACAGGGTGGAAAGGATGAGAAGGGACTTGGCAAGGTTAGAGGAATGGTCAAATGTATGGCAGCTTAGATTCAATGCTAAGAAGTGCAAGGTAATGCACCTGGGAAACAAAAACCCAGGGGAAGAGTACACAATGGGGGGTGAGATACTAACAACAACAAAAATGGAAAGGGACCTGGGAGTAGTCATATCAGATGACCTAAAGGTGGGCAAGCAATGTGAGAGGGCAGCAAGGAGGGCTGGGGGGATACTGGGATGTGTAAGGAGAGGCATCACCAGTAGAAAACAGGAAGTTATTATCCCTCTGTACAGACAGCTGGTGAGACCCCATCTGGAGTACTGCGTGCAGTTCTGGAGGCCCAATCTCCGCAAAGACATAGACAGGATGGAAGCTGTCCAGAGGAGGGCAACTAAAATGGTGCAGGGTCTGCACTGAAAGACATATGAAGAGAGACTTAAGGAGCTTAATATGTATAGCCTCGAGAAAAGGAGGGAGAGGGGGGGCATTATAGAAACTTTCAAGTACCTCAAGGGAATCAACAAAGTCCAAGAGGTAGCATCTTTCAAAAAGAGGTGTCAAGAACAAGGGCTGAATTTGAAGATGGAGGCTCAGAGGTAATTTAAGAAAGTATTTTTCACAGAGAGGATTAATGGATGCATGGAACGGCCTTCCGGAGGATTGTGGAGTCAAAAACAGTGGTGGAATTCAAGCATGCATGGGACAGTCATAAGGCAATTCTAGGGGGTTGGGGTAGGAAGAAGTAGGCTGCTGGTTAACTAGGATCTGCAGCTTATCCACTAGGTAAGGAAATGGGCAGACTGGGTGGGCCAAGCAGTCCTTATCTGCCGACAAATTCTGTGTTCCTATGTGGTGGCAGATTCTGCAAAAAAAATAATATTCTAGGCAGTATGTTTTGCTTTACGGCCTCAATTCTATGGAATAAGCCCATAGGAATCTGGGCCCATCTGGCCAAATCCTGTGTCATCTGCACAGTCAGGGACTCATAATTCAAAAGGTCAGTAATCTCCAGGTGGGTAGCCAATTTAACTCCAAAATATCTCATCTCAGTTTTATTCCATCTGAAAGGATAAGCCAGTTTTAAATATGTAGTCGGCCTATAATTATAAAGTAAAGCCTCAGTCTTTTGTTCATTCACCTTATACCCCACCAGCTTTGCAAATCTCCCCAGTTGTTCCCATAAAGCAGATATAGAAGTCTCTGGACTAGTAAGGGTGAGCAAAATATTGTCAGAAAAGAGGAAAGAGTATAAACCTTTTACCTCCCAAGGGGTCCCCTCCAAATTCGTGCTTTGCCCGATTGCTGCTACCAAGGGCTCCAGATACAGGACAAACAGCAAGGGGGAGAGGGGGCACCCCTGACGTGTGCCTCTAGAAAGCCTAATGGAGTCTGAAAGGGCACCATCTGTCCTAACATACGCACTTGCAAATTTGTATATATTTTGGAGCTGATTAATCAGTTGTATGGGAATCCAAATTTCGACAGGGTCTCCCACAAAAAGAGCCAGGAGACCCTGTCGAAAGCTTTTTCAGCATCTAATCCTAGGGTTACCAAGCGGTATACTTGAACTGATATCAAGGTCCACTAGTTTAGTAATCAGTATGCTGTGAGGGACCTTGTTAAAGGCCTTAGTGAAATATAAAAGAATTACATCAGTTGAAAGACCTTTATCAAGACGTTTACTCGCTTGGTTGTAAAAGGTAACCAAACTGAGTATGCAAAAACTCATTCTCTTGAAACCATGTTGATTAAAGTCACGTAGTCCTAGCACGTCCAATTCATTTTCCAACCTTAGTTTTATTAGTTTTTCTATTATCTTACAACAAAATGAAGTTAGGCTGATAGGCCTATAATTCTCGATCTTCCCTTTGTTGCCCTTTTTAAATAAAGGGACCACAGCTGTGGAACGTCAGTCCTTTGGAACTTCCCCATTATCCAAAGAATTGTTAAAAATAACAGACAGGGGATAGGCCAGATATCTAGATGCATCTTTTAGGAACATAGGGTTTCTGTCATCAGGCCTGGGCTGGTGGAACTTTTAATTTTCTTTAGTTCAGAGAGAACGTCTTGTACTGTAAAGTGATACTTATTTTCATGATTATTGTCTAAATTTATTACCCCTGAACCCTTAGGTGAGAACACTGAGCAGAAATAATTATTGAATGTGTCTGCTACTGCATCATCCTGTATTAAGAATACACAAGCACTATACACTATTCACCAAACACTGAATGACTGTTATGCTGAGAAACTAGGGGAGAACCAGGAGGCTCCTCCAAGGGTCCCCCGGCCTCATTCCATGCTGGTCCTCCCCCCAACCCCATGCTCAGTGTAGACAGAGTCAGTGTCCTAGGGATGGATTAAGTTGCAGAAGAAGGAGTGGGAGATGACCCAACAAGGCCCCAATAACTATGACTTCCGAGATGTGAGTGGAATAGTAAGTACAATGTTGGAAAGGACTCTCCTCTTAAGGTTCAAGTTTGTAAGACATTTATAAATACCAGCCCGAAAAGCCAGTAGCTGTTTCTCTGTAAGCTGGCCTAATAGCCTCATGGGACACACACACACACACCGGAATTCCCCAGCCTAGCCTACAAGCTCTGTTTATTTTCTGTCTGCAGTCTGTATACTGTGGGCCCTCCAAGACCCCCATCCCTGAAACTAACTACAGTGCCGGTATTCAGTTCTCCATTGAGCATTTCTTCACCCCAGCATATGACGCCTGGATAGTAGGATGGGCATCTGCTCTGTCCCCCATCCAAGGGATAGGTAAAAGTGGTGGCCACTCCCCATCCTAGTAGGCTTTGTGGAGGCAGGAGAACCAAGTGGGTGAGGAAGGGGCACACCAGCCCAGACAGTGAGGCTGAAAGCCCAGTGGCCAAGGTATGGATGAGGGAAAACCAAGGGCCGGGTTAGGCATCTCACCTGGGATTTCCAGTAGGGTGCTGGGTTTTAGGTCAACTGCTACACCTCCTCTGATTTTGGATCATGTGACTGGATCTCTAGTATGGATGGATGAGGACTAACTCTTTCTAAGGTCCTGTACTATTTGTTGCATCATCATGCTGTCTGCTTCTTTTGCGAGTCGGCTGAGGTCCAAGCGTGCTTTTCCAGTTTAGAAGCTGTAGATGACTGAGTGGGTTTGTAAGTGATGCTTTCACATGGCATCTCTCTAGCATGCAGCTCCTCTTTGGCCTGATCTGCCATCGAGAACATCTTCCGCCTGTCTGGAGAGTGAATATTGATCTTTGCAGGGTATGGTGTGTAAAATGTTATACCCTGGGATCTCAGAGTTTTCATGATGGGTGCGTAAGTGTACCGTTTGGCTTGTAAACTAGAAGGGTAGTCATTATCGAAGTACACTTGAATATTGCCATGCTGAACCTTCTTTGCCTCCAGGCTTTTGTTAGAATTTCTTGTTTGTCATTATAATGCAGGCACCAGGCAATAATGGAGCGTGGTCAGGAATTAGCTGCTGTGGGCTATGGTCCTAAAGTACTGTGGTTCTTTTCGATCTCCATTGTTCTGTCTTGTGAGAGGTCTAGAGCAGTTTTGAAGAAGGTCTGGAGAAAAGGTATAATCTATTGGCCATGTGCACCTTCCAGAATGACATAAGGACAAAGATTGTTTCTTACATTGCGGCTTTCTGCATCCACCAGCTTATCCTCAGTATTTTGAATTGTGGTATGGAAGTGGAGGAGAGCACAGATTTCATTACATCCACAAGATGGTCAGTCAATGTAAGCTGCATCTCAGTGTCTTTGCAACGTTTCTCTAACTTGGTGGTATCAGTCCTAAGAGCTGCAGTTGTATTCCTCATCCACTGGAACAATGAAGGAAGCACACAGACAGGACATATATGTAATTCATTTATTGAGCCAGAATAAGTGCTGCGTGCATACCAAGCTGGCTAAAATATAAAATATTTAAGTTTGGCAAAAAATCATCTTACGTTTCGCCTGGCTAACCACCAGCCTTCATCATCTCTGATGAAACCTGGTGGCTAGCTAGGCGAAACGTAAGATGACCACTTCCCCAAAAGTGCAAAGGACATACACCTGAATAGGGGGTGAACACACTCACATGCTTGCACACACTAAAAAAAAAATCTTAAACAGGAAGAGAGGGAGACAAACGTGGGGAGTGGTGCAATGCACTGGCTGTGGAACGGCAGTCTTCCAGGAGACGTTTTGGAGACTGCGTTGCTGCCCTATTTGCAGGCACCTCTCTGGTCTGAGGGAGGAGGTTGCCCATCTCCATGCTGACCCGGCGAGGATTTGGAAAACCTCCTCCCTCACCCAGGGACGACCCAGGCCATCACCACTGCCTCAGAGGTTGCCAAGAAAGAGGAGCAGTTGGACCACGGTGGGCTCAGGGAGGGTGAGAATGGTGGAACAGAAGGTGCATCCCTCCAGTTGTGCCTCTCCACAGTTCATTTGCTATTCTGGTGGAGCGTTGTTTCTCTATGGAGGCACCCACAGTGGAGACCAAGGAAGATGCTGGGAACCTCCACAAAGGAGACCCAGAAGGGTGGCATGGGACCCCACAGGGGAGAGAAACAACTCCTGGTGGGGGGCTCAGTCGTTACAGGGGTATACCTAAAGGAGGGAGGGAAGAGGGAGGTAAGGTGCCTGCCTGGCGCCATGGCTTGGAGGGACAGGAAGTGAATCCTCAGGATCATGGGAGCAGCTACATGGGGGAAGGAGCTGGATGTCATTGTCCACCTAGGGACAAATGACCTGGCTAGGAATGGGATCAGAGCAATGCAGCAGGAGTTTGTGGAGTTGGAGAGGGGCCTTAGACAAGTAGTACGCACAGCAACTTTCTCGGAAGTGCTACATGTGTGTGGCATGGAAGAGGCTAGGGTACTCCACACCATGGGATTCAGTGACTGGTTGAAAAACTGGTGTTGCGCTCAGGGATTTGGCTTCATTGGGGACTGGCAAGTCAGTGACTAGGTGGGTGCAAGAGCTGCAGTTGCAGTAGGGCCTGCAGTGTCAGGGGGCCCACTGTCTCAGAGGTCAGCAACAAGAAAGCCTTTTATCATAGACAAACTTGCAGCTTTCTCTTTGGAAATTGCTTATCCATTTGAAACTGGGTCTGTCGGCAGTGATGTCAGAAGATTCCAACTCCAGTTTCACGTGGTGGGGGGAGAACAAAGAAGCAATAGATCACATTACTCAAAACATCTCATTCTGGGGTTGGTGATCCCAGGAGGAGCTGAGATGAATTACATTGATCAGTTCCTTGATCATGGTGCCAGCAAGGGGGATGAAGGGGTAGCAGCATGGACAAACTATGGATGCTCAGCAGGACTGATCCAAAAAAAAATATACGTTATCAAAATTTCATATGTGATAATAGTCATTTTTCATTTATTGGTGGGGATGAAGGCCCTACAATATATTTTTCAGGGGTGCCCTTACACTCGTTGGCACAGCCCTGGGGACTGGGGGTCCACCTGGAGGGACGCTGGCCTATACTGGCGTGATGGTCTGCATCTGTCCAGGAGGGGAACCAGGATCCTAGGTGATGGGTTTAAATGCTTCACTGGCTTGTTTAAACTACAAGGGGGGAGACACCGAAGGGAAGCAGGGAAATCCCGGCCCCCATCCCCAAAACAGGGTAGTTAGTGAAGTAGACACAAAGGTAGAGTAGTCGATAGTGAGCAGGACGGGTAAATCCAGAAAAAGGCAAAAGCAGTAAGGACAGGGATGAGCCTAAAAGGAGTAAGGCCATCAAAAAATGGAGGGCAATAAGTACCAGTGCCCATAGTTTGGGTAACAAGCTCCCTGAACTAATGGCCTTGATGGAAGAGGAACACCTGGATAACGTGACAGTCACAGAAACATGGTACACAGAGAACCATGACTGGGATGTCAACATACCAGGGTACACAATCTACAGGAGGGACAGGGAGGGTAAAAGAGGAGGAGGAGGAGTAGTCTCTACAGGAAGGAATCAAAGCAACAGAACCAAAGGGTAAACAGGTAGGGAAGGAGGCACTGTGGGTCACCCTGAAGACAGGAAATGGCACCACAATCCTCACAGGGTTTGTTTACAGCATGGGTGTAGGCAGGCATACTCCAAGCACTCCATGGTGTGCAATTTTATTTAAGGGGGTAGCAAATAGGCTCTGAACTGCTTCCTTTTTCCATGAAAACTAACAAAAGAAAATACTGAACCTTTCTATAATTTTATTCATAGGAGTCGAAACTAGAAGAACTGGTCACCAATACTCTCTTTGCATCCCAAGGACAATATAACTTTACAGGCTCTAGGCTGGTATGTGGGTGTCTTAAGGGAACAATGCGACATTTGTATTTACCCATACATGGCAACAACCATTGTCATGAGATACAAAGTTGTATTTATTGTACCAAATGAGGCAATAAACACGGTCCTGGTGTACATTTGTATATATTGTCTGCCACACCTGGAGGGTAGCTCACCCTAACGGGGGTATAGCAGTGAGTCCACTTGGTGTGCAGATCTGAAATCTCTGGCTACACCCCTGGTTTACAGACCCCCATCTGGAGGAGGTAGTGGACAAGGAAATGATAGAAGGAATCCGTAGAATGTCAGAAAAAGAGAGATATTGTTGATGAGGGACCTGAATATGCCAGATGTTAACTGGAGCACCTTTACTGCAGCCACATTCAAGAGCAGGGTCATTCTCGATGCCCTACAGGGGACGTGCCTCAGACAGCTAGTGTTGGAACCCGCTCGGGAGGGAGCAGTCTTAGGCATGATACTCTCAAATGGGGATGGAGAGAGGATCTCAGATTTAGAAGTGGGTAGCCATCTGGGAACAAGTGACCACCCATGTGGTTCATAATAAACACAGCTGTAGAGTCAAGCCATACAAAGGCAAGGGTGTTGGACTCTAGGAGGGCTGACTTTGGCAAAATGGGAGAGTGCCTCAGAAAGCATTAGCAACAGGCAAGGAGGGGTGGAAGAACAATGGGGAAAAATCAAAACTACCATCACAGATGCAACAAGCCTTTGTGTAAAGCAAATCAACAAAAAACAAACTGAAGGAAAACACCACTATGGTTCTCAAAGGAGGTGGCAGGGAAGGTTAGGGATAAAAAGATAGCATTCAGGAAATATAAGGAAACACAGAAGGAACAGGACAGAGAACTATGAGAACTGTATCAGTTAAAGCAGAAGGAGGCAGGGAAGGCAGAATAGCAAAGGCCTAAACTGAGGAAAAGATAGTCAACTCTCTTAAGAAGGGGGATTGGAGGAGGGCAGATGTGATTCCCCTTCACAAAAGCGGGAGCAAGGCAGAAGCAGGAAACTACAGACCTGTTAGTTTAACCTCAGTGATAGGGAAAATGATGGAATCACTTCTAAAGGAAAGAATTGTCGAGTATCTAGAGGCCAGAGGGGCACAGGACCCTAGGCAGCATGGATTCACAGCGGGAAGGTCATGCCAGACAGAATCTGATAGATTTCTTTGACTGGGTGACCAAAGTAGTAGATCAGGGAGGGGCTGTGGACATAGCCTACCTAGACTTTAGCAAGGCATTTGACACAGTCCCACACAAAAGATTAATATACAAGTTAGCCAGCCTGGGAGTGGGTCCCAAGATGATAGCCTGGGTAAAGAATTGGCTGGAGAATAGGACACAGAGAGTAATAGTAAATGGAGTCCACTCAGAAGAAAGGAGAGGTTACTAGTGGGGTACCGCAGGGTTCAGTATTAGGACCGGTCCTCTTCAATGTCTTTATAAGCGACATTGCAGAAGGACTGGAAGGAAAAGATCTCTTTGCAGATGACACTAAGATCTGCAACAGAGTTGATGCACAGGGTGGGGTGGAAAGGATGAGAAGGGACTTGGCAAGGTTAGAGGAATGGTCAAATGTATGGCAGCTTAGATTCAATGCTAAGAAGTGCAAGGTAATGCACCTGGGAAACAAAAACCCAGGGGAAGAGTACACAATGGGGGGTGAGATACTAACAACGTCAAAAATGGAAAGGGACCTGGGGGTAGTCATATCAGATGACCTAAAGATGGGCAAGCAGTGTGAGAGGGCAGCAAGGAGGGCTGGGGGGATCCTGGGATGCATAGGGAGAGGCATCACCAGTAGAAAACAGGAAGTTATTATCCCTCTGTACAGACAGCTGGTGAGACCCCATCTGGAGTACTGTGTGCAGTTCTGGAGACCCAATCTCCAGAAAGACATTGACAGGATGGAAGCTGTCCAGAGGAGGGCAACTAAAATGGTGCAGGGTCTGCACCGGAAGACAAATGAAGAGAGACTTAAGGAGCTTAATATGTATAGCCTCGAGGAAAGGAGGGAGGGGGGACATGATAGAAACTTTCAAGTACCTCAAGGGAATCAACAAAGTCCAAGAGGGTAGCATCTTTCAAAAAAGAGTGTGTAAGAACAAGAGGCACAATTTGAAGATGGGGGCTCAGAGGTAATTTAAGAAGTATTTTTTCACAGAGGGTTGTGGATGCATGGAGCGCCTTCCGGAGGAGGTTGTGGAGTCAAAATCAGTGGCGGAATTCAAGCATGCATGGGATAGTCATAAGGCAATTCTGTGGGGTGGGGGTAGGAAGAAGTAGGCTTCTGGTTAACTAGGATCTGCAGCTTATCCAGTAGGTAGGGAAATGGGCAGACTGGGTGGGCCAAGCGGTCCTTATCTGCCGTCAACTTCTATGTTTCTATGGATAAAACCTTTTATAGGTACATTAGGGAGCAAATAAAGACCAAGGGAGGGATACTAAGGCTTAATAAAGGGGAGGGAATGTGGGCAGAGGGTGACAGTGAAAAAGTAGGGATACTGAACGAATACTTCTGCTCACTATTCACAAAAGAAGAGGAGGAGGAGGTACCTAAGCCAAACAATAGAAACACTCTGGATAGGGGAGTCGATACCAGTCCATTCACAGAAGAAAGGGTTCTGAAAGAACTTTTAAAACTGAAGGTGGACAAAGCAATGCGGCCTGACGGGATTCACCCCAGAATTCTAACAGAACTAAGGGTAGAACTAGTGACACCACTGACTGCCCTCTTCAACAAATCATGGAAGGATGGGGTGGTACCTGAGGACTGGAGGAGGGCAGATGTGATTCCACTTCACAAAAGTGGGAGCAGGGCAGAGGCAGGAAACTACAGACCTCTTAGTGTGACCTCAGTGGCAGGGAAAATGATGGAATCACATCTGAAGGAAAGAATTGTTGAGTACCCAGAGGCCAGCAGAGCACAGGACCCAAGGCAGCATAGATGCACAGCGGGAAGGTCATGTCAGACGCATCTAATAGATTTTTTTGACAGGGTGATCAAAGTAGTAGACCAGGGAGGGGCTGTGGACATGGCCTACCTAGACTTTAGCAAGGCATTTGACACAGTCCCATGCAAAAGATTAATATAAAAGTTAGCCAGCCTTGGAGTGGGTCCCAAAGTGGTAGCCTGGGTACCAAATTGGCTGGACAGCAGGACGCAGAGGGTAATAGTAAACTGAGTCCACTCTGAAGAAAGGGGTTTACTAGCAGGGTACCAGAGGGTTCAGTACTGTAACCGGTCATCTTTAATGTCTTTATAAGCGACATTGTGGAGGGACTGGAAGGAAAAGTATGTCTCTTTGCAGACGACACAAAGATCTGCAACAGGGTTGATACACAAGGTGGGATGGAGAGGATGAGAAGGGACTTGGCAAGTTTGGAGGAATGGTCAAATGTATGGCAGCTTAGATTCAATGCTAAGAAGTGCAAGGTAATGCACCTAGGGAAACAAAACCCAGGGGAAGAGTACACAGTGGCAGGTGAGATACTAACAACAACTAAAATGGAAAGGGACCTGGGAGTAGTCATATCAGACAACTTAAAGATGGGCAAGAAATGTGAGAAGGCAGTAAGGAGGGCTGGGGGGATACTGAGATGCATAGAGAGAGGCATCACCAGTAGAAAACAGGGAGTTGTCATCCCTCTGTACAGTACAAAGTCCAAGAGGGTAGCATCTTTCAGAAAAAGAGATGTGCAAGAACAAGGGGGCACAATTTGAAGATGGGGGGGGGATGGCTCAGAGGTAATGTGAGGAAGTATTTTTTCACGGAGAAGGTTGTGGATGCATGGAACAGCCTTCCCGGGGAGGTCATGGACTCCAAAACTGTGGGATAATTCAAGAATGCATGGGACAGACATAAGACAATTCTAGTGGGGGGATAGGAGGAAGTAAGCTGTTGGTTAACTGGGATCTGCAGCTTATCCATTTGTTAGCAAAATGGGCAGACTAAGTGGGCCAAGCGGTTCTTATCTGCCATCAAATTCTATGTTTCTTGTTTAGGTACCAGCTCAATCTGTCATATACTGTACATAACGGCTAAGTCAAAACTGCGCACCACATACAGCAAGGAGAACTAGATCGACAGGGTACAAAACCCCATAAGGCACAAATGTAGCAAGCGCGGTTTTGTACCCTGTCGTGCATGGCTGGTGGGGAGGAGTGATGCAAAGGTGGTCTGCTGAGCAGCCGCAATGGCTCAGAGGGATCAGCATGCAGGGCAGCTATGCGTCTGTGGACTGGGGCTTGAATCCCGGTCCCAGACTTTGCCAACTGCATTGTGCGATTTATTTATTTATTTTTTTTGCCGCCCCCACTGTTGTTTCTCCTCATCTCTGTGTTGGACCCCCTCGGAGTTGATTATATTAATTGGGGATTCGGAGGCACAGCTTCCATAACCGGGCAGGGAGACAGAGCTCCCAGCAGAAAACAACAAAGTCCTCTGCTTTCTTTGCCGATTTTGCTGTTCGGCATTGTTTTTCAGCACCAGCAGTGTATCCGCTATATTGACAGTGCAGTACATTGCTGCGCTGTTTTATTTACGGCGACATGACCCCTTGCCCTTGTTTACTGCCACCCCTAATTTTTCAGTATCCCCTTGTGGTTCATTTAACAGTTTGGCCTCCAAGCCGCCACTTGCATCTCTCATTTGGGTCTGTGTAGCCAGCAACCCCTCAGCCCTGTGTACTATTTCTTCCACCATCTTGGCCCCTGAGGAGCCAAGTGAACAGGGCCAAGGGTGCTGGTGTCCATCATTTAGATGGCCGCATGCACATGTTTTCCCCCTTTTCTCACCATTAGCTCAGAGTCCCTCCCTCTACCCTACGGCATGGTCCCAGCCTAATACCTGCAAAGCATCTCTGTGACAAAAGCAAGCTCCCTGCCCCAATCATGCTGTGCTCTGCTGCCAGAACAGCTGTTCTAGGGACATGGATATGTTGTTCATCCACACTTATTGGCAGGTTCCTTGCCGCTTTAAATCTTGCCGGAAGGTCTTCAAGCTGGCTCCTCCCACCCACCCGAGTGGTAAAACTCTCGGCTCCTCCCATGACGCCAGATCTTCCTTACCGCTTGGAAGCTCAGGTTCCCTCCTTAATGCTCTGCGTATAAGACTGGTTCCTAATTCTTGAAAGTTCGAAATCAAAAAGTTTTTGCGTAAAAGACTTGGTCTTCTTTCCTCGCGGCTCGCGATGGACAAATTGACTCGGTTTCGGAGTGCCCTTGCGGGCAGAAGATGTCTAGGAGCGGATCCGCACTCACGTGCGTCTACTGCTTGGGCCTTGAGCACGACCCGCAGGTCCTGCGACTTATGCTCGTCCTTTTCGGCCTACGTCCTTGAAGACCGTGCTGCCCGATTACAACTGGGGCGCCCCGAGAAAAGAATTCCACCGGTTAAATCTAAAGAGGCCCAGTTGGCAGTGTCCATGGATGGTCGGGGATCAGCTCGAGCAGATGATCGCCCTCAAAGAGGAAGCGATGCGGGCTGCTTCTATCTCGGCTGCGGCATTTGTCCCGCCGCTCTCGGTGCCTCTGATTTGGCTTCTTTCAAGGAGCTTTGTCTGACCCTCTCGACGAAAGGTGAGGGTCCAACTTCTTCTGGACCCTTTCCAGGTCCAAAGAGCAAAGTAAGTCTCACCGTGGACGCTCTTGGGAGCGGGAAAGATCCCCTCCCTTCTTGTCGACAGTCGACTTGGTCGACCCCTCAGCCGACGCAAGCTCACGGTGTCCCGTCAGGCCAGTTGACGAGACTCCGCCGATGCGGTCGAGATTTTCTCGATCCGTTAGCCAGGTTGTCGGCTGGAGAAGCTGAGATCCCCTCTCCCGGTTCCCCGGTGGGAGTTGAGGATCCCGTCGGCTCGACTGTGCCTCGGTTCGGAGCCTTGTTGGATCGTCGAGCCGAGGAGTGCGTTCCAACACTTCTCCTGGCCTTGCCTGCCTAGTCGAGACTCTCGGTCTCGGTCTCGGACATCCTCGTGGTCAACCGATCCGCCATCGCAGGCGGTCTCGGTCTCGGCACCAGCGGCAGCCGCGCCGCCGCTCTTCTCTTCCTCCTCCTCCTCGGATTTGGGAGGACCAGCGCAAGTTGAATGCCGGAGGTATGAGAACTCATGTGGCAACAGCTCCTTTGACCGGGAATAAGCCGCCCAGTCGCCTTCCCGGCCATTAAGTGGCTGTCACCGAGCGGCTGAAACAACCCTCGCTGTAGCCGAGGAGCCTGTTCCCAGGCCGGTTGTTCGGCCAATTCCAGCTGCCCCACCGATTCTGGTGGAACCTCTGCCTCCACAGCCATTAGTTGGGGCTCCGACCAAGAATTCTCGGTCGGCTTTGGGTTTGCCCCATAGGCTGTCTGTCACCCTCACTCCCGATAAACCTCGGCAGGTGGAGGTGGCTCAGGCCGAGCAGCTCTTTGAGGACTCCAGTCGAGGATGATTCCTCCCTTTTCTCCAAGTGATTCGACTTGAGGTCCTCGGAGGACAGTCAGTGGACGATAGCCCTTACGTCCTTCTTAGGGGTTGCCTGGCTCATCTCGGAGTCCACGGGATGAAGCTTCGAACCCGTTTCTAAATGGGCCAGGTATCCTCTCACGGAGATTCTGGACCAAGGGGATTCTCCTACGGAAGCCTTTCCGGTGGCCGAGGCCATAGTGGGTCCAGCCTTGGAGCTTTGGCAGCGCCCTGCTTCCTGCCCTGTGCCTTCGGCCAGGATGGCCAGGAAGTATGCGGTCCCTACCAGTTCCCTGTCCGGTTTTTCGGAACACCCCTCTGCGGAGGGGTTGGTTACCGACAGCATTTTCCGGCATGCTGGGAACGCCAGGGATGTGGACAAAACTCCCGACAAGGAATCCAAGAAATTGGATTATGCCGGGCGAAAAGTCTATGCTGCGTCCTCTCTCGGCCTTCGTCAGGCCAGTTCGGCCGTCCTCATGGCACATTTTTCACATGCCCTGTTGGGCTCCCTGGATGAGGTTGTCCCTCATCTTCCCGCGGATCTGCAGACTACGGTCAGGCAGGTGCGGGACCAGGGCAGGGCAGTGGCCAAACAGCAGCTCCAGACTGCTTTGGACTTTGAGGACTCATGTGCCAGGTCAGTGGCGGCGCGGTGGCCATGCGTCGTCGGGCTTGGCTGAGGATATCCACTTTTACCTGGATACCCAGCACAAGTTGGCGGATGTTCCTTTTGGGACTGACCTCTTGACCCTGGGGTGGAAGGTCACCTGCAGAGGATCGAGAAGTCCATTGCTACCTTGGACTCGGTCTCTTCCGCTCAAAAGGACAAGGCAGCACAACCAAAGCCCTTTAGGTGCCTTCTCTTCTGGCCTCCAGGCCAGCAACGTCAGGGCCAGCAGGCTCGAGCTTGGCATCCCAAACCCAAGCCGTCGGCTTCCTCCAACAGGAAGCAGGGAGGAAAAGGCCCAGGAGGTCCCTCGGCCGGTCCCTCCTCCAAGCCTGCCCAGTGACGGGCTGTGGGGTGTCGCCCCCATCCCCGTCACCTTGCCCCTGGTTCCCCCCGTGGGGGGACGGCTCCGACACTTCCTTTCCGCCTGGTCCGCTATTACCACGGACAGGTGGGTTCTGGAGGTGGTGGGAAAAGGCCTGCCTCTAGAATTCGAGCAGGCCCCGCCCTTCAGAGCCGTCGCACCTCGGGGGGCCTCGGGGTCCGAAGCCTCACTGTCGGCTCGCCGAGCCGACATCGCTCTCCTCCTCCAAAAGGAGGTGATCAGGGAGGTAGAGGACCCCCCTTCAGACCCGGGGTTCGTGTCCAGGTACTTCCTGGTTCCGAAACGGACGGGGGGCTGGTGCCCCATTCTCGACCTACACGACCTGAACAAGTTCCTAAGGTCTCGAACCTTTAGGATGGTCACTCTGGCGCAGATAATACCATCTCTGGAACACGGCGTGTGGTTCTGCTCTCTGGACCTGCAGGACACGTTCTTTCACGTCCCTATCCGTCCGTCACATCGGAGATTCCTTCGCTTTCGGCGGAGGGATCCCTCTTCGAGTTCCGAGCCATGCCCTTCGGCCTGTCTCCAGCTCCCAGGGTCTTCACCAAATGCATTGCAGTGGTGACAGCCTTCCTGCGGCGCCGAGGGGTCCGGGTGTACCCTTACCTGGACGATTGGCTGATAGCAGCCCCCTCCAGACAGGAGGTGGAGCGGTCTAGAGATCTGGCCCTCCAGGTTTGCTCTCAAGTCGGCCTTCTCATCAACGAGGCCAAGTCGGAACTCGAGCCGAAGCAGGTGATTCTGTTTGATCGGGGCAGAGCTCGACTCTTTTCGAGCCAGAGCATGGCTCCCGGCGGACAGGGCCGAGGTTCTTACCTCCTTTGCCCAATCATTTCTGGTTGGGCAATCGCGCCCTGCCCGGGACTTCCTGCGCCTCCTGGGTCTCATGGCGGCCTGTACCAGCGTGGTCCGTTGGGCACGCTGGCACATGCGCCCCCTTCAGTGGGGACTGGCCAGCCAGTGGTCCTGGCGCTGCGATCCATTGGACCAGCTAGTGATGGTGACCAGGAGATGTGAGAGCTCTCCAGTGGTGGACCGTTCCATCTCATCTGCAGGAGGGCATCCCGTTTGTCCGCCCCGAGCCGACGGTCTCTCTATCGACCGATGCCTCTCTGATGGGTTGGGGTGCCCATCTGGGGGAACACCGAGTGCGCGGCCTCTGGTCCCCGAGGGAGTCCCGATGCCACATCAACCTGCTGGAGCTCCGGCGGTCCGCCCTAGCTCTCACCGCCTTTGCTCCGTTTCTCCGGGGTCAGTGGTCCGAGTCAGGCGGACAATACCATGACCATGTACTACCTGAACCGCCAGGGAGGCCCGCTCCATGCTTCTATGCAAGGAAGCTCTCCGCATTTGGTCACTCGTGGCGCAGCCTGAGGTGGATCTCCTAGTCATTCATGTGGCAGGAGCCTCCAACACCCTGGCTGATGCCCTGAGCCGGATAGGGGCTGCATCTCACGAGTGGTCTCTCCTGCCAGAGGTAGTACAAGATCTGTTCTCCAACTGGGGCACACCTCAGGTGGACCTGTTTGCCTCAGGAGGAGCGGCTGAGGCTGTTTCATGCCCCCCCTCAGCAGGGCTCGCTGCAGGGGGATGCCTTCTCGAGGCTCTGGACCCCGGGCCTCTTTTACGCCTTTCCCCCATTTCCCTTGATTCACAAGGTGCTTCTCAAGGCAAGGAGGGACAAGGCGCAGGTGATTCTGATAGCCCCAGACTGGCCCCGCCAGTTCTGGTACCCAGATCTCCTCAGCCTCAGCTCCAGGCTCCCGAGGCAGCTTCCAGCTCACCCGGACCTGCTCTCAGTCAATCAGGGGAAGGTGTTCCATCCGGACCTTCAATCCCTGCACCTGACGGCCTGGTTCCTGAGCGGCTAGAGTTCCAGGCCTTGGGTCTTTCTGACGAGGTCCTCAATGTTGTTGAGGCATCCCGTAAGGAGTCGACCAGAAAATGCTACGCCTTCAAATGGAAGAGATTCTCCATTTGGTGTCAGGGCAAGGGCTTGGACCCTTCCTCCTGTTCTGTGGCAAGCATTTTGGACTATTTATGGTCCCTTTCTAGTCAGGGCTTAGGTCCAACGACCCTAAAGGTGCACCTGGCAGCCATCTCTGCTTACCGGGTGCGGGCCTGGGAGCAGTCGGTGGCGCAGGAAAAGGTGGTCGGGCGCTTTTTCAAAGGCCTTGATCACATTTTCCCTCCGGTGCGAGAACCTCCACCTCCGTGGGATTTACTGCTGGTACTGGCAAAGCTCATGGGCAAGCCATTCGAACCAATGCACAGGTGTGATCTCTCTCACCTGTCGTGGAAGACCGCCTTCTTGGTGGCTATCTCGTCAGCCAGAAGGATGGGAGAGCTCCAGGCGCTTTGCATCAAGTCTCCTTACCTGGTCTTCCACAGGGACAAGGTTGTCCTGCGCCCCCAACCGAAATTCCTTCCGAAGGTGGTGTCGGAGTTTCACCTTAACCAGGTGCTGACTCTGCCGGTGTTCTACCTCAATCACACCTCGGAGGCCGAATATAGGCTCCATACTCTGGACCCTAGAAGGCTCGCTTATTATAAGGGCGCAGCTGAAAGAGAGATCGAGAGGTTCACCAGCTGTTTGTCACCTACGCTGAAGCCGCACCTGGCAGACCTGCAGCCAAGCGGACGATAGGCAGGTGGGTCACCTCCTGCATAGATCGCTGCTATAAGTTGGCGGGCATGGAGCCTCCCAGATGGATAAGAGCTCATTCTACCCGTCATACTGCTGCATAGGTGGCTGCTTCCAGGGACGTCCCTATCCAGGAAATCTGCAGGGCTGCTACCTGGAAGTCAGCACACACCTTTATTACCCATTACCACAGCGACCTTGAGTCACGCCAGGATGCTGGTTTGGGGCCTCGGTTCTCAGTCTCTATTCCTTAAGTAGGGGTGTGCGCTTGCCTCCCTCCTCCCGGAGAACTGCTAGGAGTCTGCCAATAAGTGTGGATGAACAGACATATCCATGTCCTAAATACAGGTTACTCACCTGTAACAGGATGTTCTAGGGTGGTATATATTTGTTCATCCACCACCATTCTCGACCTCCCGGCTTCGACGCACAACCTGAGCTTCCAGCGGGCCAGATCTGGCGTCATGGGGCGGAGCCGAGAGTTTTACCACCCGGGTGGGTGGGAGGAGCCAGCTTGAAGACCTTCCAGCAAGATTTAAAGCGGCAAGGAACCTGCCAATAAGTGTGGATGAACAACATATACCATTCCTAGAACTCCTGTTACAGGTGAGTAACCTGTATTTTCTACAGTACGCACATGCTTACTCCCTGTTATTCAGATGGCAGCCAGTTAGGGTGGTGAGAGGAGGGTCTGTGCCGGTCAGTGTCTACTGATCTGCCTGTGGTCTTGAACAAATTTTTATAGGGAGAGTCAGTGCCGGATCGGTATGTGTGTGCTGAGTAGGTGGGCCAAAGAAGGGGCCGGGGTGTAAAAATCCTGTAATGGTGATTGGGCCAGAAGCAGACTACCTATGAAATACTGAGGAATCGCTTGATTCAAAACCCAGGAAATCTTAACTGTATTTTGACTTCTGCAGTATGGTCTCACCATAAGACTGCCCTGGAGCCGAAATGGTTAATAGAACCTATGCTAATCATGGAATGGTGGGCTCAAGCTCAGTTTTCAAACCACTGTCCCTGGTAAAGATTCTGCAACCATCAGATTATTTACTCCGCTTGCCTAGTACAGATGCCTCGGAGAGCCCTCCTTCATCTTTCTTGAAGATTTTATTTTCTCGTTTTTTCTGAAATACATTTTATTTCTGTTCATTTTTAAACACTGTCCTTGCGTTTACAGGTAGATTAGTCTAGATTTAGTTTAATTCCGGTAAGATTTTCGTTTTCTTCTCGGTTCGTTTAACCGGGAGGAAACCAAACGTTTATTTATATTGTTTAAAGTTGAATTTTTATGTTTGCTTGTACGCATGTGCAAGAAACATAGTGCCATCATCCGAGTTTTTAGAGGTGTGGCAGCCGTCTTCCAATTCAGTCAGTGTGTTTGCAGGCGTGGCCACAGTTCTCCAATGAATGCTGCTGCTGTCTATGACAGCAGTTGAAAATGCAGTGGCCATACAGTTGAAAGGGAGAGCTACGCTTCAGTGAGCAGCGATAAGATATCACGTGCTCATGCACGCTCCCCCCCACACACACACATGCACGCATACTGCGTGCTCGTGCCTACCTCTCACGTGCACACTGTATAGCCAACGGGGTGCCCAATCCCTGTCGGCCAAAGGCGCCTCCCCCAACAGAGTTTCTAGATGCCATGTTGGGAGCCCACCCCAGCATGGCAACAGATTTATGGCCGACGTGGTGCCCAATCCTCCGGCAGCTCCACTGTCCCCAAAGAGACTGCAGGGTGCCACGCTGGTAGCCCACTCCAGTGTGGCAACAAATATATGTTAAATCGGAGGTGCCCAATCCCTCATCGGCTCACAGCCCCCAAACAGCTTTCAGCAGCCACGCGGAGCCTACCGCGAGCCAGTAAACGTCCCGCCGCCTAAATAAAAAAAAAAAAAGAAACCTGAAAGAAAAACCTTCCCTCGCTGACTGTCCTGACCCAATCTCCCCCACCGCCGCCCACCACTGCGCACCGTGCCTTTCCACACTCCTCCTTCCCTCCTCACCCCATACTTACCTCCGGAGCACTCGCAACGATCTTCGTGGACCGGGAACATGTCTGTACTCTTCAAAGCCGACCGCGAACTGAGGAAATGCCGGTAAGCTGTATAATTTAATAAATAGGGTTTTTTTTTTTTTCAACTTTAGTGCATATCTCGGGCATTTTGGGCAATTTTTTCACCACATTTTCAACATGGGGTTTTTGGGTCCCCACCTCATGAATTCTGTCACTGTCATGGCGTTAATCAGCCCCGAAAGGTGATTTTGCCGTCACTGCTCAGAACCACATTTTGGGACCAGTTTATGAAACGACAGTGTCACAGTTCATGAGGTAGGCCCCCAAAACCCCTATGTTGAAAATTTGGTGAAAACCTTCCCAAAAATTGCTGTTTTACGAGCATGCGTTGCGCTGTTCCTACGCACGCTCGTAAGTTCGCGAATTTTCAATATTTTCACTCCAGATTTTCAACATTACCATTTTACCACACCTCCTTATGAGCAGTACAGCTGTCATTTTTCACATCTTGGCCAAAATGTGTTTCCGCCCATGTAGCGTACAATGGCGCAGTCAGTGTGCGAAATCAATGTTCGGGACAGATTAAGAAAATCACAGTGACACTGTTCATGAGCAGAGGTATTAAAATGGCTATGTTAAAAATTTGGTGAAATATGACCATAAAATGACTGTGTTACAAGCGACCATTGCGCAGTTTCCACGCACCCTCATAACTTCATGGATTTGTAATATTTTCAGTCCAGATTTTCACCACTGGCATTTTTCCACACTTCCTTATGAACAGTACAGCTTTCATTTTTCGCATCATTGCCGAAATGTGTTTTCACACTTCCAACGTAGAAATGCGTGGTCGCTGTGGGAAATCACTGTTCGGGACAGAGTAAGAAAATCACAGTGACACTGTTCATGAGCAGAGGTTACAAAATCCCTGTGTGGACAAGCTGCTGTAAAATATCCCCAAACGAATTGCGATACTGGTGTGCGTTGTGCATTTTCTATGCATGCTCGTGACTTCACCAGCTTTTTTTATTTTCACTGCAGAATTTCAACATTGCCATTTTTTGCACCTCCCCATAAACAGTACAGCTGTCATTTTTCACATCCTGTTCGAAATGTGTTTTCGCACCTGTGGTGCCAAATGGCGTAGTCGCTGTGCGAAATCAGCTTTCGGCTAACAAACTGATATTGCCACAAAAAAAAATGTTGAAAATTTGGAGTGAAAATGCCAACGAACACCTGAGGCATTAGGGTTTCCGACCATAACGCCCCAGCCTGTAGAGATTGAGAGGCATCAGGGGTGTGACTTGGGATTCTCGCCTGTAATGCTCCTACCATTCCACACCCTGCAGCCAGTGAGAGGCATCGTGGTGTGCCTTGGACTCTTCGGTCCAAAAGTTCACCCCACTCTCCTATTCAGGACCCATATCAATCAATCAAAATCTTTATTTACCCAGGCGATCACCATTGAGCAAGCTCATTTACTAGGTGGACCTGCAGTTTGCAAGGACAAGGGTACAGAACAGAGTACAATAAAATATACATAAAACAACAGTAGCAAGATGTATACAACATACATACAGTGTAGAAATATAGGTAATTAGTATATACAAAAATGCCTTTATAATCTTGTCCATCAAAAAACATGTTCATAGCCTGTATAGGAGTCCCAGGGATATGGAAGAGCGCACGCGTAGAAGGCAGAGACGCTGGCAGAAAGATTCTGGGATACAATGCAGATAGTATCGGGGGCATAAGAGTAGGCGATGGGGGGTGTGTAAGAGCGTTGCAGTGAGTAGGTAGTACCGGTGGAACTAGAATGGACTGGGGGGGGGGGGAGTAATACTGGTATGGGAATACTTAGTCTGAACAGAAAGAACTTAGGTTGAGTGGAAACGTCAGCTGGACTACTAGGAGTGGTGGAAACAGTTACAGAGCTCCACAAATGTTTTGGCTTACAGGGTCTTGAACATAGCAAGACTAACGGGAACTAAGTCTCAGCGATTTCTGTATCCTATTCCCAAAGCGTGGGCAGGACAAAGCTTATGGCTGCTCTTCCAAAGCGGGTGCCGACCCTAGGTACTTTCAGGGAAACCAGCGAGTGACTTCTCAAGGCATAATTCCCAGTCAGGCTTAGTGGGAGACAGTCAGCAATGTATTGTGGAAGTTTGTTGGTGATGGCTTGGAGCGTCCAGAGGGCTGCATTTCTATACCGCCTGTGTTGAAGGGAGGGCCACCCCACAGCTGCATGTAATGAACAGTGGTGGGTGAAAAAGGGGAGGCCTGTTATGAATCTCAGAGCTTTATGATACAATATGTCCAATTTTGCAAGGTGTGAGGCCGGGCACTGGCCATATATGAAGTTAGCATAGTCAATTAAGGAGAGGAACGTGGATTGGCTGAGCTGTCATTTGGCGTCTGTGGTTAGTAGGCGATTTATTCTGAAGAAAAGGCCAAGCCTCTGCCTCAGCTTTTTCAGCAGTTCTTCTATATGTTCCACAAAGGAGAGTTTATTGTCTAGTCAGACACCCAAATACTTGAATTTTGGTACGAATTCAAGATTTTCACCTAGTAAGGTAGAGATAGAAGGTAAGGAACCAGCAGCGGCAGAGTATGCCCCCTGGCCAGTTGGTGAGAATAGCATTGCCTTGATTTTCTTAGCATTAAGTAGTAGTCTTTTGCTGAGGAGTTGGTGCTGCAGGATGTTAAAGTCGGTTTGCAGGTCACCACAGGCAGCTTCAGGAGATTCACGGCTTATGTAGAGCACTGTGTCGTCAGCAAACAGGTGAATGCTTGCTTCCTTCATGCCTACATCCAGGCTGTTAATATAGATAGCAAACAGTAATGGCCCCAATATGGACCCCTGAGGGACACCTCGTTTTATCAGTTTAAGTGAAGAAAGCTCCCTTTCAGCCTTGAATTTTTGTTGCCTACCAGTGAGGTAGTCATGGAACCAACACAAGGAGATTGGGTCCAGGCCTGTTGTTTGTAAGGTGGAGAGGAGCAAACAGTGGTCGATGGTGTCGAAGGCCTTACTGAGGTCCAGGAAAACTGCACACATTTTTTGTGGTCTAAATCCCGTTGCCAGTCGTTAGTTACTTTTGCCAGAGCTGTAATGGTACTGTGCTTTGCTCTGAAGCCAGACTGCATAGGGTTTAGTAAGCTCGAGTTGTCTATGAAAGCTCTCAGCTGGGTATCCACAATTTTTTCTAGGAGCTTGGAGAGTATGGGGAGGAGAGATCGGCCTATAGTTATTTAGGGCACAGGGATCCCCTGATATAAACAGGGATGACGTGAGCAACTTTCCATAACTGAGGGAAGGAACCTTGCGATAGGGACAGGTTGAATAATTGTGAGATAGGTGCGGCAAGGATGTGATAAGCAATTTTCAAGTAATATGGGGTGAAGAAGTCAGCCCCAGCACTTTTTTTAGTGTCCAATTTTAGAAGATCTTCAACTTCTTTTATGGAGGTGGGTAAGAATGAGAAGGTTACAATATTGTTACTTGGTTCTGGGAGCTGAGTGTTGATCTGTGGGTGGAGTCTGCTTACCGGTGCGTTATCGAATGCTAGGCCTGCAGTGGCAAAATGATTGTTGAATGCCTGCAGGATCTCGTTTCTGTCATTGATTATAGCATTGTCAGTGGTAATTTTAGTGGGAAGCACATTTCCTGGAAAGTGACCAGTCAGTTCTTTTAGGGTGGACCAGAACTTGGTAGGGCATTTTGACACAGAGTCTAGCTCAGATCGGTAAAAGTTGGCCTTGGCCTCTCTGATCATCTTAGTGAAGGCGTTTCTAGCTGTCCTGAAAAGACACCAGTCTTCGTCTGTGTGTGATTTGCAAGCCTTTTTCCAGAGATAATCTCTTTTTAGTATGGCAGCTTTGAAGTCCACTGAGAACCAACGACATGTTCTAGCTTTTGTACGTGCTTTTACCAGAGGAGCATGGTTGTTTAGGGCACCGGTTATAATTTCATGAAAGATGTCATAGGCATTACTCACCGATTTAGCTAGGTAAAAAGTCTGCCAGTGCAGAGAGTTTTTTAATTCATTGAAGACTGCAAGAGGATCAAAGTTCCGTCTGGACCTTTTAGTGGAAAATTTAGATGCTGGTGAGGGTTTAGTGTCAGTTCTTATACCAGCAATAAAGCAGTGGTCACTAACATCAGCTGAAAAATTCCAGCATGGGAAAAGGAATATGGTTTGCTTACGAAAAGGACATCCAATAGGGTGCTGCTCATTGGGTTTTTCTTGTTAATGCAAGTTGGCTCAGTAATAGGTTGTGGGAGTCACAGAATTGCTTCAGGGGTAACAAGACCTTAGTCAGCCAATCATAGTTAAGGTCTCCTAGAATAATTGTTTCAAGGGGGACAGAGCCCATAATAGTTGACAGATGGGACAGCAGCTGAGGCCCCGCTGATGGTGGTCTGTAATAGCCTATGACACGGAAAGCCATTGATGGGAAAAGTTCGGCTTTAAGGGACAAGCATTCAAATCCACCTGCAACAGAGGTAGAGTCTAGGATGGACACTGAAAATTTGTTTTTGACATAGATGACTACTCTGCCTCCCCTGGTCTGCCTATCGGCTCTGAATAGGAGGTAGTTAGGGATGTTTACCTCTCTATCTGGGGTGGATGCCCGAAGCCTGGATTCTGAGAGCACAAGTACGTCTGGTGCGGCATGAGTAACCCATGCCTGGACTGATGTAAATTTCTTTAAAAGACTGCAAACATTTGCATGCATAAAACTGACTCCATTCAGTCTTGTAAGGTCGGATGGAGATGAGAGAGCTTTTGGGGGGCCATGGGTAAGTTCAGCATTGCCTGAACACAAAAGTAGCAGGAACACAATTTTGCTTAGGGCAGCGAGGAGTAGTTTGAAGGCACTAGTCTTTCTGCATCTAGAATGAGTTTGAGTGCAGGGGTCCGGAGTCCTAAGTTTCCCCTTGTGCTGTCCTAGGGACGCGTAGCCTAGGGTCCATCCAGTATAGCACCAAGATGTGTAGGTTTTTTTGTGGATGGGATGAGGGGCCACATATTGGTAATGAGGTAGCGGTCCCACCTCGAGGAGATTCCACAAAATGAAAAGGGTGCAGAGTCGTGGTGACAGCATAAGTTATTCATAGTATTACTATAAAAGCAGTCTAGCAGTGGTAGGCATGACTCTATGTTGGAGTCAATTCTGCTCGATTGGTCTGTCACATGGGGTACCATACATAGGCAGGTGAGTAATTGGAGCCACACGAGGACTGCCATGATTGCCCTATGTGTTAACAGGGGTAAGTTGCAACAAGAATCACTAGCCAGGTTCTATAAGTCCAAAGGATCACTGCTCCATGTTGGACTAGCTGAAAGAGACAGGGATTGATAGTACGCAAAATAAATGAAAACTGCCCGGCGGCACAGGTGTCTTAAGGATTTATCTTCAACAGGCAGGGGTATCCTACCGATTACACTTCATGAAGAATATCAGGGAATTGCTTAGAGAATACAAGTTTTACGATGCCTCGCCACTAGGAGGGGTAGACTTATGTGCAAGTTAGGGGATCCGTCTGGGGTGAAGACTACAGGATAGGCAAAGGATGGACCTATATTAGTAGAGGGCGAGGGCAAGAGTAACTATATAATCGCCTAGAGGGGGATGGGCGGGTGGGCGAAAAAGCTTCTTTGCTATACCTCTGCTGCTTGGAGAGTCCGGGGAAGTGGTCTCGGGCAGCGGCTGAGGAAGTGCCGACTGTCCAGTGGCCACGTATCCTGCAGCGGAAGAGCTGGGAGCCCTGGAGGGTTCTCGGCTGAGGAAGGAGACAAAAAGGGACACTATTAATACTGGGTTCTGGCAGGGGCCGAGCAATCCAGTGAAAGCAGCAAATTAGCTTAACAAAAGGAGCGATTTCCTTGGTGCCCCGAGGTCTGGCTAACGGCTGCACTACAGAGCAAAGGGGGGCTGTGATCACTTTGAGTCAAGACAAGAAAAAGCACATCTAACAGTAGGCAAAGGCTCTTAATCACTATGCTAGGAGTTTACAAATAATTCGAACAGTTGCAGTACATTATTCTTTGCCATCTATACAGTAAAACAGCTCTTTTTTGCCCAGTTTTCAAACCAAAAAGTGGAAGGGGGAGAGAGAGCCAATTGGAGCCTGCCTGAGAAAAGGCGCTCGCAATCTGATTGGCGGTGGCTTTGCTGTACCTCTGCTGGTTGGAGAGTCCGGGGAAGTGCTCTCGGGTGGCGGCTGAGGAAGCGCCGACCGCCTGGTGGTTGCGTGTCCTGCGGCGGAAGAGCTGGGAGCCCTGGAGAGTTCTCGGCTGAGGAAGGAGACAAAAAGGGACACTATTAATACTGGGCTCTAGCAGGGGCCGAACAATCCAGTATTTCCTGACGGAATGGGGTGAGCATAAGGGCCAAAGACCCCAAGGCACACCGTGACACTTGTCAGTGTCTGTAGGGCAGGGTGTGGTGAAATGGCGTGGCCGTTATGCCTGACGACCCAAAGGCACACTCCAGTGCCTGTCAGTCTCTTCAGGGTCGGGGTGGGATGGGCTTCAATACTTCACTGCCATTCCTATTGTGCAGCTTTGTAACTCCTACTCTACCAATGCCAATGCCAGCAAGCAAACATTCGGCATTGACAAATACTTGTTATATCTGAACTTTCTTGGGCCATTTATTATATTTTGAGAGAAATCGTGGTAATTCTCGGTTCAAACAACATGAAGTCTTGCTATATTATGACATATGCAGTTTGTCCCAGCCTTAGAACTGCTCCGGAGGTGAAAGAGTTAACTTCCATGCTAGGCATGGAATCTGGAGCGCGAGCTCGGTTGAAAAAACTCTGTCTGTTGATCTTCAAACTGAAACTGTCAGATTCTTTACTCCGCCTCACTGAACAGTCGCTCAGGAGATTCCTCCTACTGCTCAGTTCGTTTCTCAGTTAAAAAAGTGTTATTCTCGGTTTGTTTAAACCGCAATTATATTTATTTTAACCGCAAACCGGTCGGTTCAAGCTCTGTCTGTGGTATCGTAAGTAATAGATAGGTTTTACATTCTCTGTGTGGAACTTGCAAACGTTGTTATCGGTTCGGTTTGAACCGATCAGGTTGTTGTTAAAACTTACTAAATTACATTTAGAGTGCAGTTCCCGGTTCTTATCGGTTCTAAAAAAGGATTTCATTATGGTTTTTTCCACGACCCGTGACACGGTTGGGAACCGATAAGGGTGTCTTGCTTGGCGATTTGCTGGAAAAGGGCAAGTTTTTGGTTAGGCTGGCATTATGTCTGAGAAACCCAAAAGAAAAACCGGGCCCACTGGGTTTCAGCACTGTAGCGTCTGTGGGGAAGCCTTTGCCAAGGCTGACCCACACACCATGTGTTTATTGTCTGGGTTTGACCACCTCAATGCAGACTGCCAGATTTGCAAGAATTTCCTGCAGCTACCCTGGATAAGAGAGTTGGTAGGCTCAGAGACAAAGAGGCTAAAGTCAGCTGACCCGGATGGCCAGCCCAGTTCGGTGCCAACCGAACCGGAAGGAGTGCCCTCTGACCAGGGCGAGACTTCCTCGGGCCAACGAAGAGCTGACTCGGAGGAGCCAGTTCCAGCAAAGAGGACTAGAAAATCAGCAGGTGTGGAGCCAAAATTTCATTCTCCAACCGCTGCAGAGATAGCCAAAGCGATCCAAATTGTCCAGTCGCTTTCCCCGGTTCGGTTCGAACCGCCACTATCAGGTAAATGGTCGGTTCGGTCGGTTCCACTGTTTCAAGAATATGATATAGAGGAATTTTATGAACCGGAGGAGGGGGAGGAGGATTATGAACAGTGTGAATGTGATTTTGAAAGTCTGGATGTGCCCATTGAACTGGACATCTCCCCAGACAGACCTTCAGGAGTGTCTCCCCCTAGGCTTTCTGAGTCCTCTTCTCATTTTCTGTTTTATAAAAAAGTTGCTGAAACCCTCCAGCTCCCTTTGGAAGAAGCTGTGGATGAACAGGAGGAGCCTGACTATGTGGAAATGATGGATATCCCAGAGTCCAGGAGATTGTCTATTCCTTTACATAAATCCTTTAGGAAACAATAAAAATTTTAAAAGCTCCTAATTCTTTACCTCCTGTGGATAAAAAGATGGACAGGAGGTACACTTTGTCAGGCCCTGATTCGGAGTTCCTTTCACAACAATGCAGCCATGTTGGGGTAGTGCAGGCTGCAGCCTGTGATAAGGCAAATATTCCCTTGGCTTCACACCCCCCTGACAAGGACTCCGGGAGGATTGATGCCATGGCAAAGAAACAATACATGGCAGCATCCTTGGGACTCAGACAGGCAAATTATATGGCCTATGTTGCAAGATACCAGAAATCCAGATGGGATACTGTTATGGCTTTAGCGAAACAGGTCCCTGGCCAGCTTGCCAAGGAGCTGGAACAGGTGGTCTGATGGTATTGAGGCATCCAAGGTGCACTTCCATGCTGCAGTAGACTCTAATGATGTATCTTCAAGAGTCATGGCTACATTTGTGGCTTTTCATAGAATGGCTTGGCTCAGGTGTACTAGCCTGTCACAGGATACCCAGGCTAAGGCCATGGATTTTGCTGTTGTGGGTAATTCTCTGTTTGGGGAGCAGACAGAGAATTACATGAAAAAATGGATGAGTATAGGACCACTTATAGGGTGCACAGGCCAAGAGAGGCAAGCCACTCCTCAGAGGCAGCCTTCCAGGGGCAGGGCAGGCCTTTTCACAGGCCTTTTACCAAGCCCAGGCCTCCTCTTCAGCTTATGCCCAGAGGGGGTTCTTCAGGGAGAGGCAGACGAGGGACGAGCAGGCCTGCTCCCACCCCTCACCCTAAAGCCCCTGCCAAACAGGCACCCTGATGGGATGCCCAGGGCCGATTCTCCGTTACCTGTAGGGGGCAGGCTGGCTTACTTCATCCAGGACTGGGAGTCTTTAACATCAGACAAGTGGGTCCTGGAAGTAGTAAGCCAGGGACTGGTTCTCAGCTTCAAAAAATTTCCAAAGATGAGAACCAGATCTTTTCCACCTGCAAATCCATTAGAGGCTCTTGCTTTGGAAGTAGAAGTCTCAACCCTCCTGGCTCTCAGAGCTGTGGAAAGGGTTCCTCCCCTATACCAGGGCAAAGGACTGTACTCCAGGTACTTCCTTACACCAAAAAAGACAGGAGAATGGCGGCCCATCCTGGATCTAAGATACCTAAACAAGCACCTTTTAAAACCAAAATTCAAAATGGTGTGGGAATGATTTTACCCTCCCTAAGGCCAGGGGACTGGCTAGTGTCCCTGGACCTCAAGGATGCCTACTTCCATGTTCTCATCAGAAGCTCCCACCGAAAGTACCTCAGATTCGAACTGCCCTCAGGCCATTACCAGTTCAGAGCAGTGCCCTTCGGCCTTACCTCTGCCCCAAGGGTATTCACAGAATGCCTGGCAGTAGCAGTTGCTCACTTAAGAAGGCAAAAGATTGCCATCTTTCCTTGCCTGGACGACTGGCTCATAGTGGGTCAGTCTCCAGACCAAGTCAAATCACACCTTCAGGTTACCCAGCAGCTGCTTACATCTCTAGGTTTTCTTCTCAATCTCCCAAAGTCAGTTCTAGAGCCTGTTCAGCTACTCACCTTCATAGGCGCAGAACTGGACACAAAGCAGGCCAGAGCTTTCCTTCCTCTAGAAAGAGTAAAGACCCTGGTGGCTCTGGCCTCCTCCTTCACTCTGCAGGTCTCTCAACCAGCAAGGCACTTTCTACAGCTCCTAGGACACATGGCTGCTTCCACAGCTGTAGTGCAAGGAGCAAGATTTCAGATGAGGGTCATTCAGTTCCATTTGAGAACCTTCTGGTCTCAAAGGAGAGATCTCCTAACCAAATTGATCCCAGTAACTCGAACCCTGATCCGGGCCCTGCAGTGGTGGCAGGATCAGAGCAATCTGAGACAGGGGTTCCTTTCATCCCTCAATCTCACTCCTTGACCCTTATTACAGATCGTCCCTCTTGGGATGGGGGGGAGCTCACATGGGCGACCTCTCCACCCAGGGATTGTGGTCCCCTCAGGAATCTCTGCTCCACATCAATCTGTTGGAACTCAGAGCTGTTTTTCTAGCACTTCAGGTTTTTCTGCATCTGTTCAGGACAAAGTGGTACAG
Organism: Neoceratodus forsteri; assembly: GCA_016271365.2. Classification (NCBI taxonomy): domain Eukaryota; kingdom Metazoa; phylum Chordata; order Ceratodontiformes; family Ceratodontidae; genus Neoceratodus; species Neoceratodus forsteri. Next base: position 542,641,111 of record CM028134.1, on the reverse strand, counting down.
GTCAGAACAGACAACACCACTACAATGTGGTACATCAACAAGCAGGGGGGCACTCGGTCTTCGGCCTTGTGCACCGAGGCAATGAAGTTGTGGTCTCTGGCTTATTCCCTGAACACCTCCCTCATAGCAGTTCACCTCCCAAGCAAGGACAATGTCCTGGCAGATGCTCTCAGCAGGATTTCCCAGGGCCATCACGAATGGTCACTGGATTCCCTAGTACTGGGGTTAGTATTTGCCAGGTGGGGCACCCCTCAGATAGATCTTTTTGCAGCCCCAGACAATCACCAACTTCCGCTTTTTTGTTGCAGGCCCCCAGTGTTGGGCTCAGTCCCTCTGGATGCCTTCCTTCTCGATTGGGAAGGGAAGTTCCTCTATGCCTTCCCCCACTTCCCTCTCTTGTTTGAAGGTGCTAGTCAAAATTAGATCTCAACCTTGCAGGATGATTCTGATTGCTCCAGATTGGGCCAGGCAGCCCTGGTATCCACTCCTTCTGTCCTTAGCAGTCCATCTTCCCCTGTGTCTCCCCAGGAACCACAATTTGTTAACCTGTGCACAGGGGAGAGTTTGGTATCCGAATCTCAAATCCCTCAACCTCAAGGCCTGGCTCTTGAGGAGTTAGAGTTTGCTGACCTACACCTTTCTCAGGTGTACTGAAATCTTGAAGCTTCTAGGAAGCCTTCCACCAGGGCTACTTATAATTCTAAATGGAAAAGGTTTTCCATATGGTGCTCTGAGGCATATTTCTCCAGAATCTGCTGATTTGCCCACAGTCTTGGACTATATGGTCCATCTAAATACTTTGGGGCTGAGGCCAGCTACCCTGAAAGTGCATTTGGCAGCTGTCTCTGCTTTTATTTCAGCAGGAAAGCCCTCTTCTCTTTCTTCTAACCCTGTATTTCAAGTTTTCAAGGGATTGCTTCACACCAACCCTCCATTCAGGGACCCTGCTCCTGCCTGGGATCTTAATGTTTGCATTGCTCAGCTGATGCAACCCCCCTTTGAACCTTTGTCTTAAGCAGAGCTTAAGTACTTGACTTGAAAAACTGTGTTTCTAGTAGCTATCACTTCTGCCAGGCACATAAGTGAATTACAAGCTTTGTCAGTGGAGCCTGATTTTATCTTCTTTCACAGAGATAAGGTAGTCCTCAGGACTAACAGGAAGTTCTTGCCTAAGGTGGTTTCAGATTTCCACCTTAATCAATCTATATCTCTTCCAGTGTACTTCACTGACCATTCCTCCTCTGGAGAAGGCTGCACAGTTAGATGTGAAGAGGCCTAGTTACTACATAGAGCGTACCAAGGGTCACAGGTTTGACTCCCTCCAACTGTTCCTCACTTATGGTGAGGTTGGGAAAGGGAAACCTGCCACTAAAAGATCCATTGCCGGGTGGATTGTCTCTTGTATCCAATTTTGCTATCAAAAACTGGGTAAGGTTCCCCCTTCAGGCCTGAGGGCTCACTCTACCAGAGGTACAGCTGCGTCCCTAGCTGTGCCCAGGGTCATCCCTATCTTAGAGATATGTCAAGCAGCTACCTGGAAAACAGTACACATTTTCACTAAGCATTACTCCCTGGACATCCAGGCTAGGAGGGATGCTCGGTTTGGCACAGCTGTGCTTCAGAGCCTATTTCCTAAGTAGGTTCTGTCCCTCCTCCATGGAGGTACTGCTGTGTAGTCTGCATATGTCATAATATAGCAAGACTTCATGTTGTTTGAAGAAAAAATTACTCACCTTAGTAATGTTGTTTCTTCTAATGGAGTCTTGCTATATTATGACCTCCCCTGCCTGCCCCTCTCAGAACCTCTACTCTTGGGATGTGGGTGGGCAGTGCAGTGTTGTCACTTAATGATGCCCACCTTGTGTTCTTCACCCCTCCTTTTTGGGGTGCTTGGGTGTTGTATTTTATTTTATTTTATTTTCTGGGTCCCCTGACTTGAGTCTTGGTTTTGGGACCAGAAAAATGTGTTAATATTTTAGTAGCCAGTTGGCTAGTGTAGGTTTACAGCTTCCACACAGAACCTTAGTGAGTTTTTGCTCGTAAAGATCTGACAGTTTCAGTTTGAAGATCAACAGACAGAGTTTTTTCAACCGAGCTCGCGCTCCAGATTCCATGCCTGGCATGGAAGTTAACTCTTTCACCTCCGGAGCTGTTCTAAGGCTGGGACAAACTGCATATGTCATAATATAGCAAGACTCCATTAGAAGAAACAACATTACTAAGGTGAGTAATTTTTTCTTCTCTCTTCGGTCGCTAAACCGACCGCATTTAAAAAAAAAAAAATTGAAAGGTATTCTTTTTTGTGTGTGATTTGGGCTCACAAAAAACAACTTTTTTGGGAGGGGAGGTTGCTGGTTATGTCACTACCCAAGAAAAGAACCATCCCAATGGGTTTTCAGCATTGTGCAGAGTGTAGGGAACCGTTTGCTAAAGCTGATCCTCACTTAGTTTGTGTTGTCTGTCTGGGGTTTGACCACCTTAAGGCAGATTGTGAAATCTGTAAGAATTTTCCTCAGTTGACGCTAGGTAGGCATTTTAACTGACTGAGGGAAAAAATGTCCGAGAAGGCTGCTGAGCCAGCTGCGGATAAAACTACTTCATCTCAGAAGGAGAAACCCAATCAACTGGTTGAACAACCCTCTGACCAGGGTGAAGGTTCCTCGGTAAAAAGAGAACCGTAGATACTGCCTCTGAACCGGCAAGTTCTGCTAAGAAAAGAAGGAAAAGCACTCAGTTAAGGAACTGCAACCAGTGATTCTTGTGGTTCCAACCGCAGAAGCTATAGCTACCACTATAAGTGTTCTTCAGGGGCTGCAAACCGGTACCGCTGTTCTGGTCAGAGGCCCAGTTTGCAGTCCTTGGTTTAGGACCTGGGTTCTTCCTCAGTTCACTTGAATGGTCTGCTGAGCTTTATGTGGAAGGGGAGGATGAGGATGAAGATGAAGATTATGGGGAACCTCTTAAACCAGAAGTATCCCCTGATTCTCACCGTCCTGACTCCCCTGAGATGGGAACTGTGGATTTTTCATCCCACTTTGCTTTTATGAAGCAAGTGGCACAGACTCTGGACATTTCCACCCAAGAATCCACGGAGGAGAAAGAGGAACCAGAGTATATGGAAATGATTGATGTGCCAGCAACAAAAAGGCTGTTGTTGCCCATCCACAAGTCCTTGAAGAGACAGGCTTCCAAGATTTTGCAGACCCCCCACTTCCATTCCCCCAGTGAACAAGAGGATGGATAGGAAGTACTGGGTGGCCAAGTCTGGAGCAGAATTACGTTTTGGGCATCCCAGCCATGAAGGGGTAGTGCAGGCTGCTGCATGTGATAAAAACAGGGATTCCCCTGGCATCACATCTGCCAGAAAAGGATTCTGGGAAAATGGATTCTATGACCATGAAATCATATTTGGGTGCTTCTCTGGCTATTAGACAAGCAACCTACGTGTCTTATGTGTCCAGATACCAAAAGAGCCTCTGGAACACTGTTTTGGAAATAGCTAAGGCTTGCCCTGGACCCATGGCTTCAGACCTATCCAAAGCTGCAAAAAGGGGCATAGAAGCTTCTAAACACCAGTTTCAGATGCCAGTGGATGCAAATGACATTGTTGCCAGGCAGATGACAACCTTAGTGTCTGAAGAGATTTGCCCGGCTAAGGGCTACTAATTTGTCACAGGATACATCGACAAAGGCACTAGACTTCCCTTGTGAGCCTATATCACTCTTCGGTGAGCAAACAGAGGCGTACATGAAGAAGATGGATGAGTGTAAAGTTGCCTATGAGAGTGCTGCTGCAAAAGAGAAGGCTGCAACGCCACAGAAGTACCAAGGAAAAGGGGGCAGGGGTAAAACCCACTGCAGGCCCTTCTTCCAGGCTCAGGCATCACCAGCCTACCAGCCACAGAGGGGGTACTTCAGAGGCAGAAGGGGGAGGAGCTGGGCTGGCCCCAGCACTCAGCAGAGTACACAAGCCAAGCAGACCCCCTGAGAGGTCTGCCAGGGTCACCTCCCCACTTCCAGTAGGAGGCAGGTTGGCCCACTACCTCCAGGCTTGGGAATCCATCACTACAGACAGGTGGGTCCTGGAGGTAGTGGGCCAGGGGCTTGCACTCAGTTTCAGAGTTCTTCCCATAGTGAGGGCAAGACTTTTCAGACCTGCCAGCCTAGCAGAGGCAACTCTGTTGGAGGAAGAAGTAGCAAAATTGATTCTGGAAAAAGCAGTAGAGCCAGTTCCCTTGGTCCAGCAAGGAAGGGGTCTCTACTCAAGGTACTTCCTCACTCTAAACAAAACAGGGGATTGGCGACCCATACTGGATTTCAGACACTTGAACATTTGACAAAGCCAAAGTGCAAAACTGTCATTCTGGCTACCATTCTCCCTACACTCAGGAAGGGAGATTGGCTGACATCTCTGGACCTAAAAGATGCCTACTTCCATATTCCCATCAGGCAATCACACAGACAATGCCTTAGGTTCAGATTGCCATCAGGACACTACCAGTTCAAGGCCATGCATTTCGGCCTGACATCTGCTCCAAGGGTATTTACCAAGTGCCTAGCAGTAGTGGTGGCACACCTAAGGAGACAAGGTTACAGTCTTCTCATACCTGGACAACTGGCTGGTGGTAGGTCAGCCCCCTCAGCAGGTAAGAAAAGCACTGTCCATCACTCAGGATACCCTGGGTACACTGGGCTTCCTGGTAAACCAGAAAAAGTCAGTGCTAACACCAGTTCAACTCCTGGAGTTTATAGGGGCGGAAATAGATACCCTGAGAGGAAGAGCCTTCCTCCCTCAGGGAAAGGTGGACAGCTTGGTACAGCTGCCAAACTCTTTTCAGCTTCATACCCCCAGACCAGCAATACATTTTCTTCAGCTGCTAGGTCACATGGCTGCATAAGCATCAACAGTGTCAGGATCAAGATTCCAGATGAGGGACATTCATTTCCACTTCAGGGCTCACTGGTCTCAGAGAAGAGACACCCTATCAAAGATGGTACCAGTCACAGGAACCCTACTTCAAGCTTTGCAATGGTGGCAGGAAAAGGACAACCGCAGGGAAGGTGTTCCTTTCCTCCCAACTGCCACCAGCAGCAGCAGTCTTGACAACAGATGCCTGCTTCCTAGGATGGGGTGCCCACCTCGGGGAGCATACTGCCCACAGTACCGGGCTCCAGCAGGAGTCTCTGCTTCACATAAACCTACTGGAACTCAGCGCAGTCTATCTGGGCATTCAATCCTTCACTTCAGTGCTGCAGGACAAAGTGGTTCAAGTCAGGACAGACAATACAACCACAATGTACTGCATCAGCAAGCAAGGAGACACAAGGTCATCCTCCGTGTGCACAGAAGCCATGAAGGTATGGAACCTGGCTTACTCCATGAGGATCTCCCTCTCAGCAGTTCATCTCCCAGGGAAGGACAACGTCCTAGCAGATGCCCTCAGCAGGATCAACCAGAACCACCACAAGTGGTCACTAAACAGGCAGGTCCTGCAAGTGGTGTTCAGAAGGTGGGGCACCCCAGAGGTGGACCTCTTCACAGCTCCAGACAATCATCAACTGCCACTGTTCTGTTGCAGGCCTCCTGCACTAGGCACAGTGCCTCTGCACTTATGACAGATTGGACAAAGAAGTTTCTGTATGCCTTTCCCCCATTTCCCCTGCTGCTCAGAGTACTGAACAAGCTCAGGGTTCAACCAGCAACAGTGATCCTCATTGTTCCAGAGTGGGCCAGGCAGCCTTGGTACTCACTGCTACTGACCCTGTCGATATCCAAACCAATCTCCTGCCCAGGAGGCTCAACCTACTAACCTCCTCTCAGGGCAGAGTCCTGTACCCCAATCTCCAGTCCCTCAGACTCAGAGCTTGGCTCTTGAGAACCTAGAATATGCTGCCCTACACCTCTTGGAAGTGGTGTTAGAGGTCCTCAGGGTATCTAGAAAACATTCCATTAGAAAGACCTACTCATCTAAATGGAAGAGGTTTTCTATTTGGTGAGAACAGAGACAGATAGACCACCATCAGGCAGGCTTATCAGTAGTCTTGGACTATCTGGTACACTTGCATTCCCTGTGCCTTTGGCCTTCCACCCTTAAAGTACACTTAGCAGCTGTCTCTGCATACCGCTCTCTTTTTTTTTATACTTTCTATATTATGTGCTTGTATGTTTCATAACACATTGTCATATCATATTTATACAGAGTATTTCAAGCCATCTTTCCAAAATTAACAATTCCAGTTGCTTAATATCACTCAACAAAACAATGTTTAACAAATTCAGCCTATTAGGACAACACATCAATTAAAGAAAAAATATGAATAATAATGAGCAAATCAACTTCGGGCCTAATGTATGTTCATCTTTCATTAACCTGTACTGTAGTATAAACTGTGGTCTTTATGCCAGATTTTTTTATTGACTTTAAAAGAACATGGTATAATTATATTACAAAATACAGTGGCGTCCTCCAGAATGAAGCCCACTTTTAAAGCACTCTGCAGAATGCTGCAGCAGACCTACTGAATAAAGCAGTGTAATTTCAGTGGCAATTAATCCCTTTTTTCATGCAGGAAACCATGGCATTCACTTCATCCTGGCAGTGTCACATTTTCCTAAATGACAGAAGGGACTAATTGCCATTGAAATTACATTGTTTTATTCAGTAGGTCTGCTGCAGCATTCTGTAGAGTGCTGCAGAATTGGGTTTCATCCTGGGAGACGCCACTGTAGATCTACCACCTGAGGTCCTTAGGTGGGGAATGTGGTCTATCTCTTTGTAGGATAAGTCTGTGCTTCGGGCAGGTTCTGATATAAATCCCATCTATTCCATCTATTCTGGTATTTGTCCCTCTGCAAGAGGAGGCTAAAAGTAAGTTTTTATAACCTTTGTATGTGTTTAACCATCTGTATCCAGTCTGCCACGTTAGGAGGGTCTGGCTGCAGCCATTTTTTTGGTTCCTTTGCATACCTTTCTGCTGGAAAAGGGGCATCTCTGGCTGTCAACCAGGTATTCAGGAAATTTTTCAAGGGCCTACTGCACTTGCACCCTCCTCACAGGGAACCCACTCCTGCTTGGGACCTTAACATATGCATTGGCCAGTTCATGCAACCACCATTTGAACCCATGTCCTCAGCAGAGCTCAAGTATGTGACATGGAAAACTGTGTTCCTGGTAGCCATTACCTCAGCCAGGAGGATCAGTGAGCTCCAGGCTTTGTCCACAGAGTCAGACTATATAGCAGTCTATAGGGACAAGGTGGTCCTTAGGACTAATAGGAAATTCCTCCTAAGTTGCTCTCAGACTTCCATCTTAATCAGTCCATGACCTTGCCAGTCTCCTTCACTGATCATTCCAGCTCAGGAGAACGAAGACTGCATAGTCTCGATGTCAAGATAGCTATGAGCTACTACTTGGATCACATGAAGGGACACAGGCAGGATGGAACCCAGCTCTTCCTGACATATAGAGAAGTGGGGAAGGGCAAACCCACCTCGAAGAGGACCATTGCCTGCTGGATTGTTGCCTGTATCCAATTTTGCTGCAGCAATGTGGGTAAAGAGCCTCCTGTAGGCCTCAGGGTCCACTCTCTGCAAGGGATACAGATGCTTCTATAGCAGCTGCAAGAGATATCCCTTTGTTAGAAATCTGCAAAGCAGCTACCTGGAAAACAGTTCTCACCTTTACCAAGCACTACAGCCTGGATACCCAGGCCAGAAGTGATGCCAGGTTTGGAACAACAGTACTGCAGAGCCTGTTTCCTAAATAGGTTCTCTACCCTCCTCCAGAGGTACTGCTTGGGTAGTCTGCCAAAGTCAGAATACAGTAAGATTTCCTGGCATTTGAAGAAAAAATTACTTGCCATAATAATCTTATTTCTTCAAAGGGAATCTCACTGTATTCTGAGCTCCCACCATACCTCCCCTGCTAGAACCTATGGGCAGTGCAACACTGCTGTTCATGCTGTTTAAACCTATGCGTGTTTCTTTATTGGCTTAGTGGCTTGAGTCTTGGTGTTGCCCACATTTTTACATAAAGGGGAATAGTTGGTGTTGGGTGTTGCTAATTTGTTATTTAAATTATTAGTATAGTTTAGATAGCTAGTTATGAGGTTTGCTCCGTAAGAATCTGACGGTTGCAGAATGTTTATCAGGGACAGTGGTTTGAAAACCGAGATCGAGCCTAACATACCATGATTAGCATAGGTCCTATTAACCATTTCGGCTCTGGGGCAGTCTTATGATGAGACCATACTGCAGAAGTCAGAATACAGTAAGATTCCCTTGGAAGAAACAAGATAACTATGGTAAGAATTTTTTTCTTGTATCTCTGGGATGAGGGACCACTAGACTACCAGAGAGGGTGCTGCATTATTTAAACAGTTGGGTAAGGGAGGGGGATCCACTAGACTAGCATGTAGGGTGTTGCATTATTTAGTTATTTCTGACTGGCAGTTTAGTGAAGGGGGTCTGCTAGACTAGCAGGGAAGCTGTTGCTTTATGTAGTTATTTTGAACAGCAGTTGGGTAAGGTAGGGGGTCTACTGGACTAACAACAGGGAGGGTGTTGCATCACTTAGTTATTTCTGATGGTATTCTGGTGAGGAAGGGGTCCCTAGACCACAAGGGAGGGTTTGACATTAATTATATATTTTTGATGGGGAATGGGGTGGGGAGGGTGTTTTTTTTGCCAGGGACGTAGGCATAATTTTCCAGGATTAGAGTGGGACGTGAGGGTATCACTGGCACCAGTGCTGGTGGAAGGAGGGGGTGGGTCACGTGTCACTGTGCGCATTGCTAAGGCTAGGGTTTTGGAAGCAGTAAATAACTCCGACAAGGCAGCCTTTTACCACTTCCAAAATCCACTAAATATACCACTGCGCCTGTATGCAAGAGGGTTCCCTCATTTGCATGGGCTAACTGGTGTATTTAGCAAGATCACACTATAAACTGAGTGCCATGCTGTGGGCACCTCTGAATATTGCTCCCACCCATTTTGAATGCACTATTTCCAGTAAGTGAGGCACTATTCATGTTAGTGCCATGCTAAGCTTCTCAATATCAAGGCCTAAAGTTCTACCACTGGGGCAACACCTCAGGGCTGAGATGAAATTTGCATGACTTGCCAACACTGTCTAGAAGAAATATCATTACTGTGGTGAATAATTTTTTCTTGTGTTCCATAAGGTGGCATCGTTGAGGCTGGAGGAGAGCTGGACTGTGGTTTTTCATTTACTATTTAATAATTCAGTTTAGAGGAGTAGTGCATGATAGGGGAGAAAATTTTGACCTATACATTTTATTCTGTTTCAGAGTGCCTCTTATCTCTTGACTTGTATGATACCCGTCTTTCCCCAATTTTGGTGTGCTTTAGCACTTTTTTCACATTTGAAATAATAAAAGGAGCACTCCTTTTAATAAGGCTGAGACCAGGTTTTCTTCAGTATTTTCTGTTATTTTTTTAACACTCATTGTTTAAAGGGACACTGTCAACCTTTTTTACATCATATTATTTCTAATTGAAGACCCACATTTTAAAATTACTTACCTTCTCTAAAATTTATTGATATTGCCGTTTGTTTTATTTGCTTCCTTGCTTAGCAGAAGTGAACTGCACTGTAATGTATAGTTATACCCAGCCTCATTTTTGTTTCAATTTCTTGATCTGCTCTGATTGCATACTTCAAACAACGTGAAGTCTTGCTGTATTCTGACTATATGCAGTTAGCCTTCCCAGTTCAACTGCCCCAGAGATGAAAGTGTTAACTCTATGCAAATGCATAGAACGTTGAGCTCGAGCCGGTTTTCAACCCCTGTCCCTGGTACCTTCTATGTAACTGCCAGATTCTTTACTCCACCTGCCTGTGAAGTTGTTCCGGAGATATCTCCTCACTCACTTCGGTTAAAGTGTGGTTTCTAGATGTTTTTTTCAAACCGGGGTTTATTTTTTGGTTCTTCAATCTTCTCTCCTTCGGTACATCTAGGTTTACTTCAAATTTGGTAAGTTTTCGATTTTTCTTTCGGTTCGCGTAACCGGGAGGAAACCAAGTAAATTCTTTCTCTTTTGAGGTAAAGACTTAGTGTCATCCTTGACCACTTGCTCCAGATCCTTGGCTAACTGAGGTGGTGCAGTCTTAGCCAATGCCAGAACAGATTTCCACCTGGATTTCTGGTGTCTGGAGACATAAGCCATATAAGAGGCTTGTCTAATACCCAGTGAAGCAGCCAAATACTTCTTGGCCATGGCATCAATCTATCGAGAGTCCTTTTCAGGAGTGTGCGAAGCTAGGGGAATGCCAGCCTTATCACAGGCAGCAGACTGAACGACCCCTACATGGCTGCAGTGGTTATACAGGAACTCTGTACCATTGCCAGACAACATATACCTTCTGTCCATTCTTTTATCCACAGGGGGGAATGGAAGTAGGCATCTGTAAAATGTTGTTTGTCTGCTTCTTAAGAGACTCTTGGTGTCAGGGACATCCATCATCTCAATGAAATCTGGCTCCTCCTCTTCCTCAGCTGCTTCAAGAGTAGGCAGCTGTAAGGTATCAGCAACCCCCAGGCTGCCTAGGAGGAGAAACAGAATCTGGTCTATCAGGGGAGACATCAGGCTTGACGGGTTTACCCAAGCCTTCATCCTCCTCCTCTCCCTCCCACTCGAGTTCATAGTTAAGCCTCCAGATTGTATGAACCAGTGGGAAGTGAACCGGCAGGTGACCAGACAGCAGCATGTGGTTTTTGACCTGGTCTCGGATCACCGGAACCGGTCTGTAAGGACTGTACAATCAGTATCGCTTTAGCGATCTCTTCCGTGGTTGGAGCTGCAAACGTTGGCTCCGAACTGGCAGATTTTCTTTTTCTTTTTGCAGGTACCAACTCCTCGGTATCTGTCTTCCTTTTGGTCAAGGAGGTATCGCCCTGGTCAGAAAGCACCTCCTCCAGTTCCCCAGCACCCTCAGGTGCTGAACTGGGACCGGCCATCTGGATCAGCAGATTGTTTGGCCATTCTTTCCTTAAGCCTGGCTAAACGCTTATCCAGTGTGGCTTTAGGGAAGTTTTTACAAATTTGGCAGTCTGTTTTCAGGTGGTCAAACCCCAGACAAAGAACACAAGTAAGGTGATCAGCCTTGGCAAACACCTCCCCACACTCTGTGCAGTGCTGAAACCCAGTGGGACAAGTCTTTTTCTTGGGCTTCTCTGACATGATGCACTGATAAGCCAAGTTACACTTTTGTGTGGCGGTCAGGCCTGAGTAACTAAAAGAGTTTTCAGTTAATGACCGGTTCAATGGTCAATTGAAAAAAACACGAGAAAAAGTCTAATTTTTTTTTTTTAAACCGAAAACCACCGGGGTCCCAAACTAACTTTTTAACGACTTAAACATTGAAGCATCCAAAGTCCAGTTTCATTCTGCTGTGGATTCCAGTGATGTATCCTCTAGGGGTATGGCTACTGCAGTCTCCCTAAGAAGATTTTCTTGGCTCAAATGTACCAGTCTTTCCCAGGATACCCAGTCAGAAGCCATGGATTTCCCTGTTGTCCAGAATTCTCTGTTTGGAGAACAGACAGAGACATACATGAAGAAGATGGATGAGTACAGGGTTACTTACAGGAGTGCAGCTGCTAAAGAAAAAGCTGAAACTCCACAGAAGCAGCAGCCTAAGCTGGGCAGATACAGGCTTTACCAGAGGCCTTTCTACCAGGCCCAGGCATTTCCTGCTTACCAGCGGCAAAGAGGTTTCTTCAGGGGTAGAAGCAGGAGGGGTGTAAGCAGGGCTGCATCCACCTCTCAGCCTAGGACACGTGCCAAACAGAAACCATGATGTGTCAGCCAGGGCCGCCTCCTCACTGCCAGTAGGGGGCAAGCTGGCTCACTACTTCCAGGTCTGGCAAGCCATTACCACAGACAAGTGGGTCCTGGAAGCAGTGAGCCAGGGACTTGCTCTGAGTTTCAAATAATGTCCAAGGACGAGCAGGGTCATTCAAACCTGCCAGCAGTTCAGAGACAACTCAGTTGGAGACAGAGGTTACCACACTTCTGGAGCACAAAGCTGTGGAACCTGTTCCTTCTCTTCACAAGGCAAAAAGGTTGTACTCAAGATATTTCCTTACCCTAAAGAAAACTGGGGAGTGGCGGCCCATCCTAGATCTAAGGTATCTCAACATGCACCTGACAAAAACCCAAATTCAAGATGGTGACTCTAACCAAGATCCTTCCTACTCTCAGGCAAGGAGATTGGCTAGCTTTCTTGAACCTCAAGGATGCTTATTTTTACATTCCAGTCAGACTCTCACAGAAAGTACCTAAGGTTTGAATTACCCTTAGGCCACTATCAGTTCAGGACAATGCCCTTTGGCCTCACCTCGGCCCCCAGAACATTCACAAAATGTCTGGCAGTGGTCGTGGCTCACCTGAGAAGGCAAGGAGTGTCTGTGTTTCCCTACCTGGATGACTGGCTGGTCATGGGACTTTCTCCCCAGCAGGTAAGGGGTGCCTTGGTTCTGGTGCAGGGTACCTTCGTATCCTTAGGATTCCTGGTAAACCTAAAGAAGTCAGTGCTGGAACCAGTCCAGACCCTAGATTTCTTAGGAGCAGAGCTGGACGTAGTTCAGGCAAAAGCAGTCCTGCCAGTGGGAAGGGCAGACGACCTCATTCAACTGGCAAACTCATTTCACCTACAGGTGTTTCGTCCGGCAAGACACTTTCACCAGCTCCTGGGACACATGGCAGCATCCACAGCAGTGGATCCAGGAGCCAGGTTTCAGATGACGGGTATCCAGTTTCACCTCAGGTCCTTTTGGTCCAAGAAAAGGGATTCTCTGTTCAAACTAATTCCAGTAACAGCTACCCTGATAATGGCACTACAGTGGTGGGAGGACAGGGACAACCTCAGGGAGGGTGTTCTATTCCTCCAACAATCTCCTCAGTGGTTCTGACCATGGATGCTTCCCTCCTGGCGTAGGTAGCTCATTTAGGGGACCGCACTGCTCATGGGACATGGTCTCATCAGGAGTCTCTGCTCCACATCAACCTGATGGAGCTCAGGGCAGTGTTCCTAGCTCTTCAGTCATTCATAGAAATGGTACAGGTGAAGGTAGTTCAGGTAAGGACAGACAACACCACCACCATGTACTACATCAACAAGCAGGGAGGGACAAGGTCCTCTGCCCTGTGTACAGAGGCAGTGAAGATCTGGAGTCTGGCCTGTTCTCTCAAGACCTCCCTCTCAGCCGTGCACTTGCCAGGCAAGGACAGTGTCCTGGCAGATGCCCTCAGCAGAATAAATCAGAGTCACCACGAGTGGACTCTGTTCCGGGAAATACTGCATCAGGAGATGGGGCATACCAGAGATAGATCTGTTTGCAGCCCCAGACAATCATCAGCTACCCCAGTTCTGTTGCAGACCTCCAGTTCTGGGTTCAGTGCCTCTGGATGCACTGATACCAGACTGGACAGGCAAATTCCTGTATGCCTTTCCCCTATTTCCTCTGATCTTCAGAGTCCTGATCAAACTCAGGAGCCAGCCATCTTTTATGATTCTGATTGCTCCAGACTGGGCCAGACAGCCCTGGTATCCCATGCTGCTGTCTCTAGCAGTGACCAGTGTGATCTGCCTCCCCAGGAGGCACAATCTTCTGTCCTCCTCTCAAGGGAGGATCCTATACCCCAATCTCAAGTCCCTCTGGCTCAGGGCCTGGTTCTTGAGGACCCAGAGTATGTAGGCTTGCAAACCCAGGGGAAGAGTACACAATGGGGGGTGAGATACTAACAACAACAAAAATGGAAAGGGACCTGGGGGTAGTCATATCAGATGACCTAAAGATGGGCAAGCAGTGTGAGAGGGCAGCAAGGAGGGCTGGGGGGATACTGGGATGCATAGGGAGAGGCATCACTAGTAGAAAACAGGAAGTTATTATCCCTCTGTACAGACAGCTGGTGAGACCCATCTGGAGTACTGTGTGCAGTTCTGGGAGACCCATCTCCGCAAAGACATAGACAGGATGGAAGCTGTCCAGAGGAGGGCATTCAAATGGTGCAGGGTCTGCACCGAAGACATATGAAGAGAGACTTAAGGAGCTTAATGTGTATAGCCTCGAGGAAAGGAGGAGAGGGGGACATGATAGAAACCTTCAAGTACCTCAAGGGAATCAACAAAGTCCAGAGGGTAGCATCTTTCAAAAAAAGAGGTGTGCAAGAACAAGAGGGCACAATTTGAAGATGGGGGGGGCGGCTCAGAGGTAATTTAAGGAAGTATTTTTTCACAGAGAGGGTTGTGGATGCATGGAACGGCCTTCCGGAGGAGGTTGTGGAGTCAAAATCAGTGGTGGAATTCAAGCATGCATGGGATAGTCATAAGGCAATTCTGGGGGGTGGGGGTAGGAAGAAGTAGGCTTCTGGTTAACTAGGATCTGCAGCTTATCCAGTAGGTAGGGAAATGGGCAGACTGGGTGGGCCAAGCGGTCCTTATCTGCTGTCAAATTCTATGTTTCTGTGTTTCTATCTCTCTGAAGGGGCCCCAGATATTTTGAAGCTTTCCAGAAAACCTGCCACCAAAAAGACTTATGCTTCCAAATGGAAGAGATTTACTGTCTGGTGTGCACAGACGGAAATAAATCCGTAGGCAGCTGAACTAGCAGTCCTGTTGGACTATTTAGCCCACCTTCACTCCTTAGGCCTTCAGCCTTCTACTTTGAAGGTACATTTGGCAGCTGTTTCTGTCTATCTCTCGGCGGGGAAGGGCCCTTCCCTAGCCTCTCATGCAATCTTTGAGAGGTTCTTCAAAGGGTTGCTCCACCTACACCACCCCTCACAGGGAGCCAGCCCCTTCTTGGGATCTGAATATCTGCATAGCACAGCTAATGCAGCCCTCATTTGAACCCATGTCCTCTGCGGAGCTCAAGTACCTGGCATGGAAAACTGTCTTTCTCGTAGCCATAACTTCTACAAGGAGGATTAGTGAGCTACAGGCCTTGTCTGTAGAACCCAACTACATAGCACTCCATAGAGACAAGGTCGTCCTTAGGACAAACAGGAAATTTCTTCCAAAAGTGGTGTCAGTCCATGACATTTCCTGTCTTCTTCACTGAACATTCTAGTTCAGGAGAGCACAGACTTCATAGCCTGGATGTTAAGAGGGCTGTTAGCTACTACCTGGACCATACAAAAGCCCATAGGAAGGAGTGTACTCAGCTGCTTCTCACCTGTGGAGAGGTGGGAATGGGCAAGCCAACCACCAAGAGGACCATGGCTCGGTGGATTGTGTCTTTCTTTCAGTTCTGCTATGGCAAACTGGGGAAAGAGTCACCAGCGGGTCTTAGGGCTCACTCTACTAGGGGGACAGCTGCCTCTATTGCAGCTGCCAGAGATATCCCCCTGCTTGAAATTTGTGAAGCAGCTACCTAGAAAACTGTTCACACATTCACTAAACACTACTGCCTGGACACCCAGGCCAGGAGTAATGCCAGATTTGGCACAGCAGTACTACAGAGCCTATTTCCTAAGTAGGTTTTGTACCCACCTCCATGGGGCACTGCTTGGTAGTCTGTATATAGTCAAAATACAGCAAGGCTTCATGTTGTTTGAAGAAAAAATTACTTGCCACAGTAATCTTGTTTCTTCTAATGGAGTATTGCTGTATTCTGACCTCCCTCCTTGCCTCCCATTCCAGAACCAGGGGTGGGGGGCACTGCATTACAGTTGTTTATTTTTAAGTGCTGTACCATTGGGGTGGCATTTTCTTGGGCATCTTGACTTGAGTCTTCTATTATGCCCCATTGTTGGGTTATTAGTCATCTGACTATTATTTTATGTAACCCCTAGATGGCGCTATCCCATGGGCTACTACCCCTGCCTGATTTGCCACTAACAGGTTGAGGGGCCTGGATCCAATGGCGGGTGCCTCCACCCAGAGGTCAGGGTTTGCAATAGTTAAACTAACTTGGTCACAGCCCTCTGGGACACTGCAACCCCCCTTTCTTCCCACTAGTGGCCCACACAATATATCAGAATTACCTTCACAGTATACATTTACCCCAGGTCTGGTTCCGCACTGGGACCTCCTGTGAAATGAGATACAGTGCAACAATCACAGTATAGCTATTTAACATAGACAAATACCTTAGGCAGTATAACTTTGCTGAAACAAGCAGCTCTGATTTATTTAGGGGATGTAACAAGGACAGGGGAAATCAGGTTAATTAGCTTATCACTCTAATATTATTCTATTTATGGCTCTGTGCACAGGCCTATCCCTATCAGTTACTGTCCCTGGGTACCCAAGCCCCAGTGGCTGAGTCCAAACCGTGGCAGCTGGTAGGCCCTTTCACACAGAGAAAAGGAGAATTAAACAGTCAGCAGTACAGTAATTCCATTTGGATTTAATGTGGCAATTCAACAGGAGCGACCCTGAATTAGTACTCACGACCTCCAAATAAGATAGGGTCCTTCAATGTCAGCAGGGCTCACTTGAGGTACACAAACCCTTCACACATCCATATAAAAGAAAGCACTATACCAGGCAGGCTGCATCTGTATCCATCGCAATTACTGCACAATACCGGAGAACACACAGCAGATTCAGTTCCTGACAGACCGAGTAAATTTTCAGCAATTCCTCCAGTCTTCTACAGGGTGAGCCTGGTTTCTACTCTTCAGAGATCCTTTGATTCTTTTCACAGGACGGATTCAGTCCTAACAAGCTGTTACACAAGCTGCAGACCGGAACTCTGGGCCTATACACGTTTTTGACTAAAACTGCACACTGAAAAAGCACAGGGCTCCTTCCTTCTTCACTGCCAAAGCTCAACTGAAACTCCAACCGACAAAACCGGCACTTCCTTTGAGTTCTCCCAGTTCTTGACTGGATTGGCTGTCACTACAATAGACTGCTGCTGTTGGTCCAGAAAGGCACTGAAGTCTAAACTACATCTCCCAGAGTCACTGCCCATACAATCCTCTTGTGGCTGGCTCAGATTATGAGTCCAAGTTCTGATTCTGCCCAAGGCACCATTTTAGAGCTAGCTTACCCCACACTGATTGGTCCAGTTCAGCAGTTCAAAACTAGAATGGGGAACTAGCAGACACAGTTCTGACTGCAAAGAAAGCAGGTTAGACAAACTGTAATTTCATTATTACTCTAAATAATTTCTGGCAAACAGTTACATCTTTCAGATAGGTTCCTTTGCACTCCTAGTGACTGCAAAAATGAAGTGAATTACAGCAGCTCGAGTGGTACTCAGAGAAGCACACAGTCCCCCCATACAAACTAATTATGTCTGCAAGCAGACAGCTCTTAAAGAGACAGTACCAGAGGCTCTAAAAACACTCACTGATAAATGGCTTAAATGCCAAACACCATTCAGGCTTGGAGCATTCAAGCAAGCTCCTGGAAGTCTTTTGGGAACCCCCATTTGCAGGGGGTTTCATTTAGAAATGTGCTGTTATTTAGTATAGTTTAGTAGCCACTATTTTTTAGTGCTCCTAAGAATCTGGCAGTTACATAGAATGTACCAGGGACAGGGGTTTGAAAACCAAGCTCAAGCTCAGTGTTCTATGCATTTGCATAGAGTTAACTCTTTCATCTCTGGGGCAGTTGAACTGGGAAGGCTAACTGCATATAGTCAGAATACAACAAGACATCATTAGAAGAAACAAGATTACTGTGGTAAGTAATTTTTTTCTTCCTGAGCATTAGAAACACCCCAAAACAGTACAGCCACTCATGATGCAATAGTTTCCTTTACACCCACTGCATAATGAGCAGCTAGACTGTGTTGGGGATACTCCCAAGTCCAGGAAAGATGCAGTAGAAGTTGATCAAGGAATATAAACAAATATGTTTTTGTCTGGTAACACCAGTATAGGGGCAGTCTGTTTGTTTTCACTTTTTAAAAGAAAAAAAGAATCAGACTCAAACTACCAACAACATCAGTGGTCTCTTCAGAATGTAAACAACCATAAAATGTTTTTTTTTTTAACTAAAGACACTTAAAGGGCTGAAAGGGTTGACAGTGTCCCTTTAACATCACTTTTGTTGTGACTGAATTAGTATGCAACAGGCAGTGCTCCCCCTACTTTATATGGTGAGAGGTTTACAAAAACAGCTGAGAATACTGATGAAAACCTGTTCTGAGCCGTCCTAAAAGGAGCGCTCCTTTAATTATTTCAAATGTGAAAAAAAAAAGTACTAAAGCAGACCCAAAATAGGGAAGGAAAGGTATCATGCAAGTCTGGAGATAATGAGCCATCTGAAATAGAATTAAATAGTATAGGTCAGAATTTTCTCTGCATTCATGCACTGCTGTGTTAAATACAAAAGAAATGGGGCCCATCCACTCCTCTCCCTTCTACACTGCTTTGCTGATAGTAACTATATTAAAGTTAAATTAATATGACAATAGGAAGGCTTATCAGGAGATAACCATACACAGCAACATTTTATCACCTTTGTGCACAACTTGTGCCCATGTACAACAAGGATTTTAATTGTAAGGACATCCATACGCAGCAGCAGTTGACCATATGCTACATGTAAGTGCCTTTCCACAAGTTAGTACTTTTTGTCCCCAAAACTGATGAAACAGTAGTGCAGTGCATGATGCTGGATCAGAGCCTTCTGGGATTGCACTGTGATTCGGGTCCATCCATTGCTGCCTGTTGCGTTGTTCTGTTCTGAGCAGTTTTAGCAGAAACTTAAGTACATTAAATTTAGATTCTGATTACCTTATTTCACACACAAGAAAGATGGCACTGATCTTTGCCCTTGCTACATCCAGCCTGATGATCGCTCATGCTCCAAATAAGAAATTAATAAGAGTGTGCACCAGCGGGCCTGGATGTCACAGTTTCAGAGGTCAGCACCATCTTTCTCATGTGTGAAATATATTAATTAAAATCTATATTTAAGTTCTCATAACAGGAATGTACTATCTAGGTCCCATTTTTTTGCACCAGTCTGCACCTGCCTGATGCCCCAGAATCCTGTAATGACTTGAATCAGCTCCTGCACTGTACTGTCCTCTCGTGCCCTCTAACGGCCAGATCATTCTGTCTGTGCAAGACAGCAGTTACCCTAGTTTTAAACTCCTTCTAAATTTAGTCTTTCTGGTTGTTGTTTTTTTTTTTTGTGTGTTTGTGTGTTTAATAGTTATTTCCATGTCTGGATCCTAGGATACAGGTTTTTTGTGTCCGTTCAACATGCTGTGCTACTTCTGATGTGACGCCAGATCTTCCTTTCTACTGGAAGAAGCAGGTTCCCTCCTTTGCGCTCCCGCATTGTAGGCCTTAGCACTTTGGATCCATTTGGATTACTTTCTAAAACTTTGCTACCGTTTTGGTATTGGTCTTCGAGCTTCCCAACCATGATGAATGCCAGTGTCAGTGGCTTAGTAGGTAGCACACTCGCCTCTGAGGCCGGGAGATCAGAGGGCTGTGGGTTCAGTTCCCACATCTGGCACTTGGGTTAATATCCCAGTACTGACACTGTAGTGCAGCATGAGAGGGGTGCTGCACTTCTGAGGTGCCGTCTTTCCGATGAGACATTAAACCGAGGTCCCATCTGCCTGGATTGGTGGTAGTTCAGGTGGATGTTAAAGATCCCATGGCTCTTATCGAAAAGAGTAGGGGTTATGTTTATTAAAACAAAACATATCAAATACTTACAATCAAGAAAAGGAAAAACACAAGAGATACAGTAAAGAAATAATTCCAAAACAAGAAAACTAGGAACTCAAAGTCAGTCTAAATCTGAAAAGGAAAGGAAAAAGTACATCAAAATGGAAACATCAGAAGGAAGTCCAATATCGTTCCCATATATTTCGTTTGAGGATTTTCCGTTCTCCTTCTTTAAATTGGGTAATATAGGACTGTATCCTCTGGAAGAGATCCTCAGGAGTAAGATGACGCTGCTGAAACAGAAACCAACATCGAAACTGCCAGACCCAGTATAATATTACAACCGCTATAATATTCAAAGTGCTGGAATTATAAGTAACCCAAGAATTTGGAAATATACCACAAAATAAAGCTTTATGATCCCATTCACACCAAGTCTTATTCCAAAAATGACGTTTCCATAGAAACCAAAACCGTAAAATAAAAGGACAAGAAAAATATAAATGATTCATTGTTTCAGGAACACCTATACAAGATTCTCGAAAACAATATCTATCTGCTATTTGTTTATGTTTGTGGTTATCCCGAACACCTATCCTACCATGTGCACCCAGCCAAGCAATATCCCACATTGTTTTAGGAATTCGAGGATCCACTAAACGTGTTCCAATTTGCGTCTTTTCAGTAGGTGTATATCCTGGAAATATCTCTACTGTAAATTGGGTGTCTATAATTTCATTATATAGATGTTTCCGGTTAAGCCTTGTAATCATCTCAGTTGAAACATGCCATGTTTTTAACATATCAAAGACCATGCCCCAATCTGTCGTTAAGGTATACCGTCTCTTATTTTTATGAAGAAAAACACCACTATTCCATTCACGAAGGATGTCTTTAAGAGAGATGTGGACTAAGGGAACCCATGGTTGTAAAAGATCCTGAACTACCGGTTTCAAATTAGTGGAGAGAAAAAGTGAATAGAAAAACACTATTGGGTGCACCATAGAACCCCCTTTACGGTATGGGCGTAATAAAACATTCCGACTAATGGATTCAAACGACTGCCCCAAAAACAGAAAAAAAAGATGTAGGAGGGGTACAAAAAAACGTTTAGGAATCGGGAAAATATGAGCTATGTGTAAGAATAAGGGTAATAAACATGTCTTAATTAAGAAAATACGCTTCTTCTTACTCAATGACCATTTGTGCCAACTGCTAGCTTTTTCCCTGCCCTTATTTATAACCAATTCCCAATTATAGGCCGCTAGATCCGAAATGCCAAAGTAGACACCTAACAATTTATGTGGGAAATCTATCAACTTAATACCCCCTATAGAATCAATAATCTCGAAAGTAGAAGATAAGTTTAGACATACACTTTTTTGTAAATTTAAACGAGATCCAATAATTGATAAAAAAATCGGTAACACTTTACATAACAGACAACCTTCAGTAGTATTGGGTACAAAAACACAAAGGTCATCTGCGTAGCAAATGATTTTATGTGAAGTAGAAGTAACATCAAGGACACCAGAAAATCCTGGGGATTTGTATAGTAACCGTATAATAGGGTCTAGGGCAATGACAAATAATAAAGGGCTTAAAGGGCATCCCTGTCGTACACCCCACGATAAAACAAGGGTTACCGAGTCTACCATTAATATAAGGTCGAACATAGGCTAGTGAATAACATAAAATAAGCCAATTAATAAAGGGCTGCGGAAACCCATAACTGGCAAGTGCTAACCAAATGAATTCTTGGAAAATACTATCAAAGGCTTTGGATAAATCGAAATTAAACAAATAACCGTGTACCAAACCCTGCGAGCCTTGTGAAAACAACTCCCTTAGCAGCAGTAAAGCATCTCTAATTGATCTACCGGAGATCGAACAGTATTGAAAGGGCGAAAGTATAGATGGTAAATATTTCGCAATTCTATTACCTAATAATTTTGCAAAGATTTTATATTCTGTATTCAACAATGTAATTGGCCTCCAATTCCCCAATTGGGATCTGTCTCCTTTTTTATAAAGAAATATCATAAGCCCCTCATACATCTGATTCGTTAAGTGATCTTCTAACAAAAAAGCATTAAATACCTCTAACAGTTGATGTGGTATAAATTGCCATAAAAATTTATATATTTCTGCTGAAAGCCCATCGGAACCTGGAGCCACTTTATCTTTAAGGCCTGTAATAACTCTCTGGACTTCTTCTAGAGAAAAGGGTCTTATAAGTTCTTGTGCTTGAGATTTTGATAGTGTGGGTGTATCTATAATTTGTAATAAAAGTGACATATCAGTAGTTTCGCTAGCAGGGGCCCCAAAGGTATTTTGATAAATTGTGTCACATGATTCATAATCTTTTCTTGTCCTTTAATGAGCTGACCCTGATCATTTGACAACTGGGATATTTGTTTACCACAAAACTTCTCCTAGAGGCGCAAAGGGGTTAAATTGACGTTGGGTCCTGTGATGTTATATTTCTGTTCAAAAGCATCGACTGTTGTCGATCATATTGTACCTTAGCCAAAGCAGCCTTAACTTCTTTTATACGAGCAGTACAATCAGTGCCATACAAATAAGAATCAGAAAATAATGTCAGTAATTCTTGGCGTAAGCGGCTAGAGCATCATTTCTGCGTCGCTACCAATCTTGCATAAAACTTAAAATATGATGTTATATATGATTTTGTATCGGACCACCAATCTATCATAGAGTCATATAAAACAGTAACAGTAACCCGATCCGTAAGCAATTCTTTAAATTTTTGAAGAAATGCAGGGTGTGACAATAGTGATGAATTAACCCTCCAAACCCCTGGACCTTGTGGTAAAATGTCTTCTAGTGCTATATGGATTCCAATGAGATGATGGTCAGAAGTCGCCATCGGTATCGTAAATCCTTTGATTTTCCCAACAGTATGTGAGCAAAGCCAGAAATCTATACGTGTTTTTAACTTTCCTTTATGAAAGTCGGTAATGAGTGGGCTAAAACATCCACTAAATTCATGTCTGCTATAAGTGTACGTAATGCATTAGTGTCACAATACGTCTTCCTATTAGAAGGTACTTCTAAACATGTATTAAAATCCCCTTCCCATAAAATGGTTCGATTCGTAAGGAGAAAGGGTTTAATAAGATTCAGTATATGAATCCTGGCCGTGTTTTGTTGAGGTGCATAGATGTTTATAAATCTGTAAGGTAACTGATACCAAAGAAGATCTAATATTAAAACTCTACCAGGGACTAATTCAACAGTCTTTTGCAAAGTGAAAGTAGAAGATGTAAAACAGTAACCAATGCCGGAACAAAGCTCCTGACCCACGGACCAATAAGAGGGTCCTACACTCCAATCTCTGGAAGTTAGTGCAATTTCCCCTGTTGTATATAACCTAATGTCTTGCAAAAAATATACATCATAAGCCAAACCATGTAGGGCTGAAAAGGTAGCAAGACGCTTATATCCAGACCTTATACTATTCACATTCAGGCTAGCTAAACGTATAACTGACATAAATAAAAAAATTGGAACAAACCAGTGCCAAAAAAACCCCTTCATTTCTTTTTCCTAATTCTTGCAGCTTTTTTCTTTGAAGTAGTTCCAACAATATCAGCTGACAGAGGAGTAGCCAAAGGGGGGGGTCGAAGAGGAGTGTCCCAACTCCTCTTCTTCCTCTTCCATGGTATCTCCCCAACTTTGTAACGGCTCATAAGGATTAGATGTTGGAATAAGGGAAGAAATAACAGGGTCGACTTGCTTAGTGGAGCGAAGTCTGCGGGCTACTGGAGAAGAGGATTCCAAATTCCCCTCTGAGTTCTCTATCTGGTCACCTGTAGATGATAGTAAAACTGTATCTGAAACTGTGGCCAACCCATCAGGCATGGAAGGCGCCGTTGTTTCAGAAATACCAAGTGGTGCAAGGGACTCTGAGGTCTCAGAAGTATTAAGAGCCAGAAGGGGGGCAGAAGTCTCAGAGATATCTAAAACAGATATGGGAGCAGAGTTTTTAGGCAAATTAGGTATAGTAAAACCCTTAGAGGGATGGGACTTAATATGGTTGTGATCAGGCTGGACAGGTTTTTGGGTAAATTGTGTCTTAGTAGAAGAGGACTTAGCTATATAAGTATCATGCTCTACATAATCCGAAGTATTATGAGCTGCCCAAGAGCATGTACAAAAGCGTAGGACGATCACCGCAAAGATTACAGGAAGGGGTGTAGTACAAGCTAGGCAGTATGACCTAGCATGCCACAAGAAGTACATTTTAATTGAGTACAATCCGAACTCAGATGTGACAAATCCCCACATCTGTAGCAAGAACGAGGCTGCCCTGAGTAAAACAAAATTCCACGATCCCTACCTAAATAGAAACAATTAGGCAAGTGCTGGATGCCAGAGTCATTAATTCTAAGCTGAACATTAAATTTCCATCCTCCTGTCCAGAAACCATTGTCATCAATTATTGCATGGGGGTGACCCATAACAGAAGAGCGCTGTTCTAGCCAATACAAGATATCTAGCACATTTACACCTTCATTTCTAAAAAGAACAGTAACAATTTTGGCTGTTGGCTTAGTGATAGGAACTACTATAAAATATTTCCAAACAGAATCAGTCCGGGCAGTGTAATAGGCTGACCAAAATTTATCAAGTAAAGCTGCTGAGCGAAAAGAAACATCAAAATTATAGTCCCCTGAGGAGTGTATTAAGGCATACACTTCTGAAGGCCTGAGACCTAATGAATGATAATGAGGGCTTTCCTACAAAGTTCTATCAGGGGAGGTCCACCCCTTTGTAGTGAATTGGGCCAGAAATCTTTCCTCATTGGTACCTCTGTCGCTTTTAAATAAAGAAGCATAACTAGCTGGTTTAGCTGTAGCAGAGTCAGCATCTGAAGCAGTCAGCATATTAGCGATAGAATTAGCAGTCACTTCCCTGAGTTGAGTACTGACCTGTGAGAAGTTTTGAATGTCCAGGAGTAGCAGTGTGGCTGTTAGAGTGGTCGTTTTGTCAGCAGGCAAAGGTTCAGAAGGCTCCATAAGCTGTTCCATCGGCACTATACCTTCAGATCCCGAGGGTGAAGGTGGAAGTGATGCAATCTGCTGGTCCGCCTGTGAAAATGTCCCTCCATTCGTCAAGACATTACACAAACGCTCCGCTTGTATCGGGAGCCAGGTAAAGGCAAATTCGGGTCTGGGATCCAGATCGAGTGATTCTTGATCCATCCTGCATGTTCCAAAGCCAGATCTGGAGACCAAGTAGAAAATCTCGCAGAAAGGGAAAGAGTCTGCCAGTTGTGAGCTTCCAGGAGTATCGTCAGTCGCTTCCATGGGGTCAATTTTAGCCTGTGCACCGCTTTTTTACCGACACTGAAGGAACTAACTGTCCAGATTCTGGTCTTTTCGCTTTTTTCTCTCTCCTCCGATGAAGAAATTGATTTGTGAATGCCGCCACGGCAACCATCCTCCGCCTCCATAGTGCTGGACTTATAAAAGAACCATCCTGGTCAACGCTCTACAGCTTTGCAGACCTCCAAAACTTCCATGACTGCAGAAGGAGTAGTATCCATGCTGGTAAGAGAGCCTTCTATGCGTTCCACAGCATCCGTGGCTGCTGCCGTCTCTGGTGACTGAGGCATACTGGACAGAGTCCAGATGTCTCATGGGAAGGATTCCCCACCCTGCAAAGAGTAGGGGAAGTTCCCCGGTGTCCTGGCCAAATTTCCCTCATTCACTAAAAATACCACCAACAGCTTAATCTGGTTCAAGGTCAGTTAGAATTCATCTGTATCCCCCTCCCTCGGGTCGTGCCTGAAAATAGGCAGGATTTGTCTAGTGCACTTACCCGGTCAACAAACAAAAAAAATAAAAGTCCATACCTGGATTTCACTGGTGCCTGTACAGGCAGAAGATGTAACGTACTAACCCTCACACCACGTGCATTTACTGCCTGGGCCACAAACATGATACCCAGGTCTGTGATGTTTGCCGGTCTTTTCACGTGACTGTTCTCAAGGACCACCTCACCCACCTTATGTTAGGCCACCCAGAAAAATGACATCCGTGGTCAAATCTAAAGATGCCCGTTGGGTGGTCTCCATGGCTGTGGGGTCTGCTGAGCAGCTGGAACAGCTTGAGGCCTTCGAGGAGGAGGCGGCTTTGGCTGCTGCTCAGTCCTCTTTGGCTTCTGCCTTTGTGCTGCTCCAGTTGGGCTCCACTTTTACGGGCTCCTTCAAGGAGCTGTGCCAGTCCGTTCGGACTAAGGGCCATGGATCTTCTGGAGGTCACAGCTCTCGCTCTTGAAAGGAGAAGAAGGAGTCGAAGAAAGAGAAGATTAATCATTGACGCTCCTGGAACCGGGAGCGTTCTCAGTCTCAAGACTCCCAGGTTTTGACCATGGTCGAAACCGCAGCCTTGGCCACTGGCTTCACGGAGACCCTGTTGGGCCAGTTGGTCGAGATGCCGGCCGATGATGCGGCTGAGATTTTTCTTGACCCAGTTGACCGGCTGTTGTCTGAAGAGGCTGACAACTCTCTTTTCAGGACTCCAGTCTTGCCTGTGACCTTAGAAGGGGCTGCGCAGTCTGCTGATCAGAACCCTCTGG
Organism: Neoceratodus forsteri; assembly: GCA_016271365.2. NCBI lineage: Eukaryota > Metazoa > Chordata > Ceratodontiformes > Ceratodontidae > Neoceratodus > Neoceratodus forsteri. Next base: position 542,614,893 of record CM028134.1, on the reverse strand, counting down.
TCACCGATCCAGACCAGGAGGAGCCGCGGCATTCCCCGGCTCCCTCCGAGATCCCTCGGTGGCCGAGGTCTCAGTCTTCCTCTAGTGGGTCGAGCAGCTCCTGCCGTCATCAGCACACCCAGTCTTGACACCACGGGAAGTGGCGCTGTCGCTATTCTTCATCTTCATCCTCCTTGGGTGAGGAGAGGCTCTGGTGCAAGTTGCGTCGGCACTATGAAGATCTTATGTGGCAACAGTTGGTGTTGGCGGGTATGAAGCTGACCCCGGTTTCCACACCAGCCATCACTTGGCTGGTGCCCAAGAGGCCGAAACCGACTCTCCCTGTGGGGTTGATCGAGACCATCCCTCCCCCAGCAGAACTGATCAAGACCATCTTGGTTTGCCCAAAGCCAGCCTCTCCGCCAGTTGTGGTGGAGCCACCGCTCACACAGCCATCGACCGGCCCTCCAACTAAGGAGTTTAAGCCAGCCAAGGGGCTTCCCCATCAGCTGTCAGTCACCGTCACACCTGACCACCCGAGGAGGGTTGAAGGTGACTCGGGCAGTTGGCCACTTTATGCAGACTTCTCTGAGTCTGAGGATTCCTCACTGCAGTCCCATCCGGTCGACGAGGAGTCCATGGGAGATCTCTCGATGGAGGAAGGACCCACTTCCTTCCTGGGCATCCTCCGCCTCATCTCCGAGTCCACAGGGATGGAAATGGAGCCCGTCCAGAAGTGGGCTCGCTATCCCCTTACAGAGATTCTGGACACAGGGGACTCTCCGATGGAGACTTTCCCAGTGGCCGAGGCCATTATCAGCTCAGCCCTAGAGCTTTGGGAGCACCCCACTTTCTGCCATGTGTCCTCTGCCCAAATGGCCTGCAAGTATGCGGTACCCATCGGTACCCTCTCAGGTTTCACAGAGCACCCCTTTGCCGAGGGGCTGTTGGCTGACTCCGTGTTTCGGTACATGGGCAATATCAGGGATGTCGACAAGCCGACGGACAAGGAGTCCCAAGAAATTGGACTATGGGGCTAACAGAGTTTATGCTGCCTCCTCACACAGCCTCCATCAGGCGAGCTCGGCCATCTTGGTGGCACACTTCTCCCATACCCTCTTAGACTCTTTGGATGAGGTGATACCTTACCTGTCTACGGATTTCCCAGACCATGTTCAAGCAGGTCCGAGATCAGAGCTGGGCTGTGGCCCTGTGGCAACTACAAATGGCTCTGGACCTGGGAGATTCATGTGCCCACTCAGTAGCGGCCACAGTAGCAGTGTTCCCCATTGCCTGAAAATATAGAGTGCTGGCAAAGGGGCGGAGCTATGTGGAGGGACGGAACCACAGGGAGGAGTCAGTCACGGGATTCTTATAATGTCTAAGGAGCACAAAATAGGAGTAATACGACTGATTTGGAGGCCTTGGCTAGTGTGCAGTAGCAAAAGAGGTGTGATAAGTTGTGTGACATGCTGGAGAACCTCAGCATTCTGTTTGTAGGTCAGGCAACAGTTTGTGAGAGTCTTGACATTATTCTTTTTTTTTTTTTTATATATACTTTCTTATTTTTCCTCCTGGTTTTTCCTACCCTCTTGATCCTCTCCTTCAGGCCTCTCAATGTTCTCTGCCAGATCCCAGACCCATGATCTGCCCCTAGAGTGCCTCCTCCCCTTCTCTGCATAGTGGGGTCTGTCTGGTGTCGATGGTCTGAGGCGAGCAGAGAGGTCGTCATCCAGGACCACAAGGGTGATTTTTACTTGTTTCTGTTTTTGTCCCCCTGTCCCATCCCCCTGGGGACACCGGTGCTTGGGACTCAGTCCCGAGAGGTGATGTGCTGATGCACGTCTAGCCTCTCATGCGCCTGCATACCTGCCCCCCGACCCTAGTATCGAGCCATCCATCCCTTCAAGGACTGGTGCTTCACCAACTCTCTACGGGAGTGTCGGATGCTGTTGCATCCTGGGTATCCCACCCTGAGGAGGAGAGCATCCGAGGGACGCTCAATCCGCCCTTCCCCTGCCAGCCCCTTGCTACCTGGGTCCGTTTCCAAACCCAGGTTGCTGGCGTAGCGCGAGGTGTGGCATCTAGCGCCTCAACCCTCAGCGCCACTGGGCCGGCCAATCTTGACATTATTCTTGGTGCAAACTACATCTCTTTACTAGTGCCTACAAAGCCAATATCTAATCTATGAGTTCTCAGTCCTGCCCAATGAGCTACAGCTTCCAAATAAGGGAAATTGTCAACAAGTGCATTTAGCACACTGGCACTTAATCCGTTTTGTTCCTGTGTTTTTATTCTATTTAGTGCAGAGAAACCCCTCTCGCAATCGGCAGTTGACATTGGTATTATCATTGTCAGTTCTGCCAAAGTAGATATGTTTGGATGCAGGTCTGCATATTTAGTAGTTAGAGTGCAGCACATCTGAAATAGTCTTAAAGGCTATCTTTTCCATGAACATGAGACTACGCAGAGAAGCCCATTCCAGTGCAGAAGCACCTACATCCACAGCAGTAGCACAGTGATCAAGAATAATGTCAAGGCTGTCACTACCATAGCCTTCCAACTCTTCAGTATCACCTTCTGGTATCATGCTGGGATCAAAGATACTGAACGCATCCAAAAGTTCTGTGCTTGGAAACCTTTGCTCACTTTGAGCAATTAGAGCCCTAATAAAATTGTCATGCACAGAGATTCTGAAACGATTTAACTGTGCTTTGCTAAATGGCAAGTTCAGGCTATTATCATTCAGGAATACTAGTTCAGTCAATACAGAGAAGTACTGACCAGGTACCAGTAGGCATGCCCTAAGAATTTCTAAAGTGGAATTTAAATGCCTTCTTATATCAGTAAAATTCAGAGCTGATGTTTGAAAGTGTTTAGATAAGATGCTAAGGTGTGGAAGTATGTCATACATCATGCATAAAATAAAAAAAAACTCCCAGTTTTCCACCATTTTTGCTAGTCCCACAGCTTGGGGATCATGCCTTTAAGAGGCCTCTCTATGAAAGGACATAACGACGGACGGAAAAATCTTCCTTAGTGTGTCACATGCTGCATCATGCGACAGCCACCTAACTGCTTTTGCCTGTTTTGGCTATAAAACAGGGTTCTCCATTGCCTGCTGAATTTCTTTAAGAGCAGCCATGTGAACAGCAGAATTTTCGTAATATCTGTATAAGTGATCTAGTGTTTGATTAAACTTTTTAATGACGTTCACTTCATTTGCTGCTGACTTTACACCCAATGCCTCCTGATAAGCCATACAGCGATTTTCAACAAGTATTGGGCTGACTTCTTTCAGTTTTTTAGCCACTCTGTTTTGTCTGCCCAGCATAATGGCTGCTGTATCACTGCCCAACCCTGCAAGGTGATCAACTGAGATTCCATTGTTATCAGAGAATTCCAGCATTTTTATGTTGCTTGCACGCATGTGCAAGAAACATAGTGCCATCATGGGAGATTTCGGAGGTGTGTCACCTCCTCCTCCAATTCAGCCAGTGTGCTGGCAGGCGCGGCCCCTGTAAGCCAATGCATTTTGGAGCTGTGTGTGACCGCGCTCCAAAATGCAATGTACTCTAATTGAAGAACTACCTTCAGTGAGCACCGTTAAGATATCGCTGCTCACGCCGCAGCTCCCCAACAACACACACACACACACACGCAGCCGCGGCGCCTCAAGAGCTGTATAGCCGACGGGTGCCCAATCCTCGCCGGCTGAGCTATGCCCCCAGTAGTAGGTGCCACGCCTGGGAGCCCACCCCAGCGTGGCAAGCAGTCAAGCAGTCCTTTGCCGGCGGGGTGCCCAATCCCCATCGCGGCTGAGCGCCCCCTTCCTTGTGCCCGCTGAGGCCCACCCCAGCGTGGCAATAAACCATGGCCGACAGGGGTACAAAATCCCCGTGGGCTGAACGCCCAACGTCCTTGAAGCCATGCTGGGAGCCCACCCCAGCGTGGCAAGGTCGCTCCTACCTATCGCCTTTTTACCTGTAAGACAAAAACGGTCCCACGGTGCGCCTCCGACCCCCCACAACCCGCACCCACCCACTGCGCACCCAGCCTCCCACACCGCCTCACCCCATACTTACCTCCGGACTCCGGCGCAACGATCTTCGGTGGACCGGGAACACGTCTGCACTCTTCAAAGCCGACCGCGAACTGAGGAAATGCCGGTAAGCTGTATAATGGGCTAGATGGGGGGTTCAACTTTGTTGCATATCTCAGGCATTTCTGGGAATTTTTGCACCAGATTTTCAACATGAGATTTTTGGGACCCCTTCTCATGAATGATGTCACTGTCATGGTGTTATTCGGGCCCGAAGGGCGATTTCGCGCAGTGACTGCGCAGTGACTGCGAAATCACCCTTCAGGCCTGAATACCGCCATGACAGTGACATCATTCATGAGAAGGGGTCCCAAAAACCCCATGTGGAAAATTTGGTGCCAAAATTCCAAAAAATGACTGTTTTATGAGCATGCGCTATGCGAGATCTTACTTGAGACACAGCTCTTGCAGCAGGTTACACCATTAGGACTGAAGCCGGCAAGCATCAGGACCCACCGGAAAAAATTCTAGCTAGCTATCTTCAGCGGGGACCGCCCGGCCGTCGGTCCGCCTCCGGCGTCAGGCGTGGCTACATATAGGCGGTCCCTAGATTCTCCAGTTCTTTCCCTCTGTCGACTTGCATGTCTCGAACCTTCGGTTTTCAGTCTAGCTTGCGACGCGTGGTTACAGAGCTTTCCTCCAGGAATTCCTTTTTCTTCAAGCAAGATTGTTCTTGATGTCCTCTCCGACCTCCGGTCATCCCTCCAAGTGTGCTTGCGGGAAACAGATCCCCTTCAAGGACCCCCACACGGCCTTCGTCAGGTGCCTGGGCCCAGACCACAATACCCGGGCCTGTTCGTTCTGCCAGGGGTTCAACAGCCGAACCAGGATCCGACGTCAGAAGGCTCTTCAGACTTTTTTGTTGGAGGAGAAATTAAAAACCATGTCCTCCAAGGGGGAATCGTCCAAATCCCACAAGCACGCGGAGAAAAGAAGGGAGAAGGCCCCTTCCAGGTCCCCATCCAGGGCCTCGGAGTCCCGCAGCTCCGGTTCTAGGTCCAACCGCTCTCCTTCCAGGGCCAGCTCTCAGCCTCCCCCGGCTGCGGTACCTAAGCCTCCTTCTTCTCAGGCCAAGTCCGCCAGGCCGTTGTCGTCCTCTTCTTCTAAGGCCTTGGCGAAGTCCGGGGAGCGCCATCACCATCATCATCATAAGTCGGGTTCCCGCCCTTCGGCACCGGACGTCCAGTCATCTTCTGTGCCTCCCCGCAAAACTTTGGAGCTCACACCGTTGAAGAGACCGGTGGACCCGGCGCTGGCTCGACCGTCGTCGTCGACGTCATTCTCCCGAGCCGGTTGCCGGCCAGACGCCGCTGCCGACTGTCATCCCAGTGACGCTGGTTGGTACCATGTCCGTTCTTCCTGAGAAGAGGGCTCTTCGCCTCCGACCGGCGTCGGTCAGAGACGCTGACTGAGGAGGATTTAATTCGAGACCAGACGGGCGATCCTGCCTCGGCTGGAACTCCCAGGGGCCCCTCGCTTTACCCGAGGCCCCTGTGGAGCCGACGCCGGGACCCGACGACCGGCGCCTGGGCCGTCGTCGGGACTTTCTTTAGCGGAAGTGAAGGATCTCTTCACTTATTGGTGGGATACCATTAAGAGGGACATGGCCTCCACCACTCTTCCTCCTCCTCCTCCTCCTCCTCCGGTGCCGGCCCCCCCTTCACCTTCGGGGTCGGCAGGCCGGTTAACTCCCCCCCGGGAGCCTAGATCCTCTCCCAGGGGAAGATCAGAAAAACGGAGACCTCCGTCGAAATCCTCTTCTGGATCACCCAGCCCCAAGAGGTCCAGGAGACACCGACGTTCGCCGTCGACGGAGGATACGGGATCAGTCTACACCTCCTCTAGATCCCCATCTCCTCTCTCCATCCCTTCTCTGGACCCACGTGAGATGCCGAGATCTCCTCCAGATGACCCTTCGTTCATGGATATTATGCGACATATCCAGGAGAACATGGGATGGGATGCAGAAGAACTAGACCCTGAAAGGTTATGCCTTGCCAAATATCTTCGGCAAAGGACCCCAAGCCTGTGGTGGTACCACCCTTGGTGGACACTTTCGTGGACGTCACCAAGGCAGCGTGGAAGCGTCCACATTCGCTCCTGGTGGTGCCGAAGAAAGCTGATCGTCTGTACAAGGCTCCTAAGGAGGACCAGTACCTGACACAGCAGCCTCAGGCCGACTCTCTGGTCATCACAGCCTCACATGACCGGTCACAGAGGCCGCAACATCTGAGCACCCTGCCACCGGACCCAGAGTCCAAACAGTTGGACGCTCTGGGCAGGCAGACGTACGCTTCCGCTACCTGCGCCATCAGATCCTTGAACTACCTAACCCACATGGTTCAATTCCAGAACGCTTTGTGGGAGCAGGGTCTGGGCGGTGAAAAGCTGCCGAGGTGAGCAGAAGGAGGAGATGCTCCAGCTCCTCCGTACGGGTTCAGACATGGGGACCCAAGTGCTTCGAGCCGCGTACGACTCCGCGGACTCATCGGCCCAAGCAGCAGCTTCTGGCATTTGCCTCCAGAGACACTCCTGGTTACGTGTCTCCGGCTTCACCCCGGATGTCCAGAAAAACATTATGGACGCTCCGTTCGAGGGAGAAGTTTTATTTGGTAATCCTTCTGAGAAGATCATTACCAAACTTCAAGAGGCCGGGAAGGCGGTAAGGTCGGTTCAAGCCATGTACTGACCCAAGCTTGGTTCCTTTCGTAGGAACCAAAGCCGTTTTCGTGGGCGGACACAGAGGCAGCAGCCTCGCTCCGCTACACATCAGAGGGCTCCGGTTTCGTAGAACCCAGGGAAAACAGCCCGCCAGCCGAGTCAGAGTCCCTAGGCCGCCACCCAGCCAGCGGCCCATCTGCCGCCACAGCCTGACTCCTTTCCGCGCCCCCGCCTCAGGATCAACGGAAATCGTGGTCGGGGGTCGCATTGCTAACTTCCTGCCGGGATGGCAGGCTATCACCACTGACAGGTGGGTTCTGCAGTTGGTCAGTCTAGGCCACTTTATAGAGTTCGCAGAAAAGCCACCCTCGAGGCCTCCTTTGCTCTCCCGGTATCCGGGTCAGCACAAAAATTTGATCTGGCAAGAGGTACTCTCGCTCCTAAGAAAAGGAGCGATAGAGTACGTCCCGGAGAACCAGAGAGGACGAGGATATTATTCCCACTTCTTCCTGGTTCCCAAGAAATCAGGGGACCTCCGTCCGATTCTGGACCTCAGCGACCTCAATGTGTCGGTCGCCTACAAAAGATTCCGCATGGTGACTCTTCCGGGCCTTATTCCCATGCTGAAACAAGACGCCTTTTTAGCGTCTCTAGACATGCAGGACGCATACCTGCATATCCCCATAGCTCACGCGCACCAGAGGTTCCTGTGCTTCGAGTTTCTCGACCACCACTTTCAGTTCCGAGCTGTTCCGTTCGGACTGTCATCCGCACCAAGGGTCTTTACCAAGTGCATGGCAGTCGTGGCAGCATCTCTGAGGAGACAGGGCCACTATGTGTTCCCGTACCTCGACGACTGGCTTCTCATGGCCGCCTCCAGAGAGGTGTTGTTACTCGCGGTCCAGAGCACCCAGAATTTGTTCCAATCTCTGGGCATTCTCATAAATTACGAGAAGTCTCTCCTGGTACCGTCGCAGAAACTGCAGTTTATAGGCGCAGTACTGGACACTGTTCAGAGAAGAGCTTTTCTTCCGGACGACAGAGCGGAACGCATCAGATCCCTCATAAGGGATTTGTCGTCGAACAAGATCGTACCTGCCAGGTCGGTCCTTCGCTTGCTCGGACACATGGCTGCGGTCATTCCTATTGTCCCTTTCGCAAGGCTCCACATGCGGGTAACCCAGTGGATGCTCAAGGTGCAATGGGACCAAAGGCAAGACCACTTGCAGCATCTGGTCAGGATCACTAACTCAGTGATCCGAGACTGGCAGTGGTGGCTAGTCCCAGGGTCGCTCTCCAAGGGCGTCCCGTTTGTAGCGCCATCCCCGGAGGTAACCCTCACCACGGACGCCTCAGGTCTTGGATGGGGGGCACACCTGGACGGGGTAAAGTCCCAGGGTACGTGTTGGAAGCTCATCTCCATATCAGTGTCCTAGAGATGAGGGCGGTTCTCTATGCCCTGCAGGCCTTTCAGTCAGTAATCCCACCGTGTACTCTCCTGCTTCAGACAGACAACACGGCGGTGATGTATTACCTCAACAAACAAGGAGGCGCACACTCTTACCCCCTTTGCAGGGAGGCCATGAGGGTGTGGGATTGGGTAATCGGACACGGCGCCAAATCTGATCACTGTGCACGTCTCCCGGGTGGACAACATGATCGAGATGGCCTGAGCTTCCATCCCAGGCCAGAGTCCACAGTGGAACTTCTTCAAGAGGTAGCAGAGGATCTGTTTCTTCGATGGGGAATTCCAGAACTAGACTTGTTCGCATCCCCATCCAGCATAAAACTGCCCAATTTTTGCTCGCTAGATCCAGGCCTGGTGTTTTCTGGCGTAGACGTGTTATCCCTCTCCTGGGCGAACAGATTCTCACGCTTCCTCCCTTCCCGTTGATCCAGAGTTCTTCCCCAACCGCGCAGGGAGCACGCACATGATTCTGGTGGCCCCATTCTGGCCCAGACAGATCTGGTTCCCTTGTTGGTGCAACTATCTCGGAACCTCCGCCTCCGTTGCCGCTCAGCTCCCACCTACTGTCTCAGGAGAAAGGTTTATTGGTCCATCCGGATCTCGTTCTCTGAACCTGCATGCTTGGCTCCTAGAGACATAGCCATCTTGCGTCATGGGGTCTCGCCAGAGGTTGCAGAGTTCTTTCTGCAGCCAGAAAGCCGGGAACGCATGTACTGATCTCATGAAATGGCGCCTGCTTTTGTTTATGGTCACGCACTCGTGATTTTTCCCTTTAGGTTGTCCTGTGGGAGTAGTTTTGGATTATCTTCTCTCCCTTTTTCATTCAGGCCTAGCCTACTCCTCTATTAAGGTACATCTTTGTGCCATTTCTGCCTATCACCTCCCGGTGAGGCACCGTACAGTAGCTCAATTGGACGCCTCTCGGGAATTTCTTAGGGGAGTGTTACACCTTAGGCCTCTCATTAGGGACCCTGTGCCTCCATGGGATCTGCTCTTTGTCCTGGAACAGCTCACGTTTCCTCCCTTTGAACCTGCCGCGGATTGCAAGCTACGTTTTCTGTCGTGGAAGACATTATTTTTAGTTGCTGTTACTTCAGCGAGAAGAATTTCTGAGCTTCACGCTCTCATGTGCAAAGAGCCTTATTTAGTTTTCCACCGGGACAGAGTATCCCTGAGGACGAACCCTAAGTTTTTGCCTAAGGTGGTCTCTTCACTCACTCTAAACCAAGATATTGACCTTCCGGTTTATTTCCCGAGTTATTCAAATAGAGGAGAGGCTTTGTTCCACACCCTGGATGTTCACCACAGCCTGAGGTATTACCTCAACAGAACTAAACCCTCTCGTAGTTCTGATCAGCTTTTCGTTTCCTTCTCTGAGAGAATGATGGGCCAATCAGTATCCAAAGAGACTTTGTCTCGCTGGCTTGTCCAGTGTATTTCCTACTGTTATGATTTAAAACAGAAGCCTCTCCCGGGTTCTATCCGGGGTCATTCTACCAGGGGTGTCCTTTGCAGCACTTAAAAAGATGTCCATCTCTGCTATTTGTGCTGCAGCCACTTGGAACTCTGTGCATACCTTTATCAGGCATTATAGCCTGGACATCGCCTCTCGGCGTAGGGCTGGTTTCGGCCTTGTGGTGCTGCAGGGTCTCCTGTCCTAGGTTCAGGACCTGGAACGTTTTTTCCTATTTTCCTTCTCCCGGAATTTCTGGCAGTGTTACTGCTTGGGAATCAGTCCTAATGGTGTAACCTGCTGCAAGAGCTGTGTCTCGAACTAAGATATTACAGTTATGTAAGAACTTACCGTAACAGTAGATCTTCGAGAACAGCTCTTGCAGCAGGTACCTTCCCGCCCACCTTCCTCCCTGGAGGAGGCATGGCTTTACCTCAACATGTTGGGATTTTCATTCCTTATTTTCCTCTGACGGTGGATCCTCGGTCTCCCATTCTGATGTCATCCTGCGGCCGGGAGTCTCCGGCGGGAGAACTGGGGAATCTGGCGGGACCGCCCCCTTATGTACCACGCCTGACGTCGGAGGCGGGACCGACGTCGGGGGCGGTCCCCGCTGAAGATAGCTAGCTAGAATTTTTCCGTGGGGTCCTGACGCCTGCCGGCTTCAGTCCTAATGGTGTAACCTGCTGCAAGAGCTGTTCTCGAAGATCTACTGTTACGTAAGTTCTTACGTAACTGTACTTTCTACGCAGGCTCGTAAGTTCACGAAATTTCAATATTTTCACCAGATTTTCAACATTGCCATTTTACCACACCTTCTTATGAGCAGTACAGCTGTCATTTTTCACATCTCACTCAAATGTGTTTCCACCATGTAGCGCAGAATGGCGCAGTCGGTATTGAAATCAATGCGGGACAAATTAAGAAAATCACAGTGACACTGTTCATGAGCAGAGGTCATAAAATGGCTATGTTGAAAATTTGGTGAAAACATCCTAAAATGACTGTTTCACGAGCGTGCGTTGCGCAGTTCCTACGTAGGCTCGTAAGTTCGAAAATTTTCAATATTTTCACTCCAGATTTTCAACATTGCCATTTTACCACACCTCCTTATGAGCAGTACAGCTGTCATTTTTCACATCCTGCCCAAAACGTGTTTCCGCCCTCGTAGCACACAATGGCGCAGTCAGTATGCAAAATCAATGTATGGGACACATTAAGAAAATCACCATGACACTGTTCATTAGCAGAGGTCTTAAAATGGCTATGTTGAAAATTTGGTGAAAAAATTACTAAAAATGTTTTACGAGCGAGCGTTGCTAGTTCCACGCGACGCCATAGGTTTCATAATTTTCTTATATTTCCACTCCAGATTTTCAACATTGCCATTTTACCACACCTCCTTATGAGCAGTACAGCTGTCATTTTCTACATCCTGCCCAAAGCGATGTTTCCTTGCCACATGTAGCGCACAATGGCGCGAGTCGTGTGCAAACTCAATGTATGGGACACATTAACAAAATCACAGTGACACTGTTCGTGAGCAGAGGTCTTAAAATGGCTATGTTGAAAATTTGGTGAAAAAATTCCTAAAAATGACTGTTTTACGAGCGTGCGTTGCGCAGTTCCTACGCACGCTCATAAGTTCGCAAATTTTCAATATTTGTACTCCAATGACTTCCAAATACCTAAACAGCACATAGAAGCAAGCAACATTCGGCATTGACAAATGCTTCTTTTAACAGTTGTGTCTGCCTTTCCATCAATTAGTTCCTCAACTCCCAGGAAAGAAACTCTGGGTTTCCCTTTTTTGCAGTACATGCCATACAAAATGAGCTTCTTCACAATGGCAATATCAGTTGTTTCGTCCACCAAATAAGAAAAAACATTTGTCGGACTTCAAATCTGTAAGAACTGATCTCCTGACCACCTCACCCAGAGAGAGAACCATTTCTCTGACAGTTCGATCGGAACAATATTTAACAGCATCTGCAATACGTATATTGTCTAGGTATTTGCATCCCAATGATTTGACGAGATCCAGCAGTGAGCCGTATTTCTTGTGTGAGGCAGCTCATTATGTTGGCTTGCACACATATGCAGGAAACATATTGGGGCAGCTTGCTGCAGTAATGAGTTGTGGAGGCGTGACAGTGTTGTTGCCAGTGCCAGCAGCCCATTTTAGGGCTGGTCTGTGTGGCACCAATAGAGGATCATGCTGTCCATGACAGCAGTAGTGTAGCTTGCCACCAAGTTGAAACAATCTCGCCGTTGCAATCAGGGAGTGCCCCATCATCAGCAGTCTGCTGTTTTTACTGCTGGGGCGGTCCCTGACTGCAGCAGCCAGTTACAGTTGCACTGTCTGGTGTCCCCTTTCAATAAACATGGCGGCGGCTTCTCCATGGGTCTCTCACAGTCCCCAAGAAGCTGATGGACTGCCGTTGCCTCTCACAGTCACTGTTAAAGCCGAAGGGAGTGCCCAGTCCCCCTGTCGGTATGCCCCTTCCCCAGTTCATTTGTCAGCGGGGTAGCCCAATCCACGTCGGCATAATGTGCTCCCCCCATTTGTTGTGTGCCGAAGGGGGTGCTCAATCCCCCTTGGCTCATGTGCCCCCCCAGCACACTGTATGGCCAATGGGGCTGCCAATCTCCGTTGGCTCCAGCCCTCCCTGCCTAAAGACACCCAGGTGGCACACTGGGAGCCACCCCAGCATGCCAAAAGCATCCTCGTTGTCTTTTTCTTTTCAACCCTGTAAAAGAAAATGGTCCCTCGCTGTCTCTCGTGGCCCCTCCCCAACCCCACCCACCCTCTGCGACCCCACCTTCCCACACACACCACCCCATATTTACCTCCGGGCCCAGCGTGATGATCTTCAGTGGACTGGGAACACGTCTGCACTCTTCAAAGCCGACTGTGAACTGAAGAAATGCCGGTAAGCTGTATAATGGCATCCGTTTTTTTTTTTTCAACTTATGTGGATATCGCGGCCATTTTTTTGACTTTTGGCACCAAATTTTCAACATGGAGTTCTTGGGACCCCTCCTCATGAATTCAGTCACTGTCATGGCGTTATTCGGTACTGAAAGATGATTTTGCGGTCACTGCGCGGAATCACCTTTTGGGACCAGTTAAATCGACAGTGTCACTGTTCATGAGGTGGCCTCTCAAAAAGTCTATGTTGCAAATCTGGTGACAAAACTTCATAAAATGACTTTGTTACGAGTGTGCATTGTGCAGTTTCCACACACACTCATAACTTTAAAAATTTGTAATATTTTCATTCAAAATTTTTAACATTGTCCATTTTGCACACCTCCTTATGAACAGTACAGCTGTCATTTTTCACTTCCTGCCCGAAATGTGTGTTTGCGCATCTGGCGCACAATGGCACAGTTGCTGTGGGAAATCAATATGTGGGACAGATTAAGAAAATCGTAGTGACAATGTTCATGAGCAGAAGTCACAAAATGCCTATGTTGAAAATTTGGTGAAATAATTCCACTAAATGACTGTGTTACAAGTGTGCGTTGCACAGTTTCCATGTACGCTAAGAAGTTCGAGGATTTTTAATATTTTCATTCCAGATTTTCAACATTGCCATCTCTTCACACCTCCCAATGGATGGTGCAGCTTCATTCTTCACATCCTGCCTGATCTGTGTTTTTGCACATCTGGCGCAGAATGGCACAATCGCTGTGGGAAATCAAAGTTCAGGACACATTAACTAAATCACAGTGCCACTGTTCATGAGCAGAGGTCCCAAATGCTTTCATGAGATGGGGGTCACAAAAAGACCATGTTGAAAATTTGTAGTGCAAATACCAACAAACGCCTGGGATATTAGGGTTTCTAACCATAACATCCCACCCTGTACAGACTGACAGGCCTCAGGGGTGTGCCTTTGGATTGCTGGCTGTAATGCCCACGCCATTCCACCCCCACCCTGAAGACAGTGACAGGCATCGAGGTGTGCCTTGGACTCTTCGGCCCCAGACTTCACCGCATTCTTCTGTACTGCACCCATTCATCATATGTCTTTATGAAATGGGGTGACTGTGAAGCCGAACACCCCAAGGCACACCTTAACACTTGTCGGTGTCTACAGGATAGGGTGAGGTGAAATGCCATGAGCATTATGGGCGATAACCCAAAGGCACACCCCAATGCCTGTCCATCTCTGTAGGGTGGAGGTGGGGTTGGCGTGAGTTCAATACTTCACTGCTATTCCTATTCTGCATCTGTTTAACTCCTGCACATCCAGTACTAATATCAGCAAGCACATATTTGCCATTGACAAATGCTTGTATTTTTATTAGCCAGTACATGCAACAAAGAGATGCCTCTGAAGCGTCTTGTTCCAGGGTCAGGGCCTGCTGCACTGCCTGCTCTATTCCACCTTTTGCAGCTGAAAACCTGCAGTTAGCTTCCAGTTCAGAAGCAACAACATGAACAGAATTGTTCTGATGCCTTTTTATAGCATCTACTCTAAATGTCTTGCACCCACTCGTTACCCAGACTGTTCCTGATTTGGGGATCTGTTTATGTTTTATGCAAAATGCACAAAACATGCCATCATTTTCTTTGTACTGTAACCAACAGTATTTGTTAAGCCAGCCAGTGTAAAAACCTGTTGCTCTATGCTTAGAGGTGTTTTTTCTGTATTACAGGAGGAGTTGCAGGGACACTCTAAGACATCGATATCAACTGGCACTGTGATCTCACGACTGTCATCTTGATCAGGATGTTTCCATTTTTGAGTGAATTTGAAGCCGAAGTTAGTTAGTTTTTGCATTGTGGAGTATTTCAATAAACGTTTTTTTTTTCTAAATGTTTTTTCGTGTGTTTACTTTGTCACTGCAACAGAATGAGACTTTATAATGCTGGCAGAACAGGGACTAATAGACCCACTGGAGGCACCGTTTGGAGCCGTGTATTTTTTTTCCTCACACAAATATTTTTTTTTATTTACTAATTGACTTAGAAACTAGTGACCACACACACTGACGAAGCAAGCAATGGACTGGCAGGACAGGAACTGGCAGACCTGCTTGAGGCACTGTTCGGAGCCATGATTTTTTTTCCCTGACCTCACATACAAATTATTCCCTAAAATCAGAGTCATTTGGAAGCAAACCCACACAAAAGTTAGGAAGTGTACAGGTTATGAAGAACAGGGAAAGTCTGTCACTGTGACAAGAACAGATCAGTCTCCAGGCTTGCTTTTTCACACACACACAGTTTGTGTAAAATTGTAAAAGAGATCAACTAGTGCCGGAGGGCAACAAATACACCATTACTTCACATAGAAACTAAGCTAGTTGACACAGTAGAAATTATGGGCAAATACATACAGGGAGTCAATAATCTTTGGGTGTAGTAGCCACAGCTCCAAGAAATCTGTGGGTGATCACAGTTGGCCACAAAAGTATTCATATTTTTTGATGATAATGGAGGAGTCAACACAGGCTCTTGCTCAAAGTGTCTCCTCACCACCACAACTCTGTCTCTACTGTGGTGCAACTTGTATTTTTTAAGACTTTTTGTTTCTTAATGCAGCAATTCAGCACAGATATGGATCAGAGCAGCTCTGTGTGGTCTTCTGTTGAAAACCACACACACACTCTCCCTCCCCCCTCACACACAGCACCCACTGAAGTTTTGCAGCTCTGTCTAATATATAAAGTTGTATAGTCCTCAGTATAGTTTAATTTGAGTGTAAACTGGCAGTTGTTGACACTTTTTACTGCAGACAGAGTCTGGAGCAAACAGAATCAATCCTCACGCTTTGAAGCACACAACCGCACTGACTAAGTCTTCCAAGTGGCAGCAGACTACCTGAAATGGGACTTAACCCCCAGTGGTGTAGCTGCTCCACTGATAGGGCGTTTGGGCCATCACTCCATGTTGGGAGTCCTGACTGGATCTTCGTTTCACGCCCGCCGTTATTCTGAGGGTCATCTGACCCACCAGATGATCCCCCTCGTCATCGCCAAGACTGGACTCCCCCAACCACTTTCTTTGTTGTGTGGTTGCACGCAGACAGGACAGCTTGTGCCAGACTCCCATTTCTAGTATTTTCATCGCTCTCACGCGTGCGCGATGCTGCTCCATGTGTGCTCATGTGAACTCCCGAGTGTGAGGACGAGGATTTAAAGAGATTGGCAGCATTAAAAGAGTGGCGGTCATACAGTATGAGAGGCTGCCATTTAAAATAGTGCCGCGGCTCACCTCCCACTTTTAATGAATGGGAAACACTGAGTAGCCATGTGCCGTAGGGCTTGGCTGCGGATCTCAATCTTCACAGCAAACACTCGGCACAAGCAGGCAGATATTCCTTTCTTTGGCACCAACCTGTTTGGGCCCAGTGTGGAGAGTCACCTCCAGTGCATCAGGAAGTTCAGTGGCACCTTGGACTCCGTAACATCTGCACAGAAGGGTCCTAAAGGCTCTAAGCAGCAGAAGTGAAAGCCCTTTCAGTCCTCCACTCCTGCAGCAAAACCAGCCCAGCATCAGGCTGGCCAGCAGGTTTAGTCCTGGTGACCCAGGCCCAAGTCAGTGTCCTCTGTGGTCCATAAGCCCAAAGGGAAGGAACCCCATGGCTCCTCAGCTGGGTCCTCCTCCTCCAAGCCTGCTCAGTGATGGGATGGGGGGTGCCACCCTCATACCTGTCATGCCACCCCTGGGTCCTCCTGTGGGGGATCGGCTCCACCACTTCCTTTCTGCCTGGTCCTCTGTCACCACAAACAAATGGGTTTTAGAAGTGATCGGTCAGGGTCTACCTCTGGAATTCGAGCAGTACCCTCCAAGCTGAGCCCGCGCTCCACGGGAGGACTTGGTATCCACAGACACTAGGTCGACTCTTTGAGACAACATAGCCCATCTCCTCTGCAAGGAGGTCATGGTCAGTGTAGCGGATCCTCCGGAATACCCAGGGTTTGTCTCCAGGTACTTCCTGGTGCCAAAGTGGATGGGGAGCTGGTGCCCCATTCTAGATCTGCATGACCTGAACAGGTTCCTCAGGTCGCACACCTTCAGGATGGTAACTGTGTCTCAGATCATACCATCTCTAGACCAAAACATGTGGCTTTGCTTCCTGGATCTTCAGGACGTGTCCTTTCACGTCCCAATATGTCCGTCCCACCAAAGGTTCCTCCGCTTTTGAGCTGAGGGAACCCTCTATGATTTCCAGGACATGCCGTTCAGCCTCTCCTTGGCCCCCAGGGTCTTCACCAAATGCATAGCAGTGGTGGCAACTTACCTGAGGCGCCGAGGGGTTTGGGTGTACCCCTACCTGGACAACTGGCTGATTGCAGGTTCCTCCAGGCAGGAGGTGGAGTGGTCCAGGGACTTGGCCCTCCAAATCTGCATCTCTCTTGGTCTCCTGGTCAGCGAGGCCAAGTTGGAACTCGTACCCTCGCAGGTGAGCAGCTTTATCGGAGCAGAGCTCAGCTCTTGCGGAAGCAGAGCCTGTCTCCCAGCAAACAGGGCGGAGGTTCTCTCCTCCTTTGCCCGATCATTTCTGGTTGGGCAGTTGCACCCTGCCCAGGACTTCCTGCGCCTTCTGGGTTACATGGCTGCCTGCACCAGTGTGGTCCATTGGGCCCATTGGAATATGTGCTTCCTGCAATGGGAGCTGGCCAGCAAGTGGTCACAGCTCAAAGGTCACTTTGACCAGCTGGTCACTATGACCCAGAAGATGTGGGACACCCTCCAGTGGTGGCTAGTCCCAGAGCATCTGCAGGAAGGGATCCCGTTTGTCCGCCCCGAGCCAACAGTCATCCTGACGGCAGACGCCTCTCTCACGGGCTGGGGTGCCCATCTGGGGGAACACAGAGTCCATGGGCTCTGGACCCCCAAGGAGTCTCAATGGCACATCAACCTCAGTTGGCGCTGAGAGCATTCGCTCTGTACGTTCTGGGTCAAGTGGTTCAAGTCCAGATGGACAACACCACGACCATATACTGCCTCAACAAGCAGGGCGGGATGCACTCCCTGCCTTTATGCAAGGAAGCTGTCCGCATATGGACCCTCATGCGCAGCCTGGAGGCGGATCTCCTAGCCATCCATTTGGCAGGAGCCTCCAATCAGCTGGCGGATGCCCTCAGCTGGGTAGGCGAGACATCTCACAAGTGGTCTCTCCATCCAGAGGTAGTCCACAACCTGTTCTTCCAGTGGGGCACTCCTCAGTGCATCTGTTCACCTCCAGAAGGAGCACAAAACTGAGGCCGTTCTGTGCCTGCCGTCAGCAGAGCTCACTGCAGGGTTATGCCTTCTCAAGGCCTTGGACCCCAGGCCTCTTCTGTGCCTTCCCTCCACTTCCCTTGATCCACAAGGTGCTGCCCAAGGTCAGGAGGGACATGACACAGGTGATCCTGGTGGCTCTGGACTGGCCATGCCAGTTTTGATACCCCGATCTCTTCAGCCTCAGCAACAAGCTCCTGAGGCGTCTTCCACTCTGCCTGAACCTGCTCTCCATGAATCACGGGAAGGTACTCCACCCGGACCTTCAATCCCTGTGCCTGACAGCCTGGTTCCCAGGCAGCTAGAGTTCCAGGATTTGGGTCTCTCCAAAGATGTCCTCACCGTGGTGGAGGCATCTAGAAAGGAACTGACCAGAAAATTATATGCCTTCAAATGGAAGAGATTCTTCATTTGGTGTCAGGGCAAGGGGCTGGACCCTTTGTCTTGTCCAATGGCCAGTATTTTGGACTACCTGTGGTCCCTCTCCAAAGGGGGACTTCAGTCGATGACCCTTAAGGTGCACTTGGCAGCCATCTCTGCTTACCAGGCATGGGCTGCTCAGCAGTCGGTGGCACATGAGAAGGTGGTCTGGCACTTTTTCAAAGGCTTAGATCACATTTCCGCTCCGGTGCATGAACCACCACCATTGTGGGACCTGTTGCTGGTTTTGGCAAAGCTCATGAGCAAGCCACGCAAACCGATGCACAGGTGTGACATGTCTCATCTGTCATGGAAGACCACCTTCCTGGTGGCTATCATGTCAGCCAGAAGGATCAGTGAGCTCCAGGCGCTTTCGGTGGAGTCTCCTTACCTGGTCTTCCAGAGGGACAAGGTTGTCCTGCGCCCCAGCCCGAAGTTCCTCCTGAAGGTTGTGTTAACCAGGTGATGACTCTTCCGGTGTTCTTCCCGAATCACATCTCGGAGGCCAAACACAGGCTCCATACTCTTGACCTGAGGCGAGCACTCGCTTATTACAAAGAGCGCACGGCTGGAGTTCAGGGACAGGTTCCCCAGCTGTTTGTCATCTAGGTTGAAGCCGCACCTGGCAGACCTGCAGCCAAGTAGACAGTTGGCAGGTGGATCACTTCCTGCATTGATCTCTGCTATAGGTTGTCGGGTAGGGAGCCTCCCGGAGGCCTAAGGACTCATTCCACCCATCATACCGCTGCATCGGTGGCTGCTTCTAGGGACATCCCTATCCAGGAAATCTGCAGGGCTGCTACCTGGAAGTCTGCATACACCTTCATTTCCCATTACCACATTGACCTTGAGTCACACCGGGATGCTGGTTTTGGAGCCCTAGTTCGCCAATCTCTGTTCCCTAAAAAGGGCCTGGAGAACTGCTAGGAGTCTGCCAAATAGTGTGGATAGAACAACATATCCACATCCCTAGAAACACAGGTTACTCACCTGTAACAGTAGATCTTGCTTCGAGAGGGCTCTTGCAGTAGGTAATTACATATAGGACTGACGCCGGCAGGCGGCAGGACCCCACGGAAAAATTTCTAGCTAGCAGTCCCTGGCAGGACCAGCCCCCACGTCAGGTGACCGGCATAGGAGACATCGGTATAAGGGGCGGTCCCAGGCGCCCGCCTTCCAGTTCTTTCTCGCGTTGGCTCGTTACGCAGTCCCGCGAAAAATTGGTGCTTCACAGCCCTACCTTCGTCGTTTTTTTACCGAAAATAATTGTTTTTTCAACTAACGTCAGTACAGTCGTCGGTTTATGTCATCCCCTACACCCTCCGAGCACAAGAATAAGTGCGATTCGTGCGGCGCCCAACTACCGCACAAGGACAGCCACTCCCTCTGCCTGTTCTGCCTAGGCCCCGATCACCCGGTCGAGAAGTGCCAGCACTGCCTCAGTTTCAACGCGGCTACCCAGAAAAGGCGGCAGCCGTCCCTGGAAGCCCATATTCTGAAGAAGAAAATTAGATCTTACTTCGAGAGGGCTCTTGCAGTAGGTAATTACATGTAGGACTGACGCTGGCCAGCAGCAGGACCCCACGGAAAAATTTCTAGCTAGCAGTCCCTGGCGAGGACCACCCCCCGTCAGGTGACGGCATCAGAGCGTCGGTATAAAGGCGAGCCCGGACGCCCGCCTTCCAGTTCTTTCCTCGCTAGCTCTGCAGCTCCTGGTAAAGTTTGTGCTTAATCAGCCCTTGCCTTCGTTGCCATCGAAAAATAGTTATCCTTACCCAGGTGGAATCCAAGCTGGACTCCTTGCCTGACTCCCAGGTCAAACAGGAGTTAGCTGACCTCGTCCGTTCTGCTCGTTCGGCCAGTCATCACATTTTGCGGATGACATATGATGCAGTGGACACTGCCGGATGGAGCTCCGCTTTCGCCATGGGTCTACGGTGTCATGCCTGGCTCTGCATGTCAGGTTTGGTCCCGGAGGTGCAATCCACTATTCAGGAAGCACCTTTTCGGGGGTCAGTGCTTTTCAGGGGTGATGTCAAGGACATCATCACTGATTTGCAGGAGAAGGGGACGGCTCTGAAATCCGTGGATTCCATGTACCATCCCATCAGCAGCAGCGCCATCCGCTTCGCAGCCGGATTCGGCGCGAAACCACAGGGAAGGCGGGCCTCAACATTGGCTCAGCCGCCAAGCCCCCGCCCAAAAAGCAGCGGGTGCTTCGGCTGCGGCGCTGCCCCACACCACCTGACTCCTTTCCTCTCCCACCGCCTCTGAAATTTCCAGAGGAACCGGTTGGAGGGAGGTTCTCCCTCCACCTTCCGGGATGGGAGAGAATAACTACGGATTCTTGGGTGTTCCAGCTCATAGCGGAAGGGCACTCCATAGAGTTTCTTCAGAAACCACCCCGCCACCCACCTCTGAAGTCGACCTATTCAAGGGAACACCTTACTTTGGTCCGGGAAGAAATCTCGGCTCTTCTTTTGAAGCAAGCGATAGAACCCATCCCCCTGCATCTTCAGGGAACGGGTTACTATTCCCATTTCTTCCTGGTCCCAAAGAAGACGGGAGATCTCAGACCAATTCTAGACCTCAGTTCCCTGAATCTTTATGTCGAATACAAAAGGTTCAGGTTGCTCTCTCTCTGCAGAGCCTTCTGCCCCTTCGGCCGGGTCAGTGGCTTTGTGCCCTGGATATGCAGGATGCCTACCTGCACATCCCCATTCGCCTTTCTCACCGCAGGTATCTTCGCTTTGCATTTCAGGGAGACCACTACCAATTCAAGGCGCTCCCTTTTGGTCTATCCTCGGCCCCCCGAGTTTTTACCAAATGCCTGGCTGTGGTAGCGGCCCACCTGCGTACAATGGGAGTTCAGGTGTTCCCTTACCTGGACGACTGGCTGCTGGCGGCCCTGTCCAGGGAGGAACTCCTGCGTTTTCTCTCCCTCACCCAGCAGGTGTTTACCTGCCTGGGTATTGCCATCAACCATTCCAAGTCTCATCTGAATCCTTCCCAGAGACTACAGTTCATCGGGGCCATCCTCGATACCACTGTCAGCAAGGCTTTCCTGCCTCCGGACAGGGCAGCCTCTCTTCAATCCCAGATTTCCCTGCTATTGGAACGAAGGAGAGTCTCGGCGAGATTGGTCCTCCGTCTTCTGGGGCTCATGGCGGCCGCCATCCCGACGATCCCCCGAGCTCGACTCCACATGAGGATCTCTCAGTGGACTCTCCGCTCTCAATGGGATCAACTTACGGACAACCTAGATCGGTTAGTCCTGATCTCATCGCTGATGGTACGAGACTTGCAATGGTGGATGGTCCGAGAGAACCTGTTTCGGGAGATCCCCTTCTTTCATCCTCCCCCCTCCCAGACTCTGACTACAGACGCGTCAGGTGAAGGTTGAGGAGCCCATCTAGGACCTCATCGGACCCAGGGTTCCTGGTCCAAATTGGAACAAGCTCTCCACATCAATGTGTTAGAGCTTCGGGCTGTGTTGTACGCTCTCCAAGCCCTTCACCAATACATTCTTCCCGGCCACCTAGCCGTTCAGATGGACAACATGTGCGTAGTGTGGTATATCAACAAACAGGGAGGAACTCGGTCCTACCCTCTTTGCAGGGAGGCAATGAGGGTTTGGGATTAGGCAACACAGCACGACCTTCACCTATTGGCGATTCACGTCCCAGGAGTCGACAACACTCTGGCAGACAAGCTCAGCCGCTCCTCTGCCCTAGCTCACGAGTGGGAACTGGATCAAGGGGTACTAGACGACACCTTTCGGCTTTGGGGGACTCCACAGGTGGACCTGTTCGCTTCCCCCCAAAACACAAAACTTCCCACCTTTTGCTCGCTCGTTCCAGAGTGAGGCGTTTTCTGGAACAACGCTCTGTCTCTAGACTGGAAGGACAGATTCGTCTATGCTTTTCCCCCCAATTCCTCTGATCCCACGAGTATTGCAGAAACTAGCCACAGAAGGAGCGAGAATGATTCTGATCGCTCCTTTCTGGCCCAGGCAAATCTGGTTCTCCTTCTGCAACAATAGTCAGAGGATCCTCCTCTTACTCTTCCTCTATCTCGAGGTTTGCTGACCCAGGACCAGGGGACCCTGGTTCATCCAGGAGTTAAATACCTTCAACTCCATGCATGGCTCCTGCAGACCTAGCCCAATCTTGTTTTGGAGTCTCTCCAAAAGTGGCGGAGAGTTTGGTGGAGGCTAGAAAGCCATCCACCAGGTCCACTTATGCCATGAAATGGAAGAGATTCTCTATTTGGGCAGCCTCTAAGAACATGGAGCCTTTCTCATGTTCAGTGGCTTTTCTGCTGGAGTACCTGCATCATTTATTCGATCTGGGTCTCAGCCATTCATCCTTGAAGGTTCACATGGCGGCTGTCTCAGCCTACTATGTCCCCTTCTCAGGTAAAGCTTTCGCTCAACTGGAGGTCTCCAAGACCTTTCTCAGAGGGGTCCTCCATCTGAAGCCCCCCATCTGTACTCCTGCTCCCCCTTGGGACTTGAATTTTGTCCTCGAGAAACTTACTCTTCCTCCCTTCGAACCTGCAGCTTCTGCAGATTTGAAATTTATTTCGTGGAAGACGCTCTTCTTGGTGGCCATTACTTCGGCTCGGAGAATCTCCGAGCTTCAGGCCCTGATGTGCAAAATCTCCTACTTGATTTTTCACAAAGAACGAGTTGCTCTTCGCACGAATCCTAAGTTTCTACCTAAAGTAGTAGCAGAGTCTACCTTGAATCAGTCCATAGAGCCACCTGCTTTTTTTACGCAGCACTCTAACCAAGGGGAATACTTACTCCATACTATGGATGTTCACCGGATTCTGAAATACTACACCAACAGGACGAAGGATCTCAGAAAAACTGACCAGTTGTTCGTCTCTTTTGCTCACAAAAGGGAAGGCAATGCGGTTTCCAAGCAATGCCTGTCTAAGTGGTTGGCTCATACAAGTAAAACAAGACCCTTCCGGGTCAAGTCAGAGGCCACTCCACGAGAGAAGTAGCAGCCTCGGCGGCTTGTTTCAAGAATGTTTCTGCAGCAGACATCTGCGTTGCTGCCACCTGGACTTCCGTCCATACCTTTATGAAACACTACAGTTTGGATATTGCCTCTCGCCGTGGAGCAGACTTCGTGCTAGCTGTTTTACAAGGCCTCCTGTCTTGAGGCTTGCGCGGCTAGAGTTACTTATTGGAGTAGTTTTCCTCCTCCCGGTGCCTACTTTGTTCTAGACTGCTTGGGATTCTGTCCTATATGAAATTACCTACTGCAAGAGCCCTCTCGAAGTAAGATAGTACAGTTATGTAAGAACTTACCGTAACAGTAGATCTTGAGAGAGGCTCTTGCAGGTAATACCTTCCGCCTCCATCCCCTAGGCTTTTCTAAGCTCCCTTTCCATTTAGGAAATATCTGCTCCTCTCTCGTCCGGCTCTCTTTCGGCCTGTGGCGGAAAGAACTGGAGAGTGAGTCCGGGACCGCCCCTTTATACCGACGTCTCCTGACGCCGGTCACCTGACGCGGGGGCGGTCCCTCACCAGGGACTGCTAGCTAGAAATTTTTCCATGGGGTCCTGCCGCCGGCCAGCGTCAGTTCTATATGTAATTACCTACTGCAAGAGCCTCTCTCGAAGATCTACTGTTACGGTAAGTTCTTACGTAACTGTACTTTCTATGGAGAAGGAGCTCAAAAAACTGAGGCAGGCGTCCACTTCCCCGAAGGCCATCGGAAGGAGAAGGAGAGGCACCGGGACAAGGGCTCCTCCACTGCATCTCCCTCAGGAGTCACTGGGACGCAGGTAACATCCCCTCCGGGGATCACTCCTCGATGGCCGCCTCGGAGGTTTCTGAGGGGGCGTCGGCCCGCCCATCTGGCTCGCGCGTGCCTCCGGGCAGTTGGAGGCCTCCGCCCCGGTTCGGCCGCAGGTTCGCAGCCTACCACTGTGGGCGACTCCGGTAAGCCGGGCGTCGGCTCCTCCGACATCCGCCCGGAGAGGGCCGGTAAGATGTCTGACCGTCCGGGGCAACGCACGGCCTCCACTCCACCGGACCAGGCTGATCACTTGGCCCACCTCTGGTGATGGCTCTCATAAGTCGGACACCGGCTCCTCCGGCGCCCGCCGGGAGCTCACCCCTAAGCCTCACGTCGGCTCGTCCACCGTCCGGCTGGCGAAGGAACCGACCCCACCCCACATCCATCATACCCGGCTCCCCGCAGCCTTCCCTGCCATCTGGGGAACCAGAGTCTCCCCAACTCGACCCCGGGGATTTTTACCCACCATCCCCAGGCTAAGCTGGGGATCTTTTGCCTCCGTCAGTCCTTCCGCCACCTGGTGCGCCGGACCTGACGGCTCCCCGGTCGCTGGCTCCGACGCCGGCCCCTCTGACATTGGTACCTCTGATGCCAGGGCCTCCGCCGTCGGCCCTGACATCGGCCTTACTGACTCGGGGAGACATTCCGCTCCCATCGGGCCCTCCGGGCTCTCCACTATGGACCCACCCATGAGGCCACTGGCCGGGCCATCTGCTCCGGCAGCCCCCCCGGTTCCCGGGTAACCTCCGTCCTATCCAATGCCGGCGTACCTGGGACCGCAGTATCCGGCGCCACAGTACCCGACGCCGGGCTTCCCGACGCTGCAGTACTCGATGCCACAATACCCAACGCCGGGCTACCTGTCACCGGGTTTTGGATACGCTCCATATGGTTTTAACCCGATCCTTATCCCTCGCCTCCTTCTCCTCCACCGCCCTCACGGCCGCCGGTGGACCTGCAGGAGACTCTGGCCTCCTGGTGGGCTGAGGCCAAGGCTCAGCTCACCAGAGAGGTCGAGAGCCACCTTCTGGCAATGGTGCCTTCCCAGGTTCCCGTACATCCGAGGCGGCACACTCCCTCGCCACCTCCGGACTCCAGGGTTCTTCTGTCTGGATCCAGAGAAGGGCAGGACATGCTTCCCCGGGGACTTCCCAAGGGGTCCATTCCTCCCCCGGGTCAGGAAAGGGAGTCTTTCTTCTCTTCATCCTCCTCTTCACCCTCGGACTTCTCGGACTCTTCCAACGGTTGGTCCGAGAGAGACAACAAGCCACGCTCTCCGTCGAAGCCCAGGCCAAGGACTCCTCCGTAGTCTCCTCCGGAGGATCCTTCTTTTATGGAGTTGCTTAGGAAAATCCAAGAGGTTCATCAGTGGCACTCCCTTGAACCAGATCCTCAGCATCTGAAACTCGCTGAACATCTGGATCTGCCCATGACAGCTCCTACTTTGGTGCCACCCTGGATAGAGCCGCACGCCGACCTCGTTACCACAATATGGAAACAGCCGTCGGCCTTAGCCCCACTTCCTAGGAAGTCGAACAGTCTATATCAGGCTCCAGAGGGTGTTGATTTTCTGGATTCTCACCCTCGTGCCGACTCGGTTGTGATTAGCGCCGCTCACGGCCGGTCGGCGAACCCCAAACATCTTAGCACGTCACCACCTGATAAGGAATCAAGGCCTTCTGGACTAGTATGGGAGAAAGATTTATGCTTCCTCCACGCTGGGGATCAGGGCCCTGAACTATGTCGGCTATATGGGGTACTACCAGAAGGCCATTCTGACTCAGGCGGAAGCCAAATTGGACTCCTTGCCTGACTCCCAAGTCAAGCAGGAGTTGGCTGATCTCATCCGCTGTGCTCGTTCGGCCAGTCGACACATGCTACATGTGACATACGATGCAGTGGACACTGCTGGGCGGAGCTCAGCTTTCGCTGTAGGCCTACGGAGTCATGCTTGGCTCCGTGTGTCAGGGTTGGTCCGAGAGGTGCAATCTGCTATCCAGGAAGCACCCTTCCGGGGGTCAGTGCTTTTCCGGGGTGATGTCAAGGACATCCTCACCGATTTGCAAGAGAAGAGGACGGCACTGAAGTCAGTTGATTCCATGTACCGTCCCCATCAGCAGCAAGCGCCGTCCCTTTCGCAGACGGAATCGGCAAAAGGCGAAACCCCAGGGAAGGCAGGTCACAAAACGCCGGGCTCCCACAGCTGCCAAACCCTCCCCCGCCCAAAAAAGCAGCGGGTGCTTCAGCTGCGGCACTGCCCCACACCTCCTGACTCCTTTCCTCTCCCACTGCCTCCGGACTCCCCAGAGGAACCGGTAGGAGGGAGGTTTTCCCTTCACCTTCCGGAATGGGAGAGGATAACCACAGATTCTTGGGTGCTCCAGCTCATAGCAGAAGGACACTTGATAGAGTTTCTTCAGAAACCACCCCGCCACCCCCCTCTGAAGGTGTCATATTCACGGGAACATCTTCTCTTGGCCCAGGAGGAAATTTCGGCTCTCCTGCTGAAACAAGCTATAGAGCCCATCCCCCTTCATCTGCGAGGGACGGGTTACTATTCCCATTTCTTCCTGGTCCCAAAGAAGACAGGAGATCTCAGACCAATCTTGGATCTCAGTTTCCTGAATCTTTACGTAGGATACTAAAGGTTCAGGATGCTTTCTTTGCAAAGCCTTCTGCCCTCCTTCGGCCAGGTCAGTGGCTTTGTGCTCTGGATATGCAGGATGCTTATCTGCACATTCCCATTTGCCCATCTCATCGCAAATACCTTCGTTTTGCATTCCAGGGGGGACCACTACCAGTTCAAGGCGCTCCTGTTTGGTCTATCCTCGGCCTCCTGAATGTTTACCAAATGCCTGGCAGTGGTGGCGGCCCACCTGCGTACCAGGGGAGTGCAGGTTTTCCCGTACCTGGATGACTGGCTCCTGGCGGCCTCATCCAGGGAGGAACTCCTGCGTTACCTCTGTCTTACCCAGCAGGTTTTTGCCTGCCTGGGTATTACCATCAGCCATTCCAAGTCTCATCTGGACCCATCCCAGAGGCTACAGTTTATTGGGGCGATTCTCGATATGACCACGGGCAAGGCCTTCTTGCCTCCGGACAGGGCGTCCACCCTTCAGACCCAAATATGTCTGTTGTCTGACCACAGGATGGTCTCTGTGAGGTCGGTCCTTCGCCTTCTCGAGCTCATGGCAGCTGCTATCCCGGCGGTGCCTCGTGCTCGACTCCACATGAGGATTTCTCAGTGGACTCTGTGCTCTCAATGGGGATGAGCTAGTGGACGACCTAGATCACCCAGTTCTGATCTCCTCGCCAATTATTCAAGACTTGCAATGGTGGATGGTTCGAGAGAACCTGTTTTGGGGAGTTCCTTTCTTTCATCCTCCCCCCTCCCAGACTCTAACCACAGACACCTCAGGCGAAGGTTGGGGATCCCATCTAGGCCCTCATCGGACCCAGGGCTCCTGGTCCAAGCTAGAGCAAGCTCTCCACATCAATGTGCTCAAGCTTCCGGCAGTGTTGTACGCTCTCCAAGCCCTTCACCAATACATCCTTCCCGGCCACCTAGCCATCCAGACGGACAACATGTGCATGGTGTGGTACATCAACAAACAGGGAGGGACTCGGTCCTATCCTCTTTGCAGGGAGGCAATGAGGGTTTGGGATTGGGCAACACAACATGACCTTCACCTTACGGCAGTTCACGTTCTGGGAGTTGACAACCCCCTGGCAGACAAGCTAAGTCACTCTTCTGCTCTGACTCACGAGTGGGAACTGGATCAAGGGGTCCTAGACAGTATCTTCCAACTTTGGGAAACACCACAGGTCGACCTGTTCGCAAACCCCCTAAACGCAAAACTTCCCGTCTTCTGCTCGCTCGCTTCAGAGCGAGGCGCTTTTTGGAGCGACTCTCTGTCTCTAGGTTGGAAGGACAGACTCGTCTATGCCTTTCCCCCAATTCCACTTATCCCACAAGTCTTGCAGAAACTAGCTTCAGAAGGAGCACGAATGATTCTGATCGCTCCTTTCTGGCCTAGGCAAGTGTGGTTCTCTCTTCTACAACAATACTCAGAGGATCCTCGTCTTCCTCTTCCTCTATCTTGAGGTTTGTTGACCCAGAATCAGGGGACCCTGGTCCATCCAGGCCTCAAATCCCTTCAACTGCATGCATGGCTCCTGCAGACTTAGCCCAGTCCCGTTTTGGAGTGTCTCCCAAAGTGGCAGAGATTTTGGTGGAGGCCAGAAAACCCTCCACCAGATCCACTTATGCCATGAAGTGGAAAAGATTCACTATCTGGGCTGCTTCCAAGAATGTAGAACCCTTCTCCTGTTCAGCGGGGCTTCTGCTGGAGTATCTACGTCATCTGTTTGACCTGGGTCTCAGCCATTCTTCTCTGAAGGTACACATGGCGGGCCATTTCGGCCTATCATGTTCCCTTCACAGACAAAGCTTTTGCTCAACTGGAGGTCTCTAAGACCTTTCTCAGAGGGGTCCTCCATCTGAGGCCCCCCATCCATACTCCTGCTCCCCCTTGGGACTTGAATTTTGTTCTCGAGAAACTTACTCTCCGTCCCTTCAAACCTGCAGCTTCTGCGGATTTGAAGTTCCTTTCGTGGAAAACTCTCTTCTTGGTGGCCATTACTTCTGCTCAGAGAATTTCCGAGCTCTAGGCCCTGATGTGTAAAATCCCGTACTTGATTTTTCACAAGGAACGTGTTGCTCTTCGCACGAATCCTAAATTTCTCCCTAAAGTAGTAGCTGAGTCTACTCTAAATCAGTCCATAGAGTTACCTGCCTTTTTTACGCAGTACTCTAATCAAGAGGAGTATTTAATCCATACTATGGATGTTCACCGGATTCTGAGATACTACACCAACAGGACGAAGGATCTCAGAAAGACTGATCAATTGTTCATCTCTTTTGCTCACAAAAGGGAAGGCAATGCTGTTTCCAAGCAACGCCTGTCTAAGTGGTTGGCTCATTGCATCACTTTCTGTTATGACAAATACAACAAGACCCTCCCGGGTCAAGTCAGAGGCCACTCCACAAGAGGAGTAGCTGCCTCAGCGGCTTGTTTCAAGAATGTGTCTGCGGCAGACATCTGCGCTGCCGCCACCAGGACTTCCGTCCATACCTTTACTAAACACTACAGTTTGGATGTTGCCTCTCGCCGTAGAGCAGGCTTTGGGCTTGCTGTTTTGCAAGGCCTCCTTTGTTGAGACTTGCACAACCAGAACTATTTTTTGGAGTAGTTTTCCTCCTCCCGGTGCCTCTCTTTGTTCCAGATTGCTTGGGATTCAGTCCTATATGTAATTACCTACTGCAAGAACCCTCTCGCAGTAAGATGGTACAGTTACGTAAGAACTTACCATGACAGTAGATCTTTCGAGAGAGGCTCTTGCAGTAGGTAATACCTTCCCGCCCTTCATCCCCCTAGGCTTTTTCAGCTCCTTTTCCATTGAGGGAAGTATCCACTTCTCTCTCGTCCGGCCTCTTTTGGCCTGTGGCAGGAAAGAACTGGAAGGCGGGTGGGCGTCCGGGACCACCCCTTAATACCGACGTCTCCTGACGCCGGTCACCTGACGTGGGGGCGGTCCCTCACCAGCTACCTAGTCAGTCCTATATGTAATTACCTACTGCAAGAGCCTCTCTCGAAGACCTACTGTTACGGTAAGTTCTTACGTAACTGTACTTTCTAGGAGTAGTATATGTTCATCCACACAGTCCCACCCTACCTCCCCTGGCTTAGGCGCACAACCTCTGCCTCCAGCAGGCAGGATCTGGCATCATGGGACAGAGCCGAGGGATATACCATCCGGGTGGGTGGGAGGAGCCAGCTTGAAGACTTTCTGGCACTTCTTAAAGGGGAAAGGACCATGCCAAATAGTGTGGATGAACAACATATACTGTACCACTCCTAGAACTACTGTTACAGGTGAGTAACCTGTGTTTTCTTGTTTCTTGTATTAAATTACAAAAATAATTTAGCAGTTAGCTTAGTTCTCAGGTTTTCTGTTTTTTTATTATATTTTATTGTTTCACAAGAAAACAATATAACACGATTATATTCGTGTCATGCACATAAAATCGTATACACAGGACAATCCAATGGGCAACCGATTGTGCTAGCCTCGACAGTCTTGTTTACAAATATGAGGAAATATCCATGACTGATATTGTCGATGTGTACCACAAAAATAAGCTGCACCCTACAAGAATGAGGCGGGAATACATTCCTACAACAGTTACCCCAAAATGTACTGCACTCAAGCATTAGCTTTGAAGTGTTACCTTTCCAAAAATATGTAATATAGCAGTTCGTAATACTTTAGTAAATGCCACCATCACCTCACTTCAGCAGCAGATATAAAATAATAAAGATTAAACACTGTACAGTCAGCCTCAATGGTCAGTATTTTCCAACATTATAACTATTTGCCAACAGATAGGGACAGTTGCCTGTAGATCTTTCCAAACCCCTACATAGTAACCAACATTTTAAAAGAACATTTAGTTATTTAAAAAATGATAGTTTCATCTGAGCTTTGTACAGATAACCGTGGAGACTGCCAGCAGAGCTCTGACTAACGAATGTTATCGAGCAGCCACTTGGCGGTCCACATCTTAATAGATCGCACAAAGTCCAGAGTACCTAATGAGAGAAAAAATTCCCCATATCAATCACATCAGAAGTGCCAAAACAAAGTTTTAAACATCAAAATTTGCAAGACTGTGGAAGTCCTGGGCAAAACACGCTTATTCATAGATATAAAAGTCAATACTCAGCCAGCTCCTACAGATCATATGTCTTTCTCCTCGAACTTCGGCAGTTCTCACTGTGCTGCTGCGTCAAACTCCATAGGGATGGCCTCAACTCTCTTGGCAGTGTCAGCTGCATCTGTGAACTGGTACACAGACCCCACATATTGTATACAGAGCCTTGCTGGTATCATCAAGGAGTGCACAATCCCAAAACTTATACGTTTTGCACATACCCCATCACATTTTTTGCCTCTATCCATGGTTGCATATGATAACTCTGGAAAAAGATGCAGTGTGGTGTCTGCAAAATTTAGTGCCTTGGAAGCCTTCAGTAATGCTTCTTATGTAACCATACATGGCTGCAGTTAGAATGGTGCGCAGCATATCTCGTTGCTGGTCCATGGATCTTGAGAGATTTAGTAGGCCTTTAGCAAATGTTGTACTGTGTCTTCTACTTCAAGGTTCAATGCCCCAGTCACCTAGGTCTTCAAAAAAGATAACAAGTCCTCCCCCTCACTGCCCTCCTGAAAACCATCCAGTTTGACATTTGAGGCTCTGTTTGAATTTTCTAAGGCCTCTGGATGGTAACAAAGCTGAGAGTTTTCTTGCACAAGTTTGGTGATGGAGTCAGGGCTTATGCTACCTGTGTTTCAGGCACTGTCACTGTTTATTAGCAAGTTCAGTTGTAATATCTGGCACATCCATTCTGGTATGAACTGTTTCTACCTTCTCGTCAATAGATTGCACTGATAAAATTAGCGACTGCCATGTTGGCGTCATACCTGGCACAGTCACTGTACTGGAGGCTTCAGTCTAGCTTTCTGGTGGCTGTGGGCTTTACTGGCCTCCTTGTCCTCCTTTTTGGCACCCCTTCATGAAATATAGTGTTGATCTACTTCTGGGTTGATGAGCCCAATTCACTTCTGCAAGAATTGCTACTGTTTGGTAAATTTTAATGTTATTTTTCTATAGTTTAAGTTTAAACTTCCATAGATGGAACACCCATGCAAAGCATGATTATTCATTAGGCGTGCGCCACAGTGCAGCACCCCTTCCCCCAAGTTCTTAGCTTTTCAGAGGTTTTTTTTTGTCCCTTGACAGAACTAAAATCAAAAGCCCCCCTACTCAAAAAAAAGAACTGGATTTCCAGGTTTTTATTTGTACTTTATGCACCCTTCTGTCCCAGCATGGTCCCATCAGCCCCTGGCAACCACACGACCCATCACCCCCATCAGCAGCCTCACCTGAACTCCATATTTTTCCCCTTGTAGTCAAGGATCAGCATCTCCCATCCAGAGCATCTAAGGTTGGAGGCAACAGCTGAGTGCACCAGGCATCTTTCTGCTTACCAGGGCTTTTGCCATCTGTCCCCAACCCTCTGGACACCAGCGGGCAAGGGGTTCCAAGCATGCTTTTGCAGGCTTAACAATGCAGAGCTCAGCTGGAATTCTTCAGCCTGTGGTACCTTTGTTGCACTGCCATCTTTGGCTTCCCAGGAAGCAACATTTCAGCGAAGACAGTGACCCTCCCTACCCATATGAGAGTGTCCTCTGGGATCCTTAGTACTAATTCTTTGGCTGGCCCTCCAATGTTCAAGATTGGGATGTGAACCTGGGTTGTAGACATCATGAATGGCACTGCTTCTGCTGTGCAGGTGGGCCATCTAACCTGGTTTGAAATGAGAGCTGACTTTAATCCGCAAATCGGTGTTTCCCACAGAAGCTGTTTTTCTGGTTTCCATTCTTTTATTGTCCTATCTTTGCAGGCCTTTTAGTAAATTCAGCTGGTGTTTCTGTTTCACACATGGATGATAATGGCTTATTTATTGCATTGTATATATTTGTATATATTTTTTACTATGTTCTGAAGTGTATCTCTCTCCCCTTTCCCCCAGTATGTTTTTTCCTGGTGAAACGCTTTACTAAATAAATAAATAAATACATTTCATAATGTATCCATGTTCTAATATAGAACTCTGTGGTTGGAAGGGATGAGAATGATTTCATACAGTTCTAAAATGGTACTTTTTAACATTCTGATTTACTGTTTGTTTTCCTATTCTAGGCATGGCTACAGTCTAACTTATGCAGCAACTGCCCAGCCCCTGTCCCACAGAGGGCTCCCCTTACTCCCGCTCCCATGGTAGGGCCAGGACATATAGGTGGAACAGGGCCCAAACATACTCTGACTCCATCCTGCAGGGCTGGGAGGCATTTCCCCCTTGTGCTTCCTCCCCAAGACATTGACTTTGAACACACGCACCTACAGACATGCAGGGGGCATGCGCAGCACACTTAAGCCCTTGCATCTCCCCACACCAAGCCATCCCTGGCTGTGAAACTCCACATATGGGCCACCAGGTGGTGCTCCAGCATCGAGGATCAGTTAGCCTTTTACCCCATGGGGTGAGCAATCCTGTAGGATGCTTAGACTTCCTTCCCCATCTGCTAACCATGCAGTGCCCTAGACTCATTCCTAAACCAAGTAACCAGGGTTGCAAGTGGTAGCCTTTCTGCTGCGCTGCCTGGCTAGCATTCTAAAATGGTACTTCCCACCAGAAACACAGTTTGAAGGCCAGTAAAGGCTTAAGAATAATGAAATTGGAACCAGGATTTTTTTTTTGCATTTTCCCTGAATCCCACAGCACTCCATCCCTAGGGTTTCCAACATTCTCTGGAGGGTCCATCTAATCTCTTCCAGGAAGCTTCCCTTCCCTGTGAGGAGGCAGACCAGGAAAATGGAGGAAATGACTTGGTTGAACAAAGGGCACTGAATGAAGGTGGGGGCATTGCTGAACTAGGAGGACCAGGTGTTGTGGGGGGGATAAAGCAGCCATCATTCTGTGTGCCAAACCGTGCTCTGTTCTTTGAGCAGCCAGGGAATTAGTATTGAGAATTCCAAGAGCACACACATCGGGGCTACCTCAACTGAAACACAGTATGCACGTAGCACTTGCAGGTTTAAAACCCAGGTCTGTTGGGCAGGGTTGCAAACACAACTTTCTGTACTGTACACACACACTATCCAACTGCTGCCCCCGTAAGTGTGGATGTTACATGTTACTCATACTGTTGCCAGATGTCTCATGTTCTCCCTATATAGTAGGCACTCCTACCATATATCCATGTCCTATATAACAGAGTTGTAAGCCTATACAGACAGTACTCAATGTCCTACAGTATACCACTTCAGGGTAGAATGATCTTGGCTAGGAAGGAACAGGCATATGTTCCTGGACAAGTACTGTACCTACACTGTAAGCGTGCCTGCCTGCACCCTCGCTGCTGGGTCTCTGTGTTCACAGCTTGGTGCTTTAACCCTCTAGGTCATACTGCCTCATAAGGGAACATTTTGATAACCCTGCTTTTCACATTCTTGACTGCCTCAGCGTCCTTTTTGTATTGAGCGCAGAACTACATGAAGTACTCCAGGTGGGGCCTGACCAGGAATCCTCAAGCTCAGAGGTGGTAAATGTAGTGGTAACATTAAGAGGCACTTCTCCCAAAGGGTAGTGAACCTATAGAAAAGTCTACCACTGGAGACGGAATATGAAGAAGGCACAGGGTTACAGGCCCTCAAGAAAGGCCTGGATAAATTTCAGAATAACAAGCAAATTGCAGGGTACCCTGGGTAGTAGAGTGGGTGTGGTATCCTTATATGTTAGTACACGCTCAGTATACGTAGACTTGTTTTCTTCATAGCGACCTTTCTTAGCAGTATGTGATGTCAGAGACATCTTTATGTGATCATGCAGTTTAACGACTAAAAATGTGTAAATGAAAATAGCTGGCAGAGTGAGACGTTAAACGTTGCCTTAGAATACCATGATTTCTTTTTTTCATTTTAAAGTACACCAAAAGGGGAAAGTAATAGATGATTCTAAAAATGAAGTGCTGTGTTATTAACTGCCCTGCCAGTCCTTACTGCAGCAAAGTAATGCAACAAGTTTTGGAAGTGTAACATAAAGTTGGTAAATTTTTACTTTTCTAACAAAGATGGTGAATGTTTACAAGTGACTTGTGATGCTGTGTCATCTAGTGGTTAGGGCATTGAGTTGGGACGTGTGAGATTGCAGGTTTAAACTCTGCTAGAGGGGCAAGTCACTAACCTGCTCCAATCCACCAGCTGCAGAAGTGGGTTGAAAGAAACGCGAAGAAGCATGTTTGGACAGAAACTTGTTTTTCCCCCTCACAGTGTAGGTGTTTCTAGTTGGGCCAGTGTGTCTTTTAAAACATTTTTTTCTGTATGTATGTATTTTGCATACCAATAGCCCAATAAAGCTTTTGCACTGTTGTTTTTTTTTTGTTGGGGGGGGCACTGAAGCACTGTTTCTTTATTGGCTTTGATTGTGTATTTACACTGAGCACAGTGACTCGTGGAGCTATTTTTATGTTGCTTGCATGCATGTGCAAGAAACATAGTGCCATCATCGGAGATTTCGGAGGTGTGTCACCTCCTCCTCCAATTCAGTCAGTGTGTTGGCAGGCGCGGCCCCTGTAAACCAATGCATTCTGGAGCTGTCTATGACAAGCTCCAAAATGCAGTGGCATACAGTTGAAAGGGGGAGCCACGCTTGAGTGAGCAGCGATAAGATATCGGCTGCTCACGCGCAGCCTCCCACCAGACACCCACACAGGCGTCGCCCCGCTCCCTTGACGCACTGTATAGCCGAGGGTGCCCAATCCCCGCCGGCTGAGCTGCGTCCCCACCCTCAGTAGTAGTGCCACGCTGGGAGCCCACCCTAGTGCGTGGCAAGCGATCTCTAGGCCGACGGGGTGCCCAATCGCCAGCTGAACGCCCCCAATCAGTTCTTGTGCCACGCTGGGAGCCCACCCCAGCATGGCAAACGCCCTGTGTCATCCGTTTTTTTTTCCTGCAAAGAAAAACGGTCCCACGAGTCTCCTGGCCCCTCCCACAACCCGCACTCACCCACTGCGCACCTTGTCCCCCACACCCCTCCTCACCCCATACTTACCTCCGACCTCGAAGCGCCATTTCATCTTCGTGGACCAGGAACACGCCTGCACTCTTCAAAGCCGACCACGAACTGAGAGGAAATGCCGGTAAGCTGTATAATGGGCTAGATGGGGGTTTCAACTTTGTTGCATATCTCAGGCATTTTGGAATTTTGCCAAATTTTCAACATGGGGTTTTGGGACCCTTCTCATGAATGATGTCATGTCATGGCGTGTTATTCAGGCCCGAAGGGTGATTTCGCAGTCACTGCGCAAAATCACTCTTTGGGCCTGAATAACGCCATGACAGTGATATCATTCATGAGAAGGGGTCTCAAAAACCCCATGTTGAAAATTTGGTGCCAAAATTCCAAAAAATGACTGTTTTACAAGCATGTGTTGCATAGTTCCTACGCAGGCTCGTAAGTTCGCGAAATTTCAATATTTTCACTCCAGATTTTTAACATTGCTATTTTACCACACCTTCTTATGAGTAGTACGCTGTCATTTTTTACATCTCACCCAAAATGTGTTTCCACCCATGTAGCGCACAATGGCGCAGTCGGTGTGCGAAATCAATGTACGGGACAAATTAAGAAAATCACAGTGACACTGTTCATGAGCAGAGGTCTTAAAATGGCTATGTTGAAAATTTGGTAGAAAAATTCCTAAAAATGACTGTTTTACGAGCGTGTGTTGCGCAGTTCCTACGCACGCTCGTAAGGTCGCAAATTTTCAATATTTTCACTCCAGATTTCCAACATTGCCATTTTATCACACCTTCTTTTGAGTAGTACAGCTGCCATTTTTCACATCTCACCCAAAACGTGTTTACGCCCATGTAGCGACAATGGCGCAGTTGTTGTGCGAGATCAATGTACTGGACAAATTAAGAAAATCACAGTGACACTGTTCATGAGCTCAGGTGTTAAAATGGCTATGTTAAAAATTAGTGAAAAAATTCAAAAATACTGTTTCACGAGCATACGTTGTACAGTTCCTCATGCCTTTCGTAAGTTCGCGAATTTTCAATATTTTCACTCCAGATTTTCAACATTGCCATTTTACCACATCTTCTTATGAGTAGTTACAGCTGTCATTTTTCACATCTTACCCAAAACGTGTTTCGCCCATGTGCGCACAATGGCGCCAGTCGATTACTGAAATTAATCACGGGACAAATTAAGAAAATCACAGTGACACTGTTCATGAGCAGAGGTCTTAAAATGGCTATGTTGAAATTTGGTGAAAAATTCCTAAAACTGACTGTTTTACGGCGTGTGTTGCGCGGTTCTCATACCTTTGCGTAAGAGTCGCGAATTTTCAATATTTTCACCCAGATTTCCAACATTGCCATTTTATCACACCTTCTTTGAGTAGTACAGCTGCATTTTTCACATCTCACCCAAAGCGTGTTTCCGCCCATGTAGCGCACAATGGGCATGATGGATTGTCACCGGATCAAGCTCTGGGACAAATTAAAAATCACAGTGACACTGTTCATGAGCTCAGGTGTTAAATGGCTATGTTGAAATTTGGTGAAAAAATTCAAAATGACTTTTACGAGCATGCGTTGTACAGTTCCTACGCATCGTAAGTTCGAATTTTCAATATTTTCACTCCAGATTTTCAACATTGCCATTTTACCACACCTTCTTATGAGTAGTACAGCTGTCATTTTTCACATCTCACCCAAAATGTGTTTCCACCCATGTAGCGCACAATGGCGCAGTCGGTGTGCGAAATCAATGTATGGACAAATTAAGAAAATCACAGTGACACTGTTCATGAGCAGAGGTCCTAAAATGGCTATGTTGAAAATTTGGTGAAAAATTCCCTTCAGATGTTCTGCAATATTACTAATGAAGACATTGAAGAGAACTGGCCCCAGGACCGATCCCTGCAGCACCCCACTGGTCGCCCCCTCTCCCTAGACTGCATACCATTTACCACCACTCTTTGCCTTCTGTCTGTTAGCCAGTTTCTAACCCAGTTTACCACCCTTTCCCCCATGCCTAGCCTAACCAGCTAGTTTATCAGCCTCCTATATGGGATGGTGTCAAAGGCTTTGCTGAAATCAAGGTAAGCGTTGTCCACTGCCCCACCCTGATTCACTTCCTTTGTCACCCAGTCAAATAAATCAACCAGATTTATCTGACATGATGTCCCCACTGTGAATCCATGTTGTCTATGGTCCTGGGTTCCTATGGCATCTAGATGCCCCACTATCCTTTCTTTAAGCAATGTCTCCATGATTTTCCCCACTACTGAGGTGAGGCTGAATGGCCTATTGTTCCCTGCCTCCTCCCTGCTGCCGGACTTGTGTAGAGGGACCATGTGCCCTCCTCCAATTCACTCATGTTGAATGACTCCAGTGAACATGGCTGCCAGAGGTACTGCTGTATCTCCTTCGCAGTTCTGTTAATATCCTTGGGCGATGCCATCTGGTTCCATCGCTTTGTCCACCTTCAATTTAGTGAGCTCCTGCAGGACTCTTTTGCCTTTGAATGGATTATTGTCCACCTCTTCACCCCCTTGGCAACTGCTGTACTGCGGTGGCCCTTGCCCCTCCCACGCTTCTGTGAATACTGAACGGAAAGACACAGTGGATGTCTTGGGAGGAAGGCATGCAACTGTCACTTCCAAGTACCTAAACAGCACATACAAGCAAGCAACATTTGGCATTGACAAATGCTTGTTTTATTTGGTGCTGTAGAAGCAGTATGCTGTGGGAAATGAAATGTGGCATCTCAGCTGGGCTGTCCTGGGGTAAATACATTATATTAAAATACATTGAAATAGAGTGACAAGGTTATGTCCTGACTTGATCACTACTAATGAGGTTCTGTGCAAATAGATTTAAAAATGATGAGCTTGTAATATAGCAGTTAATTTGTTTGTATAGAAAACATGCCCAACCACCCTGAAGAAGTTGCAATTGCTGTGAAACAGTGATGTAGAAAAGGTGGTTGGTGGAAGTGATATTGCAAAATTGATTAAATGATTC
Organism: Neoceratodus forsteri; assembly: GCA_016271365.2. Taxonomy (NCBI): domain Eukaryota; kingdom Metazoa; phylum Chordata; order Ceratodontiformes; family Ceratodontidae; genus Neoceratodus; species Neoceratodus forsteri. Next base: position 542,576,027 of record CM028134.1, on the reverse strand, counting down.
TTAGTTTTCCATTTTGTCCCTGACCACATTCAGTGTTCAGAGATATACCCTGTTCTCATGGATATATAGTGATCAGGACTGCATCGTCTGCCTCCCCTCCAGGACAAGTCACCCCCCACAGCTTCTCCTCAGGGGCCCCGGAGGGAGAGCCATCCTCTCCACCCAGTGCAGTCCATTGTGTGGACTAAGATCCAGTGTCAGCAGGCACTGATACCCAGGGGAATCCTGGAGGCCCACACTGTCATATAGACAAACATGTTTTCTTTCAGCTCTTTTAGGTCCCTCCCACCTCCCCTGATGTGAGCACTGCCTTCTTTTGTCTATGTAAATTTTGTCTGTCTGTTCACCCCTGGCTGCCCCCTTCTGTCCGGTCCCCCCTGCCCTGTCACCTGGCTTCTCTGGGACTTACCTTCCTGTCAGCATCCTTCTGCTTGCAGGACCATGGTGGTGTGCCCAGTCACCAGTGTGAGGCCTGCAAAGGACTGGATGTCATTGTACAGCCAGAGAGGTTTTTTCCTCTTATTTTCTTCCGATTTCCACACATGTGCAATGGGCGCAACATGTAAACTCCGCCTGTGTGGGGACGCCCCTGGCATACAGCGCATGATCCTTCCCTCTACCGTGTGCCCACACTAGATTGCCACCCAGACACCTTTAGGTGGAAGACAAGCAGCGAGTCACACTCACCCCCCCCAAGAGAGGAGAATAGTCCTAAATAGTCTTAATCCTCCCTACCCCAGATGGCCCTGAGCAACCTGCGTCTGTGAACACCGCCTTCTTGATGGCCTTGCATGCACGCTGTGCACCCCCTGCGGTTGGAGCAAGCTTGCTGTCCAAGTTGCAGAGCTTGCTGTGATGCCAGAGCTCATCATCAACCCTCCCAGACCAAGGCACATTGCCACGCAGCTGCTGCCTCAGCCTGGCTTGCCATCTGATGCAACGACTCCCGTTTACTCCTGAACTCGTGCTGCCTGCACAGCACCGCTGGGGTGGGCAAAATTAGTTAAATTTTGTCTTTTTTTTTTTTTATTTCATTTCAGAATTATAAATTACCCTTGAGCTAAAAGCTCTTTTACAAAGGTTCCACGTCGGTCAGTAGGTGATGACAAACATACATGAATTGCAACAATAACATGGGAGGTTCCACGTCAGTGAATAGATGATGAGAAACATACATGAATTGCAACAATAACATGGGAGGTTCTGTATTGGTGAGTAGGTGATAAAAACATGCATGAATTGTAACAAGAACATTGTAGGTTATACAGACATTTGACAATAAATCAGGACATTGGTGCGGTGTACAATGTCGTTACTAACCTGTTATGGATTCAATCACATTCATCATATTTCATTTGAGGTGCTTGTTGAGTAGTTGTAGGTGGTACACAACAGTTTAAACAGTACAAGATACCAGAGATAAGTGCTGTGGATTAGGAAAGGCAGCCAGAGTAGGCATTGTCAAGTATAGGGTGTGAGGGAAGACAGTCGGATAAAGAGGAGGGGGTGAGTGAGGAGGGCTGGGATGAAAGGAGTTGGGGGGGGGGGAGGCACGGCTACTAAGTGCTAGAACTGTAATGCCATAGGTGTAGAGCAGTTGTGGGAAAGAATCTAAAGAGGGGAGTCACATCCACATAGCGCTGAGAGGTAAATAATGAAAGAATGCTGATTCTTTTTAACTGTTTGGTAACTGGGTAAGGCCCACTAGGGGAGACATGATAGAAACATTCAGATACCTCAAGGGTATCAATAAGGTAAAGAAGGGTGGCACATTGCACAGAAAGAGATGCTCAAGGATGAGGGGGCATGATATGAAGCTGGAAGGGGGGAGACTTAGAGGGGATGTGAAGAAATATTTCTTCACGTAAGGGTTGGTAGCTGCCTGGAACAGCTTCGCAGCAGAGATGGTGGGTACCAAAATGGTAACAGATACCAAACATGCATGGGATTGACACAAGGGGACCTTAGTAAGAGGGCTGGGGAGTGGGTAAGACCAGATATCAATTAGGGTCTATGGTAGCACAGTAGGTAGGGACTTTAGGGCAGACTAGGTGGACCAAGAGGTCTTTTCTGCTGACAGCTTCTAAGGAGTCACACAGTATGCAAGTGGAGGTTTTGGGAATCAAACCCAGGTCTGCTGGATGTTACCAAGCTCATTCACAGCTCATTACTCTAACCTGTAGACTATACTGCCAGCTCCTGTATAGCTGGCGTAGCAGCAGTATAGCTGGCTATATATTTGAGGGCTGTGTGTCCATGTCCTAGTCAACATAAGTTAAATGCAAGAAATATTTGAATTCTTAGTTGAATTCTGTCTAAATGTTCTCTAAGGTTTTCCTGTGAGGTCAGGCTGTGTAATTCTACAGTACATGTCTGTCCAGCTGATGTTTCTGGGGAAGGCAGTGTGGTCTGGTGGTTAGAGAACCGAACTGTGCATTAGGAAGTCACAGTTTTGAATCCCACCACAAGGTGTGATGTTGTTTTCCACTGGCCTGCCAAGTCTCTTGGGCAAAGTGTGAGTTTGTCCTTCCACAGCCTTCTAACTGATGAAATTAGTTGCAGCATTATCCTGGGTATGCCTTGAAGGCTAAGAGGATATGGAAGTCAGTGACTGATTCTATGTTCAGCCAACTTGAAGTATCCATTTGATGTGTTTATTATTTAGTTTGTGTAGCAGTTGTCTGGATCTAGGTGCTGCTAATCCTGGATCTCCAATGTGGCTTGGACAGACACAGCAAACATGGTCTAGAAACAGCCAGCCACTCACCTAAAATCAGCCCCCAAACCGCTGGCTCACTGTAGGATGTTGTGGAAGTCATTTGCTTCCGTCCTTCAAGCTGTAAATTAGGGATAAGCAGGCCTCCACTGTCAAGGAGATGTTGCAGTTGGGCTATTGTAATATAACCCCCACGCGACTTTTCTCAGCCAGCACCCCCCAGAACAATCAATGCCCTACATGGCATGCTATTTGCTTTTGGCAGAATTTCTAAATTGAATCAGATTCGGTACCACCCCTAGCTTTGTAGTGTATACCAGGCTCATTATCTAAAGGATGGGGGGGACAGTACTAAAAAATAAACCTTTGCATTTACAACCAGGTCCAGGGGAGAGGATGTTAGACCTAGCTGCTGAGGGGCCCCAGTAACATTCACACAGAAGCAATAAGCTGAATGTCCAAAGCAGTAACTGGGATTGTGCAGTGTGGCTTTATTCTCAGATGTTATTAAAGCACAAGTGGACCCTCAGTGGTTGGTCATGGCAAAACAGGTGCACTCTTTTTCCAGAAATGCATTTGCTAGGCAGTACAGTTTACCACAGAAACATCTCTATCCATTTTCCAAAGTGCTCTTGGACAAACCACATACTTGAGCTACTTTCAAAACACATTTCCATTTCCCAAACGTAACCAATGACCTGAGCCACATATTTAAAATTCATCCTGGGCATTGGCCTTTAACCAGAGGACCTTGGCACCCATCAATGAACCAGTTAGTGCTGCATTGAAACTCCAGATGGCGTTCCTCCTGCCCTTTGCCCCAGATACAGTCTCTGCCATTCCTTCAGGCTTACACCAAAAGAAGCCTTCAATCCCCACTTAATTGCTAAAAACTCCAAACTTTACTTCAAATTAGCACTCTGAGGTGAAAAAAGGGGTTCTGGCCGGGGTGATCTATCCTTATCTTGGGACACACACACCCTAGACAGCCTCCCAGTGAGAACTTGTCTCCAATTCTGTACTCTCAGACCAGTTGCTCCTTTCTCCCAGTCCTGGAAAGGAACAACAGAAAGGCACCTATTACTCTGTGTAGCTTGTCGGATTCCATTACAGTCCTTCTTCAAGGCAGCTGAAAACCTCAGGACCTTCAGGGGATTTCCCATTGGACCCACTAGACATTGCAGTCCCTCTCACTCCCCCTGGAGTGAAACTAAGAGTCCTGCTGGCAAACGGTTTTTACCACTTCACAGGCAAACCGAGGATTTTTCCAAAACTAGGGTGAGAAATGACAAAGGCTCCCTTTCCAGAGCCCCACTGGCAAACCTCCTGCCACTCTGACACTCTTAACGCCGACTAACTGAATGGTCTAAACTTCCCCTGAGCAGCTGACTCAAAAATGGTTATGCTGCTGCAAGAGTTCTAAATGACATAATCATCCCTCCCTCTCTCAGGCTAGCTGAGTAAACAATGATGTCATTATGTAGAAAACCTCTAATGAGCTCCCTACGAGCTGCCTTTTCTACCTGCCTAAGACCAGTACTGATGGGATTCTAGTAACCCCAGGGGACTGGGTTGTTACATACAGTAAGAACATTTGTTTTAAAAGAAAAAAAATGGACATGCTGATAGTATTTTGGGGATACAGACATCAGAGGATTGTTATTTTAGTATGGTTTGAACATACTACTAAAGCATGAGGGTAAACCGTGGAATGTAAGGTTAGTCAAAATATAATTTCTGAGCGCCGACAATAGAACGGTGGCAGTCAGTAGTCAGTACTATTTACGAGTTTGAGAAGCTGACTTATGCAATGCGGGGGCAGTCAACATACTTTCAAACCCTTTGGCAAAGGTGGGTCCTATACTGTATGTCGTTGGAGTCGGATTTTGTACCCCAGTGAAATTCTCCAGTGGTAACTCTTGAATACCTGTAATTTTCCACCATCTCAATTCTTAGTGGTGTGAAGTTGTTTTGCAACCCTATATGTATATATCTTTTGCCTTTTCCTCCCACGTATTTGGTAGTAGATTTGCTACAGGGGGTTCAGTACAGTGGAGGGGCCAGGTATACGGTATGATTTCTAAATGAATAACATTAACCTAAGCCATGAACTGTTAATGCAGAGGTTACTAACAATAAATTCCAGCTCTGCTATGAGTAGTTCAGGAGAGTGAGGGGAAAGAAAAGTACTGTTTTTACTCCACACTATGATTTTGTTCTCTGTATAGCATAGTTTATTACATGCATATTATTAACCTGTAACAAACTACTCTGCATAATGCATTGTAAACAGTGTGGGCAGGATTTTCAAAGCGTAGTGCAGGGCTTGCGCCAAGCCCTGCGCCATGACACGTGGGTTTTGACAGTGGGCTAACACCGTCGACCACAACTGCGCTGATTCCACAATCCCGAGTGCAGTTGTGACAGTTTTCACAATTTATGCCAGCTTGCACCTAATATCTGGCACAAGCTCCATAAAAAAGGCCCCCAGTATTGCCGCAGGTTAGACCAGAAAAAGTTGGTGGATGGGATAGAAACTCTGTTAAATCACTGCATACCCCATACACCGTATTGTCGGCGCACCCAGGGCTTGCAGCTATCTATGCCTTTTGAAAATTCTGCCCTATATGCTTTTTATTGAAAACTTTTAATAAACTTCAGATTAAAAAAGTATAATAATTTCTGCTTGGATATTTTCCCTAGTGTAGAATTGCCTGTCTTTGTTTAACAGTACAGCTGTTTTGCCCAGCTTGGTAAAGTAAACCCTTGTTTTTGATTCTTATGATACAGAGGACTATTACAGTCCATGTATTGTGGTTGAATGTTCTGTCACCTGACTGTTTAATAATGGCCTTCTCTACCTTTGCAACACTTGATATGGATTATACCGCAGCATTAGGGCTTGGAGAACTTATTTGTATCAGCATGTTTCATGAAATGTAGAAAAAGAAAGCTGCAGTGATTATGTTATTTTCAAAAGTTATGCACCTAATTAGTAGTCTTTAATTTGGGGAAAATTATGCAGTTCCATAATTATTTCATACATTCTACTCGTGCTCCCATACTCTCCTTGCTGCCACCAGGTCCTCCTTCCACCTACCCATGCCCTTTTGCCCACTGTAGGAGTCCTCTGAGGGTCCAGTTCGCTGCCAGCTTCTGCTCGATGTCCCTCTTTAGACTCCCTGACTATAACCTGCAGCTTACTTTCCCATGAGTGGGAGATCCCCCATTCCCAGCTGGGTGGTGGTGGTGGTCCTGGTGTGGGGGATGGACATATTCTTTCAGCAGTCAAGGTTCAAGAGAGTTGCTGGGGAGGAATGGAAGGAGCTGATAGAGGAGGTCGGGGGAGCATATCCGAAAAAAAAGAGGGCAGCAACCAGGAAGGTGAGACAAGCAAAAGCAGAGTTGGAACTGAGGTTAGTGGATGGGGTTAAAGAAGGTGACATGGTGTTCTTTCATTATACAGGGGAGCAGCGCAAAACTAAGAAAGGACTGATCAGGCTAAAGAAGTGTAAGCGATTGATGAAGGATGAAAAGGATAATGCTAACATGCTGAATGAATACTTCTGTTCATTGCGCACAATGAAGGATAGAGGCTGGATGGTAGACTGCAGCAGAAGCAGGGGATCACTGGCAGGTGCCACTACAAAGTCCATCATGGAGGAAAGGGCATTGACAGGCCTACTGGCATGGAAAGTGAATAAACCAGTGGGCCCAGACTGGATGCACCTAGAACTGTTAAAGATGATGGGGCAGGTCCTGGCTGGACTACTGGCACATCTCTTCAAATGTGAGTCTGGGCAGTGTCAGATGATTGGAGGCAGCAAGCATGATCTGCCTACGCAAGATTTACTGTCTGAAAAACCATGGGATAGTATACCAAGCACAGTGCCCACTAGTCTGGCAGTTGGGGAGATCAGGGCAATTCAAGAGATGTGTGTGAAGATCTTGGAAGAGGTTCCTGGAATTAAGTTGACAATAGCTTCACTGGAAGGGGAGGTGAAAAATATTACTGATAGAGTCTTTGATAACAAGGCAGCTGGACTGAAAAGGTGACGATAGAGGCACAGTTATTGCCCAGCTTAAAAATGAAAAGTTGATGTTATGGGACGAATTGAGGGACAAGCAGTGCTGAGGTAGGCAAACAACCTCAGAATAATAGGGGTCCCAGAGAGGGCAAAGGGCAAGTACGTAAGTACACTTCCTCCACACATGTTAACTGAAGCTTTAGGGATACAGGGGAACCAGATGGACACTGAGAGGTCTCACTGAACACTGCCTCTAATCTGAAAGTCAGAGAGCTAAGACCTGTTTCGGCATACTTTCTAAAATATTCTATTGAGGAAAAAACATTAAATTTATCAAGGAACAAAGGCCCCCCTCACTTGGCAAAAACACTGTATATCTCTCTATTTGAACTATTCATACGATATTAATTAAAAAAAAAAATAATTTGCCTTTACCCCAGTCAGACACCCTCAACTGTAGCTGGCCTTCAGATACAAAATGATCTATCCTTTACTTTTTGAAACTGAGTATAATAGAATGATCCGTGACTTTGATTCAGTACAGGAAGCAATTGCTTTTGTCTAGCGGTCATAGTCGATTCAACTGTTGGTGCTCTCTGCTTCTTGCCATATTTCTCAGCAGCCTAAATATGGCTTACCACCAACAGCCACCTTCCTGCCACCATTGGAACTAACCTGACAACTGTTCTTCTGCTCCCTCTATGAGTGCAGCACCCCAGAAGATTGCAGACAAGATCATCCTGCAACCACAAGAGGGACTCTGACAGCACCCAAGTCAAAGATTGACACCTGGGACCTTGCCAGAGAAACAGAAATCAAGGATACCATGCCTCTACCCACAGCTCCAGCTCCTCCGCTCACTCTTTGCTGGACAAATTGGTGCTACCCCAGGTATGAGGAGACTCTGCCCCCTAAGTGCCTCCAGTTCCTCCACACAGCCTCATTGCACAAATGATTTTGCATCCAGCAGCTGGGCTGAGGTGGTACAGCAAGCTTAACTGAATATTCAGCCGCTTCCAATGGACACCCAGTCAAACCCGGTGTCAGCAGCAGCAAAATAAATGTAGGAAAAGGTAACACGTCCTAGATATTTATGGAATTTGAACTACTCTACAGAAAAATGGTAACTCGTACATGGTTACCTACGACTATGTAAATAGCTGCCCATAGAATGTGTAAGCAGTATGATTGAAATATGGGACACACAGTGGCCAGACTTAGAATATGCCATTTATCGTCATAAGTTGGGAGGCAGGACCATAACTCACGAGTGGTGGTGCCTCAAGTGAGTTATGAAAGTCGGTGATGATAAATGTCATATTCTGAGTGAGGCGACTGTGTGTCCATTGTATACAATGTATTTTAAATTGTAGAACTTTCAGATTAACTCTTTTAATAAAGAATACACTTTTTCTGTTTGATTTCACTGCTCTGTTTGGAGTGCAGCAGAGGCCATTGTGACGTCATTAGGCATTGTCTAAGCTGATCTCCCATTAGCTAAGAGCTCCTTTGTGATCAGCCTAAATTGATGATAAATAGTGATGATCCTCCTAGAATAATGATACATTATTTATCATAATTTCAGGTCTTCAGGCCATAGAAATCATTTATCTGTAAAGTTTCTTTCTCACCTACATTATAAAGATTTTGTTATTGTACCTAACCTAGTCACTAAAGCAGTAATTTGCCCCCCACCAGCTCCCATCAATTCATCATGTTATTTATGTGTCTGGTGACTTTTAGAGTACGGTGGTATGGCATTCTAACCCTTCTTTACTGCCTGCCTCACCAGAAGGAACTAGAAGGGGGACAGGATCAGATCTACAGTACAGTAGCTTCTTGTTTTACATTGTTTTTCATGGATTCTACTTGGTAGAATGTTTATTTTCTTTCTTACTACTAAGGGGCTAGCAGGGTATTGTTTGGGGCTGTTGGAATTTTGAAACCTGTTTTGGTAGCTAAAAGTGGGCTCATTTGTTTGGTTTACGGTGTGGCAGGCTGCATTTGTAGAGGCCTATTTCTTCTCTTTTAAACATAATTGGTGTAATTTAACTGGTCTGTTTCTTTGAATTGGAGACCTATATCTTATAATTCAAACCTATTTTGATGTATTGTTGGTGAAGCTGTTTGAATTGGTGTCCTGTTTCTTTGGGTAGCAAACCTATGTTGGGGCTTTGAGTAGAATTGATTCATTGTTGCTGGCTTCACTAGCTGCAAAGTTTTGAGTGGGGAAGGGTGCTAATTGTCTGACTAGAGGCCTCAGCTACCTGATTGTTTCGGAAGACTTGGGCTGGTCCCACCCCCCAAACCCTCACCCCACCCACCCTGGTCAATTATTCCCTTTGTACTAGGGGTTCTGACATCACTTCCTCAAACAGGCAAAGGATTTGCACCTGTCATAACAGAAGCAGACATCCAGGAAAGGAACTGCAGCAAGTGAAGAGGTGACGGCTCTCTCAGTGGAAGGGAAGTAAATGCAAATCTAGGCGCTTTCATCATTACTACTTCACATAGTTATTGCATTGGGTAAAGGAGGAGTAGGAGTTGAAGAAGGTTGTGCAATGGCTACTTAAAGTATTTTTGAGTGTGGATAGGAATATAAAAAGCAGTTGCTCAACATATCTAAACGTGTGCAACAAAGGAGGTAAGGGACATAAAGAATGTTTTGCACTGATAGAGGGGGGAGAGTGGGGACTTGGGGGAGTGTTTGGTATCCTGCATCTGGAAGGGTGGGGGCCGCTGGTGAGCAGCGACAGCAATGGGTGGTGGTAGGCTGCAACAACTGCGGTGCACCAATCTTTCTAAACATTGCCTGGAGAGTGGGAGGATGTTTAGTGTGCAACCACATAGAAAAACTTAGAAAGGAGATTGAGGGTCTGCAGGAGGAACTAAGACAGGCAAGGCAGATTGGGGGTGGGTTTAGCCCAATACTGGAGGGAGGAAGAAGGGGAGATGAGGGAGGGCAATTTAAGCTAACAGTGGTGAGGAGAGGCTCAGAAGAAGGGAAGCAGAGACAAAGGGGCCCAGGCCAGGAAGAACGATTGCCGGGGAAACCAGGTCAGTAGACAAAAGTCAAATGGAAGGAGGCAATAGGGACTTGTGAGGGGAGGCGAAGAAGTGGCAAAAGTCATGGAGTGGAAAGGAGAGAACAGGTTACTATGCAGAGAGGGGGAGCAGGCATTTGTGAAGGATCTTCAGAAAATAGTTTTGCACTGCTAGAGAGGAAAAAGGTGGAGGAGGGAAGTGATGAAATTAGAGGAGTAATTGATCAATGCCTGGACCGAACTGGAGCGGGGGGAAGTTCTGCTGGGAGAACTGCAACAGGGGTAAAAGGGCATAATAATGTGCAGGAGGAAGAAGAGGAGCTGGAAATGAGGGAAGGAGATGAAAGGAAGCAAGCAGGGAGTAAAGGGGTGGAATCTTAGATCTTAGTGCTGGGGGACTCAATACTAAGAGGAGTTAGGTGGGGTAGCAAGGCGGAGAGGCATAGTCGCATTTGGGTGGAGGCCATGCCAGGAATGACAGCGGAAAGGGTGGGACAGTCTGTTCTGAAATATGCTAGAAGGGGTAAGGACAAGCCTCATTTAATTATACATATTGGGACAAACGACCTGGCTGACAAGACAGTGGATATAGTCCAGAGGAGGTTTGAGGAACTAGCACAATTATGTGAGGGCAGGAAGATCAGTAACTTTTCCGAGATACTTCCGGTGCCAAAGGCAAGCACAACAAGAAAGCTGAGAATAGAGAATTTAACAGATGGCTAAGAACCTGGTGCTGTGCTAAAGGGTATGGGCTGTTGGGGGTGTGTGGAGGGACCTGGGAGGACAGTAGTCTCTATGCCAAGGACAGACTACACTTGAGTGAGGAAGGAAAGAAAGTGTTGAAGCAGAGGATGGAAGAATATATAGAGGAAGTTGGGAGTTTAAACTAGGAGTGGGGGGTGGCAGTTGGGGAAGAGATATGCAGAGACCACAGGTTGGGAAATCATATGAGCTTACCCCCCATAACAGTGACAAAGGACAAATGGCAAGTACTATTGGTGATGCTAGGAAAGGAGGGCAGGATGGGAGGAGGGGAAAGGTGGAAGGTGGTTACCCTTAATGCTAGGGCCTTGGGAGGAAAACTGCAGAGTTGCAGGTTCTCATGGCAGAGAGAGAGGTGGACATTGCAGCCATCACGGAAACATGGGCCACCCAATATAATGACTGGGACCTGTCTGTACCAGGGTACAGGTTATTTGTAGGGACAGGATGACTGGGAAAGGAGGGGGTACTCACTATAGTGAAGGAAGGACTGAAGTGTGTAAGGGAGGAAGGGAGGAGGGTAGTACAGAGTCACTTTGGTGCAAATCCAGGATTCCAAGAATAGGAGTCTTAGAATGGGAGTGGTGTACAGGCCACCATCTCAGATGGAGGAGTTAGACAGGGAACTAGCGGGACAGATCAGGAGGACATGTGAGAAGGGTAGTGTGGTGATTGTGGGGACTTCAACATGCCAGGAGTGGACTGGAGCACCCCAACAACCAGGAACAGAAGGAGCAGGTACTGCTGGATGCCTCCAGGACAGCTTCCTGCTGCAAATGGTCAGTGAACCAACCAGGTTAGGGAATACCCTTGACCTTGTGCTGGCAAATGAGGACTTTGTGAGAGAACTTACAGTGGAGGAACCGCTGTCAGGGAGTGACCACCACTCAGTATGGCTCACATTGGATATGCGCAAGGAAGGAGTGGAATCTGGCACAAGAGTGCTGGACTTCAGGAGGGCTGACTTTGGGAGGATGGGGGAAGTGGTAAAAGGGTACCTGGCAAGAATTCAATCTAGTATGGATACTTACCAGAGATGGGAGCTCATAAAGTTGGGGATAGTGGAGGCAACCAAAACCTGCTGCAAAGCCCAGAGCAAGAAGGCTAGGGCTAAGAAACCGAGCTGGTTGAGCAAGGAGGTCATGGAAAAGGTAAGGAGGAAAAGAGCTGCTTTTAGGAAATACAAGAAAACAGGGAGGGGGAGGACAGAGAGGAGTACTTGACAGAATCGAAGGAGGTGACAAGGGCAGTAAGGGGAGCCAAAGCATCTACGGAACTCAGGCTGGCACAAGGCATTAAGAAGGGGAGAAAGACTTCTTAAGTACATCAGGGAGAAAAGGAGCTGTAAGGACCACATAGTAAGGATTAGGAAGGAGGGGGTTGGGTGGAAGCAGGGTGCGATAAGGCGGAAGCACTAAATGAGTACTTCTGCTCAGTATTTACTAAAGAGAAGAGGGGGGTGACACCCAAGATGGGTGAAATGGCAGACGAGGGGGGGGAAGTGGTGACAGATGGGAAATCATGGAGGGCAGAGTTTGAGAGGGTTTGAAGGCACTGAGGGTGGACAAGGCACCAGGCCCGGATGGCATCCACCCCAGGGTACTGAAGGAGCTGGCAGAGGTCCTTGCAGGACCTTTGGCAGACCTATTTAATGCCTCACTACATTCGGAGAAGTCCTCAGGACTGAGGATGGCTCATGTGGTGCCCTCCACAAGAGTGGCCCCAAGGATGAACCGGAAACTACAGACCAGTGAGCCTCATCCATTGTGGGTAGCTAATGGAGACTATCCTGAAGGCTGGTGGCCCTCTTAGAGGCCAAGGACTACAGGACAGCAGACAGCATGGCTTCATATGTGGCCGATCCTGCCAAACCGACGGGTCGGGTTCTATGACTGGGTAACTAGGCAACTGGACAGGGACATGCAGTGGATGTCCTGTATCTGGACTTCAGTAAGGCATTCGAACTCAGTGCCATGGAAGGCTGGGAAGGAAATTAGTAGGCACAGGGCAGGTGCAATGCTGGTGAGATGAGTAGGAAACTGGCTGCAGGAAGGTAACAGAGGGTGATGGTGGGTGGGGCTCTCTCACACCCAAGGGCAGTGACGAGCGGTGTCCCACAGGGCTCGGTGTTGGGACCAGTGTTGTTTGGGATATTCATTGCAGACATATCATGGGACATCAAGAGCAAGATCAGTCTGTTTGCTGATGATACCAAGGTTGGCGCGGTGGTGGATGACCTAGGGGATGGCAGGGGTTGCAGGATGATCTGGCAAAGCTTGAAACCTGGTCAGACACCTGGCAACTGGGCTTTAATGCCAAAAGTGCAAGGTGATGCATTTTGGGATGAAGAACCCAAGGAGGACTTACCAGCTAGGGGAGTGCAGCTAGCCCAGACAGAGGAGGAGAAGGATCTGGGTGTGCTCATCACAGGGTCAATGAACAACTTGGCACAGTGTAGGAAGGCAGCTGCAAAGGCCAACAAAATGCTGGGTTGTATTGCAGGGGTATATCCTCGAGGAGGGAGGAGGTGATTCTGCCACTGTATAGGTCATTAGTTAGACCACATCTGGAGTACTGCATGCAGTTCTGGCATCCGTATCTGAAGAGGGACATTAAGTTACTGGAGGGAGTGCAGCGCAGGGGCGACAAAAAGATGATCAAGGGTCTGGGGACTTATCATATGAGAGGAGGTTGAAGGGAGTTGAACATGTACTCACTGGAGGAGAGGAGAGACAGGGGGATAAGTTGAAACCTTTAAATACATGAAGGAATAAACAAGACAGGTACAGAGGGGCTGTTCAAAGTATAAGGGAGGAGGGCCACAAGGGCCATGATATGAGACTGGAGCGAGGAAGGTTCAGGAGGAGATGAGGAGACACTTTTTACAGAGGTGGTGGCTGGGTGGAATCGTTACCTGCAGAAGTGGTATGCAGTAGAACAGTGGACTGCTTCAAACGAGGATGGGACAGGACAAGGGGGAGGGTTAATGAAGGGGAAGGGTGGAAGGGAGGGGCAGCTGCAGAATAAAGGGTGCTAGCTGCACATTCGAGCAGACTTGATAGACCTCTAGGCCTTTATCTGCTGGCAAATTTCGTATGTTCGTATGTCATTCCCCAGACTAAAATATCATGCAGGTAATGTGGACACGTGCAATTTCCTACAAGTGCAGACATGTTTTTCCACTTGTAGTAATTTTTCACACTTACAACTTGCTCTCATAAGTGTGACACAGTGCCGAGTTGCAGTAGTTTGTTTCAGCAGTTTAGCTTTTGTTACAGCTTGTACACTATAGAACTGTTAAACTTTTTCATGCGACTCCCAAGTTTTTTTCAGGGAGTCCCAGACCTGTTATAATGAAACTCTTACTAAGAGACCTTAGGTAAGGCATCTCCATTTGCTGGAGGTTGCTGAGGTATTTTACCCTAGAAGTCGCTTATCCCACCCTGTAAGACATGATTCTGTAGAGGAATGTGCCCAACGGTCTTATTGGGTTTGTTGGAACTCCTGTTCTGGCTCCACTTTTGCCGTGGATGCCTCTGGGTCACTCGCCAGGTGAATGGTTGCTTGCAACTATAAGGCCACTGCAGAGGGGTCACTTCATTCCTTCCTGTAAGACAACCCTCCCTTGGGCCTCCTGAGGGCATTCATTCAGTGAAAGTAGAAACATAGAAGCATAGAAGTTGATGGCAGATAAGGACCGCAAGGCCCATCCAGTCTGCCCATTTCTTTTTCTACCTTATGAATGTGCCATCGACCTTTGCTCTGTCAATGCCTGTCTAGTCATACTCATCTGTATTGCTCCCTTATGCCTATCCCATGCCTGTTTGAAGCCCTCCACTGTATTCATATCCACCACTTCCTGAGGTAGGCTGTTCTATGCATCCACCACCTTTTCTGTAAAAAAGAACTTCCTCATATTACCCCTTAATCGGCCTCCCTTTAATCTCATGCTGTGTCCTCTTGTCCTGCTATTTTTCTTATATTGAAACATGTTAGACTCTTTCACCTTGTTAATGCCCTTAAGGTGTTTGAATGTTTCGATCATATCACCTCTCTCCCTCCTTTGCTCTAGGGTATACGTATTGAGCTCCATTAATCTGTCCTAATGTTTTCTGATGCAGTTCCTGCACCATTTTGGTTGCCCTTCTCTGGACTGCCTCAATTTGGTTAATGTCCTTGTGAAGGTGTGGCCTCCAGTACTGCACGCAGTACTCCAGGTGGAGCCTAACCAGTGTCTTGTAAAGAGGGATTATTACCTCCCTCTTACGACTTGTGATACCCCTACTAATACACCCCAACATCCCCCTAGCCTTACCTTTTGCTTTAGTGGTCTGCTTGGATGATTTCAGGTCATCTGTGATGATGATGCCCAAGTCTCTTTCTTCCCTTGTGACTGCCAGCAACTCCCCTCCCAGCCTATAGGTGGCTTCAGGGTTTTTCTTCTCTGTGTGCATGATCTTGCACTTCTTTGCGTTAAACCCCAGTTGCCACTCTTCTGACCATAATGCCAGTTTATCCAGATCTCTTATCATTCTGCCCACCCCATCTGGATCATCTACTCTGTTGCAGATCTTGGTGTCATCTGCAAGTAGGAACATAAGTATCATAACTGGCTGGATGGCGCCTCTCCCCTGGCCGGTGCTGTTGCAGAACGCATGCAGTGAGATAACGGGTGGGACACTTAAGGGGGGGGATCCCTGGGCCATGGAGATAACACACCTTATAGCACCCACCACACTGTTGTTTGGTCTGCCTTCTTCATTGAACTTATGGGAGTAGGCCAGAGGAGCCTGCCAGTCCAGCCAATTCATCAATTAATCATCTTTATTTTACCAGGCGAAACATGATTGACAGAGACTCATTTGCAAGGTGGACGTGGGTAGGTCATAACAAAAACACATAAGCTAAATGTTGCTACAATACAATGAGACAATAGTCCGTGTAGAGCAAATACAAGCTAGGCATAAATAACAGTGCATACAGTGTGGCCAACAGTACAGTAGACCTCAAAAACTGAAATACAACATTAATAGGGCAAGAACAAAAAATATTTACAGAATAATACAAATCAGTATTTACAATATAAAGAATACCTGCCCAGTTGCAACAAGACTTATGGGATAGATGTGTGTGTGTGTGGGGGGTTGGGTGTCAGGTAAGGGAAGTCAAGGGGGAGGTGTGAAGGGTAGGACATGGTGAGGGCTAAGATTTCAGAGATGAGAAGAAGTCGAGGGGGGAGGTAGTAAAGGGAGGACAATAGGGTGTTTAAGAAGAGGGTTCTGGGCTGGCAACGGGGTGGACAAAGGAAGACTAGCAAGGCGTGACATGTTGAAGTTGTACAAGAGGCGGACAATGTACAAGTAGTACACAGGGTCCAAGATACAGGGCTTGGCTAGTTAAAGCAGTCACAGGATTCACTGAACTTACGAAGGAACAGAGCCTTAAAGAAGGCCCAGTTACTGGTATTGCAAGCGTTAGAACCTTTTGCATGTTGTTCCAAAGCATGTCCTGATCTTGTGGACAACCAGGGCAATCAGGGAAAGGCTTCTCAGTGCGTATCAGCCAGTGGGAGAGGTGGGCAGACAGTCGGAAATGTATTGTGGAAGTTTGTTGATTGTAGCCCTATAGGTCCAAAAGACTGCATTTCTATGGCGTCTGAAACTAAGTGAAGACCAACCAACCAACCGTGGCGTAAAGAGTGCAGTGATGGGTACGGTATGGCGCATCTGTGATAAATCTGATTGCCCAATGATATAGTGCGTCTGATTTTGACAAGACAGAGCTCGGGCCTTGCCTATAGGTAAAATCTACATAATCCACGAGTGGCGGAAACGTAGTTTGGACTAGCCTAACCCTTGCTTCTTGTGTAAGCATGTTCTTAATCCTGAAGAAAAGACCAAGCCTCTGTTTCAGTTTCTTTTCAAGCTTCTCCACGTATTCCACAAATGAAAGTTTGTGGACAATCCACAGGCCCAAGTACTTGAATTTAGTCACAAATTCAAGGGGCTCGCATAGTAGGGTGGTGACCTGCAGGGCCATGACAGAGTTACATGCCTTTGGTGCAAAAACAAAGGGTGAAAACAACATTGCCTTGTTTTTTTTTTGGCATTGATTAATAACTTCAAGTGCAGAAGATTTTTCTGCAGGGTGTTGAATCGTCTTGCAGGTCTGCACATACGGACTCAGGGGTGGGCCTCGCTATGTACAACGGGGGCTGGCTGCACGGGTCAAGGTGCTTGCGTTAGCTAGTCACACACCCGGGCTCACACCTTCATGCACAGGAGATCCACTGTGGGACCCAGGACGGGCATCTGATTGGATGCCCGCCTGGGTCTATACCCATCCCAGCCACCCTCGCGAGTCCTGTGCACTGGGGAAGGGGCAAGGACAGGTGGCTGGCATTACTGCATACCGGCACGTTCGCACTTGTCTGCAGGCACGTAGCTACTTTCCGCCCATTACTGCATAGGCAGCAATATTTGTTGAATATCTGTCAAATCTACTTTTCTAGGTACTGTCTATTTTGCACTCCGTGAGTTTTTTTTAATTTTTCCTGACCCTAACTCCTACCAGGTCTGGACTGGTATTTTTAAGCTAGATATGGTGGCCATCTGTATGTCATCAGGGAAGAGATGTATATTGACCAAATTGACCCCGGTATCAATATTTTTTATATAAATTGCAAACAGTAGTGGGCCTAAAATGGAGCCTGGAGGGACTCTCCTTAAAAGGGGTTTTAGAGGGGTGAGATCCCCACCAGCCTTGACACTCTGGTGGCAATCCGTTAGATAGCTTGTGAATCAAGTCACGGCCAACTGGTCTAACCCAGGATTACTAAGAGTAATGAGGAGCAATGCATGGTCGACTGTGTCAAACACTTTGCTCAAGTCTAAGAACAAAGTGCAGACATGTTGTTTCTCATCCAAGGTCATTAGCCAATCATTGGATACTTTGGCAAGTGCTAAAACCAGCCCAAACCAGATCCCCTTACATGAAGAGGCTGGGCATTCCTGTGGGTTGCTGGAGGAGTGCTGTGGTACCAGTGCCAGAGTTACCCACCAGTGGAGCAAAGGAAGGATGTTGGAGGTGAGGCAGACTAGTGGGGGGAATAGCAAATAAAAAAAGTACCCTGGCATTTCTGAGTGAGATTTCGGATGGTTTTAAGCTTGCTTTGGAGTGAAGGATAGTTATTACCCTCTTCTGATTTCAAATCTGTTTAGAAGTTTACTTAACACTGTCAGAACATTAGTTGTCTGTTAGCTACTACTGGTCTACAGAATGGCTACTGGAGAAAAGGTGCCTATAGATCTTCCAAGAATCAATCTTCACCATTGATTCCCACTTATGGGTCTGGGCCAGAGGCTCTAGGACTCTGTGAGAGCAAAGCTTTTGTCAGGGGGCCAGCTATGGCTACTGGGCATGGTGCCTGTGCACCTATCACATGGTGCCACATGACAGCCAATAACCATTGCCAGCTCCCTCACTAACTTCAGTGTTGTTCTTCCTACCAAGCGCACACGGTGCGACAGTTCAACTTGTTGGCACTTTTCCTGTCTGCATCACCACTGTTTTCCCTTTTTTGCGGTGTCACTTATATTTGTTATTTTACTGTGCTGCCCAAGGAAAGAAGAAAGGTGAAATCATCAAAGAAAGTCTGACAGCCACCCACCCATTAAGCATACTTGCCCCTGTGGGAAACTGATGGCTGATCTGGACTGGCATCAGAACTGCGTGACCTGTCTTGGACCAGAGTGTGACATAAATGTGTGCAATGCCTGCTTCTCTATGGACCGCTGTACCCTTGAGAACTGTGCACTACAGTGGGGTTGCCCAATCCCCACCTTCGGAGGCAAGCGTTGCATGTGTACATCCATGATCACGTCATTAGGCCTTTCCCCTGGGCCTCTTCCAGGGACTCCAGTTCACTGGAAGCACTGGGTTCTCTTTAATTTTTAACCTAAATATTTGTAAATATACTGTTATTTTTATTATTTTGTTGGGGTAGGTGTACCTGTTGAAAAAAAGAGTTCCTAGTTTCTGTGTCATTCAGCAGATAGTGCTGTTGCATTATGGTTCACTTTGGTTCATTCTGTGTCTGTTTCTGGCCATTTTTCTGTGTCCGTGACCCCTGTGTGTGACCTCACGCTCATCTTTTTCCTTTTCTTGTTTTTTTTTTTTTTTAAATACAACGCACTTATTTTGTAACTGTACGGTTGCTGTTTTACTCTGGAACTTGGAAAATTTACTGTGGCCATTGGTTTCAGGTGCCAGGAAGTGTGAGGAGCGTGTAAACACGGCCGTTTCTTTGATGAGGCAGGCAGTGTGTGGAGCAAATACGGAGAAAATATTGCAGTGTTGTGCAGGACAATCAAAGGGATGTTTAACAGGAGAGGTGAGTTTTTTTTTTACGAAGGAACCACATTTTGGAGAAAAAAAAGCTTCTGTTTTAAGTGTCAGCACTGTATGCGGGTTTTTGGCAAAAGTAACGAGTGGCTTGCTGTTGATATTGAAAGCATTGAGCCGAAGGCAGTGGTGCTGTGGAGAAAGAGATTCCTTTTTTTTTTTTTTTTTTTTCAAATAAAATGCAGATTGAGAGAAAAAATTACTGTCAGGTGGGGAATCTTATGCTGTGATGGGTTTGCCATCTGGGAATGTTTAGCTGCGTGGAGACAAAACTGTATGCTTAACAGTGCTTGCTTGGAGAGGGAGCGGTTTGATTTGCTGTTCCGTGGTGTCATGTATGCCTGGACTTAATACAGTGATGTTATCGTTCAATAACATCACTGTCCCAAGCACACATTGACCAATCGTTACGTTAGAAATGTTCTTGCCATTGTATAATTGGATTTTTATCTATTTTATAGTATTATATTTGTTCTAAATATTTATGTATAGTATCTGCTTATTGTATGTTTTTATGTGTTTATCTCTACCTGCTTTTATGTAAGGCACCCAGAGCCTCATGGATTGGGCACCATAAAAATAAAATTGCCTTGTCTAGCAGAGCCTTGCATTTCCTGGAAAGGTTGCCCTCATTTATTGGTTCTGAGGGGCCATTAATGTGGAAATAACACTAGTATTTTGTTGGTGCCTTGGTGAGCTGGCATAGGGAGTCTAATAGGGCCAATTACAAGCTTTTCTTCCCAGCACAAATGGTTTCCGGAGTCAGCACCTCATCTTCATCAATGTCCTCCTCAGAGTACAATGAATCATTTGTCCACCTTTCTTCAGCTGCTGAGTACGCTTTGTACCAGCAATTTTTGGTGGAGATGAACCATACTCTAACCTTATATGCTTTTACAAGCCACAGTCTGCATCCCTGCCATTGGGACTTCTTGGAGTTCCCAGTCCTGATACTCTATTGTTCTTCCAGTGCCGGGTGCCTTTGAGGAGGCATCCAGGGCAGTGTGGAGGCGTCCCTTCTCTAATTCAGCCATCCCCATGGACCTCCTCACACAGTATTGCGCACTCTGAAGCATCCTCGGATTAGGTACTTCACCCCTCTTTGGTGCTTGAAGTACTGTAGACCCTGTCGGGCATGACACCTCGCATGTGACTGACCTCCAGAGCCAGATTCCGATCAGACAGATGTCCTTGGCAGGAAGGCCTTTTTCTTGGTATGAGCTCTAATGTGCATTTCTGCACACAAGGCACGTACAGCGCCCCGTAACCATTACCTATGGTTACAGCTAAGCCTACATTGGCTACACTGTCAAAGATTAAGTCGGGCAGGCCATAGACCTTTCTGTCTGGGGCTTGGAGGTAGCCGAGCACCAGTCGAGAGCATTTTGTGATGCTAGTGAGTTGATCTCCAGATTGGCAGGAACTGCAGTCTGTATCAGGCAGGTGGCAATGCTTCATTTTTCCCAGCTGGCACCTTTGGCCTGGTGTAAGGTGCTTAACTTGCTCTTCCAGTGGGCTCATTTCTTCACCCTTGGGTCAGAAGGGAACTGTTGGGCAATCCTTCTGCAACTGTGCCACAGGAGTCCCTGCCTGGTCCTGACCAGTCTCGGGTCTCTCCAGAACTGTAAGGAGCCTATGCTCTCAGGTGTTCTCCCCCCTGCAGAGGGCTGAGGGTATTTGTTACCAGCTCCTTCCTCAGAAGAGAAGGGAAAGCTTGTTACTCAGACCCATAAGTAGGAATCAGTGGTAAATATTGATTTTTGGAAGATATAAAAGTTACGTACTTACCGCAGCTGTTGATCTTCCAGAATATATTTGCCATTGATTACCACACCCACCCACCATTCCCTGATCTAGCAGGGGCAGGGCCTCTGGGCAGTTCACCTTGATAGTGTACCAGCTAGTGCCATGGCACCTCCTCAGTTGTACTCTCTATAGAGTAGTTGTTTAAAACAAACAAACAAAAAGGTTTAGGACCCATTGCTAGGTTCCCATTTCCACACACACACACACACACACACACACAAAAAAAAAAATCCTCAAAACTGTAGTGAGATTTCCTTTTAGGGCCCGCATACCAACCAAAAAAAAAAAGTTGTGAGAGAAATCAGCCACTTTCTTTCTTGTCCTCGTTCTCCCTGTCCAGAGTATATCTGTTTCCTGGGGTATATCCCTATTAGTTGCTTAATATACTCTGTGCCTCTGGGAACTCTCTAGTCTAACTCCATTGGGCAGATGGCACTGTCCATGGAACAGTCCTGTGCATTGGATTGGATCAAGTACACTAGCTTTTACACAGGTTACATAACATCGCTGTTGTTGCAGAGGAAGTGGCCATTTTCTCTGATGGCTTTTTCTTCTAGCTATGTCAGAGTATCCTTTGCTTGGTATGCCCTTCTTTTTCTCATATGCCAGCTGAGCTGTTAGCCTACTACCCTAAGGTGTGCTGGGGAGGAGATGCGCATATCTCAACTCCTTTGGGCTGTTCAGCCTTATAGCTCCATATGCACCTGAGGTTCCTTTCTTTTTTCCTCTGATGGAAAAAGAAGACATATTTTGACTGTTTAATCAATTGACCATCCGGTAGCACGGGGTTTGGTTTTTCCAGGAGTTTATGATTCATTTGTATTTTGGTACATTTTGCCATTTTAATTGCAAGGCGGTCGAAATTCTGAGCATCTCCTCTTGCTTTTCTGCCTAAGCCATATGTTTTAGGGCTGCTGCTTTTTAAAGATCACTGTCCATCTACTGTCTGTCTAGTGGTGTAGGGCTCTGGTTCTATACCCTAGTGAGCTCTTTTTCCTTTATTCCAAGGTTAGTAGTCAAGATTTATTTTGGTTGTTTCTTTACATTTCCTATATCCTTTCCCATCCCTTCAGGCTAGGAAAATCCAAGCCCTCTCTTGTTTTTCACCACTTTGTTTCTCTCCTGGCAGACAGAACCAGTATTAGTGAGATAGTGAGGGAGCCGGCAATGGTTAATAGCTGGCATGTGGCACCAGGTGAGGCCACCCCCCTGGGAACTATTTGCTCCTGCGGGGTCCTAGTGCCTCCAGACCAGACCCATAAGTGATAATCAATGGTGAAGATAATCTGGAAGATCAACAACTACATTAGGTACGTAATTTTCTTTTTTTTTTTTTTTATCTTAGTGGTTAACCTTTGGAAAGAGTGACCTCTTATGATTTCCTGTTCAGGTTTGAGTATACATTATGTGTATGTTTAGTGGTGGTGGGGGGGTGCTGTCTGAGTCAGTCTGGTTCAAGGGCTCTCCTCTAATTTACAAAAAACAAACTTAGCACAACTTGACAATTATATAAATACAAAAATATTACTTTAATTAATATTCAGGGTACTTTGTGGTTATTGTCCAGAAGTTGATGTCGTGCATCTGTACCTGAAGCAGAGTCTCTCTGGTCCACTACTTGGATCGGGGACTGGGAGCCCCCTTAAGCTGTCCCAGTGGAATGACTTCTTTGTACTGGTGGCTGGCCCAGCTAAAAACTTAAAAACCCAAACTCTGGCTTGGATTTGACCCATCCCTAGTTTAACCTATGTCAACTGAATTTAAATGTCTTTTATAATTGTTGGTTTCATTTCTATACAGCTTTCCTTAATAAAAGCCACTGAGGGGGACAGAGCTAGCAACCCGCATAACCTGACTTGTTCATAGGAGCTCTCAGTAGCAAATAATTAAAACTGTTCACCTATTTCTTCTACTCATTTGGTAATATCTAGCTACCAACTTGTTCTTGGTACCTTGTGAGCTATTTGAGGAGTCTACAAGACATGAGAAGATCATCTAAAAATCAAATGCCAAAGATTTTTTTCATACTCGAGGAAAGCCAGCATGCTTAGAGCCGTGTGACATCCCCTGGGTCTGCATCTGCCTCCATGGATATAATTGAGGTATACTTGCCTGCTATTTCTGCCAGTTTGAAAACTTTGACCAAAGTTGTAAGTAATATTGATAAAACAAGGGATTTCTACGTACTATGGATGGTGGAGATTGTTGGGAGAGTGGAGGCACTAGCAGATCAAACTGTGGCAAGAGAGATGAATACAACCGTGCAGGCCCAGGTTACTGCTGCCTCACTCTTAAAGGAGAATATCCTACTGTGCTTCAGGTGCAAGCACACTAAAAAAAAACATATCTTGAGCAGCTCATACGAACATACCGTGAATTCTAAAGCAATGTGAGGCACAACTTTTGTGGCACTTTCTGGAATCCTGGCTGAATGACAACCTTTGAATGGACTCGGGTGTGTGACCGGAGCAGGGTTACTACATCATGCCAAGGAAAGTAATGGACCAGGACCCCCTATCCAGAATAATAGCTGCGGGGATGACCAGCTTTATGGAGAAATACCACATTCTAGAGGCTACAAGGAAGGCATTGATACTTAGGTATATGGAATTCCAAGTTTACATCTTTCCAGATCTAAGTTACACCATGAGGTATACTCAGTAGAATCCTCCTCAGTAGAATACAATATCAGACTTGCCTGTTAACCAGAAAGGTTCTCCTCGGGCTCATGCCATCAGGTGTTGCAAAGCTCCTTACTGCCCACAGCAGTACCCAGCATACACGTAGTGCTCAATATCGAACCTTCCAGGTACCCGGATGCAATTGGTCCCCACAATGGGTCCGAGGTCATTCACCCGTAGGGCTCCTCAGTGGTACAATACCCTTAACAAAGAAACACAGCCGCAAAGCTTGGACCCTTTAAAAGGCAACTCTGACAATTCCTCGCCCCTACTACTCTGAGTGACTGCCTCTCCTAAGGAACTGCCTCTTCATTTTACTCTAGTCAAAGGTGACCCATAACCTCCCTTAGAGCGCCACACTATTGGCCCTTTCCCCCCTTCCACCCCCCTGCCTCACCCACCCCCTTCCGTCTCTAATGGCACTTTACAGATATGGGGCCCTCCAGCCCCTATCCACATTGCACTTTTGCCACCCACCCCTATCGTACAACAATGGCCCTTTAGCCTGCCTACTCCTTCCTGCCCCCTCCTACCCTATACTCACTATATACAGTTCACCCTGAAACTTGTCAGAATTCGGCTTACGTTGTCTCTCTCCATTTATGTCTGTATATTTAAAGCTTAACCATCTCTATGTTTTAAGACTGTTAACCGTTGTTGACCTTTGTATGTACAGTGCCTTCAGAAAGTATCCACCCCCCCTTGGATTTTGTCACATTTTTTGTTGTGTTACTACCAGAATTTTTAATGCATTGAAATGATTTTTCCCCCCTTGATTCACACAGCATACTCAACAATTTAAAGGGGCAAAAATATTTTTATTGTGTAACAAAAATTTATGAAACATTAAAAACTGAAATATCTTGTTTACTTAAGTATTCACCCAGTCAATACTTTGTAGAAGCGCCTTTGGCAACAATTACAGCTTTGAGTCTTCTTGGGTATGTCTGTATCAGCTTTGCACATCTGGATTTGGAGATTTTCGCCCATTCTTCCTTGCAGATTTGCTCAAGCTCTGTCAAGTTGGATGGGGAGCGTCGGTGAACTGCAATCTTTTAAGTCTTTCCACAGATTCTCAATGGGATTCAAGTCTGGGCTTTGGCTGGGCCACTCAAGGACATTCACCTTCTTGTTCTGAAGCCACTCCAGTGTTGCTTTGGCTGTATGCTTGGGGTTGTTGTCCTGTTGGAACGTAAATCTTCGCCCCAGTCCAAGGTCTATTGCAGACTGATGCAGGTTCTCCTCAAGGATGTGCCTGTATTTGGCTCCATTCATTGTTCTCTATCCTGACAAGTGCCCCAGTCCCTGCTGCTGAAAAGCATCCTCATAACATGATGCTGCCACCATCATGCTTCATGGTAGGGATGGTGTTACACGGGTGATGAGCTGTGTTTGGTTTGCGCCAGGCATAGCGCTTTGCATTCAGGCCAAAGAGTTCAATTTTTGTTTCATCAGACCAGAGAATCTTTTGCCACATGGTCTCAGAGTCTGCCACATGCCTTCTTGCAAACTCCAGGCATGCTGTTATGTGGCTTTTTCTCAGGAGTGGCTTCCGTCTAGCCACTGTCCCATAGAGGCTGCATCTGTGAAGTGCTGCAGAGATTGTTGTCCTCTGGACAGGTTCTCCCATCTTAGCCATGGAACTCTGTAGTTCTGTCAGGGTGGTCATTGGGTTCTTGGTCACTTCCCTGACCAAGGTCCTTCTTGCCCGGTTGCGCAGTTTGGGAGGACGGCCTGCTCTAAGAAGAGTCTGGGTGGTTCCGTAATCTTTCCATTTCTTAATGATGGACTTGACTGTGCTCCTGGGAACTTTCAACACCCTAGAAAGGTTTTTATACCTCTCCCCAGAATTGTGCCTCCTCACAATTCTATCACGGAGTTCTACGGACAGCTCCTTGGTCTTCATGGTAGAGTTTCTGCTCTGACATGCAGTGTCAACAGTGGGACCTTATATAGACAGGTGTATTTCCTCTGAAATCATGTCAACCATTTGAACTGACCACAGGTAGACTCCATTCAAGTTTTAGAGTGATCTCACAAGGAAATTGGAAGCACCTGAGCTCAATTTGGAGTGTCATAGCAAAGGGAGTGAATACTTATCAAATCAAGACTTGTCAGGTTTTTATTTTAAATTCCAGAAGTTTCATTCCACTTTGACATTATAGAGTAATTTGTGTAGATACTTGACAAAAAAATCCCATATAAATGTATTTTAATTTGAGTTTGCAACATCACAAAATGTGACAAAATCCAAGGGGGGTGAATACTTTCTGAAGGCACTGTATGTTACTCCATATCCTTTGACGTGGAACCTTTGTAAATGAGCAGTTCTTGCTCAAAGGTATTTGTAATCCTAGAGTTTAATTAAATAAAATTTAAAAAGAATGAGGTAAAAAAAAATTAAAAAAATTTGTCCTGTATGCTGCCGTTTGCCAAGTTAAATGTTTTTTTCTGCATTTGTGCTCCCAGCTAAGCTCTGAGTGGGCTATCACAGATATGATTATATTCTCTGAGGCTGCCAGTGCCATCACATTTGTGTAGAAGTTTGCTATGGAATGGAACTGGGAGCGGGAACTGGTATCTAGCAAGGACTAAGGCACAAAAAGGACAAGTTTTAAATGGTTTGACTATGAATGTTCAGGTGTGCTAGCATCTTTAGTTTTATTTGTACTGTTCAGCATTTGGTGACGAAGACCATAATGACTGACCATGGCCTTTTGGTTTAATGCACTTCAACATGGGTGGTACAGTACTGAATACGATTGAGTTAAAATGGTTGTTAGCTTTCTTCTCTGCACCAGTTCTCTGTTCTTGCAGTACTGCGTTTACTTTTGGCACCAACGGGGAGTCCTTGCTGGTTGCCATACTAGCATTGTTTCCTGTTTAAATTCACTTGCTTAAGCTGGTTTCTCGGACATGTTCTACTTGAAAATGTTTTTGCAGAGCACTTTTGTTCCCTTACAGTATAATTAGCTCTGTATTTTATCATAGACGTTGCTGATGTTGAGGCTCCTGTAGAACACAAAGCCCTGACATCCGCTTAGTATGTACTTTGAGTATAGTATAGAAGACTAGCCATATGACATAGATTTTCTGTCTCATCTGACTTTTCTTCTTTGCCTCTTCATTTTCTGGATCACTTAAAATTGCTGCAACAAGTTTCCGGACTAAATATATTTGAAATGGACATAGCCTTTGTTTAAGGTGAATGGATACCCCACTGTTAGTAACATGTTTAGCACATGGATGCATCCTTCTGTTGTAAGCCATCAGGATTATAATAATTGCTTTCAATACACTAGGGATACTGGTATTGTTTGTACAATGGCAAAAATTAATAAATTAAATTTAAATAAAAATATCTTCCACCAGCTGACACAGTTTGGTAAGGATTTGTCCTTGCTGTTTCATTGTCTGGCCAGTAGAGGGTTCACAAGCACCAAGGGGTCAGGTGCTTGTGCTACTTATAATTAGTCTGGTCAGCACAGGGTCCTTGTTCCCCAAGGAGCTAGTATAATGAGTTGGTGGGTGGAAGAAAGTTATTTTAGCAAATAAGAAGTTGGCATTCACATTAAAAGGTAGCAAGACGGTTCATTGCATTACCATGTAGGAAACTCGGGTTCATGTTACAACCCTGACTGTAGCCTCAAGTTGTGGAGTCCTGGCAGTGCTGTAGAGCTAACTCTCTCAATTTGGGGTGGGGTGGCTTTCTACAGTGCATATTGCAGTGGAGATTTGGGACAGCATTGGCACACTAGTGACCAGGTAGTGCCTGCTGATCCCTTCCACATCACAGCATGTCACACAGACAGGGTGGTAGGCGGGTCCAACTTAGGGGAACATATGTCTGATGCAAGCATGATGCCCTGAGTGGCACCCATGTCATCATGGCCTGGTCTTCCCCCTGCCCCATCCTGACCAAAAGAGTTGCTCTCAAGGGTATCATATGACAGAGCCGTGCCCATCTTGGGTCCCACATAAGGTGTGTTTTGTGGGGGGGTGTCAGGAAGGGCAGAAGTAGTCCTGAAGGAGCCTGGGGCAGGAACCTGTACCTTTGATGGGAGATGATCCCAGAGGGCAGTGATGCAGGAACATGGACTTACACAGTTGAGTTGGAGGAAATAATAAATTAAAGCAGCAATGCAACAGAAAATTTTTTTTTTCACAAAGCTAGTTTCTGCTAACGTTATTAACAATGGGCCCTATGCACGAGCCACAGAAATCAGGCGTGTAGGCATAGATACATGGGCATGCTATGCAGCGGGGGTCCCGCAGATCCCCTGCAGCATTCACCAAAGTGCGAGGCTAAGTGCCATCCGGACCCCCTCGCTGTGCTGGCAGCTCTGTGTCAGGGCAGTCCGGGGGGAGGGAAGGGGGTGTGCCCACACAGGTGCGTAGTGCAGCGCACAGGGGGCATAAGAGAGCACAGGTTATGGTGGGGGGACCCTGGCGTAACCACTGTATGTGCTGTGCCCCATGCACACAAGACCCATGGCCATACCTGGCAGTAGGGTGTACACCCACCCACAACTGCTCCCCTGCCCCAGTCCCACATGGCAGCCCACACCCCAACATACAGCCGAGTCCTGGCTGGCCCCTGGCAGCCCTGTGAATACCACCCCCCTCACAAACACACACACACACACAATTGAGCCCCATCCCCATATGATCCAGTCCCCCACCCACACACAAATGTGCCTGTACCTGTTGTTGGAGATGCAGTTCCCCCCCCTCCACACACAGCATCCCTATTGTCTGTATTGGCAGCCCCCAACACACTGGTGCCTCCCTGTTGCCAGTATTGTTGTCCCCCCCCACCCGAACACACGGTGCCCGTCCCGGTGTATGTAAAGACAGACCCACCCCAACACACAGGGCAGCCCCGTTCCATGTCCAAGCGTAAGGACACACACACCCGACCCCGTTCTCGCAACACTTGCCCCATCATTGGTGGCCAGTGGTCCCACCCTCCCCAGCACTGATGACACCACCCCGCCCTTCACCCGGCAATGGGTGCTGAAAAGTTAGGATCGGCCAGTAGCACAACCCTCATCTTCCCAGCGCCGGCCATCCAACTGCTGCTGGAGCACTGCCTACATATATAGCATGTTCCCAGCATCAGCTGGATGGCTGGGGCAGTGTGTGGAGGGCTGTGCCATCACGTATAAGTGTGTATCCTCACGCTCGACACAGAACAGGGCAGTCCTGTGTGTTGGTGTGGGGTTGTTTTTACACACACCAGGGATGGGGCACCAGTGTTCGGGGAGAGATGTCAGTACTGGCAACGGGATGGGGCACCAGTGTGTTGGGGGGGGTGTCAATACAGGCAGTGGGGATGGGGCACTGGTGTGTTGGGAGGGGATGTCAATACTGGCAACGGGGATGGGGCAGATGTGTGGGGGAGCTGGCATACAGGCCTGGGACGGGAGTCCTGCTGATGGAAGTTCGGCTGTGCGCCGAGCAACCGCAGTGACACAGGTGCTCAGGCAGGGAGTCCACTGGACAACGGGGGCTGGCTGCACGGGTCAAGGTGCTTGCGTTAGCTAGTCACACACCCGGGCTCACACCTTCATGCACAGGAGATCCACTGTGGGACCCAGGACGGGCATCTGATTGGATGCCCGCCTGGGTCTGCTACTCCATCCCCAGCCACCCTACGCAGTCCTGTGCACTGGGGAAGGGGCAAGGACAGGTGGCTGGCATTACTGCATACCGGCACGTTCGCACTTGTCTGCAGGCACGTAGCTACTTTCCGCCCATTACTGCATAGGCAGCAATATTTGTTGAATATCTGTCAAATCTACTTTTCTAGGTACTGTCTATTTTGCACTCCGTGAGTTTTTTTTAATTTTTCCTGACCCTAACTCCTACCAGGTCTGGACTGGTATTTTTAAGCTAGATATGGTGGCCATCTGTATTTTTTTGTGAAATAACTAAATAAAAAAAAGTTATAAAATGCTGTTTTGGTGGAACTATAAACTTTTACCACCAAATAAAACTGGATGATACCTGGAATCTTTTACAGTGGGGAAAAAAAGTAGGGTCAAACTTTTTGTCCAGTTTCATTGTATTGCTGTTTTAAAACAAGAAGTTGCAGGACAGTTACTGTTTCTTCATTGACTAGGTTCACAGGCAGCTGGGTTCCTCGCGGTCCGTGAGATCTGCCGTGATCAAACAATGTGTGTAGGGAGCATAACTCCGACAGTAACAGCACATATAAATCAAGGGGAAATGCTTTCAGAAGAATATTACAAATTAAAAGAAAGGGAACAGAACTTGAGTAGTGACTAGCTTTACCAAAACACCTTGCTATAGTTAATAAAACATTGCTACATTTCTCAAAGCCTTGGTGGGGTGGGCAGATTCTTTTACTCCAATGGCTGTTTGCAGCAGAGTCCCCAAATTATTTTAACATAAGCTAATTGAGCGCAGTCAGCAGATGGCATATTTCATGTTATTAATGGTGGTGTGGTGGTGGTGGTGGTGATTGGGGGATGACAGAACTCCCCCTTGAACTGAGAGCCCCTACATTTAAAGGCTGTGCTATTGTTGGCATGTTTAAGCAATTAAGAAAGAATTCAGGCAGCCTACACATGGGTCTACATCTAATACCTTTTGTAGTCCTATGGCACAGTGTAGTGTTGGAGTACCAGACCTTTTTTTTTTTTTCTTATAGAATGACTCTGGGAGGGGAGAGGAGGGGGGGACGTGAACAAGGGACATCCATACGGCCCAGTCTTTTTGTGTAGTGAGAAGGATCTATTATCATATTTTCACCTGCACTATGGCAGATGGATGGAGGGAGCCTGCAAGAGCGTTAATTGCTCTTTTCTGATTCTAGTGGTCCTGAGGTTCAGAAGACCCTCTAATTAAAGAGCCTGAGAGAGAGATCTGGGCATCTGGCCTGTGCCTTTTTAATCAAAACTGTAATATGAGGAAGGGGCAATGACTGTCCAATTATCTGACTACTAAAAGACAAGCAAAAATCATAAGGCTGTGATTTGAACAGAATATGTTATTTTAAAAAGAAAGCTCTTGGTGTTTTAGTACTAAGGGACCACTATAAACTGATGCGTGTTTTTGTGGTAAAGAAAAAGCCTCAGCAATTATTTAAATGTAATACCTCCCTCCTCATTTCAGGTAAGATGGTTATAATTAAAACACTTAAAGTATTTGAGTAATGTAGCAGGAATCCTATAAATATAGTACTCAAGATGGCTCAAATATAAGGAGCCCTTTCATGGCACAGTTCTTGTCTAATTACAATTTCTTTAGGGGTTCAAATATGCTAGTACTTTGCATTCCATCGTCACAAATAAGCCTTTTAGAATTTTCCCTTTTTTAATCCACAGTCCCAGGTCAGATCTGTTTAGTCTATGCTGTTACAAAGCATCTGGTAGGACTGAAGCAGTCATGTGTGCCCCATGACCAGTGCCTGTCTGTTGTCTTTGTTTTAGCCGAGTGTACCTAACTTGATTCGTGCCAGGGCAGCACATGTTCTGATTGCCCATCTCTCTCTCTTTTTGGGGAGTTGCCTTTCCTCCTGTCGAAAAGGATAGCTGATACGAGAAAACCCGCAACATCCAAATGCAAGCACATCCACTCTCCAGCTAGGATCAGCTCACATGCCTAGAATACAAATTATCTGATCAAAGATGTACTATGTTAGCATATTGAGACACTGTGGTGGCCTTTCAGCCCCCACCCAATGACCTACTGTATTTATAAGTGAACTGTAATTCATCGCCTTTTGATATGTTTATACTTGTGGCCTGCCCACATCAGAAGTTTTGTCTGCTTCATGCCTCGCAACCTCCAGCAGCACAAATTAGGGACAAGGCCTAAAATAAATTGGGGACCAAAATCTGAGATATTAAAACATAGTAGCATCAATTCTATAGGCTGTTAAAATATGTCTGTGAGTGAAAAGCATTTTATAAAGGAGAAATAGACGGTGACACTAATGGCTGATATAATTTTGTGATTCAGATTCCAGGGACCTGTTTTTCAAAAGGCTTCGCAAGGGAAAAGTCCTTGTGTGCAACTTGCTGGTGCATTGAAAAACCCTTGCACCAGTGAAAATGCTATTCAGCATTTTTTTGCCCATGGGCTGCATTTATTTTGCAGTGCCCATGGGAAGCATTTATTTTGCAGTGCCTATGGGTGGCTTTTATTTAACAGTGCCCATGGGCGGCATTTATTTTGCAATGCCCATGGGCGGCATTTATTTTGCAGTGCCTATGGGTGGCATTTATTTAGCAGTGCCCATTGGGTGGCATTTATTTTGCAGTGCCCATGGGCGGCATTTATTTTGCAGTGCCCATGGGTGGCATTTATTTTGCAGCTGCAAAAAAAGATCCATGCAAACTGCTGTAAAACATTTAAAAGGTCACAAAAAGGCAGCCTTTTTGAAAATTGTGCACGTGTGGAAAACATTGTGATTGTGCAAAGGTACCTTCCTGTGCACAGTTTTTTTCCCCACATGTGTGCAATTTCATATAGTTTTTTCAACAGTAATGTTTGTCTGTCAAAAATTTCAAGATACTTAGTTTGCTTTTCATTTTCTTTCATGCCTGTACCAAGATACAGGATTTTGAAGTTTTTAAAAGTTCACACTCCCGCACCATGCCCACCATGAAAAAATTAAATGCCTTGGTACGGTGCTGTGCTATTTACTATCAGCAACATGTGGTAGCACCATCCTAACACATCCACAGTATGAATGTAGCATGTACAGTCCACAGATAACCTCAGTGGAAGTGGTGGCCATCTTTAATGATGTGAGCCATAAATTACAAAATTAGTTGTAAAAACATTTTTAACAGTATCTGAGAACACTAGAAATACACTAAGCATGAATCATAGGGTGTTGGAAAAATACTTTTGCTAAAAAAAATATATATAGGATTAATTTTGTTTTCTAACAAATATCGCTGCTTTAAGGTATGAGGGACCAAGGCTGTGTTTGAGCAAAATCGGGGATGTCTCTGAAAATCTGGGACAGTTGACTGAGGCATGAAACTCTGCAGTGCAGTTGACAAATAAGTGAATTCAAGTTATTTCCCAAAGTGCAGAAAAAAACTTTTATTGGCAACATCTTAAAATCTGTATTTTGAAATGTGAAGTGTGGAGTTGTAACTGGTCTGCACAAAAAGGAGATTATCTGGATATGTATATATGGTCACAAGGAAAAGGAAACTGCAGTTTTAAATTCTGCATGCTCTCTTATCAGATCTAAGGGACAGAAGTGGCATTGTACAGGATGTGCTGAACAGTGATCAGTGATTAGAGGTTTTCAACCGCAGATTGGGAGGGGCAACCCCCTCTCACACCCATGAGTGGAGTAGAGTTATGGCAGCATTACAAGCCTTAGCTGCAGTGCACTGCTGCCCACTGGCCAGAAATATTTAAGAGAGTCTGCAGTGCCAGAGCCTGATGTATTTATAATGGATGTCAGATTCAGCCTGCAATACTGACCGAGGGCAAACTGAAGCATTTTATCACGGACAAGATTAGGATGCAGCCACCCCATTCTCAAATCCTTTTCTGGACCCACCCATGGCTCTTTACATTTTTTAAATACTATAGTTTTGCCACTAACAGTATATGTCCAGCACAAACAGATCAGGCTATGTGACGTAGTAACACCAGCTACCCTATTAGGCCAGCAAACAGTGGGCTCTTTTAACCTAATCTGAGCTTTAAAAGGTGGCATTTTAAATTTGGGGGGGGGGGGGTGTTATCCCTTGTCAAAACTGTTGCCCCCTGGGCAGAATTCTACATCTGCCACTGATGCCCTGGACACCACACACTCCTACTCTCAGTATCACTTGACAGAACTAACATAGTTGCAAGACTGTTGAGGGACAACTTCCTCTTAGCAGTACACAGGGATTGTTAGAATGTGGCTGTAGTGGCATGGTGCAGGTCAGTGCTACTGAGGCACTACTTTTTCTTCTTTTTCTCTTCTTTAATGAAGCTTTTCCTGCACTACCTCAGATCCCTCCCCCCTATTCAAGCTGGTGACCTTCAGCTCCATTCCCACACCCCAGGTCCTCGGGAGTGGGGGGACTCTCTGAATGATACAGGACCAAGAGTATTAGCTGGCATTCTCATAGGCAAATGCATTTGTTCTGTATTTTTCCCCTGGTCCTGCCTGCCCTCCTGTCTTCCTCATCAGTGCCATGCCTATCTGCAATGGCCTTACAAGTAGACAAAGCCCCTGCAGTAGCGGTGGACCCTTCATGATGCCGCCATAGGGGTTGCTGCAGCTGTGGAGGCACGACACTGCTCTCTCAGGGCAATGGCGCTCTGACTCAGGCAACACTTCTTGACTGTGACTCTCTGATAACCTAGACTCACTCCTGAACCTGGCTCGGCTCTGTGCTGTGTACTTTTTCTTGTGTTTTTTTGTATTTATTCATCTGCTCCGCCACGACCCCTATCAGACTGGCTAGATAGCCCAGCCCCATCAACTGACATAGACCCCAAAGAGAGCCCCCCTTTCTTGCTCCACACGACTCCCCCTACAGTCTTCTCCAGATTCAGTGGCAGGGGTTTCCTCATGCTTGGTGGGCGAGTGGAATGAGACTTGAATGTGCTAGCACCGTTCTGCCAAGCTGGGAGTGTTTCCTTTGTTCTCCCTCCCCAAGATACCTGGCTGTGAGCGCACAGTGACTACTGCGTCACAGGTGGGGGCATTGTAAAACCACTGCATCTACCCCCCTGCCATCCTCAACTTGCTTGCACTGCTTGGGCACCCAAGAGTGGCACTTGTGCAGTGGGGATCGGTCTGCATCCTACCTCTAGAAGGCAAAACATCCTGTGGGATGCTTAAGCCTTCTCCCCTGTTGGCCCTCAAGCTTTTCAGGCATGTTCCCACACCTGGTTTGTTGGTATTGCCAAAGGCAACCCTGCTACTGTGCTGACAGGCCAACCTTGTTTCTTTTGTTTTTAACCATTAACTAAAATGTGTGCTACCTGGGGAGCAGCCTTTGTAACGGGGGTTGGGGTGAAGGGTGGGGTGTATTTGTGTCTTCATACAACTATATGAAAACATAACTGAAAGACCACCTTTGGTCCACCGAGTGCCCCCAACTGGGAGAAAAATGTATTCCTTCTTACTCTTATACTCTTAGTATTAGGCTTAGTTTAAAAACATGGATGTTTCAGCTGATACTACCTTAGATGGAAGTTTCAGATATCTACTAATCTTTCTGTAAAATCTTATTTCTTATAATCCTTTCTGCCTAACCCTGTGTATCGTGATGCAGCAGAATCAACACAAGTAGCCAACATGGGTGTTGAGCTGCCATCACTGATCCCCCAGTCTTGGTTCACAGAATCACAAAAATCTGACGGCAGAAAAGGACCTCATCGGCCCATCGAGTCTGCCCTCCCCGCCTCCCCTACAAATCTCCACTCCCCTCCCTTCCCAATCCCATATGTCTGTCTCATGCTTTCTTAAATCCCTCCACTGTATCAGCCTCCACCACCTCTTCTGGTAGTTTATCCCAGGCCTCAACCACTCTCTCTCCGTAAAGAAACACCCCCTTACATTGCCTCTGTATCTTCCACCTTCCAGTCTTAGGTTATGCCCTTTTAGTTTTAGCTTCCTACTTCCTTCTGAACAAGCTCCCCTCCTTCACCTTATTGATCCCCTTCACATATTTAAAAGTTTCAGTCATGCCACCCCCTTCTAATCCCCAGTGGGTACAGATCCAGTTCCCTTCACCTCTGTTTGTATGGTTTCCTCTGCATGCTATGCACCATATTGGTTGCTTTTCTCTGAACCCTTTCCATACCATCAATGTCTTTGCGTAGGTGCGGTCTCCAGAACTGGACCTCGTAGTCCAGGTGAGGTCTCACCATGGCCTTGTAAAGATGCATCAGCACCTCCTTCCTTCTGCTAGTTATGCCCCTCCCAGTGCATGCCAACATTCCATTTGCCTTCTCCACTGCCTTGCTACACTGGCTACCCACCTTAAGATTGCTTGATATTATAATCCCCAGATCTATCTCCTGCTCTGTTTTTTTGATTTCCTCCTCTCCTAGAGTGTAAGTTGTTCGCGGGTTCTTGCGACACATATGCATAACAGCACACGTTTTGGACTTGAATTTTAGTTTCCAAGTATCCAACCACCCCTCTAGAGTCCTCAAGTCATGCTTCATGGCCTCTACCCCCGGGGTGTCTACCCTATTGCAGATTTTCGTATAATCCATGAATAGGCACACTCTTCCCTTCAGATCCTCTGCTGTATCACTGATGTATATATTAAAAAGGAGGGGTCCCAGCACTGACCCCTTGGGCACCCAACTTGTTTCCCCCTCACCATGGAATGCACCCCATTTACCACCACTCTCTGACTTCTGCCCACCTACCAGTTTTCCACCCACCTAGATATTTTCTGTCCCACCCCTAAGCTTTCCAGCTTATTATTAGCCTTCTGTGAGGGATGGTGTTGAAGGCCTTACTGAAGTCCAGATAGGCCACATCCACCCTGCCCCCCCCCCATCAACCACCTGCATCACCCAGTTGAAGAACTCTTATCAGGTTCATCTGGCAGGACCTGCTATTCATGAATCCATGCTGTCTTGCGTCCTGCAGTCCGTTGTCCACCAGGTAGTCCTCCACCCTTTCTTTTTATTAGTGCCTCCATCAGCTTGCCCACCACTGAGGTGTGGCTGACTGAGCAATAATTTTTCACCACCTCCTTATGCCCCCTTTGTACAGTAGCACCACTTCCACCCTCCTCCAGTCCCCCGGCACACATCCAGTATCCATGGACAAGTTAAACAGTCTCGTCAGTGGGACTGCCAGCTCCTCCCTCCAGTTCCCAGAGTACCTTGATATTATAATCCCCAGATCCCTCTCCTGCTCTGTTTTTTTGGTTTCCTCCTCTCCTAGAGTGTAAGCTGTTCGCGGGTTCTTGCACCCCATATGCATAACAGCACACTTTTTGGCCTTAAATTTTAGTTTCCAAGGAGCCGACCACCCCTTCAGGGTCCTCAAGTCATGCTTGATGGCCTCTACCCCTCCCCCTGGAGTGTCTACCCTATTGCAGATTTTCGTATAATCCGCGAATAGGCACACTCTTCCCTTCAAATCCTCTGCTATATCACTGATATATATATTACAAAGGAGGGGTCTCAGAACCAACCCCTTGGGCACCCCACTTGTTTCCCCCTCACCATGGAATGCACCCCATTTACCACCACTCTCTGACTTCTGCCCGCCTACCAGTTTTCCACCGACCTAGATATTTTCTGTCCCACCCCTAAGCTTTCCAGTTTATTACTAGCCTTCTGTGAGGGATGGTGTTGAAGGCCTTACTGAAGTCCAGGTAGGCCACGTCCACCCTGCCCCCCATCAACCACCAAGGCACCCAGTTGAAGAACTCTTATCAGGTTGCTCTGGCAGGACCTGCTATTCATGAATCCATCCTGCCTTGCGTCCTGCAGTCCGCTGTCCACCAGGTAGTCCTCCATCCTTTCTTTTATTAGTGCCTCCATCAGCTTGCCCACCACTGAGGTGAGGCTGACTGAACAATAATTTTCTGCCACCTCCTTATTGCCCCTTTTGTACAGTAGCACTACATCCACTCTCCTCCAGTCCTCCGGCACACATCCAGTATCCATGGACAAGTTAAACAGTCTCGTCAGTTGGACTGCCAGCTCCTCCCTCAGTTCCCAGAGTACGCTCGGGTGCAAGCCGTCCAGCCCCATTGTCTTGACCACCTTTAACCTGCCCAGTTCCTCCCTTACCCTGTCTATGCTGAACACACTAGGATCCACCTTTTTGCCTTCCCTGCCCCTTTCCCCCAGCTCTGGTCCCCTACCCTCCCCCTTCTCTGTGAAGACCGAGCAAGAGTAGTTATTCAACACCTCTGCTTTCTCAAAGTCCCCTTCTAGTTGTATTCCTCCCTCCCCCGCAATCTTACTATCCCCTGCCTCGCCTTCCTTCTTCCCCCACGTACCTAAAAAAGTTTAATCCCCCCTTTCGGCCTGCTTAGGTATTTTCTCCTCGGTATCTGTTTTAGCCCTCCTTATTGTCTGCCCTGCCACCCTCCTCTTCTCTGTCTATAAGCCTCCCTGTCCTCCCCCCTTTGTGTCTTCTTATATTCCCTGAATGCTCTTTTCCTTTCCCTGACCGCCCCTGCCACCTCCTTTGTAAACCAGAGCGGTCTCCTCCATTTTTTGTTCTTCCTCACCTTCGTAATGCAAATTTCAGTGGCCTTCAGTACCTCACTTTTGATAGCTCCCCATAGCTCTTCAACATCCTCTATATTCCCCTTCCCTGCCATTTCTTCCCCAGATATCCTTCTTATTTTGTTAAAGTCTATCCATCACCTTCATTCTAGTCTGATTTGTCTCCCTCCCTGTTTTTACTCTGAACCTCACAGTCCTGTGATCACTGGTATCTAGTCCTTCACCCACCACCATCTCTTCCACACTTTCTCCATTTGTGAGGACCACGTCCAGCAGGTTAACATAAAAACATAAGACTTTGACGGCAGATAAGGACCACTTGGCCCACCTAGTCTGCCCATTTCCCTACCTATTGGATACACTGCAGATCCTAATTATCACCCCTTGTGAGCTCCGTGACCAGCTGTTGCATGAACAGCCCTTGTAGTGCCTCTAGTATCCCCCTGCTCCGAACCAGTACCTCAGCCGGGATCCCCAGTCCACATCGGGAGGTTTAGGTCCCCCACAACAGATGCTCTCCCTTGTGAGCCATATTTGTAACTGCCTGTGTCAGCTGTCTATCCCCTTCCTCCCTTTGCAGCAGAGTTCTGTAAACCGCCCCTATTCTCAGTGATTCTCCAGTCCGTTTGTCAAACGTTGACCCACATGACCTCTGTTTCCCCTGCCTCCTCCTGCCCTTCCGTTGCCCTAATGTCTTCTTTGGCATATAATGCCACCCCCCTTGCCATCCCTGTCCTTCCTAAACAGCCTGTAGCCTGAGATGACTGTTTTGCCAGGCATGATGTTCTGGCTACCTTGTCTCACTTATCGCTATTGTGTCCAGTCCCTCGTCCACCATGATGGCCTCCAAGTCCACCATTTTGTTTCCTAAACTCCTGGTGTTAGCTGATAATCCCTTCCACTAGGAACCCCTCCCTTCACTGCTCTCCCCTACTAACTTTTGCTTGTTCTTGGTTTCTACCAGTATTTTATCTCCATCCTGGGGGGAGGCTGATGGCCTCCCATCCTGCCCCTTTGAGTGGCCCCTTTCCTGACCCTTCCCAAAATCCACTTAAACTATACTTTCTTTCAACAAAGTCCCCCAACTTTCTCTTTAGCACTGCTTGTCCTTCTCTGCTCAGATGTAGCCTGTCCGGGGAAAGTAGGCTCTCGTCCTTCCACATTGCTCCCCAGTTCCCCACTAACCCCATCTGCCTGCACCAACTCTCCAGCCATTTATTAAATTCTTCAATCCTCTGCTTTCTTACTGCGCCTGCTCTTGGCGCAGGCAGTACCTCTGAGAAAGCAATCGAATGGAACCCTGCAGTACTGCAGAATCTAGCAGTCTCCCAGGACCTAGCCTGCACCTCCATTAGACTACTCCCCTCCAGACCATTGGTGCCTAGGTGGAACACCAAGTGTGACCTCTCATCTTGCTGCTTGCTCCATGAGGATATATTGTGCATCACCTTTAGCACCGCTGTTCCTGGCATACACTCAACCCAAATGGTACTGCTCCTGCCTTCCTTACTCCCCCATCTGATTCCCTTTATTAGTAAGTCCCCTGCAAACACGCCTCTGCCACTCCCTTCATTCTGCTTGTGCTGTTGATTCTCTAGCTTATTCCTTCCTGTCATCAGATTTCCCTCCCTGGTCCCAATTTCCCCCTTGTCCACCTCCTTCCCTAGAGTTTTGCTCTCCCTTGGACTAAATCTCCCATCCCCCCTCTGGTGTCCCCCCCCCCAGTCCCCCTCATTCTAGCCTTCCTTTTCACGGGCTCTGACACCACCCTTTGCTCCATTCCTTCCTCCCTACTGCCCGAATCCCTCTGTGTATGGGTACCCTCCCCCTTTTCCCCCCTTTATCCTTTCCTGAGCTTACTGTAGGCTCCTCCCTGTCTCTTCTGTGTGTTGTGTCTCCATTGAGATTGTTTTCACCCCCTCCTGCTCATTTTGGCTACTTCCCTCCAGGTTCCCTCCCAATGGTGCATCCCCCATTCCCGATCCTTCTATCACCTTAGCCCCTTCTCCGTCTCCTATGAATTCCTCACTGTCGTACTCCTTGCCGTCCTTCTCCTCAGGTGCCCCAAGGGGTGAAAATCTGTTTTTCTGCTCTGCCCCATGCTACTCAGCCTGCTGCCTGATGCTCCAATCCCTAATTTTTTCCCCTTCCCTGATGGTGCTTGCTGTGCTTTTTTTGATCCTACCACTTGCCACTTCCCCTGGCCCCTCTCGTCCACTATCTCTCTTGTACATAAGTCTTCTGAGGCATCCCTTGTGCTCCCCCTTTCTCCTCTCGTCCCTCTGGTGCATCCTCTAGACCTCCTCCAGTCCTCTCCCCTTCTTTTCGCACCTACCCCTACACCTGTTCCTACTACCCTTGCATCTCCTCCTGTGTTCACTCTTTCACCCCTGCCCAACTGGTGTTTTCTTTGGACCTCCTCCCATCCTTTCCCCTTCCCCTCTCCCTTCCCTGCTTAGCGCCCACCTCAGCCACCCCACCTCCTCTCTTAGCTGTGTAAGCTAACTGCACACCATTCGGCCTCCATGCTATATCCAACACCGTGGCCGTCCCACACCCACTGCACCCTACCACCCTCCCAAAGATACTTAAGACCTGCCTGTCCCCGTTTCAGGCTACCTCTCCAACTTTGCTGCCCGTCCATTTGATCCCCTTAGCCTTAAAGGTGCTGAGAGAATACCCTCTGTTCATTTTAAACTGGCGTGTCAGGTATGTGTAGCAAGTTCATACTGGGCCACTGTGTGCTATTCACCTTTTAAATTGAGACATGCGTAGCCAGTTGGACAATGGTTATGAATCTACTTTGATTAGGAACATGTCTAATAGTCTTTTGATTGTTTGTTTTGGTCACCCCCCCATACTGGGGGATCTG
This sequence comes from Neoceratodus forsteri, assembly GCA_016271365.2. Lineage (NCBI taxonomy): Eukaryota > Metazoa > Chordata > Ceratodontiformes > Ceratodontidae > Neoceratodus > Neoceratodus forsteri. The sequence goes on along the minus strand of CM028134.1, from coordinate 542,535,507 downwards.
GTTCACCGCCCTGCTTGCCACCACCGCCCCAATGCCCGGGTTTACCCCCGCAGGCAGGCACCCCCTCCCCAAGGAGCACGGTCGCTTATTCTGGCTTGTCCCCCAGGGTGAGGCCATGGGGTGGGACCCCTCCCAGCAGACCCAGTCATTCACGGGGTGGAGGCGGGGCCATCGTGAACAGGCCCAGGATTTTTTGGTGCTCACGGTTTCAGTGGACAGGCAATGGCGTCCACCCCACCCCCCAGCATGTGGCGCCCGGCTGCACAGTACCCCATTCTCCGCCAGGGGTCCACATAGCACTGGATACTTCCACCCCGGAGAAGGAGAGCAGTCCCTGGGATGCTCAGTCCTTCTTACCCCAGCCAGTCCTCCGACTCCCGAGTCTGTCCCTGAACCCAGAATGTCGGTGCTGCAGACAGATGCCTTGCCGCTGCATCAGTAGGCTGGATCCCACCTCTAATAAACTTGAAGTAATTACCCTTGGGCTGTGCTGTGACCCAGCAGAAGTGCTGTGAGCTTCTGTGCAGATGACCTGGGTTTGGGAATGGACCCAGGAAGTTGATCGGGCAGCTGAGGGGCTGGGGTGGTATTGTTGCATGGTAGTGCTTCCAGCCAGGGGAGGAAGATGCCCAGGTTGCAGTGACATAGCAATCCCTGCGGTGGGCTGAGGGAGCTTGTCTCTCTCCCCCCCGGACATCAGTATGTGTGACCGAGGTGACATAAGGACCTGTTAAACATCTTTAAATTTCTTTTCTCGCATGTTACATTTTACATTGGATAAATTCCCTTTAAGACAGGGAAGATCTTTAAAACCAGTGTCAGATCAATTATTCTTTCTGTAGCAGGTGGCATATCTTGACAATTTCGTTTTGAATGCATGCTGGGTTTTCATTTGCACATTATTTACCCCACTGTGGCTCTAGAAAAAACATGAATCCAGACTTAAATGACAGTTTTTTTGTGTTAGCTACCCATATTTTAAAGTGCTGTTTATTTGCAGAGAAATGTGTGTTTATGAATGGTATGCATACCATCAGTATTCTTGCAGACTGCGGGGAGGTTTTTCTTTGAAAATTAACAGTGCATTAATTTAAATATAGCTAGCAAAACTAAAAATGGTGTGTGCTAGTCTGCATTGTTTTTTTTTTTGTTCCCAGTTTCATCCTGCTGCCCGCCTCATTTAGGCACCCCTAGCATTGAACTCACCCGGACCATCTTGTAGCTCCCCAGTTCCACCGTGGATGAGGTCTGGAGTTTGGAGTGACCGCCTCATGCTCTCGCCAACATAGAGAGAGAGGCGCCTTGTTTCTGTGCCAAAACCCCAGCACATTGTAGGGTCTGTTGGTAAGTGAAGCATGGAGGATGTCATCTGACATGTCAGGTCAGTTGTCATTTTCTGTAACATTCCTACTATCCACCTCCAACATGAGTGCAAATAAAGGAGCATTGGAGGGGGAGTGCTTGATGTCACCACCATAAGGAACTGCTACAAAAGCACCATGTCACTTGATCCTACCTGCCCCCTCCTGGGCACTGCTTAGTGCTCCTTATCAACCTCCAGCCCTGAGGTCCTGGGCGTGCCGATAGGAACCGGGGCCGTTAGTGTGTTAGAAAGGTCTCTTGTTGCTCAGCGCCACATACTGTAGCTGACTTCTGGATTACTTTTAAGTCGGTCCCTATGATGGTGATTCAATTCAGAGGTGATACATAACTTGGGTATGAGGAAATGTCATCACTTTATGTGAAAGGATTAACATAAAAGAATGTTTTTCCCCCCATTCTGTTTTTCCTACCCCTTCTTTTGTTTCCTTTGTCCCCTTTCTCAATGATAGGGGTTAACTAACAAACAAACATATGAAAAATGCCAGCAGATATAGGCCATACAGTCTATCAAGTCTGCTCGAGTGTGCAGCCGGCAGACTATTATACTGCAGCTGCCCCTACCTGCCACTTTGAGGTCATGCTCCTGCTTGCTGACACCACTTCCTCCTTTTCCCACTTAGTGAATTTCCCCTTGACTCTGTCCCACCCCTTCTTAAAACTGTCCACCGATGTTAACTCATTATACCCTGGGTAGCCATTTTGTATCAGGTGAATCAATGGATGGTTTGGACTTCATATGGAGCTATTGGGTACAATGAGCTAAGGACACCACCTCCCCTGGCAAAGTGTTCCACCCTGTCACCATTCTTTCCATAAAGTAATGCCTTCTTACTTCCCTCCTGAATCGACCACCCTTCAGCTTCAGACTGTGTCCTCTAGTGTCCGTGCCCCCCCTCTGCTTAAGAATGCTCTCTGTGTCAAGCTTATTTATGCCCTTCATATATTTTAAGGCTTCTGTCATGTCCCACCTATCCCTGTGATCCTCCAGGGAGTACATGCTGAGTACCCTCAGTCTCTTCTCGTAGGGTTGTCCTCCAGCCCGAGGATCAACCTGGTTGCTCTGCGTTGAACCCATTTTAGCAATTTGGCATCCTTTTTCAAGTAGGGGCACCAGAACTGCATGCAGTATTCCAGGTGTGGCCTCATGATCTGTATAGTGGCAGGATGACCTCCCCCTGCCTGGAGGTGATCCTTTCATCGGAATGCTGCTTTGTGAGTAACAGATGGGGTGTGTAAATGCCAGCTGCCCCCTCGTCTGGAGCCAAGCTACTCACACCTGTGATGTGCCCATGGAAGAATATTTTTTTTAATAGCCCTTTGTTCATCCTACACCTGTCCACTAGGTCCTCAGGCTCTATGTTCCTCAAAGCCCCTCCATACCCTTTGGCATCCATGCCCTGTGGGATCTATGCTCAAAGGGTCTACACCCAATGGGATCCATGCCCAGTGTGATCCATGCCCTATGGGGTCCATGTCCTTATTGGGTCCATGTTCAGTAGGGTGCACACTCTATGGAATCCATGCCCAGTGGAATCCATACCCACTGGGGTCTGTGCGACATGGGGTGCAAGAGTATCATCTGTCATAATCTATACAGTGAGGTAGTTTTTCTCTGTTTTGGCTCCCTTTGCCTCGTGACCCTTCCCCACCCTGCGGCTGTATGCATGTCTCTCTGTTCATGCACACAGCATCCCCTGATGGAGCGGCAAGCTCCTTAGTCCACATTAAGGGGTCACTCCATTTGCAGAACTCACTGCCAACCCTCCCCTGGTGGGATGCACTGCCTTGGACAGCGCTCTTCCCAGCCTGGTTACCTGACCCGAGAGTGTTCCCTAACATGGATTGTTGGCATGGTTGGGCCTTTGAGATTCCCTGACAGAATACTTCCATCTGTATTTCTCTACCATTAGGTGGTTTAAATATGTGAAAGATGCACTATAATTATGAAAGGAATTGCATCTGTGCTTGTGATTATGTACAGTATTAATGTATATTTAAGAATTTACCATGAATCGTTCTTTGAGCCCCCCGTCTTTTCCTATGGACCTTATTCACAGAGATCCATTTCTGATTATCTTTAATTAACAACACTTGTAATTTTTTGCAAATGTCATTAACATTGCTAGCAATAAAGCTGAAGTCGTTATTTACATGTGAAAGGAAACAATTTTAATTAATTGAGCACACTTGTTCTTCTGTTGCCTGGTATCCTTTCATCAGATTTGCTTTGGCTGTGGGTTTTTTTGTCAAGGAAGCGATGATTACTTTTTTCCTGTCACTGAGTCTGCCTTATAGTATTCCTCTTCACTGTTTACTGCTGACTCTTCCATTGTGTTGTATAAATAGGCTGCAATCTTCAGTCCCATCCCTGCTACTGGGGACTTTTTGTGGATGTGCAGTCTCTGGAGTGCTGCCTCTCCTGGACCTGGTCTCCAAGTGATGTTGTCCAGACTGGATTGGTCTTTTCTTTCTTTGGTCCCTCACATCCTGGGTAGTAAACCACTCATTGCTGCTAGGCCTTTTCCCCTCTTTGCCCACCCGACTAGGCAGGCCTTCTACCGTCAGTCCCACCATGACAGGGAACAGAATCAACAAGGGCTGATTCCGCCCCTCACCAGTCCCTACAGATGTCTGTGTTTCCACACCACATCTGATACGCTTCAAGTTGTCTGTTTGTCCCCTGCCCACGGCATGATGCGGAAGTGTTTTCCTGGTGCACCAACACACACCAGTAATTAAATACAGATTGTTCAGCTGCTGGCACCAGGATCAAATGACATGAAACACTCACTGCTGTTGCCTGTTCTGTTTGCTGGGTGGGAGTCGCTGTACTGCTGCTGCTCCTCCCACTCGGTGCTACTCATCTTGTTGGGGGGGGGGGGACCGGTGCCGCTGTGTTGCCCTGCTTGAGCAGCAGAGGAGGAGCCCCTAAAGGAGGGTCCCAGAGAGGAATCACTGCTATGAGTACCTGACCTGGCAACATGTGGTCCCTGGAAACAATGGTAAGTCCCCTTACCATGCCCTAGCTGCCCATTCAGCAGTCATGTGCTTTATCTCTCTCCAGCTGCCTTCTTTCTGGCCCAACTGCACTAAAATTCAACTGGCCCTGGGGTTCTAAATAGAATTCTCTGCCTCAGTCAGCCATACATTCTGTACACAAAAAACTTATTTTCCAAATGACTAAATCCTATTAGGGAGATAGTGGGACCCAGATAAGTAATGGGTCCCATCTAGACAGGAGGCAAAGCGCTGTCATGTGCCCAAGTCAATCCCACCATTTTTAAGCAGATTTGTTTTCCTCCCTGTGCAGGCACTAAGGAGTGGGTCAGTAATGTCTCTTTGTAGACATTAAGAGGCCATCAGTGCCTACAACTTTTGCCATACATATTTAATTTGCTGTTTCTCCCAGTTCCACGGGGCCATCAGAGGGCAGCTATGCAGAGGAGTCAGTGTCTCTCTCTTTTACTCCTACTGCCCCGAAGCTCAGATCCAGGCATGGGTACAAACCCCGGTTGTCAGCACAGCAAGCATCCTTTTAACTACTGCACTAATGGGCTGATCAATATACTCGTGGCAAGCATCTTATAAACTGCTGTATTATAGGGCTGACTCCTGTATATATGGCAGTCATCTAATCAACTGTTGTAGTAATGGGCTGATCCCTATATTCATGGAACACATCTCCTCAGCTGTCGTACTGTTGGGCTGACCCCTGTACTTACAACATGCATCTTCTCAACTGCCATGCTATGGGACTGACCCTTGTACTCGTGGCAAGCATTTCTGTAATTACTGTACTGTTGAGCTGAGCACTGTAGTCATGGAAAGTATCTCCAAAACTGTTGTACTACTGGGCCAACGCTGTACTCATGGCATGTATCTCCTTAACTGTTGTGTTGTGGGGTCAATCCCATAAATCATGGCCTGTGTCGTCTTAACTGCTGTTCTGTGGGGTCAACCCCTGTTCTCACGGCAAGCATCTCACTAATTGCTGCACTGCTGTGCCGGCGCCTGTGTTCATGGCAAGCATCTCCTTAACTGCTGGTCTGTTGGGCTTACAACTGTACTCATGGTATTTATCTCCTTAACTGCTGTACTATAGGAGCAACACCTGTACTTATGGCAAGCATCTCCTTAACTGCTGTACTACTGGGCCGACCGCTATACTTATGGCATACATCTCCTTAGCTACTGTAATGTGGGGCCGACCCATGTACTCCTGAACTGCATTTCCTTAACTTCTGTTCTATAGATCTAACCCCAGATCTTACTTTGAGAGGGCTCTTGTAGTAGGTAAGCACCTTGGGGACTGCACCCCCTGGTGTCAGGACCCCACAGAAACTTTGGCTAGCAGTGCCTGACGGGGGACCGCCCACCACCACATGACCGACGTCAGCGTGACAGTATATAGTGGGCAGTCCCACGGCGCTTCAGGTCTTTCCGCCATTAACCTGAAATATATCGGACTCTCATGAGATCGGTATGCTGCAGTTCGACTGCTTTCTTCGGATGAGTATCCATTTTCTTTCTTCAAAATTGGGTTTAATTAGTTTTTGTGTGTAGTTCCCGCACAAAGACTCTCATACCCTCTGCCTCTTCTGCCTAGGCCCTGTACAGAAGGTCGAGGATTGCGAGGCCTGTTTCAGTTTCAACCAGGCCACGTGGAAGCATTGCCAGCAGGCCCTCGAGGCCCATTTGTTGAAACCAAGAATAGCTACGATGGAAAAAGAGCTTTAAAAACTCCATAGCACTTCCTCCTCCCCAACTGATACCTCCAGGCACAAGAAGAAGAGGGAGAAAGAGAAACATCCAGGACAGGTCCCCCTCTCATCTGCGGCCACCCTCGGGTGAGCAGTGGCCTTCTTCCTCCAGGAAATCGACTGCTACAGCCAAGTCTGCCTCACCGCAGGAGCAGTCCTTGGACCTCCCACCATCATTGGTCACAGTGACCACAGGCGCCTTGGCTACACCTGAGGCTTCCGCTGCTCTAAGGCCCCTTTCCGCCAGTGGGTCTAAGTTGCCTGGTGGGGCCGATAAGCCGCTCATCGGATCCTCCATCAAGCACCCGACCCAAGCTGTGTCATCGAGCTCTGGAGACTCCGGGGCCAGTCCAGCTATGGTCAATAGGTCAGGCATCAGTACCACTGACGTCTGGCCGACCAGCCTAGTTGATAAGTCGGGTGTCAGTTTACCCGACGTCTGCCCAACTGATCTGGCATTGGGGTCTGGCGAGGGCCCCAACAATTCCCAGTTGCAGGATCTGCCACAGCCCTCCCCGGTAGGGTCCCCCCACCAGGCCACCCCCTCTTCCCCTGTGGAAGAGCTTCCTCCACCCTCCCCAGACAAGAGAGATTTGGACAGTGGGGGTCACCCTTCAGCTGGCACCTCCCCCAGCTCACCTCTGGATCTGATGTTGGTTGTCCTAGGTAACCCTTGGGGACCCCTGCCAATGGATTTTCTAATGGAGACACCGACTCCGACACCACATCTACTGCTCACCAGTCTGACGTTTGATCCGGTTCTTCCAGGTCCTTCGGGGGTCGGGCTTTAGGGCCCCTTGGGGTCCTCCTTCAGGTCCTCCGGCACCACCGTCGGGTCTTATTTTGGGTTACCCGACGCCATTTTTCTAGCGTAACTACATTGGGCTACCTGTCAGATAGATGATTTCGGATATTCGCTAGCTTATCCTCCACTGGTTTACCTGATGCAAGCTTATTATCTGCCGCACTGCCGGATGCTGGAGTTTCCTGTGGGATGCCCACTGGCCTACCAGCCTCATCTGCCCCTTCTTCCTCCTTCCCAGCCTTAGGCGCACTTCTGGGTTATCCTGCAGTCATGGTGGTCAGAGACTAAGGCCCAGCTCGTGTCAAAGCTGGATAGCAGCCACCCCCCTCTGCGGGTTCCCTGGGATCTGGTGGATCAGCCTCCCAGGCCTAATCCGATGCCAGACATGTGTCAACTGATGTCAGGCCTTCACAGGGCTTGAAATTCCCATTGTAATGGTGTTCCGTGCACACCAAAAACCAAGCTCGGAACACCAGATTCAGCCCCCTGGTAAACCTCAGTGTATACCACTTTATGTAGTCAGGTTAGAGCAGCCATCATTTTGTTTTGGGTGCCTGCTTTTTGCCTCGGGCGCCCGCTTTGCCTCAGAGTGTTTTTTGGTTCCAGAGACTGTTTGGCACCTTCTAAGATGCTCCAGCCAACTGAAATGCCGCATTCTGTCTGCCTAGCCTGAGACCAATTGAAATCTTGCATTCACTAGCAAGATTTCGGTCTCGGCTGAGCCGTTGCGCACTTGCTTTACCTCACTCCCAGGGCAGCAACCATGTTGACAGGACTCTTTCGTTCTGGCTTCTCACTCTGGACATCGCTGCTGCTCCATGGTGGTCTGGTAAATCGGTGGGGGGGCTGATGGAAATGGGAGGGTGAAGGGAAAGGGAACAGTACAGTCAGGATTTTTCATTTATTTTTATTTTATTTTATTAGGATATCAGATAACACCTTTGAGCCAAAGTTCACTTACAAGGTTCCTCATCAGGAAAACAAAACAGGAAAAGACAGAAGAGATACAGACTTGCCGACAGTTACAGACATCAGTAGTGCATACAGTCACAAGCAATCAAAGACATTGACAGATTAATGCATGTACATATATCAACCTACAACACATTAACAGTAGGCATTGTACGACTTATGCCTAGAGGAGAAATGCTGTGGTGGAAAAGTGCAGAGATATGAGGGGAAAGGAGGGAGATTGAGGGAGGGCGGAGGTGCTGAGGAAGACGACTAGGGTAGGAGCGGAAAGGATCCAAGGGGGTAGAATGTAGAAGCTTGGAGGGAAAGAATAGCAATAACTGAAACTTCAGGGGAAGGGGGTGTGTGGTGGAGGTCTGAGAGTGGGGTGAAGTGGGCAAAAATGGAATCAGCTAGGAGAAGCAATCACAGTAGGCACTGGCTGCCAGATGCTGATGAAGGGAGCGCTTAAAAGCTCCTAGCGAGACAGTGTTGGAAATATCTGGCGGGAGAGAGTTGAATCAGCAAGAGGCTCTAACAGTGTAGGAACGTTGACCTTGTGTGGTCTAAGACCGGGGAACGGTAAATGTTTGACACTCAGATCTTCTGGTTAGGTGGGAGATACTTGGTGGTCAGTAGGGACTGAACCCCCGAGGGCATGAGACCCATAGCAGTCTTCTTTGGTAAGATACAGGTCTGGTATTTACACCTGCCCACAAACTGGAGCCATTCTGCCTGTTTGTAAATATCGCAAGTGTGGGCTAGGCAGGCAGAAGCGGTGAGGAGACGACAAGCCTTGTTTAGGGCTACAGTTATGTGCCGGAGGGCGGTGTCAGTAGCAGATCCGTGGACGACAAGCCCATAATCGATGATTGAGATCACTAAGCTCTGGATAGCAAGATTTTAGTGCTTATGTTTATACAAAAGCCCTAGACGGGTATTCGCGGTTTTGGCAATGTGATCAGTATGCTTGGAGAAAGCAAGAGTGCAGTCAAGGATCACGCCCAAGTATTTAAATTGATGTACTGGCTCCAGAGTAGTGCCTGATCTGTTTTTTATTATTAGTTCTTGTCCTTTGTGCTTGCTGTGGGTTCCATGAAACAACATTGATTTGGTATTTTTGTGATTAAGGATGCGCTTATGAGATTTAAACTAGGTTTCAGCTTCTGCAAAACTATTCTGTAGCTGAGTCTGTAGAAAGGATGGGTCCGGGTGGAAGATGAAGATCACTGGGTCATCCGCATACAGTAGTTATTCTGTCATAGCAGGAGGCAAGGAAAGTGTTTAAAAATATGCTGAAAAGCAAGGGGCCCAAAATGGATCCTTGAGGGACTCCAGATTGACCGGGAGTGAGGTAGAGAGAGAGACTCGCCAATCCTGACTTGGGAGTGGTCACTGAAATAGCTTTGGAACCAGCGAGTGGTATTAGAAGAGAGTCCGAGAAGAGATAGTTGTTTGATCAGCAGGATGTGATTTACTGTGTCAAACGCCTTTGTCAGGTCAATGAAAGTGGTGCCAGCCGCTTGACCAAGGTCAAGAGCATTGTGGATATATGATGTAAATTCAAGGGGGGCAGTTGTCATGCTGTGCCCTTTTCGAAAACCATGCTGCTGGGGACATTGCAGGTTATATTTTTCCAGGTACTCCCCTAGCTGCTCCGCAACTATCCATTTCAAGGCTTTGGAGTGGGGAGGAAGAATAAAGATTGGTCTGTAATTGCTGGGTAAGGCCTTGTCACCGCTTTTGTGAATTGGGGTAACCACAGCAGCTTTCCATTTTAGGGGGAACTGGGAGTCCATAAGAGAGCGTTTAAGGATTTGGGTGAGAGGAGTCAGGACTTTATCAATGGTGAGGGCGAGAATTTTCAAATGAAGTGTGTCAGCACTCAGTCTGGACCTACCAAGAACTTTTAGTAGGTGTTTTTTTTGCCAGACTCTTGGGGATTGTTTTGAAATAAAACTGTGGATGCCCCTGTGACCAACCTGTTTTGTCCGGGGAAATGGTGTCAGGAGATGGAGCAAAGAAATTTGGGGGTAACGTGACTAAGGTCTGTGAAGGTCGTGTTAAAGGCATTGACCATGGTTACATGATCCAGGGTGGAGATGCCGTCAACGTTAAGCATAATGGGTGCCCCTTTTGAGTCTTTCCCAGTGATTTCCGAGAGATTGATCCAGAATTTTGGTGGGTGAGTTGTGGATATCGGGAGAGAGGATTTTCTACGACTGATGAGCATCGGTGAGCTTCAAGGAAACAGTCAGAAGGGGGACTTGAAATAAACAGAGGGCAAATGTGCCATTTTGCTGTGTTTTGCAGACTTGGCCAATTTCTTTTCAAAAATTAGGCAGCCTGCCTAAAAAAGGAGGAACAAAACGGAAAAGACCAAAAAGGGAAAATATTTGCCTACAGGGAGGGCACTGCCTAGAAAAAAAACAAAAAAACAAAGGCAACAAGCCTGAAAACCTCCCACAGATTTACCCTTTTTGGGCACATTCCATGGCACAAAACACAAACGGCAAGAAGGGGAAACAAAAGCCAAGGGAAAACAAACTTTGCCTTAGTACTCGGCATTAAAGATGGACTGTTGCGGTGCATACAGTGTTATATTTAGCCTATCTTGTTATGTCCTTTGGTCCCTTGCATCGATCGACCCGCAAACGTTTTATTTGCAAATATGTCCCTGCTTGTCACAAGCATGTTTTCTGTGTGGGGGATCGGAACGCTAGACCGGAAGTGACGCGTGCTCCTGAGCCGCCTATAGTAGCTCTCCTGTCAGTGAATGTGTATTCCATGGGAATTCTGCCTGTGCATCGAGTGCTACTCCTTCGTGCTGCAGCTATTTCCTATTGCTGAAAATAATTACTAAGCTGTCTGTGAGCTACTGATATTACCAGTACTAATCAGACTTTCCCACCCCAAAAAAGCTGTTGTATTTTTTGGTGTTTTGTTCAGTTTGTAGACGATTGTTGTTGTGATTGACTTTGCCATTCCTGATCCTTACCACACTACGTCTGTGCAATACTTTGCTGTTTTTTTAACATATTTGCAACTCTGGTTGTATTTCTGCCTTACTGTGGTTTAACTTATTAATGTTTTATGTGTTAACTCATATTATATAGTCAGTCCTGTCATTTTGACTGCACATTTTTACTATGGGGAGATTATGTGTCAGTGTGTATGGTAAGGAATAATGTGGCACTATTTTGTGATAGTGGTCTTTCTGTTATGAGCAATAGAGTAAAGAAATACCATTGTATCTATACTTTATAGGTGTACATTCTACTGACACAATAGTACCCTAGTTACTGAAGATTGTGGCATTTAGATGCCCTTATATTTTTTAACATTGGTCTTTCAGTTCCATGTGATCTGTATTTTGTTTGTATAGTATTTTGCAGCATATCAAAGTATGTCTTCACTGCTTTCTATATATTTACATTGGTTCCATCCTGACTCCTTTCCGCTGTACAATAATTTTTGTTGCTGCACTTTACTGTTTGACATTGGTGTTAAAGTGTACCATGTGATTGTTGTTCATTTATACTGTGTGACAGATTTACTCTGTATACTCTCCAGTATAGCGCAGTGGTTTAAGACTCTAAGCTGCAAATGTGGTGACATCCAACAGACCAGACCTGGGTTTGAATCCCACAGTTTCCACTTGCATACTGTGTGACCCTGAGCAGGTCACTTACAGTAACTTCCCTGTGCTCCCAGGACGCTCCTGTAAAAAAGCTTTCAGCTTAGTATGCTACTCCTGGTTAAACAAGTAAAAAAAAAAACATACAAAATTCAGTGAAAACTACCGTTCAGAGTACAGTGTTGTATGTTAGTGGTTGTAAAAGCTGATTTTTACTTGATTATATTTTGGTCATCCTAACACTAACTTTATATTTCTGCCAGTAATAATTGTGCTTTCTATGTGCTAACTCAGTTACTGTCACCTATTCTGTTATCTTTCATACTGACTTAGTAAAGTATTTATAGTTGCTAAACATCTATCTTTTCTCTGTACTGCATCAAAAGTATACCTATGCTTTTTTAGTGCAGAAATGCCATCCCGTTGTGTTGCTGGTAATTGTGGTAACACGCACAAGGATGGGTTTTCTTTATTCACCTTTCCTAAAGATCCTCATGTACTGAAAATATGGAATTGGTTTGTTAGCACAAAACGCTCAGACTGGAACGGTCCCAGCAAGAACAGTGTTTTGTGCTCATTTCATTTTGAGGAAACATGGTATGAACCTTCAGTATTGACGCAGTACAAACTAAAGTTTGTTAAGTGCTTACGTTTGCTACCAGACGCAGTACAAACCAGGGCTCGAAATAACCGGCTGTCCGCCTGTCTAGGACAGCTGGTTTTTACTTGGGACAGCTGTTTTTGCCTACCTGCCTGTCCCTGGGACAGGCGCTTTACAGGCGAGCACTTTACTAGCACTGAATCCCCCTTTTTTCTCCCCAGCAAGTTCCGGGGCTGCGCTGGGCACTAGGACCCAGTGGAGTTTGGAGCCAAGGAGGAGCCATGGACAAGCCGCACACATGGTATACCCGCTCACCCACCCAGCCTGCCCATCACTGCCAATGTCAGGTGACTTACCAATTCTTCAGTCACCTGACATCCTTCTGTCTGCTCTGGTGGTGCGGGCGGGAAGAGCTGAAAACAAATGGGCATTCTCGTCAACCGCACATTCGCAGATCACTGTTGCACATGCGGAGTTGACGACGTAGTACTCGCTCTGCTCACTTTCAGCGCAGATCTCATAGGAGAAGGGCGTCGAGAGCAGAGCGAGTTTTGTAGCTCGTTCGAATGCTGCTTTACTGTGCGTGCGCCACAGAAAACAACCTATTTTAGGCTGATTTATGATATAAAAAATACTATCACCCAGCGACTGAACAAAAAAAAAAAGCAGCTCTCAGGCTAGCAGAGGGGGGAAGGAGAGGAGAGGAGACGACTGTTAGTCTGGGACTCGGGAAGCTTGAACTTGAACTTACTACCTGTAATCTCTCTTATAAAAGGGGGAAAGCCTAAAAAAATATCAGAACTGTTATTGAGAAAAAAAATAACACAGCTCAAAACAGAGTTAAGGCAGGAAGGAAATCTGAATATTAGGCAGGGGCTGTTCTCTTCACATGGTTGAAAGAGCAGTGGGAGGGTGCCCCTTCTGGGACAGAATTAAAAATGATCTCTTTCTATCACTGATTTTGTGTGAATGAAAGTCCTGCTGGTACTTGCAGGAGGAGAGGGGAGATAAACGAGGGGGATTCTTTAGTTTAAGTCTCAAAGTGAAAAAAAAAAAAAGACTTCTGCAAATTCTCAACAGCCCTTCTCAGGGCTCTCTCATTTTGGGGCTGATTTTGTGTAAATGAAAGTCCTGCTGGTACTTGGAGGAGGAGAGGGGAGATAAACAAGGGGGATTCTCTAGTTTAAGTCTCAAAGTGAAAAAAAAAAGACTTCTGCAAATTCTCAACAGCCCTTCTCAGGGCTCTCTCATTTTGGGGCTGATTTTGTGTAAATGAAAGTCCTGCTGGTACTTGGAGGAGGAGAGGGGAGATAAACGAGGGGGATTCTTTAGTTTAAGTCTCAAAGTGAAAAAAAGGACTTCTGCAAATTCTCAACAGTCCTTCTCAGGGCTCTAGCATTTGGGGGCTCAGTTTGTGTGAATCAGTCCTGCTGGTACTTGGAGGAGGAGAGGGGAGGTGAACAAGGGGGATTATTTAAGTCTCAAAGCAGTCAGGCACTGTATCTGTACACCTGAATAAAACTCTCTCAAAGCCAGAAGAGACCTTGTGATCTGCAAGTCTCATCATCTCTGACTCTGAATAAAAAAATATATCTTGAGTGTGCAGAGAGGTGAAGGCAAGGCTCTATTAAAGCTTATTGTTCACTCAGCCTGTGTAAAGCCCTCCAGAGCTTGAACCTTGAAGATAGATACTGACAGACTTACTGAGTACTACTAACTTAAACTAGCCCCTGTCAGCCTGCTGTTGTGCTCTGCCACTGGACTAACTGAATAAAACTAAAACTGAGTGACTGTGACAAGAAGGCACTGTCAAAGAGAGAGGAGGGGATTAAATTACAAAACAGGTTGACAGCAGGATACCCCTCAGGTTTTAGTTGTGAAATCTGAGCAGGAGGAAAATCTAAATAATAAACTCCTTTGTCCTGGGATTTTACAGGGAGGGAAAGAAAAAACTAAACAGACTGTTCACGTCTTCTAATATCTTTGATCATCACTTCACTGTAGTGTCCACTGTCTTTCAGAGTGCTTACTGTACTTTAAATTCGTACTAGCTAAGTAAACCAAAAGGGGAAAAAATGTCTTTGTTAAAGTTTGGCTTTAAAAAAATTACAGGAAAGTCTTAAGTTTCAAGCCAAGAGGGAGGAGAAAGCTCGGGTTCTTCTGTGTGCACTGCTTCTCCATTACTGATAGACTCAGTAGCACCAACTACTCACCCCACCATTGTGGCCACAGATGTGACAACTTGTAGTGCCAGTGCTGATATGCCAGCTACTCTGACTACTGTTGAAAATGGCGGGAGTCCCAGGGCAAAAAGAAAAAGGGGGTTCCAGGAGACCTGGAAGAAAATAGGGAGCGGCTACTATATGATCCTGATGTGGGCATGACCTGCTCATACTGCAAAAATACTTAAGGAGACAAACACTTTCATGAGTGGCTGTAAGAGCATGAGACTTGAAAATGTACGAGCTCATGAACTCTCCAAACCTCATAAATTAGCCAATGAAAAAAATACTGTGTCTACACAGACCCTTCCAACTTAGCAATAGAACGAGGAATAATACAAATGGAAAAAAATGAGGTGACACAAGTGGAACATTTGTTTAGAACAACTCTTTATTTGATTAATTCAGAACGCCCATTCACAGATTTCCCTGGCATCTTAGAATTACAGCATGTAAATGGTGCAAATGTCGGAGTCAGTTATAGAAGTGACAAACAGGCAGCAACGTTCACACATTTTATTTCAGAATCAATAAGGATAAAAGATGCAAAACTGGTTAACAGTAACACTTTCATCTCTGTCCTATGTGACTCGAGCACTGATGCCTCAGTAATAGAAGAGGAGGCAGTCTATATTAGGACAATGGAAAATTTCCGTCCAGTTAACAAATTTGTTTCCCTTCAGCCAGTCTCTATTCCAAATGGTGAAAGGATTGATAACTCAATAGGTGATGCCTTAGAATTCACCTTGGACTGGAAAGACTGGAAAGAAAAAATTGTTGCTTTTGGATCTGATGGGGTACCCGTCATGTTGGGTAAAGTGACTGGGGTGTTTGGCAGGATTTTGAAAGACGTATCTCATTTGTTAGGGATTCAGTGCAGTGCCCACAAGTTGGAGCTAGCTATAAAGCAATCAGCAACATCTATTCCATACATGAAAACAACAGATGAAGTCTTAATGGGTATGTAACCCCTAGATGGCGCTATCCCAGGGGCTACTACCCCTGCCTGATTTGCCACTAACAGGTTGAGGGGCCTGGATCCAATGGCGGGTGCCTCCACCCAGAGGTCAGGGTTTGCAATAGTTAAACTAACTTGGTCACAGCCCTCTGGGACACTGCAACCCCCCTTTCTTCCCACTAGTGGCCCACACAATATATCAGAATTACCTTCACAGTATACACTTACCCCCAGGTCTGGTTCCGGCACTGGGACCTCCTGTGAAATGAGATACAGTGCAACAATCACAGTACAGTACTTTAACATAGACAAATACCTCAGGCAGTATAACTTTGCTGTAACAAGCAGCTCTGATTTATTTAGGGGGATATAACAAGGACAGGGGGAAATCAGGTTAATTGGCTTATCACTCTAATAATCTACCTATGGCTCTGTGCACGAGCCTATCCCTATCAGATTACTGTCCCTGGGTACCCAAGCCCTAGTGGCTAGTCCAAACCGTGGCAGCTGGTAGGGCCCTTTCACACAGAGAAAAGGGAGAATTAAACAGTCAGCAGTACAGTAATTCCATTTGGATTTAATGTGGCAATTCAACAGGAGCGACCCTGAATTAGTACTCACGACCTCCAAATAAGATAGGGTCCTTCAATGTCAGCAGGGCTCACTTGAGGTACACAAACCTCTTCACACATCCATATAAAAGAAAGACTATACCAGGTAGGCTGCATCTGTATCCCGATCGCAATTACTGCACAATACCCAGGAGAACACACAGCAGATTCAGTTCCTGACAGACCGAGTGTAATTTTCAGCAATTCCTCCAGTCTTCTACAGGGTGAGCCTGGTTTCTACTCTTCAGAGATCCTTTGATTCTTTTCACAGGACGGATTCAGTCCTAACAAGCTGCAGACCGAACTCTGGGCCTTACATAATGTTTTTTGACTAAACTGCACACTGAAAAAGTACAGGGCTCCTTCCTTCTTCACTGCCAAAGCTCAACTGAACTCCAACCCACAAAACTGGCACTTCCTTTGAGTTCCTCCCAGTTCTTGACTGGATTGGCTGTCACTCACAATAGACTGCTGCTGTTGGTCCAAAAAGGCACTGAAGTCTAAACTACATCTCCCAGAGTCACTGCCCATACAATCCTCTTGTGGCTGGCTCAGATTATGAGTCCAAGTTCTGATTCGTCCAAGGCACCATTTTAGAGCTAGCTTACCCCACACTGATTGGTCCAGTTCAGCAGTTCAAAACTAGAATGGGGAACTAGCAGACACAGTTCTGACTGCAAAGAAAGCAGGTTAGACAAACTGTAATTTCATTATTACTCTAAATAATTTCTGGTAAACAGTTACATCTTTCGATAGGTTCCTTTGCACTCTAGTGACTGCAAAATTAAGTGAATTGGCAGCAGCTCGAGTGGTACTCAGAGAAGCACACAGTCCCCCCATACAAACTAATTATGTCTGCAAGCAGACAGCTCTTAAAGAGACAGTACCAGAGGCTCTAAAAACACTCACTGATAAATGGCTTAAATGCCAAACACCATTCAGGCTTGGAGCATTCAAGCAAGCTCCTGGAAGTCTTTTGGGAACCCCCATTTGCAGGGGGGTTACAGGTATCTATAAAATATACCATAAGTCTCCCAAAAACTGGGCCGGTCTCAAAGAGTTAGCCAGTAATATGAGGTACACCATTCACAACCCAGTTAACGTGTCAGGGACCCGGTGGGTTGCACACAGAGAAAGGGCTCTGTCTGTTATTCTGTCCAGCTACAAGGCCTTAGTTGTACATTTACAGCACATTGTTTCCACTCCAGGGCAAACAAAAGATCAGGCCAGTGGGTTGTTCAAAACAATAACTACTGTGAGATTTGTCCTCTTTTCTCAGTTTCTGGCTGAATACCTTTCTGTCGTGATGGCCTTCAGTCTAACTCTACAGAGAGACAGCTCAACAGTAGAAACACTAGTCAGCAAGGTTGAAAGCACGGTGCTCTGGCTAGAGAACTACCGTGTGCAGGCTAAACTTGACAAAGTCTGTAACGAATTGCTGTTGCTCCCTGACTCTGACACAGCTGACAGTGACACTAGCACAAGTCGACTGACAGGCTCAGCCACTACTCAGGTTCAGTTCCGTGGATCTGATATCTTCCTTAACTTAGAAAGGGGATATTCTATAGATAGAACCAAACTGGCAGTGTTGCGTGATGTTACAAGCCTTCTTTCATCAACAATTGAAAGTATTAACTCACGATTTTCCAATTTTAAAACAGACAAAGTCCTACGGTCTTTCAGTATATTTAACCCATTACAGTTACCAGATAGTGACCAACTAGCCCTTTATGGCAATGAGGAAGTCAGAACCCTTACAGAGCAGTACAGTGACCTACTGAAGAAACACAATAATAATATAAACTTGATTGAAGCGCAATGGTTAGAGATTAAACCACTTTGATGAAAAAAATCACTGAATGAGCTGTCTCCGAAATTTCACTATTTGGATTTCTGGCCAAAAATTCTCCATAATGATGCACATGAACAGCGATTCCCTGATATTCTGGTCTTAGTCACAATAGCTCTACTGATCCCAACCCAAATTGCAGTAGTTGAGAGAGGATTCAGCTTGATGGGCAGAGTGAAGTCTGACTGGCGGTCCTGTCTGTCTCCTATGACTACATCTGAACTAATGCATGTCAAGCTGTCAGATGCTAGCGTTGCTACATTTGACCTGCAGGATGCCATAACACTATGGTTCAAATCTGGAAAACAAAAGAGAAGACCTCATGTGAGACCATATGGCTGCAGACTAGATTCAAGTTCTGATTCAGAAATAGACTAGACTCAGTGTTTTACCTTGAAAAAATAACCCCCCAAAAAGCAACAGTTTTCTCTCTTTCCACTTTACAGTCCATTTTATGTTTTAAGTTTAAAATTCACCTCACAAAAATGTGGACAGGTAAAACTTTGTCCGGACAGGCAACGTTTACACTCCACCTGTCCCTCGGACAGGCATCTCAAAAAAATTATTTCTAGCCCTGGTAGCAACCATACATGCCTCTGATGCATTTTCAAATGTACCATGCACAGTTGCTGATTTAAATGATACTGAACCATGTTCAATGCACTTAATGCCATGTTTTAATACTCATCACATGCCACAGTTGCACGTCGTAAAAGTGGGGTGCATTTGCAAGCGCCAGCTTGCAGAGGTAAGCTAGATAGTTTTGTGCATGCATGTTTATCATACACATGTTGTGACCAAGTTATAATGAATTATATTTACCAAAACATGCACACATTTCTTTAACTCATCACAAATATATTTATACTCAACATGCATGATCACACCACCATTCAGTTTCATGTGAGAGTCTGAATGCAAAATTGGTAGGTTTGTCATGTCCACACCACCATTTTTACTTTACAGATCACATGCGTTGCAACTACATTGATGCTGACAGAGAGAGGGAGAGAGAGCGTGTGTGTGTGTGTGTCCAACCCTACACTTAATACTTGATGGTTGCAGATATATTGATGGTTCACACATATGGTGCCAGTCCATTACGGTGAGAACGGAGATGAACCGGGGAACTACTGTACAGACCAGTCAGTCTTTCATCCATTGTGTAAAAAGCTACTGGACAAGTCAGTCTTTCATCCATAATGTGAAAGCTAGTGGAGAGTATAGAAGCTGGAGTGTCTCCAGGCCGGGAATTACTTAAAAGATTAATAGATTCATAGAAATGTGTTGGCAGAAAAGTACCTCATGACCCATTAAGTTTGACTCTTATCCCCCTCCTACTTGTACCTCCACTTCAAAGATTGTCACCCTCCTCCCCCTGTCAATCCCTTATGTTTATCCCAGTCCCTCTAGTAACCCTCCATTGTACTGGCCCCCACCACCTCCTCTGGCAGGCCATTACAGGGCTCAACCACCCTCTCTGTGAAAGTAATACTGTACTTCCTACCATTTCCTTTAAACCTTCCCACCTCCAATCTTGATCAATACCCCCTAGTTATTGTATCTACCTTCCCTGTAAACAGGCTTTACCCCACTTTATTTATCCCCTTCATATACTTGAATATTTCAATCATGTCCCCTCTCTCCCTTAATGTCTCCAGGAGGTACACATCTAACTCCTTCAACTTCTGCTTGTATGATGTCCCCCTTAGCACATGCACCATTTTAGTTAACCTTGTCTGCACTCTTTCCATGCCACCTATATCTTTTTTGTAGATGAGTCCTCCACAACTGTACCCCATACTCTTAACTGTGGCCTAACCATGGAGCTGTAGAGTGGCATCAGCACCTACCTCCTTCTGCTGGTTCTCCCCCCTCCCTATGCATGCCAGCATCCTGTTACCTTTGTCCACTGCCTTGCTGCACTGTGTCCCCGCCGTAAGGTCATCAGTGATTATAACTCCTACATCCTTCTCCTGCCTGGTTTCAGCCATTATCTCCACCCCCAGTGTGTAAATGGCATTTGGATTCCTCCTTCCCAAGTTCATCACTGTGCATTTCCTGGCATTTAACTTTATCTGCTATGTTTCTGACCACTCTGTCAGCAATTTTAGATCTTCCTTCATTGCCTCAACCCCCGTGGGTGTCCACACTTGTTACTGAGTTTCATATCATCCTCAAAAATGCACACCTTCCTGAAGCCTCTGGTATGTCACTGACATACATGTTAAACAGAATGTGCCCCAACACCAACCCATGGGGGACCCCACTCGCAACCCTTGTCTCCCTAAAGTGCACCCCGTTGACCACCACCCTTTGGCTTCTGTCCATCAGCCAGCTCTCCACCCATCTTATGTTCTGCCCCACAACCAGACTGCAAAACTTACTGACCAGTCTTTTGTGGGGCACTGTATCAAAGGCCTTCCAGGACTACAGGTAGGCCATGTGCACTGCACCACCCTGATCAACCACCCTTGTCACCTCATCAAACAGTTCGATCAGGTTCGTCTGACATGACCGACCTCAAGTGAAGCCATGCTGCCGGACATCTTATAGCCCCTCTTCCTCCACATAACTGACCAGCCTTTGCTTCAACATTGTCTCCATTACCTTACCCACAACCAATGTGCCAAGTCTCCACTGCTCATGTCACTAGGTATTAGTTACAGCAATAATATCTAATCTCTCCCCCTGCTTCCAATTCTACCATCTTATTCCCCAGTCTTCTGGTGTTTGCAGAGAGCCCCTTCTACCAATTTCCTGTCCCATGTCCCCAAACCATGTTTTTGCTTAACCTTCCCTCCCTGTCTGTGGGGGGGGGGGGCTGAATGCCACCTGACAGTCCTGTCTTTTGGCGCGTCATTTGGTGAGCCATTTTCCCTCTCTCCCTCTCCATGGTCAGGCAATATGTTCAGTGGCCTGTGATCAAGGATGAAAGATGGTAGGGTTGTTAAACAACCTGTTTCAGTGCAGGTATCAGATGGAAGTAGTTGTGGGAAGGATCTTTGCACCCATGTCCTTGGATGCTCATCCACTACCGAAAAGTTGTTTTTTTACAGTGATACATTTGATGCGTTTTCAAGTTGTCAGGTGCATCACAGACAAAAAATATTCAACATCAAACAACACAGATACGTTAACAGACATGGTAACTTCTTGCAGTACACAGACTACATGGAACACACATTCTTACTGTATCACATTTCATTTTTTACACTCGCCATCACAATTAAGGATTTATTTTTAGCACAGTTATGTATGTTATACTGAAATTACAATATTCATCTTTCCGACAGATACAGCCATTCATTGTGATGTCTTCTCATTTCTTATACTGCAGATAATACATCAGTACTCCTGCACAAATGATATTACAGATACAAACATGGAGACAGATGAAGTTATTAGTATAACGTTACCGTCCATAGAAGAAAATGGGAATGACAGTGCGTTGGATAACAATCTTGGAAACACAGACATGGAGGACAAAGCAGTCAATCGATTTATCAGTCGTGGAACTCAGAAATCATGGCATCGCTCTCCTCATAAAAGTATAGGTATGTGTAATGTATGTTTTTTTTTTTTTTTTTAATTGATTCTTTCTCCCTTGGAGCCCCCCAGTCGGCCCTAGCATCTGCGCAACCTTTTATCCTCTGACCGCCAGCTGACCAGTGCCGGACTCTTTTGAGGGCGATCACCACTTACCCCACGGCTTACCTGCCATGGCGGGGTGGCAGGGGTTGACCGGATCTGAACTTTGTGATCCCCTTCGGAGCCGGCACCGGTATGTCAGACGGCCATCGTCACGCTGCGACTGGGGTGCCCTTTCGCTTTCTGGCTTTCAGAGGTGGGTGTGCAATGCTGGCAGAGGGTGTACCATGCACGTGTCCGCACCGCATGCCCGCCGGCTGCTCCACCTTCCGACCTCTGCATACAAGACCAGGCTTGTTGGCACTCAGCCTTGCTGGTGTCAGGCTAAGCCGTCACTGTGCCCCAGCCCCCCCGAGAGGAGAGCTATCCAACGGACGCTTCATCCGCTGCCGACCCCCAGCAGCCTGAGCTAACTCCCGAACCCGGGTCGCTGGCATGGCGTCCAGCGCCTCAACCCTCAGCGCCACCAGAACAGCTTGTAATGTATGTTTTACATGTTATCTGTTTACGCAACTTATCATACCCGATGGTTTGTTACAACTTGATATACAGAAATGCCTTGCATTGTTGTTGCACAATGCCTCATGAATATTGAGTCAACATTCACATGTGTTGCTAAATAGGTGATGCACAATGGCATTATTGAAAATAGGCAGTCTATCTTCACAAGAGACTGTCAGATACAAAATATCATGACTTGCACAGCTATGCCTGACTTATGACATTCCTGATCATTCATAAATGTAGAAAAAATTAAATGAATGGTTTATTTTTAGTAAGTCCATAACGTAATTTAACTATACAATATGCTGTGGTATTAAATAAGTAAGTATTGACGGCAGTGTGTCACTGAGGGTTGAGATGCTGGACAACACACATCGTGCCATTCTGTTGACCAAGGTTCGGCCCTCTCTTGGTTTGGCAGCTACCTTGAAAATCAGTTTCAGGCGGTCTCTGTCTGCAAGTCTCTCTCCTCCCCCATCTGGATCACCTGTGGTGTTCCACAGGGATCGATTCTAGGTCCCTTACTTTTCTCCCTCTTCATCAATGGTATACCTACTCCCTCTCCTCACTGCAATATTATCATATACACGGATGACCTGGTGTTGTACTCGGCTTCTAAGTCTGTTGTTGACATCAATTTTCGTCTCTCCCCCGCTTTTCAGACCCTGTGATCCTGGTTTTCATCCAACTACTAAGTCCTCAATGTATCCAAGACTCAGGCCATGCTCTTTGGGTCTGCCAGGAAGGTGACCTCCAAGTCCCCCAATTTTCTGGTGCGCTGCTGTGACAGGACAGCGGTCTCAATACCTCATCCTTCAAGTATCTTAGGGTAATGCTTGACCCAGTACTAGACTACTGTGCACATGTCACTGAGGTATGTTGCTCCGTTAATGCCAAAATTGGAGCAGCCTACAGGGTGCGACACTCACTCACCCCGGCTGCCAGGATCTGAGTTGCGAGAGGTGTCTTACTACCACAACTGCTATATGCCCTGCCTGTGCTCTCTCAAGCCAGCATGGGAGTTCTTCACAAATGGGATATATCCTACAATAATATCGGTAGATATGCTCTATCGGCTCCCCGCTTTACCCATCACTGTCTTCTCTATTCTGCTTTACAATAGCTGTCTCCCAATGCCCTTCGTTCCTACACCCTTGGGTGTTTTGTTGACTCCTTAGCAAGACCTCCTCATCCATCCTATCTGGGCAACATGCTCATTCCTGTCTCTCACTCCCGTACCCTCAGATCCTCTGCCTCCCCATTGCTATTTGTGCCGCCTTGCTCCACGAAAATTGGGGAGCAAGCCTTCTCCTACTTTGTACCTAGGTTCTGGAACTCCCTCTCCGTCCATGTCAGGAACTCCTAATCTCATCTCTCATCTCTCATTTAAACACATCCTTTTTTTCCCACCTCTTCACTCTGGATAACTGTGTTTGCACTGAACTTCTGCCTGTCTCTCCACCCAGGCTATGTCTCTCAAATTTGTGTATTCAGTTTGCTACGAGCTCATCCTTTGGGATTTGCCTCTTATAACTAATTGACTCCAACTGTCTGTTTCTCCCACATCTAGTCCAAGCAAGTCTGATTTAGAGTGCCTACCTGCCTGTTTCCCAGCTAGGCCTGTCAAACTGCGCATATTGCTTGTTTTGTTTGATGTGATATTTGATAACTTGACCACTGTTAGTGTTTTCCAGCAGGTGTATGCTATTCTATGGCTGTCCTCTGTCATGGTATTTACTGGACAGTTCTCCCACACTATGTATCAATTTGTGTACCACTGCTGATTGTATTCTGTACTCATACTGTGTTGTGATATTGTACTCTCCCGGGTCATGCCTGAAAATAGGCAGGATGTTTTGCCTACTGCACTTACCCGGTTACCAAAAGCTAATAAATAAATAAATGAATATTATTGATTTATATCACAGATGTTAGCAAGTTAAACATGCGATTAAGTACTATTTTAATGTTTAAATCACAGTCAATATGCACCAGAGACAATGGCCAACGTGGACGAAAAAAGGCGTGACAGGAACGCAGATTTATTGTGTTTGAATCCATCGTGCTGCAACTATTTGAAGTGTGCATGCATTGCCACGCACGCACTTTTCCATCAGTCCAAAAAGCAGTTGGCACGTTGGTAGTAATTCATCAACACTGCCTTAAATGTGGCAACAAAAAAATTTGGAGTTCACAACCGAACATCGGTGATTATCCAGTTTGAAGTGTGCTTTTGTCAGCAACTATTGGTTTTTCTGGAGTCTCACCAATGCAGACTCTACTTGCACTGTGACATATTAACATACAGTGCATTTCAGACAGTGCATATTGTCACACACACACACTCACTCAGCAGGTCAGGCCCTCTGCTCCCAGAGTGCCAACTTCAGAGTGCAATAGTGTGAACAGGTAACAGACAGGATAACCCTCCTGTCTGCTTGTGGGTCCAAATCACCTTTAGTCTCAAGTTCTGGGGGGATTCAAACTGTGAACCTTATGCTAGCGTACCCAAATGTACAGGCTCAGATATGTACCCTCTTTGGGGACTGCAGTACAATCTGTCATGAGGGGCACCAAGCCAGGCTTCCAAAATGAACCCTTAAAACTCTGTAAAAGACCTTAGGTATATTCTTACCTTTTCCCAGTTTGGTAACACCATGAAGCTGTTGAACAATTGTCAGACTTAACCCTCTATACGTCACATGCAAAAGGAACTGGCAGATACCCAGGTAGTATCTTTCAAATAAAGATTTTACTAAAATATGATAAAAATATGAAAAATTTAAATGCAGACCAATATATCAAAGAGCATTACAATCACATCAAAAAACAAGGGAAGATTACAAAACAAAAACTCCTTCCACAATGCAGATAGACTTTTTCTATCTACTATGTTACCTCTTTAAGTGCAGTTAGAGAACTGTGTCTTTGAGTCCCAAAAATAATATGACTTATTTCCCAGTTACAAGGATACATTTCAACTCCATCTCCCCACCCCCTTGGTGAGTCATCTAGCTCCTCCTTTTTAGAATTAAAAATTCCAAACATGATTTTTTTAGCAGAAAGTATTTTAAATAATGTCACATCAGAAGGAAAAGTACTTCCTAAATATGACTTCTAATTAAACTAATTAAACATTTTCTCTTTGATCTTGTGTGGCTTCCTGTTCCCAAGGCAGATTCAAAGGGTTTTACAACTTTTCACACCATGTTGGTATCAATGGCCTGTTCCTCTTAAAACGTCATGAAAGTTTATTAGGCTTATCCTCTGGCAGTGACCATAAAATGCAATTTCTCAAGGAAGTTAATTACATTACAGAGATCTCATGGTCAGTTAACATATATCCTGACGTTTCACTGAAACCTGAGGGGAGAAGCCACCCATGGAAGCCCAGGCTGTCTTATGTGAGACAATCACATACTGTATTTTTATATTAAAAATATCATACAACAGTTAAAACCAGCTGGCCAAGCGTCACGCAAATTACAAGCATGCAACGGACTTTGTACAACCAGCGATCATGACTGTTTGGAAGGCAGAGAAATCAAAAGTATTTGACATTATAAAATCAAAAAATAGAGATGTCATTCTTGCCGGTGACAGCAGGTGCGAAAGCCCTAGCCATTCAGCCAAGTATGGCACATATAGTCTGATGGCGATGAAACATCGGAAAATTATTAGCATACATCTAGTTCAGGTAAACATATACTAGCAGGCATTGAAAAAGTTGACAGACATTGGTTTATAGCATGGTATGTCACTAATTTCAATCAATATGTTTTCAGAGTAACGAAGTCCAAAGTGCATGCCGTATGGAACTGGAGGGGTTAAAAAGGGGAATTAATGATGTACATTCTGGTGATCTCAGTCCCGTTTGTCTAATAATGGACTGCCACCCCCAAGTCCAGAAATACCTGTGTGGGAACGAGGCCAGGATCAAACATTACTACCTTGTATGGCACTATGTCAAAAGTATGTTGGTGTGCTGGCCTGGTGGCACTGAGGTTTAAGGTACTAGTCGCCTTACCTCACGCTATGCCAGTGACTCGGGTTCGGGAACGAGCCCAGGATGCCAGGGGTCAGCAGGGGTGGGAAAGGATTGAGTGTCCGGAGGACAGCTGTCCTTTCCCAGGGGGTAATGGGGATATCGTTGCTCTCATGGCGCCTCTGGTAACAGTCGGGAAGCCACAATGCGCCGCGCTGTGTGGCAAGGGTGGAGCTGATGGACGCTGGACGCTGGCTGCACGCCCAAGCTCCACTGCGGGGGGGGGCCGGGGACAGAGTGGGGAGAAACATTAAGGAGAAACCCCTGGCTTGCTGAGGAGGCGATGAGGACCTCAGGGACCTCCCCTCACATCCCCAGTTCCGGGCAGGCCACACTGGAGATCCATGCCTGACTTCACGTGAGGGACGGACCCTCTGATTTCAGACAGCCGGCGCCGCAGGAAAGCGGGTCCCTCCCCGGAGGGGTGATCTAGGGTGCTGGGAAGTTCCTTGAGTGAGGAGAGATCCGGAGATGCCTGCCATGGAGGGAAGTAGAAGGGCCAGCGTCGAGAGGGTACCTCTGAGAGATGCCTCGGTAAGCTGGCAGATAAATAAAGTTAAAAAAAAAGTATGTTGGTGTTCTAATGTGTAAACTGTAATGCTATGGCATTGAAAGCATTCATTATTTATAGATATTATTACTCGCCTACAGTGACACATTTGGCAGCAGTGCTCCCAATTTGTCATGATATAGTTGTAATGCATTCTGGTGTGTGACCTTCTGTTAATGCATCATGAGTCACGAGGTCTTTCCCGATTGACTTCTACCAGGCGGGAAGTACATTAATGGACCCGATACACACACTGTATGTAGGGGGTTATTGTACTTATAAAACGGCTTGCTAACTGTAAAAAGCAACAAAGCAAAAGATTTTTACAGTCAGCATGTGAGCTGTGTGTCTACAGGGGCATTAATACATGGTCAGGTGACACTTTCTGTCCAATGTCAAGTCGTCATTTGACCAAGCATTAATGCCCGTTTTGTAAGCATATTATCCTCCCGCAGATAGGAGTGTAACAACATTTTGTTTGCATTATCAGGTATTACAAAGAAACTTGAGGCAATTACCTCACAGAGAGGTTGCGATCTGGTGCTCGATTGGATTAAGAGTATTAGGAGCATGTTTTATTGGATACCAAAGTCCACACCAGATGTAAATGGGGAAGTGGTGTTTGCAAAGCTCCAGTCACTATCGAACCACATTCAGAATGTGCATGTACATGACAATCCGCTGTTCACAGCCTGCGCATATGGACATTTGGATGAGACAGTTCATAAGCACAAATGGATGAAGTCCAGTATGTGCAAATAACATACCGTGTAATACTATAGTTGCGTCTCACAGTACTTCAGCTGTCATTTATTGAAATCACTTCAACAGTACTGTATCAAGAAAATAGTACCATTTTTTTTTTCTGTTACACAGTGGGACAGATCCGCTTGCTGCATAGTGAGCATTTCACACATGAGATTTTAAATTCTTATAGCCAAAGTGATAGCTGTAATTGATGTACACTGCAAATGCTCAGTGCTCAAGTGTTAGACAGGTAGTGGAGTTGGCCATTACACATAATAACATCAGTCAAAAACAGTTTGCAAGCAGAAATTTGTTGAAAAATTAGCAGCGAATCTGTTTTTCACTCAC
Source organism: Neoceratodus forsteri (assembly GCA_016271365.2). Classification (NCBI taxonomy): domain Eukaryota; kingdom Metazoa; phylum Chordata; order Ceratodontiformes; family Ceratodontidae; genus Neoceratodus; species Neoceratodus forsteri. The sequence goes on along the minus strand of CM028134.1, from coordinate 542,507,885 downwards.
TCAGTTTTGATACACCAAAAATGAAACCACATTTTTCCAAACACGATACTTTATTTATTGTTTCAATTTCAAACAGGTTAGAAAGCATTTGAGAAAGCTGACATGCTGTTGATGTCCAATATGGTGAAGCGTGATGTAAAAAAGCTGTCCCCCTATCACCAGATATCATCGCTGGAAAGTTTTCATAGTTTGGTGATTCAGTATGTCCCGAAAAGCAGAACATTTAGCTACAAAGGCATACTAACAAGGTGAAATAATGTTTTATTTTATTGTTCATATCGTCATGTGATTTCCAAATCAACATTGTAGTGCAGTGAGTTGATGAAGCACTTTACTGAAACATGTCCAGCAACCAAAAAAATAAAAATGAATGTTCTCAGACACAGAACAAAGGATGATGAGAATTTGTGTACAGTTAAGGTTTAAAACACCCTTTGCGTCCATCCGTAATCCATTCTATACTTTCATAGTTCAGACTGGGGGCAGGATTCACAAAGGACATGCGCTCGGCACATCTCAGATGCACCGGCGCACATGAGATGCGCCGAGCACCATTAGTGGTATTCACAGAACATGCAGTGCATCCCCTCTGTGAATACCACAGTTGCACCCAGCCATGGCTGCACCAGCGCAAACACCACGTCAGACTGAGAATCCAATGGGGCAGTGCAACGCACGATGTGCTGCACCCAAAATCGCCATTCATAGCCACAAACATGCAAATGGGGCCATTAGGCATGCAAGGTGCAGTGGGGCCATTTGCATGTCATTATGGCACTATTTGCATACCTTCCATAGGGAAATGCCTGGCAGATTGTGCAGGGCACCCTGCACGGCTGTCAGTACAGCCACAGCCCAATACCTTGACCTGGTGGTATAGTGGCTCCCCCGCTCCCCGCCGGTAGCTCTCAGCCCCCATAAATGTCCCATAAAGGTCCTTGTTGATATAGTGGAACCCCCATCCCGCCCGACTGCATTGAGAATCCTGCCCTGCCAAGATCCCTGGTGGTCCAGTGGTCCCCTCACCCCCCCCAGTCCACTCACATGCCCCAGAAGTAGTAGTAGTACAGCGGGCAGCACAACCCACTTGCACACTGCCACAGCTGCCCAGCAACTTTGCTGTCCGCGAATGACAGCATACTGTACTACTGGAAGTGCATTGGTAGACTTCATCAACCAATGGGCTTGCAGCGTGTACTGTATGCTGTCATTCACAACTTTGTGAATCACAAGGTTGTGAATGACAGCATACAGTACACGCTGCAAGCCCGTTGGTCGACGAGGTCTACCAATGCGCTTCCAGTAGTACAGTATACTGTCATTCGTGGACAGTACAGTCGGCGGGCAGCTGTGGCGGTGTGCAGGTGAGTTGTACTGCCTGCTGTAGTGCTACTACTGCTGGGGCGTGGGAGAAGACTTGGGGGTTGTGCCTGAGGAGGTTGGGATACCACTGGATCACCAGGGATCTTGGCAGGGCAGGATTCTCAGTGCGGTTGGGGATGGGGGGGGTTCCACTATACCACCAGGGATCGACGGGTGGTACGTGAGGGGTTGAGAGCTACAGGTGGGGAGGGGGTGCTACTATACCACCAGGGACCTTACGTGACATTTTAGGGGTCTGGTGCTATGGGCAGGTTGGGGGGGGGGGGTTGGACGGACTGCCAGGGTGGTCAGGCTGCCTGCTGCTGTCAGCAGTATGGCAGCCTGCCTGTGGGTGGCAACCCACTTAAGTCTACTTGAAGTAGACTTAACTTTGGGAGGCGCATCCTGGACTTGCCCCACGGATGCGCCTCCAAGTTGTGCTGTGAATGGGGCTGTGCTCCATATGCATGGGCATGCCCCCTTCACAGCCCCTCCCGATGTGCCACATATTATTATGGGAGATATGCGGCACATCTTCAGTGCGTTGGTGCATAGGTGTTGCACCAGCGTATCACCCCCTTTCCAGAATCGCGCTACTGGCACAAGTCAGGGATGCACTGGGTGCATCCCTTTTGTGAATCCTACCCTGTATCTTCTCAGTGTCTTCGCAATCCAGATGCCCAATTGTAAGGTTCATGTGTGCATGTCCAAGTAATGTGTCGATACCTACACTGTGCTCATTTTTACCACCATCTGTTGTGTCACACCATTCCATGCGTACACCAACCTCTGAGTTCCAAATAAAGTTCAGCACATTTCACCAGAAATGCATGCACAGGGGATGTGTTCATAGTCAGATAATCAACACCTTGCTGTTTACTATTTCACGTGACACAGCATAGTGTGATCTTGCTACGTGGTGGTGAGTAACTGACTGGTAATGTAACTCCGGGAAATGCCTTCTTGGTATTATATAAAGGATAATGCATGGGTCAGAGTGGTCAACCACTGTGTAATCACCGCAATCAGTTGCAGGACAGCCTACTGAACCTCGAGAGCAAAGCACGATAGGTTTATAGTTTTCTTGGCAACCATGAGAGATGATTACATCGTGGTTAACAACTATTAGTCACGCATATATAATAGCAATAAGGCAATTACAGGACTTGAATTAACAGTCAGTCAATCAGCACCATGTGGTCAGATGACACTCTGCTGTGTCGTGTGCCAAACCAAACAGCGAGGGGTTGATGATCAAGACATATGTTTTGAAACATACGCTATCTGCCGACAAGTACAACCACAGTTCACACTTGTTGTATGTGTCTGTGTGTGTCGAGAGTTTTGGGGGGGGGGGGATTTTTGCATCTGACATGAGGTGTGGGACAGCACGTTGTACAATATTTTGCCTTTTGTCTGGACCCAGAACCTTTTTTTGCATTCAAACATCCCAAAAACATCATTTCCCATATTTTCTTTGTTGTTTAAACATGAGCCAAGTTACTGTCACCATAACCACACTCCATGCTACGGGTATGAATGGCCTGGAATGGTAGTCTGTGATGTCGTACAATGTTCATGCAGTATGAAAATAAAGATTACCAACTGCATTTGAGAGGGGGAGTCAGGGTAGCAAAAAAGAGATCACAATTGTATTATTACTATGACCCAACAAGTGGTAAAAATCATATCCCGATACTTGGTCAACAATAAAAGAACTTCAGCTCAGCAACAGGTATAAAAAGTGTGTCATGCTACACTAATTAGATACGGATAATGCAGTATGCAGCATTGCTGACCTGGTGTGAATTGACCAATAGTAATATAACAGGTGCAAGGAAATACTGCGGTTGCTATTTGATAATGTCTCTCACACTGCATTAGCAGATGTAATTGTTATTATAAACCCAAAATGTATATGCCTATATATCAATCACCATTAGGTCAGACAGTGTGAATACATGTCACAATTAAGATTTCTGAGATATTGAACTGTGTTAGCACAAGACAATCAAATGACACCTCATTAATGTTATTATGACAATAAAAAACTAGGACCCTTTTGGCTGCCTTACACTACAACTGTAACTCTGACAGAGAACAAGCAGTTACCGGAGCTGGACAACTTAAATTCTCAGTCGACATTCCCAAGTACAAGGGAGGCCAAGGTATTGTGAGACCACAGAAGACTCCAACCTCATATGGTGAATAATACAACTTTATTTTTCATATTTTTTCATTGGAAAACATGGATAGTTCCATGATATATTAAAACAAGATAATAAACATTACTTCATAGAATCAATACAGTACATTAAAACCCCTCATTTTATGTGTCTCATTCATTGTTTGACTCTTGATAGATTTTGTTTTGGTATACTGTTCTTCTCAGTGGGTTACAGTGAGGGTCATGTTGATTCCCGTCACGTCCCGGTGTAAACACGGATTCATGAACTACCATGGGACGTTAGGGAGTTGGAAATTTGGCATGTTGGGTGGTGGCTCATGGAAATTCATTGAGCGGTGGTATGCTGCTGTCCTCACCCTCGCATGTGACAGTTCTCGTCCATTACAATGAATGGCAACAGATGGATGCATGATGGTAATGCAGAAGTTAGAAGCCAACATGAATTGGTGTCTCTAATACTAAGTGATTGAATATTCAATCTTCCATTCCACTGAGTATGTAACTGTTTGTAGAACATAAAACTGAGTGCTGTATCCTGTGTTATTTTGTTACTAGTTGCGCCAGCAGACATGCACACAACATTTTCACTGTGATGCACATGCATGGACGCGAAAGTTCTACTGTTATCAACAAAATAACACAGGATACAGTGTTCAGTTTGCTGTTGGACAAACATTAACGTGCTTACTGAATTGAAGGTGCAAAAGATGTAATACTTACATTTAAAAAAACAAGCCATTCCTCGTGTGTGGGTGTTCCGAATTCTTCACCATTGATAATTTATGAAACCACACTGCTCCACGTACAGTACTGCTGTATAGAGGCTATTAGTCTAATAAACTGGCTATTAGTCTAATAAACTGACAGTGAGCCTTGAACAACTGTACATGTAGTATTATCATCAGACCTTGTAAAGAGAAGTACGTCTTCAAAATTCACTCATTTGTCAGCTGATGTTACAAAATGCAATGAGTGACAGTACACTGCAACTATATGTAGGTATGATAAGACAAAACTCAGATAAAACATAGCAAACCATTACTAATGCAACTAGGGCTGATTAAAGCCATGTAGTACTCAGACATTCTATAAGGGGGACATTCTTATTTACCTTTGAAAAACACTGAGCTAAAGATCACCAGTGAATGTGAACCTAGATAGTAATTCAATGCAATTGAAAAGGTCAGAGTACTCTTGAAACTGTCGTGTAACTGGACAGTAGTGAAACAAAACAGTTATGACCTTGCTTTATATTTCTTTGTTTTTAACTTCAAGTTATGGTTAACAAAATAAACCTTGACCTCAACAGTCATTAAATGTGTTTTTCAAACAGTTTTCGTGGAGCTGCTCCTGGAACAACTCATTGTACTGGTTGAGAAAGGAAAACCACGGCAGGAATGGTTCTCAGGACAAGTACCACCACTGTTGACTTCACGCTTTCCAGCTATTGGAAAAAAGGAAACAATCGAAACGTGGATTAAGAACCGGAGGTTTAACATATAAATGTAATCTACTACAGTGCTGGCAAGAATCCAACATATTCTTCAAATGGCAAAGTCTCTCTAATTGCGTGCACAGCACAGGTTGGTATTACCACACATACTCTTCTTCCCAGCCATCCCCAGCACCAGCGGACGAAACTCCCGATAGGCCAGAAATCGATGACGACTGTCAAAAAAAAAAACAGAATAATTAAAACATTTCAAACAGTATGATCAACATGTATTAACTACTACTATTCAGTTTGTGTTCCAAAAAAAAAGTTTGTTGCAGTATGAATAACATGGTCAAGACCATTTATATCAAGTCTGATAGTCTAAATATTTTGTGCACACAGTCTGCTATACCATGACACAGTCATGATCATAGTGACAGTGCAGTAAAGCAACACATGTCGACATCATACTCAGTTGTAAAAAGTCTTCATACACAAGCTTTTGAAACTGTGAAATGATTGACCAGATTACTGTGGCGTTCAAATACAACTTATTTTTCACTGTAATCTAAAAAGTAATTGATTGTTAGTCTGCCACTTCTGTAGATGGCAACAAATGAATATGTTTTTCTGCATTGCTAACACAGGAGACAGCAGCAGTTGGGAAGTTGGTACTTGCTACTTTTTCAAAAATGTTTATATGTACAATTTATCTAGTTCATTAGTAAAGCTGTGACTTAAGTATTATATTGCTTTTTTAAAGAGCACCTTTACCCGAAATTGTCCTGTGACCAGCACAGTCACTTTCCCCACCCTCATGGACCAGCACGTCCACTTTCCACACCCCCAACGGACAAGCATGGCCACTCTATACACCCCCACATACCAGCACGGACACTATCCACACCCCGACGGACCAGCATGGCCACTCTCCCCAACCCTCACGGACCACCATGGCCACTCTCCACACACAGATAGACAAGCACGGTCACTCTCCCCAACCCTATGGACCAGCATGTACACTTATCTTGTCCTGTGACAGCAAAATTATACTGAGGATCACTTAACTAAAGAGGAGTTCAACAGTGTTAGTTATAAATTTTTTCCATCAACACCCAAAGGAAAGGAAGTGATCGTATTTTGCCCATGAGGGGGCTAACCACTACATCACTTCCACTTCCTGATCTTGGTCACCGTCCCCGTGCTTCCTTGTTTTATTATGTCACTATATGAGCAGCGTGGTGACGTGGTCCATGCAAGCATATGGAGCGTTGTTTTAAAAGTTAGTTTTTAAATTTTAACTTAAGTCATATTACAAATCGCAGACAATATTCAAGTAACAGTGCTAATGTTACTTGAATACTGGCTACAATTTGTAGTAAGAATGCTGGTAGAATTTAAAATACAACTTTTATACCAACAATCAATAGGCTTGCAGGAAGCATGTCCATGCGCTACTCATATAGTGACATGATAAAACAATGAAGCCCGTGGAGTTCGTCCAAGATCAGGAAGTGGAAGTGAGGGAGTGACTATCCACTTCAGTGGCAAAATAAGACTCCTTCAAATGGTGAGGAAAAAACAAAATACGATTACTATGAAAGAACTACTCTTCAGATAGGGGAGTCTCCTGACCATTTTGCACTGCAAAGAGAAAGGCGCTCTTTAAAAGTATCACATACACATTGATTGTTGAATTTGTTAGTTGACACACAATCTGGGATGTATAATTCATGTGATATCTGTAGACTACTTTTAACAAATAACTGAGTAACTGTTCAGGTTTACCAAAAAGCAAATTAAGTTTAGAATTTTACACACTTAAAACATTGTATGTTGGTCAGTGAAATGCTTTATATTTTTTGTGAATATAATCTTTATTATAGTTTATAAATTTCAGGTTAAAGTTACAGTCGATTGAATAAAAAAGTTACTTACAGGATTCCATCATTACAAATTTATATTAACTTTTGATTCAGACTCAGTACCATTGTGGTCAGGAAAAAGTCCAAAGTTATTTAGATAGCCAGACCCGTTCAGATCTTCGCAGATTTGCTTCATTCTTCCTCCTTTTCGAGGAGCAGTAGTGTTCTTACAGGTCAGACTGATTATCCATTTACTTTCATATTCCTAAATTCATCTGAGCTGTCCAAGAAATTAATTCATGTAACCATTTCTAGCATCATAGTTAAGGTCATAGCATAGGGGCCCCCTCCGAAACCCATCCACTGCATTTCTGGTTTGGGTAAGGGGTTAACCAGTATAAGGAGATACCTCTGTGTGGAGTGAGTGAGATTTGGGCAGGGGAAAAACCTGGGGCCTGAAGGAGGATAGGGAAGGCTATGGAACAAAGGATTTATCTTTCAGCATGTAGTAAAGAATCCATCTGTTCCATCTGGAGCTACATCTCTCCTCTCGGTCATTCAAGCTATGTGTTAGTTTTTCCATTTGGTATATTTGTTTTGTTATGGACCACCAAACTTGCACAGTAGGAATCCCCAGAGTCAACCAACACTTAGTGATAGCCTTTTTGCTGGCAGTCAAGAGGGTGGCCAGGAGACAACGGGGGTTTGAGTCCCTAGGGAACTGCAGTAGTATGAACACTTGTTTGGTCAACTCCACGGGCCTTCCAAACAGTTCTTGGAGCTCCACCTGGAGAGTTTGTATGAAGGGTTCCAGCTTGGGACACGAGAACATGACATGAGTGTGATGAGCCTTACTCTCCCTGCAGTTACGCCAACATGAGGCCTGCCTGCCTGGGGTGTGATGGCTAGTGATTACTGGAGTTCTGAAGAAGCGTACCAAGTTCTTCCAGGCAAATTCCCGCCATTGATGTGAGCTAGTGGTTCTGGCTACTTGCTGGCTTGCCAGTTCCCATTGTAACGTACTCACTGGGGAATCAAATTCTTCTTGCCAGTGTTGGCGAATGCCATCAGTGAGGGTTTCTGGCTTTGCTTGCTGGGCCCGATATAGGACAGAAACTAGGTGCCCCTGGTTTGGGGTGGCAAAGAGGGCCAGGAGTCTGGAAATCAGTGGTGGATGTAGTGTTTGGTTTCTCACCTCCTCTGGGAGGGATTCAAAGTAGTGTCTTAATTGTAGGTATCTATAGTGGTATATATTGGTTAGCAGAAATCTTTGCTGGATATCCCTGAAGGGCAGTAGCTGACTCTGGGAGATGATCTAGGTTAAATATACCAGGCCATATCTATTCCATTGTTGGAAGGCATGGTCCATTCTGCTGGGAGGGAAATTAAGGAGTGTGACTATTGGGCTTAGTAGAGGTGCAAATAGGTCCAAAGAGAGTTGTCTCTTAATGTGATGCCAGACCTTCATTCGGTGCAGCAATGTCAGTGTTGGGGGGATGGGGGGGAGGAAAGTATTTTTATGGTACAGCAGATGGTACTAGTCCGCATTAGTGATTAGTACCTGCTCAATCTCTGCCCAGTGGGTGTCTTAAGTGGATGTTTGCCTTTAGAGTATATGAATTAAGTGGGCGGCTTGATAGTATCTGTAAAGGTCCGGTAGGGCCAGTCCTCCCTGGGACCTTGGAAGAGTTAAGAGTTTTAGTCGGACTCTCCGTCTACGGTTTGACCAGATGAATCGTGAAATAGATTTATTCCATTCTTGAAATGTGGATCGGGCCAGGCTGATCGGGATATTATTAAAGAGATATAGGGCTGTAGGGAAGGTAACCATCCTAATTAAGTTGATCTTCCTTGAGAGACTCAGGGGTAGAGTGCTCCAGCTGGCTAGGTCCGCCTTCAGCTGCACGGTGAAAGGGGTATAATTCAGCCTGTAGGCATCAGCCAAGGTTCAGGAAAAATGAATTCCTAAATACTTCAGTTTTTCTAAGTCCCATCTACAGGGGAACAACTTTTGTATAGCTGGAGAGGGGTAGTATTGGAGAGTGAGCAATTCAGTCTTCGTGATGTTAATTTTATACCCTGAAACTTGGCCAAAAGATTCCAAAAGCTCCTTAACTGCTGGAAGTGAGGCCTCCGGGTTCTGAAAGTATAGGAGGACATCGTCCACATATAATGCAATCTGGTGTTCCTCCCCGTCAATCTCAGTGCCCTTCAGGGAGTCCGCCTGCCGAATGAGTTGTGCCAGGGGCTCCATGAATAAGGCAAATAGTAGTGGGGATAGCGGACAACCTTGTCTGGTTCCTGTGTGTAAGGGGAAACATTGTGAGTGGTGTCCCGAGACCTTAACCCATGCCCTAGGTGCAGAGTAGATATTCTTTATCACTTGGACCAGTGATCGGGGAATCCCAGCCCGTTCCAGTACCATATATAAAAATGGCCACATTACCCTATCAAAGGCCTTTTCTGCATCTAGGCTGAAAAGGACCGCTGGAGTGTTGTTGGTGTGCAACTGATGTAAAATGTGATATGTCCGCTTAATGTTATCTGTGATTGTTCGCCCTCCGACGAAGCCTGTTTGGTCTTTGTGTATTATTTGGGGGAGGACAGATTCCAGTCTCCGGGCCAAGATACTCATAAAGAATTTATAATCTGTATTTAACACTGAAATAGGCCGGTAGGATTCACAAAGGTGGGGATTTTTTCCTTGTTTGGGAATAATTGAGATAGTGGCGTATGACCAGGTTGGGGGGGGGAGATTCTCCCTCAAGTACCGAATTGAAAGTTTTAAGAAGTGTTTGAGTGATTTTTTTTTCCCTAGTAGCTTTATAGAATTCAGCCCCATAACCATTCAGTCCGGGGGCCTTCAGGGTCTTGGAGCGTGAGATTGCAGCCTACAACTCTAACAGTGTGATAGGTTGAGTCAACTGGATCCCATGCTCCTCCCTGATCCTGGGGAGATTTAGAGGCTGTAGGAAGCGTTGTATGTCCTCGGTAGTTGCTGAGTATTCTGGTGTATAGAGGGTAGTATAGTATGTGGTTAGGGCATTTGTATTATCGGTCAGTTTATTTAATGGTCTGCCATCTAAGGGGTGATGAATTGTGGAGATCGTGGCTGTCTTTTTCTGTTTCCTAATTTGGTATGCTAAGAGTCTAGTTGCTCGAGGGCCTGCCTCGTAATACCTCTGTCGGAGGAAAGTTAAGGCTGTTTCTGTCAGTTGTAAGACTAGCTTATCTAAGTCTTGTTTTATTTGTTTTAACTGTGGGAGGACAGAGCAGTCTCCTTGTTTGTGTGCTGTTTGGAGGAAGTGGAGTGTTTCTTCTAATGTAGCTTTGTGTTCCTGGCGAGCCTTGGTTTGAATAGAGGTGTATTTTATAAGTTGGCCACGTAACACAGTTTTTAATGTGTCCCAGAGAATACATGGGGAGACCTCCGATTGAGAGTTGTCCATGAGTGTCTCCGGAATTTTGTCTGCCAGGAAGTCTTTAAATTATTTTGATTTGAGATAATAGGGGTTCAGACGCCATTGTGTGTTCTTCCGCTGGATCCCCACCTTCCATGTTGTAACTATGGGAGAATGGTCCGACGGTACAATGTCTCCCAGTTTGATGTCCTCTAGACTACTAATATGCTCTGCCTGGGTGTAGCAACGGTCAATTTGTGAGTATGTGTGGTAAACTGCTGAGTAGTGTGTGTAGTTTCTAGTATGTGGGTACAGACATCACCAAGTATCTGTCCAGCCTACCCCGGCAATGAACCTATTAAAGAATTTTTGTACCGGTGTCTTTCTAGGGTTTTTTGGTTCATGGAGTCCATTTCAGGGTTGGGTAGGATGTTGAAGTCCCCTGCAAGAAATAGTATACCTTTCGTAAATTGGACTATTTTGTCCAGCAAGTTGCGTATATCCTTTACTGTAGAGTCAGGGGGGAAATATGCATTGGCTAAGGTGACCTCTGCATCTCCAGTCTGTCCCTGGAGGAGTACTAGCCTTCCATCGGGGTCTATCCACTTAGTTCGGACTTGCAAGGGAGTATGTTGTGGGACTATAATTGCTGCCCCTCGCTTCCTCCGGCACCTATAGGAGGAACTATAAACTTCACCCTTGGTGAGTGTTCCTAGTTTGGAGTGCTCCTCCTTATTTAAATGAGTCTCCTGCAGATAAATGAGATCTACCTTGCTTTTCTTAATATAGGTAAGCACTCTTGACCGTTTAATGGGAGAGGTGAGCCAATTGTCATTCAGTGACAGCAATTTCAATGGGGTCTCTTCCATTCTAAATTTTGGTGAAAGGGTGTATTATAAGGGTCTTGCAGTGGCAGGTCCGAGGGGTCCCCATCGAGGACCACTTGCAGATATAGTAGCTTAAACATAATCGACTGTTATGTAATATCAGATAGTTGTAATTATTAACAATACCTATTCTGAAAACTAGAGAACAGAGAACATTCAGCATCAACATAATGCCCTTTAACTGGTAAACTGGGTTAAACTTTAATAACCTGGTAGCCAAAAACATAAGCCATACTAGCCAGTAGGCTTGTGGCCAACTCGCCAACAGGGCACTAGGAAGTTCAACCATTATCTGGGTGCTTCCACTACAGGGATCTACACGTTATCCCTGACGTGAGGGTATCCTCACCTGGGGCTACCTCTCATGTCTGAGAGTCCCCTTGGCACTTATAGTGCCTGAAATAGGTATGGGGGTGTGGGATTGGAACGTCAAGTTCCCACCATATTGCCTATAGATACTATGGGAGGGATGTGATTGTGGGGAGAAGTGGTGTGTATTTCAAACTTCAAGAGAATGGTGGGATTCCTAGGTACAGTGGTTTGCCTCTGCCTTGTCCCAGTACCGGATCGGAGGAAGGGAACTCTGGCAAGAGGCTTCCCAAGTCTAACCCTGCATTTTTTTTGGGGGTGGGGGCTATTCTGGGGGACGGAGGGGAATAACCAGCTTGTCAGTTGGTGTCTATCTGTATAGGCAATACAGGTTCACCTTCCATTCTGTTTCCTTTCACGCTTTTAGTGGTAGTGGGTGGGGGGGCCAGGAGCCTCCACTCATCACTCCCCATCCCACGTGGCATCCACTGTCTACACGTCGCAATGGGGGTGGGGCACCTCTTATTCCCAGCCTGCCCAGTGTCCCCATTATGTCAGGGAAGGTACATCATCCCCAGAATCGGTATCATCCCTCCCGTGTGAACTCCATGGGTCAGGCTGCTCTTCTCAAACTTAACGGTCTAGGAAACATCTGACCATAGGGTTACATAATAGACCTACCACTTGTATTACAAATGATTAAAGCTGTTTGTCTTACAGATAGTGTATAGGCACCAGTTCGTGAACATCGTCAGCATGGAGTGTCATTAGGTGTTGGCAGTCACTAGTTAGTAACTTTGAGGAAAATGAGCCCCGGAGGGCCAGAAGAGGTCATAGAAAGGTAGAAAAGATAGTAATCTTACCCTCTTCTCCGCTAGGCCTCACTCCTCCTGCCCCTGTTAGTGGTTATCTGAAAGACAAGAAGAGGCAGATACAGGGGTTCCCCTCAAACAGAGGGTGACAGTGTGTTAGTATTGGTTTTTAGTTAGCTGTTCATGGTGGGAGGTGAAATTATAGCTGCAGAAAAAGGTTAATTTACAGTATGCAAGTAATAAGGTTAGATAGGATTAATTAGCAGTGCTGAAATAGATATTAGGAAACTGGGACTTATCTGGAAACCAGTAATGACGTGACAAGTGACATATTGTTCAGTCCTGTTTTTCCTGGCAGCTGTCTTTGATAGGTCTGGGTGGTTTTCTCGGTTTATAGGAGACAGATGCTTCTGATCAAGAAAAGAAAGGAGTAGTTCCTCATTCGTTAGCGACTTCCTCAGCGCAGTGTCTCTTTGGCCGGATGAGCTTAAATGGTAGAGGTACAACTCTGTTCGTGGAGCGAATCCGCGATTTTTTTGAGGGCCTCCGTGCCTTGGCGTCTTCTGGACTCGTGTTGCCCCTAATGCCATACCTGCCGTGAGAGTTTTGCCGATAGCGAGTTTCTGGGTGCTGCTGCCAGTTCATTCTGCATCTCGATGCTCCGCTTCTTCAAATCCTCCGATGCTTCCTCTGCCGAACTGTAGGTGTGTTGCCCTTCCTTGAAAAAGACAGTGAGTCGGGCCGGATAGGGGGTTTGGAAGCATAGTCCTGTTTTCTTCAGGGCCCTCGGGATCAGGATATAGGCCTTCCTCCTTGCCATCACCTCTGGAGAGTAATCATTTTCAATATACAGCCAGTGGGATTTAAACTTTACCTGCCCTTGTTTCCAAGCCGAGGCCAGTACTAGTTCTTTTTCTTGAAATCTCAGGAAACTCGCCAAGATAGTGCAAGGACTGGGTTCAGGGGGTGGCTTGGGACCCAGCGTACGATGGACCCGCTCAAACTCAAGGGATACCTCCCTTGGTAAGCTGATAGTGTCTTTGATGAGGCTATGTATAAATTGTATGATGTCTGTACCCTCTTCCCCTTCCGGCACCCCCAAGATCCTGATATTGTTCTTCCGGTTGCTGCTTTCTGCGCCCTCAGCCCTTTCCTGTAACTGTTGCAGTCCTTGGTGGAGCTGCAGGATGGCCCGTTCTGAGCGGTTGACCCTTTTGTCAACTGCAGTAGCCTGGTTTTCTAGGGTTTCCTGTTGCTTCTCAAGTTTGTTTATGTCAGTCCGTAGTGCGGTGGTAGTGGATCGGAACTCTTTCTGAAAATCTTGGAGTTCTAGGGACATGGATATGTTGTTCATCCACACTGTCTGGCAGGTATCCTTGCCGCTTTAAATCTTGCCGGAAGGTCTTCAAGCTGGCTCCTCCCACCCAACCGGGTGGTAAAACTCTCGGCTCCGCCCCATGACGCCAGATCTTCCTTACCGCTTGGAAGCTCAGGTTCCCTCCTTAACGCTCTGCGTATAAGACTGGTTCCTAATTCTTCGAATTTTCGAAATCAAAGTTTTTGCTAAAAAGACTTCGGTCTTCTCTCCCTCGCGGCTGTGATGGACAAATCGACTCCCGGTTTCCGGAGATGCCCTTGCGGGCAGAAGATGTCTCGGACGGATCCGCACTCCACGTGCGTCTACTGCTTAGGCCTTGAGCACGACCCGCAGGCTTGCGACCTGTGCTCTTCCTTTTCGGCCTGCGTCCTCGAAGACCGTGCTGCCCGTTTACAACTGGGGCGTCCCGAGGAGCGATTTCCTCCGGTGAAGTCAAAAGAGGCTCGGTTGGCGGTGTCCGGCGGCGGGCTCGGCGGATCAGCTCGAGCAGATGATCGCCCTCGAAGAGGAGGCGGCGCGGGCCACTTCTACCTCGGCTGCGGCATTTGTCCCGCTCTCTCTCGGTGCCTCTTATTCAGCTTCTTTTAAGGAGCTTTGTCTGACCCTCTCTACTAAAGGTGAGGGACCAACTTCTTCTGGACCGTTTTCTCGGTCCAAAAAGAGAGACAAGGGTAAGTCTCACCGTCGACGCTCTTGGGGCGGGAAAGATCCCTCTCCCCGAGTTGTCGGCCGTCGACTTCGGTCGACTGCTCGGCTTCGGCCACTGGTCTCACGGTGTCCCCGTCAGGCCAGTTGACCGAGACTCCCGTCGACGCGGTCGAGATTTTTCTCGACCCGTTGGACGGGTTGTCGGCAGGAGAAGCCGAGAATCCCCTCTCCCCGGTTTCCCCGGTGGGAGTTGAGGACCCCGTTGGCTCGTCTGTGCCTCCGGTTCCGGAGCCTTCGGTTGAATCTTCTGAACCGAGGGGAGTGCCGGTTCCCCGCGACACCTCCTCGCGTCGTCCTCGGCAAGCCGAGGTTCCTGATCTCGGACTTATTACGGCGGTCCAGACGATCCCGCCAGTCATAAGCGGTCTCGGCTCTCTGCACCGCGGCAAGCGGCGCCGCTCATCCTCTTCCTCCTCCTCGGACGAGGGGAGGCTTCGGCGCAAGTTACGGCGAAGATATGAGGAACTCATGTGGCAACAGCTCCTTCTGACCGGGAATAAGCCGACGCCGTCGTCTTCCCCGGCCATTAAGTGGCTGTCACCGCAGCGGCCAAAACAACCCCTCGTTTTATCCAAGGAGCCTGTTCCCAGGCCGGTTGTTCGGCCAAAACTAGCTGCCCACCAATTCGGTGGAACCTCCACCTCCACAACCGTTAGTTGGGGCTCAACCAAGAATTCTCGGTCGGCTCAGGGACTGCCCCATAGGCTGTCTGTCACTCTCCTCCCGATCGACCTCGGCAGGTGGAGGGTGGCTCAGGCCGAGGCAGCTCTTTGAGGACTCTTCCGAGTCGAGGCGATTCCTCCCTTTTCTCCAAGCGAATGGACTTGGGTCCTCAGGAGGACAGTCGGTGGGCGATAGCCCTTACGTCCTTCCTGGGATTGCTTGGCTCATCTCGGAGTCCACGGGATGGGCTCAACCCATTTCTAAGCGGGCCAGGTATCCCTCACCGGAGATTCTGGACGAGGATTCTGAGCCTTTCCGGTGGCCGAGGCCATAGTGGGCCCGGCGCAGGCTCTGGCAGCGCCCTGCTTCCTGCCTCGCCCGGCCAGGATGGCCAGGAAGTATCGCGGTCCCTACGGTTCCTTGTCCGGTTTTTCGGAACACTCCTCTGCTGAGGGGTTAGTTACCGACCAGCGTTTTCCGGCGTGCCGGGAACGCTAGGGATGTGGACAAACCTCCTGACAAGGAGTCCAAGAAATTGGACTATGCCGGGCGAAAAGTCTATGCTGCATCCTCCTCGGCTTCGCCAGGCCAGTTCGGCCCGTCTTTACATTTTTCTCATGCCCTGTTGGGCTCCCTGGATGAGGTCGTCCCTCATCTTCCCGCGGATCTGCAGACCACGGTCAGGCAGGTGCGGGACCAGGACAGGGCAGTGGCCAAACAGCAGCTCCAGACTGCTTTAGACATTGGGGACTCATGTGCCAGGTCTGTGGTGGCCGCAGTGGCTATGCATCGTCGGGCTTGGCTGAGGATAGCCACCTTTACTCGGATACCCAGCACAAGTTGGCGGATGTTCCCTTTTTGGGGACCGACCTCTTCGGCCCTGGGGTGGAAGGTCACCTGCAGAGGATCGAGAAGTCCAATGCTACCTTGGACTCGGACTCTTCCGCTCAGAAGGACAAAGGCCGCAAACCACAGCCTAAGCCCTTTCGTCCTTCTGCGCCCCGCTGGCCCCTGCCCAGCAACGCCAGGGCCAGCAGGCTCGGGCTTGGCATCCCAAACCCAAGCCCAGGGCTTCTCCAACAGGAAGCAGGGAGGTAAAGGCCCAGGAGGTCCCTCGGCGGTCCCTCCTCCAAGCCTGCCCAGTGGCGGGCCGGGGTGTCGGCCCAACCCCGTCACCTCACCCCAGGTTCCCCGTGGGGGGACGGCCCGCACTTCCTTTCCGCCTGGTCCGTTATTACCACGGACAGGTGGGTGCTGGAGGTGGTGGGAAAAGGCCTGCCTCTAGAATTCGAGCAAGCCCCGCCCTTCAGAGCCGTCGCACCTCGGGGGGCCTCGGGGTCCGCAGCCTCACTGTCGGCTCGTCGGGCTGACATCGCTCTCCTCCTCCAAAAGGAGGTGATCAGGGAGATGGCGGACCCTCCCTCAGACCCGGGGTTTGTGTCCAGGTACTTCCTGGTTCCGAAACGGACGGGGGGCTGGCGCCCCATTCTTGACCTACACGACCTGAACAAGTTCCTAAGGTCTCGAACCTTAGGGATGGTCACTCTGGCTCAGATAATACCACCCCTGGAACACGGCGTGTGGTTCTGCTCTCTGGACCTGCAGGACGCGTTCTTTCACGTCCCTATCCGTCTGTCACATCGGAGATTCCTTCGCTTTCGAGTAGAGGGATCCCTTTTCGAGTTCCGAGCCATGCCCTTGACCTGTCTCCAGCTCCCAGGCTTCACCAAATGCATAGCAGTGGTGACAGCTCCTCTGCGCCGAGGGGTCGGGTGTACCTTACCTGGACGATTGGCTGATAGCAGCCCCTCCAGACAGGAGGTGGAGGCGGTCAGAGATCTGGCCCTCCAGGTTTGCTCTCAAATCGGCCTTCTCATCAACGAGGCCAAGTCGGAACTCGAGCCGGAGCAGGTGATTCTGTTTATTGGGGCAGAGCTCGACTCTCTTCGAGCCAGAGCACGGCTCCCGGCGGACAGGGCCGAGGTTCTTACCTCCTTTGCCCAGTCATTTCTGGTTGGGCAATCGCGCCCTGCCCGGGACTTCCTGTGCCTCCTGGGTCTCATGGCAGCCTGTACCAGCGTGGTCTGTTGGGCACGCTGGCACATGTGCCCCCTTCAGTGGGGACTGGCCAGTCAGTGGTCACAACGCTGCGATCCATTGTACCAGCTAGTGACGGTGACCCAGGAGATGTGGAACGCTCTCCGGTGGTGGACCGTTCCAATTCATCTGCAGGAGGGCATCCCGTTTGTCCGCCCCGAGCCGACGGTCTCTCTATCGACCGATGCCTCTTTGATGGGTTGGGGTGCCCATCTGGGGGAACACCGGGCGCACGGCCTCTGGTCCCCGCGGGAGTCCCGATGCCACATCAACCTGCTGGAGCTCCAAGCGGTCTGCCTAGCTCTCACCGCCTTTGCTCCGTTTCTCCGGGGTCAAGTGGTCCGAGTCCAGATGGACAATACCACGACCACGTACTATCTAAACCACCAGGGCGGGACGCGCTCCATGCTTCTATGCAAGGAAGCTCTCCGCATTTGGTCACTCGTGCGCAGCTTGAGGCGGATCTCCTAGCCATTCATGTGGCAGGAGCCTCCAACACCCTGCCGATGCCCTGAGCCGGATAGGGGCTGCATCCCTGTGGTCTCTCCTCCCGGAGGTAGTACAAGATCTGTTCTCCCATTGGGGCACACCTCAGGTGGACCTGTTTGCCTCAGGGAACGCAGGCTGAGCTGTTCCATGCCGCCCCCTCAGCAGGGCTCGCTGCAGGGGATGCCTTCTCGAGGCCGTGGACCCCAGGCCCTCCTCGCCTGTCCCCATTTCCGTTGATACACAAGGTGCTTCTCAAAACAAGGAGGGACAAGTGCAGGTGATTCTGATAGCCCCAGACTGGCCCGCCAGTTCTGGTACCAGATCTCCTCAGCCTCAGCTCAGGCTCCGAGGCAGCTTCCAGCTCTCCCGGACCTCTCAGTCAATCAGGAAGGTGTTCCATCCGGACCTTCAATCCCTGCACCTGACGGCCTGGTTCCTGAGCAGCTAGAGTTCCAGGCCTTGGGTCTTTCGACGAGGTCCTCAAATGTGTGAGGCGTCCGTAGAAGTCGACCAGAAATGCTATGCCTTCAAATGGAAGAGATTTTCCATTTTGGTGTCAGGACAGAGAGCTTGGACCCTTCCTCCTGTTCTTTGGCAAGCATCTTGGACTATTTATGGTCCCTTTCTAGTCAAGGGCTTAGGTCGGCGACCTAAGGGTGCACCTGGCAGCCATCTCTGCTTACGGGGCGGGCCGGGGGAGCAGTCGGTGCCATGAGAGAGGTGATCTGGCGCTTTTCAAAGGCCTTGCTCATTTCCCCTCACGGTGCGAGGAGCCTCCACACCTCCGTGGGATTTACTGCTGGTACTGGCAAAGCTCGATGGGCAAGCCATTCGAACCAGTGCAGAGTGTGAACTCTCTCACCTGTCGTGGAAGACCCACCTTCTTGGTGGCTGTCACGTCCAGCCAGAAGGATGGGAGAACTCCAGGCGCTCTGCATCGAGTCTCCTTACCTGGTCTTCCACAGAGACAGGTTGTCCTGCGCCCCCACCCGAAATTCCTTCCGAAGGTGGTGTCGGTTTCACCTTAACCAGGTGTTGACTCTTGCAGTGTTCTACCAATCACCTCGGAGGCCAATACAGGCTCCATACTCTGGACCCTAGAGGGCTACGCTTATTATAGGAGCGCACTGCTGAAGATTCGAGGAGAGTTCGCCAGCTGTTTGTCACCCTACGTAGAAGCCGCGACCTGGCAGACCTGCAGCCAAGCGGACGATAGGCAGGTGGGTCACCTCCTGCATAGATCTCTGCTATAAGTTGCGGGCATGGAGCCTCCAGAGGGATGAGCTCATTCTACCCGTCATGCTGCTGCATCGGTGGCTGCTTCCAGGGGCGTCCCTATCCAGGAAATCTGCAGGGCTGCTACCTGGAAGTCAGCACACACCTTCATTACCACTACCACATGCGACCTTGAGTCACGCCGGGATGCTGGTTTTGGGGCCTCGGTTCTCCAGTCTTTATTCCCAAGTAAGTATCGGGTGTGCACTTGCCTCCCTCCTCCCGGAGAACTGCTAGGAGTCTGCCAGACAGTGTGGATGAACAACATATCCATGTCTGAAATACAGGTTACTCACCTGTAACAGGAGTTCTAGGAATGGTATATGTTGTTCATCCCACATTACTCGACCTCCCGGCTTTGCGCACAACCCGAGCTTCTCCAGCGGCCAGATTCAGGCGCCATGGGGCGGAGCCGAGAGTTTACCACCCGGGTGGGTGGGAGGAGCCAGCTTGAAGACCTTCCGGCAAGATTTAAAGCGGCAAGGATACCTGCCAGACAGTGTGGATGAACAACATATACCATTCCTAGAACTCCTGTTACAGGTGAGTAACCTGTATTTCTCTGAGCATCAGGGTCATCTGCCTCTGTAGAGTTGAGAGTGGTGGTTGATTGGATTCGGCGTGACTTCACCTAGAGGAAGAGGAGGCCAGAGAGCCGTCGCTGCCTGAGTCTGAGAACCCACCATCATCTACTGTACCTGGGAGTTTCAAAGTTCTGTCCCCTCGCTTAGGCATTGTTACTCCTCCTCCTCGTAAGTCTGTACTATGGAATTTGTCAAGTTAGAGTGATGTAAATCGGAGGACACTGTAGGCGATGGTGGGAGCACCCTAAACTAGGCTGCCATTAGGGTTCTGACATCACCGGAAGTCCCCAGTGAAATGCATTATAAAAATTTTTTTTTTTTTTGTATCTTCTATTTACCACCGACCTGCGGGGAACTCTCTCAGGCATCCTTCATTGCCCCCCAGCTCTACCTTCGTGCCTGAGAGGCTTCCTTCTTCCTGGCACCAACCTGGTGATCCCCCCGGCTCTGATCCCTCGAGGTAGGGCCGCTCCCTATCCGCCCAGGGCGCTCTATCTAGAATTTGGCAGGCTGGGCTGTGCTCGGCCCAGGAGAAGAGGGCGACCGGTGGTGGAGTGTGGCTGAGTGGACGCAGGTGCCGTCACCTATCCCCAAGGTCAGGGATTTTCTACTTGTAAGTTTTTCCCCCGGGAGTACAACATGCAATGACGACCACACACGGCTGCCCTGCTGACATCTGCTGCACTCCCGTCCCAGTGTTCTGGCTGGTGATCCTGTAGTACCTCCGATCTCCACTAGGGTCGCAAGGACATTGAACAGCTCAAGAACCCTCCCAGGAGAGGAGAGCAGTCCTCTGGATGCTCAATCTCTCTCCCGACCCCGCCTCAGTCCATCTCTGAACCTGGTCAAGGGTGTGACACGAGGTGTGGTGTGTATGCCTAACTCTCAGCGCCACCGGGCCGGCCAAAACATTTTTATCTATGAGTTATCATGTCATGGAGTATGATTTATCAAAAGTCTGGTATGCCAGCATGAAGGTACGTCGAGGTTAGGAGAGTGGCCATGTTGGTCAGTTGGGGTGTGGAGAATGGACGTACTGGTCAGGAGTGGTGGGGACCATGACCATGCTGGTCCATCAGGGTGAGGAGAGGAGAGTGGCCATACTGGTCCATTGAGGTGGGGAGAGTGGCTGTGCTGGTCCATCGAGGTGGGGATGCTGGCCTTGCTAGTCAGTGGAGGTGTGTAGAGTAGACGTCATGGTCTAGGGTGGTGGGGAGAGTTACCATGTTGGTCCGGGGGTTGGGAGAGTGGCCATGGTGGTCCGTACAGGTTGGGAGAGTGGCTGTGCTGGTCTGTGGAGGTGAGGAGAGTGGCCGTGCTGGTTTATGTGGGTGGGGAGACTGACCGTGCTGGTCCGAGGGAGAGTGGCTGTGCTGGTACATCGAGGTGGTGGGGAGACTGGCCGTGCTAATCAGTGGGGGATGTAGCATGGATGTTATGGTCCGGGGTGGTGGGGAGAGTGACCGTGTTGGTCCGAGGGTGGTGGGGAGAGTGGCCATGGTGGTCCGTCCGGGTGGGAAGAGTGGCCACTCTGGTCAGTGAGGGTGGGGAGAGTGGTCGTGGTACTCCGTGGAGATGAGGAGAGTGGCCATGCTGGTCTGTGGAGGTGAGGAGAGTGGCCGTGCTGGTCTATGTGGGTGGGGAGACTCACCGTGCTGGTCCAGGGTAGAGAGACAGAGAGTGGCCGTGCTGTCCATCGAAGTGGTGAGGAGAGTGGCCGTGCTACTCAGTGAGGGTGTGTAGCATGGACGTTATGGTCCAGGGTGGTGGAGAGAGTGACCGTGCTGGTCCGGGGGTGTGTGGAGAATGGTTGTGCTGGTCCATCAGGGTGGTGAGAGTGGCTGTGCTGGTCAGTCGGGGTGTGGAAAGTGGCAGTGCTGGTTAGTGGGGGTGTGGAGAGTGGCCATGCTGGTCTGTCCAAGTGGCAAGAGTGGTCGTGGTAGTCCTTGGAGGTTAGGAGAGTGGCCGTGCTGATCTGTTTGAGTTGGGAGAGTGACCATGCTGGTCGGGGGAGAGTGGCGTGCTGTTTCATTGAGAGTGGCGAAGAGTGGCCATACTAGTCAGTGTGGGGCTTGTAGAGTGGACGTGATGGGCCGGGGTGGTTGGGAGAGTGACTGTGTTGGTCCGGGGGGGGTGGGCAGAGAGGTCATGGTGGTCCGTCCGGGTGGGGAGCATGGGCATGATGGTCAAGTGAGGGTGGGGAGAGTGGTTGTGGTAGTCTGCGGAGGTGAGCAGAGTGGCCGTTCTGGTCTGTGGAGGTGAGCAGATTGGCAATGTTGGTCTGTGGTGGGTGGGGAGAGTGATCGTGCTGGTCCGGGGAGGGAAGAGTGGCCGTGCTAGTCACTGAGGGTGTGTAGAGTGGACATGATGGTTCGCGGTGGTGGGGGAGTGACTGTGTGTGTTCTGGGGGTTGGGAGAGTGGCCATGGTGGTCCGTCGGGTGGGAAGAGTGGCCATGCTGGTCCGTGAGGGTGGGCAGAGTGGTCGTGGTAGTGTGTAGAGGTGAAGAAAGTGGCCATACTGGTCTGTGGGGGTGGGGAGATTGGCCATGCTGGTCTGTGGGGGTGGGGAGCTTGGCCGTGCTGGTCTATGGTGGTGGGGAGAGTGACCGTGCTGGTCCGGAGGGGTGTGGAGAATGGTTGTGCTGGTTCATCAAGGTGGTGAGAGTGGCTGTGCTGGTCAGTCGGGGTGAGGGAAATGGCAGTGCTGGTTAGTGGGGGTGTGGAGAGTGGCCATGCTGGTCTGTCCAAGTGGCAAGAGTGGTCGTGGTAGTCCTTGGAGGTTAGGAGAGTGGCCATGCTGGTCTATGGAGGTGAGCAGAGTGGCCGTGCTGATCTGTTTGGGTCGGGAGAGTGACCATGCTGGTCCGGGGGGGGAGAGTGGCCGTGCTGTTTCATTGAGGTGGCGAGAGTGGCCATGCTAGTCAGTGGGGGTTTGTAGAGTGGACGTGATGGGCTGGGGTGGTTGGGAGAGTGACTGTGTTGGTCGGGGGGGTGGGCAGAGAGGTCATGGTGGTCCGGGTGGGGAGCATGGGCATAATGGTCAGTGAGGGTGGGGAGAATGGTTGTGGTAGTCTGTGGAGGTGAGCAGATTGGCAATGTTGGTCTGTGGTGGGTGGGGAGAGCGATCGTGCTGGTCCGGGGAGGGAAGAGTGGCCGTGCTAGTCACTGAGGGTGTGTAGAGTGGACATGATGGTTCGTGGTGGTGGGGAGAGTGACTGTGTGTGTTCTGGGGGTGGGGAGAGTGGCCATGGTGGTCCGTCCGGGTGGGAAGAGTGGCCATGCTGGTCCGTGAGGGTGGGCAGAGTGGTCGTGGTAGTGTGTAGAGGTGAAGAAAGTGGCCATACTGGTCTGTGGGGGTTGGGAGATTGGCCATGCTGGTCTGTGGGGGTGGGGAGATTGGCCGTGCTGGTCTATGGGGGGGGAGAGTGACCGTGCTGGTCCGGAGGGGTGTGGAGAATGGTTGTGCTGGTTCATCAGGGTGGTGATAATGGCTGTGCTGGTCAGTCGGGGTGAGGGAAGTGGCAGTGTTGGTTAGTGGTGGTGTGGAGAGTGGCCATGCTGGTCTGTCCGAGTGGGGAGAGTGGTCATGGTAGTCCATGGAGGTGAGGAGAGTGGCTGTGTTGGTCCTTGGGGGTGTGGAGAATGACCGTGCTTGTCCGGGGGTGTGTGGAGAGTGGACGTGCTGGTCCATCAGGGTGGGGAGAGTGGCTGTGCTGTTCAGTAGTGGTGTGGAAAGTGGTGGTGCTGATCAGTGGGGGTGTGAAGAGTGGCCATGCTGGTCTGTCCAAGTGGGGAGAGTGGTTGTGGTTAGTCCGTGGAGGTGAGGAGAGTGGCCATGCTGGTCTGTGGAGGTGAGGAGAGTGACTGTGTTGGTCTGGGGAGAAGGGAGAGTGGCCATGCTGGTCTGGGGGGTGTGGAGAGTGGCCATGCTGATCCATCCATGGGGAGAGGGGGGAGAGTGACCATGCTGGGATGTCCTGGTAGGGAGAGTGGTCGTGCTGGTCAGTGGACATGATGGCCCGGGGTGGTGGGTAGAGGGACCGTGTTGGTTTGAAGGGTGGAGAGAATGGCCACAGTCGTCCATCCAGGCTGGGAGAGTGGCCGTGCTGGTCAGTGAGGGTGGGGAGAGTGGTCTTGGTAGTCTTTGGAGATTAGGAGAGTGGCCATGCTGGTCTGTTTGGGGGTGGAGAGTGACTGTGCTGGTCTGGGGGGGAGAGTGGCCGAGCTCTTCCATCGAGGTGGGGAGAGTGACCGTGCTAGTCAGTGGGGAGGGTGTAGAGTGGATGTGATGAGATGGGGTGGTGGGGAGAGTGACCGCATTATTTGAGGGGGTGGGAAGAGTGGCCATGACGGTCAGTCTGGGTGGGGAGAGTGCCCATACTGGTCAGTGAGCATGGGGAGAGTAGTCGTGGTAGTCTGTGGAGTTGAGGAGAGTGGCCGTGCTGGTCTGTGGAGGTTAGCAGAGTGGCCGTGCTGGTCTTTGTGGGTGGGGAGAGTGGTCGTGCTGGTCCAGGGAGGGGAGAGTGGATGTGCTGTTATATCGAGGTGGGGAGAGTGGCCGTGCTAGTCACTGGGGGTGTGTAGAGTGGACATGATGGTTCTCAGTGGTGGGGAGAGTGACTGTGTTGGTCCTGGGGGTGGGAAGAGTGTCCATGGTGGTCCGTCCGGGTGGAAAGAGTTGCCATGCTGGTCCGTGAGAGTAGGTAGAGTGGTCGTGGTAGTCTGTAGAGGTGAAGAGAGTGGCCGTGCTGGTCTATGGAGGTGAGGAGAGTGGCCGCGCTAGTCTGTGGGGGCGGGGAGAGTGACCTTGCTGGTCTGGGTGTGTGTTAAGAGTGGCCGTGCTGGTCCATCAGGGTGGGGAGAGTGGCTGTGCTGGTCAGTAGGGGTGTGGGAAGTGGCAGTGCTGGTCAGTGGCGGTGTGGAGAGTGGCCGTGCTGGTCTGTCCGAGTGAGGAGAGTGGTCGTGGTAGTCCATGGAGGTGAGGATAGTGGCTGTGCTGGTCTGTGGGGGTGTGGAGAATGACCGTGCTTGTCCGGGTGTGTGTGGAGAGTGGATATGCTGGTCCATCAGGGTGGGTAGAGTGGCTGTGCTGGTCAGTAGGGGTGTGGGAAGTGGCAGTGCTGGTCAGTGGGGGTGTGGAGAGTGGCTGTGCTGGTCTGTCCGATTGGGGAGAGTGGTCTTGGTAGTCCATGAAGCTGAGGAGAGTGGCCATGCTGGTCTGTGGAGGTGAGGAGAGTGGCTGTGCTGGTCTTTGTGGGTGGGGAGAGTGACCATGCTGGTTCGGGGGCAGGTGGCGGCGTTGCTGGTCACGTCGAGTGGGAGAATAATGGTAGATCAGTTATGGGGTGTGTAGAGTGGCGTGCTGGTTCATTGAGGTGGAGAGAGAGTGGCGTGCTGGTCAGTGGGGCGTGTAGAGTGGACGTGATGGTCTGGGGTGGTGGGGAGAGTGACTGTGTTGGTACAGGGGGGTGGGGAAAGTGGCCATGGTGGTTTGTCCGGGTGGGGAGAGTGGCCATGCTGGTCAGTAAGGGTGGGGAGAGTGGTCATGGTAGTCCGTGAAGGTGAGGAGAGTGGCCATGCCGATCTGTGGAGGTGAGGAAAGTGGCCGTGCTGCTCTGTGGAGGTAAGGAGAGTGGCCTAGCTATTCTGTGGGAGTGAGGAGAGTGACCATGCTGGTCTGGAGGGGAAAGTGGGCGTGTTGGTCCATCGAGGTGGGGAGAGTGGCCATGGTGCTCCGTCTGGGTGGGGATACTGGCCATGATGGTCCATGAGGATGGGGAGAGTCGTTGTGGTAGTCCGTAGAGGTGAGGAGAGTGGCCGTGCTAGTCTGTGGAGGTGAGGAGAGTGACTGTGCTGGTCTGTGGGGGTGGAAGACTGACCGTGCTGGACTGGGGTGTCTGGAGAGTGGCCATGCTGGTCCATCAGGGTGGGGAGAGTGGCTGTGTTGGTCAGTGAGGGTGTGGAGAGTGGCAGTGCTGGTCAGTGAGGCTGTGGATAGTGGCCATGCTGGTCTGTCTAGATAGGGAGAGTGGCCGTGCTGGTCCATCAGGGTGGGAAGAGTGGCTGTGCTGGTCATTGGGGGTGTGGAGAGTGGCAGTGCTGGTCAGTGGGGGTGTGCAGAGTTGCCATGCTGGTCCGTCCGGGCAGGGAGAGTGATCGTGGTAGCCCGTGGAGGTGAGTAGAGTGGCTGAGCTGGTCTGTGGAGGTGAGGAGAGTGACCGTGCTAGTTCGGGGGGAGAGTGGCCATGCTGGTACTTCCTGGTGGGGATAGTGGTCGTGCTGGTCAGTGGGGATATGTAGAATGGACATGATGACCAGGGTGGTGGGGAGAGTAACCTTGTTGGTCCGGGGGGTTGGGAGAGTGACCATCGTGGTCCATCCAGGTGGGGAGAGTGGCCCTGCTGGTCAGTGAGGGTGGGGAGAGTGGTCGTGGTAGTCCGTGGAGGTGAGAAGAGTGGGTGTGCTGGTCTGTAGAGGTGAAGAGAGTGGCCGTGCTGGTCTGTGTGGGCGGGGAGAGTAACCGTGCTGGGTCCGGGGAGAGTGGCCGTGCTGGTGCATCGAGGTGAGGAAAGTGGCCGTGCTAGTCAGTGGTGGTATGTAGAGTGGACGTGATGGTTCAGGGTGGTGGGGAGAGTGACCATGTTGGCCTGGGGGTTAGGAGGGTGGCCATAGTAGTCCATCTGGGTGGGGAGAGTGGCCATGCTGGTCAGTGAGGGTGGGGAAGAGTGGTCGTGGTAGTCCGTGAAGGTGAGGAGAGTGCTGGTCTGTGGAGGTGAGAGTGGCCATGCTGGTCTGTGGAGGTGAGGAGAGTCGCTGTGCTGGTCTATGGAGGTGAGGAGAGTGGCCGTGCTGGTCTGTTTGGGTGTGGAGAGTGGCCATGCTGGTCCATCTGGGTGGGGAGAGTGGCCATGCTGGTATGTTCGGGTGGGGAGAGTGGTGCTTTCAGCCAGTGGTGTGTGTGAGTGAGCAGTGATGGTCCTGGGTAGTGGGAGAGTGACAGTGCTGGTCCGGGGGTGGGGGGAGTGGCCTTGGTGGTCCATCTGGGTGGGGGAGTGGCCATACTTGGTCAATGAGGGTGGGAGAGTGGTGCGTGATAGTCCGTGGAGGTGAGGAGAGTGGCCATGCTGGTCTGTGTGGGTGGGAGAGTGACCATGCTGGTCGGGGGCAGAGTGGCGTGCTGGTCCGTCGAGGTGGGGAGAATGGCTGTGGTAGTCAGTTGGGATGTGTAGAGTGGACGTGATGGTGTAGGGTGGTGGAGAGTGACATCTTGATTCAGGGGGTGGGAAGAGTGGCCATGGTGGTCCGTCCAGGTGGGAGAGTGGCTGTGCTGGTCAGTGGGGGGGAAGAGTGGTCGTGGTAGTCCGTGTAAGTGAGAAGAGCGGCTGTGCTGGTATGTGGAGGTTAGGAGAGTGGCCGTGCTGGTTTATGGAGTGAGCAAGAGAGGCTGTGCTGGTGTTGAGTAACCATGCTGTTGGGGGGGGGTAGTGGTCATGCTGGTCCATTCAGGTAGGAATAATGGCCATGCTAGTCAGTGGGGGTGTGTAGAGTGGATGTGATGTCCGGGGTGGTGGGGAGTGTGACCGTGTTGGTCTGGGGGCGGGGAGAGTGGCCATGGTGGTCCATCCGGTGGGTGGGGAGAGTGGTCGTGGTAGTCCGTGGAGGTGAGGAGAGTGGCCGTGCTGATCTGTGAGTGTGGAGAGAGTGACTGTGCTGGTCCGGGGGGATGGAGAGTGGCTGTGCTGGTCGATCAGGGTGGGGAGAGTGGCTGTGCTGGTCAGTGGGGGTGTGGAGAGTGGCCATGCTAGTCCATCTGGGTGTGGAGAGTGGTCGTGATAGTTTGTGGAGGTGAGCAGAGTGGCCGTGCTGGTCTGTGGAGGTGAGGAGAGTGACCATGCTGGTCCGGGGGGGGAGAGTGGCCATGCTGGGCCGTGGGATGTGGGAAGTGGCCATGTTGGTCCGTCTGGCTGGGAAGAGTTGCCATGCTGGTACCTCCGGGTGGGGTGAGTGGTCGTGCTGGTTAGTGGGGGTGTGTAGAGTGGACATGATGGTCTGGGGTGCTGGGGAGAGTGACCATGTTGGTCCAGGGGTGGGGAAAGTAGCCATGTGGTCCGTTCAGTTGGGGAGAGTGGCCATGCTGGTCAGTGAGGGTGGGGAGAGTGGTCGTGGTAGTCCATGGAGGTGAGGAGAGTGGTCGTGCTGGTCTGTGGAGGTGAGGAGCATGGCGGTGCTGGTCTGTGGGGGTGGGGAGAGTGGCCGTGCTAGTCAGTGGGGGTGTGTAGAGTGGATGTGCTGGTCTGGGGGGTGTGTGGAGAGTGGCTGTGCTGGTCCATCAGGGTGTGGAGGATGGCCACACTGAAGATACTTCTTGTGAATGTTTAACATGCAGTGGTCTCCCTGTACTCACTCATGCTGTGGTACGACCTCATTGGCATGGCATTGTCGGTAGGCATCTTCAACAGTCTGCAGAACCAACACACTAAGGCACACAGGATCAAAATAAGGATGTTCTGTAATGCAGTTCAGCACAGCAGAGTCTTGAATGACATTATGTGTATCGTTCAATTTGTCAACAACTCTAGGTATCTCCTTGCAGCATCGGGACTCGAATTCAGTGGGCATTATAACTCAAAGACCACATTGACACCTAAAATTGAAATAGAAATCACAATAAGGAACTACACATGATGTAACATCATATTTACAGGTTGAAAAATATGAACTGATATGATGTGTTTATGATTACATTCAAAATAAGGCATAACAGTGAGGCCCCATTGTACCACACCTTCTTATGAGCAGTACAGCTGTCATTTTTCACATCTCACCCAAAACGTGTTTCCGCCCATGAAGTGCACAGTGGCACAGTCGGTGTGCAAAATCAATGTACAGGACAACTTAAGAAAATCACAATGACACTGTTCATGAGCAGAGGTCTTAAAATGGCTATGTTGAAAATTTGGTGAAAAAATTCCTAAAAATGACTTTTACGAGCGTGCGTTGCACAGTTCCTATGCATGCTCGTAAGTTTGCAAATTTAATATTTTCACTCCAGATTTTCAACATGTCCATTTTATTAAACTTCCTTATGAACAGTACGGCACAATTTTCATATGTAAGCCCAAAATGTGTTTTCGCACATGTGGCGCACAATAGTGCTGTTGGTGTATCAAAGCAATGTTTAGGACAGATTAAGAAAATCACAGTTACACTGTTCATGAGCAGAGGTCTTAAAATGGCTATGTTGAAAATTTGGTGACAAAAGTCCATAAAATGACTGTGTTACAGTGAAACGTGCACAGTTTCCACATGTCCTCGTTAGTTCATATCTTTGTAATATTTTCAGTCCAGATTTTCACCAGTGGCATTTTCCACACTTCCTTATGAACAGTACAGCTGCCATTTTTCACAACATGGCGAAGTGTGTTTTCACACTTTCAGTGCAGGGATGCGTGGTGGCTGTGGGGAAATCATTGTTAGGCACAGATAAAGAAAATCACAGTGACACTGTTCATGATCGGAGGCACCAGAATGCCTGAGTTGACAATCTGCTGTAAGAAATCCTAACCTAATTATAGTTACGGGTTAGCGCTGTAATAGTTTCTATGTACTGCTGTGACTTCACCATTTTTTAAATATTTTTACTACACATTTGCAACATAAGCCATTTTTTACACCTCCCATGAAAGAGTACAGCTGTAATTTTTACATCCTGTTGGAATATTTTGCACCTGTGGTGCTAAATGCGTAGTCACTGTGCATAAGCAGCTTCAGCTAACAAGCTGATATTCCCCCTGTTCATGAGGTGGGGTCACAAAACAAACATGTTGAAAATTTGGAGTGAAAATACCAACGAATGCCTGAGGTATTAGGCTTTTCAACTATAACGCCCAACCCTATAGAGAATGACAGGAATCAGGGGTGTGACTTGGGATTCTTGCCTGTGATGTTCATACCGTTCCACACCCTGCAGTCACTGAGAGGCATCGAGGTATGCCTTGGACTCTTCGGCCCCAAACTTCACCCCATTCTCCTATATCGCACCCATCTCACCATATTTCCTAATGAAATGGGGTGCGCATAAGGGCCAAAGACCACAAGGAACACCGTGGCACTTGTCAGTGTCTGCAGAGTGGGGTGTGGTGAAATGGCGTGGCCATTATGCCTGATGACCCAAAGGCACACCCCAATGCCTGTCACTCTCTGCAGGGTGATGGTGGGGTTGGCTTCAGTTCAATACTTCACTGCCATTCCTATTACGCAGCTCTGTAACTTCTACAGTACCGCTGCCAATGCCAGCAAGCAAACATTCGGCATTGACAAATGCTTGTTTAGAATATGTTTCATCCAAACACACAAACTGAAATGCAGTATTAGATTTCATTTTCAGCAACCAGGCTTTTTATCCATGTTTACAGTTTGCTATGGAGAAAGAGCTGAGTGCTTACTTGGTTTTTCAGTCATAAGCAGTAATGAAGCAACTTGCACAGAAATGAACAGTTCATGCCAAGCAGTATTTGACAGTACACAGACAGGAATGAATGAAACAGTCTATATAGGTAATACAGCAAGCTGGAATTTTTACAGTTTACAAGTAACATCACCATCATAAGACATGTAGTCATGGCAGTGTTAAAAAAAAAAACACCACTGTGTGCAGCAAGTTGGCTGGTTCAGTGACAACCAGGTCACAGTATGCAACAACGGGGGAAAGAAGTGCATAACATATATAACATGCACTAAAAAGATATTGCCTGCAACATGTATTACTGTTTTTGGCACTTGGTATGAATTTCTTTACACACTATGTCGCAGTCTGGTCTGTGTCACTGGGAAGACCATCAAAAACTAAATTGTATGTAAAAGCATACCACTTTCACCTGTGGTATGCATGCTTTGTCAATGGTCTTTGGTGGGGCGGGGGGGGGGTGATGGCAAAAACCTCTAAAACAACCTCTTTTTTTTCTTCTTGACCTTCTGGATGCTTTTGGGTTTTCAGAACTTATATTATGCAATGTGAACAGCCACGCAACGAGGACATTATGCAGAGCACATGTTGGGTGACTCTATTGTGGTGCACAATGGATCGCAAATAATAAAGAATAAAAATCAATACGTACAGTACATAAATGTGAAATAATCACTATAGTGGTAAGTACAACAAAACGACCCCCCCCCTCCACCTGCAAAATAATTCCATACAACAGTATTCAGCATGGACAATATGACATGCCAGTCCGTGCTGTTTGTGCACGACTGCACGGTACTGTTCAACGTTACAACTGCTGTTGCTTTCCATTATAACGAAGGAGCTGCTGTAGTACTTCAGGAGCATACATCCCTGTCTAAGAAATGCCCACACTGATGCGATTGACGCACACTTAAGCCGTTTCCGAGTTCGATGACTAATTAATTTAAAATAATTAATTCCACTGATTATTTTGAAAAAAAAAAAAAAAAAATGCAGAAATTACGTCTACTGAGCACATGGAGGTGGAACATCTAATGCAGGTACGAATACGAGAGACCCTCTTTAAGTTGCCCAAAGACAGATTTATTGCCTTTCAGGGAGGGGCACGTGCCGCAGAATAACTGAAGGCAACCAGAAGGATCAAATTTGCCTCGGTACAGCAATCATGTTCGCGGAGCCTTTGTAAATGAGTTCCTGACTCAAAGGGTTGTAATTCCTAGACTTTATATATAAATAAATAAAATAATATGTGGTGAGGCAAAAAAGTCCTGACGTTTTCCCATGTTTCTGGAATCAATTTTTTATTGAAAAAAAGACATTAGGCTGTAAGGTATTTCATTGAAGCAACTTTATTTTGTGCATCTTGCCAATTTTTCTTTTGGGCAAACTTCACCCTGTGAAGGGAAAAAAAAGAAAATTAGACTCCGGACAGTTAACAAATTTGCAATTGGCCAAGAATATATAAATTTTCTTACCTGATCTGAGGACGAATAACACAAACCCAACATTCTCCCCTCACACCTGCCTGCGGTTGAATCTGCAGCACAACAAAAACATTTTAGCAAGGAGCTAAAAATATTGATATTGAATGTAATAAGTCTGCTGACACTCACCTTGAACAGAAAATTATTGATTGCTGCGGGGACCCATATCATTCACTCTTTGGGGTGTCACGGGTGAATTTATCCCAGGTAGTCATTTCTGCATCCACTGGCCCTTGCCTGTTTGGTCAGGGCGTGCTTCTTTTGGCAAAATGAATAAGAAATTGCCAGAACTGCCAAGATGTGGAATTTTGGGAATGGAGTAAAGAATCCTAAGACCATAGCAGCAAAGAAGGGGGCTCTTAGGAAAAAGGAGAGAAATGCTGCTTATAACAAAAGTAAACAACTACGTACTTTTCAAGAACACTGGGTAACAAAGTACGCTTGGGTTGAGCTTGACCCTGAGAAAAACGTAATGTTTTGAAAATCGTAGGAAATTCTCAGACATTACACATACAACATCAGCATATTATGAAGGGGGCTGCAATAATTTCACTGAGCAGTGTTTACAAAAACACGCCAAGTCTAAGAAGCACTCCCTTGCTGATACCCGATTTGTAGCCGAATCCCAGCAGGCATCTGCTGCTGACAGAGCAATCAAAATGTTCAATTCCAGTGTGGCATGTTGTGTGCCGATCTTAATTTGAAATGCACATGCCTTAGCCTAACATGCTAGGATGTGTGACCTTGACAAATGTAAAAGGGTTGATAGTGGGGATACCTATCACAATGACAAATCATGCCACATGTTCATTAGTAATATTGCTGAGGTGGAACGTAAGAAGCTGGTGGATGTGGTGAAGAATGCGGACTTCATGTCCATAATGATAGATGGTGCAACAGATTCCAGTATGAAAGAACAGGAAATAATTTACAGAACAGTAAACAAGGGGGTGCCAGGTGTTTTTTGTTTGTGTCCCTGGAAAATCCACACAAAGCTGATACAGCATCAATCATAGCATGCATCGATCAGGCCATGCTGTCACAGACAGAGTCAGCAGAGTGGAAAAACAAATTGGTAGGGCTTACCACTGATGGGGCAGCAGTGATGATAGGTAGAAGGGGGGTATGGTCGCACTACTGAAAAAGGATCGTCTTCATCTAGTCACGATACACTGCAATGCACATAGGCTGGAGTTAGCCTTGAAGGATGCCTTAAAAAACATCACATATCATAAAAACAAATAGACCAGCTACTGCTAGGGATCTATCTGTTTTATCACTTTTTGCCAGTAAATAATAAAAATCTGAGAGAGTCCTGTCAGGCAGCGGGAGTAAGATGCCTTATTCTAACCAGAGCAGGAGGAAACAGATGGGTACAGCACACACTGACAGCACTGAAAGTGCTCATCACGGACTACCCCGGGATCCTGCTGCACTTCCAGCAGGTATGTACTGTCCCACTCCATTTCAAGCACAGTCAAGAGATTTGTTTTAAAACTGGAACTTCTAAGCAACAACTTGTGCCATTTTTTGTCTTCTCAGATGCAACATGGCGGATCCCGAGGGGACCCAGCAGTGAAGGCCAAGGGCTACCTGAAGACCATGCAGACCTGGAGATTTCTATGCTACATTCTCTTGATGAGAGACATCCTGGAAGAGTTCACAAAAGTCAGCCTGCTTCTTCAAGCAAATGATACTTCAGTGGGAGAGGTGTTTGAATTACTTCAGGACCTGAAGGACTGCATTGTAAAGCTGAAAATAAGGTAATTTTGTTTTCCAGAATGAAGAAGTTTAGCTAGACTATTTTCCTCCACCTAGCCAAAAAAAAAAAAAGTAAATAGTGTAGTAGTAGTATTATCTCTCTGTCAGAACTTATTAGATGAGCGGTTAGGTCAGGCCAGGGGATAAGTATGTTTTTCCTTTTGTTCTTCTTTTCTAGACCTGGAAAGCACTTACGAAATCTTGATGTCTTGGAGGAACCTGAATTCCATGGACACACCCTATCTGTTGACGAAGCGGACCAGTTCTCCATTGACAGAGACACTACTGACAGCCATGATCTTAAATGTCATGAACAGGTTTGAAGACATGCACCAGCTGAACTCCATTATAGTGGCCATGAACCACATTGTGAACTTTAAACAGTGACCAACAAGCCATGTGGACTTGACGTGTGTTAGGGTGTGCAAATAACTCTGACTGGGTGGCACTTGAAGAATCTTTAGCTTAGTGAGGTGGAGGTGGGACAGTTTTTCCAATTTGTTTCAGGTTGTGCGGAGGATGCATAGCAGGTGTCGTAGAGGAGTTCAGACCTGTCCTCATAGAACAGAACATAGATCCAAACACATGTGTAGCAGAGTGGACCAAACTAAAAAATCACATAAAGATAAGGTGAATTTCTTCTTCTACCACTAACAATTAGCAAATTCTCAATGTATTGTCAGGCCGCAGGTCAGGTCAGAGTACATCATGTTCCCCCAGTAGCACTAGCACAAGCAATTCAGAGCGAGCAAAACAGCGCATACCATTACAGTGCATAGCACATCACAGCGCGGTACAATTTCAGCGCAAAATGCAGGGTGCAATGACGTTTGAACGTCACAGCGAATGGGATAGTAGCATGTAGTGTTGCCGAATTACAGCGAATGGTATCATAGCTAGTTGTGGGGCTCAGTGTCTGTTGCATCCAATGAGCACATGAGCTAATGTAGATGTAGCCCTTATCCTTTATTTCCAGTTAAAAAGTTAAAGCTTTATTATTTTTATTTATTATTAAACCTGAAGCTGAATGCAGTGTGCAATTGCACTTAGGTAGCTATTGCTGTCACAGGTTCCATATCCCTGAACTACGACGGTGATTCACTTCAGTGTATCTCTGTATTTCTTTCTTTGGGCCGGTGGCGTAATGCCAGAGAGGTACTGTTCTACTTTAAGTTTGTTCATACTTTGTTCTGTTTGAATTGCACATATGAACTTCCAAATAGTGGGATGTGTGGCACCTAACAGGTGATTGAAACTTCGGTGCCATCCCTCAACTGAATTTATTGTTCTCGGGATTCCGTCTGTGACTGCATTGTAACAGTTCCAAAAAGTCGGAGGAAACAGTGGTTTTCGTCTTCCTCGTCTCCCAGTCGGCCGTCCCAAATATGTGTCTTCAAAGTAGTCTAGCAAAGGTGCCAGAAGCTCATCATATTCTGTAAAAAATTCAGCAGCCCTTAGAGTTTCAGATGCAGGTAGCACATCATCAGCTGGGACATATGCTAAAACAGGTATCATTCTCACATTCAGAGCAAACCCTTCATGTACAGTGTACAATTTGTGCACCTCTAGCAGATCTTGAATGTTTCGCCAAATAGCTTGACAGAGGTGGAAGAAGCAACCTCGCGTTTCTGCATCAGGAAATTCAGTGCAGAATGCTTTTATAGCAGCCAATTCGAAGTCTGTCATTACAGACTGTGGACTAAGGTTGCTACATAAGCCTTTTAAAGCAGACAGCACTTGAACATAACTGGCATTAGATCTGCTGCACATCAGTATAAACACACTTGGCACCACAGCAGTGTACTGCACACCGTGGATTGTGTGCAGTTGGGAGAACTGTTGGTGAGTTGATTTAAATGCCCCGTTGGCAAACCAGTGTTTGCTTTCTTTCATATATTGAAGGTTTTTTCTTGTAGAAAATATTAAGAAACACTCAGTGTCCTCATTGCCACTATAAATAGAAGAAAGTCCTCTCCGCATTCAGTAATACTGTATTCGTGGGGGATTTTAAGGTGTGCAGCAGAGGCAGGCTGTACAGGTGACACAGATGCGATTTGTCTTGCACGCTGAGTGGTGTGTTTCAAACAAGGGAAAGAGAAATTTTCCTGCAGTGACAGGGTCGAGCTGGCTAGTTGCCCTAGCCACAGTTTGTTGAGTTGCCTCCTGAGATGACTGTGCCTTACTTTTAATTTCCTGTACCACCTTACGCACAGCTACTGCACTAACGTCTGGCACATGACTGTGCTCAGACAGAAATTTGTAAATCATATCATTCTCTGTGTTCACTCTAGCTGGATGCGCTATCGTACAGGCAGCACTTCTAGTATGTTTTCATTCCATAGGTGTGTTCCTTACGGTACAGAAATCCATCGTGTGACAAGAACCGCTGACCACGCTGACTGCTAACATACTCGAGTGGCTTCTTGACTATTCCTTTACTCGACTATCAGCACTCCTGTAGTGTAAAAAAAAGCACTAGTAAATAGCCGCAGTATGATTGGTAGCCACTTGGCTACTGCATGTGCGCAGTTGCATTGCTATTAAATTATAGTGCACGTATTTGACTTGCGTTGCAAATCTTGTGACTACATTGACCGCGTGGTTTTGTTTTGCATGCATTTGACATGGAACCTGCTCCCCCAAAAGGTACGCCAGTGCTGTTGAAGCAGAGTGGTCAGATATTCATCAGGCTTGCCAAAACAAATGCCACAACATTTTGGGACTAGTAACCTTAATTCATACTCTACCAGCAAGTACAGCTGTTTGTGAACATGGGTTTAGCCTAATGAAAATAATAAAATCCGATGGGCGAAGTTCGTTAGGAAAGGACAGTCTAATAGACTTTATAAGGATCTTATTACACACACCATGTGAACAGGAATTCGATCCAGTTCCAGTCATTGAGTACTGGTTAAAAAGTGGTAGGAAAAAAGGCCTTCTTTGCAGCCATATAGTGCACAGAACAAAAAAGAAAGCAATGAGCAGGAGGAAGAAGGGGGAGACAGCTCAGAGTCAGAAGTAGATAAAGAACTAGATGAATCTTTCATATCTGAAACTTATTCTGAAAAACCTTTGTCTGATGATGATTCACGTTATATCTGATGAAGAACTTGAATGTACTCCCATGTCAGTGTTGTGCCCTAGTGCTAGTTCGCAGGAAACTGTTAATTGTTGGGAGAGGGGGGATTCTTGCGTCACTGAGCCTTGTCCAGATGATGACATGATGTGATCATATTCCAGATTTCAGGTTTGACCTTTCTTTGCCACCCAACTGTTGAGTCATGCTTAGACTAGTATGTCTTCATTTTTTCTACAAAACAGTTTAATATTGCTATTTGCAAATTTGTTGTTAAAATGTATCACTCCAGGTTTTTGGTGGCAAAAATAATTGCCTGGTAACAGTGTCAGATTTACGAGTCAGGAGGTTTAAAAAGCAGAGCAGTACAGTCTGATTTGTCAAATCTGTGAGTTCTTAGTCCATGTTCTACTAATTTCAGTTTTGTTATAACAGACATGCGTAGACTAATAGTAACATGTCGAGCAACAGCACAGACTAGCCAGTCCTAGCGCAGTCCATCAGTCAAGTGCAAGTCGGTGAGGCAGCTGAACAATAATATACCATATCAGGTACTGTTTTATCTTACAATTAAATGTGCCTGGAATTTATCTGAGGGAGGCAGCTGAGCACCAAATTTCAGTCCAGAATCTGGGTATGTGAATAGGGTATCTTTCAGTCTTCATCATTTTTCTTCCGCAGTGTTGTTAGCCCTGACTCCCTACAATAAAATAATCATGAAGAGTCCACGCATCGACATGAGACATGACGTATTGGGCCACTCAGCACAGCAAATCTGATAACTGGACGGTACAGTAACATTCTGGCCAAATTAAATTTCACGAAAAAATTACACAAATCTATCATTATTAGGAGTGGGGTAATTAAAATTTGTAAAAATCTGGCCAACTGGTCTTGTCACGGAAATAAAACTATCATGTTTACTGTCACGTGCTGTAACAAATCATGTCAGATAACTGAATCACAACTTTCTGTTTACATTGGCCAGATTCCTTTTTATGTTTGCTTGCACGCATGTGCAAGAAACATAGTGCCATCATCCGAGTTTTCGGAGGTGTGGCACCCATCTTCCAATTCGGTCAGTGTGTTTGCAGGCGCGGCCGCAGTTCTCCAATGAACGCTGCAGCTGTCTGTGACAGCAGTTGAAAATGCAGTGCCGTACAGTTGAAAGGGAGAGCTCCGCTTCAGTGAGCAGCGCTCCCTCCTCCACGGACACAAGCACGCATATTGCGTGCTCATGCACTCCCCACACACACTGTGGCCGGTGGGGGTGCCCAATCTGCGGCTCCATGCTCCCTCCCCCAAAAAAGCTTTCCAGGTGCTACGCTGGGAGCGCACCCCAGTGTGGCAAAGATTGTTATGGCCAACAGGGTGCCCAATCCCCATCGGCTCCAGGCTGCCCCAAACAGCCTTCCAGCTGCTGCCACGCTTGGGAGCCCAACCCAGTGTGGCAACGCCCGTGTCGTCTTCCTAAAATAAAACCCTGTAAACAAAAAAAAGTTGCCTCGGCGGTCTCCCCTGCCCACCCGCTCCCACCCTCTGCGCATCCTACCTCCCACACCCCCCACCCCATACTTACCTCTCCGGAGGTCAGGCAGGCGATCTTGGTGAACCGGGAACACGCCTGCTCTTTTCAAAGCCGACCGTGAAATGAGGAAATGCCGGTAAGCTGTATAATGGGTTTTTCAACTTTAATGCATATCTCAGGCATTTTTGGAATTTGGCACCAAATTTTTAACATGGGTTTTGGGTCCCTCCTCATGAATTCTGGAACTGTCATGGTGTTAAGTGGGCGAAGGGTGATTTACGTCACTGCGCAAAATCACCTTTCGGGACCGATTAACGAAACAACATGTGTGAATGTTCATAGGTGGGCTCTCAAAAAGCATATGTTGCAAATTTGGTGAAAAAAAATTCCTAAAACATTGTTTTGACGCATCATGCTATGCGCAGTTCCTACGCACGCCGTAAGTTTGCAGATTTTTATATTTGCATCCGGATTTTCAGCATTGCCATTTTATCACACCTCCTTATGAGCAGTACAGCTGTCATTTTTCACATCTCGTCCAAAATGTGTTTCCGCGCACATAGCACACAATGGCGCAGTCGGTGTGCGAAATCAATGTATGGGACAGATTAAGAAAATCACGTGACACTGTTCAAGAGCCGAGGTCTTAAAATGACTATGTTGAAAAACTTCCTAAAAATGACTGTTTTACGAGTGTGCGGTGTGCAGTTCTTACGCATGCTTGTAAGTTCGTGAATTTTTAATATTTGCACTCCAGATTTTCAACATTGCCATTTTACCACACCTCCTTATGAGCAGTACAGCTGTCATTTTTCACCTCTTGCCCAAAATTTGTTTCCCTGCATGTAGCGCACAATGGCGCAGTCGGTGTGCGCAATCAATGCTTGGGACAGATTAAGAAAATCACAGTGACACTGTTCATGAGCAGAGGTCTTAAAATGGCTATGTTGAAAATTTGGTGAAAAGATTCCCAAAAATTACTGTTTTAGGAGCGCACGTTGAGCAGTTCCTACGCACCTCAGGGCTCAGTACTGGGTCCAGTCCTCTTTAACATCTTTATAGGTGACATTGCAGAGGGTCTGGAGGGAAAGGTATGCCTGTTTGCAGATGACACAAAGATCTGTAACAGAGTTGATACTCAAGGGGGGGTAGAAAAGATGAGAAGGGACTTGGCAAGGTTGGAGGAATGGTCAGACATGTGGCAACTTAGACTCAATACAAAGAAGTACAAAGTAATGCACCTGGGAAACAAAAACCCAGGAGAAGAGTACACAATAGCAGGGGAGGTACTAACAACAACAAAAATGGAAAGGGACCTGGGGGTAGTCATATCAGATGACCTAAAGGTGGGTAAGCAATGTGAAAAGTCAGTAAGGAGAGCCAGGGGGATACTGGGATGCATAGGAAGGGGCATCACAAGTAGAAAAAGGGGAGTGGTTATCCCTCTGTACAGACAGTTGGTGAGACCCCATCTGGAGTACTGTGTGCAGTTTTGGAGACCTCATCTACGCAAGGACATAGACAGGATGGAAGCAGTCCAGAGGAGGGCAACTAAAATGGTGCAGGGTCTGCAGCAGAAGCCATATGAAGAGAGACTGAGAGAGTTTAATATGTATACTCTTGATGAAAGGAGGGACGGGGACATGATAGAAACGTTCAAGTACCTCAAGGGAATCAACAAAGTCCAGGAGGGTAGCATCTTTCAGAAAAAGAGATGTGTAAGAACAAGGGGGCACAATTTAAAGATAGAGGGGGGACGGCTCAGGGGTAATGTGAGGAAATTTTTTTTTCACGGAGAGAGTTGTGGATACATGGAACAGCCTTCCTGAGGAGGTCGTTGGGTCTAAAACAGTGGGGGAATTCAAACATGCATGGGACAGACACAAGGCAATTATAGTTGGGGGTTGCAAGTAGTAGGCTGTTGGTTAACAAGAATCTACAGCTTATCCAGTAGGTAGGGGAAATGGGCAGACTGGGTGGGCCAAGTAGTCCTTATCTGCCGTCAAAGTCACGCACGCAAGTTTGTGAATTTTTAATATTTGCACACCAGATTTTCAACATTGCCATTTTATTACACTTCCTTATGAACAGTACAGCTGCCATTTTTCACATCTCGCCCAAAATGTGTTTCAGCACATGTAGCGCACAATGGTGCAGTCGGTGTGCGAAAGCAATGTTTGGGACAGATTAAGAAAATCACAGTG
This sequence comes from Neoceratodus forsteri, assembly GCA_016271365.2. Classification (NCBI taxonomy): domain Eukaryota; kingdom Metazoa; phylum Chordata; order Ceratodontiformes; family Ceratodontidae; genus Neoceratodus; species Neoceratodus forsteri. Next base: position 542,467,910 of record CM028134.1, on the reverse strand, counting down.
ACACTGTTCATGAGCAGAGGTCTTTAAATGGCTATGTTGAAAATTTGGTGACAAAAGTCCATAAAATGACTGTGTTACGAGTGAGCATTGCGCAGTTTCCACGCACCCTCGAAAGTTCATGAATTTTTTATATTTTCAGTTCAGATTTTCACCAGTGGCATTTTTCCACACTTCCTTATGAAAGTACAGCTGTCATTTTTTACAACATGGCCGAAATGTGTTTTCACACTTTCAGCGTAGAAATGCATGGTCGCTGTGGGAAATCATTGTTTGGGGACAGATAAATAAAATCACAATGACACTGTTCATGATTGGAGGTCCCAAAATGCCTGTGTTGACAATCTGCTGTAAAAAATTCCCAAACTAATTACATTATGGGTGTGCGTTGCACAGTTTCTGTGCACGCTCGTGACTTCACCAGTTTTTTTTATATTTTCACTGCAGATTTTCAACACTGCCATTTTTTACACCTCCCCATGAACAGTACAGCAGTCACTTTTCACATCCTGTTCGGAATGTGTTTTTGCACCTGTGGTGCTAAATGCCGTAGTCACTGTGCAAAAGCAGCTTTTGGCTAACAAACTGATATTGCCACTGTTCATGAGGTGGGGGTCACAAAAAACATGTTGAACATTTGGAGTGAAAATACCAATGAATCGTCGCTGAGCTCCGGAGGTAAGTATGGGGTGAGGTGGGGTGTGGGGGAGGCAGGTTCGCAGTGGGTGGGTGCAGGTGGGAGAGGGGGTGAAGACAGCAGCGAGGGAAGGTTTTTTTCTTTCAGGTTTTTTTATTTGGACTCGCGGGACATTTGCCACGCTGGGGTGGGCTCCCAGCGTGGCAGCTGGAAGAGCTGTTGGGGGCAGTGGAGCCGATGAGAGTTGGGCACCCCGTCGTCCATGGGACCTGTTGCTGCGCTGGGGTGGGCTCCCAGCATGGCACCCGATAGTCTGGGGGAGCAGTAGAGCCGACGGGGATTGGGCACCCCGTCAGCCATACAGACTGTGTGGTGGGGGGACAGTGGAGCTGGACGGGGATTGGGCACCCCTGTCAGCCATACAGTGTGTGCGTGGGAGATGTGTGTGGGGAGGGGGAGCGTTGCTCACTCAGGCGGTGCTCTCCCTTTCAGCTGTACGGCACTGCATTTTGGATCGTCGCACTATGTTTCTTGTACATGCGTGCAAGCAAACATAAAAATGAGGTAAAGAGAAAGAAAAAAATATATATAAGAAAATAAATGAGTGGAGATTTTAGAACTTGTTTTTGCCTTTTATTACCTTATATTTAGTCAAACACGGATGTACTGATGGTTGGTGACATTTTGATAGCAGGTATACAAAAAAAGGAGGTGGTATACCACTTTCTGGGACGGAATATCAAATATGGGGAACTGGTAATCTGTGCGGTATACCACATTTTAAAACAAATTTCTAGCCCTGCTTCAGAAAGAGCCTTCATCAGGGCGGACACCAGGTAGAGTGCCCCCTGGGAGCTTTCTCGGCCTGATGTCTGGTTCTCGGACTCGGATCTGGACTCAGACTCCGATGCCACTTCCTCTTCTGCATCGAGGTTCAAGGCTCCTCCCATAGAGGAGCCTCAACTTAAGGAGTCCCCAAAATCTTCACCTCAGGACCCTTCTTTTGCAGACCTTCTCAAGAAGATTGCGGAGCTCTATGAGTGGAAGTCTGATGCTCAAGATCCTAAGCGCCAAAGGCTGGCAGAGCATTTGGACATACAGAAAGTGGCTCCTGTCCTCACTCCCCCTTGGAGCCACATGAGGACTTGACATCCACGATTTGGATGATGCCCTCCTTTATACTTGTGGTAGCCAAAAAGGCAGAATGGACATATCGGACGCCAGAGGGGAGAGACCATCTAAGCGTCCATCCCAAGGCGAACTCGGTAGTCATTGCAGCAGCCCATGATAGGTCATCCAAGCCGAGACATATGAGCACCTCTCCTCCTGATAAGGAGTCGAGACAACTGGACCATTTTGGTTGGAAGTTCTGTTCCTCATCTGTTCCTCATCAACATTGACCATGCGCCCCTTAAACTGTGTAGCCCATGTGTTGGTCTTCCAAAAGTCTCTTTTTAGTCAGCTGGAGCCGGCCTTCATGGCGCTGCCCGACTCTGAGTCCAAATCCATCCTGGCAGACTCCATTAGGTCCACCAAGGTTGCCTGTAGGGCCACCTATGATGTCGTGGACTCCTTGGCCAGGGGCGTTGCCACAGCAATTAGTCTTGGGAGATTTTCCTGGCTAAGGGTATCTGGACTGGTGCTGGACGTTCAGGCGTCTATCCAGGATTCTCCTTTCATGGGTGATGCCCAAAACATCATCACCAGTCTGCAGGATAAGGGTCAGGCCCTTAGGTTGGTCCACACAATGTAGTGCCCTAAGTTTCAGGCCAAAAAGCCTTTTCATTGCCAAGCAAAGTGACAGACAAAGCAACAGCAGATGGCCAGATGTCCGTCAAAATGTCAGGCTCCGTCAGCTACAGCCGCCCCTCCTGCAAAGGCCCAAAGAGCCTCCAGCATGGCTCTCCCCAAACCCCCCTCCCTCGCTTGACTTGGGGTCTACCCTCCCTCCTCCTTGTCCCTCAGAGCAGCCGGTGGGTAGAAGGTTCGCCAGACATCTGCTGGGGTGGCGGGCTGTAACTTTCGACTTGCAGGGTCCTTCAGTTAGTTGGACAGGGCTACATCCTGGAGTTTCTGGAGAAACCTCCAGACAGGCCCCCTGTAGTGTCCCATTATCCAAAGGTGCACATCCCTCTCTTAAGGGAAGAAATCGAGGCTCTGTTACAAAAAGAGGCAATAGAGCCTGTTCAATCCAACCAGGTAGGAAAGGGGTATTATTCTCACTTTTTTCTGGTCCCCCCAAAAATGGGAGACTTGCGTCCCATTTTGGACCTTAGCGCTGTAAACCTATACATAGAGTATAAATGGTTTCAAATGCTGACTCTCCCAGGCCTGCTGCCCCTCCTACATGAGGAACAGTGGCTCTGTGCTCTGGATATGCAGGATGCCTATCTAAATATCTCAATCTTTCAGGCTCATCGCCACTACCTCCGATTCGCTTTTCGGGTTCGCATTACCAGTTCAAGGCCCTCCCATTTGGCCTGTCCTTGGCACCTCAGGTATTTACCAAGTGCCTGGTGGTAGTGGCAGCAGCCCCAAGGCATCAGGGCCACTGTGTGTTCCATGTGCGAATCTCGAAGTGGGCTCAGAGGTTGGATGACCTAGACCACTCCGGTTCGATGTGGCGGGATCTTCTATGGTGGCAGGATCTCAACAACTTCACCAAATGGATCCCCTTCTCCCATCCAGACCCTCACTACAGAAGTGTTAGGGATGGGTTGGGGCCCTCACCTCAGAAGCCACAGGACTCAAGGGCTGTGGTCTCCGTCAGAGCTCTCTCTGCACATAAATGTGTTGGAGATGAGGTCAGTGCTGTATGCTCTTCAAACCTTCCAATACTTGCTCCACCGGGGCCCACTATTAGTCCAGTCAAATAATATGTGCGTGGTCTGGTACCTTAGTAAGCAAGGAGGCTCTTGCTCGTATACCCTCTGTAGGGAGGCGATGTGGGTGTGGAATTGGGCAGATCTGCATCTAATTCACCTCACAGCTGTTCCCATTCTGGGCGTGCAAAACGTCCTAGTGGACAGTCTCAGCTGCACCAGAGTAAGAGCCCATGAATGGGAGCTAAAGCAAGAGGTGGTCAACCACATTTTTGACCTGTGGGGTCATCCGGACCTGGATCTGTTTGCCTCCCCTTACAACTCAAAACTACCCATGTTTTGCTTTCTTGCTCCTGGGCATGGTGCTTTTTGGTGAGACGTGCTATCTCTGTGCTGGACAGGGAGGTTTTTGTACGCCTTCCCTCCCTTTCCAGTTCTGCAGAGGGTGCTGCTCAAGCTTCAGGCAGAGGGGGCTCACATGGTTCTGATTGCCCTATTGGCCTCGCCAAGTTTGGTTTCTGCTTCAGCAGCTTGCAGTGGAGCCTCCAGTTCCCCTGCCTCTCTGCCATGATCTCCTGACTCAGGAGAGGGGCACTCTGGACCATCCAGGGCTGAAATCCCTTAACCTTCACGTCTGGCACCTCAGAACATAGCTGCTTCATGTTTTGGAGTTTCCTGCAAAGTGGCACATGTCCTGGTAGAGGCTAGAAAGCCATCTATGAGGACGACATATACCGTGAAGTGGAAGCATTTCTCCATTTGGGCCACCTCTAAGGGTTGGGACCCCTTTTCCTGCCCCGTTCCTCAAGTCATGGAGTATCTCCTGCACCTTTATGACCTGGGCCTAAGTTACTCCTCACTGGAGGTCCACCTGTCGGCTGTTTCTGCCTACCACACTTTGGTGGAAGGTAAAACAGTAGCTCAGCTGTAGGTTTCCATAACCTTGAAGCTTAGGAGAAGTCATGGCACTTACTCAGGGCATATATAGAAAACCAAATGAAGAGTCCAACCAAGTTGTAAGATTCAAATAAAGACTTTTTCTTCATTTAATGAGACATTTTAACAGCAAAACTGACCCTCCTGGGCCAGTGTAAACACCAAATGATCAACGTTTCAACTCAGTCTTGGTTTCTCTTTGAGTTGAAATGTTGATAATTTGGTGTTTCCCCTGACCCAGGGGGGTCAGTTTTACTGTTAAAATGGCTCATTAAATGTAGAAAAATCTTTATTTGAACCTTACAGATTGGTTGGACTCATTTGGTTTTCTATATATGCCCTGGGTAAGTGCTGTGACTTCTCCAAAGCTTCATGTATATATGTTGTCACTGAGCACCCCAGGTCACCTTGGTGCGGCTCTTTTTGGTTCTTTGTTTCCAAAACCTTCCTGAAAGCAATCCTTCACCTAAAACCACCGGTGCACAGCCCCGTGCCACCTTGAGACCTTAATTGTTTTTGGGGAAAAGTTGACCCTGCCTCCATTCAAACCGGCTGGTTCTTGTGATTGTGCTATTTGTCATGGAAAGCGCTCTTTTTAGTTGCTGTCACTTTTGCTCAGAGGAATTCTGAGCTTCAGGCCTTGATGTGTAAGGAGCCTTATTTAATTTTTCATAGTTTACCGAAAGTGGTGTCTGACTTCACGTTGAACCAGTTGATTCAACTGCCAGTGTACTACCCTGAGCATTCCATTCGGGGGGGAGGCGATTCTGCCTACCTTGGATGTTCATAGAATTCTGCATTACTACACTAACAGGACCAAGTCTGTCCAGAAATCGGACCAACGTTTTGTTTCTTTCTCACCAAAGAGAGAAGGTGCAGCAGTTTCCAAACAGTGTTTATCCAAATGGTTGGCAAACTATTGTTTTCTGTTACCAGAAGTATGGTAAAACTTTCCCGGGGGAGGTTAAGGGGCATTCCACCAGAAAGATGGCTGCCTCTACTGCTTGTTTCAGGAATGTGTCAGCCGCTGACATTTGTGCCACGGCTACATGGAGTTCTGTCCACTTGTACAAAGCATTACGGCCTGGACATTGTCTCTAGGCACAAGGCAGGCTTTGGCCTAGCTGTCCTCCAGGGCCTCCTGTCCTAAACTTAATGCCTTCTCGCAGATCCTTTCCTGCCTTCCATGTTTCAGTTACTTCTGATTCATACTGCTTGGGACTCAGTCCGCAAGGTGATTACCTACTGCAAGAGCCCTCTCGAAGTAAGATAGTACAGTTACTTAAGAACTTATAATAAAAGATCTTCGAGAGAGGCTCTTGCAGTAGGTAACCTTTTTCCCTCCCTCCCTCCATGCCCCGAGTTTCTTTGCTGCTCTTGTTCTATGAGCTCACTCAGGGCTCCAGGAGCCTCTTTTCCATTCTCCTGTCGCTCCTCCTTGGAGATCTCTGGCGGGAGAACTGGAAGGCGTGCGTGAGGACCACTCACTGTATAGTGTCATGCTGACGTCAGTCACATGATGTCTGTGGGCAGTCCCCTGTCAGACACTGCTAGCTAAAATTTCCATGTGGTCCTGATGCAAGGGGACACAGTCCTCAGAGTGATTACCTACTGCAAGAGCTTCTCTCAAAGATCTACTGTTACGGTAAGTTCTTACATAACTGTACTTTCTCATGGGAAGCGTCTCATTAATTGCTGCAGTACTGGGCTGACTCCTGTACTCATGGCAAGCATCTTTTTAACTGCTGTTCTGCTGGGCTTACAGCTGTACTCATGACATGCATCTCCCTAACATCTGTACTATAGGGCCTACCCCTGTACTTGTGGTAAGCATCTTCTCAATTGCTGTACTGTAGTGTTGACCCTTGTACTCGTACCAAACATCTCCTTAGCATCTGTACTTTTGGGTTAATCCCTGTACTCATGGCAAGTATCTTCTTAACTGCTGTATTATGGGGCTGACCCCTGTATTTGTGGTGGGCATCTCCCTAATTGCTGCACTATTGAGAAAACCTCTGTACTCATGGCACGCATCTTCTTAACTGGTGTACTAATGCGCTGACCCCTGTACTCATGGCAAGTGTCTGCTTAATTGCTGTACTATTAGGTGACCTCTGTACTCTTGGCAGGCATCTCCTTAACTGCTGTATTCTGGGGTCAACCCTTGTCCTCATGGCAAGCATCTCCTTAGCTGCTGTACTGTGGGGCCAACTCTTGTTCTCATGGTAGGCATCTCCATATTTGCTGTACTATGGGCCGACCCCTGCAGTCATGGCAAAGAACTCCTTAACTGCTGTACTATGGCACCAACTTCTGTACTCATGGCAAGTATCTCCTTAACTGCTGTACTTTTGTGCCGACCCTTATACTCATGGCAAGCATCTCTTTAACTGCTTTACTATGGGGTCAACCTCTGTACTCATGGCAAGTATCTTCTTAACTGTTGCACTATGGATCCAACCACTGTTGCACTATGGGTCCAACCCCTATACACATGGGAAATATCTCCTTAACTGTTGCACTATGGGTCCAACCCCCTGTTGCACTATGGGTCCAACCCATGTACACATGGGAAATATCTCCTTAACTGCTTTACAATAGGACCCACCCTTGTACTCATGGCCAACATCTCTTTATCTGGTGTAATATTGTGCTGACCCCTGTACTCATGCCAGGCATTTCCTTAACTGTCGTATGATGGTGTCAATCCCTGTCCTTTATGGCAGTCATTTTCTTAACTGCTGTACTATTTGGCTGACTCCTGTACTCATGGAAAGCTTTACTATGAGGCCAACCCCTGCACTTGTGGCAGGCATCTCTTTAAAGATCAGTGAAACAGACCAGGAATTGCAGCACTCACCGGTCAGAGGCAGGATGCAAGTCCATGGCAATGAACCCTACAGTAAACTGCTCAGTCACTAATGAAAAGGGCTTGCATTCTAGAATTGAAACATAATAGCGTGAAGGCATAAGAAGAGCAGAGCCTGGAACCAAATGTATGCTCCACCAATACTGTAATTCACAAAGTCGTATTAACAAAATCCATTTCACACCAAGATAACAGACATACAGCATTGTTGTTAACTGTTGCCCATCCATTGTCTTTTATAGTGTATGGGCAACAGTCAGACAACATTGGGGCTTGTATTGGGCAACACGCGGCAGTTTTAGACCTCCCCCCCCCAATGATCAAGCTCTGCTGTGTGCCCTGTTGATCAAGCCCCACTCCATTCTCCGATTACGCAGACCAAACTTTAAAAAGAAATTAATGAGAACAAGCCTACTTATGGCGATCGTTCTTACCAGCAGTCCACAGTGTGTCTCCAGCGATTCCTGCATGTGTTGGCTGTATCAATACTGCACCCGTAAAGCCAGGATCCAGTATTGAGAGGGCTGTTTGAACTATGGCACTGTGTTGGGAGGCAGAAGCAAGGGTGTAGACAGGCATACTCACTGTACACATTTGTGTACAGTTTTGTTGAGTGCCTGTCACAAACCATAAGCCACTCTGTTAATATTATCATTCTAATCTGTAGTATTTTGGTTAGTGTAGGCCACTGAGGAGTGTCCAGTACATGTATAACCTCTGTGTTGTACCTTTGATGTGACATACTCACTGCTCCGGAGAGTAAAGGGTTAACTCCATGCTAAGGCACAGAACGTTGAGCTCGAGCTCGGTTTTCAAACCTCTGTCCCTGGTACTCCTCAGTGTAACCATCAGATTCTTTACTCTGACTAACTGTGAAGTCGCTCCAGAGATTCTCTCCTTCGCTTCGGTTTAACTCATTGTCTCCTAGCAGACGCTTGTAGTCGTCAGTAAAATAACACTAGTGTGTCCTGAGGATGTGTGCAGAAGTCGGCTACTGACTCCCAGTGTGCCCTTGCAACGTCTGGAGAAGTCACTTATATATTTTAATATATAGTGTGACAGAATATAATATATATTTGACTGCATAGCACCGTTGGAAAGGTAATTTTACGCTGAACAACTTTGTCACTGATATTGTGTGCATATCTTGTATATTTTAGGAGTTATTTGCATTTGTTTATGGTATGGTGTGTATGGCTTATGTTGCCTATTTTAGTGAAAAAATATTTTTTTGCTGTTTCAACAACTAAAAAATTACATATTAATATTGCATACTACCATTGGGAAGGTAATGTTGTGCTGAACAACTTTACCACTGATATTTATTATGTATATCATGTATACTTTAGGAGTTATTCACATTTGTTTATGGTATGGTGTGTATGGCTGACATGTTTTCCATCAAAGATTAAGCCTAAGCAGCTTGAATAAAATTCACTTTTTGGCACTTCAGCAGGTATAAAATAAAAACTGTATTGATTACAACGGGTTGCATAGCACCATTGGAAAGGCATTTTTGTGCTCATCAACTTTCATGCTGATACTTTGTGTGTATCGTGTATACTTTTGGAGTTATACGCATTTGTTTATGATATGGTGTGTGTGGTTGAGATTCATCCCTCAAATCTCACCAAAGCACCTTGACTAAAATGAGGAAAAATTACGTTTTATAGTAAAAATATATCTTTTTTTTAACAAACATAATATTAAAACACCATCTAATGTCTGTATGCTTAATTTGGTATTGATATTTTACGTATTTTCCAACAAAAAATGGCTTATGTTGCCCTTTTTTAGTGAAAAAAATATTTAGTTTGCTCTTTCGACCAGCACAGAAAAAACAAGCATTTGTCAATGCCGAATGTTTGCTTACTGGCATTGGCAGTGGTAGTGTAGAAGTTACAGAGCTGCGTAATAGGAATGGCAGTGAAGTACTGAACTGAAGCCAACCCCACCACCACCCTGCAGAGGTGACAGGCATTGGGGTGTGCATTTAGGTCGTCAGGCATACGGCCGCCATTTCATCACACCCCACTCTGCAGAGACTGACAAGTGTCCGTGTTCCTTGGGTCTTTGGCCCTGTCACCCCATTTTCATTAGGAAATACGGTGAGATGGGTGCGATATAGGAATGGGGTGAAGATTGGGGCTGAAGAGTCAAAGGCATGCTTGATGCCTCTCAGTGACTGCAGGGTGTGGAATGGTATGAGCATCACAGGCAAGAATCCCAAGTCACACCCTGATTCCTGTCATTCTCTATAGGGTTGGCGATTTAGTTGAAAAGCCCTAATACCTCAGGCATTCGTTGGTATTTTCACTCCAAATTTTCAACATGTTTGTTTGTGACCCCACCTCATGAACAGGGGGAATATCAGTTTGGTAGCCGAAAGCTGCTTATGCACAGTGACTACGGGATTTAGCACCACAGGTGCAAAAATATTCCGAACAGGATGTAAAAAATGACAGCTGTACTCTTTCATGGGGAGGTGTAAAAATGGCTATGTTGCAAATGTGTAGTAAAAATATTTAAAAAAATGGTGAAGTCACGAGCGTACATAGAAACTGTGCAACGCACACCCGTTATATAAGTAGGTTGGGGATATTTTATAGCAGATTGTCAACTCAGGCATTTTGGTGCCTCCGATCATGAACAGTGTCACTGTGATTTTCTTTATCTGTGCCGAACAGTGATTTCCCACAGCGACCACGCATCTCTGCACTGAAAGTGTGAAAACACGCTTCGGCCATGTTGTGAAAAATAGCAGCTGTACTGTTCATAAGGAAGTGTTGAAAAATGCCACTAGTGAAAATCTGGACTGAAAATATTACAAAGTCATGAACTAACGAGGATGCGTGGAAACTGCACAAGGCTCACGCGTAACGCAGTCATTTTATGGACTTTTGTCACCAAATTTTCAACATAGCCATTTTAAGACCTCTGCTCATGAACAGTGTAACTGTGATTTTCTTAATCTGTCCTAAACATTGCTTTACGCACCAACAGCACCATTATGCTACATGTGCGATAACACATTTGGGTGACATATGAAAAATTGCAGCTGTACTGTTCATAAGGAAGTTTAATAAAATGTACATGTTGAAAATCTAGAGTAAAATATTAAATTGCAAACTTACAAGCATGCATAGGAACTGTACAGCATACGCTTCGTAAAAAGTCATTTTTAGGCATTTTTCACCAAATTTTCAACATAGCCATTTTAAGACCTCTGCTCATGAACAGTGTCACTGTGCTTTTGTTAATGTGTTCCATACATTGAGTTTGACCGACTGCGCCATTAGTGCGCTACATGGGGAGAACCGTTTTGGGCAGGATGTGAAAATGACAGCTGTACTGCTCATAAGGAGGTGTGGAAAAATGGCAATGTTGGAAATCTGGAGTGGAAATATTGAAAATTCGCAAACCCTACGACGTGCGTGGGAACTGTGCAGCAACACTAAATAAAACAGTCATTTTAGAATTCTGTCACCAAACTTTCAACATTGCCATTTTAAGATCTCTGCTCATGAACAGTGACACTGTGATTTTCTTAATGTGTTCCATACTGAGTTCGCTGTGACTGCGCCATTGTGCGCTACATGGGCTGAAACACATTTTGGGTGAGATGTGAAAAATGACAGCTGTACTACTCATAAGAAGGTGTGGAAAAATGGCACTGTTGAAAATATGGAGTGGAAATATTGAAAATTCGCAAACCTATGAGCGTGCGTAGGAACTGCGCAACGCACGCTCGTAAAACAGTCATTTTTGGAATTTTTTCACCAAATTTTCAACATAGCCATTTCAAGACCTCTGCTCATGAACAGTGTCACTGTGATTTTCTTAATTTGTCCCATACATTGATTTCGCACACCGACTGTGCCATTCTGCGCTACAAGGGCGGAAACACATTTTGGGTGAGATGTGAAAAATGACAGCTGTACTACTCATAAGATGGTGTGGTGAAATGGCAATTTTGAAAATCTGCAGTGAAAATATTGAAATTTCGCGAACTTACGAGCCTGCGTAGGAACTGCGCAGCGCACGCTAGTTAAACAGTCATTTTTTGGAATTTTGGCACCAAATTTTCAACATGGGGGTTTTGGGCCCCCTTCTCATGAATGATGTCACTGTCATGGCGGTATTCAGTCCCAAAGGGTGATTTCGCAGTCACTGCGCAGTCACTGCGAAATCACCCTTCGAGCCCGAATAACGCCATGACAGTGACATCATTCATGAGAAGGGGTCCCAAAAACCCCATGTTGAAAATTTGGTGCAAAAATTCCCAAAAATGCCTGAGATATGCAATAGAGTTGAACCCCTCCTATCTAGCCCATTATACAGCTTACCGGCATTTCCTCAGTTCGCGGTCGGCTTTGAAGAGTGCAGTCGTGTTCCGGTCCACCGAAGATCGTCGGCCGAGTCCGGAGGTAAGTATGGGGTGAAGTGTGGAGTGCGCGCGGTGGGTGGGTGCTGGTTGTGGGAGGGGTTGGGAGGCAGCGGCAGGGCACGTGTTTGTTTACAGGTTAAAACAAAAAAAAAGACTTCGTGAGACCGCTTGCCATGGGGTGGGCTCCCAGGCGTAGCACAAGGACTTTGGGGGGCCGTTCAGCGACGAAGTTAGGCACCCCATCGTAAACAAAATAAAAAAACCTTGTGGGATGTTTGCCACGCTGGGGTGGGCTCCCAGCGTGGCACAAGGACTTTGGAGGCGTTCAGCCCGGCGGAGGATTAGGCACCCCGTCCGGCAAAATGACTGTTTGCCCGCGTGAGGGTGGGCTCCCAGCGTGGCATCAACTTCTGGGAGGGAGGAGGCGATTGTAGCTCAGCCGGCGGGGATTGGGCACCCGTCGGCTGCTCACGCTGCGTCTGGCGCGCACCTGTGGCTGGGGGGCTGCGGCGTGAGCAGCTTCTTATCGCTGCTCACTCAAGCGTAGCTCCCCCTTTCAGCTGTATGCCACTTCATTTTGGAGCGTGTCATAGACAGCTCCAAAATGCATTGGCTTACAGGGGCCGCGCCTGCCAGCACAGTGCCTGAATTGGAGGAGGAGGTGACACACCTCCGAAACCTCCGATGATGGCACTATGTTTCTTGCACATGCGTGCAAGCAAACATTAAAATTACTTCTTATTACATGCATGCCACCATTGGAAAGGCAATTTTGTGTTGAATAACTCTGCCACTCATACTTTATGTCTAGCATGTGCAGTTATTGAGCTATTAGCATTTGTTTGCGACATGCTGACTATGGCTTGATTTTGCTTAGAAAGGCCCAGGATTCACTGTTAAAAGTATACAGGAGATTCAGGAGGCAAGTGGTGTAATCTCAGAGTGAGCCTCTGGAGGCAATGAGTTAAGTAAAAATCAATTGGTTTTCTACCGTTTTTCTTATTTTATTCGGTATTTGGATCTCTGTCTACGGTACAGTAATTATAGCTAGTAGGTAATTAGAGTTTTGTTAGTAGAAATAGTTTTTTTGTTCAGTTTTCTCCTGGTCAGTCCGGTTGGGAACTGAAACAAATTCTGTGTTGATTTTTTCTGTTCTATAATTTGTGGTTTCCGGTACCTATCGGATCCTAAAAAAAACAACACTTTTCTTCTTTTTTTTTAACCGACCCGTAACACCGTTGGAACCGATAGGTCTTGTAGTTGCCTGGCTTAAATGCTGTTAAGGGTAACTTTTACTATTCTGGCAAGTCTGAGAAACCCAAAAAAAAAAACCGTTCCCACTGGGTCTTAGCCTTTGCTAAGGCTGATCCCCACCTCGTCTGTGTTTATTGTCTGGGGTTTAACCACCTCAAAGAAGGCTGCCAAATATGCAGAAACTTTCCCAAAGCCACTTTGGATAAATGTTTAAGTAGGCTGAAGGAAAGGGAGGCCGAGAAGTCCACTGATCCAGATGACCAGCCCGGTTCGGTTCCAACCGAACCTGAGGGGGTGCCCACTGACTTGGATGATACTTCCTCAGGCAAAAGGACAGCTGACTCTGCGGAGTCAGTTCCTTTAAGAGAAAATGCAAGTTAGCGGGTTCGGATCCCGGTTCTCATGTTCCGACTGCTGAAGAAATTTTTTTTCCCCAATTGTTTAACCAGGTGAGACACACTAAGCTGAAAGCTTGTTTACAGGTGCAACCTGGGAGCACAGGGAAGTTAAGTGACTTGCTCAGGGTCACACAGTATGCAAGTGGGGGCTGTGGGATTCAAACCCAGGTCTCCAGATTTGCAGCTCAGAGCCTTAAGCCACTGCACTATACTGCCTCGGTTGCTGAGGCGATTACTATTGTTCAGTTGCTTTGCCCGGTTCTGACCAAACCGACACTGACTCAAAGACGATCGGTTCGAACGGAAACTATTGCTTCTGAAATTGTTCCTGCAGCATTTTATGAGGGCGATTGGGAAGGAGAAAAAGACTATGAAGAAGAGGAATATGAAGGCCTAGATGAGCCAGTAGAGCCTGACATCTCCCCAGACATGCCTTCTAATGTGTCTTCTCCCAGACTTTCTGAGTCCCCCTCCCATTTCTTGTTCTACAATAAAGTGGCTGGTACTCTTCAGCTTCCAGTGGAAGAGGCTGAACAGGGTCAGGAGAAACCTGACTGTGTTGAAGTGATGGATGTCCCAGAGTCAAAAAGTGTGTCTATCCCTTTGCATAAATCTCTGGGGAAACAGACACAACAAATTCTGCAGTTTCAAACATCTATACTGCCTGTGGATAAAAGGATGGACAGGAGATATGCCTTTGTCAGGTTCTGGGATGGAACCCCGCATGGATCATTGCAGCCATGTTGGGGTAGTGCAAGCTGCAGCCTGTGACAAGGCTAACATTCCCCTGGCATCTCACCGCCCAGATAAGGATTCCAGGAAATCGGATACCATGGCCAAGAAGAAAAAATTACTCACCTTAGTAATTGTGTTTCTTCTAATGGAGTCTTGCTGTATTCTGACTTATTGCAGTTAGCCCCAACACTTGAACAGCCCCAGAGATGAAAGAGTTAACTCTGTGCTGGAAGCATAGAACGTTGAGCTCGAGCTCGGTTCAAACCACTGTCTGCTGCACTTGAAGTGTAACCGTCAGATTCTTACAAGCTACTACTAACTAGCTACTCTCTAAAAGAGGAAATTGTAAAAACATTAGCCAAAAAGGCAACTAAGTTTTTTGGATCCCCAAAAGACTCAAGTCGAGAAACCCAAAAACCAAAACCAGGTAGTGAACTTAATAACTTAAACAGAAGTTAAGCCAACTCAGCAGAAACTAGTGCACCTCTGGGGTGCAGCACTGTACCTGCCAACCCACTTCCCAAAAAACAGGTTCTGAGAGGGGAGGCAGGGAGGAGGTCAGAATACAGCAAGACTCCATTAGAAGAAACACAATTACTAAGGTGAGTAATTTTTTCTTCAAACAACATGAAGTCTTGCTGTATTCTGACTTATTGCAGACTATCAAGCAGTACCTCCAAGGAGGAGGATATAGAACCTATTTAGGGAACAAGCTCTGCAGTACTGCTGTACCAAACCTAGCATCACTCCTAGCCTGGATGTCCAGAGAGTAATGCTTGGTAAAAGTGTGAACTGTTTTCCAGGTGTCTGTTTTATAGATCTCTAAAATGGGGATATCCCTGGCAGCAGCCAGAGAAGCCGCTGTACCTCTGCTAGGATGCGCCCTCAAGCCTGAAGGGTGTGTTTTGCCTAGCTTTTCATAGCAGAATTGTATACAGGAGACAATCCACCTAGCAATAGTACATTTGGTAGCAGGCCTGCCCTTTCCCACTTCTCCATAGTTGAGGAAAAGCTGGGAAGAGTCAGATCTAAAGGCCTTAGTGCCTTCTACATAGTAACTAAGTGCCCTTTTAACATCCAAACTGTGTAATCTTCTTTCTCCTAAAGAAGAGTGATCAGTGAAAAAACACTGGAAGGGACATGGATTGGTTCAGATGAAAATCCAATACCACTTTTGGTAAAAACTTCCTGTTGGTTCTAAGGACCACCTTATCTCTGTGGAATGAGATAAAATCAGGCTCCACCGATAGAGCTTGAAGTTCACTGATAGTCTGGCAGAGGTAATGGCTACCAGAAAAACAGTCTTCCAAGTCAAGTACTTGAGATCTGCAGAAACCAAAGGCTCAAAAAGTGGTTGCATAAGTTCAGCAATGCAAATGTTAAGATCCCAAACTGGGGTAGGGTCTTTAAATGGGGGGTTAGCATGAAGCAGCCCCTTAAAGAATTTACAAAAAAACAGGGTGGGAAGCCAGAGAGGAAGGATTCCCTACTGACAGAAATGCAGAGACAGCTGACAGATGAACTTTCAGGGTTGCTGGTCGAAGGCCTAAATTATTTAGATGAACCAAATAATCCAAGACTACTGAGAAGTCAGCAGACTCTGGAGCTATCTGCTTACTAGAACACCAAATACCAAATCTCTTCCATTTAGAATTGTAAGTTATCCTAGTGGCAGGTTTCTTAGCAGCCTTGAGGATATCCAGAACCCCTTGAGACACGTTCAATTTAGCTTATTGTAGCTCTTCAATAGCCAGGCTTTGAGATTGAGAGACCGAAGGTTGGGGTACCAAACCCTCCCCTGAGAACATGTTAAGAGATTGTGATGTCTGGGGAGGACTAGAGGAAGGTGGACTGCCAGATACAGTAACAAAGGATACCAAGGCTGCCTGGCCCAATCTGGAGCAATCAGGATCACTTTGCAGGATTGTGACCTTATCTTGACCAGAACTTTGAATAGCGGGGGGAGCATACAGAAATTTCCCTTCCCAGTTCAGAATCAGAGCATCCAGAGGGACTGAGCCCAAGACTGGGGGTCTGCAACAAAAAAGAGGAAGTTGGTGATTGTTTGGGCTGCAAAAAGATCTATTTGAGGAGTGCCCCATCTTGAGAAAATCACTTTCAATATCAGGGGATCCAGGGACCATTCGTGGTGACGCTGAGAAATCCTGCTCAAGTCATCTGCCAACAAATTGTCCTTCCTTGGAAGATGGACTGCTAACAGGGATGTCTGTAGAGAATAGGCCAGAGACCAGATTTTCATGTCTTCTATGCACAAGGCTGTGGACCGAGTGCCTCCCTGCTGGTTGATATACCACATGGTGGTGGTGTTGTCTGTCCTGACCTGAACCACCTTGTTCTGAATTGATTTTGAGAATGCTAGCAGGGCTAGATAGACTGCCCTGAGTTCCAGAAGGTTGATGTGGAGCAGGGACTCCTGAGGGGACCACACACCTTGCGCTGTGAGGGTCCCTAAATGAGCTCCCCACCCCAAGAGTGATGCATCTGTGGTCAGAACCCGTGAATGGAGCTGAGCAACAAAGCCAACTCCTTTTCTGAGGTTGTTGTGATCCAACCAATCACTGAAGGGCTTGGACCAGAGAGAGAGAGAGAGAGTCATTGGAACCAGCTTGGTGAAGGGATCCTTCTTCTGAGACCAGAAGGATCTTAGATGAAACTGAATGTCCCTCATATGGAACCTGGCTCCTTGAACCACTGCAGTGGAAACTGCCATGTGCCCCAAAAGCTGCAGAAAATGCCTTGCTGGTCGGGAGACCAGAGGATGAAAGGAGGAAGCCAGGTCTGTAAGGGATTTTACCCTTACTAGGGGGAGGAAAGCTCTTGCTTGGATAGCGTTGAGCTCTGCTCCTATGAAAGTCAGTATCTGCACAGGTTCGAGGACTGACTTTGGAAGATTGAGGACAAATCCCAAGGATGGAGCAAATGCTGTACTGTTTGCAGATGTAACTTGACTTGGTCTGGAGACTGTCCCACAATGAGTTAGTCATCCAGGTAGGGAAAAATGGAGTTGCTTTTCCTTCTTAGGAATGCAACCACCACTGCTAGGCATTTGGTGAACACCCTTGGAGCTGATGATAGGCCGCAGGGCATTGCTCTGAATTGGTAATGGCCTGAGGTATTTTCTGTGGGAGCATCCGATGGGAATGTGAAAGTAGGCATCTTTGAGGTCCAGGGAGGCTAACCAGTCGCCTAGCCTTAGTGAAGGAAGGATTATTCCCAGAGTCACTATTTTGAATTTTAACTTTAACAGGTGCTTGTTTAAGTATCTGAGGTTTAGGATGGGCCGCCTCTCCCCTGTCTTTCTTGGGGTAAGAAAGTACCTGGAGTACAGGTCTTTCCCCCAAAGTTTTGAAGGAACTCGCTCTCTATGGCTCCGAGGACCAAGAGAGAGGAAACTTCTGTCTCTAGGGCAACAGTTTCCAAGGTGTTTGCTGGTAGAAAGAACCTGTCCCTCAGCTTGGGAAATTTTTTGAAACTGAGTGCCAGGCCTTGACTTACTACTTCCAGAACCCATTTGTCCGAAGTGATAGATTTCCAAGCCTGGAAGTAGTAAGCCAGTCTGCCTCCTACAGGGATGGGAGAGTCGACCCGGGCTGACACATCAGGGTGTCTGCTTGGCAGGGGCTCTGGGCTGAGAGGAAGATGCAGCTCTGCTCATCCCCCTTCTACCTCTCCCTCTAAAGAACCCCCTCTGGGAAAAAGGAGAGGAGGCCTGAACGTGGAAGAAAGGCCTTTGAAAAGGCCTGCCCCTGCCCCTAGACTGATGCCTCTGAGGAGTGGTTTGCCTTTCTTTGGTTTGAGCACTCCTATAGGTAGTTCTGTACTCATCCATCTTTTGCATGTAATTCTCTGTCTGCTCCCCAAACAGAAAATTACCTACAACAGAGAAAGCCATGGCCTTAGCCTGGGTATCCTGTGACAGGTTAGTACATCTGAGCCAAGCCATTCTCCACAGAGCAACAGATGTAGCCATGACTCTAGATGACACATCATTGGAGTCGACAGCAGCATGAAATTGGATTTTTGATGCCTCAATCCCATCAGCAGCCACTTACTCCAGCTCCTTGGCCAGCTGGGGGGTCTGCTTAGCCAACTCCAAAACAGACTTCCACCTGGACTTTTGGAACCTGGCTGCGTAGGCCATGTAGTTAGCCTGTCTGAGTCCCAAGGAAGATGCCAAATGCTGCTTCTTGGCCATGGCATCTATCTTTCTGGAGTTCTTATCTGGGGTGTGTGAAGCCAAGGGAATGCCAGCCTTATCACAGGCTGCAGCCTGTACTACCCCAACATGGCTGCAATGCTGATACAGGAACTCCAGACTTGAGCCTGAGAGCATATACCTCCTGTCCATATGTTTGTCCACTGGAGGCAGAGAATTTGGGGTTTTTAAAAGTTTATGTGTCTGTTGCCCAAAAGATTTATGCAAGGGAATGCACAGCCTCTTGGACTCTGGGATGCCCATCATCTCAACGAAATCAGGCTCTTCTTCCTCCTCAACAGCTTCATCCACAGGGAGCTGGAGGGTCTCTGCCACTTTCTTGTAAAATATAAAGTGGGAAGGGGACTCAGGAAGCCTAGGAGGGGAAACTTCAGAAGGTCTGTCTGGGGAGGTGTCCGGTTCAGTAGGCTCATCCAGACCTTCCCCACCATCATACTCATCTTCCCCAGAGAATAATCTGTAACCGGAGGAGCCGACCGAATCGAACGCCTACCACCAGGGGCCGGTTCGGTCGGAACCGGACAGAGCGATTCTACAATGCTAATCGCCCAGGCAGTTTCGTCAGCCATCGGGTGAAGGGATTCAGGATCCGAACTGGTCGATTTCTCCTTCTTTTTCCTTTTTGAAGGAACCGACCCCTCAGAGTTGGTTTTCCTCTTGCCCGAGGAAGTATGGCCCTGGTCAGAGGGCACTCCCTCAGGTTCAGTCGGAACCAAACCGGGCTGGCCATCTGGGCCAGCGGACTTCTCGGCCTCTTTATCCCTAAGCCTGCCCAACTGTTTTTCTAGGGTGGTCTTAGGGAAATATTTACAAATTTGGCAGTCTGAATCGACCACAGACGGGGATCTGAACCGAGAAAAATGAGAGAAATGTTACGGTTTAAACCAACGATTTGCTTTACCGAACCAACAAGCGAGGAGCAAACTCTGGAGCGACTGTTCAATTAGGCGGAGTAAAGAATCTAACGGTTACACTTCAAGTGCAGCAGACAGTGGTTTGAACTGAGCTCGAGCTCAATGTTCTATTCTTCCAGCATAGAGTTAACTCTTTCATCTCCAGGGCAGTTCAAGTGCTGGGGCTAAGTGCAATAAGTCAGAATACAGCAAGACTTCATGTTGTTTGAAACAGTACTTGGCATTCTCTTTGGGACTCAGGCAAGCTAATTACATGGCATATACAGCCAGATACCAGAAATCTATGTGGGATATGATTCTGGAGCTGGTTAAAAATGCCCCTTCCCAGCTGGCCATGGAGCTGGAGCATGTGGCTGTGGATGGTATTGAGGTATCCAAAGTCCAATTCCATGCTGCTGCTGTGGACTCAAATGATGTGCATTCCAGGGTCATGGCTACATCTGTCTCCATGAGGGGATTTTCTTGGCTCAGATGTACCAATCTGTCGCAGGATATCCAGACTAAGGCCATGGATTTTTCTGTTACTGGTAACTCTCTGGGGAGCAAACAGAGACTTACATGTAAAAGATGGATGAATACAGGACCACCTACAGGAGTGCTGCAGCCAAAGAGAAGCAGGCCACTCCTCAGAAGCAGCAATCTAGGGCTGGCAGGGGCAGGCCTTTTCACATGCCTTTTTACTAAGCCCAGGCCTCCTCTTCTTTCCAGCAGAGGGAGTTCTTTAGGGGAAGAGGCAGAAGGGGGATGACCAGGACTCCATCCTCCGCTCAGTCCAAGTCCGCTGCCGAACAGACACCCTGAGGTGTCAGTCAGTGTCAACTCTTCAGTTCCTGTAGGGGGCAGGCTGGCTCACTATTTCCAGGCTTGGAAGTCTATCACTTCAGACAAATGGGTCCTGGGAGTAGTGAGCCAAGGACTTGCTCTCAGTTTCACAAAGTTGACAGAAATGAGAGCAAAGTCCTTCAGTCCTCCCTCTCCCTTGGAGACAAAGGCCTTAGAGGCAGAAGTCTCCTCTCTACTACTTCTACAAGCAGTAGAGAAGGTACCTCATTGTCACAGGGGAAAAGGACTGTATTCCAGATATTTCCTTACCCCCAAAAAAGACAGGGGAGTGGCAACCCATTCTAGATCTAAGATACCTAAACAAACATATACTAAAGCCAAAGTTCAGAATGGTGACTCTGGGAATAATTCTTCCCTCTCTGAGACCAGGAGACTGGCTAGCCTCCCTGGATCTCAAGGATGCCTATTTCCATGTAACCCCTAGGTGGCGCTATCCTAAGGGCTACTACCCCTGCCTGTTTGACTACGGACAGGTTGAGGGGCCTAGGTCCTATGGCGGGTGCCTCCACCCAGAGGTCAGGGTTGTAGTGGTTAGACTAGCTTGGTCACAGCCCTCTGGGACACTGAGACCCCCTTTTATTCCCTCTAGTGGCTCACACAGTACACCAGAGTTATAGCCCCAATACCTCACGTATACACACTGTTCACTCATATAGATACCACTGACCCTCGAGACCGATTCTGCAGCTCTTCTCTGAGGACCCCCTGTAAAGTAAGGTTAAACAACATACACAGCAAAACACAATATTGTTTTCATAAGTACCAACACCGCAGACAGTATATAGTATAACAACAACAGATCTGATTTATTTAGGGGACAGTAACATGGAAGGGGGAATCAGGTTAATTAGTGGTATTAAGTCCCAGTACTGTGCACACATGCAGGGTCTGAAAAGTCACTCTCTGGGTACCCAGGGTGGGGGGGGCTAGCCATGTACGTTGCCAGGGTTGGCCGGCAGGTGCAGATGGATAGGGCCCTGTAGGAGAAAATATATACACAACACCCAATTGTAATCCGGAGCCGGATGGCTCAGTCCATGAAGCAGTGAAACAACAAGAATTAGATGACACACTTGTGATTGAAAACAGGTTTCAGGGGAATACCCTGATTTGTACTCACAGTACCCAAGCTGAGGACCGGATGGTGGATGTTCTTCTGGATTGCCAGAACAACAGGGCATGGAGACAGGGTCCTTGCGACTGGACCCCACTGCAGTTGATAGCAAAGGGATTTAGTCCAAGACAAGCTGGGGTTTGCTTCCAGCTTCAACACACAGTACAGGGGATTGGAAATAGCGATTCCCCACAAGCACTATGCACATTCATATGTAAAAGGAAAGTACTATACCAGGCAGGCTGCTCCTCGATCCTGATTGCAATTACTGCACAATACCCAGGAGCACACACAGCAGCTTCAGTTCCTGACAGACCAAGCGCGATTCAGCAATTTCTCCAGTCTTCTACAGGGTGAGCCTGGTTTCCACTCTTCAGACTTCCTTCTGTCTCCTCACAACTCGGATTCAGTCCTAACTGGCACTTGCAACAGCTGCAGGCCGAACCTCGGGGCCTCACATGTGCTTCCCGAGCGAAACTATACACCGAAGAAGCACAGAGCTCCTTCTCTCTTCACTGTCACAACTGATCTGATCTTTCCAGTCACAGAGCAGGGCATTTCCTTTAGCTCCACACCATTCTGTTGGCTGGTTTGGCTGTCACTCACAATAAGACTCCCTCTGTTGGTGGAAAAAGGCGCTAAGGTCAAAACTACATTTCCCAGAGTCACTGCCCATACAATCCCCTTGTGGCGGGCTCAAAATTAAGAGTCCAAGTTCTGATTCGTCCACAGGCTCCATTTTAGGGCTCCCTTAACCCAGTTGGCCCAGCACAACAGTTTAGGTCCAAAATGGAGGGGTAACACACACAGAGTCCCAGCTGCAATAAAGGCAGGTTAGACAAACTACAATTTTGCTAATGCTTTAAATGATTACAGGCAAACAGTTACAGCTTTCAGATGGGCTCCCTTTGCACTTCCAGTGACCCCCAAATGGAACGATTACTCCGCAGCTCGGGCGGGATTCGAGCATTAAATACACAGCCCCCCCATACAAACTAATTAAGTCTGCAAGCAGACAGCTCTTAAAGAGACAGTACGTGGAGGCTCAAATAGCACTCACTTGTAACCACATTTAAGCAGCTCAGACGCCGAACACCACCCAGACTTGCAGCATTCAGGCAAGCTCCTGGAAGACTTTTGGGAACCCCCGTTTGCAGGGGGGTTACACCCTTCCTGGCCTGGAAAAACTTGGCGTCCGCGTCAAGTAAGTACCCCCATAAGTTTCAATACAACCATATACATTTACATCAGTATCACATTAGGCTTATACATGTAATTATCAGTCAACATATCACCTTACTAGAAACACATTTCTGAAACTTTTCAGTACATCACTTTTTACACAGTATTATACACACATTGTACTGTAATTCAGGTTATTACCTCCTGTACATGAAACCTGAAGAGAGGGGGCCCTTCCCTATCAGCTACCTTGGGGCTGGATGGGGCAGGGGCACCATACCTAGAGGACAACACAAGTAAGTTGGAGTTAGCACTGATGTTCAGTTTGGGAAATGAGCTTGGGGACACATACGCTCCTTTATGGACAACATTGAGAGGCAAGTCCACAGGCCTCCCAGGGGAATCATAGCTGAGGTGCACCACAGGCTTTACAGCTCGACCAGTCTTTCTAGGGGGAACTGTTACAGTCTCTGCACCCTGAGCCTAATTTTCAGCATTGTCCTCACTTGCCAAGGGAGTCTCCATTGGGGTACAGAGGCTAGAACTTGGGGCACTTTCAGCTCCAGGAGTTACAATCTTTGAGTCCACAACACTTGGCTCACATGGGGAACTTTCTGACACTGGCAGTAGACCGTCAGGGCACTCAAAATACTCTTCTTGTTTTGGTATATCACCAGTTTGTCCCAGTCCATCATGTTCCTCCTCTGAAAGCTCAAACAGTTCAGCCATACACAAAGATTCCATGTCATCTGACTTGATGCTTTGCACTTCACTTTCTGGGAGCATTGGCTCCAGGGACAAAGCTGGGGGCTTATACAGTCCAGAAGCCCGAGCTTCATCTCTGGGATTGACTAGGGGATTGCCCCGAAACAATTGACCCAGTTCATAAGAAGGGTAGTAGTCAAAGCCACACTCACTTTCCTCTGATATGGACTGACAGTCATGTTCACTTGGGACTTGTGGAGGGGAACACTTTAACTCAGCTTCTGTAGGTGCAGACTTTCTTGATTTTTTCTTAGCAGCAGCTCTAGTCACTGGTCCAGAGGGGGCATTTTCTGGGGGCTCAGACTCAATCAAGATTTGTCCAGTGGACAGTAAATGATTTCTATGCATTGTTTTCACATCTTTTGAGTTATTCTCCGGCCTTACTTTGTACACAGGCAGATCATTTAGTTTGCCTGCTACAATGTGGGGGAGATGGTGCCACCTATCAGCAATCTTGTGTTTACCATGCAGTCTGAGATTTCTTAGCAACACCCGATCTCCCTCCTGGAGTTCCAGGGCTTTCACTTTTTTATCATACCTTTCCTTGTTAGCCAGATTTATTTTTGCAGCCGTGGTTTGAGCCAATTGATACGCATGATTTAGTTGGGCCTTTAACTTTTGCACATACTATAAATGATTATCAGCTCGAACCCCATCAGGAGAAACTCCAAAACATACATCTACCGGCAGTCGAGCTTCTCTTCCAAACATCAGGCGGTAGGGGGAGAACCCAGTGACATCACTTTTGGTGCAATTGTAGGCATGTACCAGGGTGCTAATTTGTTAGCTCCATCTAGGCTTGTCCTTTGGGTGGAGGGTGACTAGCATATCTAGCAAATCTAGCAAAGTGCGGTTGAAACATTCAGGCTGTGGGTCCCCCTTGGGGTGGTAAGGGGTGGTTCTGGACTTTCGCACTCCCCACAGAGAAAGCATCTCTTTGATCAGATGACTCTCAAAGTCTCTCCCTTGATCAGAATGGATTCTTTGTGGAGCCCCATAGTGAACAAAAAAGTTTTCTACAAGTACTTTTGTCACAGTGGATGCCTTCTGGTCCTTGGTGGGGAAAGCTTGGGCATATCTTGTAAAATGGTCAGTGACCACCAGCACATTACTAATATTTCTTTAATCTGACTCCAGACTCAGAAAATCAATACAGACCAGCTCCATGGGTGCACTGGTGGCGATGTTAACAAGGTGGGGGCAGCCCTCTGGGGCAGGGTTTTCCTCTGTAAACAGTGACTACAAGTTCGAATGTGTTGCTCAACATCAGCCCCCATCTTAGGCCAATAGAATCTGGATCTCACCAAGTCAAGTGTTCTGTCTATACCAAGGTGCCCCATGTGGTTGTGTAAGGGCCTCAGTACTGAGTCTCGAAAGGCAGTGGGCAGCACTAGTTGTTGTTTGTCTAGTTGTCCCCCTCTGTCTACTGTTTCTCTGTATAACAGTCTGTTGATCAATTTCAACTTAGGACCTTCCTTGTATAACAGTACAGTTCTCAAATCAGTGGAGCGTAACTTATACACATCTTTCCCTGCGTAGAGGGCTTCTAAAGCTGATTTGATCATAGGATCTCGGGATTGAGTCCACTGAGGACTGTCATTGTCTAACTGAAGCAAAGCACCAATGTCTAACGCAGAGAAGTGGCAATAAGCAGCGGGTATGCAATTCTCAGAGGGCCCCAAACAGTCCACCAAACAGTTCACTGGGTCTGGGACCAGTTGCTCCTCTCGGTCAAACTTCTAGCAGAGTGCTCGAATATCAGGTTCTGACAGTCTGACCCAGTCATTTTGAGAAACAGGCCTCCGGCAGAGAGCATCAGCATCTATGTGGTTTAGGCCTGCTCTGTATTCAACAGCATAGTCATATGTAGATAATGCAGAGAGCCACCTATGGCCAGTAGCGTCCAAATTAGCTGAAGTCTGCACATAGGTCAGGGGGTTATTGTCAGTTTTTATTAGTATCTTAGCCCCATACAAGTACTCATGGAATTGGTCCACAATGGCCCACTTCAAAGCTAGGAACTCTAACTTATGTACAGGATAGTTCTTTTCAGAAACAGTCAGGCTTCTGCTGGCAAAGGCCACTGGTCTCAGGCCATTCTCGTGCTCCTGGTATAACATAGCCTCCAAACCTTGCAAGCTAGCATCAGTGTGTAGGACATATGGTTTTGCTGGATCTGCATAGGCCAGGACAGGAGCGTGGGTAAGTTGATATATAATCTCATGAAAAGCAGCTTCACAGTCAGGTGTCCATCAGGCCCCAAACACTTTGTTAGGACGGAAATACACTCTCTCAGTCTCAGGGGAAGTTGACCTTTTGTATTTTTTGTGGGTAGGAGGGTAACCTTGAGTAAGATTAAGTAAAGGACGGATCACTCTTGAATAGTCCTTGATGAAACGGCGGTAGTAGCCGCAGAATCCCAGGAATCTTTGCAGTTCTTTTAGATTGTGGGGCTGTGGCCAGGTGGTCAGGGCCTCAACTTTACTCGGGTCTGTCTCTATTCCCTCAGTGGAGACTATGTGTCCCACATACTGTACAGATGTTTGGAAGAATTGACATTTCTAGGGACATGGATATGTTGTTCATCCACACTCATTGGCAGTATCCTTGCCGCTTTAAATCTTGCCGGAAGGTCTTCAAGCTTGCTCCTCCCACCCACCCGGGTGGTATAACTCTCGGCTCCGCCCCATGACGCCAGATCTTCCTTACCGCTTGGAAGCTCAGGTTCCCTCCTTAACGCTCTGCGTTTGTGACTGGTTCCTATTTCTCCGTTTGCGGATTTAAAAATAATATTTTGCAAAAAGACTTCAGTCTTCGATCCCTCGCGGCTGCGATGGATAAATCGACTCCCGGATTTCGGAGATGCCCATGCGGGCAGAAGATGTCTCAGACGGATCCACACTCCGCGTGTGTCTACTGCTTAGGCCTTGAGCCCGACCCGCAGGCTTAGCGACCTGTGCTCATCTTTTCTCGACCTCGTCCTCGAAGACCGTGCTGCCCGATTGCAACTGGGCGCTCGAGCGTTCCCTCCGGTGAAGTCAAGGAGGCCCGGTTGGCCGGTGTCAGCGGCGGTTTCGGCCGGATCAGCTCGGCGGATGGTGCGCCCTCCGAAGAGGAGGCGGCGGCTGAGCGTATCTTCGGCCGCGGCATTTATCCGCTCTCTCTGGGTTCTTCCTACACGGCTTCCTTTAATGAGCTTTGTCTGTCCCTCTCCACTAAAGGAGAAGGGCCTGCCTGCTGGACCTTTTCTCGGTCCAAAAGAGGACAAGGGTAAGTCCCTCCGTCGACGCTCTTGGGAGGCGGGAAAGGTCCCTCCGGGCCGTCGACCGTCGGCTTGATCGACCGCTCGGCTTGACCACTGGCCTCACGGTGTCCCATCCAGGTCAGTTGGCCGAGACTCCCACTGATGAAGTCGAGATTTTCTCGACCCATTGGACAGGCTGTGCCTTTAGCAGCCGAGATTCCCCTCCCGGTTCCCCGGAGGAGTTGAGGATCCCGTGGGCTCGCCTGTGCCTCCGGTTCCGAGCCCTCGGATGGACCTTCCGAGCGAAGGAGTGTCGGTTCGGCCGACACCTCCTGCACCGACCGAAATTCCGGGACTCTCGGTCTCGGTCTCGGACTCTCCGGGTCCAGCCGTTCCCTCGCCAAGCGATGCGGTCTCGGCACCGCGGTAAGCGGCGTCGCCGCTCATCCTCGTCCTCCTCCTTGGATGAGGGGAGGCTTCGGCGTAAATTACGTCGACGGTACGAGGACCTTATGTTGCAACAGCTCCTCCTGGCCGGGAATAAGCCGACTCCGGCGCCTTCCCGACCATTAAGTAACTGTCACGGAGCGGCCGACACAACCCCTCGACTTGCCCGAGGCCTATACCAGGCGGTTGTTCGGCCAAACCAGCTGCTCCACCGATTGCGGTGGAACCTCCGCCTCCACAGCCACCACTGGGGCTCCGACCAAGGATTCTCGTCGGCTAGGGTTTCACCCCATCGGCTGTCAGTTACCCTCACTCCCGACCGACCTCGGCAGGTGAAGGGTGGCTCAGGCCAGAGGCAGCTCTTCGAGGACTCTTCCGAGTCCGAAGATGATTCCTCCTTCTTCTCCAAGCGACTGGACTTGGAGTCTTCAGGAGGTCAGCCAATGGACGATAGCCCGTCGTCCTTCCTAGGACTGCTTCGGCTCATCTCGGAGTCTACCGGGATGGAGCTCGAACCCGTTTCCAAACGGGCCAGGTATCCCCTCACGGAGATTCTGGACCGAGGGGATTCTCCGACGGAGGCCTTTCCGGTGGCCGAGGCCATAGTGGGTCCAGCACTGGAACTTTGGCAGCGCCCTGCTTCCTGCCCTCGCTCGGCCAGGATGGCCAGGAAGTAACACGGTCCCTACCGGTTCCTTGTCGGTTTTGAGACACCCCTCTGCTGAGGGTTGGTTACCGACAGCGTTTTCGGCCCGGCATGAGGATGTGGACAAACCTCCTGACAAGGAGTCCAAGAAGGACTATGTCGGGCGAAAAAAGTCTACGCTAGTCCTCTCTCGGCCTTCGCCAGGCCAGTTCGGCCGACCTCATGGCACATTTTCTCATGCCCTGTTGGGCCCCTGGATGAGGTCATCCCTCATCTTCCGCCCGATCTGCAGACTACGGTTAAGCAGGTGCGGGACCAGGGCAAGGCATGGCCAAACAGCAGCTCCAGACTGCTTTGGATGTAGGAGACTCATGTGCCAGATCGGTGGCGGCCGCAGTGGCTATGCGTCAGGGCTTGGCTGAGGATATCCACCTTTACTTCGATACCCAGCACAAGTTGGCGGATGTTCCTTTTGGGACTGACCTCTTGGCCCTGGGGTGGAAGGTCACCTGCAGAGGATCGAGAAGTCCAATGCCACCTTGGACTCGGTCTCTTCAGCTCAGAAGGACAAGGCACGCCAAACCACAGCCTAAGCCCTTTAGTCCTTCTGTGCCCCAGCAGCCAGCCCAGCTGTGATCAGGACCAGCAGGCTCGAGCCTTGGCATCCCAAACCCAAGCGCCGGCTTCCTCTAACAGGAGGCAGGAGGAAAGGGCCCAGGAGGTCCTCGGCGGTCCCTCCTCCAAGCCTGCCCAGTAGACGGGCTGAGGTGTCAGCCCCCATCCCCGTCACCTTACCCCTAGGTCCCCGTGGGGGCACCAGCACTTCCGCTCCGCCTGGTCCGCTGTTACCACGGACAGGTGGGTCTTGGAGGTGGTGGGAAGAGGCCTGCCTCTGGAATCGAGCAGGCACCACCCTTCAGAGCCGTCGCCCCTCGGGGGGCTCCGGGATCCCCAGCCTCACTGGCGGCTCGTCGAGCCGACATCGCCCTCCTCCTCCAGAAGGAGGTGGTAAGAGAGGTGGTGGACCCTCCTTCAGACCCAGGGTTTGTGTCCAGGTACTTCCTGGTTCCGAAACGGACGGGGGGCTGGCGCCCCATTCTCGACCTACACGACCTAAACAAGTTCCTAAGGTCTCGAACCTTCAGGATGGTCACTCTGGCTCAGATAATACCATCCTTGGAACGCGGCGTGTGGTTCTGCTCTCTGGACTTGCAGGACGCGTTTTTTCACGTCCCTATCCGTCAGTCTCACCAGAGATTCCCGCCTCGGCGGAAGGATCTCTCTTGAGTTCAAAGCCATGCCCTTCGGCTTGTCTCCAGCTCCCAGGGTCTTCACCAAATGCATGGCAGTGGTGACAGCATTCCTCTTGGCGCCCGAGGTCCGGGTGTACCCTTACCTGGACGACTGGCTGATAGCAGCTCCCTCCAGGAAGGAGGCGGAGTGGTCCAGAGATCTGGCCCTCCAGGTCTGCTCTCAACTGGGCCTCCTTGTCAACGAGGCCAAGTCGGAACTCGAGCCGAAGCAGGTGATTTTATTCATCGGGCGCAGCTCGACTCTCTTCGAGCCAGGCGCGGCTCCCGGCGGACAGGGCCGAGTTCTTTCCTCCTTTGCCCGATCATTTCTGGTTGGGCAATTCATCCCCGGGACTTCCTGCGCCTCCTGGGTCTCATGGCGGCCTGTACCAGCGTGGTCCGTTGGGCCCGCTGGAACATCACTCCCCTTCAGTGAGGACTGGCCAGCCAGTGGTCTCGCATGCGATCCCTTGGACCAGCTTGTGTCGGTGACACAGGGGATGTGGAATGCTCTCCAGTGGTGGACCGTTCCAGATCAATTGCAGGAAGACCTGCTAGCGTCGCCCGAGCCGACCGGTCTCCTGTCAACCGATGCCTCTCTGATGGGTTGGGGTGCCCATCTGGGGAACACCGGCTCATGGCCTCTGGTCCCCAGGGAGTCGATGCCACATCAACCTGCTGGAGCTCCGGCTGGTCCGCCTAGCTCTCACCGCCTTTGCTCCGTTCCTCCGGGGTCAAGTGGTCCGAGTCCAGACGGACAATACCACGACCATGTACTATCTAAACCGCCAGGGCGGGGCGCGCTCCATGCTTCTATGCAAGGAGCTCTCCGCATTTGGTCACTCGCTTGCGCAGCCTGGGGCGGATCTCCTAGCCATTCACGTGGCAGGAGCCTCCAACACCCTGGCCGATGCCCTGAGCGGATAGGGGCTGCATCCCACGAGGGTCTCTCCTGCCGGAGGTAGTACAGCATCTGTTCTCCTTTGGGGCACACCTCAGGTGGACCTGTTTGCCTCCACGGAGAACGCGGTCTGTTCCATGCCCGCCCCCCTCAGCAGGGCTCGCTGCGGGGGATGCCTTCGAGGCAATGGACCCCGGCCTCTTTACGCCTTTCCCCATTTCCCTTGATCCAAGGTGCTTCTCAAAGCGAGGAGGACAAGGCGCAGGTGATTCTGATAGCCCCAGACTGGCCTCGCCAGTTCTGGTACCAGATCTCCTCAGTCTCAGCTCCAGGACTCGCGGCAGCTTCCAGCTCGCCGGACCTGCTCTCAGTCAATCAGGGAAGGTGTTCCATCCGGACCCAATCCCTGCACCTGGACGGCCTGGTTCCTGAGCGCTAGGAGTTCCAGGCCTGGGTCTTTCCCACGAGGTCCTCAATGTAGCTGGGAGGCGTCCCGTATGAGTCGCACCAGAAAATGTTATGCCTTCAAATGGAAAAGGTTTTCCATTTGGTGTCAGACAGGGCTGGACCCTTCCTCCTGTTCCTTGGCAAGCATCTTGGACTATTTATGGTCCCTTTCTAGTCAAGGGCTTAGGTCGGCGACCCTAAGGGTGCACCTGGCAGCCATCTCTGCTTACCGGCGCGGGCGGGAAGCAGTCAGTGGCGGAGAGAGGTGGTCGTGGCTTTTCAAAGGCCTTGATCACATTTCCCTCCAGTGCGGGAACCCCCACCTCCGGGGATCTACTGCTGGTACTGGCAAAGCTCATGGGCAAGCCATTCGAACCTATGCACAGGTGTGTCTCTCTCACCTGTCGTGGAAGACCGCCTTCTTGGTGGCTATCACGTCAGCCAGAAGGATGGGAGAGCTCCAGGCGCTTTCCATCGAGTCTCCTTACCTGGTCTTCCACAGGGACAAGGTTGTCCTACGCCCCCACCCGAAATTCCTTCCGAAGGTGGTGTCGGAGTTTCACCTTAATCAGGTGTTGACTCTGCCGGTGTTCTACCCCAATCACACCTCGGAGGCCGAATATAGGCTCCATACTCTGGACCCTAGAAGGGCGCTCGCTTATTATAAGAGCGCAGCGGCTGAGAATCGAGGAGAGGTTCGCCAGCTGTTTGTCACCTCGCTGAAGCGCATCTGGCAGACCTGCAGCCAAGCGGACGATAAGCAGGTGGGTAACCTCCTGCATATCTCTGCTATAAGTTAGCGGGCATGGAGCCTCCCAGAGGGATAAGAGCTCATTCTACCCGCCATACTGCTGCAACGGTGGCTGCTTCCAGGGACGTCCCTATCCAGGAAATCTGCAGGGCTGCTACCTGGAAGTCAGCAAACACCTTCATTACCCACTACCACATCGACCTTGAGTCACGCCGGGATGCTGGTTTGGGGCCTCGGTTCTCCAGTCTCTTTCCCAGAAGTAATATGTGGGTGTCGTCTTGCCTCCTCCTCCCGGAGAACTGCTAGGAGTCTGCCAATGAGTGTGGATGAACAACATATCCATGTCCCTAGAAATACAGGTTACTCACCTGTAACAGGAGTTCTAGGAATGGTATATGTTGTTCATCCACATGACCCACCCGACCTCCCCGGCTTCGACGCACAACCTGAGCTTCCAGCGGGCCAGATCTGGCGTCATGGGGCGGAGCCGAGAGTTATACCACCCGGGTGGGTGGGAGGAGCAAGCTTGAAGACCTTCCGGCAAGATTTAAAGCGGCAAGGATACTGCCAATGAGTGTGGATGAACAACATATACCATTCCTAGAACTCCTGTTACAGGTGAGTAACCTGTATTTATCGATGGACAGTTTCAGGCCCAAGTCTCCTAGTCGGTCCAGCACCTTGAACAATCTACTCTCATGTTCCTCCAGTGAGCTGCCAAACACAATAATGTCATCCAAGTACACTAGGCACTCTAATAGATTCATGTCCCCCACTGCACGCTCCATCAGTCGTTAAAAAGTGGCTGGGGCACCTGAAATCCCTTGAGGCATCCTCATGAATTCATAGACGCCAAGCGGACAGATAAAGGCTGTCTTCTCACGGTCTTCTGGGGCCATCGGGATCTGGTAGTACCCACTGCGAAGATCCAGCACAGAGAAGCACTTGCTACCGTTCAGGCAGTCCAAAGCATCCTGAATGCGGGGCATTGTATACTGAACAGGGATAGTCCGCCGGTTTAAAGTGCGATGATCTATGCACATCCTTACTGTCCCATTCTTTTTTCTCACTACCACAATAGGTGAAGCATTTGGGCTTCTGGATTCTTGTATTACACCAGCAGCAAGCATCTCTTGCAGATGCCATCTCACATCATCTATGTCGGCAGGGACCAGCCGTCGAGACCTCTCACGAAATGGCCTTCCATCATGCAGCTGGATGTGGTGCTCAGCTCCTTTCACACATCCTACATCCCATTCCTTTAAAGAAAACACCTGGTCTCTCTGGACAAGCCTTCTACTGATTCTCATCTTCCATTCGGCTGGCAGCGGGGAATCCCCAAAATCAAACAAGTCGGGCGTCACTCTGTCATTTTCCCCCGAACACTTGTTACTGGGTAGCACTGCAGTATCTGCACAATGTACATTAGCCAGGGTGCAACCTCTAGTTACTTGACTCTCTCTATCAAACACATTATGAACTTGGACCATTACCCATCTGGCATAAGCATGGGCTCTGGCAGGCAAAATACTTGACTTGACCAGTAGTCCTTCCGGCAATTTCCCATCGCCTGGTGCATCCAGCATGAGAATTTTATTCTTGACATCCTTTCTGATATGGACTTCCCCCTGTAAGGTACACTGGGCATTTGGTGCCAGAATCAGAGACTCAGGCTCCTTCTTTCAGACAATTCCAACCGGTTCCTCTGGTTCCACTTTTTCAGCATCTCTCTGTGCCTCATAGGCCTTCTTGATCAAGGCCGGAATTCTTAAAGCTCTACCAGTCTGTGACCCCTGTTTCTCATAACACAACTTCGCCAACCGTCCAAACATATGCACATTCGTCCCAATTAGTAGAGGAACCCCATCATACAGTCCAGTAGGGGGACACACTAAGGCCAAGGTCTCTACTTGCTCTGCCGCTCCAGCCACGGAGGTAGGGAAAGATAGCCAAACTCGGATATACCCGGAGTAGGGGTAGACCTTCTCACTTAACCCCCATGCATGCAGTCCTTCCAATGGTTGTAAGGGTACATCGGACAAATGCTTCTGATACCAATTCTGGAACATAATTGTCACTTGGGAGCCACTGTCCAACACAGCTCTGGTGGGCACACCATTCACTTTTACTGTAGCTTCCATTGAAAGGCCCACTATTCTGGACCAGTTTGGAGAGGCAGTAGCAAGGGCCTGGGTAGATGATCTAACCACAGAAGGACGTGAGTTAGCATTTTTGGGACCTTCACTGCGGTCATTTCGTGCATCTCTTAACCACTGTTTTGTGCTCCAAGGCTCTCCTTGTAGCCGGCTCACCACTCTTTCTAAGTCTTCCCGAGACCAGCATTCCCTCTTCATGGGCCCATCCTTCCTACAGTTATGGCAAAATATGTCAGCTGAAGTTTGGGGTGAGTGGGGCATCACATTGGGGGCTGCGGCATTGGTACTATCAATAGAAAACCTTGGTGCCACCTCAGCCGGCGGTGGGTTGGACATTTGGAGACATCTCTTCAGTTCCCTCACCTCCATAGCCAAGACATCAAGTTTTGAACTGTCGTCAACATGAAGTGCCTGGGTAGGCACCCCCACCCCCATAGCAGAAGCAGTCGGACAAGTGTCAGTGCCCATACTCGTAGGGGCGGCCTTCATGATGAGACTGTCTGTTACTTTCCTAATCTCCCTCAGCAGTTCACCCCATGGTGGCACACCCTTTTCCTTCTCAGAGCACTCATTAACTGCCAACCTCTGCCCCTGAACTTCACTTGACTGGTCACCCTCATTTTCTCTCGGGTCATAGCACCAGCTTTGGTGCAAGTCCCTCCCGGAGTCGCCTTTTCTCAACTCCTCAAATTTCTCTCATTAGCTCATCATAGGAGGGTGGGGATTCCAGTCAGTTGGCCATGCATAACTGAAGCAACAGCATTTCTGAGAACGGGGCAGACTTAAGGATCCTGTCTAGCCTGGTTCGGTCCAATTCAGTTGCTGGCAAACTACCCTTTCTGAGGCATTCTTGCAACAATTTTTCCAGCCGAGATACATACACAGACAACAGCTCCCTTGGTACTGTTGTGCATTTCTTACTCTCCACCACAGGTCCTCATCAGAATCTGGGCTCCCATACACATTCTCCAAAGCCTCAAGATAGTCCTGTGCGGTCGCTTCAGGGTTACTGGCCCATTTGGTATGGATGGTAGCCAGGGCAGGACCTCGGAGGCTCTCACTTATCCTCTTTCGCTTTTCTGCTTCCGAGCATTGCCATTCTAGCACTTGAGGGGCAACATAGTCTATCCAGGTCTCCCAGTCATCCTCTCCTTGTGGAGTGGGGAAGGTGCCGGAGAAAATTTCAACCTGCGGTAAGAGTCGTGACTATTGGCAGGTACAGACATAGGGGCTTGCACTGGCACAGAAGGAGGGGCAATAACGGGTGCTGGAAGGGGGAAGGTGTTGGTGGAGGAACGTTCTCAGGTGGCAATAATAATTTCTGTAAATCCTCCACAGTTTTCCCTTCCTCCAGCAACAATTTAGCAAATTTCTCCTCAAAAGTTTCAGATAGTGGGGGAAGGGGCTCGTTCTCCCCGGGGTCTTTACTGTCTTTAGTTATCACTCTCCAGGCCGTGAGGGCTTCTTCTGGGGTAATGGTCTGTGGCACTTTAGAACTGTCTATAGGGTCCTTACACTCTATTAGAGCCATGAAAGTTTGGGCGAGCAGATCAGCCAGCCGCCCCACCACCACAGGGTTTCGTAAACATTCGACCTTGGAAAGTACGCCCTCTACAGTGTCTGTACTGGTACCCAGCGGGATATCCAAGATAAGTATAGCATTTTCGGGGTCAATCTCCTGCCCAATACACCACCTCACTAACTGGGGTACAGGCACTTCTGTTGGGGTATCCATTTATTTTTAACAGTAATTCGTAATTGTAGCCACTACAGACACTAATCCCAGTGGTGCCTCCAAGATGTAACCCCTAGGTGGCGCTATCCCAAGGGCTACTATCCCTGCCTGTTTGACTGTGGACAGGTTGAGGGGCCTAGGTCCTATGGCAGGTGCCTCCACCCAGAGGTCAGGGTTTGTAGTGGTTAGACTAGCTTGGCCACAGCCCTCTGGGACACTGAGACCCCCTTTTATTTCCTCGAGTGGCTCACACAGTACACCGGAGTTACAGCCCCAATACCCCACGTATACACACTGTTCACTCATATAGATACCACTTACCCTCGAGACTGATTCTGCAGCATGTCTCTGAGGACCGCCTGTAAAATAAGGTTAAACAACATACACTGCAAAACACAATACTGTTTTCGTAAGTACCAACACCACAGACAGTATATAGTCTAACAACAACAAATCTGATTTATTTAGGGGATAGTAACACGGGAGGGGGAAATCAGGTTAATTAGTGGCATTAAATCACAGTACTGTGCACACATACAGGGTCTGAAAAGTCACACTCTGGGTACCCAGGTTGGGGGGGGGAGCAGCCAGGTCCGTTGCCCTGAGTTGGCCGGCAGGTGCAGATGGATAGGGCCCTGTAGGAGAAAATATATGCACAACACCCAATTGTAATCCAGAGCCGGATGGCTCAGTCCATGAAGCAGTGAAACAACAAGAATTAGATGACACACTTGTGATTGAAAACAGGCTGCACTGGAATACCCCAATTTGTACTCACAATACCCAAGCTGAGGACCAGATGGTGGATGTTCTTCTGGATTGCCAGAACAACAGGGCATGGAGACAGGGTCCTTGCGACTGGACCCCACTGCAGTTGATAGCAAAGGGATTTAGTCCAAGACAAGCTGGGATTTGCTTCCAGCTTCAACACACAGCACACAGTACAGGGGATTGGAAATAGCGATTCCCCACAAGCACTACACACATTCATATGTAAAAGGAAAGTACTATACCAGGCAGGCTGCTCCTCGATCCCGATCGCAATTACTGCACAATACCCAGGAGCACACACAGCAGCTTCAGTTCCTGACAGACCGAGCGCGATTCAGCAATTTCTCTGGTCTTCTACAGGGTGAGCCTAGTTTCCACTCTTCAGACTTCCTTCTATCTCCTCACAACTCAGATTCAGTCCGAACTGGCACTTGCAATGGCTGCAGGCCGAACCTCAGGGCCTCACATGCGCTTCCCGTGCAAAACTATACACCGCAGAAGCACAGAGCTCCTTCTCTCTTCACTGTCACAACTGATCTGATCTTTCCAGTCACAGAGCAGGGCATTTCCTTTAGCTCCACACCATTTTGTTGGCTAGTTCAGCTGTCACTCACAATAAGACTCCCTCTGTTGGGGGAAAAAGGCGCCAAGGTCAAAACTAGATTTCCCAGAGTCACTGCCCATACAATCCCCTTGTGGTGGGCTCAAAATTAAGAGTCCAAGTTCTGATTCGTCCACAAGCTCCATTTTAGGGCTCCCTTAACCTAATTGGCCCAGCACAGCAGTTTAGGTCCAAAATGGAGGGGTAATACACACAGAGTCCCAGCTGCAATAAAGGTAGGTTAGACAAACTACAATTTTGCTAATGCTTTAAATGATTACAGGCAAACAGTTACAGCTTTCAGATGGGCTCCTTTGCACTTCCTGCGACCATGAATGGGCGATTACTCCGCATCCGAGCGAGGATTCAAGCAGTAAATCACAGTCCCCCCCATACAAACTAATTAAGTCTGCAAGCAGACAGCTCTTAAAGAGACAGTACGTGGAGGCTCAAATAGCACTCACTTGCAACCACATTTAAGCAGCTCAGATGCCGAACACCACCCAGACTTGGAGCATTCAGGCAAGCTCCTGGAAGACTTTTGGGAACCCCCATTTGCAGGGGGGTTACATCCACATGCCTATCAGACATTCCCACAGAAAATACCTCAGGTTCGAGTTGCCCTCAGGTCATTTCCAGTTCAGAACAATGCCAAAGGTGTTCACCAAGTGTCTGGCAGTAGTGGTGGCCTTTCTCAGGAGGCAAAGGCATCTTGCTGTTCCCCTATCTGGATGACTGGCTCATAGTGGGTCAGTCTTCAGACCAAGTCAAGTCAGCTCTAGAGGTCACGCAAAAGCTTCTGGACTCCTTAGGATTCATTCTGAAACTAGAAAAGTCTGTTCTGGAACCAGCCCAGCTTCTCTCATTTATAGGGGTGGAACTGGACACAGTCCAGGGAAAGGCATTTCTTCCGCTTTCAAAGGTATAATTCCCTCATCACCCTGGCTTCCTTTCTTTCATCCACTAGTGTCTCAACCAGCCAGGCACTTCTTATGGTTGCTAGGCCACATGGCAGCTTCCACTGCAGTAGTGCAAGTGGCAAGATTTCAAATGAGAGATACTGTATTCAGTTTCATCTAAGATCTTTCTGGTCTCAGAAAAAAGACCCTCTCTCTACATTAGTTCCAGTGTCTCAAACTCTGGTTCAGGCTCTCCAGTGGTGGCTGGAGGAGAATAATCTAAGGCAAGGTGTCCCTTTCCTCTCCATTCAGGCTCCTACAGTGATTCTCACCACAGATGCCTCCCTACTGGGATGGGGAGCCCATTTGGACCAGCTCACTGCTCAGGGAACATGGTCTCAGCAGGAGTCTCTTCTGCACATAAATCTTCTCGAACTCAGGGCTGTCTTTCTAGCACTTCAAACATTCTCAAACATAATTCAGGGGAAAGTGGTGCAGATCAGGACAGACAACACCACAACCATGTGGTACATCAACAAGCAGGGGGCACACGGTCCTTGGCCTTGTGCACACAAGCCATGAAAATATGGTCACTAGCTTATTCCCTTCAGGCTTTCCTGATAGCTGTGCATCTCCCAGAGAAGGACAATGTACTGGCAGATGCTCTCAGCAGGATTTCTCCAGGTCACCATGAATGGGCCCTGAATCCTCTGGTTCTTCAGGTCATTTTCAAAAGGTGGGGCACTCCAGAGATATACCTCTTTGCAGCCCTGGACAATCACCAACTTCCTCTATTCTGCTTCAGACACCTTCTTCTGGGGTCAGTTCCTTGAGATGCTCTCCTACTGAATTGGACAAGCTAGTTTTTGTATGCGTTTCCTCCTTTTCCTCTGATATTCAGAGTTCTGGTCAAGATCAGATCTGAGCCTTGCAGAGTGATTCTAGTGGCCCCAGACTGGGCCAGACAGCCATGGTACTCCCTATGTCAATGTCAGTGACAATACCACTTTGTCTTCCCAGACAGTACAGTCTCCTCACCTCTTCGCAGGGGAGGATACTGTGTCCCAGCCTTCAGACTCTCAGACTCAAAGCTTGGCTCTTGAGGAGCTAGAATATGCAAGCCTACACCTTTTCCAATCAGTCTTGGATATTCTTAAGGTTAGTAGAAAAACTTCTACTAGAAAAACTTACAATTCCAAATGGAAGAGATTTGGCTTCTGGTGATCTCAGAGGTATATTCAGCCAGATTTAGCTGACATTGCCACTGCTTTGGACTATTTGGTGCATCTTAACAATTTAGGCCTCAGGCCTGCCACTCTCAAAGTACATTTGGCAGCCATCTCTGCTTTCCTTTCAGCTGGGCAGGGCTCTTCCCTAGCCTCTCATCCAGTTTTCAAGAAATGTTTCAAAGGTCTGGTTCATATCAATCCTCCTTTTAGGGAGCCTACTCCTGTTTGTTTATTTATTTCAGTTTGGGATTGATACCTTTGTGTCAAAGTCTCATTTTCAAAGGTTCCACGTCAGTGTTGAACAAACATTACAAAAAGACAAGGTTTACAGAGAAAAAAAAAGAGAAAAACATTGAAGCATATACACAGGCAGTAATAGTACAATTTGAACTTATACACATCAAATTAGTAAATATTAACAGATAGACTGATTAGAAAAGAGGAGGTTGGAGGGGGTCAGCCGAAGGTGGCATCTTCTGAGGTGGGAAGAGAGTGAGGCCATCGTCAGGTAATTGGGGGTAGGGGAGCGAGTTAAGAAAGAAGTGGTATACAACAGAAAGATGTAGAGGGGGGTAGGTAAATGGAAAACTGGGGGCGAGGTACTATCACACTAGTGCAGGCAAGTGGCATCGTCTGAGGTGGGAGAGACATGGAGCTTTCAACCAAGTGAGGCCATCATCAGGTAATTGGGGGTAGGGGAGTTGCTTAAGAAGAAAAGTGGTATATAGCTGAAAGATGTGGAGGGGGGTAGGTAAATGGAAAACAAGGGGTGAGGTACTATCACATTAGTACAGGCAGGTACAATTCATTTTAGAACCAAGGAGAGATTTGAGCCTAGCTTTGAAGGTACTAATCTTGGTATTATCAGTGAGGACAGCAGGTAGTTCATTGTACCATTTCAGACCTTGATACAGGGTGTTTGGGATCTGAATATCTGTATTGCACAGCTTATGCAGCCCCCCCTTTGAACCATTATCTTCAGCTGAGCTAAAATACTTGACTTGGAAAACTGTGTTCCTGGTAGCCATTACCTCTGTCAGGAGAATCAGTGAATTAGAGGCATTACCAGTGGAACCTGACTTCATTTCATTTCACAGGGATAAGGTGGTCCTTCAAACCAAAAGAAAGTTCCTTTCCAAGGTGGTATCAGGCTTTCATTTGAATCAGTCTGTGTCATTGCCTGTATTTTTCTCTGACCAGTCTTCCTCTGGGGAGAGAAGACTACACAGTCTTGATGTAAAGAGGGCCCTTAGTTATTACACACTAAGCCCCATAGAAATGACTGTTCACAGCTGTTTCTCACTTATGGAGAAGTGGGAAAAAGTAAACCTGCTACTAAGAGAACTATTGCCAGGTGGATTGTCTCCTGTATCCCATTCTGCTATTCAAAGTTGGGGAAAGAGCCACCCTCAGGGCTGAGGGCTCACTCCACCAGAGGTACAGCTGCTTCGGTCGCAGCAGCTAGAGACATACCATTAGTGGAAATCTGTAAAGCAGCGACCTGGAAAACTGTTCACACGTTTACCAAGCATTACTCTCTTGACATCCAGTCAAGAAGTGATGCAAGGTTTGGCACAGCAGTGCTGCAGAGTTTGTTCCCAAAATAGGTTCTGTAACTCCCTCCTCCAAGGGGGTACAGCTTGGTAGTCTGCATATAGTCAGAATACAGCAAGACTTCATGTTGTTTGAAGAAAAAATTACTCACCATAATAATGTTGTTTCTTCTAATGGAGTCTTCCTGTATTCTGACCTGCCTCCCCTCCTGGAACCTAGTTGCTTTGGGATGTGGTCTGGCAGGCACAGTGCTGCACCCTAGAGGTGTACCTTGGTTACCTCTTCTTTAGCTTGAGGTCTTTATGGTTATTATTTAAGAATATATTGTTTTTGTTTTACTGCCTACTTGGATTCTTTTTGGGGTTCTCGACTTGAGTCTTTTGGACCATAAAAATATGTGGGTTTTTTTTTGTCCTTTGGCACAACATTTAAAAAAAACAATTTCTAAATTGTTAGTTAGCATAGTGCTCGTAAGAATCTGACGGTTACACTGAGGAGTACCAGGGACAGAGGTTTGAAAACCGAGCACGAGCACAATGTTCTATGCCTTGCATTGAGTTAACCCTTTACTCTCCGGTGCAGTTCAAGTGCTGGGGCTAACTGCATATAGTCAGAATAACAGCAAGACTCCATTAGAAGAAACGACAACAATTACTATGGTGAGTAATTTTTTTCTTATTGCACAGAGAAAAGACAGAAGCATTTATGTAATGATGATGTAATGTGGGGTCATATGATTATGACATCATTATGGGTATATGATGATGTAAATCACTCTAGGTTGCCACCCCCTGATGAAGCTCAGACGGAGCGAAGCACCGAGGCACCTGGGCCACAGTTGGTGGCTGTATGTCTGTTATCTTGGTGAGAAATGGATTTTGCTAATACGACTTTGTGAATTAAAATGTTGGTGGAGCACACATTCGGTTCCAGGCTTTGCTCTTTTTATGCCTTCACACTGTTATGTTTCAATTCTGGAATGCAAGTCCTTTTCGTTAATGAATGATCTCCTTAAAGATCAAATGGAAAGTTTTAAAATATACTATTTACCCACCATGATAACAACTGTGTCTCATTTGTTACAAATAAAGTTCAGAAATTGCAATTACTTATGTATAAACGCTGTTTTGTTTGCCTCTTTTATTTGATAGTTTTACAAAAATAATACCTCAGAATTTTTCAGACCAGCCTTTGGAATCTCGGGTGAGTGCTGATGTCATTCAAGCAACAATGACATCATTTCCCTCCAGGTCCTGTCAGCTTAGCACAGTTTTCTGATGGGAGCTTTTATTAATGGACTTACATCAATAGAATAAAATGGCAGAGATCTATATGTTCCCTAGGTTGATCACCAACCTTTTGAGCACTGTATCATTGAAACATAAGAAACATTGAAATTGACGACAGATAAGGACCACTTTGCCCATCTAGTCTTTCCGTAAATCATACCCACTCTCAAAACAGCTCTCTTACTCAGTTTTAGTTGTCTGTGTTCCCCTTCCATCCCTGAATGCAGCCACCACCACTCCCTCATTTACTCTTTTCAGATTCGCTCTCTTCGCAGAGGTTCCACAGTATTTACAAAAAGTGTACTACTACCAGTACCTCTCCCCAAATGCATAACCCCACAAATATGTACATCTCTACCCTACCACTCTCTTGTAGTTATTCCAAAACATGTCCACACACCTCTCCCAAGTTTGTAACTCTATCTTGTACCACTCTTATGACTTATACCCATTCTCCCACACACCTCCTGAAATATATACTTGCTGTACCACTACACCATTCTTAATGTGTACCTCTGCACCACTCAAAAAATTCTGCTTGCCTCCCTAAATCAGCTCCTTCACCCTTGATATTTGTTACCCTGCATCCATTCCAGTATTTGCACATTCACCCTCCCACCTCTCTCAGAATTTGTACTCTCACTGTAAACCAGCAGCATTTGTGCCCCATCCCTCCTCACACAAGATGTATGCCCACCTGTGCACATCCCACATTTATACTATATATACTTTTTCAGTCATTTGTACCCCCATACCCCATGACTCCTCAAACTTATACATCCCTTGCGCAGCTCCCCTAAACCTGCAGCCTTCCTCAAGTTTGTACCTTCCCCACTGAACACAAAATCTGTATCTCCTACCTCACTCCCTTCCAAAATTTGAGCCCCTGCCCCTGGAACTTTGTAAAGTTTTATCCCTATCCCACACTCTCTAAACTATTTACCTCTACCTCCACTCTTGACATGATTTCTACCTCTTCTCCTCCCAAAATTCTTTCCATAATCCACACACTTTGCAAACATTTTACCACATTCCCTGCACAATTAGCAAGATTTACAGCATTGCCAAAAATCTGTATCACTTCTCTTGCAACCGGTTTTGTGTTATAACAGCCAACCACAAAGAACAATACAAAAAATGCCCGACAGAGCAGGGCGACAACACATTACACCGACCGTCACAAATAGCAACGGTTGCTTAACATAAAAAAAAAAAAAAAAACGGATTTTTATGCCGGGGGGGCTGTGTCCCCCATGCTCCCTCCCAAATAATTATAATCAACTCCACGGGGGGCATGGACTTAGGGAGAACAAAATTAAAATCTCTACTCTCGGGCGCTAGACTTGAACCCTGGTTGCTGGCTTCAAGAGCGATAGTGTATACCACTATGCTAAACAGCCAGCTTGGCAGGGCTTGGACAAACATGGTCCTATAACCTGCTCTAGCAAGTGTAGCTCCCTGCTACACTCGCTGTATAGGATATAGCGACCTTTTTCACCAGTCACTGTACTTTAAAGTGCTATTCTTGAGTCGCTCATATTGAGTCACTCAATAATAGATGCTCATATAGGGTGCTACCCTTGCAACCTTCACACAACTTACACACCTACCACTACACCCTTCCACAAATTACTACCCCTTGCCCACACTGTCCAAAAAATATGTACTGTGCCTGTCACACACTACTCCCCAACTCTGCACTTCAGCCCTTTGTACAGTTTAAGAGGTGTGAGATGGCAGGAAGATGAATTCTGGGAGGGGTGCAGGGGTGCAAGTACAAATTTTGGGAGGAGTGCAGGGGTACAAGTACAAATTTTGGGAGGGGTGTGGGGTCTAAGTACAAATTTGGGTAGGAGTGCAGGGGTACAAGTGAAAATGTTGGCAGGGGTGTAGAAGTACAAGTACAAATTATGGGAGGTGTACAGGAGTACAAGTACAAATGTTTGGAGGGGTTTAGGGGTATAGGGGCAAAAGTAAAGATTTTGGGAAGGATGTAGGGGAATGAGTATAAATTTTGGGAGGGATGCAGGGGTATAAGTACCATTTTTGGAAGGGGTGCAGGGTAACAGGTATAGATTTTGGGAGGGATGTAGTAGAAGTGCACTAGGAGGGGCGTTAGGGCACAAGTACACAT
The DNA here is from genome assembly GCA_016271365.2 of Neoceratodus forsteri. Classification (NCBI taxonomy): domain Eukaryota; kingdom Metazoa; phylum Chordata; order Ceratodontiformes; family Ceratodontidae; genus Neoceratodus; species Neoceratodus forsteri. Next base: position 542,424,724 of record CM028134.1, on the reverse strand, counting down.
TGTGGGGAGGTGTAAGGGTGCAGTACAGATTTTGGATGGGGACTTCAGAGCTGTTACAATGAGTATAAGTCTAATCGCAATAACAATCTTGCAGTTTGATTTTTTTGATTTTTTTTTTTTTACATTTGATGTTTTGAGTCCTGTAGAGGGAACGCTGTGTCGTGAAGATGTCTAATGTCCCATACATTGTTTCTGTGCAGTGTGAATTGACCTGGGTCAGTCATTTCTAAGAGATTAATGACTGATTCAGTAGCCATTCAGGAGACTGACTAGGTTAGTGAATATTCAGTTAGACTTATAACCTTTGATACTTTGCCTAGGCAATGGACTGAGCCCTTGAAGCTCATTACATACGTGTTGTGTGCGCATATAGCCCATATTAACATGGATATAAAGCTACTTCTCCTTAAACCAATTTAGGCTCTTTTCTCTAAATAGCTCATTACACGAGGCTTTTGGCATAGAATAGCCTGATATTGTACTTGCCTCCTCTATAATCACTGATCGTCTTGATTCTGAACATACTCCAGCCCCCCTCCACACACACACAAACCTATGTGTCCGTTAAAGACCTTTGGTTGTTCAGTGGGCCTCCAGTGAGAAATATCTGTTTGGGCCAAAGTAGATACCCATAATGGAGGAACAGGGTTCATTGAATATACTCTGTGGGGGTTGAGGAGCTTCAATTAGCAGGCCTTAATCTTCATACCTTAAAAAAAAATAATTAGACCATTGAAGCAAATCATCAGTTATCCTAGAAGAGCATATTTGTTATCAGTTTTGTTAGTTAAAAAAATCATAATATTGTCTTAATTTTTACGGAAATGCATAATGTCTGCCTTATGATCATGTGCAACCCCCCCAACACACCCCTAATGCTCTCCTCATCCCCTTTCAGATCATGTAGAATTGATGTACTAATAATGTTATGAAAAATTTGCCCTATACTGACACATTTCTGCCCCGTGTGTAGGTCACATCCACACTGAAGCACTCAGGTGGGATGGGGGTGTGTGTGTGAGGGGGGCTTTGCTAATGTACAAGTATCTGGCATGGTGGAAGAGTGCTTTTAATGCAGGACTGTGACTGGGTAGTTGCAGTTTGTCATTTACACAGTGGTACTAAAAGTACTGTTTGCATTTTGAAATGTTACATAGAGTATCAAAATATCTTTCTACACAACATTGTTTTCCTAGGATTTTTTTTATCAATAGTACTCTTTATTGGCACGTCTCATAAAATATAGTATTGACTGGGTGTGACTTTTTGAGCACTGCAATCAGTGTACTGCAGACTCAGTCTCAGATGAAATTAACAAATTCTCCTTTGTTATTGACGACTATATTTAAAAAACAATTGTTAGTTCAGCCCCATGGCACTGGCTGAGCCCTTTGTGCTCCTGTGTAGGGGACCCAGGTTCACTCCACCAGTCCAGCCATGTGCTTCAGGCTGATGGAGGCATGGGAGCCTTATGGAGGTAGTGCTACTCCGGATCAAGAGGGAGATGTGTGCTGCAACAGGGACTTCTGTGGGCCGTGGGGTGGTCTTAACTGTGCAATATCCATCTCATCTCCACATACTGGGCGTGTGGCAGTCGACAGATGCATACGCATATGGGAAGGTGGAAAGGTGAAAATAGGGAGGGGGGAAGCTCCACAAGCTCAGTAATGGCTTCCCCCCCATCCCACAGTACTGGTCCAGATGTCACTTGTGACTTCCCTCCCTCGATGCTGGCAGAGTGGATGCATTTTCCAGGGTCCTGTTGGAGGGTTAAGCATTGGGGCTTTGTTGTTAGTTGGGAGTCTGGGTCGATAGGTGTTAGGGAGTACGTTTGACGTAATGGGAAATACAGGGACAGGAGCGAATCAAAAAGGCCAACAAGACTGATCAAAACCTGAGAGGTACGGGAGATAAAATATAAATTGAAAAAAGTTACAAAAATAAAAAAATACTCGTTAATGGTATGCAAATAATCTGTTTATTAATTGATTAATTATTTAAATCAATTTAGAAAATATAAATGTTAATTAACATATAACTTTTATGAATCACAGCAGTCATCGAAATAATTATTACTTAATAAGAAAACAGCTGTTAAGACTTTGTAAATAGAGAGGTGAAAGTCAAAATCGGTGATCTTAATATTGTTTGGGTAGTCTTGTGTGTAGCACGTAATTCTGGGCCAGGAGGTGCAACGGTTCGGTACCTGGCTGTCCAAATGAATGTTATAGATGCCCTGGATGTACTATGAAAGAGTAAGTGATGCCCTCAGCATGCTGGCTAACATTCCCTCTGTCAGAAAAAAAGGGTTCCATGACTGTGTGATCTAACCTTTTTTCTCCCCCTCTTGGTTCCTCTTGTCTCCCACCCTGACTTTGGGGGTCACCCCAGCTGCATCCTGTGGTTGGGAGGGTGGTTGCTTGGCTGTCTTCATAGTCAAAGCCAGTTATGCTCCCAAGAATTGTCATCATAGGGGGCATGAAAATTAGGTAGCCCATTCCCACTCTCCTTGGGAGCTGAGCATCTTACCTAAATGGCATGTACGACACCCTGCTAGGTCCAGTGTGGGATATGGATTGCATGCAAACCCAGTCTCCCATGTAACAATGCAGTGTGCTTATGCCATGCCATTAGACTGTCCGTCATCTAATCTTTAGTCAGATAAATATGGATTTTCACATCAGTATCAAAATCAACCTTAAATGTAAAGGGCTGGATTTTCAAAGACTTGCAGCATGATTTTGACACAACTGCTCTACTTGCAGTGTCTGTTAAACCACAGAAAATGCGGTCTAACTTCATGTTGCGAATGCTATGAGATGTACTCCAAAAATGACTTGTGCAACAAAGACTGAACCATGCATCATTTTTGTTTAGCCTTAGAGTGAGGATAATGTCACACATGCATAAACATACTTTAAAGTAGGACACGATTGTTTTGGTGCATTTGCAGTCATGCAAGCTGAGTGCAAAATAGGTACTTGTGCCTGCATAATGAGTTTTGAAAATCCAGTCCAAATATTTGTTCTAGGAGCGTGGATATGTTGTTCATCCACACTGTCTGGCATTGTCCCTTTCCCCTTTAAATCTTGCCGGAAGTCTTCAAGCTGGCTCCTCCCACCCACCCGGGTGGTAAATACCTCGGCTCCGCCCCATGACGCCAGATCTTCTTTCCGCTGGAAGATACAGGTTCCCTCGTGCTACCTTGCAGCAATAGAGGCCCTGGAGTCAAATTGACGGTTTTCGCCACACTTACTCGCCACTTTAAACTCGTAAGAGCTCCACGATCTCGATTCAACTCTTCGGACATGGAGGACAAGTCGCCCCTCGGCTCTTCGCTTCGTGACCTTGTGGACAAAAAATGTCGCGCACCGACCCCCACCTCTCGTGCATATACTGCCTCGGCGCCGTGCATGATACCTCAGCGTGCACCATCTGTTCAGCCTTCCATCCCACTGTTCTGGAGGACCGTAAGGCACGCCTTAAGCTGGGGAGACCGGAGCTTCGCAATCCACCGGTGAAATCGAAGGAGGCCAGGTGGGTGGTTTCCGCGTCTGCGGGATCCGCCGAGCAGCTCGAGCAGATGGTGGCCTTCGAGGAAGAAGCTGCCCAAGCTTCGGCCAACCGAAGCTTCTTCGTGCCGCTGAACTTGGGCTCCACCTTCACGGGATCCTTCCGGGAGTTGTGCCAGTCTCTCCCTACTAAGGGTGAGGCGCCCTCGGGCTCGCACTCCTCCCGACCTAAGAAGAAGGATAAGGATCCTAAATCATCTTCTTCTACCCGAAGAAGACTCTCCTGGGACCGAGAGCGATCCGACTCTCAGGAGCAAGGGGTCTCGACCACGGTTGAGATCGCCTCCTCGGCTGCCGGGTTTTCTGACCTTCCCTCAGGCCAGTGCACCGAAGCCGAGGACACGGCTGAACCGGCCGAGATTTCTCTCGACCCGATTGAGCCGTTGTCGCCGATGCCTGTTGACGACTCTCTGGAGAGGACGCCTATTCTCTCCTTCCCCGACGAGGAGACCCGTCCTTCGGGCATCCCGATCGAGGGACAAGAGCCGGAACCCCGGTTCTCACCGAACCCGGCTTCTCCCAACTGACAGAGCTGAAGCCTTCCGTCTCGATCGAGGAGTAGGACCCCGTCAGTCGGAAGACCGAAAAAGGGCCACAAACACTCCCAAAAGAGGTGCCGACACCGTTCCTCATCCTCCTCGGACGAGGAGAGACTTAGATGGAAGCTCCGTCAACGTTATGAGGACCTTATGTGGCAGCAACTTCTTCTAACAGGTCAAAAGCCGGCTGCCCTGGCAGTACCGGCCATTACTTAGCCTCAGCCTCATCAGCCGACACCGACTCCCTCCGGTGGGTCCGGTACACATTTCGGCTTGGCCTGTTACAGGCTTCCCACCTATTTTGGTGGAGCCTCCACCAAAACAGCCTCAGGGAAGGGTTCCCTCTAAGGAGGACCGACCGACTTCGGGCCTGCCCCACAGGCTGTCCATCACGGTCACTCCTGATCGCCCTAGCGCATCGAAGGGGATTTAGGGGGGAGACCTTTGTATCCGGACTCCTCGGATTCGGATACTACCGGCCTTCACTCTCATGATGAGCTGTCGGTGTCAGGCATGGAGGAAGGGCCTTCCTCCTTCCAGGGCATCCTTCGACTCACAGGTATGCCTCTGCAGCCCATTCAGAAGAAAGCAGAATATCCTCTCACAGATATTCTCAAGAGGGGGGATACCCTGACGGAGGTCTTCCCAGTGGCCGAAGCCATAGTTGGCCCGGCTGTGGAACTTTGGCAGCGTCCAGCCTCTTGCCCGGCTCCCTCTGCCCGCATGGCCCACAAGTACGTGGTGCCCATGGGGTCCTTGGCGGGCTTCACTGAGCACCCTTCAGTGGAAAGCCTGGTGACTGCCTCAGTGTTTAGGTGAACGGGCTGCTGTACGGATACTGACCACCCTTCAGACAAGGAGTCCAAACTTATGGACCCCTCGGCCCGGAAGGTCTACGCGGCATCATCCTTAGGCCGTCAGGCTAGCTCAGCAGTGATCATGGCATACTTCTCTCACGCCCTTTTGGGGTCGCTAGATGAAGTTCTCCCTCATCTCCCGGCAGACATGCAGACCACGGTCAAGCAGGTCCGGGACCAGGGCTGGGCAGTTGCTAAACAGCAGCTCCAGACGGCTCTGGACATTGGTGATTCCTGTGCCCACTCACTAGCTGCCGCGGTCGCCTCTCGCTGCAGGGCTTGGCTGAGGTTATCCTCCTTTCCGGCAGATACCCAGCACAAGTTAGCTGACGTGACCTTCCTTGGCACTGACCTCTTCGGTCCGGGAGTGGCAGGTCACCTTCAGCGCATTGAGCAGTCCAATGCCACCTTGGATACCAGCAGAAGCACAAGAAGAAGTCCTTTCGGCATTCTTCCCCTGTGGTCAGACAGCCCTCCTTCCAGGGAGGTCAGCAACAGCAGCAGGCTCAAGCTTGGTGCCCTAGGCCCAAGCAAGGTCCTCAACAGCCCTGCAAAGGAGGCCGAGGTGCTGGTCCAGGTGCCTCCTCCTCCTCCTCCAAGCCTGCGCAGTAATGGGTCAGGGGTGGCCTCCCCTGCACCCGTCACGCCAGTTCTGGGTCCTCCCGTGGGGGGCCGGCCCCGCCACTTTCTTTCTGCCTGGTCCAGTATCACTTCGGACAGGTGGGTTCTGGAAGTGGTTGGGCAGGGTCTGCCCCTAGAGTTCAAGCAGTAACCCCCCAGCCAAGCCCGTGCCCCACGGGAGGAAAGGATCTCAATTGGCACTCAGTCGGCCCTCCGGGATGACATCACTCAACTTCTCCTCAAGGAGGCAGTGGCTCCAGTGCTGTATCCTCCTTCAGACCCAGGCTTCGTCTCCAGGGGTTTCCTGGTGCCCAAGCGGACGGGGGGTTGGCGCCCCATCCTAGATCTCCGCGACCTGAATCGGTATCTCAGGTCTCACACCTTCCGGATGGTAACTCTGAACCAGATCATACCATCTCTGGAGTGAAACATGTGGTTCTGTACACTGGATCTTCAGGACGCATTCTACCACGTCCCAATCCATCCGTCCCATCAGTGGTTCCTCTGCTTCAGGGTCGCAGGGACCCTGTATGAGTTCAGAGCCATGCTGTTCGGCCTGTCACGTCCCAAGGGTCTTCACAAATGCAGCCATGAGTGGTGGCAGCCCATCTACGGCGTCAAGGGGTTCGCATTTACCCCTATCTAGACGACTGGCTCCTGGCGGGTTCCTCCCTTCAGGAGGTGGAGAGGTCCAGGGACCTGACCCTCCGAACATGCTCCCACCTGGGCCTTCTAATCAACGAGGCCAAGTCAGAAATCGTGCCTTCTCAGGTGATGGGCTTCATCGGGGCAGAGCTCGACTCTTGTCAAGCCAGAGCTCGGCTCCGGGCGGACAGGGTGGAGGTTCTTTCCTCCTTTGCCCAATCATTTCTGGTTGGGCACTTGCGCCCTGCCCGGGACTTCCTGCGCCTCCTGGGTTACATGGCAGCGTGCACCTCTGTGGTCCGCTGGGCCAGACTGCACATACGTCCCCTTCAGTGGGAGCTGGCCGCCCAGAGGTCTCAGCGTCAGGATCTCTTCGACCAGCTGGTCACGGTCACCCAGAGGATGTGGGACGCTCTCCAATGGTGGACCGTCCCGAGTCACTTGCAGGAAGGAGTCCCGTTTGTCCACCCCGAGCCGACGGTCATCCTTACGACCGACGCCTCTCTCATGAGCTGGGGAGCCCACATGGGGGACAACAGAGCTCACGGGTTCTGGACCCCCGAGGAGTCCTGATGCCACATCAACCTACTGGAGCTCAGAGCAGTCAGACTGGCCCTGTCAGCTTTTGCTCCTCAGCTCGGGGTCAAGTGGTTCAAGTCCAGACGGACAATACCACGACCATGTACTACCTCAACAAACAGGGCACGCACTCCTGTCTGCTATGCAAGGGCGCTCGGATCTGGACCTTCGTCTCAGCTGGCTGGAGGTGGATCTCCTAGCCATCCATGTGGCAGGAGTCTCGAACCAACTGGCGGATGCTCTCAGCCGCATAGGCCAGACATCCCACGAGAGGTCTCTCCACCCAGAGGTAGCTTACGATCTGTTCTCCTTTTGGGGCAAACCGTTGGTGGACCTGTTTGCCTCCAGGGAGAACACCAAGTTGAGGCTGTACCATGCCCGGCCCCCTCAGCAGGGTTCGCTGCAGGGGGATACCTTCTCAAGGCCGTGGACCCCAGGCCTCCTCTACGCCTTCCCTCCATTTCCCTTGATCCACAAGGTGTTACTCAAGGTGAGGAGGGACAAGGCGAAGGTGATCCTGGTAGCCCCAGATTGGCCACATCAGTTCTGGTACCCAGATCTCCTCAGCCTCAGCTGCAGGGCTCCGGAGCAGCTTTGTACACGCCCGGACCTGATATCGTTGAACCAGGGGAAGGTCTTACATTCAGACCTTCAATCCCTGCACCTCACAGCCTGGTTCCTGAGCGGCTAGAGTTCCAGGCTTTGGGTCTTTCTGAAGATGTCTACACCGTGGTGGAAGCATCTCGAAAAGAATCGACCAAGAAATGTTATGCCTTCAAATGGAAAAGATTTTCTGTTTGGTGTCAGGGAAAGAGCCTGGACCCCTTATCCTGCTCTGTGGCTAACATTCTAGACTACCTTTGGTCCCTCTCCAAAGGGGGTCTTCGGTCATTGACCCTTAGGGTGCACCTGGCAGCCATCTCTGCTTACTGGGCGCGGGCCAGTCAGCCGACATTGGCACAGGAGATGGTGATCGGGCGTTTTTTCAAAGGCCTGGATCACATATCCCCTCCGGTGCGTGAACCTCCACCTCCCTGGGATCTCTTGCTGGTTTTGGCAAAGCTCATGGGCAAGCCATTCGAACCCATGCACAAGTGTGAACTCTCACACTTGTCATGGAAGACTGCCTTCCTGGTGGCTATCACATCAGCCAGAAGGACAGGGGAGCTGCAGGCGCTTTCAGTGGACTCCCCTTATTTGGTCTTTCACAGGGACAAAGTTGTCCTGCGCCCCCACCCAAAATTCCTTCCAAAGGTGGTGTCAGAGTTTCACCTCAACCAGGTGTTGACTCTGCTGGTATATTACCCTAACTACACCTCGGATGCCAGTACAGGCTCCATACTCTGGACCTCAGGCATGCTCTCTCCTACATAAGGAGAGGGACGGAAGAAATTTGGGAGAGGTTGCCAGCTGTTTGTCACCTCACGCTGAAGCCGCTTCTGGCAGACCTGCAGCCAAATGGACCATTGCAAGGTGGATTACATCATGCATGGGTCTGTGCTATGAGTTGGCGGGCAGGAGCCTCCCAGAGGGATAGGCTCATTTACCCATACATACTGCTGCTTCGGTGGCTGCTTCAGGGACATCCCTATCCAGGAAATCTGTCGGGCTGCTACCTGGAAGTCAGCGAACACCTTTATTACCCATTACCACATCGACCTTGAGTCACGACGTGATGCTGGTTTTGGGGCCTCGGTTCTCCAATCTCTTTTTCCTAAGTAGGGGGTGTGCGCCTTGCCTCCCTCCTCCCGGAGAACTGCTAGGATTCTGGCAGACAGTGTGGATGAACAACATATTCAGGTTACTCACCTGTAACAGTAGTTCTAGGAGTGGTATATGTTGTTCATCCACACGCACCCACTCGACCTCCCTGGCTTAAGACGCACAACCTGGCTTCCAGCGGGCTAGCTCTGGCGTCATGGGGCGGAGCCGAAGTATTTACCACCCGGGTGGGTGGGAGGAGCCAGCTTTTCCGGCAAGATTTAAAGGGGAAAGGGACAATGCCAGACAGTGTGGATGAACAACATATATCACTCCTAGAACTACTGTTACAGGTGAGTAACCTGTTTTTATTTGCAAATCTATAGTCCTTGTGTATTCTCAGATGGGGATAGAGTTCTTTTTCATAGCTCTTTTTATCATCCGGTGCCTGTCAGCCTAGAGTTCAGGTCTCAGTTTTTTCCCTGGCAACCTCCCAGTGTCATCATCCAGTACCTGTGCCATTCTCCCAGCAGAAGGCAACTCAAAGGATGGCACACGAGTGCTGGTGACTTGCGTAAACAGCACCCTGGAGCTGCCCCAGTTGTGCTTCAGTTTTGGAGTTCCCTGTGTTTTTCTTCCAGTTCTGTTGATCCCGCCCTCACCCCCGGTGTGACACAACTATGAGCTCACACAGTGTTCTACATGGCAGGGGAGCCAGCTCTCTGGCCCTTATCCTGGCGTCACTGCAGTGTCGGCCCACTAGAACCATCCCTCCTAGCTGCACGATCACAGATGGCAGTACTTGCCCTGAATGGCAACCTAGTGCCAGCTGCCGTGTCTGCTCCCCAAGCCTGGGTTGCTGGCATGGTAGTGTAGTACGCTGCCTGTGGACCACTGAGCAGTCTGATAAATGTTAGTCTTAACTGTCTTTCTGTATGGAATGTGCAAAGTACACCAGGTTTACCTGTGCTTGGATGAGCAAATACTGTAGGTTCATTTGCAATTAAAAGATTTTGCAAAACGTGACTGAGTATAGAGAGCTCAGAAATAAACATGACTCAGTACAGAGCGCTCAGAAATTGTAGTGCACTGCTTGAAATTAACTCTCAAAAGTAGTGAACTATTACTTCTTGTATCAGGTATTTGTTCTCTTGCCTTTTGCTAATTAGAAGATTTCTAACCCCAGTAATGCTCAGGATATTCATAACTTTATGCAGTAAGTCTGGAGGGTTGGACTGGCCGGAGAGATGGAACACATGCAAATGAGTAGAATTCTTTGCATGTGAGCATCTTTCAAATACTGCCTCTACCAACGTAGTGTTCTCACCTCTTCAGATTTTTCTCTCCGCCTGAAAGTCTGGTCGCTTGGAGTTGTCATCGTCCTCTTTCGCGTGAAGAAGATTCAAAAACCATAAAAACTTAAGTATATTTCATTTCTTTTACTGCCTCTTCTAATTGTCAGTAAAAAATCTTATTTATTGTTTAAATTAGTTATTTTTCTGGTTCCTCGTGGTTCGGTATAACCATGAGGGAACCAGGTTAGTTATTTACTTTCATCGGGGTTCTCTGATTAAAGAGCCTTTGATTTAGTATATTTACTAGTTAGTTTTTTGTGTATATTTTACTGTTTTTGTAACCGCTTTTATTGGTTACAGAACCGCTGAGCCGGTTCATTTGTCATCTCTTCAGTTCGGTTCTCCGGTTCCTACTGGTTCCGGAACCGACCGCAAAAGAAAAAGTAACCACATTAGCTGTTTTTTATTTAGCGGTTAGTGTTTTTTCTGTTTGGGCATTACCATGTCAGAGAAACCTAAAAAGAAAACCGGAGAGCCCGGTTTTAAGACTTGTTTAAAATGTAGAGATGTGTTTGCTAAGGCTGACAAGCACACCTTATGCGTGGCTTGTCTGGTGTTTGAACATCTGGACCAGAATTGTGACATATGCAAAACTTTCCCAGATAAAACTGTGGAAAAACGCCTTGAAAGGCTCAATGAAAGATTTCCTAGGGGTCCCTCAGGCTCTGACCAGCTGACACACCAATCTGCTGTGGCTGAACCCACAAGTTTGCTTACCCCTGCCCCTGATACGGGCAAAAAATGGGCAAAAAGAAGTAAAGAACCAGCTGACTTCCTGGTTCCCTCAAAGAAACTGAAGAAAGTGAAACATGCAGCGCCTTCTCCTGCTAAACCAGGGAGTTCTGCACAAGTGCCTGCTTTGCCCTCAGTTCAAGAGATAGCCCAGGCTTTTAAAATTATCCAGGCACTTCAAAACATCATCCCCCAGCAGCCTGCCTCCCCCCCCAGGTCCCCAGGCTAGCAGTGGTGTGTTGCCTTCCTTGCCAGAGGAGCGGTTTTTTGAGGAAGATGAACCAATTCCCCCCAGAGGTATCCCCTGAGCAGGACTTTGGTTCTCCCCCAGGGTGTCCGAGGATTATTCATCACATTTTACACTTGTGAGGAGAATGGCAGATGCTCTGGACATTGCTACCATGGAGCAGATTGAGGATGAGGAAGAAATTGAATACTTGAATATGATGGGTTTAACACCCACAAAAGCTCTTCTTCTGCCAGTTTATACATTTTTTAAAACGGACACCCTGAAACTTCTTCAGACTTCTAATTCTGTTTCTCCTATTGATAGGAGAATAGATAAAAAACATCAGTTGGACAGGACGGGAGCTGATTTCCTTTCTCCCATCCAGACCATCAAGGGGTTATACAGCAGGCAGCCTGTGACAAAGCCAGAGTCCCCCTGTCCTCCCACCCTCCGGACAAGGACTCCAGAAAAATAGACAGTATGGCCAAAAAAGGCTATTTGTCAGCTTCTTTGGCCATGAGACAGGCTACCTTTCAAGCTTATGCTGCCCAGTATCAAAAATCCCTGTGGCAGTCAGTACTGGACATGTCCATGAAAGCCCCCTCACTCTTGTCTGAAGACCTGGCTGAAACTGCCAGGGTTGGGCTAAAGGTGGCTAAGTACCAGTTCCAGGTGGCTGCTGATTCAAATGATACTGCAGCCAGATGGCTGTCTAACACTGTGACACAGAGAAGATTTGCTTGGCTCAGGGCCATGAACCTTACTCAGGATACTCAATCCAAGGCCCTGGACATTCCTTTAGAGTGAAATTACCTTTTTGGAGAATCCACTGTTGCCTACATGAAGAAAGTGGATGAATATAAGGAAACTTGTAGAAGCAACTCTTCTAAAGAGAGAGAGCTTTTTCATCCACTAAACCCTATGGAAGGGGGGACAGAGGAAGAACTTTTATGACCAGACCCTTTTTCCAGCCAGTAGCTGTGCCCCAGTACCAGCAGTATCCACAGCAGGGATACTCTAGGGGTAGGGGTAGAAGGAGCTCCAGGAGGGGCTCTCAGGCCCAACCTCAACCCCTATCAAAGCAAAATCCCTGAGGCTCAGGCCACCTCCTCCCTCTCTGTCGGAGGCAAACTGTCCCACTTCCTCCAGGCTTGGCTAAGCATCACCACAAACAAGTGAGTTCTGGAGGTAGTGGGTCAGGGTCTGTCTCTGGATTTCAAATCTTTTCCTCCACAAAAGACCAGGGTTTACTGCTCACCTCCTGTAGCAGAGAGAACATTATTAGAAGCAGAGGTTCAGAAATTGTTACAGCTCAGAGCAGTGAAATCAGTTCCTACCACCCTGAGAGGAAGAGGTTTTTACTCCAGATACTTCCTAACAACAAAGAAAAGTGAGGAGTGGCAACCAGTATTGGATCTCAGAGCTTTAAACAAGCATCCGAAAAAACCAAAGTTCAGAATGGTAACTCTGGCTCGGATATTGCCAATAATCCAAAAAGGGGACTGGCTGGCATCACTGGATTTGAAAGACACCTATTTCCACTTCCCCATAAAAGAATCATACAGAAAGTATCTCAGATTCAGGCTACCTTCGGGTCATTACCAGTTTTGAACTCTTCCCTCTGGCCTCTTCTCAGCACCAAGGGTATTTACAAAATGACTAGTAGCTGTGGTGGCATATCTTCGAAGACAGGGAGTAACTGTCTTCCCATGCCTGGATGACTGGTTGGTGGTGAGCAAGTCACCAGACCAAGTAAGGAATTCCCTAAGAATCACCCAGCACCTCTTGGAGTCCCTGGGGTTCATAATAAACCAAAGAAATCTGTTCTAACTCCTGCTCAAATTTTGTAGTTCATAGGGGCACAGAAGTCAACGCACTTCAGGGCAGAGCCTTTTTACCCTTAGACAGGGTGCAAAGTCTTCAGTCAATAGCAAATTCCTTCAGTCTGCACAAGCCAAAAATTGCAAGGCAGTTTCTGCAGCTGCTAGATCATATGACTGCATCCACAAGCTCAGTGCAGGGATCCAGGTTTCACATGAGGGACATCCAGTTTCACCTCAGGACTCGCTGGAGTCAAAAGAGAGACCCTTTTTCAAAGCTTATTCCCGTGACAAGGGCACTGTTAAGGGCCCTCTTGTGGTGGAAGGAGGAATCCAATCTAAGGCAAGGAGTTCCTTTTCAGAGAGAGAATCCCTCTCTGGTCCTCACAATAGATGCATCCCTTTTGGGCTGGGGTGCCCACTTAGGGAAGCACACAACTCAGGGTACTTGGTCAGCAGCAGAGTCCCTTCAGCACATAAATTTACTGGAGCTCAGAGCAGTGCTCCTAGCCTTAAAGGCTTTCTCTTCACTGCTATTGGGAAGAGTGGGACAGATCAGAACAGACAATACCACCACAATGTACTACATAAACAAGCAGGGAGGCACCAGATCAGGCCTCCTTTGCACAGAGGCCATGAAAATTTGGACTCTGGCGTACTCTTTGACGGTATCCTTACAGGCAATCCATTTGCCAGGAAAGGACAATACCTAGGCAGATGCACTAAGTCGCATCAACCAGGCCCATCACGAATGGACTCTAAACAAGCAGGTGGTACAAGTTATTTTCGGGAAGTGGGGCACTCCAGAGATAGACTTGTTGTCATCCCTCCAGAACCACTGGCTACCTCAGTATTGCTGCAGACCTCCAGCACAGGGCACAGTCCTTCTGGATTCCCTGGCTCTGGATTGGTCAGGCAGGCACCTGTATTCCTTTCCCCCATTCCCTCTGGTTTTCAGGGTATTACTGAAGCTAAGATCCCTCTCAGCATCTCTGATCTTGATAGCTCCAGACTGGCCCAGGCAGCCATGGTACTCTCTTCTGCTCTCCATGTCTGTCAGCAAGCCAATACAATTGCCTCTCAGGCACAGTCTCCTGACCTCCAGTCAGGGAACATTGTTGTACCCAAATCTCAAGTCCCTTCATCTCAAAGCATGGCTCTTGAGGCGTTAGAGTATGCAGATTTAAATCTTTCAGAAGCTGTCTTAAATATTTTAAAAGATTATAGAAAACCTTCTACAAAGAAAACTTATTCTTTCAAATGGAAGAGATTTTCTCTCTGGTGTTCAAGTATGGACCTTACACCAAATGGCTGGAGTTTCAGTTGTCTTGGACTATCTCACTCATTTGCATTCACAGGGTTTGCAACCCAGTTCCCTAAAGGTTCATCTAGCAGCAGTGTCTGCCTACCTTTATGCATGGACAAAGGTGTCAGTGGTATCAGACAAAATATTTAAAAGTTTTTTAAGGGGTTGATGCATTTGCACCCACCTCACAGAGCACCAGTGCCTGCTTGGGATCTGAATGTGTGTATAGCCAAGCTCATGGGCCCTCCTTTTGAGCCCATGGCTACTACCCATCTGAAATATGTTACTTGGAAAACAGTTTTTCTAGTAGCTGTTACTTCTGTAAGAAGAATTAGCGAGCTCCAGACTCTCTGCATTGATCAAGACTATATCTCATTTCACAGAGATAAAGTAGTCCTCAGAACAAACAGTTTCTTCCTAAAGTGGTTTCAGACTTTCATCTGAACCAATTAATCACTCTACCCGTCTTTTTCACAGACCATACCAGTTCTGGTGAAAGAAGGCTACATAGTCTGGATGTGAAAAGGGCCATCAGCTATTGCATGACAGCCACTAAAGACCATAGAAAGGGCAAAAAACAACTATTTCTTACATATGGGGATGTAGGAAAGGGTAAACCAGCCTCGAAAAGATCTATTTCTAGATTGATAGTCCAGTGTATCCAATTCTGCTACACTAAAGCAGGTAAAGAGCCCCCAACTGGGTTGAGGGTGCATTCTACAAGAGGGACTGCTGCCACTCTCGCAGCTGCCACGGAGGTTCCCTTGGTGGACATTTGCAAAGCAGCTACCTGGAAAACAGTACACACCTTTACAAAGCATTACAACTTAGACATTATGTCCAGAAGTGATGCTAGGTTTGGCACAGCAGTCCTGCAGAGTCTGTTTCCAGAATAAGTTCTGTGCCACCTCCAGTGGTACTGCTTGGTAGTCTGCATAAAGTTATGAATATCTTGAGCATTACTGGGGTTAGAAGAAAAAAATTACTTACCATAGTAATCGTCTTTCTTCCCAGTGATGCTCAGATATTCATAACTTCCCTCCTTTCCTCCCCTTCCAGAACTTCAGCCTCTGCACTCCGCATGCTGGTGCCACCAAACCATGTTATTTGGTTGCATATTCTCTGCTTTCATTTATTTTTAGACAGGGTTTTTTTCAATGTGTTCTTTTGGAATTTTCTTTGATATAGTTTGGTCAAATATTATTCTCCTTCCTTTGGAGTTTTTTTCTGTTAAATTACATGCTTTAATTAGCAGTAACTCCTCCTTTTGTTTATAAAATGTTACAGTTACATTAGTCTCCTAATGCCTGACTTCCAAGCTTCTCACAAATCTGAAGAGGTTAGAACACTACAGTTGGTAGAGGCAGTATTTGACAGATGCTCATGTGCAAAGAATTCTACTCATTTGCATGTGTTCCATCTCTCCAGGCAGTCCAACCCTCCAGGCTTACTGCATAAAGTTATGAATATCTGAGCGTCAATGGAAAGAAAGAAGATTACTATGGTAAGTACTTTTTTCTTTCTACCCGACAATATTTGGTGTGATGTGTGTAACATTACCGGGAGATGTACATAGCTAGGTCTTTTTCTCCTCTTGCATCATTAGCCCTATAACCACACTCTCCGTGACATCACAACTGACCAAGAAGAGCCAATCGCCTGCTGCAGGATTAGTCACTTGTTCTGCACAAATAAGTAGTCACAATGCTGATGAGATATAAATAGGAATAAAACTAGATTTTTTTTTTTTTTTTTTATTTTGGTCAGGAAAGACGCACTGAGTTGAGTATCATTTCCTGGTACTACCTGGGAGCACACAGAGGTAAAGTGACTTGCTCAGGGTCACACAATATGCAAGTGGCGGTTGTGGGTTTCAAATTCAGTCAACTAAGTTTCCACTATGCTATATCTTCTCCCAGTCACAAGGTAAGGTACTGCTCCTATCATTGCACCTAATAGTATCACACAGAGAACCTTGTAATTAGCAAATGGAAAAAAGAAAAAGTACATCACAAGAAGTAACAGCTGACTGCTTTCAAGTATTACGTTTTCAGACTCCTGTTTTTGGTGCTACTAGCTCTTTAAATTTGTTGCTGTCTCTGCCCTCATTTGTTCGTAGGATGCAGTGTGGTGAAGGGTCTTCACGTAAACAGAGTGACATTATGCCATGAGAGGCAGCCAGACCTATGTCCAGCTAAGTTAAGAATTCAAGATCCAACTTTCTGCAAGCACAATCATTTGACTTCTGATATTTGCAAAGTGGGAATTTCATTTGTCTTATTTTATTTTTAGGTTTGTTCAAGGGTACAGCTGCCTGTTTCTTTTTTTTTTCACTTCGTATTTGGACAGCTGTGTATTGTTAAAATACTGTTTCTAAAGGTATGGATACAGTTCACTATCCACACTCAGGCAGTTCCACTGAAACGTTGATGTCAGTCAGACATCTTTAAGCTAAGCTCCTTCCACCACCCAGGTGGTTTATCCTCCGGCTCCACCCCATAAGGTTAGAACCTTCATTGTGCTAAAAGGGGCAGGTCTCCTCCTTTGCAGTTCTGCAGCATTTGAGGGTTTCCTTTAGCACTTTGGTGAAAACTTCTTTGAGTCTTTGATTGAATCAGCTTGCTCCTTCCATCGCAATCAGTCAATCACTTTATTTAACCAGGCATATACACCATTGAGCAAGCTCATTTCCAAGATGGTCCTGGGCAATAATACATTGCAGTTTAGTACAAGGAAAAATACAGATGAGTTAAGGTAGGTGGCTCTGCCTTGTTGAAGGGAGACTCGGCATTGGACAATAGAAGAAGGAAAGCCAACTTGTGTCTTCAGATTTTGTGTCACGGGTTGACAGAAGATGTCGAACACTGACCCCCACATGTCCTCCCACTATTGCTTGGGCTCACAGCACAACATGGAGGGCTGTCAGGTGATGCTTGCAGCGTGGCTGGAGGATTGCATAGCCAGGCTTCTCCTCAGTCGACCAATGGAAGGAGACCTGAAACTTCAACCAAAAAGTGACAAGAAGGCCTCAGCTGTGGCTGTGTCAGCAGCACAACTGGCAACTTTTGCTCTAGACTCTGGTCAAGCTTCCCTCAGTCGAGGGTTTGGTCAACAGCTCCTCGATGGCCCTTTCAGGCTCATTGATCTCGACACAGGTTGAACAAGCTGTCGAGATTTTTCTTGAGCCTGTTGACCAGTTGACAAAGGAAAGCGATGAAAAGTCCATCTCCCAGACCCCATTTCTCCCGGTTCTAACCCATGAGCATGTGGTCTGGTGGGTGTCACACACCAATTCCACTCGGGACCAGTCTCCATCAATGGATACCCCTCCAAAGCTGATGTTTGTAAAGATGCCTCAGCATGTGGTTTACACAGATATTCCAGAGGCTTCTCAACATCGTCCCTCGGGTCAGTGGTCCAGGTTGAGGCGCCAATCACGCTCTCAATGCCACGTGACCAGGAGCCGCCACCGATGCTCCTTGACCTCCTTGTTCCTCGGGCAAGGAGAGAGACTGTTACAAGATTCTTAGATGCTACGAGGAGCTCCTCTGACAGCAGTGGACCATTGCTGGGTGGGGTAGGACTCTTCTCCTGGACCTTCAGTGACATGGCAGCTGCCAGTAATGCCCATGCCAGTCCACCCTCGACAGATATCTCCGACATCTACCTCTTCAACCTTGCAGATGGAGCCGCCTCCACTGCAGCCTTTGATGGAAATCCCAGCAAAGGACTCCTTTGTGCAGCCAGCTTGCCAGGCCAGCTGTCAGTGGAAATCACCCAGTCAGAACACACCAAGGTAGTCCATGGCAGTAAACAGTTTAGGGCTGTTTTTGAAGAGTCCTCAGATGACTTGGATGGGTCATCCATGTTTTCCTTGAGGACCCATACCTTTGACCAGACTTCGGTCAAGGAACTCTCTACTGACCGTGGGTCGATGTCTTTTGGGGCTCTCTTCCTCCTTATGTCAGAGTCCATGAACATACAAGGTACAAATTTATTGAAACAAAGTGCACGTACAATAAGTATTTCACGTACATAAACATTAAAAACATTTTTCTAAGCAATTTCAACCTCAGAAATAGTCCTTCACATAAATATACAATTTAGGTCAAATAACATTCTCTGTTTTCCTTAATCTATTAGTAGCTAAAGCGAATTGTGCAACGCTATACAGTATTGCCACATCCTCTGTATTTAATAAAAATTCCAATTTGTCTACTGAAGATAGACCAGAAATCCTATTAAGATATTGAGAACAGCCATTTTTCTCTCAGGTCACTCAAATATGGACATATAAATAGTATATGAACGATATCCCATTTTCCTGGGCAGTTGCCCTTACACTCTATTCCTCTCTTAAATGTATTTCATTTCCTAAAACCAGCTGAAACTCACCCATTTATATTGAATCTTAAATTCGTTAGAGCCTTATAGTGCAGATTATTCTCACACTTCAGTAGATATGTCTCTCTATTAAAATGTTTTTTAAGTGACTTGTAAATTGAAAAAATTGTTGATGCAGAGATTCTAGCCATATCCTGCTGCTTAGAAACATTGTGGATCCTATTTACCACGTCTATACAGAATCTAACACTTCTATAGTACTCATTCTTAAAATCGATTCTATACCCAACTTTCTCAGCCTATTATCCAGCTCCTTCATCCATGTACCATCCTTCGATACAGTTGTTTCTTGGGGAGCCTGAGTCAAGCTATCTTTCCAGCAACTATATAATACAGGATTATCCCCTAGACAATTTAATATTTTACATATATAGTTAAATTGCCTAGTCAGACCACCAGAGACGAGACATACAACACATTTCAGCTCTTAAATATTCACCCGGTATGAATTTTGGCAGGCTTAAGAATAATCTTGTATATACATTCTTAATTGGTTCCAGTGTCATCAAATATTATCAATCAGTCAATCAAAATCTTTATTTATCCAGGCGGGCACCATTGAGCAAGGCTCATTTGCAAGGTGGACCTGGTCATGAATACATCAAAGTACAGTACAGAAGCAGGTATACAAAAAGCAATAATATACAAGGAAGAAAAAGTATATACAATGTATACAGTACAGTACAAGGTTGAAATAAAAAAACAGCATTATTTTACAATTGAAGAAGTCAGCAGATGTACAGTCAATCATAGGCATACAGGGGTTATAAGCAGAGATCTTTTGAGTGAGGCAGCCGGCAACTGCACCTATAGGGGAAAGAGGCCATGTATGGGGTGGCAGGTTAGAGAGGTAAAGAAGAGGAGGGATCTATTACCGACGACAGGGGGGAAAATTGAGCTAAAACCACAGAAAGTGACGATGGCTTTCATGTACTTGTTTATTATGATAATGATGGAGGAGGGGTAGATAATTGGGACACTACTATGGATGAGGTGGGACTTTAGCCAGGCTGGAGTGGACAGGGAAGGGTGGGTGCAGCAAGAAGAGTTAATAGGGAAAGAGTGAGAGCCAGGGGTAGAAACATGGCGAGCGTCAGGATGGAAAGGGGGAGTTGCAGAATTAGTGGGCTAGTGGTGAGGAAAACATTTGCAAGGTGCTTTCATGTAGCGATCGTGGCGCCTTGAAGATATTCAGGCTAACAGGGCAGCTCAGCTTCAAGTTCCTTTGTAAACGTTCCACAATGTGGGTAAAGAGAAGCTTAGAGCAGCTTTGCGAAAGGAGTTTTGACCCTTGGAACTTGGAGGCGGTTAGAGAATAGCTCCTTAGGCTAGGTGCCTAACAATACAATCTGAGACATATGAGGGAGCTTGTTGGTCACCACTCTGAAGGCCCATAGGGCAGCGTTCTATTCCTTCTATAGTGAAGGAAGTCCAACCTAACGATGAGTACAAGGAGCAGTGGTGTGTGGAAAGTGGATGGCAGTAATGAACCTGATAGCTCTGTGGTAGGGTGTCCAGCTTAGCCAGTGCAGAGGCAGCAGGCTGTGGTAGAGCAGGTCCATGTAATCTATTAAAGATAGGAATGTAGCTTGAACCAGTTGAATCTTGGCCTTCTTTGTGAGCAGGTGGTTAATTCTGTAGAATAGTCCTAATCTTCGCCTTAGTTTCTTCTGTAGTTCTTCGAGATGGTCAGTGAAGGAACGTTTATGATCGAGCCAGACTCCTAGATATTTGAATTTAGCTACATACTCTAGTTAGTTTCTCCAAGAACAGTGGTAATTTGTGGGATAGCTCCCCCCCAGCAGGAATTGACGCATGCAAGGAGGGGGAGAAGAGCGTGACTTTTGTCTTTTTTGCATTGAGCAAAAGCTTTTTGTTTATGAGCTGGTATTGTAGAAGGTTAAATACAGCTGGAGGGTCTTCACAGGCTGCTTCCGGTGGAGACGACTCAAGTACAGTACAGTGTCATCTGCGAATAAGTGGATGTTGGCTTTTTTGATGGGGTCATTGATGTTGTTAATGTAGACTGCAAAGAGGAGGGGACCAAGGATAGAGCCCTGGGGCACGCCCCTCAGCATAGGTTTTAATGGAGAAAGATCACCTTCAGCTTTAACCTGCTGTTTCTATTCTCCGAGGTAGTCTGCAAACCAACACATAGATTTATGGTCCAGGCCTAAGGTGCTTAGGGAGGAAAGAAGCAGGCTGTGATCGACTGTGTCGAATGCCTTACTAAGATCCAAGAAAACAGCATAGGCATGCTTCTTGTTGTCAAGGTCTAGGAGCCAATCATTGGTCACCTTAGCTAGGGCTGTTATGGTGCTGTGCTTTGTTCTGAATCCAGACTGAACCGGGTTTAATAGGCTTCTGGATTCTAAGTATACCCCTAGATGGCCACACTCTATTTTTTCTAGTAATTTAGACAGGATGGGGAGGAGGGAGATCTGTCTGTAATTATTTAGATCGCAGGGGTCACCTGCTTTTAATAGAGGGATGACATGGGCTATTTTCCATTGAGGGGGGAAGCTACCCTGGGAGAGTGACATGTTGAATAGGTGGGTGATTGGCACTGCAAGCACATGGTAGGCACATTTGAGATAGTATGGCTCTATAAAGTCGGAGCCTATATGAACCACAGATCTCTGCTCCATACAAAATTACTGAATCCACCTTTATCTGAAAATATTTTAATAACGCAGATGTTGAATTGTTAAAAAATTGCTTCGAAAATGTCTTTATTGTCAGTGATATTTGTCTTGCTTTCCTTTTACATTCTGCTATCTACAGTCCCCAAATTCATGTGTTGTGAACTGTAATTCCTAAAAAAGGGTAACTACTTGGCATTAGTCACTATATTTTACCCAATCTTCCACTGGAAGTTCATTTTTTAGGTTTATTTATAACTAGAATTGTTGTTTTTCTAATATTAACAGATAACTGTAAATCTAAAGTGGAAGCAACATTTAACAATGCTGTTTGGAGACCACTCACTGTCCTTGAAATTAATACTTTGTCATCTGCATATAAAAATGCATAAATTGTAACATTAGTTATTTGTAAGGCAGGCTGTAATTAATCTATGGGGGCACGGATTTCACGATTACCATGAAATTTGTAATTTTTCTCTTTGTGCCGTGAAATCCGTTGCTCCCTGTGACATTCACTAAAATAAGCAGAAATGTGTCAAACACCGATCGGACAGCTACTTATGTTCCCAAACTCCTACAACCATTCTGTCCCTCCTGCAGCCCACTGATCGGACAATTTCCTGCTTCCTACATTTAGAAGATGAGTCAAAGCAGATCCAAATAGAAGTGCAGAATTCCGATCGCAAGTCCGTTTCTGGTCTCCATCCTGAGTTGCGACTTGCAGGACTTCAAATTCTGGCTGCCCTCAGACCCTAGGTCATTTGCAGCTCTCACAGTGAATTCCGATCACAAGTCCGTTTCTGGTCTCCATCCTGAGTTGTGACTTGCAGAACTTCAAATTCTGGCTTCCCTCAGACCCTTGGTCATTTGCAGCTCTCACAGTGAATTCCGATCGCAAGTCCGTTTCTGGTCTCCATCCTGAGTTGCGACTTGCAGGACTTCAAATTCTGGTTGCCCTCAGACCCTATGTCATTTGCAGCTCTCACAGTGATTGAATGAGCCTCAGTTGGGCAGGAGGGGGTGGGAGGCAACGCAGAAAATTTCAACGGGCAAGTTTGTTTCAAGTCAGTTGTTGGTCTCCATCCTGAGTTGCGACCAGGACCGTGAAATACCATGAAATCTTCCTATTTTTACCATGAAAAACTTACAGCCTTAGTTATTTGTTATTATAAGTTATTCTTGATGCCCTACAGGGGGCGTGCCTCAGACAGCTAGTGCTGGAACCCACTCAGGAGGGAGCAGTCTTAAACCTGGTACTCAAAAATGGGGATGGAGAAAGGATCTTAGATTTAGAAGTAGGTAGCCATCTGGGAACAAGTGACCACCAAACAGTGTGGTTCACAGTAAACACAGCCATAGAGTCAAGCCATACAAAAACAAAAGTACTGGACTTTAGGAAGGCTGACTTTGGGAAAATGAGAGAGTGTCTCAGAAAAGCACTAGCAAACGGGCAAGAAGGAGGGGTGGAGGAACAATGGGGAATAATCAAAACAGCCAGCACAGAGACAACAAGCCTTTGTGTGAAGCAAATCAACAAAACTAAATGAAGGAAAAAAACCACTGTGGTTCTCAAAAGGGGTAGAAGGGAAGGTTAAGGAGAAAAGGATAGCATTCAGGAAATATAAGGAAACACAGGAAGAGCAGGACAGAGAACATTATCAGTTAAAGCAGAAGGAGGCAGGGAAGGCAGTCAGAATAGCAAAGGCACAAACTGAGGAAAAGATAGCCAACTCTGTTAAGAAGGGGGATAAAACCTTTTATAGGTACATTAGGGAGCAAAGAAAGACCAAGGGAGGGATACAGAGACTTAATAAAGGGAAGAGAATGTGGGCAGAGGATGACAGTGAAAAGGCAGGGATACTGAATGAATATTTTTGCTCAATATTCACAACAGAAGAGGAGGGGGAGGTACCTAAACCAAACAAGAGAAACACTCTGGATAGGGGGGTTGATACCAGTCCAGTCACAGAAGAAGAGGTTTTGAAAGAACTCTTGAAACTGAGGGTGGACAAAGCAATGGGGCCTGATGGGATTCACCCCAGAATTCTAAAATAACTAAGGGTAGAACTAGTAACACCACTGACTACTCTGTTTAACAAATAGTGGGAGGATGGGGTGGTATCTGAGGACTGGAGGAGGGCAGATGTGATTTCTCTTCACAAATGTGGGGGCAGGGCAGAGGCAGGGAACTACAGACCAGTTAGTTTGACCTCAGTGGTAGGGAAAATGATGGAATCACTTCTGAAGGAAAGAATTGTTGAGGACCTAGAGACCATTGGGGCACAGGACCCAAGGCAGCATCGTTTCACAGCAGGAAGGTCATGTCAGATGAACCTAATAGATTTCTTTGACTGGGTGACCAAAGTAGTAGACCAGGGAAGGGCTATGGATATGACCTACCTAGATTTTAGCAAGGCTTTGACACAGTCTTACACAAAAGATTAATATACAAGTTAGCCAGCCTTAGAGTGGGTCCCAAGGTGGTAGCCTGGATAAAAAACTGGCTGGACAACAGGACGAAAAGGGTAATAGCAAACGGAGTCCACAGTGAAGAAAGGAGGGTAACTAGCGAGGTACCGCAGGGTTCAGTACTTTAATGTCTTTATAAGTGACATTGGAGAGCACCTGGAAGGAAACGTATGTCTCTTTGCAGATGACACAAAGATCTGCAACAGGGTTGATGTACAAGGTGGGGTGGAAAGGATGAAAAGGGACTTGGCAAGGCTGGAGGAATGGTCAAATATATGGCAGCTCAGATTCAATGCAGAGAAGTACAAGGTAATACTCCTGGGAAACAAAAACCCAGGGAAGAGTGCACAATAGGGGCTGAGATAATAACAACAAAAATCGAAAGAGACCTAGGAGTAATTATATCAGATGCTGAAGGTGGGCAAGCTATGTGAGAAGGCAGTAAGGAGGGCTGGGGGATACTGGAATGTATAGGGAGAGGCAGCAAAAGTACAAAACAGGAAGTTGTTATCCCTCTGTACAGACAGTTGGTGAGACCCCATCTGGAGTACTGCATGCAATTCTGGAGACCCCATCTCCGAAAAGACATAGACTGAGTGGAGGCTGTTCAGAGGAGGGCAGCCAAAATGGTGCAGGGTCTGCACTAGAAGACATACGAGGAGCGACTAAAGCAGCTTAATATATATACCCTTGAGGAAAGGGGGGGGGGACATGATAGAAACTTTCAAGTATCTCAAGGGAATTAACAAAGTACAAGAGGGTAGCATCTTTCAGAAAAAGAGACGTGCAAGAACAAGAAGGCACAATTTGAAGACGGGACAGCTCAGAGGTAATGTTAGAAAGTATTTATTCACAGAGAGGGTTGTGAATGCATGGAACAGCCTTCCTGAGGAGGTTATGGAATCAGGAACAGTGGGAGAATTCAAGAATGCATGGAACAGACATAAGGCAATTCTAGTGGGGGGTAGGAGGAAATAAGCTGTTGATTAACTATAATCTGCAGCTTATCCATCAAGTAGGAAAATGGACAGACTAGGTGGGCCAAGTGGTCCTTATCTGCCGTCAAATTCTATGTTTCTGTGCTTTGGGGCATCAGTCTCTACTGAATCCAATTTTCATTCTAGGTGATCAATATAAACATTAAATAAAAGCAGAGCAAGAAGACATCCTTGCTTAACACCTTTGGCTGTATTGATAGGTTCAGTCAGTCTCCCGTCTAGCAAGTAACGCACTTGAATAATTGTATTTGAATATAATCTCTGAATAGGTTTAAGCATTTTCGTATCGATTTTCCATGCCTTCAAGATTTTCCACAAAATTTCTCTGTTTATACTGTCAAACGCTGAGGTCCTATCTATAAATGCCAGATATAAAGGAGTTTTATTCATTTTTGCCTTCCTAAATAACCAATCCAGTATTAGTATATAGTCAAGTGTGGAATGTTTTTCTCTAAAACCAAACTGTTTATCTGACAAAATTTTGTTTTCTTTTACCCAGTAGTTGAATTCTTATAAGAGGATACATGCAAATATTTTGGCTGAAATATTTT
Source organism: Neoceratodus forsteri (assembly GCA_016271365.2). Classification (NCBI taxonomy): domain Eukaryota; kingdom Metazoa; phylum Chordata; order Ceratodontiformes; family Ceratodontidae; genus Neoceratodus; species Neoceratodus forsteri. The sequence continues at coordinate 542,399,701 of CM028134.1, read as the reverse complement.
GTAGAGCTATTGGTCTATAATTGGAGGGGTCATATGTCTCCTTTTTTATGTATAGGCACAATCTCAGCTTCAGGCCATGAATTTGGAACTTTTTCTAATTTAATTACTGCCTCAAACAATTTCTCAAAGATATCCAACCACCAAGAAGTTTCAAATTAGAAAAACTCAGCCGGTATTCTATCAGTACCTGAACTTTATTCTTTTTTTTAACTCTGATAGCTGAATCAATCATTCTTTTAGTTATTACAAGATCAGATTGAGGAAAATTATTTTCATGTGTACTGGTGATGATTTCAAACGGTTTAGCCAAGACCTTATTAGGTTCATATAAACGTTCAAAATAATTGGCCCATAGAGCAGCAGGTGTATTTGCTTCTATATTCAGATGATATCTATTTTCTGCCAGAAGAATACGTTTCCTGAACTCCTGTGAATTTGTTTCCCTTATAGCTTTCTGAAACTGCCCCCATAAAATATTATTAAAGTCCTTTTTTTTATTAATAATAAGTTGCCTATACTCTTTCCTTAAATGTACTAAAGCTTTATTATAATTACAATCAATGTTTCTCCTACTTAAATGTGTAACTTTAACAGTTTTTTATATTTAATACACTTTATATCATACCATGGTGCTTTATTTAATGGTTTTAGAACTTTGTTTTTTACACGTGCATTTATCTTTATATCATTGCTCATTTCATGTAAAAAACTCTCAAAATGAGTGAAAATATCAGTTTCCAGAGCATTACATATTAATTCTTTCTTTCTTAAAATTTGAGAACTTTGTAACAGGATGTACATTTTTAATGTTATTATAGGATCCCATTTTATATGTTTCTTCCACAATTGTAAATGTTGATCTACCTCCAAAGCAGATATTAAATGGTTTGAATTCTGAACATATAGCCCTTCATTCATTCAGAGCTCAATAGGGAAATGGTCTGACAAATTTTTTGACAATATTTTAAAGCTATATATCTTAAAGTGCAACATCCACTAACGCCAAATCAAGCAAAATGCCCCCTTTTTTGTAGGAAATGTATATTCACCTAAATTATCAAATATGTTTCTACCATTTATAATACAAAGATTGTGATTTACAATAAAGTTCAAAGGCACCAAACCCTTCTTGTTTTTACTGTGGTCTTTAGACACTCTAGCTGGTATATCTTTATAATATCTCTTATCATGTAAGTAGTATCTTAAATCTGTTTCATTTAAATCATCTACATGTGCATTCTAATCACCAAAAAGCATAACATGTCTGTGAGTAGTAAAAGTAGAAAAATCTTCCAGAAAGCTGGATAGTTCTTTAAGTTGGACTTCAGACTCCATAATTTTCATTCTAGAGAGCAAATATGAATTCACAAAGATAATAATACTTTTTTCAGTAGTTACATCAATGGCAAGCCAATTAGAATACTGAGAGTTATACATTTTATGAACTGACCATTTCCTTTTTGTATCTAATAGAAACATCAACCCATCACTACATTGACCCCGATTAGCCACCCTCCTCCCAGGGAAGGAATAATTGGTGAAACCTTGCATTGCTATTTGTGTGCCAGAATCAAGCCTTGTCTCCTCTCCTGTAATAAAATAAGAACATATTTATTCATTAGGGAAAGCCAAAAAACATCCTCATTTTTTCCATTTACCCCTGTTATATTCTGTGACAGTATGGATAAGACAGACAGAGTCTTAAGTGGTGGAGAGATAGTTTTCTTTAAAGTTCAGTCTGAGAGTTCAGTTGTAGAGCATTTCGACTCAGCGCTCTCACTGGTACAAGAGAGAACATCATAATAATTATGACATGACACACTAACCATGTGTACAACCATGTCCAAAATTTTCCTTGTCAAGGCTTTCAGTTACATACTGTTCCAGAAATATACTGTTATTTATTTGTTTACCCCTTTTCTTTCTACCTCTTATTATTTTTTCAAACTCTGGGGATCCCTTCAATTCGTACTCCATAACTGTTGGTTTCTGTAAATATCTGACAGTGAACTGCTGATTGTCCTTTCCTTGGTTTGTAGTCTGCTTAGTTTGCTGTAAATCATTATTCTGTATCTGAGATCTAATGTCTTCTCTAAAAAAAATTGGTAGTGGTGTCAAGCTCTGTACCCATTTTACATGTTTCCTCCTTTAATTTTAATATCTCAAATCTTATTGCTTTATTCTTCACCACTTGGCAAACATAACTTTTATTAGGGAGGGCCTTAAATCTGTAAACTGAGCTCATGTCTTCCCATGTAAAGTTTGTTTTAAGTTGAGTTTTAATAATGTTATACACAGCAATTCTTAATAAAAAGGGTGTCTCTCTCCTAGCTTTAGACTAAACACATGAATGTGTCCTTGGGACAGGTCCAGAAGCAGGTTAAATACTCCTTTATGGGCATTCTGGACAGTTCCCCAAGGATTGTCTTTCCCATGGCTGAGGCCATTTTCGGACCAACCCTGGAGCTTAGGCAGCATCCTGCCCAGTACCCTCCACCCATATGTTTCACAAGTAAATGGTCCCTAAAGGGTCACTTTTGGCATTCTCAGACCACCTTTCAGCTCATGGGTTGCTCTGTTACTCAGCCTTCCAGCAGTCTGAAGGTCAGGAAGACATGCAGAACATGCACAAGCTCTACAACAAGGAGTCAAAGAAGCTCGACCATGTGGCCAAGAAGGTCTATGTTGCTTCTTCTTTAGGTGTGCATTAGGCCAGCTATGCTGTCCTGATGGCCTGCTTTGGTAACTCCCTATTGGGAGTTTTGGATGACACCTTCCCCCACCTCCCTGCCAACAAGCAGTTGCCGGTGAAGGTGGTCATGGACCAGAATGAAGTGCTGGCTAAACACCAGCTCCAGATGGCCTTGTATGTGGGTGACTCCTCTGCCTGTGCTAAGGCAGTGGCTGTCATAATGAATTGCAAGGCATGGCTGAGGTTCTCCACCTTCACGGCTGATATTCAGCACAGGCTAACTGATATTCCTTTCTTGGGCACTGACCTCTTTGGCCCTAGGGTGGAAGGACATCTCACCAGAATAGAGAAGTCCAGTACCACCCTGAATTCTGTGGCTTAATCCCAGAAGGACCTAAGGCTCAGAAGCCTAAAAAGAAGACCTTTCAGTATCAGTTTTTTCAGCCACAGCAGCCTTGGCAGCTGCCCCAGCAGGGGCAGTACCAAGCCTGGCATCCGAAGGCCAAGTTCAGTAGCCAGGCACCAAAAAGAGATGGGGTAGGAGAAGTGGCCGCCCTCTGGCCCCAGTGGTTAGTGTCCCCACCAAAGCTGTGCAGTAATGGGTCGGGGGACATCATCCTCCATCCTGTACAGTCCCTGACGTAGCTTCCAGTGGAGGGTTGGCTAAATCACTTCTGGCCACAATGGCCCATCATCACTACTGACAAGTGAGTACTAAAGGTGGGAGGCAGAGGGTTGCCTGTAGATTTCAAGGCTGTCCCACCTTACTGACTTCACACTCCTTGGGAGTCCTTGGTTTCATAGGACACACTGTCTGCCTTAAGGGAGGATGTTGCTCAGCACCTTGTGAAAGGGGCTATAGCCAATGTCCCAGATAACCTGGAAAGTCAGGGGTATGTATCTAGGTACATCCTGGTCCTGAAATGGATGGAGGGCTGGCGACCCATACTGGATCTGCACAGTATGAATCAGTTTATGTAGAAGTGCAAGTTCAGGATGGTTTCTCTGAGCCAGGCTGTACCATCTCTGGAGCAGGGCATGTGATTCAGCTCTCTGGATCTCCAGGACTTGTTCTTCTAAATCCCAGTCCATCTGACCCACTGGCAGTAACTCAGATTTCATGCAGAAGGGGTCCTGTATCAGTTCAAGGTCATGTCCCTCAATCTCTTCCATGCCCAGGGTCTTCACCGAGTGCGTGGGAGTGGTGGCAGTCTTCCTGTGGCACGAGGGTGTCAGGGTGTATCCCTGCCTGGACGATACTGGCTGACAGCCAAGACATACTCAGAGGCCGTGGAGCAGTCCAAGGTTCCAGCCCTCCAAACCTGCAAGGACTTGGGCCTGCCAGTCAACCCAGACAAGTCCGAGCTGATACCCTCGCAGGTTTTCAAGTTCATCAGGGCAGAACTAGACTCCCTGTGGGGCAAGGCCCTTCTCCCTGCAGATTGGGCTCAGGACCTTACCTCCTTTGCATGATCATTTCAGGTTAGGCTCTCGCGCCTACCCAGGATTTCCTGTGACTGCTGGGATATGAGGCATCTACCACCAGTGTGTGATCCATTGGGCATTCTGGCAGATGCATCACCTACAGTAGGAGCTGGGCTGCCAATGGTCCCAGCGCCTAGGTCATCTGGAATAACCGGTCTTAGTAACCCAGCCAGTGCAGGATGCTATCCAGTGGTTGCTGGTTCCTCGACATCTGGAGGAAGGAATCCCATTTGTTCACCCAGAGACGATTATCACAACAACCATGTCTTTGGTGGGGTGGAAAGCACACCTAGGAGGCTGCAGAGCCCATGGGTTCTGGTCACCCCGTGAGTCCTGTCATATCAACCTGCCAGAGCTTCATGCAGTGCGACTGGCTGTCATAAAATTTGCCATTTGGATCAGGGGTCAAGTCGTGCAGGTCCAGATGTACAATACCATGACCATGTTTAATCTGAACAGGCAGGGCAGAACTTACTTCCTTCTTATGTGTCAGGAGGCCCTCCACAGCTGGACCCACACGCTTAGGCTGGGTGTAGATCTCCTGATGATGTATGTCGCAGGAGTGAACAGTGAGCTGGCAGATGCTCTTTGCTGTGTGGGAGAGACATATGAGTGGTTCCTGAATCAGGAGGTGGTAAGTGATCTATTCTCCCGGTTTGGCACCCCTCTGGTTGTTCTGTTTGCCTCCTGGGAGAACAGAAAGCTGAAGCTGTTTTGTGCCCCCCCCCCACAGTCCAGGACACTGCTAGGGGATGCCTTTGTGCGGCCCTGGACCCCGAGCCTTGTGTACACCTTCCCTCCCATCCCCTTGATCCACAAGAACAAGGCACGGATGATCCTGATAGCCCCAGACTGGCCCAGACAGTTCTGGTACCTGGATCGCCTCAGTTTCAGCAGCAGGTCTCCATGGTCATTGCCTCTTCATCTGGACCTGCTGACCAGACAGTAGGGGAAGGTCCTATATCTGGACCTTCACTCCTTGCACCTCACAGCCTGGTTCCTGAGTGGCTAGAATTCCAGGACCTGGGTCTTTCAGAAGCTGTGCTCCATACTGTTGTGATTTTAGAACACATCACTGCCTACTTCTGTCTAGACTTGACTGGTTGCCTCTCGAGATGGAATATGTAAGTAGTTGGTTAACATTTATCCACAAGTACAAGACTAACTATTCTGACCATAATATCACAAACATTTTATTTCATAATGTCTTGGACAATAGGAAGTATTTGGTTAGGTCGGTTCACCAAAACAAAATTCAACAGAAAATGTGTATTAATGATTCGGGAATCGTACACTGAGATCCTCGGCAGCCCTACATTGGAATGTGCTACCCTCCCCTGTATGGGCTGAAACTAATCATAGTTCTTTCACTAAAATGTTCAGGGACCATTATACTTTCACTTGTCGGTGTATGTAATAAAATTAGCCTTGTTCTCCCCATCGCCACCATATCTATATACTTGGTCCCTCAGGCTCTATTTGTTTAATTTGTTAAAATGACATCATGGGCATGTGTTTTTTTTTTTATTGATTATGTGTTTGCACTGTCCATATTTATATTTATATTTTTATTTTTATGTGTAACTTAGATAAACTACAGGATTATCTTGTGAACTGGACCAAAATGGCTTATTCCTCTATAAAAATAAAGTTTTTACCTACCTACCTACCTACCTACTGTGGAGACCTTCTGGAAAGCATCAAGTCACCAGTGCTGTGCCTTTAAATGGAAGAAGTTCTCCATTTGGTGCCAGAGTAAGGAACTTGATCCCTCTGCTTGCCCTGTGGTGACCATCCTGAAGTACCTTTAGTCCCCCTCTCAGGGCTGCGAGTGACGACCATCAAGCTGCACCTGGCAGCCATCTTCGCATATCGATCATGGGTTAATATGCTGATGGTGGCTCAGGAGAAGGTGGTCGGGCACTTTTTCAAGGGCTTGAACCACCTTTCCCCTTTGGTGTGTGAACCACCACCTTGGGACCTAATGCTGGTGTTCACTATGCTCATAGGCAAGCCATTTGAGTCTATGCACGTTGTGTGAGATGTCATATCTGTCATGAAAGATGGCCTCAGTGGCCATCACATCAACCAGAAAGATTAGTGAGCTCCATGTACTGTCAGTTGAGCCTTCTTATCTGGTCTTCCACAAGGACAAGGTCCTCCTTTGCCCCCATCTGAAGTTCCTTCTGGAGGTCATATCAGAGTTTCACCACCATAACCAGGTGATTAACTTACTGGTACACTACCAACATGACCTCGGAGGCCGATCACAGACTTCACACTCTGAACCTGTAGAGTGTGGTTTCTTATTATAAGCAAAGCCCCTGGAATTCTGAGGCTGCAGAATTTTGTGCAGCACTTGCAACCTACCGCAAAATATCAGCAGTGCCACAGAATTCACTGTTCTTGGTGATATTTTTTGTTAATATTTGCAGTTTTTCCATAGCACTTGGTTCCTGTCCCCTCCATTTATATTGAACACTTCTCTGTGCTCAGCATGTGATGTAATCAATAACATCACGTCATACATTAGCTAATGACAGGACTGCATTCTGTCACACAGAAGTGAACAGTCATTTATCTATCACTGCTTCTACTCTCTGAGGAAGTAAACAGAACATCAGGCACTGTGGTATTTGCTCAACCACTACAGCCTAATAAAATTTCAGTCTTCTTAAGTTATTACACTGGGGCTAATGAAAACAGATACTTGACAATAGCATAGACCTGTTGCCTGAATACCTTACTTTGTACAGAATTATTTGTGCCTTTAAGGTATAGGGAAGTCCCTTGAAACAAATAACTGGGAAAAAGAATTAACCTGTCTTTAAAAATAAAAGCATTATGCCCAGAAGGATGGATTATAATGATGTGTAGACCTGTTGAAAGAACAGACTTATTAAATGAATAATTGTGCTGTACACGTTTTTGGCAAGGTTATTGATTCATTGTTATCATAGGTTGCTAGAATTACCTAAAAGTTATGAAGAAACATTGTGTGTAGGGCCAGCTGTTAGGCCAGTGGGTAGCATGTTGTGTTCCCCTGCTGGTGACTCAAGATCAGGGGCGAGCTCAGAGCTGTGTGGGCAGCCAGGCGGGGAGGAGACGCCAGAGCAGGCAACCAGATCAGTGGAGGATTTGTTCTTTGTTTTGGGAACGGGGGCTGAGTAAATGTTGGTAAATGTTGTAAAGAAAAAAACACTGAACTAACTTGTGTTTTGGGGATTGTGGGGAGTTCAGGGAGTGGGAGGAGGGTGGGAGTGAGTAGAGGGCGGATAGAAGGAGGGTACAGGCCCAAGAAGTTGGTGCCAGTTGGTGGGGGAAGTGGACCATTTGGCTGTAGCACACCAGTAGGGCGGCTGTAGTCCCTACAAATTGCCTAGGGTGCCAAATGCCCCTGAAGCGTGAGTGCCATGAAGCATGAGTATGACATCCTGACTAAGTGGTGTCTGGGGCTTCGGCAGGGAATCCACAGGGAGGACTGCAGGCCGCAAGCAATGCTGCACAGGGCAACTGAGGTAAGTGTGTTAAGTGTGTTAAGGCACAAGGGAGATTAGCATCGGGTAGGTTACAAGGTAAAACGGGAAAGCAGTTAAACCCTATCTTGGGTCACCCTAGATTTGAAATTCTAAGGAAGAAAGTAGCGCCATACAGCTGGAGTAGAATAGGCTACCTACAGAGGATGTGAGGGGCTAAGGGCTGTAACAGACAGTGGATCAGATGGGGAGGTGGGGAGATGCAGGTAGGCGAAATAGGTTGGCGAGGGCAGGATTATGAGCTGTTATGGATGGGGCCACAGTCTTCATTCGGATGGTGTGGAGAGCAGGGGGCTGCCCAGTGTGCAGGATCCTGGAACAGATAAGGGGAGAGATACGTTGGCTTAGATGAGAGCTGGAACACAGGGGAAGGGGAAGCAGGTGGATGAACAGTAGCTGACAGGGCAGGTATGAACTACCTAGGGGCATATTGATGATAGCAGATGTAGGACAGAAGCTGAGAGGATTCCATGGGGTCCTGGGACATACCATCTGCAAGGACCCTGCAGAACCCGGGGAGGGGGAATGGCAGGTGGTAAGGAGCAGGGGGTAAGAGGTTCTACGCAAAGGGGAAAAGGGGGTAGAGGAGAGGAGGAATGGAGGAAGGGTGTCAGGTTGAGTTGCCTACATCAAACAGATGTGCACTATTGGACGATGTGGGGGAACGAGGAAATACTGGGGCAGGGGGGAGGATAAGGAAACACAAGTACAAAGATTAGAGGCAAGGGGAGGGAGGAGGAGCAGCTCAGGAGGCAAAGGGAATGGAAGCCAGAAGGGGCAGAGGAAGAGGGAAGTACAGTTACAGGAGGAAATAGCGAAGGCACAGCGGGAGCGAACAGGGTCAACCAGGGAGGGAGGGAGGGGATCAAACGGGAGCGAAGAGGCAGGAAAAGGGGGAGTTCTTGGTACAGATAATAAGGTTCCTGAAAAAGACAGAGAGGTTGAGGAGGCGGGAGGATGGCTTATAAGGAGACTATGGTGAGTCAGGGAACACACCTGTGAGTGATAGAAAGGTGGTTGTATTTGGGGATTCAGTATTAAAAGGTATACAATGGGGGAGAAAGGGGCACCCATGAAATAGAAGGGTGGTAACTTGTATGCTGGGAATGGAGGCAGGGATAGCAGGACAAAAGATCAAGGAAGTGGTAAGGAAGATGGGAGGAAAGCCTAACTGGGTCATCCACTTGGGAACCAATGATCTGGCAGGGGAGGAGGTGGAGGTGGTGCAAAACAGATTTAGGGAACTAGCAGGATTATGCAAGGAATCTTTGAGCTTGTTGGCCTTTTTGGAGGTAATTCCAGTCCCCAGGGCCAACACAGCCAGAAAAAAGAGAATTGCAAAGTTTAATGTGTGGTCTGGGAAACTGGTATAAGGTGGAGGGGTACAATCATATTGGGGGATGGGGAATATGTGGTCAGACAAGGGGCTTTATTGCCCAGACAGACTGTACCTTAATTGGGAGGGAGCGAAAAAAATAAGGGACAAGCTAGTGCAGTACAGTGTATGCCAGTTACAGTGGACTTATCCGTGCAGTTCCGTTATGTCTGCCGAAACCGATATTCAACAAAGCCGTAGTTAGTATAATTGATGCGGAGCACATTCCCCGTACCATACCATAGCATAGTACAGCACAGTACAACAAAGTAATGTAATCACCAATGACCAGATGAGCACCCATTGTACTGTACTGTACTGTACTACACCGTGATTATGGCTTTTTGCCTGTGCTTGTGTTTGTGTTTCATGCTTTTTGGTTACAGTGTACTGGTCTGTATTTTTTCATGGCATTAGGGTGGTTTCTGTGCTTTGTGTTAAGTACTTCATGTTTCCTTGCGTACACTTGTGCTGTACTGTAGCCTTTATTTTTTTTCAGGGCAGTAGGTGGGGTGGTGCTCACTGTGCTTTAGCTTCTGTGGTGTGCTTAAAAATATTGGGCGAACTGTACAAACTTTATTCTTTATTATTTTGAAGAAAAAAAAAACCCTAGAGTTTTTGTTTGCAGTGTTTGGACATTCACATTCAAATGCAGCACATCTGATAGAGGAGAGGCGAGGCAGCTTTAGTAAAACAATTCATTGGCACTTTTGACACCTGCAAACGAGGTGAGAATGCGAAGGGCAGAGTAAGGTGGCCATAATTTAATATTGGCGTTACTCAGCTTATATAGTCTACATTAACAGATATTTTTTACATGGTTGTCTATGGGCTTTGGGTTTGGCAGAGCATTTTCGTCCACCGAAACTGATTGTCCACCTTATCCGCATCCGTTTAAAGTGGAGTGCATTGTATATGGGAAAAGATCTAGGTTTAAACTGCAAAGTGGGGGGGGCAGAGAACCCAAACTATTCAAGATTGGGTGGTCAGTGGACCTCCACCCCACAAAGGCAGTTACAATCAAGTGAGGGGGGGCAGCCAAGGATAGGGGGTGAAGAGGAGAGTATGAGGGATGAGCAGGATAATGCTAACACACAAAAGAGGCAAGGTGATACAGTGCTGAAGTGGAGGGTGGTGTCACTTAATATGCGTAGTCTCGGCAACAAGATGGCAGAAATGCAAGCCCGCTTAGAGGGGAATAAGGTAGTTACCGAGATCTGGGCTGCAGCACACCATGACTGGGATCTCACAATCCCAGGATACAAACTCTACAGAAGGGAGAGAGAGAGAGAGATAGGCAAGGGGGGCAGCATACATCAGGGCGGGAATAACTTGCATGAGGGAGAAGAATGAACAGGGGAAGGTAGAAACACTGTGTCTCCAACTACAAACTAACACAGGGACGAAGATCGGGATGGGGGTGTTCTACAGACCACTTAACAAGGTTGAAGAAAAGGGCAGGAAAATGTGTTCATAGTTGCTGATGGCAGCAGAAAAAGAGGAGGTAGTAGTGGTAGGGGATTTTAATCTGCCCAGTGTGGACTGGGTTATACCGGCCATGTCTTGCGCCAGAAGTCGAGAGATCCTAAATGCGATACAGGAAGGATTCATGACCCAGGGTGTTACTGATCCCATCAGGAAGGGGGCAATCCTTTAGTTAGTTCTCATCAGTGAGGAGCACATGCAGGGAACCTCTTGGTGGTAGCGACCACAGTACAGCTGGTTCAGTTTGGATATGGGCAGGGATAACACCCCCACCAAGACCAGAACACCGATTTTCAAAAGGACAGATTTTAAGAGGATGGGAAAGGTGCTAAGGAAACACCTAGTGGGCATTGAAGATGACATGGGTAAGTGGTCATTTTTCTTCTCCTGCTAAGGTTTCACTGGGTGTTCCCCAATGTTCTATTTTGGATCCTCTTTTGTTTAGTTTTTTTCTTAACACACTTCCTTCTGTTAACTTATTTTATATGCTGATGATGCAGTGGTCCTCACAAGTGATTTCCAATTTGAGAAAGTTCAGAAAGATTTAGTCAATGATTTTCTGAAGGTACAGAATTGGTTTTGAGCTCATGGATTGGTTTTAAATGAGAAAAAAATGAAATCTATGGTGTTTGCAAACACTAAAAAGAGATTGAATTCGGATGCTTTATTGTCATTATATACTGTCTCTGGTACTTTAATTGAACAAGTTAAACTATGTAAGTATTTGGGTCTGTTGAGTGACGAGGGTCTTTCTTACGAACCTCATATTCTTCATATGGTAAAGGTTACCCATAAGCGGCTTGGGGCCTTATATAGGTTATCTAACATAGAAACATAGAATTTGACGGCAGATAAGGACCGCTTGGCCCACCTAGTCTGCCCATTTTCCTACCTAACAGATAAGCTGCAGATCCTAGTTAACCAACAGCTTTCTTCCTCCTGACGAGAGCAGAAACCCTAATCCCTCTCCTGAGGTGGCACTGGGATTATTGCTCCAATCTAGATAAGATGAGGCCAGGGTCTGGGTCCACAGTTTCCATTTTCCTGGGATTAATATTGAAGACTACAAAAATGACTTCTGAGGCACAGCATTCTATTATACAGCATTGAGATTTGACATCCAGAACCAGGTGTCTTGTCATTTTTTGGTCCCATCTCTTGTAGAAATTCTGAAGGTGTCCTCCCAGGGAATGGGGAACGAGATGGTCAGGTGAATCCTTCCTTTTGGCTGGAAGTACTTAAGTGTTTCGGTGGGGAGAGACCTTCGTTGTGAGAGTTCTTTAACCCACTGTATGATCCTCTGTTACACAGACTGCTGTATTCACTAAAGGAGTGGAGTAGCAGAAGCAACCAGAGCTTTTCCATCTAGAAAATGAGTAAAGCGTTCTGCTGATCTTTTGATACAGGTACATGATGCTTTTTACCTTTCACATCCTTTAGAATGTCTTCCAGTTAGAACCAAAATGTCACTAGAAAAAGGCAAACAAACAAATTGATCTGGGATAGCTAGTCTGCAGACTATGGACTCAAAAAGTCCTCTTTGCAGCAAGAGTCACAGCAGAGGCCCTCCTCTACTTACTGATTCCACACGACCCTTGTTGGCTGAAAGTTTTTTTACTGCCATTAATTAATTTTGGGGCTTTGTTTTATTACACTGCAAGGGAGGGGCTGTTATCTAAGGTGAAAGTGTTACTTAACTCAGTTGCTAGATTCATAGTAAAATCTCCACAAAGGGTCCATCATTGTAATGGTTGGAAGATGTAAACTCCAGTTGGGTTTATTGGCAAAAAAAGGTGATAGATAATAGAGTCCCAGATTGCTTTTTTCAGTTTTTAAACAACAGAACTCCAGTGTTGAAACACGGTCAACAGATAATTTTTCTCTTTAGAAACATAAAAACATAGAAGTTGATGGCAGATAAGGACCGCAAGGCCCATCCAGTCTGCCCATTTCTTTTTCTACCTTATAAATGTGCCATCGGCCTTTGCTCTGTCAATGGCCTATCTATTCATACTCATCTGTATTGCTCCCTTATGCCTATCCCATGCCTGTTTGAAGCCCTGCACTGTATTCATATCCACCACTTCCTGAGGTAGGCTGTTCCATGAATCCACCACCCTTTCTGTGAAAAAAGAACTTCCTCACATTACCCCCTTAATCGGCCTCCCTCTAATCTCATGCTGTGTCGTCTTGTCCTGCTATTTTCCTTATATTGAAACATGTTAGACTCTTTCACCTTGTTAATGCCCTTAAGGTGTTTGAATGTTTCGATCATATCACCTCTCTCCCTCCTTTGCTCTAGGGTATACATATTTAGCTCCATTAATCTGTCCTCATATGTTTTCTGATGCAGTCTCTGCACCATTTTGGTTGCCCTTCTCTGGACTGCCTCAATTTGGTTAATGTCCTTGTGAAAGGTGTGACCTCCAGTACTGCACGCAGTACTCCAGATGGGGCCTAACCAGTGTCTTGTAAAGAGGGATTATTACCTTGCTCTTCCGACTTGTGGTACCCCTACTAATACACCCTAACATTCCCCTAGCCTTGCTTACTGCTTTAGTGGTTTGCTTGTATGATTTCAGGTAATTGGTGATGATGATGCCCAAGTCTCTTTCTTCCCTTGTGACTGCCAGCAACTCCCCCTCCCACCCTATAGGTGGCTTCAGGGTTTCTCTTCCCTATGTGCATGATCTTGCACTTCTTTGCATTAAACCCACTTCCTAGCTCACGTTTTTGATGGGGACCAGCATGATATTGTAGAAGCTCTGTTTCATTAAAAATACATCAGCTGAACTGTACAGGGTTTGGTTTGCAAACATTTTATTCCTACAAAACTGCCGCTTTACTTTTTTAAATTTGGGTTCTGTATTAAAACTAAATGGCTCGTAAGTGCAGCTCAACCTGTCAAGGAACAGCATGTCTTACTGTGTGCAGTCAAATTGAACACAGTGGAAAGTGGAACACATGTCAAACAAATGTAAATATCTTGAAAACTAAAAACGCTACACCCACACAACCAGTAGCAAAGTTGTTCAGGAGAATAAGACCTTTACAATTAGGGTAATCACTTAGCTGAAATCATTATACTTTTTAAATTGTGGCTATTTGAGTACCCGAATTTCAGTGTTTTTGTGACAAATCGAACATTTCAAATGGCCATAATTTAAAAAGTATAATGATTTCAGCTTAGTGGTTACCCTCATTGTAAAGGTCTTGTTCTGCTGTACAACTTTGCTACTGTATGTTTTCCAGTAGCTCATACAGTTTTCCAGATATTTACACTTGTTTTACATGTGTGCAAATATGCTTAGAATTATGTGCAGTGCATTAGGAATGTCACAGCAAAACAGCCTGGAGTTCCAGCACCAATATTCTAAAGTCAGAATAGAGTAGAATGAGTTAAGCGAAAAAGGGACAAAAAAGATGGTATAGTTAGGCTGAGGAAGGGGGATGTATAAGTAGATGAAGACGTGAGAAAAACAGAAGTATCAATTGAATACTTCTGCTCTGTCTTTACAAGGGAAAAGGACGGACAAGTGCCACATGGGGGGAGAAGGAGAGAGGGGCCGGGGGGGCTGAAGCTGTAAGAGACTGAAAGAGTGAGGGAGTGCTGCTGGTCCTGAAGGTGCACAAATCCCTGGAACCAGATGGCATACACCCTAGGGTGCTGAAAGAGCTGGCAGAGGAACTGGAGGGGTCACTGGAAGTTCTCTTCAGTAGATCCCTGGAGCCAGGTGTGGTATCGCTGGAATGGGGGACTATAGGCCAGTCAGCCTGACCTACATAGTATGCAAATTCACAGAGAGTATACTTAAGGAAAGGCTGATGAGATACTTTGAGGCGAATGGTCTACAAGACGGAAGGTAGCACGCATTTGTGGCTGGCAGATCATGTCAAATGAACCTGATTGAATTCTTTAATTGGGTTACAAGGGGGGGCGGACATAGGACAGATGGTTGACATCATATATCTGGACTTCAATAAGGCCTTCGATTCTGTACCACACAGGAGGCTGATATGAAACTAAAGGACCTGGGGTGGGGGAGAAAATGGTAAGATGGGTAGACAATTGGTTGAGTGGCAGAACTCAGAGAGTAGTGGTGGGGGGAGAATTCTCCGGCACCAAAGAGGTCACCAGAGGGACCCCACAGGGATTGGTGCTGGGGCCAGTGTTGTTCAGTGTCTTCATAAGTGACATCGGGGAAGGCGTTAAAGGCAATATTTGCCTGTTTGCAGACGACACTGAACTCTGTGGCAGGGTGGACACAAAGGAAGGGATACAGTACCTGAGGGAGGACCTCGGTAAACTCGCGAGATGGTCAGAAATCTGGCAACTTGGCTTCAATGCCAAAAAGTGCAAAGTGATGCACATAGGGGCCAGGAATCCAAGGATTGAGTATTACATGGGGTGGGGTGTTCGGGTAGCTACTTCAGAGGAAAGAAAGGATCTGGGGGTGGTGAGAATTAGAAACCTAAAACACACCACTCAGTGCAAGAAGGCACCAGCAAAGGCTAACAGGATGCTGGGGTGTATCGCAAGGGGATTCAGTAGTAGGCGGAGTGAGGTAATTTTGCCATTGTATAGGTCAATGGTAAGACCACATTTAGAATATGGGGTAAGGTATTGTTATCCATACCTTAAGAAAGACATAAGCATACTGGAAGGAGTCCAAAGGAGAGAGGGACAACAGAATAGGTTCTATGAGGAGAGGCTAGGAGCCATAAGGATGTACTCCCTGAAAGAGGAGGGAGAGGGGTGATATGATAGAGACCTTCAGATACTTAAAGGGGATAAAAAGAGTGGAAAGAGAAGGTCTCTTTAAAATGAGTGGCAGCAGAACCTAGGAGGAATAGCTTAAAGTTGATGGGGCCGGGGAGGTTTAGGAGGGCTAATTAGGAAGCATTTCTATATGAAGAGGGTGGTAGCCACATGGAATGAGCTGCCAGAAGAGGTGGTCTCAGTAGAGACAGTGGGGGCATTTAAGAGGGCCTGGAACAAACATGTAGGGAACTCATGGGACTGTGAAGGGGAAGAAGGGAGGAAGGGGAAGGCTCAGGAAGGGTGGCATGATCATTGGTGTAAGCCATGGGCCCTGCATCATTTACTGAGCTGATGCGATAGACCAGATTGGCATTCTTCTGCAGGTTATTTCGTATGTTCGTATGAGAATGGGGGGCACTGCACTCGCACACCATTGCTGTGTGCCTGGGATGGTATGGCACAGTGTTTGTTGCAAGGGTGACATCTTGTGATGGGCCAGGGAGCCTTCCCTCACAAGGGGTTCATGTGTGTGTGATGGCCTGACAGGGTGACGTAGTACATCAGGAAAAGTGGGTGGCATGAAAAATGAGTCTTGAAATATCTCCACTATTCTTTTTATTCCATTTCCAGTGGGACCTATATGAATGAGGATACAATTTCACAGTCACAAAAAGGGAAATTTATTTTTTAAAAACTACGTTACAGATTGCATATAAATGTCTTAAGTGATATGCAGTGGGGACCTCATGAGTGGCGTAAACATAATGAGTGTAGATAAATCATTTATCACACATGGTCCCCTTTGAGTATTTCATTTATGCAATAATAAGATAGGACCTTAAGTGATAGAGCTTTTTTAGCTTTTAAAAAAAAATGTTATTTCTTAAAGTTTGTGGGTTAATTTTTTGACATAGTGGTACAATGCGTTTCCCCTGTCCTATTTGCCATAACCATTGCTATGGATGTGGTGTCAAGATGACTATCTAATGCTGTGATGTGGCAGTTCATTGGTGCCACAGAACTTCCACAGAAATTAAAAACCACCGCCGTAAAAGTTCTTTGGCAAATGGTAATCCTGTCACAGAACTTGGTCCCAAAGTGCTGTAGAAAATTCGGGGCCTTGATTATGAGGAGTGCATGGCTGGAGTTTGGGGTGAGGCTCACCAGCTGTCTGTAACATTCACTGAAGCCACAGCTGGCGGATCGGTAGCAAAGTGGATGATTAGCAAGTAGATAACATCCTGCATCAACCTCTGTTATAGGTTGACTGGTAGGGAACCTCCCAGATGGTTAAGGGCTCATTCCACTAAACATACCACTGCCTTGGTGGCTGCCTCCAGAGACATCCCAGTACAGGAAATCTGTAGGGCTGCTACCTGGAGGAAGGCACACACCTTCATTTTTCATTACAGCATTGATTAAAATTTAATATAGGGTTAGGCCTTTCAACTGGGAATAAACAGTAGGGTCCTTTAATCATGGCATGGTTAGATCCTTTTATCCAGCCCTGGAAAGTAGGTAAACTTAAACTGCCAACCAAGAAAGGCATCCACAGTTGCCCTCATGGACGTTCTGCCCTGAATAAGGTCAGGCAACTGAAACTTTCCTTTGAAGTAGTTACAACTCTGCATAGGAAAGCTTTATTTGTATATAACAGAGTGTTGGTTTATTGCTTCTGTTCCCTGTTGTCTTTTCCTGGTGGTCCATTGAACTTGGTAAAAGACACTTTGGCCATTTTAACTGTGGCACATATTCCTAAACACATGTAGGACCTGTAGTGGTTATGCCGCCACAACAAACTAGGGGTTAGAAACAATATGAAACACAAATCAGCAGGTGAATGTTACTCCCGAGGGATACCTGCCAGGGTATACCTGAGACTATGGCCCATTTGTTCTGAATGCCAACTTGCGGCACAGTTTTGGACCTGTTTATCCAGGGAATGGAAAGATTCTATCTTGGCTTCTGTACACTATGAAGTGCTGGTACTAGGACTATACAACAGAGATTGCATGATGTTCCACAAAAGCACTTCACATGTGTGTTGTGCAGTAATTAAATATTTTTTGTGGCAGAGTAGATGCAACTTTATTGTGCAACACAAATTCTGTGGACATGATGAGGTCCTCAGGATGATTTGTAAGTCTTTATATAGGACGTGTGACTAGAGGTGCAGTGAAGATTTAATCCGCTAGCAAAGTATGGGCGAAGTAGCCCACTCTGCATTCGTATGGGACTACACAAAGTCCCCACTAAAATTAGTTACTCCGTCTTCAATGACTTTACGTTGCAATTAGACAAGGCGAAGTCATTAACTCATTGCCTCCTAGAACACGCCTGTAGGCGGCAGCAAATGTACTGCAGTGTGTCCCAGAACAACTACAGAAGTTGCCTACAGACTTCCGGTGTGTCCTAGTAACGACTGGAGACGTCACACACGTTTTAATATTACTTGCCAGCCAGAAATGATTAGAATTGACTGCATAGCACCATTAGAAAGGTAATGTTGTGTGGAACAACTTTGCCACTGACACTTTGTGTGTATCATGTTCACTTTAGCAGTTATTCACATTTGTTTATGACATGGTGTGTATGGTAGACATTTTGTCCTTCAAGAACCACCTAAGCACTTTGAAGAAAACACATGTTCTGGGTATCTCAGCTAGTATAAAACAAAAACCGAATTGAGCATAATTGATTGCATAGCACCGTTGGAAACAAATTTTGTGTGGGACAACTTTGCCACTGATATGTTATATGTATCATATATTTTAGGAGTTATATGCATTTGTTTATGGTATGGTGTTTATGGTTTAGATTCATCTCTCAAACCTCACCAACACACCTTGACTAAAATGGGGAAAAATTATGTTTAATGCTACAGAAATAGTTTTTTTTTCACAAACAGTCAGTAAAACTACATCTAATGTCTGGATGCTTAATTTGGTGTTGATATGTTACATATTTCCCAACAAAAAAAGGCCTATGATGCATTTATTAGTGGAAAAAATATTTTTTTTTGCTGTTTCGACCAGATTGAAAAAAAATGAAATTACCTATTATTACTTGCATACCGCCGTTGGAAAGGTAATCTTATGCTGAACAAGTCTGCCACTCATACTTTTGTCTAGCACTTATGGCTTCTGTGCTATTAGCATTTGTTTGCGGCATGACGATTATGGCTTGATTTTGCTTAAAAGGGCCCATTATTCACTGTTAACAGTATACAGGAGACGAGTGCTGCAACTTCAGAGAGTTTCTGTGGATGCAATGAGTTAAGAAACAAACAACCCAGAGCCCACTGATCAGTGATCATGTAGCTGACTGTCTCTGCAGGTCACATGATTCAGGGAGGCAGTTCAGTAGGCACTGGCAGGAATTCAGTGTTTTACTTTCACTTTCTCTAGTGGAAAGAGTTTGCAGACCAGGCAGTACTGCAGTGTGTAGTCTGACTGTGTTCTGTGTGTTTCAGTTTTAGAGCAAAAAACAAAAGCTATAGTCCTTTTTTTGTGTGTTAAATTTTTGTGTATTTAGTTGTTGTATTCCTTCAGGAAAGTTTTATTTAAAAGGGAAAGGCTTTATTTTTGGTTAAAAAGTATTTTTTTTGTGTGTACTTACTTTTAGGTACTGTACTTTATTTATTTTACTAGTACTTGTACTAGTGTTTTTTTTTTTGTTTGTTTATTTACTTTCTTGATGGAGCCTGGACATGGTGGGCCAAGTGGTGCTCATCGTGGACCACGAATGCCGGGCGGCTGCCCATTTAGATTAAATCGGCAAGCTTTGGGGACCCCACCTGCAGCCACAGTGAGCCCAGCAGCTGTGGTTGTCGTTCAGGAGCAGGTGGAGCAGCGGCCCCTGCAGGATCAGCAGGAGGAGCTGCAGCAAGAGCAGCAGGAACCACAGCAGGTTGTCGGCCCTCAACCACCGGCAGCACAGCAGCAGGTGTGTCCTGATGCTCCACCACCACCTGTACTGGGCCCTGCCTGCAGCTCCCCTGTGTGGGCCTTTTTTTCTTCCTTCCTTCCTTCCTTGGCGACTCCAGTGTGGTGCATTGTAATTTTTGTAATGTGGTGGTCTGTCAGGGGCCCAAGGGCAGCCACCTGGGCATGTGTGGTCAGCGCACCCATCTAGCTGTTCACTACCATGCCCAGTGGGAAGCAAAGCTGCAGGAGGTACCAGCCCCTCCTGCAGCTGTGGTGGCACAACCAGCTCGTCTGCCTGCGCGTCGCCGTAGTAGACAGGAAACGGCATCAGGTGAAGTAGTGGCAGGTCCCAGAGCTGCCCATGATGAAGAGAGGTCGCATCAGCCAGCAACACAGGGGGACCTTGCTGAGCTGCATGCCGAGCTACAACAGCTGAAAACATTGGTGGAGGCACCAATGCAGCGGCTGATACATGTTGAGGGGCAGAATGATAAAATACTACAATTGCTGCGTAGTAATAGTAGTGGTGGTGATGAGCTGCAACAGCCCCCACAGGCCCGTTAAGAAAGTTACATTGATTTCCAGATTGCCCCCACAAAGTCTCCCCCCTATTCTTTTAATTTTTTTTTTCTTAATATTTTTCTTTTTCTGTATGGAATTTATGTTCAGGTGATGTTTTGTTTGTGATTTTTCGTACTTGTTACTTAATTTACTTTATCTGGAATTGTTCTTTTTGTTACATGAGTGATGGTCTGCATCGGCAAAATGGTGGATGATGCATGCTTTCATTCTATGTGAAACTGTCGTGCCATCATACACGCTGCAATAAAAGTGTCTTGATAGCTTTTTGGCAGCACAATTTCAGCTGCAATGAAAGCACATGGTGTCTGCACAGTTGGCAACCACATGACTTATTACATTAAGTATAGTAAAGATGATGATGATATAGACGAGATGAATAAGAAGTTAAGAACAAAACAATTTGTATTGCAGAATTGTTTAATGGCGTGGCGGGGGGAACATTTGGGGGTGGTAGGATGGTGAATCGGATTTACCAGTATGAAGGACAAGAACAATCAAGAAAGCCAGTATTAACAACACCCCCCTCCCCCCCCAAAAAATAATCTCTGCTTTTATTTTCATAAGCCATATTTTTTTCTTACTTATAACATTTATGTTCAGTTAATGTTTTGTTAGCTATGTTAATTTTGTTAATCCTGTATTTCTTCAGCCTTATACTGGTAAATCACATTCCCCACCTCCCCCCAGTGCCCCCCAACACCATTATGCTTTCAGCAATAGAAATTGTTTTGTTCTTAGTTTCATTTTATGTAATAAGTCATGTTGCTGTCCACTTTGCAAACACTACGTGCTTTCGTTTAATTAAATATTGTGTCTCCAAAACACTGTCTTCAAGACACTTTTATTACAGTGTGCATAGTGGCACCAGAGTTTCTGTAATGAAAGCATGCAGCATCCGCTATTTGGCCAACCATCAGTCATGTAAGAAATAAAATAAATTAAGTAATAACAGCTACAAAAATCTTAATTTTCTGAACATTTACTTAAAAGGAAACTAACATGCAGACTACATTTATCAACATTGTTAGCAATGGAAATCTGGTTTACACAAGCTATTGACCAAACCCGTAACACTTTTTTGTTGGCATCATGTTCTGTCATTTGTAGGAGTGTGATCTAGTGGCTAGAGCAGAAGTTTGAAGCCCATGAATGGGTTATAAATAATTGTGGCCCTAAAAGTGTTACGGGTTCAGTCAAAATAGCTTATGTAAAGCAGATTTCCATTGGTAAGAACAAGATTTATAAATGTAGTCCTACATGGTACTTTCCGTTTAAAGCACCAGCACAGTTATCACAAAACAATAGCATTACCACACGTACCATGCCCCCTACAAATGTACTATCTTTTGTCCCACTGCTTTAATGTCATGAAAAGCCCAGATTAAAAATGAAATGCCAGAAATGTGTCGCAATGTTGTGTCCCCAGAGAGAAAATGCTTCTTTTAAGTCAAATACTTTTGCCGCACACACCTGACAAGGCACTACAAAGCGCATGTGAAGCTTGCCAGAGAACTTAAACATATTTATTGGACTAAGCATTTTTGGGCCTACCACTCCACTGCTTGCTAAGTGACGTCATTGCCTGAGTTGTGACACCACCTGCTGCTGCTGCTGTTCTCCTGCTGATGTAATTGAATGAAAAGTCCAGATGAAGGTTAAAATGCTAGAAATGCGTCTCTGTCCCAAGTGAGAGCATTGCCTATGTATTGTTAATGCCTGCTGCATTACCAACACATGCTGCCCTTTGTGTGCCTTCTTACCACAATGGTAAGTTACTGTGTATGCCACTGTAGTTTTTTTTTTCCAGAGACATAGCCATTTAATTTCTGTCTATATAATCTTGTTCTGTGTTGTAAGCAGTCCGTCATATTGCTCCTTTTCAGGGAATCTTCACACTTTACCGTGGTGGGCATGATGATGATAAATCACATGAACATGTGAGCAGCATATATGTTATGACTAGAGCCTGACAAGTAATGTGGTATTGTCAAATTCAAATATTTATTTTTTTTGGGGGGTGCTGTGGTACACTGAAAGACAATCATTTATGATTACTGTTTTTTTCAGGTTGTCATAGGCACAGCATCAGTAGTCCACCACAATAAGTTTTGGATGTCTGCTGCTGAGTTTGGCTGCACGGAAACTGTCAACTCATGAAAGGTAAGTATTTTGGGGGGGGGGACATTATTTAAAAAAAAGATTCATTGACGTTTTTGGTCACCTTTACAGGTCTTCAGCGTATCATCAGAACTGAAAAAAAAATTGAACTGCTTTGATTCATGAAGAACGTGATTTGTCTCATGATGAGTGACTGGTGTGACATGACTAATGAACTGTACGCAAATACCTACGGCTATACTTCCCTGACCTCTACCACCCCAAACATCCAGACTTGAAAACACATATCAATGAGTACAGTGGTCAAGCTGAGATACCGTCTATAGGATTAAATAGGGCCAGCTTCTTGTGAGCACAAAGATTCAAGTGGGGCATCCTACAGAATGGGAACACAAACAGAAGCATCGGCGTACACCAAGGATCTTGAGTGGCGTGACATGATATAACTGGGTGTCCCCAAGTCATTTTCCTGATTTGTGATGAAACCGAAGACTTTAAAAAAACAGGGTTATATACAGCTTACACCCCACAAAAACTTAAAGTTGTGTAATTCATGATCGTGAAGATGAAGAACGTGATTTGACTCGTGATGATTGCCCTGACTTGAAAACATACATAAATGAGTACAATGTTCACGCCAAGATATGCACCACACCAGTACTCTGAAGGGAAGCCAAACAAACAACTGAGACTTAAGTTACAGATGGAGATTAGGCCCTAAAGAAATGTAGACGATCACGCACAGACAAATGGAGATTGTACATAAGAGATGCGGCCGCACAGGCACAAGCACAACACCACCTTAACCAGTGGTCAAAATCAGAAATCCAAAACTGGAACAGTAATACCTTTGGGGGGGCAGCTGCAGTAACAGTCCACTGTCGACTGAGATAGAATGAAGCAGTAAAAAGTATCGCAGACGGATAATAGATTCAAATCAGAGTCCTGTGATTATGATGTCGCACAATAAAATATGTGTGACTTGACGGCACACACGCACACACATTACAGGTACTGTGCAGAAAATTTTAAAGTTCGGTGCAGTACAACCAGATCTTTTAAAACAACTGAAAAAATGCACAGCACCACAACAAACACCAAAAAATTATCAAAACTTACTAAAAGTATTACTGTGTGTACATGAACACACAAATAGTAACACACTAGCTACCTAAAAACAGTTAGAAAGACTGCCTTTCTCACTGAATCACTGTGAATCTCCCTTCATCACACCCCTCTCCCAAAGCACACTTCTATAGTGTCTGTCAGTACACAGACTGAATCTTACAAATTAGCATTCAAAATGCACACAAAACCAAGAAACACTCAATGATATAAGCACAGGAGCGTTTCCTACAGTTGATGTACTACATTTCTACCCAGAAAAGTGGCTCAAAAATTCTTTTTAAAAGGTTTTTCAATGGTTTCTCAGAGCTCTGAGAGCAAACTGTCTCCAGCTTTCCATTACACACACTATGCAGAACTGAGGCTGTGCAAGACAATCTAGACCCCATGTGACCTGCTGTCCCCCATGATTCAATGCAAACTTCGCCTTGTAGTCCAAAAATAAGGCGAAGTCAGCGCAGTTAATTGAAACCAGTGGTGCTATCACGTTACCCATTATGGTGAATTACTTTGCTTCGTATTAAGGAGCACTTCAATGTGAATTATCTATATAAGAAGTGTTTCTACAGAGCAAAGTGCATGAACTTTCGCCCACCACTACGTGTGACTATGAATTCAACACTTCTACGTGCTCACAATTTAAATATTGGAAAAACTTTCCATGGCTTCAGTACTGGGACGACAATTGTTAGAGGAAACTTCCATTTCTTTTTGTAACTAGAAATTCTGTCTTGGCACCAGATCTGTATGAATACTACAAGGTTAGGGATTATCTACCTAATAGCATATTTTTTTCCTTTGTCTTTATTTTTCCCATTATTTTCTGATACACAAATAATGTAATGTTATATATAATTTACAGACATTTTGTTGAAATGGGTTTTCTTCATTGGATTTATTTTCTTGCTGATTTTTTGTATTTGTAAATTCTTTTAATAAAATTCCCTTATGCTTGTGAAAAGTGGCATGGATTCTTTTAATTATACCTGAATATGTATCAGGACAGCTTCAAAGATGGACGGAAGGGATCTTGGTGTAGCATGTCAGCTAAAGGATGACACACTCCAACAGTACAGCATTCTCTACTACTGTACTCTGGTGCCAGTATTTATGGTATGATCCCAAGTCCCAATGTGGGACTAGAACCCATGACCATCTGGCCCACAGGCAAATGTGCTACCAAATGAGCCATGCTGACACCTAGCTAAGCTTGGAACCCAGACCACTTGGAAAATTATTCTCCTGTGCCATGCACGCATAGGGCAGCAGCTGCAGGCAGTGGTCAGGGCAGCATGCACATTAGGGCCACCGCGTGGAACCATGGCCACTGCAGCCACGGGGACGGCCGCACCAGGGTCGATCGGCAGCCACAGGCTGCTCATCAGCCACAGAGGGTGTCAGCAAGAGCCCCCAGGACCGCAACCGGGGCTGCGCAGGGGTGCGTAGGCACCCAAACAGACCCTCCCCAGGTGTGCCTGGGATGCCAACAGCAGAGCCCGGCATCTACAGTGAGGGTGTCGCCCGACGCCAGGATCATAGGGTGGACAGTGCACTGCATAGGGTCTGTGGTGGACGGCCACATCCTGTGGCAGGCAGCAGTGCAAGGCCATCCATGGTCGCATTGGCTATGCAATCCTGGGATGCAGTCGTGGCCTCCTGCATGCACTGTATCACCGCCAGGAGCTCCGCAGTGCCCCTCTCGCACTGATCGGCCACCTGGCGCACCTCTGCGTGCAGTGCACACACCCCAGCGACAAGTAGCACCTGTTGCTCCATGGAGGCCCGCAGCAAACGGGTGTGCTCTACCAGCACATCGGCGTCCTGGGGTTCCTGGGCAGGACGCCGATCCTCCTGTGGTGGATGCTGCACAGTGGGGTCCTCATGGGGCATGATCCTAGCTGGCTCCTTGGTGGCAGACCCTGCATCTGGCTGCCCTGTGGCACCTGCTGCTGTTGCCTATCCTGCCGCTGCCCAGTGCCTGCACAGGCTCACCACTGCCACCACACGGCATAGCTGTGGCAGTGCACACAGCTGCACCCGCAGTGGCGGCTGGAAGATGTTTCTCCGCTGCCAGGTCACTGGGCGCGCCGCCTGTGTTTTAGTCAGGTATGGGCGTCTCCCCCACTACACCACCCATGCTGTCCAGGATTATGGTGAGGTTGTCATCGGCTTCGGACCCCGCATTGATCTGTGTCTCCATACACAGGATGCCAAGACTGGCATCCTGGAGAAACACATACGTGGCCTTGTCCAACCCCATGCCCAGGATATCCGACTGGACAGTGATGGTGTGTTGCAGCTGATCGGGCCCCCGGATGCCCGTGGAGGAGGATGGCTGATCGTCCGGTGCTGGTCCTGCCTCCACAGCTGCTGCCGGTGCCCCATCCTGTGCATGCAGGCATGCCAGTGCTGAAAGAGAAAACAGGTGTGTCAGTGCTGCAATGCCCATACGTACCCCCCTCCCCCCTCAACATAGCCACTGCATGCTGTGCGTGGCTGACATACGTACCATGCAGTGATGTGCTGCCACCTGTGTGGAATCCTCCACCAGGCACATCCTCCACAGTGCTGCGGTGCATGGTGGCTGCCACCAGCTCCTCCTGCTCCGTGAGCTGTGGCGCATCTGCAGGCTCCCCTCTGGTGGCAGTCTGGGCCGCACAGATGGCCACCTTTTCTTTAATGCACTGCTTGTCCGTGCCCACCTTCTTGTGGCACTCCTGCACCAAATGCTGGTAGCTGCCCTGCTGGTTCACACATGCCGCCACCTTCTCCCAGGCCCCCAGCCCTGGCCTGTGGTGTGCCCGTGGCACCACTCAACAGTGGCTCTCTGTCAAGGTAGGCCTCAAACAGGGCCTCTGCATTTGCCTTCGTGAAGTTGGGCCTGCGCTTGTGAGCAGGCCCATGCTCCGCTCCCTCCTCCCTTTCCGACATGATGCTTCCTGTGGACAAGGAGGGCACGCTGTGCTCAGTGTGCCCCAGCAGCATGTGCAAATTACCTGAAAAGGATGCAATACTGGTCCACGGCCTGTGCCTCACTGTGGCTCTTTTACAGCGCATCGTATGCAAATGAGTTTAGGCGTAACAGTAATGACATGCTGATTTCCCCAGTGTGCCACGTATTGGCTGATGAGCTCATTTGCATGTGGCGGCTGAATATTGCGGCGCAAGGCGCACTCATGCATGGTGCACAGGACCGCAGTGCACATGTGCCTGATGGTGTGCTGACGCCTGTTGCGCACTGTGCACCCACTGCGCAATAGGGGAACATGGTGCACGGTGCACCATGCTTGCTACTACGCATGTGCACACTGTGTGGTGGTGACCCCTGACCCCCGCTGTGACCTCTTCCCCATGGTGACCCCCGCACCCATGACCCCGCCTAGCCATGCCCATGCCAATCAGCTCTGTGACTACATGATGGGCGGACACAGCGCATGTCCCTTCGGTCTGCGCATCTGGCGCATGCAGTGGCAATGTGCCCCTCCTGCCTCTATTTTGCTCCGCGGATCCAACTGGTGACATGGCGCAGCAGAGACGGGGACGAGCAGCAAACTGGACACAGGTTGAGCTTGCGAACCTGGTGGCCTACGTCCAGCTTCACGGACCCCAGCTGTTCGGGCAGGCACCACTGCAAAAGCCCCTGGTAGCTGTGTGGCAGGCAATTGCTGCCTCACTGACTCAGCGCACAGGGGTGGCCAGAACCGGTGACCAGTGTCGCCACAGATACAGGGACCCAGAGTGCCTCCGGAGGCTGGAGGCGCACGCCAAGTGTGGGGCTGTGCCACAGCCAGGTGAATAAGCCCATCATGCATGTGTGCCCTGGTGCTGTACTGTGGTGTTGGCTAGGCTGCCTGGTGTGTCCTGCAGGGTGTAGTCCTACCGTCATGCGTATTGCGGGGTGGCATTGCCCTCTGCCACTTGTGTTGCACTGCCACTCTGTGGGACGTGTCGGGCAGGGGCTTACCTTTGAAGAGGGGTGGGGTGGGCAGCTGATGTGTTGGTTACTGATGTGTACCTGTTTCTGTTCCATTCCTGGGACTGGAGGACAGACGTCGGGCAGCGCTGGCAGGACACCAGGCCGCAGCAGCCCAGGGAAGAGGAGCGGCTCCAGCACCAGTGGGGCCACAAAAGGCAGGTAGGCACTGACATTGTTCTGCGCACCGTCATTGGGGGTGGCAGGGGCATGGGTGTGGGCATGGCCCCATGTGCCATGGCAGCTGTCTGTGTTGCACTGTGCATGGTGCCCGCCACTGTGGTGCATCCATTGGTCCCATGTGCCAGCTGCTGGTGGGGTAGGTGTGTTCACAGCTGCCACTGATTATGCTATGGTGCTGCCAGGGCACTGTGCCATGTGACTGCCATGGCGCAGTCGGATGGCCACTGTGCGGTGGGGACCACCGCTGTGTGCTGATGTGGTGTGCTGCCTTGCCAGCAGGTGTTGGCCCATGCCCCTGTGGGTGGCCTGTATGGGCCCTCTGGGGTGGTGTATCTCTCTGCCTGGTATGCGCTGTGGTTGGGCTGGGTTCCTTGGGACATTGCACTGATCACCTGTCCTGTCCCTTGTCCTAGGTGTCTGCTGACGACGTAGGTGGCCCCTGTACTGCTGGCTCCTGAGGCAACTCATCTTGATTACCTCTACGACGATGGAGGCCGTGTTCCATGTCCAAAGACTGCTCCTGGCAGTCAGGAGGCACCAACGTCAGCATGGGGGTAGCAGGCCGTGGCCATCCTTAAGCCAGCTTTGAGTTCCCCTGTTTCCCCAGCCATACCGCCCCCTCCAGTCCCTCGTCCCACTGTATAGTCCCTGTTCCCTGTCCCCTTCCCTCACTATACCTACCCTTTCTCAGCCCCTGGTTATTGTACATAGTTTCTGAATTAATATATTTTTCTTACTTACCTGCCTGTGTCTGTGTCTGCTTTGCAGGTGGCGTGAGGAGCCATGCTGCAGTGGCCCAGTGCCTGTCCGTGTGGTGTGCATGTGTTGGGGCATGTGTTGTGCTTTTGTGGATCACTGCTGTGTGCTGCAGTGTGTCTCGTGGTGGTGTCCCTCCCCTCAGTTGATGGCTGTGCCTTGGGGTAGCTGTCAGGGTTCTGTGGCGGGTGTGTCTGCTTGGCTGCATGGTCCTGGGTGTGGCCTGCCCTGATCTGGATGTGCAGGGCAGGCATTGGCTGCTGCCTGCGGGGGCCCCCTTAGTGGTCCTCCATCCCCCGTTGGCACCCCCTGTTGCCTACTGTCTGTGCCACTGTTCTGTTCTGGGGTGGGGGGTCTGGGTGCCTGTGTGTGCCCTGCTGTGCCCAGGTGGTGGTGGCCTCCTGTGGCCTGTCACTCTGCTTCCCTGGCTCTGTCCCTGGGTCTCCTCTCTGTGCTGTGTCCCCCTCTGTTGCTTTGGTGCTGTGCTCCCATGGTTGCCCTGGGGTTTCTGTGTCTGCCCATGGCGCACCTGTGGTTGCAACGTGGCGCACCTGTGCCATATTTAGCCGTGTTGCACTGGCGCAGTGCGGCCAGCACAACCTCTGAATATGGCTCCTGTTGCGCCATGGTGCATCGGATTTGCGCTGCGCCGGACTTGGGCCAGCCTTTGGTGCATTTCTGAATATCTGGCCCATTATATTCTTACTCGTCACTTTGCTTGTTAGTATCAATTTTTTATTTATATATATATATATATATATATATATATATAAATGTTGTTTCTGGTAAGCAAATTTCCAAAAAGAAAAACAGAAAAATAACATCACTAGTAAATGTTACTCTCTTATCAATGTTTTTATATAATAACTTTCTGTTTCAGTGGACTGCTTAGTCAGATGCTCATTTTAATCTTTAATTTTTAAGATAATGTAGTGGAGAAAACCTGCTTAAGGGAAGAACTAAAGTCCATTACATAAACTTAAGGGCAAATTATTTTTGAAACTGTTTTAAAGGTTTTTAAATCATTCACCCAGTTTTAGAGCATCCTGGTAAAGGGCATCAGCACAGGGATAAGTTACAGCTCCTTGTTTGAACTGTAAACCATGTGCCAAATCAAGAGGGAATGGGGTGCATCATGGATGTCTTGTGTCAGCATGGATGGCTGATGTCGTGATGGACCAATGCGTGTTGTAAGAAACCAATCCACGCACTGGCCCAACCTGTTTAAGGAAACAGCAGCCTCAAAATGATGAAGCTGTCAGTGCTACAGTGTACATAATATTCAGAAATGCACAGATACTGTGGTTATTCTGGGGTGTTATCAAAATTTAAATATTAACATTTATTGGTACCTTTTTATGACATTCACTAAGACACAGTAGTGTTTACTTTTCCCTCTATACTGACAAATGTGGTTTTGTAGGGATTTGAACCTAAGGGGTACATTCCAGGACTCTGATATAGTTCAAATAGCACCTTTCCTATTCTTTTAACAAGTGCACCTTGGAATTCAGAGGCTGTACCTGCAGTTCTATAAGCAGGAGCTACCAGCCATGCCTCCCTTTCTGAGCTATTTTAGTAAACTTCCTCCAGACTCACTCAGAAGCATTGTTTCTTTTCTGCGGTAAGAGGCTGTGCTGGGGCTTTGCTTCCCCCCGCCTTTCTCCCCGTGTTTGTTTCCCGCTTTCGCTTTGTGCAGTTGAGCTTTCTGTTTGGGGAGGGAGAGAATGTTATACCGCTCCTTGGCTGCCTCTTGGTGGAGGCTGGGTAGCAGCATAGGAGTCAGGGAGGCAAGGGCGTGGCTACATGGCATGCGCCTCTGCTCACGCACGTTCATGACCGCGAGCGGGGGGGGGGGAAGGGACAGAAAATGGAAAAGGGGTGACTGCAGGCTCAGTGAAGCCCTGCCAGCCAGCTGGCATCACACTGTGCAGCTGGATCACCAGAAACAGCCCTAATTTGGACTTGTACTGGGTGAGGGGAGGACGGCAGCGGAGTGCGAACAGTGGAGGGTGAATGAGTGGGGCCATCGCATTGGGGTCGTAAAATCCAGGAGACGACCTGGGGCAAAATGGAAACAAGATCATGGTTCACCATGTCTGGTTTCCATACCCAAGGGCACTACCAGTTTTGGTGGGCAGGTGACCCTGGAGTTTCATCCAACTTGGGCAGTGTTATGCAATGCCAGGTCCATTAAAAACAAGACTGCAATTATTGCAGATCTTGTGGGAGCAGTGGACCTGGCTTGCATGACTGAGACCTGGCTGGACGAGAACTCTGGCCCCATATTGGAGGCTCTAACTCCAGCGGGGTACTCGGTGATCCACCGCCCGAGGTTGAATCGCGCGCGGGGAGGGGGGGGCCAGTCTGTATCAAGACGTTTCTTGATGGAAGAGGGATGCCTGGATATTGTGGCAGTCACAGAAACATGGTACACAGAGAACCATGACTGGGATGTCAACATACCAGGATACACAATCTACAGGAGGGACAGGGAGGGAAGAAGAGGAGGAGTAGCTCTCTATGTAAGGGAAGGGATCAAAACAACAGAACTAAAGGGTAAACAGGGAGGAGAGGAGTCACTGTGGGTCACCCTGGAGACTGAAAATGGCTCCGCAATCCGCACAGGGGTTGTATAGACACCCGTCTCAGGGGCAGGAAATGGACAAGTGTAACCAGCCAGGGGTTGGGTTGATGTTATTTTTTTTTTGTTTTATTAGCGCGGTGCGGTGCCTCATTTTGTAACCCGCTACCTGGCTGCCTGGGTTCGAGGAGAAAACTGTTGCTTGGCATTTTGGCTAGGTTTGAAACTTCTGCACAGGGGCACCCAAGTAATCCGGACACAGGAAGCAATAACTGAAATGTCCAAACCAGGAGTGCGATTCTAGAGTGTAGCTCTTATTCACAACAACAACAGAACAATAAAGCATACATGAACCCCCACAGGGCTACACTCCCTGGTAATGCAGATTTACAGAGAGTAAAACACATCTTGTTCACAACACTGTAACCCTCAGGTTCTGAACACACTGGGCCCTCAGCCTGAAATGGTCTGCTCTTGGATTCCCCGGCATGGCACCTCGGCCAGCACTGGGACATTTCTCCATATGGCATGGATAGTTATCTGGTGGTTCCCTCTACCTCCCAGGAGCACTTCCTAGCTCCATAAGGAAAAACATCATCCTCAATCCCACGCTGGGTACTTTCTGAAAACACTGGCCAAGTGCCCGGAAGAAAGTTATAGGTGCCCAAAGTGAACCCGTGGAGGTAAATCTGGTTACTCCAGATGGGGGGCCTCCCACCTCTTGCTCCCAAATCCATACCCGGCCATTCATTTGGAATCAACACCTTTCCTTGTGAACCTCTCTGGTTTGTAGAATGCTTTCTCAAAATGTATCACATTTAACACTCTACTCTTCATGAACTGGTGTCCTGGCTTGTAATGTTCTTTAAGTGGCTATGTCCATCCCTGTAGGCCCCCACTGTTAGTTGCATTTTAAGTCATACACAAACTTCAAGTACTGTACTTGGCTGTCCTTCCCAGACCCCACAGTAGCAGATACTTCACACACTGTCTCGGTGAACCCACAGGCTTTATAGCAGAGCTGACTTACCAACTGGTTTGCAGGTGCCCAGGGCTTCTGACAAAGAAAACACATCTTGATACCTAAGTATTTGCTCTGTAAACATCGGGCAGCTTTCCCTCCTTCAGCAGGGCCAGGGGATTGCCCCTGAGTTGCTGGTCTCTTCCCCCCAACCCCATCCCTCCAGGGATGGGGCACTGGAACAAGCCGGGGAGCGGTCTCTACCACTATGTCAGGTTTCTTCTGTGTCTCTATCTAGGGCAAGGACACACACCCTCTACCTCTGGGTAGCTCTATAGCAGAGCTAAACTCTGAGGGGCTGCCACCTGCAGCACACCTCCTTCACTCTCTGAGCCTGGCTGAAGACTACTACAGACTGACTAAAAATCCCCAACGTTCTAAGCTAACCCCTTGCTACAGCATTCCAGTGTGGCTTATGCTGCTGCGAGAATTCTGTATGTTGTCATCCCTCCAGCTCAGCTGAGACTGAGGACAGAGTGAGACAGTGTGAAACCCATTTAACTGGTGTCTCATAAGCTGCCTTTCCCTGCCTGCCACTAGGTCTAAGTGGGATTCTTGTAACCCTGGGTGACAGGGGGGTTACACAAGGAAATGATAGAAGGCATCCTTGGGATGGCAGAGACAGGTGAGATATTGCTGATGGGGGACCTGAATATGCCAGATGTTAACTGGAACACCTTTGCTGCAGCCACATCCAAGAGCAGGGCCATTCTCGATGCCCTGAAGTGGGTAGCCATTTGGGAACAAGCGACCACCAGTGTGGTTCACAATAAACTTACCTGTAGAGTCAAGCCACACAAAAGTGAAGGTACTGGACTTCAGGAGGGCTGATTTTGTCAAAATTGGAGAGTGCCTCAGAAAAGCACTAGCAAACAGGCAAGAAGGTGGGGTGGAACAACAATGGGGAAACATCAAAACTACCATCACAGAGGCAACAAGCCTTCTTGTAAAGCAAATAAACGAATCAAAATGAAAGAAAAAAACACTGTGGTTCTCAAAACGAGTGGCGGGGAAGGTAAGGGAGAAAAAGATAGCATTCAGGAAGTATAAGGAAACACAGAAGGAGCAGGACAGAGAACTGTACCAGTTAAAGCAGAAGGAAGCGGGGAAGGCAGTCAGAATAGCAAAGGCCCAAACTGAGGAAAAGATAGCCAGCTCGGTTAAGAAGGGGGCTAAAACCTTTTATAGGTACATTAGGGAGCAAAGAAAGATGAAGGCAGGGATACTAAGGCTGAATAAAGAGGAAGGTGGTTGGGCAGAGAGCGACAGTGAAAAAGCAGGGATACTGAACAAATATTTCTGCTCAGTATTCACAATGGAAAAGCAGGGAAAGAGACCTAATCCAGTCAATAAAAGCACTCTGGATGGGGGTTGATATTAGTCCTTTCACAGAAGAAAGAGTTCTGAAAGAACTCTTAAAATTGAACGTGGATAAAGCAATGGGGCCTGATGGGATTCACCCCAGAATTCTAAAAGAACTAGGGGAAGAACTAGTAACACCACTGACTACCCTTTTTAATAAATCATGGGAGTATGGTGTGGTACCTGAGGACTGGATAAGGGCGAATGTGATTCCCCTTCACAAAAGTGAGAGCAAGACAGAGGCAGGAAACTACAGACCTGTCAGTTTGATCTCAGTGGTAGGGAAAATGATGGAATCACTACTGAAGGAAAGAATTGTTGAGTACCTAGAGGCCAGTGGGGCACAGGACCCAAGGCAGCATGGATTCACAGCAGGAAGGTCATGTCAAACAAATCTAATTGATTTCTTTGACTGGGTGACCAAAGCAGTAGACCAGAGTGGGGCTGTGGACATTGCCTACCTAGACTTTAGCAAGGCATTTGACATAGTCCCACACAAAAGATTAATAGTCAAATTAACCAGCCTGGGAGTGTGTCCCAGGGTGGTAACCTGGGTAAAACATTGGCTGAACAACAGGACACAGAAGGTAATTGTAAATGGAGTCCACTCTGAAGAAAGTGGGGTTACTAGTGGGGTACTGCAGCGTTCAGTACTGGGTCCAGTCCTTTTTAATGTCTTTATAAGTGACATTGCAGAGGGACTGAAAGGAAAAGTATGCCTCTTTGCAGATGACACAAAGATCTGCAACAGGGTTGATACACAAGGAGGTGTGGAAAGGATGAGAAGGGACTTGGCAAGGTTGGAGGAATGGTTAGAAGTATGGCAGCTTGGATTCAATGCAAAGTAATGCACCTGGGAAACAAAAACCCAGGGGAAGATTACACAATGGGGGGGAGGTAGTAACAACAACAAAAATTGAAAGAGACCTGGGGGTAATCATATCAGATGACCTTAAGGTTGGCAAGCAATGTGAGAAGGCGGTAGGGAGGGGCTGGGGGATACTGGGATGTATAGGAGAGGCATCACCAGCAGAAAACAGGAAGTTGTTGTCCCTCTGTACAAACAGTTGGTGAGACCCCATCTGGAGTACTGCGTCCAGTTCTGGAGACCCCATCTCCCAAGGACATAGACAGGATGGAGGCAGTTCAGAGGAGGGCAACTAAAATGGTGCAGGGTCTACAAGAAGCCATACGAGGAGAACTAAAGGAGCAATATACCGCCCGAGAAGGAGAGGGAGGGACATGATAGAAACGTTTAAGTACCTCAGTGGAATCAACAAAGTCCAAGAGGGTAGCATCTTTCAGGGATGTGCAAGAACAAGGAGACACAATTCGAAAATAGAGGGGGGATGGCTCAGGGGCAATGTGAGGAAGTATTTTTTCACAGAGAGGGTGGTGGACGCATGGAACAGCCTTCCCGAGGAGGTTGGGTCTAAAACTGTAGGAGAATTCAAGAATGCATGGGACAGACATAAGGCAATTTTTGTGGGGGGGTAGGAAGAAATCGGCTGTTGGTTAAATAGGATCTGCAGCTTATCCTATAGGTTTGGAAATGGGCAGACTAGGTGGGCCAAGCGGTCCTTATCTGACATCAGAGTCTATGTTTCTATAGTAAAATGATTTCTGCCTGTAATTTAGAAGGGAAGGAGTCGTATTTTGCCTCCATGGAGCCGAGGGTAGGACTGTGCGAATACGTTTTCCTGAAAATTCTGCTGAATATTTGGTATTTGGGAGCCAAATATTCGGATATGTGGGTATTTGGGAAAAGGTATTCAGCCACCTACCAAAAAAAAGGAAACAGCCCGCCTCCCTCCTCCCCCAGCCCCAAACCAGGTAAACTGTAAATCCCATCCCCCTCCCTCTTATCAGTAGCCCAGTTGCACCCTCCTCCTCCTCCTCCCCCAACACTCACAATTTGCTATAATATTTATACAGTAAAATAGTAAATCCTCTGATGGGCAACTGCCTCATCCTTCCCACCTCCACAGCTGCTGCCATCTTTTTTTTTTGTCAATAAAATTTTTTATTTCCAGTAAAATAATACAAGTAATTTTTACATTTACATATAAAGCAATGTTCTAGATTAGCTAAGAATACTGAAATGATTAGTATAAGTACATAGCATTCCTATTTATAAAGTAGATCTATGTATTCCTATAATCATATAAGCTATTCAGTGTAAAACACTACAATCTGATCTTGTTTTGCATATTTCATAAATAAAACATATCAGTAAGAACCAGCAACAGTGCTTCTATAGTATACGACTAAAACAGGTAATTCTACTAAAGAGTTTAAACGCACTTTCTTTTGTTTCTTTATCCTTAAAAAGTAGTATAATAGATTAGGAAGATAAATAAGTATAAAATAAAATCAGTAAAAGGTTAAATAAAAATAAAGGATCAATTCAGCAAACCAAAGCTATGTCTGTTACTATGAATATATTGAGATTTGCATTTAAAAAATAAAACCTATTCCCCTTCCCCATGCACAGCACCCTACTCCCTCCCACCCAGCAGCATCCAGTCCTTAATATGAGCTCGAGAAGGTTACTGTTGTCGAGTCACCGGTCAAGAAGCATAGGAAAACCAGGAGCAGTTTCAGAATTCACAAGTAGTGTTTTCAGTCAATCAATCTTCTTTATTTATCCAGGCGAAACACTGTTGAGACAGCTCATTTACAAAGTGGACCTGGGTCAGGTGCTGGCATATTACAGACAACTAAATGTAGAAGAACACATAGTACAAATTATTATTATCAACAACAACAATAGAGTAAAAATAACAAAACAAAATGTTCAGGATAGCTATATACTAAGGCAGTACAAACAGAGAAGACAAAAGTCCTTCATCTGAGGGTTTCTTTCCAGTTTTCAAGACGTCTCTCTAGCAAAATTATTGCTGCTGTTTTTATAACAAGTCTTTGCCTGACAATTAACTTCTTCATCCTGAGCTCGTTAAGGAGACATCCTGTTTCTCACAAATTGTATCAGAGTTCTTGTCAGTTTATTTGCAGAGTAAGCTTGCAAATAGAAGAGTGTCCCAAGCTGGCCTCCTGCTGACAGCTCTGCAAAAGAGTTTACAAACAAGCCTGAAAGGAGCTCAAACTGCATCTCAGGCTAACCCCCTAAATTCCAAATAGCTTTTTGCAGTCATTTCAACAGTATAGCTATATATATTTCAAACCAAGGGATCCCAGTTTCACTCACATTTTCACAAAAAGATTCACATATATTTTATAACCGCAGATACGCAAGGGGGAAGAAAAGACAAAAACAGCAAGTGAGGACAGAGAGATAGCGAGAGGCGGAGAATCGCGAGACCATGAGAGTGATCAGTTCCGAGGTCTCATGAGAACATTTGGTTGCACAACCAGACAGACAAGAGACAGAAAAGGAGAGGATAGAATAGAGCCTTGCATTTACCTCTTTCTGCATAACAAATGGAACTGGGCCTTATTCAACCCTGTCACAGTTACCAGCTCAACCTGCCCTTCTGTATAGCTGGCCAGCTTCTCATGAATGAAAGCACTCTTGTGCATACTGTAGTAAAACCTATAGCAATGTGCAAACGCATTCCTTCATGAGAAGGCGTCTGGCCATGGAGGAGGGTGGGTTGAACCCAGTCACTTTCTTGAACTCATATTAAGAACTGGAAACTGCTAGGTGGGAGAGAGTAGATTGGTGAGTGTGGGGGACATAAATTATATATTTTCAAGCAAAACAAGTGTTTTACATTAAAGACGGTGGCCGGCCATGGAGCTGGGTGGGTTGAGCTGGTCACCCATTGGGGATATAATTACTATGTTACTGCATAAATGTTATAACACATTTTATTTGATGGGGGGTGGGAGGTTCTTTCTTTTCTTTTTTCTTTTGCAGGTGGCTGGATGCTTTTCCTGAATATGAATAGTCTCCCATTCAGGAAATGCTCCTGAATATTTGAAAGCTCTATTCGCGGCATTCAGGAAATACAGTTCGGCCCCTGCACAGCCCTAGCAAAGAGCCTGATCTATCCACTTCCTGGTCCTGAGAGTCGCCCTGTGTTAGCACATTTTGTGATGTAAGTGTATGGAGAGGTGGGGGCACGCTCCATAGACTATAATAGGAATGTCTTTTAAACATCTTTTGGCAGTATTTCAGAGTTCTGATTTGGACAAATCAAGGCCACTGCTCGATTAACGAGGCTCTTGCAAGTTGAGCTGTGGCCTTGATTTGTCCAAATCGTAACTCTAAAATATTGAAATAAGATATTTAAAAAGTGTCCCAGTAGTGGTCTATGGAAAGTGTCACTGTGCCCTCCATATACTTACATCACAAATGTGCTAGCGTGAGTGCAGCGCTCAAAACCAGGAAGTGGAAGGGATTGGGCTATCGGCCCCACAGAGACAAAATATGATCCCTTCCCTTCCAAATTACAGACAGAAAAAAAATTCTACTTTATTGTGACATGGACTTGCGGGCAGGTAAGGTTGCTGCTGTGGTTCTGGGTAAGCACAGAAATGGTGCTGTTTAACACACACTCAACCTAAGGAATATGGTTTTTACTCCTTTGCTAAAGGCTATGAAGTAACTATCTGGTCAGATCTTAGTCTATTGGTTTGTTGTATGAATTAAAATAAACCCAATATATATTTTATCATCGAGGCCAAAATGTGGGTTAAGTGTGTTTAATCGCATTTTGCCTTCCTCAGTAAAATGGCTTTCTCTCAGTTCCCTGTTTTTGGCATTAGTGGCCCACATTCCTAGCTCCAGAATCTTAACTGAGGAATTATATGTTGTTTCATCTTAAAATGTCTCGCTATTGGAGATTTTTTTTATTACACCTGTTGGCACTTTTGTGCTTCAAAATTATTTTGGTCAGTTCCTGGTTCGTTATGTCCACATATATTAAGTCACAAGGGCTCTTGATCATATAAATCAAATGTCTCGACTGAAGTGGGATGAAATCTGATATTTTTATCGTTTCTTCCTTTGCTGTATTTTTGAATTCTTTAAGTTTGTATGTATTGAAACACTGTACACAGTGTCCACAGGGGTGAATAACTGTAACCTTACACTTAAACCAGTCGGTATCCTAAGCACAACCATGTAAGTTCATGGTGGGCTATTTTCTGTCCCCAGTTTCATGTACTGGGTAATGTTGTTAGCTTGGTATTCCCTCTGTGGTGTCTTTGGCAGATCTCCCTTTCTCCATTTGAGGACCTCTGTCTCCTGTTGATGTGCTGCTTTCTGCCTCTGACCTCTGTTATGCTGCGGCCATGGAGTCCGTTCCTAATGGAAAGGGTTGGCCACAAGTTATACCTCTGTAGCTTTCTGTGGCTGTATGAGCACTGCTTTATGCACTGTCGTGTTGCTGTTTTTGAGTCCTTTCTCCATATGAATGGTTCGTCTGTGAATTCCCAGTGGGGTTTCCTCTCCTTGAACTCACCTGTTTCATTGCCCAGGATTTTTTGTCTTGTAATGCTTCCCTTGGGTGACCTTCTCTTCTGTCAGCAACTTCATGCCACTGGCCCTTTACAGCTGCAGATTCCTATAACATTTGCCTTTAGGGTGACACTTCTAGGTCTTGTCATATGGGTGTTTTCCCATTGCAGTGTTCCATGGAGGGTCTGTTTGGCATTTCTGCCTCTCCCTCGGAGGGTCCGTTGGAGGAAATGCTTCACTGTGGTCCCAGTATAATAGCCAGCCGTTATGTGGGATCTCAGTCTGGTGCTCGGAAGGCTAACTCTTTAAGTCTTTTGACTTTCTGAATTTAATTATATTTCAGTAGGATAGGGTACTAGGCACAAGCCTGTTCTCAGGATCGTCCTGTATATGAGCAATTAAAGCTACAATACAAAAAAACAACATACTGTACATACAAAATAGATCTTTTGAGTCAGCTGTTGCTTTGACCTTTTTTTTGTTACCTGGACAACAGTCTTCCCTGATGGCTGTATCATTTTGCTCTCAGAATGCCTCAACTGCAAGCCTACTTATGAATCATCATCGAACGATGCCCCCTCAGACAGCATGGTCCTCGGTATCTTGTTCTGGTACCATTTGTCTGGTTGTCACTGGTGTCTCTGCCTCGCTAAGTTGGTTAGTGTGGTCCTATCTAGTGTTGTTAGTTTCTTTTTCAGGCTGCTTTAGTTAACGTTATGACAAGTAACTGGAGGAGACTTCAAAGGAAAGTGTTCTGAGTTTCATTGATAGTGACAGTCTAAAGTCCCATGCCCAATGCCAAAAAGGTGCAGGGAAAGAAATATGATGTTGAGGTGCATAGGGAGGGGGGTTTGCTAACAGAATGAAGGAGGTGATTCTGCCCTTACACATTTCCTTGCTTAGCCCTCACCTGGAGTACTGTGTGTAGTTCTGGAGCCCACATCTGAATGGGCAGCAAGGGAAGACT
Source organism: Neoceratodus forsteri (assembly GCA_016271365.2). Classification (NCBI taxonomy): domain Eukaryota; kingdom Metazoa; phylum Chordata; order Ceratodontiformes; family Ceratodontidae; genus Neoceratodus; species Neoceratodus forsteri. Next base: position 542,360,344 of record CM028134.1, on the reverse strand, counting down.
ATGAAGACAGGCTGGAGAGTCTCAATATATACACACAGAAGACCAGGATGGAAGAGGAGGACATGATAGAGGCCTTTAAGTACCTATGGGGTATTCATAAAGTGGACAGAACAAGAAACAAAATCAAGGGTCCAAGTGACCATGAATAGAAACTGATGGGGGAAGCTTTAAGAGGGATGTAAGGAAGTTGTTTTTTACAGAAAGGATTGTGGAGAAGTGGAATATATTACCAGAAGATTGACATGGAGTCCATCACATGCTTCAACCCAGGTTGAACAATCACAAGGAACTAGTCCAAACCAGAGGAACAAGGGAGGGAGAGTGGGCATTCGATGGGCGGGGATGAGCGGAAGGGGGGGGTGTCAGAATACAGTCATGGCCTTTGGTGGACTAGCTCAGGACTAGCATTAGGCTGGGTGTGGATGCAGGCAGGTACCAGTGGGCTGTTGAGGACACAAGTGGAAGCTGGCTTCAGGTAGGTTTAGAGGGACATGAGAAGGTTTCATTTTACAGAGAGAGTTACTAAAACATGGAGTCTATCAGCAGAGGTGGTGGGCATCAAAACCATTAATGGTTTCAGGCATTGTTGGGATAGAGTTAAGGGCTTAGTAATTACTCCGGAGGGGGGGGATAGCAGTAAGACAGGGAGCAATGGGGGATAACGATAGGATGTTATGGGCAGGCTAGAGTGACCATTTCTTTTTCTTCTTTCATTGTCTGTATTCGTCCCTTTTCTGCCAACAATATGTATGTTTCTGTATTTAAGTAATAATTTTTCAGTAATGGACAAAATTATGGCACACATTGCTTTTAAAATGTTAGATTCTCTCAGAATCTTCATGAGTTTGCAGCTCTGTTAAGCGACAGTGATTCCCTTGAGCACATTCCTTGCCATTCCTCAGAGTGTATCCAATGGGCAAATCATTTAACTGAGTTCAGAACAATACTGGAGTACAGTGTTTGTTAGATTGTTTTAACTTTTCTATACAATTTCCTTTGATGGAACTCCAGATCTTACTTTGATAGGAGGCTCTTGCAGCAGGTACCACAATTAGGACTGACGCCACCTGGCGGCGGTACCCAGCATTTTTTCATCCAGCAGTACCAACGTGGGAATGCCCCCCGCTGTGCCAGCTCCACCCCTGGCGTCACCCTATATAAGGGAGGAGTTCCCCATGTGCTCCAGTTCTTTCCCGACGCGCAGTCAGGGATAGTTTGCCTCGGCTACCGTTCGTAGTACCGATCGCATCCTTCTCCACCGTTCTCAAAAGGTTTTCGCTGCATCTACTGTATGTCCTCTCCTTCAAAAGGCATGTTAACAAGTGCTCTTGTGGGCAACAGATACCTGCCAAGGATGGCCCTTTGGAGTGCCTCTTCTGTCTCGGGCCCGACCATAACGCCTGCCCCCATTGTCAGGCCTTCAACTCCCGCACTAGGATCAGGCGTCAGAAGTCCCTTTCTGCCTTCCTAGCAGAATCAAAATTGGTCACCATGGAATGGGCCTCTTCCTCGGGGGAATTCGACCACCCTCCCGCCCACAAGCAACACAAACACCAGGAGCACAAGGACAGAGAATGGTCCCACTCTAGGCCCAGGTCCTCTGGCTCAAAGTCCAGGTCATCGGGGCATGACTCCCGCCTCATGGCCCTTAAACCATCCTCCGGGTCTTCTGTGACCCTTCATCCTCTGAAGGTACATCCACGCCGCCAGGAAGGCTTTCTCGCCGGGCGCAGGTGAGACCTCCTCCCTCTCAGCCTCTTCTTTGAAGGCCAACTCCCGAGAGTCGAGCAAGGCCTCCAGATCTTCTGGCAGCAGGGCTTCCTCCTTGCCGATGAAATCTCGGGACTCTGACTGGTGTCTGCCTTCGGTGACTGACCGACACTCAGTCGAGAAGTCCATAACGCATGAGGCTGATCGCCCTAAGGCTCACGCCTCTGAAGGATGTCCGTTGGCCTCTAAAGACAAGCGGACGCTGGACCAATGTCTGCCCGCAACCCCAACAGCCACCGACCCGGCCAAGGTCATACCACCACCGGTCACTTTCCTTCCAACACCGGCCACCCCGGCGCCTCCCGATGTCAGTTCTGGGACGCCATCACCTCGGTCGCCGGTCCATTTGATGTCGGAGCTTGACGACGGAGGCACTGATGTCCCTCTGATGCCGCCCCTTAGGCCTACACCAGTGGATAAGGGTTCAGACCTGACGCTGGTACCCCTGACGATGGGGCCGATGCCGGCTCAGGCTCGGGTGCTTATCCACCCCCTGTGTCTGGTTCACCCAAACTGAGCCTCTCACAGGTCGAGGAGCTCCTCTCCTACTGGTGGGATGCCGTGAAGCGAGCTCTACCAGCGGGGGCATTTCCTCCCATGCCCGTTCCTGTTCCAGTACCTGATACCCCAGAGCCATTAGACGTAGGGGCGGATAAGGAGTCGGCACCCAAAAAGCTTAAGGAGAAAAGAAGGAGGACCAGGTCCAGTAGTTCCTCACGCTGTTCTTCTCTGGACAGGAGGCACAAGAGGAAGCGACACAGATCCCCTTCCTCTTCTACCCCAGACTCTTACGTGGACTCTGACACTTCGCGTGCAGACTCCGACATCGAGCCGGACCTGGGGGACACGGAGGGGCACCTCAGATCTCCTCCAGATGACCCTAGCTTCATGGAGGTGATGAGGCACATCCAGGCCAACATGGGCTGGGACACTTAGCCCCTGGACCCCGAGCGACTGCGGTTGGCAAAATACCTCTGCCAAAAAAGACCCTAAGCCAGTGATCATCCCTCCCATGGTCAACACCTTTGAGGATGTCACCCTTGCGACCTGGGAGTGCCCTCACTCCTTCTCTGCCGTGCCCAAAAATGCACATTGGCTTTACCGGGTACCTAAGGACTATCCTTTTCTGGCCGAACCACCCGCAGCGGACTCAGTAGTGATTTTGGTAGCTCACGACCGTTCGCAGAGGTCCAAACACCTGAGCACCCACCCGCCTGACAGAGAGTCAAAGCAGCTGGATTCTATGGGGCACACGGTGTACTCTGTTGCAGTATCAGGAGTCTAAACTTCCTAGCACACATGGTCTAGTTCCAGAACACCCTTTGGGAACAAGGGTTGGACATCGTGCAAAGCATGCCTGATTGCCCTCAGTGGGCAGAGCTTGCAAAACTGCTTCAGACCGGCTCAGACATAGGTACCCATGTTCTGATGTCGGCCTACGACTCTGCGGACACCTCTTCAAGGGCAGCTGCCACTGGCATTTGTCTCCGACGCCATGCTTGGCTTCGGGTTTCTGGGTTCGATTCAGATGTACAGACATATATACTGGACGCTCCATTCAAGGGCTCCGTGCTCTTTGGCGAAGACACGGAGAGGATCATCACCAGGCTGTAGGACTCCAGCAAGGCAGTCTGAACTGTGCAGTCCATGTACTGGCCGAAACGGGTGAGCTTGTAAGCCTTGTTTTCGTGGCCGTGGGGGTCATCAGCCTCAGCATCCTCACTTTCAACAACATTCGCAGCAAGGTGGTTTTCTTTCGCAGGGGCAGAGTCAGAGGTTCTTCTGCCTCCTTCTCTAGACACGCCAAGGCAGCCACTGCCTCCCTCCCTCTCCCTTCCACTGCCTGACTATCCAGGCTACCCTCCTTCCCCAGACGTTCAGTTGAGGGAGCCGGTCAGAGGCCGCTTTTCCCTCTGCGCGGATGTGTGGGGTTACGTGACCAACCAGTGGATACTCGATCTCGTGGAGTTCAGGCATTCCATAGAGTTCAACTATTCCGTCGGACAGACCACCACCCCCATCCCATTATCCAAGGGAACACTGAGTGCTGGTCTGAAGGGAGATGTTATCCCTTTTGGACAAAAATGCCATCAAGTCGGTTTCCCCAGCTGAAAGAGAGAAAGAGGGTTCTTCTCCCACTTCCTCCTAGTCCCGAAGAAGTCGGGAGACCGCAAACCCATTCTGGACCTCAGCGATCTGAATGAATGGGTCTCCTACCAGAGATTCAGGATGGTCTCCCTTCCCGCTCTCCTACCTCTCATTTCGGCGGGAGACTGGCTGGTATCCCTGAACATGCAGGACGCCTACTTACATATCCCTATCTCCAGGAGTCGTCGAAGATTTCTGAGGGTCAGGTTTGAAGACAAGGACTTTCAGTTCCGAGTCCTTCCCTTCAGTCTCTCTTCAGCCCCCAAAGTCTTCACCAAATGCGTGGCAGTAGTCGCCGTGGCACTGCGGAGATGGGGCCACTTTGTGTTTCCTTATCTGGATGATTGGCTCCTCTTAGCTTCTTCCAGGTCTCGCCTGTTGGAAACCATCAGGGACTCCAGTTCACTGTTTCAGCACTTGGGGATCACCATCAACAGGGACAAATCTCATCTGCTCCCAGCCCAGAACCTCCAGTTCATCGGAGCTCTTCTGGATACCACTCTCGGGAAGGTATTTCTTCCCATCGACAGAGCAAGTCACATTCAGGTCTTGACCTCCCAGATCTCTTCAGCCTCAAGAGTCCCTGCAAAGCTCCTCCTCGGGCTGTTAGGGCATATGGCAGCCACCATAGTTTTGGTCCTTCTGGCGTGCCTACGCATGAGAATCATCCAATGGTCCTTAAGGGTTCAGTGGGATCAAACATTAGACAGCTTGGATGCCTTGATCCAGATCTTGGAGCCAGTCTGCCGGGAATTATGCTGGAGGGTGTTGTTAAAAGATTTGCTGGCGGGCATCCCCTTCCACATAGAGGCACCGTCCCAGATTCTGACCACGGACGCATCGTCCGCAGGATGGGTACTCGTTTGGCAGCACATCGCACTCAAGGCTGTTGGTCCCCAACAGAGGAAGATCTGCATAGCAACATTCTGGAGCTGAGAGCGGTCCTTTATGCCCTTCAAGCCCTGGTCTCGGTCCTAGTGCCGGGCCACCTCTTGATACAGATGGACAACACTTCGGTAATGTTCTACATCAACAAGCAGGGTGGCACACACTCTTATCCCCTCTGCTGGGAGACCATGCGAGTGTGGGACAGCTCATGTTGATGGTGGTGCACGTTCCAGCAGAACAAAACATACTGGCCAACATGCTCAGCAGGACAAAATCGCCAAGCTCACGAATAGGAGCTGCTTCAAGAAGTCGTAGATCACATCTTCTGTCAATGGGGTACACCAGACCTGGATCTCTTCGCATCACGGTTCAACGCAAAACTGCCCAATTTCTGCTCGGTAGGTCCAGAGCCTGGAGCTTTTTGGCAAGACACGCTGTCCCTCTGCTGGAAAGGGAGGTTTCTCTAAGCATTTCTTCCCTTCCCGCTGTTACAGAAGGTTCTTCTCAAAGCGTAGTCAGAACCCTCCATCCTCATTCTGATCACTCCGCTATGACCTCATCAGATTTGGTTTCCTTTGCTTCAGCATTTGCGGCAGAGCCTCTGCTGCCTCTTCCACTATCCTTTCATCTCCTGTCACAGGACAGTGGGTCCCTGATCCATCCAAATCTGCACTCTCTTCACCTGCATGCCTGGCTCCTCAGGACCTTGCTAAAGCCAGATTTGGTGTGTCCGATCAGGTAATGCAAGTTCTGATTGAGGCGCGCAAGCCTGCCACCAGGGCCACTTATGCTATGAAGTGGAAACGTTTCTGTATATGGGCCACAGTCAAGAGGGTGGACCCGCTGGTCTGTCCAGTTAATTCAGTTCTAAAATACCTGCCTTCTCTCTCAGAGACAGATCTCAGTTATTCCTCCATCAGAGTACACCTGGCCGCCATCTCCGCTTATCACTTGCCTGTATTGGATAAGACAGTGGCTCAGATGGAGGTTTCCAAAGGCTTCGTACGTGGTATTCTTCATATCAGACTTCCCATCCGGGATCCTTTTCCCCCTTTGGCATCTCCTTTTCGTCCTGGAGAAGCTTACACTTCCTCCCTTTGAACCGGCTATGGAGGCTGAGCTCTGTCTTCTGTCCTGGAAGACTTTGCTTTTGGTAGCTATTACTTCAGCGAGGCGCATTTCAGAACTTCAGGCCCTCATGTGTTAAGAACCTTACATTGTTTTTCACAAGGATAAGGTTGATCTTCGCACTAACCCGAAGTTTCTACCGAAAGTAATTTCTGAGCTCACTCCGAATCAATCCGTTCAGCTCCTGGTATATTACCCAGAGCATTCTATTAGGGGGAACCCTACTTCACTCCTTGGACGTCCACAGGGCTCTCCGATGTTACCTGGCTAGGACAAAAAGGCACAGGAAACCTGATCAACTTTTTGTATCTTTTGCTCTCAACGGTCCTTAGGTCACCCAGTCACCAAGCAGACGCTTTCGCGCTGGTTGGTTCATTGCATTACTTTTTGTTATGAGAAGCACAACAGGTCTACCCCGGGGCCAGCTAGAGCTCACTCTACCAGAGCTGTCGCTGCTTCCCTTGCGGCACTGAAGCAGGTACCAACAGCCGATATTTGTGCTGCCGCTACCTGGAATTCTGTTCATACCTTCATCAGGCATTACAGCCTTGACATCATTTCCAGACGCAGAGCAGGGTTTGGCCTCGCAGTTCTGCAGGGCCTGGTTTCCTGAGGGACCCTCCTTTTTCCTGCTGTTCCTTTCCTTACTGTTCCGCCTCCCAGGGGTTGTTACATGTTTATATTGCTTGGGAATCAGTCCTAATTGTGGTATCTGCTGCAAGAGCTTCCTCTTGAAGTAAGATAGTACAGTTACGTAAGAACTTACTGTAACAGTAGATCTTCGAGAGATGCTCTTGCAGCAGGTATATTTCCTGCCCTCCTTCCCCCAGGGATCAGGTCCTTTTCAGGCTGGTCTTCCCTCCTTGTGAGGGAATAATTTCAGTTCACACTTCTGACTATTGCCTGTTACCATCTCTCTGCCTGATGGGGGGGGGGGGGCGTGCAAGAACTGGAGCACGTTGGGAACTCCTCCCTTATATAGGGTGACATTGGGGGTGGAGCCGACATCAGTGGGGGGTGTTCCCACATTGGTACTGCTGGATGAAAAACTGCCGGGAACCGCTGCCAGGTGGCGTCAGTCCTAATTGTGGTACTTGCTGCAAGAGCTTCTCTCGAAGATCTGCTGTTACGGTAAGTTCTTCTGTAACTGTACTTTTTCAGATTTATATCTTGAAAGGTTCAGTAGAACACATCTCAGTTTCCTTCCTTTTCAAGGCTGGATGCTTTCTCTTTTCAGGAATTATTTCTAGGTTATGACAATTGGTCTGTATACACTGCATTGGCTTTCCTGTGTTCATTCCTGTTGCTTGTTAGGGTTGCTACATCATTCATTTTTAAACATTACACCCTAGAGGTACAGCCTTGAAATGATGCAAGATTTGGGTTGAAACATAGAAACATAGACTTTGATGGCAGATAAGGACCGCTCAGCCCACCTAATCTAGCCATTTCCCTACCTAGAGGATAAACTGCGGATCCTATTTAACCAACAGCCTATTTCTTCCTACCCCCCACAAAAATTGCCTTATGTCCGTCCCATGCATTCTTGAATTCTCCCAGTTTTAGACCCCACAACTTGGTCAGGAAGGCTGTTCCATGCATCCACAACCCTCTCTGTGAAAAAATACTTCCTCACATTGCCCTTGAGCCATCCCCCCTCTATCTTCAAATTGTGTCCCCTTGTTCTTGCACATGTCTTTTTCTGAAAGTTGCTACATTCTTGGACTTGGTTGATTCCACTGAGGTACTTAAACGTTTCTATCATGTCCTTCCCTATCCCTCCTTTCCTCAAGGGTATACATATTAAGCTTCTTTAGTCTCTCCTCATATGGCTTCTCTTGCAGACCCTGCACCATTTTAGTTGCCCTCCTCTGAACTGCCTCCACCCTGTCTATGTCCTTGCGGAGATGGGGTCTCCAGAACTGGACGCAGTACTCCAGATGGGATCTCACCAACTGTCTGTACAGGGGGATAACAACTTCCTGTTTTCTGCTGGTGATGCCTCTACCTATACGTCCCAGTATCCCCCCAGCCCTCCCTACCGCCTTCTCACATTGCTTGCTAACCTTAAGGTCATTTGATATGATTACCCCCAGGTCCCTTCCATTTTTGTTGCTGTTACTACCTCCCCCCAATTGTGTAATCTTCCCCTGGATTTTTGTTTCCCAGGTGTATTATTTTGCACTTCTTTGCATTGAATCCAAGCTGCCATACTTCTGGCCATTCCTCCAACCTTGCCAAGTCCCTTCTCATCCTTTCCATGCCTCCTTGTGTATCAACCCTGTTGCAGATCTTTGTCATATCTGCAAAGAGGTATACTTTTCCTTCCAGTCCCTCTGCAGTGTCACTTATAAAGACATTAAAAAGGACTGGACCCAGTACTGAACTCTGTGGTACCCCACTAGTAACCCCTCTTTCTTCAGAGTGGACTCCATTTACAATTACCTTCTGTGTCCTGTTGTCCAGCCAATGTTTTACCCAGGCTACCACCCTGGGACACACTCCCAGGCTGGTTAATTTGACTATTAATCTTTTGTGTGGGACTGTGTCAAATGCCTTGCTAAAGTCTAGGTAGGCAATGTCCACAGCCCCTCCCTAGTCTACTACTTTGGTCACCCAGTCAAAGAAATCAATTAGATTCGTCTGACATGACCTTCCTGCTGTGAACCCATGCTGCCTTGGGTCCTGTACCCCACTGGCCTCTAGGTACTCAACAGTTCTTTCCTTCAGAAATGATTCTATCACTTTCCCTACCACAGAGGTCAAACTGACAGGTCTGTAGTTTCCTGCCTCTGTCTTGGTCCCACTTTTGTGAAGGGGAATCACATCAGCCTTCTTCCAGTCCTCAGGTACCACACCATCCTCCCATGATTTGTTAAAAGGGTAGTTAGTGGTGTCACTAGTTCTCTGCTTAATTCTTTTAGAATTCTGGGTGAATTCCATCTGGCCCCATTGCTTTGTCCACCTTCAGTTTTAGGAGTTCTTTCAGAACCCTTTCTTCTGTGAAAGGATTGGGATCGACACCCTTCTCCAGAGTACTTCTGTTAATTGGATTAGGCACCTCCCCCACTTCCTCTTTTGTGAATACTGAACAGAAGTATTCCTTCAGTATCCCTGCTTTTTCACTGTCACTCTCTGCCCAACCACCGTCCATTCTATTCAGCCTCACTTGGCTGCATCACAGGCCTTTCCCTATCCACGAGTCTTATTTCCAGCCTCCCATGTTTCGGGATTTTTTTAGTGCTGAACACTCAGCCAAAAAACATGGCTATGTTAAAGCCAGTGGTTTTCCATTTTCAGTGGAAAACACTGGTAAAAAGCAGAATTTTCTTATTTTTAAATAGGGATTCAGGAGTCAATTTTGCACCATCTTTTTTAGACAGACCTCTCGATTTTAAGCCACATTTTTGTACAAAACATTGCTGATATGCCCTCAATTTTTGAAAGAAATTGAAAAAAGCTATATGGAGAAGATTGGCGTTACAAAGATAATAAATGTTCTTACCGTAACTCTTGTTCTTCTAGAACACTCTCCATAGAGACACACTCACCTGCCCACTATCCCCTGAAGGTTTGGACCTTTACCACATGTGAATTGTTTATCTGCCCCTTTTATTCACCTCAGGGTATGAGGTGCATGGGCCTTTAGACTGGCATTTAGATCATTCTACTTTTTTAATATTTAAAAATTATCATTTTTTTCTTTTTAAAAATTGTACGTAGTTGCTCATTTGATAATGTTTTTCTTTTTCTCGTTCTGTGTAAAAAAGGTATTAAGGCAGTTGAGACTGGCAGCATGATTTGTGCTATCCGTTCAAGTGGAACCATTTATTTGTGAGAAGCGCATGTGTATGGTGGGTGCCGGCCTCAAATGTTCTAACTCCCATGTGGTACTGGTGCCTCAGATCCAAGACAAGTTTGGCTCTGTGGAGAAGATACTCTAGAAGATCAACAGTTAACGTTAAGGAAGTTTCCATTATGATTATTATTATTGTCCTGATTAAATCCCCAAAATAACTGTGCCAAAGGCATTGCAGAGCTTGAATAAGAAAATTAATGATGTACTGCTTCCAAAATCCTGGCTGAGAAATGGTTAACTGTCTTTTCTCTCTCTCTGTCATAATCAAGACTACTGCCTTCAAGAAGGAGCTACAGAATGTAGCCCAGGAACTGTAGGAATCTACACCCGCATGAATTCCACCCTTGGTGATGTATGAGGGATATTTTCCTGATTGCTGAAGGATTCATGGGGGAATAAAACAACCCCCAAGGAGAAAGAAGAACAAGGAGGACCACTGCAGGATGGTTTGGCTGATCCATCTCTATGGCCCGCATATGGGGCTATCATTATTCACAGGATGTGACAGGCTTGGTCATATGAGTAAAGGAACCCCCATTACAGTTGCTTCTCCCTTGGAGGTAAAGGTTTTGACCCAAGCTACAGGGAAATAGAGAGTATGCAGCTAGGGCATACCATGAAGGAGCGAGATGGAATAGCCACCCATGGCAAGCTGGTTTGGCAAGTCATGGAATCAATCAAAGCAGTCATGGATAAACAACATTTAAAGAATGCGGAGCTTTGAGACTGAGGGGCTCATTGATGTGCAGTGCACTTAGCCCTGTTCACTGTGGGATGTGGAACCCTGATTGGTTGTGGAGCCTGGAGAAATTGTTGGTCATAAGTCACAGGCTTCTTGTTGGTTGTGGGGTGTGGAGCCCTTTTTAGTTAAGGGGCTTAGAGCCCTGTAGCCCTGCAGTGTTTATGTGGCATGGAATGTGATGTTTGTGAGCTGAATTGCCACTTGTGGGCGGGTAGGCCTCTGATCTGTGGGGTGCTGAGTCCGGGGAATTGCAGCTGGGGGAAGAATCCCCATACTGTTTAAGATGCAGGTCTGAAAGATTATAAAATGGGTAAATCCCTGCTATTTTAGGTGTGCAGAAGAGCCTTACATGTTTAGATCTGGCCCAAAACAGTGAAAGGAGGAGCTCAAACAGCAACATTGAAAGGAATAGAGGACAGGTTAGTTGAGCTCATGGAGGCATGAAGAGGCTGCCAGGTGGAAGCAAGACAACCAGGGCAGCTGGCCAAAACACAGCAAACTAAACACACAACAAGCAGTAAAAGAGCGCAAAAGGCAGGCACACATTAGAAGAAGTAGCCGATGGAACAGCAGCCAGGTAATGCTGCAAGGAAAAGGGGAGCTGCAGTGAGGGAGTGAGAGAGATCGCTTGATGCCAATGGCAGTCAGACACTGAGTAAGCCAGCAAGCATGAAGAAAGGGCTGGCATAACCAGGATGGCAGAGGCAGTCAGCAAAAGAGGGCAGGGCAGCAGGGTAGGCCCAGGGAAAAAAAGCACTGCAGGCAAGGAGCCCAAGCAGGGAAGTGTCAGGAATGCCAAGGATGGAGCATTAATGGAGCCAGTACAGAGCTCAACTATGAGCCCAGAGCCCAGCTGTAAGCACAGCAGAGAGCAAAATGTCAACAGACGCAGAATGAGGGCAGCACTGACACAGAGCCAGCAGAAGGCAAAGGTGGTGGTGGAATGGGAAGTGGAGGAGGAGGACAGAATATGGGGCAGACAGGAAGATGAAAAAAAGGCAGGACTGTGGAGCTGCTGCGACTTGGGCAGCAAGGAAAATGAACGTCCAAGCTTTTGTAGCTCTTGAGTTAAGGAGGGAGAGGAGGCGAGAGTAGTGAACCAGGCACTCACAACGCCAGCAAAAAAGCAGATACTGTCAGTCTCTTGAAAAAGCACATTTGTGCGAAATGTTGAGACTGCCTGGACTGTCTGTTTCCTCGGTTGCCCTCTTGCTGGATAAGGCATCTGTAGTACTTGCTTTTCTGCTGCTGGTGTGAATGCCTAGTTCACTGTTCTCTCCATATTGTGTTTTCGCCGAGCAACACCAAAACCCAGAAGTGAGCTTTTCTGTTTTTTTCTCTTCTTGCAGAAAAGGGGGCATTGAATGTGAATTGCCCTGCACACCCCCCCCCAAAAAAAAAGACTCATTTTGTTTCTCCAGTAAGTAGTAGTAGTAGTAGTAAAACATTTATTAATTTTTCAAGAAATGAATAGGAAAACTCATCTGAGCCGAGGCTCATTTTCAGTAAGATCTTTGATACCAATTAACTAAGTTACAGAACTTATAAACACATTTAATAACATATTAAGAATAATACACATCCAATATATTTGTACATACCTCAACGAATCAAAGGGGAAAAAATACATACATTACCATTTGTAAAACTTATAAACCAATAAAGTAATATATTTCTGTTCATACCTGATGCTGGGGGTAATTTGTGTACTGTGTTACTATTCATACCTCAGTTGTAGAAGATCTCAGCTGGTTTTAGAGACATATAAACATAGAATTTGTTAGCAGTAAAGGATTACTTGGCACACCCAGCCCCAGATGATTCTACCTAGTCTTTCTCTACAGACCCTACCTGGTCTTCAAAGAATCTCCCTTCTCCATGCCCATTTACTAATATTCCCCTATGTCTGTCCCACACATGCTTGAAGCCCCTACTGTTTTCACTCCACCACTTCTGCTGGTTGTCTGTTCCAGATGTCTGCTACTCTTTCAGTGAAGCATTACCCCATCCCTCATACCCCCCCGCTGTATCAGCTGGAGGAATGTATCGGATGGGGAGAACATCTTCTGGTGTGCTGTACCAAATAGAGTCCACCACATCTGCATTAACAGTTTGTATTGTGCTGCCTGTGCAGGAAACTCCTCCCCCTTAAAGTTGAGCATGCCACAGAACAATGTGACTTTGGGACCTGGTCTAAATTAGTGGCTCGATTCGCACAGGGTTTGGAAGTCTCTACAGCACTGAGTTGTGAACCTAGAGGCCCAGGTTTCAATCCCACAGCTACCACTTACTCACTTTGCACAAGTCATTGAACCACTTTCTAATTTCTGTTAACTGTTATCACTCTGCAAATCTCCCTGATGACCTATCGTGGCAGCAACCCCTCCACCCCACCCCCATTGTAAAACACTTGGAATACATTTTGCAGGTGCCAGGAAACATTTACAACCCCAGCTGATCATGGATCAGCAGGGTGACAGACATCTTGAGCATGCTAATTGTTCTTTGTTTCCACTTAGTGCCAATAAAACACTTTGTCCAGCAACCCTGGAAATCTCAGATATCTCTTATTTGGGGAGAGCATTTTAATTTTAGACAAAATTCAACTTACATTTTATACAGTCTTCGCGTGTAATTTCACTTTGTTCTTTATTACTGGGTTAATTTACGTGGAAGCAGTATCCTTTTCTTCTAGTGCTCATCTCCTCCTACAGTTTAACCCTTTGCTGAAGTCACAGTCCTCTGTTTGGGACCCGACTGTTGGTTGCTTTGGAAATGATTGTGACAAAAAAGATTAAATACATAATACAAGAAACCACCCTAAACGATTTATAGGCAGAACATACAAGGCTAACGAAACAGGAGCGCTTTTTACACGTTATCAATACCCCAGATATTGAATTATTCACAAAAAAAGATTGGATGATCGCTTGGACACCTGGGAGGGGTCCTGGATTACTACTGTATAGTGGGGGAGTTAGACTAGACATTCTGGCTCAGTTCTCTCCTTTCGTACCTTCCCTCCCTCCTATCAGCCCCCCCCACTACACCCTCCATGCATCCACATACAGAACTCTTGCACTGCCCCCACGGCGCACTTCTTCTGGTCACGCTGCATTCTCGTACAAGTTCCCTAGCATCTGGAACTCCCTCCCACTCAGTATTCACTCCACTAACTCCCGTCAGTTGCTTTTGCTCCTCCTCCTCCAGAAGCACATTGTACATTGTTGCAATTGCACTTAACATTCCTTGACTACCCACTCCCTCCCCCCTGCATCCCTGCTTCGTCCCCCCTTTTAATTTTCAGTACTTAACCAATGCTTACTGCTCTCCTTCAGTCCCCCACCCCTACTCACCTTATACCCCCCCCCCATTCCTCGCATTCTCCCCCACCATCCAGTGCTGGACCTTTGTAATTCCGATGCCTTTAATAAATAAAATAAATACCTCCTCACAGGGTTCTCTGCATCCTGGAGGGAGGTTGTTCTCTACATGTTTTCCCTGTACTCAGTGCTGGGCCTATCCCCTCGTAGGGCTGTCTGCATCCTGGAGGGAGGTTGTTTCTCAGCATGTCTCTCTTTCCTCCCTTGCCTCCCCTTTCCGGGTCCTCACCCCCCCCCCTTGTAGGGTTGTCAGCATTCTGAAGGCGTGGTTCCCAGTTCCCCCACCTCATTTGCCAGGCCCTTATCCCATCGTAAGGTTCCCAGTGTCTATGCCTGCCCTTCCCCTCAACATTCCCATGCCTCTCAGTCTTCTAACTAGACTACCTATGTAACCCCGGATGCTTCTGGAAATGAGCTGTTTGCAGCTCATGTTGTCTTTCCTGGTGAAACCTTTTCAAATAAATAAACCTAATGGTGCACATCTACCCCATTTAAACGTAAGTACCTAAGTACTTTGGCAAAGGATTTAATAGCAGGAGTAGATCAGCTGTAGGGAACAGGGATCCTGTTTCCATGTAAATGAATCTAGTAATGATGAATGAGTGAAAGAAATAGAAATGCAGACAATCTGTAAAATATTGCGTTTTGTTTTCATTTTTTTTTACACGGGGAGAGACACACTAAGCTGAAGCTTGTTTACAACTGCTACCTGAGAGCACAAGGAAGTTAAGTGACTTGCGTAGGGTCATAAAGTATGCAAGAGGGGGCTGTGGGATTCAAACCCAGCTTTCCAGGTTTGCAGCTCAGAGCCTTAACGCACTGCGCTATACTGCCTCCAATATAAGTTGAATTGTATCTAAATATTTTACTTTTTCATGTTTTCCCAAAAGTTATAAACTACCTTGAAGCTAGAATAATAACAGTTTGCATTTATATAGCGCTTGTTATACACACTGTATTCCCAGAGTTCTTTACTAGCAGTGGGCTCTAAGGTGCATACTGAGCCACACAGCTATTCACATTGTAGCTGGTCCCAGTAGGACGTGGAGCCAGCAGCACCTCCCCTCAAGCTTCAAGCTCAGCAACACGGAGTGAAAAGGAGTGGCACATGGGCAGAGTCAATGAAGACACTAGGCTTCCAATCAGAAGCCTGCTATGGGTATGTAGTGGATCCTATGTTCTGCAGGAGTGAGGGCTCATGGGATATGGCACTCCACAGTCACATATCCCTCTGCTGGACGGTTTTGCTTTTAAAAAAATAAAGTAATAGCTACCAACCAAAGTGCTCCCAGCACTCCAGGTCCAGTATCAGGGCTTGAGATGGTCAGTAGCTGCGTGGTAGGTTAAATGGGTCCTAGAAGAGACTATGCGGAGGGCCAGGTGGCACTTATGGCTATGTTTTCCCTGCATAGTCATTCTGCCTCAGTATGCGCACCAGGCAGCATATATTCTGTTTGATCCACAGGCATTTATTTATTTTATTTAAACTTTTGTTAATCAGGTAAGTGTTATGAGCCAGTGCCCTTTTTCAAACACCACCTGGGACCGTAGATACAGTCAAGATTTTACATATAACAAAGAACAAAAAAACAAACAATAGTACAGTACGTACAGGCATACCAGGGTGCCCAAAGAAGCCAGGCCTCTGTCCTGCCTCACCCATGACTAGCCATGCAAGTGTGCAGTATCCATTGCATGTGGGTGTTTTCTGCTGTGTTTAACTGTGGGACATGCTTTGTGCACCTGTGGGTGCATAGGACACCCAATGAGAGTAAGGTAGCCCTATACATTGTGTATTGCAGTGTGTAGGACCATTCCACATTCATGCATGGAGCCCAGTGGGCAGGACTACTGTAGCTGTGCAGTGACTGTAAATGGGTAGTATCAGCCATTCTACTTATTGGCACCCACATATAGCCATAGAAAGTTTTCTTTTTGTTACAATTTATTTGCACAGGATAGCACAGCTGAAATGTAACATTTCATTTCCAGTGGTATCCTGATTCTACTCATTTTCACTGCTTGGTGGACTGGAGCACTGGGAGCGACTTTCCCAAGATTATACAGTCAATACAAGATACTATTTGGCTCTAGGGGGCTTTGAACTTGTGATGTCCTGGTTCCTAGAGCACACTGCCTCCCATTGTGTTTACTAGTTTTATGGGACTAGGAAGTTGGTCAGAACGTTGGGAAAGATCCCATACTCTTATGAAAAGTGCCATGGGTTACTTTACGTCTACCTGGACACCCATCAGGACAACATTAGAGACGAGCAATAGGGACCTCAGTTTAGTAAAGGCTACTACCTGGTGTGGCAACTGTGAGCTTCTTTTTGCACTGAACAAACCATTTTTGCAGCCAATAACAACCTTTGTGTGCATACCTGGAGTGCATCTTTTTTGTGTTTTTGCTCTTGCTTTTGTTACTGATGGCACCCGCTGCAAGTCTGGAGTAAGCACACAGTCCCATTGTTTGGACCTCAGTTTAACATCTCTGAAGGTCAGCACCCCCGAAAATACAGCACCCCTTTCCTCCACAGTAGTGAAACTCAGCCACCTGCAGTTGGATTACAATGCAAGTTTCCTGGTGTGCGATGAGAACCCATGATCTTCTGTTCAGAGCTGGATGTGCTACCAGCTGAGCCATGCTGACACCTAGCAATGTTTTTGATGCCTCAGTTGTTCCACTGTAAACTGTACTTGTGTAACCCAGCCCCTAATTTATGGTTGTTTGTGAAAGTATGTATTAGTAACCGTAGAGTATGCGAAAGGAGATGTAAGGTCAGCCGCCTAAGAAAAACACTGATGGTTTTGTACAGGTGAGAACAGGTAACCTTTGTGGAGGCGGAATAGCAAAATACAGATTTTCTTGTATCATTTCACACCACTGACTAATAAATGGCTCTGACGCCTGCAGTTGGATGCAGGAGCTACTTGTGCCAAAGACTTTTGTGAAAGCTGAGAACCCCCAAAAAACACCTCAAGGAAAGTTCAGCCTGAAAATAGCTCAGTACTGTGCATCTCTGCCCAGGGCACATTTTTCAATGATGAGTAATATGTTTCCACAATCCAGCTTTTATATTCTTGCCTTAATACTATATAGAATGCCAAGCTTTACTTAAAGGAGAATACATCCCTTATCTCCTTTATTTTTTTTTTATTGGAAATCTCCGTCAAAAATCTATGTAGAATCACTGACTGGCAATTCCTCAAAGCATACCTTAACTATTGATACTGAGAAAAGACTATTTCAGACCTAAAGCACCAGTTAATGTTAGCCATTTACAGTTTATTTAAACTCCAGAAGGGTTAGAGATTAAGGACTGGGTAGACGGACAGTGATTATTTTGCTCTCTCACTAGAGGGACCTACCCCCACAGAGCTTGTTTTCCCTTGTTTCCCCATTTCCTCTCAGAAGCACCTGATCCCTGACTGTGTAGGCGGCAGCCTCCTCCAAGACCCTGCCAAGTTCTGTTCATTGTTGAAAGAATGTGTGAGAGGAATACAGATAAGCTGTGCCTTCCAAACAGACCTGTAACCAGTCCAGAAAACGTGGAGTGGATGTTGGGGATGCTGGGCCTAATTAGCTGGATGATGTGTTGCTCTAACTTGGCTGGACACTTCATATTAGGGGAGGCGATCATAAAAATGTGTGTCCTGGCATTCTGTACCCAAAATGCTACTCTTTAGCTATGTGTTTGCTTCCCAAGGAGTGAATGTGTCACCTCTTGGAGGCACCCACTCCCTGATGGAGTGGGGACTGAGAGACTTGAGGTCCATCCCAGACTTAAAGCTCTTGAGTGGCAGCTCAAGGCTCTACCACTTGGTTGGACTTGTTTATCTAAAACTACTGCATTCACTTGCTTCCTCTGATAGTACATAGTGCATTTCTGTCCCAGGAGTATGTCCCACATCATATTCAGGTAACAAGCAGTCCATAATGTTAAGGGCTACTACTAGCAAGGAAGGAGTTTTTCACTTAAAGTTCATAGGACCATAGAATTTTACAGAAAACTGATAACCCGTGTTTGTTGTGCAACGGTTATCAGCAGTTGTAACCTGAAATCCTCATGCCTCTCATGTTTGCATCTAGTTCCTTTTTAAATGCAGTTTTTGTAGCACTTTACATTACTGAGGTTAGCAGATTATTCCATACAGAAACTACCCTGACTAAACTACCATCCTCTTTTACCTGTCCTGTAGGCGTGCGTGTTGAATTTGAATCTGCTGTCAAATACCTCAAATACCAGGTGTATTCGACTAATACCTGAATACTGGGGTGTATTTGAGGTATTCAGTTGTCACGTATTCAGTGAGACTTCGAGAACTCGTGAGATCTTGCCAGCCAATCCCCAGGCTGCTCAGAGAGCTTTCCAGAGCTTTATCATGTCACCTGCCTTGCCAGTGCACAGAGACATTCGAGCTGAGAGGAAGCTGTTTCTCTGTGTGAAAGAGCTGTGGTTTCCTGAATCAGATTTAGTGAAAAAATAGTCTTTGCAGACTTTTTTTTTTACTCTTCTGTTCTGTGCTGCAGTGGAGAGACGGTGCTCCACTTTACTAACTGATTAATTGCTAAAAGTATTTTTTTCTTTTACAACAGAACAAATTGTGTTGTAATCTTCAGGCCAGGGCAGGGAGAGGGGCGTCTGCCTGCAGTTGTAGGCTAGTCTAGTTCTTGCTGGCTGGCTGAAAGAGGGCCTGTTACTTTGACTCATTTAGTGTTGGAAAAACAAATTTTTTTTTTTTCATTTTGCAGTAAATGATACACTACTGTACCTGTTTGTGTTGGGGGAAGGCAACTACTTTAGTGTGTGTGGTCAGCTCACTGTGCTGTGTTCTGAAGCTGCTGCCAGTTTGCAAGGGCAGCTTTGCTTATTGTTATTTCATTTCTGTAGTTTAATGATTTAAATTGTTATTTCAAAAAATCGCATTTTTTTCTCCTGCTTCTGCAGTTTTGGTTTTGGTAGTACACGTGGGCATTTGTTACCTGCCTGTCACCACTGCAGTCAGTATATTGAAAGCAAGGGGAAGAGCACTGCCTTTTTGCTTTACGATGTGGCTTCAAGCTTGCGCTTGTTCCTGTACATGTAGTTAGCCGAGTTGTTATTTCTTAAAATACCTATATAAAAATAGTTTACGTCCTTTTATCTTGCCACAAACTTTGTCTGTGCCCTAGGGTAGGTAGGGGCTAGTGGTCAGCCTTACCTTTACACCCCATTATTAGCTGTCTGAGTTTATGACTGTTGTTTAAACAGTAAAAGGTTACAAACAACAATTTAAAATAAACTGTTGAAGTCTTTTTGCCTCCGGACGTAACAGATCTTATCTGCACCCCAGGGTAGGCAGGGACCAAGGGGCACCCTTGCTGCCAGTATTAGCTTTCTGACTATTGAGTAAAGAGTTACAAACAACGATCTATAATACTGTACATTGTAGAAATCTTTTTAGCTCCAGACCGGACACCACAGACTGTATCTGTGCCCTAGGGTAGGCAGGGGCCGGAGACTGCTTTCAGCACAGTACTAGCTGTCAGAGTTCTGACTGTTCTTAAATCAGTAAAATGTTACAAACAACAATATGAAATAAGCTGTTGAAGCATTTTTGTTCCAGATGCCACAGACTTTAACTGTGCCCTAGAGTAGGCAGGGGCCAAGGGGGTCCACACTTGTGGCCGAGTATTAGCTGTCTGAGATTCTGACTGTTGTTAAAACAATAAAAAGTTGCAAACAAACTACATTATTAAAACATTTTGAAGTATTTTTGTCTTCAGAGTCTGGAAGCTACAGAAGTTGTCTGAGTAATCAGTTACATTTGCTGACTGCCACTGCTGGATAATCAGAAAACTAAATCTTCCTGTTTCTGGATCCAGGAAAATAAACTTTTTATTTGCATACATCATTTATTTCATTTATTTATTTTATCGATTTTATATATTTATTTATTCTAGGATTACAAGTACCTTTGAGCCAAGGCTCTTTTATAAAGGTTCCACGTCAGAAATAACAAACAACAAGGAAGCAACAGTGAAATAACAGTAAACAATTCATGTACAACAGTGCTATTGAAAGGGGTCAATTATAGGAAGAATAAGGGGTAGAGGATGAGGAGAAGTGTAGGTAGTTAACAGAGGCAGCTGTAGTAAGATGGTGAACATAGCTAGGACGCATATGCCCACAATGAATGCATTGCATTAGGAAAAGTAATTATAGCATCAGAAAAATAATATTTTAAAACACTATTCCACTTTTTTTTTTTGTATACAGTTTATCTGATGAGTGAATATGTCACACAAGCAATCAAGTAGAGTCAAAAAATGTCTGTGGACCAGCCCCTCAAAAAGTGATTCAGACAAGGATCGACGTTTGACATGTATTCGCCAGCCTGTTGTCCCCCTTCACTCAGACCAGACCAGTTGCTACTTCTACCAGTGCTAGCGCTGCTAGTACCACTGCCACCACCGCTGTTCCAGTGCAAATCTCAGTGTCTATAGTGACCAATGTTGTTGCCACATCGGCTGCCACGATCACCACCACCTCCACTCATGCTGCCAGTGCCACCATCAGCACTAAGAAGGGAAGGGGAAATTGTTTAACCAGGAAAGGCACACCAAGCCGAAGCTAGTTTCCAGGTATAACCTGGGAGCACAGGGAAGTTAAGTGACTTGCTCAGGGTCACATAGTATTCAAGTGGGGGCTGTGAGATTCAAACCCAGGTCTCCAGGTTTGCAGCTCTGTGGCCAAAACCACAGCGCTATACTGCCTCCGCTACTGCTTCCAGTACTCCTGCTTCCACCATTACCACCACCTCCACTGCTGCTGCCAGTGGCATCATCATCACTACTTCCAATACTGCTGCTACTACCACCATCACCACTTCCACAACTGCTGCTGCTGACACCGTTTCCACCACCACCAAATCCACCAGTACCACCATGACCACAGTTCGTGATTGAGGT
This sequence comes from Neoceratodus forsteri, assembly GCA_016271365.2. Lineage (NCBI taxonomy): Eukaryota > Metazoa > Chordata > Ceratodontiformes > Ceratodontidae > Neoceratodus > Neoceratodus forsteri. The sequence continues at coordinate 542,339,472 of CM028134.1, read as the reverse complement.
ATACAGCCATGGCCTTGGCGGTTAAAGGGAAGGTCCCTCAGCCTTTTATTGTGATTACCTGTGTAGTTTGTAGGCACACGCAGTGATTGCCTCTATGGCACCCTCCTAATTTCATAAGCATTTAAATGTAAATGAAGGCACTTAAGTCTGGTGTGAAAACCTGCTTGACTCCATTGTAGAGGTCATGACCTGACTCATGTAAGGCATCCTGGAATTTAATGATGTTTTGGTGCTAAAGCCTGCAGTAGTTATACTGTATTAGTCAGTGCTGTTGCTGCCTTTTGAAAGCCCCTATGTTTTTGTCTTATGCTGGCCATGAAACTTCAAAGCATAGTAAGTGCCCTCTGTTTTCTGTAGTTTTGAAACGTATCTGAGTTAGGAAAAAAAGGCTTTTTAAGAATACAGGGACTTCACAAGACATGTAACAGAAATGAATTAGAGTATAACTTCTGTCTTGTGTGTGTACACCTCATCAACTCACATGAAGCCTTGCATGAGTGGAGTCATGACCTTTGGAATGGAGACAAATAGGTTTTCACACCAGGGCAAAACAGAGTGAAGTAACCTAATTTATATTTAATTTAGGATGAAATTAGAGAGACGCAAGGGGGGAATCATTGTTCGTGCCTACAAACTACACAGGTATACAGAAAATAGGTTGAAGGGACTTTCCCTTTAAATCCAAGCAGTTCTTCTGACCATGATGACAGTGGGGCAATGTCTTCTGGGTCAGAATATGTTCCTACCCCAGATTTAAAAAGGCTTGAAGATGTGTTCCATGAAACATCCTCTGAGAACAGTGACCTGAATGAGTCTAAGGATGCTGAAACTGAGTCCTCGCCTCATTCCACAAATAAGCGCTCTGGTCAGAAGCGATCCAAAAAAATCAGCTGCTGAAGGCAGGCTCAAAACATCTGCCACTTCCTCCTCATCCTTCATGTCACCCTCCTGTACTGTTGTCCCAGTAGCTGATAACTGCATGATTCAAAGGCTATGCTTACAGTTCAGCGGCGGGACCTGCCAGACATGCTCCCCCGACCCCCGCAGAGCTATTTAAGCCAGATTCCTGTGCTTTCACTCAGAAGCCTGTTTCTTTGCTGCAGCCAGACGCTGTGCCCCTTTTCTCCCCATGTTTGTCTCCCACTTTCTTTTGGGCTTTCCATTTGGTTTGTGCCTCCTTTCAAGATCAGTATTTGCTTTCTACATTCCTGGCTACAGTATGCACTTCTCTCAGTCAGCTATTCCTGCTTTCTCATGTACCTATTGTGTTTGTTTCTTTCTGTTTTGGTTCTTACATGCTTCTAGTTTTCACAATGTTCTGCTTTTGGTGTTCTTGTTTTGACTTGTGCTATTTCAGGCTCCCATTATGCTGTTTTTATGTTTGCTTGCACGCACAGCGCACAAGAAACACATTGAAACAGTAGAGCATTGCAGAGGTGTGGCACTGTTGTAGCCAATGCAGTGGACACTTTTATGGGTGTGTCCCTCAGCCACCAATTAATGCTGAAGCTGCCAACGATGGCAGTTTCACAGTGAGCGCTACACTTGAAGAAATCTGCCGCTGCAATCGGGCAGTTTCGTCATTGCAGCGTCAGCTCCCCCCTTCCTCCCAACCAGGCACAGGGCAGGACAACAAATTTAAATGTTAGCTCCCTCTCACTGCTACTGCCTGCCCCGCACCCTCCATTCCCAATCGCACCGGCACATATTGAAACCCTCCCACTGCTGCTGCCCGCCCCGCACTCTCCATTCTCCATTGCACCGGCACACAACCCTCCCACTGCTGTTGCCCGCCCTCCACCTTCTGTTCTCCATTGCACTGGTATAAAACCATCCCACTGCTGCTGCCTGTCCCATAGCCTCCGTTCTCCATTGCACCGGCTTAAAACCCTCCCACTCCCTCCCACTGCTGCTGCCTGCCTCGCACCCTCCGTTCTCTGTCACACTAGCATAAAACCCTCCCACTCCCTCCCACTGCTGCTGCCCGCCTCGCACCCTCCGTTCTCCATCCCCTGCCAACATTGGGGTGCTCAGTCCCCTTGTCAGCATGTATCCCCCTCCCCTCATTAATGTAGCACACTGGAAGCCCATCCCAGTGTGCCAGAAAATATTACTTTTATGTTTCCGACAGCGGTATGCCCACTCCCGGTGTCGGATGCGCCACCCCGCCCCCAGTGTCCTTATGTTCTCAGCTGACCTCGTGGTGCTCAATCCCTGCATCATCATTGATCCCTCCTCCGCAGTACTCTGGCACACTAGGAGCCCTCCCTAGTGTGCCGAAATCCGTTTTGTTAATATTTCACCTCTAAGAAAGAAAACAGTCCCCCGACGTTTTTTTTTTTAAACCTGAAAAAAAGAAAAAGGTCCCTCGCCGTTGCCGCTGGCCCCCAACCATCACCCTCCTTCTGCGCACCCCACCTCCTTGCATCCCCTCACCCATACTTACCGCCAGAGGTCAGGAACAGTGATCTTCTGTGGAGCGGGAACACGTCTGCACTCTTCAAAGACCAACCGGGAACTGAAGAAATGACGGTAAGCTCTATAATGGGGGTTTTCAACTTAGGTTGATATCTCAGCCAATTTTTAGAGTTTTGGTCCCAAATTTTCAGCTTGGGGTTCTTGGTACCCCACCTCGTGAACACTGTCACTGTGATTTCATTTCTCAGTCTTGAAAGGTGATTTCGCAGTCACTGCGTGCAATCATCTTTCTAGGGACATGGATATGTTGTTCATCCACACTCATTGGCAGGTATCCTTGCCGCTTTAAATCTTGCCGGAAGGTCTTCAAGCTTGCTCCTCCCACCCACCCGGGTGGTATAACTCTCGGCTCCGCCCCATGACGCCAGATCTTCCTTACCGCTTGGAAGCTCAGGTTCCCTCCTTAACGCTCTGCGTTTGAGACTGGTTCCTATTTCTCCGTTTTGCGGATTTAAAATAAATTTTGCGAAAAGACTTCGTCTTGATCCCTCGCTGGCTGCAATGGACAAATCGACTCCCGGATTCGGAGATGCCCATGCGGGCAGAAGATGTCTCGAGGCGGATCCACACTCCACGTGTGTTACTGCTTAGGCCTTGAGCGACCCGCGGGCTTCGACCTGTGCTCATCTTTCTCGGCCTCGTCCTCGAAGACCGTGCTGCCCGATTGCAACTGGGCCGTCCGGAAGCGTTCCCTCCGGTGAAGTCCAAGGAGGCCGGTTGGCGGTGTCCGTGGCGGCCGGGCTCTCGGATCAGCTCGAGCGGATGGTCGCCTCGAAGAGGAGGCGGCGCTGGCGTGATCTTCTCGCCGCGCATTTATCCTGCCTCTCTGGGTTCTTCCTACACGGCTTCTTTTAAGGGCTTTGTCTGTCCCTCTCCACTAAGGGAGAAGGGCCTACGTCTGCTGGACCTTATTCTCGGTCCAAAAAGAAGGACAGAGGTAAGTCCCTCCGTCGGCGCTCTTGGGAGGGGAAAGGTCCCTCTCCAGTAGTAGCGACGTCGGCTTGAGTCGACCGCTCGGCTCGGCCACTGGCCTCACAGTGTCCCCCGTCAGGTCAGTTGACCGAGACTCCCACCGCGAAGTCGAGATTTTCTGGACCCGTTGGGCGGGCTGTCGCCTTTAGCAGCGAGATTCCCCTCTCCCGGTTCCCCGGGAGGAGTTGGGATCCCGTGGGCTCGCCTGTGCCTCCGGTTCGGGCCCTCGGATGGACCATCCGAGCCGAAGGAGTGCCGGTTCAGCCGGCGACACCTCCCGCACCGACCTCAGAAATTCCGGGACTCTCGGTCCCGGTCTCGGATTTCTTGGCAGTCCAGCGATCCCACAGTCATGGCGGTCTCGGTCTCGGCACCCAGATGGCAGCGTCACCACTCGTCCTCGTCCTCCTCCCCTCGGACGGGGAGGCTCGGCGTAAGTGCGTCGGCCAATGCGAGGGACCTCATGTTGCTTCAGCTCCTCCTGGCCGGGGAGTAAGCCGACCCCGCCGCCTCCCGCCATTAAGTGGCTGTCACGGGCGGCCGACACAACCCCGACTTATCTGAGGAGCTCATACCCAGGCCGGTTGTTCGCCAAACCAGCTGCTCCACCGATTCGGTGGAACCTCCGCCTCAGCCACCTATTGGGGCTCCAACCAAGGATTCTCGGTCGGCCAAGGGTCTACCCCCATCGGCTGTCAGTTACCCCTCACTCCCGACCGACCTCGGCAGGTGAAGGTGGCTCAGGCCAGAGGCAGCTCTTGAGGACTCTTCCGAGTCGAGAGATGATTCCTCCTTTTCTCAAGCGACTGGACTTGGAGTCTTCAGGAGGTCAGTCAATGGGCGATAGCCCGTCGTCCTTCCTAGGACTGCTTGGCTCATCTCGAGTCCACGGGATGGAGCTCGAACCCGTTTCAAACGGGCCAGGTATCCCTCACGGAGATTCTGGACCGAGGATTCTCCGACCGGAGGCCTTTCTGGTGGCGAGGCCATAGTGGGTCCGGCACTGGAGCTTTGGCAGCGCCCTGCTTCCTGCCCTCGCGCCTTCGGCCAGGATGGCCAGGAAGTATGGTCCCACCGTTCCTTGTCCGGTTTTCGAACACCCTCTGCTGAAGGGTTGGTTACCGACAGCGTTTTTCGGTAGCGCCCGGCTACGCCAGGATGTGGACAAAACCTCCTGACAAGGAGTCCAAGAAATGGACTATGTCGGGCGAAAAGTTCACGCCGCCCCTCTCTCGGCCTCTGCCAGGCCAGTTCGCGCCCTCATGGCACATTTTTCATGCCCTGTTGGGCTCCCCTGGATGAGGTCATCCCTCATCTTCCCGCTGATCTGCAGAGCGACGGTTAAGCGGGTGCGGGACCAGGGCAGGGCAGTGGCCAAACAGCAGCTCAGACTGCTTTGGATATAGGGGACTCATGTGCCAGATGGGTGGCGGCCGCAGTGGCTATGCGTCGGCAGGGCTTGGCTGAGGATATCCACCTTTCCTGGATACCCAGCACAAGTTGGCGGATGTTCCTTTTGGGGACTGACCTCTTGACCCTGGGGTGGAAGGTCACCTGCAGAGGATCGAGAAGTCCAATGCTACCTTGGACTCGGTCTCTTCCGCTCCAGAAGGACAAAGGCATGAAGCTACAGCCTAAGCCCTTTCGTCCTTCTGTGCCCTTGCCAGCCCAGCAACGTCAGGGCCAGCAGGCTCGGCCTTGGCATCCCAAACCCAAACCCGCTTCCTCTAACAGGAGGCAGGAGGAAAGGCCCAGGAGGTCCCTCGGCGGTCCCTCCTCCAAGCCTGCCCAGTGACGGGCTGAGGGTGTGCCCCATTCCCGTCACCTTACCCTGGGTCCCCGTGGGGACGGCTCCGGCACTTCCGTTCCGCCTGGTCCGCTGTTACCACGGACAGGTGGGTCTTGGAGGTGGTGGGAAGAGGCCTGCCTCTGGAATTCGAGCAGGCACCACCCTTCAGAGCCGTCGCCCCTCGGGGGGCTTCTGGTCCCCAGCCTCGCCGAGCCGAATATCGCTCTCCTCCTCCAGAAGGAGGTGATAAGAGAGGTGGCGGACCTCCTTCAGACCCAGGGTTTGTGTCCAGGTACTTCCTGGTTCCGAGCGGACGGGGGCTGGCGCCATTCCGACCTACGACCTAAACAAGTTCCTAAGGTCTCGAACCTTCAGGATGGTCACTCTGGCTCAGATAATACCATCCTTGGAGCGCGGCATGGTTCTGCTCTTGGACTTGCAGGACGCGTTTTCACGTCCCTATCCGTCCATCTCACCTGAGATTCCTTCGCCGCTTCAGCGGAAGGATCCTTTTCGAGTTCCAAGCCATGCCCTTCGGCTTGTCTCCAGCTCCAGGGTCTTCACCAAATGCATGGCAGTGGTGACAGCATTCCCTTGCGCCGAGGGTCGGGTGTACCCTTACCTGGATGACTGGCTGATAGCAGCCCTCCAGGAAGGAGGCGGAGTGGTCAGAGATCTGGCCTCCAGGTCTGCTCTCAACTGGGCCTCCTTATCAACGAGGCCAAGTCGGAACTCGAGCGAAGCAGGTGATTCTATTCATCGGCGCAGCTCGACTCTCTTGAGCCAGAGCGCGGCTCGGCGGACAGGGCGAGGTTCTTTCCCTCCTTTGCCCGATCATTTCTGGTTGGGCAATTGCATCCTGCCCGGGACTTCCTGCGCCTCCTGGGTCTCATGGCGGCCTGCACCAGCGTGGTCCGTTGGGCCCGCTGGAACATCGTCCCCTTCAATGAGGGACTGGCCAGCCAGTGGTCTACACGCTGCGATCCTTTGGACCAGCTTGTGCCGGTGACACAGGGATGTGGGCGCTCTCCAGTGGTGGACCGTTCCAGATCATTTGCAGGAGGGCATCCCGTTCGTCCGCCCGAGCGCGGTCTCTCTCGACCGATGCCTCTCTGATGGGTTGGGGTGCCCATCTGGGGAACACGGGCTCATGGCCTCTGGTCCCCGGGAGTCCGATGCCACATCAACCTGCTGGAGCTCCGCGGTCCGCCTAGCTCTCACCGCCTTTGCTCCGTTCCTCCGGGGTCAAGTGGTCCGGTCAGGCGGACAATACCACGACCATGTACTATCTAAACCGCCAGGGGGGACGCGCTCCATGCTTCTATGCAAGTGAAGCCCATTTGGTCACTCGCGCAGCCTGGAGGCGGATCTCCTAGCCATTCACGTGGCAGGAGCCTCCAACACCCTGGCCGATGCCCTGAGCCGGATAGGGGCTGCATCCCACGAGTGGTCTCTCCTGCCGGAGGTAGTACAGCATCTGTTCTCCCATTGGGGCACACCTCAGGTGGACCTGTTTGCCTCCAGGGAGAACGCGAAGCTGAGTCTGTTCCATGCCCGCCCCCCTCAGCAGGGCTCGCTGCAGGGGGATGCCTTCTCGAGGCAGTGGACCCCGGGCCTCTTTTACGCCTTTCCCCCATTTCCCTTGATCCACACGGTGCTTCTCAAGGCGAGGAGGGACAAGGCGCAGGTGATTCTGATAGCCCCAGACTGGCCTCGCCAGTTCTGGTACCCAGATCTCCTCAGTCTCAGCTCCAGGACTCCGCGGCAGCTTCCAGCTCGCCGGACCTGCTCACAGATCAATCAGGGAAGGTGTTCCATCCGGACCTTCAATCCCTGCACCTGACGGCCTGGTTCCTGAGCGGCTAGAGTTCCAGGCCTTGGGTCTTTCCGACGAGGTCCTCAATGTAGTTGAGGCGTCCCTGTGAAGGAGTTTCCACCAGAAAAGTAGGCTTTCAAATGAAAGGTTTTCCATTTGGTGTCAGGGCAAGGGCTTGGACCCTTCCTCCTGTTCCTTGGCAAGCATCTTGGACTATTTATGGTCCCTTTCTAGTCAAGGGCTTAGGTCGACGACCCTAAGGGTGCACCTGGCAGCCATCTCTGCTTACCGGGCGCGGGCCGGGAAGCAGTCTGTGGCGCAGGAGAAGGTGGTCTGGCGCTTTTTCAAAGGCCTTGATCACATTTCCCCTCCAGTGCGGGAACCCCCACCTCCGTGGGATCTACTGCTGGTACTGGCAAAGCTCATGGGCAAGCCATTCGAACCTATGCACAGGTGTGCTCTCTCTCACCTGTCGTGGAAGACCGCCTTCTTGGTGGCTATCACGTCAGCCAGAAGGATGGGAGAGCTCCAGGCGCTTTCCATCGAGTCTCCTTACCTGGTCTTCCACAGGGACAAGGTTGTCCTGCTTCACCCGAAATTCCTTCCGAAGGTGGTGTGGAGTTTCACCTTAACCAGGTGTTGACTCTGCTGGTGTTCTACCCCAATCACACCTCGGAGGCGAATATAGGCTCCATACTTTGGACCCTAGAAGGGCGCCGCTTATTATAAAGCGCCTCGGCTGAAATTCGGGAGAGGTTCGCCAGCTGTTTGTCACCTCACGCTGAAGCCGCACCTGGCAGACCTGCAGCCAAGCGGACGATAAGCAGGTGGGTCACTTCCTGCATAGATCTCTGCTATAAGTTGGCGGGCATGGAGCCTCCCAGAGGGATAAGAGCTCATTCTACCCGCCATACTGCTGCAACGGTGGCTGCTTCCAGGGACGTCCCTATCCAGGAAATCTGCAGGGCTGCTACCTGGAAGTCAGCAAACACCTTTATTACCCATTACCACATCGACCTTGAGTCACGCCGGGATGCTGGTTTTGGGGCCTCGGTTCTCCAGTCTCTCTTTCCCAAGTAAGTATTGGGGGTGTCGTCTTGCCTCCCTCCTCGGAGAACTGCTAGGAGTCTGCCAATGGTGTGGATGAACAACATATCCATGTCCCTAGAAATACAGGTTACTCACCTGTAACAGGAGTTCTAGGAATGGTATGTTGTTCATCCACAGACTCACCGACTCTTCCCTGCGGACGCACAACCTGAGCTTCCAGCGGGCCAGATCTGGCGTCATGGGGCGGAGCTGAGAGTTATACCACCCGGGTGGGTGGGAGGAGCAAGCTTGAAGACCTTCCGGCAAGATTTAAAGCGGCAAGGATACCTGCCAATGAGTGTGGATGAACAACATATACCATTCCTAGAACTCCTGTTACAGGTGAGTAACCTGTATTTCGGGACCAATTAACGAAGCAACAGTGCCACTGTTCATGAGGTGGGGTCCCAAAAAGCACTTCTTGCAAATTTGATGGAAAAAACTCCCAAAAATGATTGTGTTTCAAGCGTCTGTTGCACAGTTTCTACGCACGCTCATAACTTCATAAATTGTTAATATTTTTACTCCAAATTTCCAATATTGCCATTTTTTCACACCCCCTTATGAACAGTACAGCTGTCATTTTTCGCATCCTTCCCGAAATGTGTTTTTTAAACCTGTGGCACAGAATGGCGCAGCCGCTGTGCAAAATTGACTGTTGGGACAGGTTAACAAAATCCCAGTGCCACTGTTCATTAAGGGGAGGTCCCAAAAAGGCCATGTTGAAAATTTGGTGAAAACATTCAAAAAAATGACTGCATTACAAGCATGCGTTGCACACTTTCTACGCACACTCATAACTTTGCCAGTTTTTCATATTTTAATTCCAGATTTTCAACATTGCAATTTTTTCACACCTCCTCACGAACAGTACAGCTGTCATTTTTCTCATCCTGCCTGAAATGTGTTTTCGCACCTGTGGCGCTGAAAGGCACACTCGCTGTGCTAAATCACCTTTGGGATTGAGTAACGAAATGATGCTGCCACTGTTCATGAGGTGGGGGTCCCAAAAAGCCCATGTTGAAAATCTGGAGCGATAATACCAACAAACGCCTGGGGCGTTGGGGGTTTCCAACCATAACGCCCACCCTGTACAGACTGACAGGCATCGGGGGTGTGACTTGGGGTCATCGGCTGTAATGCTCATGCCATTCCACCCCCACCCTGCAGCCACTGACAGGCATCGAGGTGTGCTGTAGGATCTTCGGCCCTAATGTTTCACCCCATTCTCCTATACTGCGCCCATCTCAGCTTATTTCCTTATGGAATGGGGTGAACGTAAGGGCCGTAGACCTCAAGGCACACTGTCGGTGTCTGCAGGGTGGGGTGAGGTGGAATGGCATGAGTGTTATGGCTGACGACCCAAAGGCACACACCCAGTGTCTATAAGTCTCTGCACAGGTTGGGGATGGGGGTTGACGTTACTTTAATACTTCACTGCCATTTCTATCATGCATCTCTCTAGCTCCTGCACTACCAATACCAATACCAGCAAGCAAACATTCGGCATTGACAAATGCTCGTTTCCACACCATTTGCAATCTCCCAGTTCAACTATAATCCTTAAATGTTTTCACCTGGTTCCTAGTAAGGTAGCCACTCCCATTTATGTTCTGGTGGTTTAATTAATTTGTGCAGTCCAGCAGCAGGCTGCTTCCTAGTTTTCATTCCTCATATTGCTCTTGTTTTCCCTAGCAGTTTCATTTAAACAATAATGCAGTCCAGGGTGTGGGTCATGTTGGGATAACCCCATGCCTGGGTGGTTGCATATAAGGCCACAGGCTGAGTGCATCCAATGTCCCAGAAGTGAGATTATCCCAGCACGACCCACACCCTGGACTGCATTATTGCTATCATACAATGGCTCGTTCTTATACAAAATAAAAAAAAATTTAGAAAATGTTTTAGTAGATTTTTAGTGTGGTAATATATCTTTGTTTCTTAAGAGAAGATGTGACAAATCCGATGACAAATCACTACAGTGAGGTTGCACTCAGATAACCTCACTGTTGCCAAGGGCAGACAGCCAGTCAGGTTCCAAGATTTTTTATTGCCATTGTATAATTGTTGATCTTACTTCGAGAGGGTTCCTGCAGTAGGTCTTCACATATAGGACTGCGCCTCCTGGCTTCAGGAACGCACAGCAAACTTGTAGCTTGCAGTCGTCGGCTGGGACTGCCCCCATTGTCAGGTGATGGAGCGTCAGCGTGACTATAAAAGGAGCGGTCCCGCGCCCACCCACCAGTTTGTTTCCTGCCGTCGCTCAGTTCATTCAACAAACGTGGTAGAACAGCATTTACTTGCCCGCCGTTTTAGTGATTTTTTGTTTTCCAAAGTTCTCAGATTTCTTCATCGCCTGTTACAGCGTGTGTTGTCTAGTCATCTCAAAAGGAAGTCCTCCAAGTGTGGCGTGCAGATCCCGCATGGGGACGATCACTCTCGGTGCGTCCTCTGCCTAGGGCCTAGGTACAATTCAGCTGAGTGTACCACCTGCCAATGCCTTTATTTATTTATTTAGGAAATCGGAATTACAACCCTTTGAGTCACAGACTCATTTCCAAAGGCTTCACATCAGAATAAAACATAGACATTCATACAGTACGTACATAGAATAAATGTGGGTGAGCAATCATACAGAGTATAAGTACAATGAGCACTGGTTAATGCCTATACATTTGGTAGCTAAAACAGGGCAGAGCTATCAACATATTTTCCTAATGAGCGGTTAAGACCTATACAATTGGTAGCTAATGCAATGCATGATATGAGTTGGTAGTAAGCCACCTCAGGGTGGCCTTGTCTTATACATAATACAATGCATTCATCGTCCAGTGGGAGGTGAGCCTGTAGGCTAGAAATAGTGAGGGCTGTCCACTGCCAGGCCAAGGGCAGGTGTGTGGCCTAGCGGTGTGGTGCAGGTTCCACAGGTCACCGGTTATACTGGCATTGACGTGAGGAGAGGATATGGGCCCTTAAGGCAGCTTTAAAAGGACCTAGATGGGTGATTGATGTGGCGGCTGGTGGGAGGGCATTGTACTAGGATGGAGCTCTAAGGGGGAAGGATCACTGGGCCAGGGTGGTCCTGACCCTAGGCACCTTCCAGATAGTTTTTGGGGTGGCCCATGTGGACGCTGAGATGGTGACTGCCTGAAGAGAAGCCATGACACCTATTGGGGTTAAACCCAGGTGGATTTTTTTGGTGAAGAGACAGGTCTGGTATAATAGTATTTCCTCAAGGGAGAGGATATTGGTGAGTGCGTATAGGGTGCAGGTATATGTATTTCTGTCGGCACCAGAGAGGAGCCGGCAGGCCTTATTGAGGACTACTTTTATTTGATGAAGCGCCGTAGGGTTGGCGGCAGCATAGATTGTGAGGCCATAGTCCACCAGCAATAAGACTGAGGAGGTAATGGCTAGGGGAAGTGCTTCAGGTGGCAGGCAGTCTTTATGTCTGTAAAGGAAACCATTGTGGGTGTTGGTGGTGGAGGTGAGGATTTTTATATGTTCGGCGAACGAGAGGGAAGAGTCAAATGTAATACCTAGATACTTATACTTTTGGACCTGTTCCAGTGGGATGAGAGAGGTGGAGCATATTTCCAGGAGGAAATCCTTTGATCTGTTTTGGCGGTGGGCATAGAGCATCATCTTTGTTTTTTTTTTAATGTTGACCACCAATCTGTGTTCAACAAACCAGTGTTCAGTCTGAGAGAAGGAGTTTTGTAAGGATCAGGATGTACGGCGTAAAGAACAGCATCATCCGCATAGAGGAGAAGGTTGCCGGGGCAGGATTTATGCAGGGCGTTGAGGTAGATGCTGAGTAGCAGGGGACCCAGGATAGATCCCTGGGGAACTCCTTTAACCAGGCCACACCCCCCCCCCATTGCAAGAGGACCCTCGAAGCCCATCTGCTAACCCAGAGACAGGCTTCCATGGAAAAGGAACTTTAGGAGCTGAGAGAAAAATCGTCATCGCCAGCCCCGGAGAAGAAAAGGAAGAAAAAGGACAAGGAGAGATGCCGGGAGTGGAGCCGTTCTTCTCAGCGGAAGACCAGCCAGACAACAGACGCTGACCAGGGTGGGCCCTCCACCTCCATGAGTACTCCACCTGCAGGGCATTCATCTGCCCCGACGAACCGGACACCCTCACCCCCCCCACTGAGGTGAGCGGGCAGTCAGGGGTTGCCTTGTTGGAGGTTTCAGTTAGGTCTCCTGCTCCGAGCACCACCAGTAAGTCGTCCTCCGGCTCCGTCACCAGGCGCCCGACCCAGGCCGATCAGCTTAACCCGGGTACTTCTACTCTGGTTGGCCTGGCTGTGTCTAGTAAGCCAGTCAATGGCTCTGACGATGACCGCATAGACGACTCTGCTGTCCCGTTGGGCTCCCTTGTGGCCCCCGACTCTGGGACGAGCACGCTCGCAGGCCTAACCTCATCCCCGCGGGTTCCTTCCCCAGGGACTCACCACTGGTACCCGACCTTTCTCTGCCATCGGATACCTTTCCTGATTTGTTGTTGGGGGACTTGTCTGATCTCCCCCCTCGCCAGGCTGTATTCCGCCACTGGATTCCCTCCTCACTGCGGATCCCTTGCCAGACCTTCACAGGCAAGGCATGGACCTTCCTCACGCAGGACCTTCGGGCCCTCTGCCTAACAAGTCGCCAGTCCCGCTTCCCAGCGGACCTTCGGCTCTACCTCCAGTGGGCCCCTCTGCTCCTCTTGTGGGCCCAGCAGGTGATTTTCCAAGGAATCCCCATATTCCCGAATACCCGCCACCGGGAGGACTGTCACAGGGTCATGTCCCACCAACGCCAGACTGTAACCCGCCGATGCCAAGTTATCCCACACCGGGCTACCTGACTCCGGGTTACCCGATGCCAGGATATCCAACAACAGGATACCCTTCTCCAGGCTATCAGGGACAAACTATTTACCAATACCCTTATTGGTACCAGGCCCCCAGCTACCTCTCCTTCACGGGGTACCTAGGTTACCAACCCCAACCTCCACTTCTGCAGCCTGATCATGAATCCATCCCTGCGTGGTGGAAGGATGCGAAAACTCAACTTCTTTCTGAGCTGGGTCAGCCTCTGGTCATGGTCACCCCTCCTGCCAGGGTGCCCTCTCCTAGCCCTGTACCCTCTAGCCAGGTGTCTAACAGGGATTTGTGAGCTCTGCCACCAAAGGGTCTCAGACCATGGGACCGAGTTCTGGATTCGCGCAGCAGACCAGAATCCTCAGAGTCGAATGAGGACTCGGATATAGGCCAGTCCAAGCCTCACTCTCTGGTCAAGCCTCAACCAAAGGACTCCCTGAATTCTCCCCCCCCCCCCGAGGATCCCTCCTTTGGGGAGCTTCTGAAAACCATACAAAAATCTTGTGGCTGGGCCTCCAAGGAATTGGACCCCCAATGCAAGAAACTTGCAGAGCACCTGGACCTGGTAGGTGTGGCTCCCCTTCCCATCCACCCCGGATGGGACCACATGAGGACCTCGCATCCACTATTTGGCAAGAGCCTTCCTCCATTTTGGCTGTGTCATGTAAAGTGGACAGAACTTATTTTCCCCTGGAAGGGGTCTCATTTGATTGCTCAACCCATGGCCGACTCCATGGTCATCACTGCTGCCCATGAGAGATTGGTCCAACCCAGACACCTTAATGCCTCTCCACCGGATAAGGATTCCAGACAGCTGGACCAGTGTGGTAAAAAAATCTACACCTCATCCACCTGTGCTGTCAGGTCCCTGAACTACGTCTCACGTATGGTGGCCTTTCAGAAGTCCTCATTAGCAGAGCTGGAGAAAGACCTTCAGGAAATTCCTGATGAACAGCTTGGGAATGAACTCCTGGAAAAAGTCAGGATGAATAAGTCATCGTGCTGCCATGCCCTCCGTACCACATACAACTCTCTCGATTTGGTGGCTCAGGGAGCAGCTACTGGGATTTGTCTCAGATGCTTAGCATGGCTTCGTCTGGTGAGGTTGGCACAAGATGTTCAGTCTTCTCTCCTGGACGCTACTTTCAGGGGTTCAGTTCTGTTTGGGGGTGACGCTAAAGACATTATAACTGGACTACAGGAGAGTGGCAAGTCCCTCTGGGACGTTAGCTCCATGTACCGTTCTGAACAGAAACAATGGCAGCAACCTTTTCGCCACCAGTGGAAGTGGAACAGACGGAACCAGGACAAACGACAAAATAAATGTGCACCAGGTTCAGGTGCTCAAACTCCTCAGGCCAAGTTTTCCAAACCTGACTCCAGAAGAAAGGCGCCTCTCCCCTCCGAGTCCTGACTCCGTACCCCTCCTTCCGCTCCCTCAGAGGAACCGGTAGGAGGAAGATTCAGTCTCCACCTGGACGAGTGGAAGGCCGTCACCACAGATGCGTGGATTCTCCAACTCATAGAAAGAGGTCACTCAATAGAGTTTTTGGAGAGACCTCAACCCAACCCTCCGGGAAGGTCATTCTACCCATTAGACCAACTCCCAACTGGTCAGGCAGGAAATTCAGGCTCTGCTAAAAAAGGGGGATTTTACTCCCACTTTTTCCTGGTTCCAAAGAAGACGGAATCTAAGACCCATCTTAGATCTCAGCATGCTCAATCTCTTCGTGGAGTACAAGAGATTCTACATGCTGACTCTCCAGGGACTGTTACCCCTGCTCCTACCAAACACATGGCTGTGCTCCCTGGATATGCAAGATGCTTACCTCCATATCCCCATTGTACCGGCCCACCGCTGCTTCCTCAGATTGTCCTTTCTGGAGGATCATTTCCAGTTCAGAGCCCTTCCGTTTGGCCTGTTCTCAGCACTTTGGGTTTTCACCAAGTGCTTAGCGGTGGTCGCAGCGTTTTTACGCTGCATGGGCATCTGTAAGTTCCCGTACCTGGATGACTGGCTCTTTCCAGCCCCCTCGCTGGACAGCCTGAAGGAATCCCTCTCCTTCACTCTGGACCTCTTTTTCAGTCTGGAAGTTTCTATCAGTCTCCCCAAATCCCAGCTAATACCCTCCCAGCACCTTCAGTTTATTGGAGCGGTGCTGGACACGGTCCAAAGCAAGGCACTCCTTCTAGTCGACTGAGTGGAAACCTTAATTTCACAAGCCACATTCGTGGCTTCCTCTCGGTGGACAACTACTCGGGCGGTCGTTCGACTTCTGGGTCTGATGGCAGCTGCCATACCCACAGGTCCTTTAGCCAGGCTGCACATGAGGGTAACCCAATGGTCTCTCCGAGTCCAATGGGATCAACGCCTGGACGACATGGACCAGAGGGTCCTGGTCTCCAGCAGCCTTCAAAGGGACCTCTGGTGGAAGGATCCCGCCGATCTCTTGGTGGGGGTCTCCTTTCACCCTCCATCTCTGTCTCAAATCCTCACTTCAGACGCCTCGAACTCGGGATGGGGAGCACATCTAGGGGACCACAGAACCTAAGATCTCTGGTCTCCCTTGGAGGAGTACCTGCACATCAATATTCTTGAAATGAGAGTGGTGCTTTACGCTCTTCAGGCATTTCAGTCACTTCTGACTCCGGGAACACTCCTCATTCAGACAGACAACATGGCCACTGTCTGTTATCTAAACAAACAGGGAGGCACCCAATCGTACCCTCTCTGCAGGGAGACAATGCGGGTGTGGTACTGGGAAATTCAGCATGGCCTTTTGTTGACAGCAGTCCACGTGCCAGGTGTTCACAATGTTCTGGTGGACAGTCTCAGCTGATCAGTCACCAGGGCTCACGAGTGGGAACTAAAGCAGGAGGTAGTAGAAGATCTGTTTCTTCAATGGAGTTGACCAGACCTGGATTTGTTCGCCTCCCCATCCAACGCAAAACTACCCAACTTTTGCTCGCTTGTTCCCAGGCATGCTGCTTTTTGGTGAGACGCACTGTCTCTTCCTGGACAGGGAAGTTTCTATATGCTTTCCATCCTTTTCCTGTATTACAGAAGGTTCTTCTGAAACTCCAAGCAGAGGGGGCTCACATGATCCTCATTGCCCCTCTGTGGCCTCGGCAGATATGGTTCCTGCTGTTACAACAACTGACCTTAGAACCACCAGTACCTCTGCCTCTCTCTCTCACAACCTTCTGTCCCAGGAGCAGGGCACCCTGGTACATCTGAGACTCAGGTCTCTCCATCTTCATGTGTGGCACCTGTGGACATAGCGATTTCTCGCTATGGAGTCTCTGCAGGGGTGGCTTAGGTCTTCGTGGAAGCTAGGAAGCTTTTTCTTGCTCGGCCTCCCAGGTGTTAGAGTACCTCTTGCATCCTTTAGAGTTGGGCCTCAGTTACTCCTCACTGAAGGTCTATCTTTCTGCAGTGTTTGCCTACCACCTTCCGGTGGAGGGCAAAACTCTAGCTCAGCTAGAGGTTTCTAAAACCTTTCTGAAGGGGATCCTTCATATAAAACGTCCAGTCTGGAATCGTGTTCCTCCCTGGGATCTCAATTTTATGTTGGAAAAGCTTACTTTGCCCCCTTTTGAACTGGCAGCAAGTTGCAATATGTGTTTTCTAGCGTAGAAAATGCTCTTTTTAGTTGCTATTACTTCAGCTCAAAGAGTTTCAGAGCTTCAGGCTCTAGTTTGCAGAGAGCCTTATTTAATTTTCCACAGGGTGGTCCTGCGCACGAATCCTTTGTTTCTTCCGAAAGTGGTTTCGGAAATGACTCTAAATCAGAATTTCGAATTGACAGGTTTTTTTCCAAAGCACTCCAACAGGGAGGAATGTCTTCTGCACACCCTTGACGTGCACAGGATTTTGAGGTACTATACTTCTTGGACTAAGGAGGTTCGAAAATCAAACCAGCTCTTTATTTCCTTTGCCTCCCAGTGTCAGGGCAAGGTGATCATGAAACAGACTCTGTCTAGTTGGTTGGCTAACTCTATTTATTACACTTACCAGAAGTACGAAAAACCCCTTCTGGGGGCGGTCAGAGGCCACTCCACCAGGGGTGTGGCTACCTCTACCACCTTTTTCAGGCATGTATCCACTGCAGATATCTGTGCAGTGGGCACTTGGTCTTCGGTCCACACCTTCACTAAGCATTACAGTCTAGACATTGCCTCTAGGTGTCAAGCTGGCTTCGTCCTTGCTGTTCTGCAAGGTCTGCTGTCTTAGACAGACCCTTAGTTGGCAGACATCTTCCTCCTCCCGAAACCCCGTCTCCTACTCCTTTTCTTTTATTAGACTGCTTGGTATTCAGTCCTATATGTGAAGTCCTACTGCAGGAACCCTCTCGAAGTAAGATATAGCAGTTATGTAAGAGCTCACCATAGCAGTAGATCTTCGAGAGAGGTTCCTGCAGTAGGTCTAGTTTCCCACCCACCTTTCCCCCAGCTCCTGAGTTTTTACCTTGTTCCGTGCCCAGAACTCTGTCTCTTCCAGGGCTCAGGGTAATGGGAGTCTATTACTCCTCTTTTCTGCTTTCTTTATTTAGGTCTCTGGTGGAAAAGAACTGGAGAGTGGGCGCGGGACCGCCCCTTTTATAGTCATGCTGATGTCCCGTCACCCCATGATTGGGGTGGTCCCTGCCAAAGATTGCTAGCTACAAGTTTGCCGTGTGGTCCTGATGCCATGTGGCACAGTCCTATATGTTAAGACCTACTGCAGGAACCTCTGTCGAAGATCTACTGTTATGGTAAGTTCTTATGTAACTGCTATTTCTCTGCTGCGTCAGCGTACCTGTCCTGTAGTGCATTAGCAACTAACACAGTTGACTACCTTATGGAATTGGTTGGCAGGCATTCACCGTTCAGTTCAGGCATATGTCATTCAGTCTTATATATGTCCTATTTTTCATTTGATATCTCAATCAGTCATTAAGCCCTACCTACATATTGTTTCTACCTTGTGCTCGAGGCTGTCAGGCTTCACTATCAGCCTTCCACTGTTATTGCGTTTGGACACATGCCGGCCATGGCCATGGCAGGGCGTTCAGGGCTCCCTGCCCACTATGCCAATGGTCTCACTCTGCTTCCTTGAAGACCGCAACTTGAGAGTGAGTCACTTGACTCAGGTGGGGTCCTTCTCTTTCTGCCCTTTGGGTGAGAACGTCCTACACTCCAGGGAAGCTTTGACCATGCAGATTGACTTGGCAGCACCACTTGATGTGGCATTTATAACTTCAGTTGCCAGAGGGTGGGGCCTCTAAGTCCACGGGGGGTTCCTTCATCTGTGCAGACCACTTTTGGCAGCACCTTTGAAACTATTCCCTCCTATGGCTGCCTGAGGTTCACTTGGTCTCCTCCTACTTCCCTTCCCCTTCAAGGGTGAAGATCATAGTTATGTAAGCCCCGGTCCCTCAAGATCCCAACTGCTATGCCTTACCCCTCAAGGGTTCAGTGTCCTCTCTAGGGCCCCCCCCTTCAGTGGAGGCCAGGTGAGTGCCTTTCAGTGGTCCTTGCTCTCCTCATCCCACCTTGGTGGGTTGGCCTCCTTTGTGGGAACCTTTTATAGCCACAGAGATCAGCTTATGGCACCCCCACAGTATTCCCATTAGAGGATAATGTGAGAGCCCTTCTTCTAATAATTTTCCCTTGAATTGGGTCTCTGAATTGTGGTAGCCAAGCTGTCACTGATTTTATCCCTAGCCCTGAGGGAAGGTAACCAAGGCCTTGGATCCTAAGAGGTTTCCTTCTCATAAGGGTTTTTTCTCTCCGTGCCGAAGGACATAAAAGTTAGGTAGTCTCTGCAGGAGGTGGTCCATAATGTAGTATATCTATATTAATGCAGCGTTTACCCTAGTGGGTTTTTACTGTGAGTTGTGGCTGGATGGCCGCCCTCTTTACCATCCCACCATTCCCTCTCTCCTTACAGAAGTTATGCCTCTGCTGTCAGTTATCTATTACTGTCAGTCATTGCTCAATTCAGACTCTATTATCAGTCGTTATTAGGTGCTGTCAGTCTGTCCTCACTCACGCTTTGTGTTCACCCCCCCTGCTGTGCAGTACTTTTGGGCTCCTTCCTAAGGTATCTTTAGCCTAAAGGAATTATGTTCCCGTGGCACCTGTAGGGGCAGAACCCTATTCAGAAGCATTCCTTTGCCATCACAGTACCCCTGCAGGGTGGTAATTCTTAATGGGAAAGAGAAAGCAAGCGGCCAAAGTATCTACTTATGACAGTCAACAACACATTCAAATACCTTCAGACTATCAACAACATTGCACAAGCACAACTCCTCACTAAGTTGGGTATGCCCATTGAATTCAAAGCTATGCCTGCAGTTCAGTGGGCAGAAGCAACCAGCCACACTCCCTTCCTGAGCTGTTTAAGCCAGCTTCATCCAGCCTCACTCAGAAGCACTGTTGCTTTGTTCTGCCATCCTCCCCTCCTCCTTCTGTGGTGTGCGTCTCTCCTTGCGCTTCTTCCCAAAGTACCTTTAGCCTAAAGGAATTATGTTTCTGCAGCACCTCTGGGGTGAAAACCTCCTCCAGAGGGTACCTTTGCCTTCATGGTTCCCCCAATGGGGTGGTAGTTCCCCATGGGACAGAGAGTGCGAGCAGCCAAGTATCCACATATGACAGTCAACAACACATTCATTCTGATACCTTCAGACTATCAACAGTGGTGCACAAGCATAAGTCCTCACTAAGTTGCATATGCCCACTGAATCTAGTGACAGTTTTATTCCTTTTGAATTTTTATTCTAAACAACTCTGGAGTTCGCTAGCCCCAATTGTTGTAAAAACAAATATTAAGTTCCAGACAGAGCAGTGGGTGAATCATATAATTCAGCATGAAATTAAAATGCACTGCAATTGCAGGTTAAAGGTATTGATCCTTGCTAAGTAATAGCACTTGCAGCCGACTGGCTGGTAAATGGGTGGAGCCAGATCACTGCTGTCTTCCCAGTCAGTGCTTCAGAGAAGGTGAGGAACTGTATAGCCTTTTTATTAAGCAGTTTTAAAGAAATGCTCTTTTAAAAAATATGTTCTTGTGTACAGATGCTCCATTGCATGGAAATGCTCCAGCCCTGGAAGAACATGCTTTTGTTGAGCTGCTGAGATAGCCCAGTGCCAGCACATCGCCGCCCTGTAGGCGATCCGGGTTTAGAAGTGGACTTGAGTTGTTGCGTTGAGAGGCAGACAAGGCTGCAGTCTGCTGCTGAGAGGCAGCGCACCTCAGCTGGAGATGGCTGGCAGTGGGTACCAGTGTCACAGCAACCCCTGCAAGTTGGCCAGGAAACATGTTCCCATGCCATGGGGAGAAAGGAGTAACGTGGTGGAAAACGGGGCATAAACACATGCCAATGGCCTGAATAGGCCGAACAGATCATATCCATGATATCTACAGTAGGCACATCCTTGGAATGTAGCAGGGCAGGGGATAAAAATCTAGGGAAAAAAAAACGTGTTGATGAATTAGAGAGAAGGATCATTCTCTGGAATTTGATGCACTTTTGCTCACCAACAATCATTTTACTCAACTAATTTCAGAAATGCCAATTTATCTGGAACATTGCTGCCAGCTATCTTTACAAAGATGATGATTTTAGAAGAATCTGTGTAGTAGCAGAATCTGTGCTTAGGTTAGAGATATATAAAAGAGTCCACATAATCTGAAACATTCTATGTTTAAGGACAGTCTGACAATATGAAATTGGAATATATGCCTGCTGAAGAGTAAGTTATCAGTGACTGTCCCTTACGGGTCCTTTCTCTTCGTTGACCAATCAGATTTGTTACTTTTTTATCTGCACTGTGTAAATGTACGGTTGATGACTTTATTTAGATTACATGCAAACAGTAGGCCCAAAGGATGCTTCTGGGAAATTATTTCTGCCATAATTACCAAGTATGCTAGTATTGATACCTTCTGCACATCAGATTTATAATTTTTTTATTTCTGTTATATGTATAATAATAGATATAAAATAATTGCCATTAGCAAGTACTTTCATTTTCAAGGAGAGACTGCTATACATTTACTAAGATCCTTGCACTCAAAACTAGAATACAAATAATTAGTTTTAAATAAGCACCTTATATGTTTTTTATTGTTGCGAAAAGACTGATTAGCAAAAAAAAAATCACATTACATTGCCATAGTTCGGGTTTGCCTACCATTTGAATGTTAACCCTTGATTTGTTTGCAAAATAATATTTCATACATCTTTTGGAGTTCCTTTTTTAATGGGGCTGCTTAAGTTGTCACATCACCAGAGCACAAAGGACTGGTAAAGCCTCCTTCAAAAATTTACCCCTGCTGTTCAAACCCAAATATCTTTTGAAAAAGCCCAGCGAACAGCGAAAACTCCTTCTGAGACGAGAACCTTCCTTTCACAGCAGCTCAGCAAGTATTAAGCTTTACCCTACAAAATCTTGGCACACTGAGGAATGTCATTTCCTAGGTATGCCTTCAGCAGCATCGCTTGTGTTTGTACTGACCTTTTGTGTCAGTATAAAAAGATTTTACTTGTATTTATCACAGCTAGATTTGTCAGAATTTGCCCCGGCTAAAGCTTCCTGCAAACTTGAACAATCCTCTCTAAAGAATTCCACAAGCAGACTCTTAGTGCTCGTCAGGGAGATTTTTTAGCATTTTTTGCTGTAAGTAAATGACAGTTTTGCAAATTGCTGGTAAAGAACTTAAATGTCTAATTAAATCTAGAAGATGTACGGAGTTTGAAGAACATGATTGATGCCCACAAAGGTACAGCTCCCTAATGGAGTCCGCATGACAGCAATTGCGAAAGCCCATTTAACGGCTGATGTTTTGTTGTGATCTATGTTGTCATTTTTTCATTACCGATTAAAATTAAAAATCTGCTTGGCAAATCCATTGTAAAAAATTTCCTTCAGGAAAATCGACGGGTACAAATTATTTTGTCAATCGACTGGCAATCAAGATGTGACTAGAAACTGCCTTTTTTGCCTGTCTTTTTACTCACGCCAGTGACTTTTCACAACAAAGTTTTTAAAAGCGTAAGTGGCAGTCTTGGCAATACTAAAAAAAAAAAAAATAAAGACCCATCTGTATTTTTAATTAAATGTTCTATTCATTTTTTTCAGTCTTGGATTAAGGGAAGATCTCTTGCTAAGATCTGGCACATGCTGCATAATTTCCTTTGTATGGTGATAGATAATTAGCAGCAATAAAATCAAATTAATTTTGTAAAGTTTTGAAATTAAGGCTAAACTGTCTGAAATGCTGAAGCAAAATGAGATTTTTTTTTTATCTGGAAGATAATATACCCTAGAAAGCATACCTTTTTATTTTTACTGTCACAGTACATTTATCACAAGATGAACAAGATGAGACTTATGCAAATGTCAGCCTATTTTGTATATTTTAAAGAAACGTTATCCTTTACATGCTGAATTTTGGTCCTGCATCAAAAACTACATGAAATGTTTTTATAATGTCACACAAGTAAAATGTCATTTTCTGACTCCAGTGCATTATTGCTTATAAAGTGTGTCCATTAGAAAACATAATGCTGAATAAGAATGTGTCAGGCCCTCGATGGAATGGCTTCCCTTGGCATATTCAAGCACATTATTAAAACAGTAAACATGTTCACGTAAGTGAGGCTGTTTCTGTTTAGGCTGTATATTATTATTTTGTAGGATGATGTATGGAGAGATGTGCTCCAATCCTTTCTCATGTCTGTGTTAGCTATATATATATATATATACTCAGCTTCTTTGTTAGTCAGCCCATCTGTTTATTTACAGTATGTGCCAGTCTGTCTGTCTATGTGTTTGCTTGTCCACAGAAATATGGACTAAGCTCCATTCAGGATTCTCATAATAGAATTCCAAATTGTCAAAGAAAATAATTTTCTTTTTAGTGGATAACTCTGACAGCAGTATCTTTGCCTGTGTAGTATATGTCAGGGTGTGTGTAAAATGTCAGAAAAAATAATATGATTCAGTATACTACTAAGTGGAAATCAGGACTGAACTCCTAGTGACATTGTCAATTGGAAATCTGGTTATATAATTATAGGGATTTCTTGCTAACCTTCCAGCATATATTTTTTTCACTACATTTTTGGAAAAGTATTATAATAAGCCCCACTTATTTCTTAATCGCCATAACCTAGCTCTTGGGCCTGACATTCTGTTTCTAGCATCCTAAGAATATAAGTGAAATGACCGCCCAATGGCGTAGAGGGAGCACACTGCACTGTGGTGCAGTGGACCTGGGTTTGGGAATGGACTGGAGTTGCTCATGCTGGGAGGCAGGTCATGGTGAAGGGCAGCTGCCAGTGGCACTGCACCTCAAATGGGGAGTATTGGCAGCATATTCTGGTGCCACAGCGTCCCTTGTGGAGGACTAGGAAGCTTGCCCCTCCTTCCTCCGCAGGGATGATCTGTGTACATGTGAGACCACTGCATGTGGTGCTTCTACCCCATGGGAGGTCTTATGAGAGAAAATGGGGATGAGAATACCAACCTGAGTCAGGAGGATGGTTGCTGACACACAAGCCATGCAACTTGCCACCAGTTGCAGGATTCTGAGATGGGCCTGGGGGCCCTTCCCTGGAGCTGAGACACACTGTCACTGCATGGAGGCATAGAAGTGTTGGGTTAGTGATTAATGTATAGGGTAGTTGACATGACAACCAGAAAGGACCAATGTGAGCTGAAATGGGAGAAAGGCTCTATGGGGAAAAAAGAGTGTAAGTGAGAGCACCCTTCTAATCACTAAAGTACTGGCAGGGGAGGAATAAGTGCATTTGTAAATCGAGGGTGATCAACATTTTTAACATTCATTTAATTGTTTCTATGCACAGTTCCCATGTCTCTTATAATTTTTAAGTGCCTTGTCAAGTACTTTGGGTGGGAGAACTGTGCAGCAAAGCTGCGCTGTTCTGGTGCTAAGAGGAGTTGAGAAAGCACTTACAATCCAGCCTACTAGGTCAGTTGTGATGTTACTATAAGTGACATCATACAATGACGATGAGACAGAATAGAACTAGTTATGCTGCCCGCCACCATAAGACAGTTATGCACAAGTTAAATATTGATATAGATAATCAGGTTAACATATTGCGCTTATCTTAGACATTTAGTAAAAGGCTCCCATAGGGTTTCTTTACCACGGGTGAGATGTCTCGTCTCAGTTACATAATTCTGTTGCACATACAGCATGGTCCAATCGGTGTGGAGCTCTTAAAACACTTCCTGTATGTGGCTGAAAGAATAAAGTTGCCAAAAACATATAAAGCACCATATTTCAAGATAAACAATTACAGGATTTAAAAGTACTGCCTTTTGGCTATAGATGCACGGAAGTGTTCTGAAAATGGTGTAAGCAGTAATAACCCTGTTTAGGTGTTCTTTAAGTATACGTACTATCACCACAAAGAGTAGGAATGAAAGAATTGATCCAAACCCTGCCCTTGTTGCATATTCGATTTATGCACTATTTTTTTTTTGATGTGGTTTGATTGATGTAAGTACATATAGTTTTGATGACTTTAAAGAAAATCTGTGGAACTGTTTTATTAGTTTTTCAGTGTTGCACTGCTGTTCACACCAGTTATTGAATGGGAGGAATATAGTGTTTTCCTTTCGGTCCATGTAATGTTGGAATCTGACTGTGGTCTGATAGCTGCTTTAGGGAAGGGAGAGTAGTGACATGTGGAGTATGTGGATAAGTTTACCCTGAAAGAATAAACTGATTATTCTCATTTAGAATGTAGAACCTGGCCAAAACAATTATTATAATTGAATCTTTCTGGCTGATTTTTTTTTTCTCTCACATTCATTGCATAAAATTTGTTTTTGTTATTATAATTAACAAATTACAAGCCTGTGAACAAAATTAAAAAAAAATATTACTTTCTGCTGCATGAAAATGCCCAGAAAATCTAAGGATGAGCATATTATTGTTTTACAGCCAAAGTAATGTAATTGTTTATTCTGACTGTGCACTTCCCTTAAGAACATGTAGAATCAAAAATAGCAGACTGGAAAAAGTTACACATTATGAGAAGTAGTCAGTTGTAACTTTTTATTTCTGAAGTGTATTTTTTCTTGTGCTCATTAGAAAGTTTTCTATGTGATAGTATTATGCTGGATGTGTGGAATGACACTCTGCATTAGTAGTATTCTCATCAATACTGTGATGTCACTGACAGTAACATCACAGGTGACTGACACGGCAGTTACTGACTGGCTCTTCCTGAGTGTGATGTCAGAGTCAGTGGGGTCACAATACCGATTATGTAATGGGAGGAACAGAGCTAGCTATGTCAGCTGTCAAGCAGAGTACTGCTCCACACAGCACACCTAGTAACATCAGATTAAAAATATTCTAATTCACCAAAGGGAAAATTAAAAGTACCTCAGATATAAAAAGGTTATAGCTGACTGTTTAAAAACGAATATTAGCTTTAGGTAGTACACTAGCTGTTTAAGCACCGTAGGGTATTTATTTTTATTAAAATGTTTTACCAGGATGGCCCGCTGAGCTGAGAATTGTTTTGATTTACAGATGTGTCCTGTGGGGAGGGCACATGGGGGGGGGGGATCAAACAATATATTACAGTATTGAACACAGTACCAAAAGTGCAAATGGCAGTAGTTAATGAGCAACAATTAAAAAAGGTGCAAAAACAATGTAATTCAGAGCATTAATTAAACAAGGTAAATGTGAGAAGGCAAGTGCACAAGGAGGCAGGCAACAAACAGGGATATGTATACAACTGTAGGAGGAGAGCTAAAGAGAATTATGGTGTACAAATCTTTTGTTCCTGGCTAAACCCTTATGCTTATTTAGTCCCTGTCCTTAATCTTTACTTTCCAAACAGAAGGCTGTGGTTTTGTGACAAACATTATGTACAATATGTAGGCCCCTAATGGTTTCTACCCATAGAACTATGGGACTTCATTAGTAATAATGAGGCCAGGGAATTTGAGCAACACATGTATACCTTCGGGGTGTAAGGAACTGCTGAGGACAGGATTGTGATCTGTAAACAAAAATGTCCATCTTCACCCTGAGCCTTCCCTTTTGCCTAAGACTCTCTGCTGTATCACTGGGCCAAAGGTATTGGAATGTTGCCCATGAACTGTAACCAGAGGCGGGGGGGGGGGGCCACATTGCTTTGGTGTAACAGCGGGGAATGGAAAGTTGCATGGTATGCCCATGAACCGTCCTCCAATTGGACAACAGAAAGGCTCCCTACAAATGGGCAGCAGTCCGGACTTCAGAGCCAGTAAGTTGTTGTTACATCTGCACCATTAGATAGGGACTCTTTGATGCCATCTCAGGAACTACCACCTGGTGAGAGTGCTCAGCAGATGTCTTTGGCTCTCAATATTGCTGTGGGTCTGGTAGGCCTGTAAAGTGCACCTTATGACTGTTTAAAATCAATGAAGAAGAGTGTCTGTACAGTGCAAGGTTTCCGCTTGTGACACCAGTGACCCGGGTTCAGGAAAAAGCCTGGGATACAGGGGAGCTGGCAGGGAGAAGATGGTGGATGCTCTGCTCCTCTGGGTGGGTGGAGACTGATCCCCACTGCATGAGCGCCACCTGGGGGTGCCCAAGGGGTGTAAACCAGTTGTAGATGGCTGTGGGAGGGAAGACACACTGGCTTTGTGGGGCGTACATGACCACTGTATAGCACATGGGCTACACATTCACAGCCAAGCATCTCAGGAAGGGCAAACGGAAATACCCCCACCCCAGCAGGATGACATTGGCAGCACTCTGGCCCTGCACCACCTCCCTACCCTCTAGCATGATGGAACTCCTTTGCCACAGCATTCAGAGAAGTCAGGAGGGGGAAGCTGCCCCCAGAAAGTGCTACTGTGGGAGAGTTCACTATGGGGCAAGGAGGGGTCTAGAGCTTCCTGGGGTCTGGGTCAGTGTCACAGCTGGGAGTCTGCTAGCTTATAGTGGGTCAAAGCAGGGCAGTTTGAGAAGTAGTTACTCATGAAAAAAAAAGTGCGAGGTGATGACTCCTAAATATATTCCCTGCTGGGAACAAGACAACTAGCAGAACTCCGTTTGAAAGAGACATTGCCTAAATCGGGTTCAAGAGGAATCACATAGCAGCTGTAATGCAAAAGCCTGCTTGTCAGCCACTGTCAAGAGGTGCCAAAGAGGACCAGTGCCAGCCATCATCCTAGCTGGCTGTTGATGTTTGTTTCACTAGGAGAAGTTGCAGGCGAGAAAGTGGATGAGGACAGGAGGCATGAATGAGTGAAAGTCTGAGGAGAAGAGCTTCTTCAGGAGTATCGCATAAACAGTGCTCAGCTGAGTAAAGGCGACCATGAGTATGACACAGATCAGCAGGCCTGCAGTTGCTTTTAGTTAGGTTAGTTAGATAGGGGCAGGAGGTTTGAAAAGACCTAGGTTGGACCACACTAACTATGTCAAGGTCTAGACAAAAAACATGCAGACTTTCCTGACCCCAGTGCCTCTAGGTTGGAGTACAAATAAGGACCCCTTTGGTTTGCTTTATATTTACATCCATCATCTACCCATCTAGCATGCGAAAGAAGACTTGGTTTGGACACACCTCCATAGTATGGTACTCACAGTCATAGTCTCTGAGTGATATCTACTTTGCAGAAAGTATAAAATCTCCTTAAACTCCCCTTTATCTCATTGGACCACTGTCCTTTTCTTCCATTCTCTTTTAATAAAATACATATTTGTTATATTCTTGTGTGGTTTAAAGTATTGCTATTGTGTGGGGTCTAGTGTTAACCAAGAGAGATACAAAAGTTGAGAAACAGGATTATTATTTGCTGGGGTGTAACAACCCAGAAGGAAAGGTCACATTTCCTCCAGGAGGAGGCATAGAAACATAGAAATTGTTGACAGAAAAGGACTGTTTGACCCACCCAGTTTGCCCAAAGATTTCCTACCTATTGTACCACTGCAGACCTAAACTGGAACCCAGGGTTCCTCTCCCCACTCAACTTTTGTATTCTTCTCCCATATGTTTATCCCATGCATATTAGTAGCCCACCACCATTCTAGCCTCCACCACTTTGGTAGTTGATTCCATGCTTTCACCACCCTCTCAGTGAAGAAGTTAAGTATTTCTCAGCATCCCTCTTGAACCTGTCCCCTTCCAATTTCATAGCATGCCCTCTAGTCCTGCTGCTCATCCTTACTTGGAAGAGGCACTCCCCCTGCACCCTGTTTACCCCTGTGAGGTACTTGAAGGTCTCAATCATATCACCTCTCACTCTCCTATTTTCAGAGTGTATATGTTGAGGTCCTACAGCCTCTGTCATTCAAAAGCCTCTCATCATTGGTCTTCTTATGCAACTCCTACACCATCTTGGTTACTCTTCTCTGGATCACTTCCACCCTGTCGGTGTCCTCCCAGAGATGCAGCCTTCAGAACTGTACACAGAACCCCAGGTGGGGGTGTACCAGGGAGTGGTACAGTGGCAGCACAACCTCCGTCCTCCTGCTGGTTATGCCCCTCCCTATACAACCCAGCATCACACTGGCCTTGTCACATTGCACTACCTCCTTGAGATCCTCCGATATAACAACCCCGAGGTTCCTTTCTTGTCTAGTGACTGCTAGGACCTCTCCAACATAGCTTATACGCAGCTTTGGGGTTATGGTCCCTAGGTGTATGATTTTGCACTTCTTGACATTGAACCCCAAATGCCATGTCCTTGACCGCTCCTTTAGTTTACCCAGATCCCTCTGCAATGTCTCTGAGCTTCCTGGGTGTCTACCCTAGTTCAGATTTTAGTGTGATCTGTAACTAGGCAGACCACTATCCCCCCAGTTCCTCTGCAGTATCCCTAAGAAGACATTAAAGAGCACTGATTTCAGCACCAAACCTTGTGGCACCTCATTGTTCCCACATCACTGGAGTGTGTGCCATTTACCACTACCCTCTGCCTCTTGTTCTATTCATTAGCCAATTGTGTACCCAGTTTATCATTTGTCCTCCACCTACAAATTGGTGAACTTCCTGAGCAACCTTTTGTGTGGCTTTGTTTTGATGGCCTTGCTGAAATCCAGATAGGCCATGTCCAATGCCCTCCTCTGGTCTATCTCTCTTGTTACCCAGTCAAAGAAATCCACTAGATTTTTTTGGCATGACCTTCCCCCATGAACCTGTGTTGCCTGTAGTTCTGCAGCCCACTGGATTCCAGGAACACGACCAGTCTCTCATTTAGTAGAGTCAGCATCAGATTCTCCACCACCAAATTTAGCCTAGCAGGCCTGTCATTCTTACATTCATTCCTGCTGCTGCTCTTGTGCAGTGGGACCATGTCAGCTCTTCTCCAGTCTTCTGGAACCACCCCTAATTTCAGCGAGCTGTTCAACAAGGTTGCCAGCGGCGCAGCTAGCATTTCCTGAAATCCAAAAAAGTCAAAATCGTCAGGAAGAGCTTCCCTATCACTTCCTAATCTCTGGAAAGTGAGTTGAAAAGTATCAGTGCTGAGTTGAATTCCTGGAAGAAAAAATGTATGCAGCAACAAAAAGAAATAGGGGCACTGAGGGATTGCACCGATGACATAGGGCAAGGCCTAACCTGTGCTGTGACATGGTTAGACACCCACAACGTGGCCTTTATTGTATCTCTACTGTTGAGACTGAGCTAGAGCAGAAAAACTGGATGACTTAGATGCACAGTCTTGCCAAAATAATGTTCGAATTTATGGGCTACCAGAAGACTCTGAGGATGGGGCCATGGAGGATCACTTGAGCTCTCTGCTAAAAGAATTATTGGAACTGCCACCTGATACCAACCTTGGTGTTGAAAGACCACATAGGGCACTCACCCCAAAATCAGGAGACAAAAAAGGCAAAACTGAGGTCAGTAGTTACGTTTTGTGAATTACGGAACCAAAATGAGTATCTTAAGAAAAGCATGGGAGAAGCGGGAAGTTATATTTAGGGATTCCTGCTTCTATTTCAACCACGATTTCACACTGGGAACAATGGACACGTGCAGGGGGCTTCTACAAATAAATAATATTCTCTGTGGAAAAGGCATAAAGTCACAACTAGTGGCCTCCATGCAGTTCTGATTCCACACTGAACAAGGTCTCACATTTTTCAGAAGCCTGGAGGAGGCAAGAGACTTGCTGCAAGCTTTGGGCATCCTGCACCCACCGAGACCAGGGACAACATCATGGGCCTTGAAAAAGATCTCAGACTGTAGCAATGGACCCCATCACAGCCACATGGGAGGGGGAAAAAGGAAACAGCAAGGGATTTTAAAGGCAACCTAGAGCTAAATATTTCACACCTGCTGACCAGACCCTAAGACTGTATCTCTACCCCCCCCAAAAGAAAACAACTGGCTGAATAGACTTATAGACTGCTAGTAAAAGGTAATGAGGGAGTATTTTATGCATGATTCCTCAGGGAAACAAAACCTGCAGAACATTCTTCATAATAAAGAGCCTACCAGAGACTGAGTGGTAACGAATGGAGGTTGAGGGGAATGTGTATTTGGACTGTTGAACTGTAGATTCCTCTTATAGGAAATGGGTTGCATGGATAAATGAATGGGGCAGGAAATTCACTCTGGACAGTGGTAGTGAACCTAACCAGCTTTTAAGAGGGGTGATCAACACATTCATCTCCATGGTTAAATATATAGGGGATTAGTACCGAGGGCCATGGGCGGAGAGCAGGTTCGTAGTGATGCATGGGATGGCTGGATAATGTAGGAGGGGGACCTCTTGGCTCACTGCAGTACCTGATTCTAAGGGTTCAATGAGGCCATGTCATTTTTGAGAGGATCGGAGGGAATGGGCAGTAATTGCGTGACATAGAGGGACATTGGGTCCCTGCTTATTCCAGATACACCTGAAGAGATGAGGGAGAGGCCAGCTGAGAGGACGACAGACACCTCAGTGGGGCTGGATTGCTCACACACCCTGATCCAAACAGTCTAGTCCTCATTTGGCTTCATGCTAATCTGGGAGGTGGGCCCGGCATGGTGTCCAGTGGCTCAGTTCCTTCCAGCACAAGAAGACTCTGAGAGAGGCTACAAATGGCAGATGGTTCAGTTGGGTGTGTCACCTCGCAGAGGTCCTCTCCTAGTGAGTCTAACTGTACTCCTGACTGAGGGGACTGGCCTGATGCCACATGGTCCAGATCACTTTAATGCCAGAAATTTCCTCTTTCTTCCTTAATGATACCCCCTCATAACCAAGGCTTCTTATTCCTTGTTAGCTAATTAAGCAGTAATGCATGACAGGGTGTGGGTTGTGCTGGAATAACCTCACGCCTGTGGTGGTTGGGCATGAGGCCAAAGGCCAAGTGCATCCAACACCCCAGCAGTGAGGTATCCCATCACAACCCACACTCTGGAGTGCATTATTGCTATTATACAATGGCTCTTATTTATCAATGTTGTGGGGTCACAAATGAGCACATGTAGATGGCTATTAGGTAGAGAACAAGTGTTGGAACATCCCTTTTATGAGTAGGGACATCTGTTTTATAGTATCAGTTTACCCTTGTCCGCCCTGCCCCCCCACTAATACAAGCGCCAGCACAGCAGATCCCCAGCCTCCACTAGGGGTCCGTAGCATGCCCGATACACTACCCCCTTCCCCCCTCAGAGAAGGAGAGCAGTCCTAGGATGCTCAATCCTCCCCAGCCCGGCCAGCCCTTTGGCGTCCCAAGTCCGTTCCCAAAACCGGGTTATCAGAGTTGCAGACAGACACACATGCCTCTGAGCCGGCGGGCTGGCTACCAGATGAGAGTCTTACCAGCCCACCTCCTGTTGCCAATAGTTTTAAAACTGTTCACACCTATTTTGGCTAACAAAGTATAGATTTGGGGAGGGGGGTGCTGGTCGATCTGGACTGAACAAGATATGTTAAGGGGTGGAACCTGCATGAGAATATCTGGTGCCTCCTTAATATCCTTTACTTGCAAGGAGGAAACCCTCACTTCCAGATTGCCATCTCCATGGATGCAGAAAAAGCATTTGACCATGTGGACTGGGCCTTCCTGCAGCACACCTTGGGGTTTGGGCCTAAATGTCAGGGCTGCATTTCCAGACTATACAAAAGCCCAGAGGCAACAATTAAAGTTAATGGGGTAGGCAGGGGGACAGTGCAGGGGTGCCACTTTCCCTGGTATTGCTTGAGCTCTGCATAGAGCCCTTGGCAGTTGTAGTGAGACAAATCCAGAATATCAAGGGGACCTGGTTGGACAACTCAGAGCAGAAGCTATTCCTTTATGAGGATGACTCTGTTTTTCATCTGAAACACTGTAAATTTAACACTAGCCATGTGCATGGAGCTAGAAGAATTAGGCTCTCTGTTTAGCTGTAAAATTAATTGTACTACATCAGAAGCATTAGTTATATGAAGGGCCAGCCCAAGGACATTTGAGACCTCTTTCTCCTTCAAATGGGCAGTGCAAAATACTATTAGATATTTAGGTGTCCAGATTACCACCCGTTATCTAAGCTTTTTCAGATAAAAATCATCTGAGACTCGTACAAGAGATAGTGGAAGACCTGAACACCTGGATACTGCTGCCACTCTGAGTGGCAGGGTGACAGTACTCAAAATGAATGCCCTCCCTGACCTACTATCTTATTTTCAGATGCTTCTGGTTACAATCCCCAAAATGTATGGGAAAACACATATGAGTGGGACAGAATAGATTAAAGGGACACTGTCAACCCTCTTAGGCCTCAAAGTGTCCCTTGTTTAAAAAAAACATTTTATGATTGCCAACATTCTGTAAAGATTACTGATGTAGCTAGTAGTTGGATTCTGATTCTTTTTTTCTTTTAAAAAGTGAAAAACAGACTGCCCAGCATACTGGTGTTGCCGCACAAAAACAGGTTTGTTTACCTTCCTTGATCAACTCCCACTACATTTTCCTGGACTTGGGAATACCTCCAACACAGTCTAGCCACTCATGATGCAGTGGGAGTTTAGCTGGTTACTGCCTCATGAGTGTCTGCACTGTTTGGGGGTGCCTCTAATGTTCAGGAAGTATTCAGTAAGACTAGATTCAAGATTTGAAACAAAACAAAAAGCTGTTTATAAATATACATTAGCATGTATTTCAGTTCTGCTAATCAAGGAGGCGCCCCACAGTTCTACTTCAGGTCTCGCTCCCCTTCTGCTGCCAGAAAACACCTTGTGAAGGTGCTTGATAAGTCAAGGCTCAGCTCTGACACTCTTGACCTCAAACTGCTTTTCCTTTCCATTGATGCAGTTCTGTCCCCACTCACCTGGATTCTAAATCTGTCCCTACGCCTTGGTCAAGTTCCCTCTCTCTGGAAAGCTGCAGTTGTGACTCCAGTCCACAAGAGTGGTGACAGAGCAAACCATGCCAACTACCATCCCATTTGAATTTTACCACCCCTCTCGAAAGCCCTTGAATGCTTAGTGGCCGAACAGCTAACTGAATATCTATCTGCCCATGGCATTCAGTGCCCTCAGCAGCATAGGTTTAGGAAAGATCATAGCACTACCACTGCCCTCTTCACCTACACAGACCATATCCATAAAGCACTCGACTATAGTCACCTTGTAGGGTTTATATATATATATATATATATAGATCTTACAAAGGTGTTTGATATGGTCATTCACTCCTTACTGCTCTGGACCCTACCCTCCCCAGGACTCTCCAGTGATGTTTCCTCCTGGTTCAGATGTTATCTAGGTGACAGAACCCAACGTGTAAAAATCTTAGACTCACTCTCAAGTAGCCGCCTCATGCAATCTGGTGTTCCACAGGGATCAATCCTTGGTTCCCCTACTATTTAGCCTCTACCTCAGTACCCTTCCCCTAGCTTGTCCTTGTAACCTTCTCCTATATGCAGATGACACTGTGATTTACACCAGCCAGCCTGATCCTACACCCCTTAACAGTGACTTGCAGCGTAGATTTACCTCTGTTGAAGCCAGATTTGCTGAGCATAGATTAATTATGAACTATAAAAAGACCAAATAAGCGGTCTTTGCCAGGACTCATAACAAGTTTAGAAGAGCCCAACTACCCATCTCCAATAATATTGGTACACAGCTTGAGCGGGTAACTAGTTTTGAGTACCTGGGCATCACCCTAGACAGTACTCTCTCTCATCAAGAACACATTACTAACATCTCCAAAACTGCTGATATCAGGCTAGGTTCTCCTTTATAGACATCGGCAGTGTATGACCCAAGAGGCACTACGTCTCACAGTGACTAGCTCCATACTGTTTATCATTGATTATAGCATTGTATTTTATGGTGCTGCCACCACCACTGCCGTCAGAAGTTTAGGGGTTACTCTTAACAAAGCCTGCAGGTTAGTTACTGGTGCTAGTAGGGACACACATACCTATGACCTATATGTGCAGTCCAGTTGGCTCAACCTTCAGAGCAGACTCTCCTATCACACCTGTCTTACTGCCAAAAATATCTCTTTAGGGTTAGCCCCCCTGTCTACCCAGCAGCTCCTTGACAGGGTCCACATTAACACGCGTTGCATGAGAAGCATGCCCAACCGAACTTTTCAGGTATCTTTATGCCGGACATCTCGAGGACAACGAGCATTTATGTACAGAGCACGTAGCTTGTTTAACAATCTCCCCACACACCTTCAGTCTACTCCCAAAATTGGTTATTTAAAAAACTGTCTTCGATAGCACGTAGTCAACCGCAGCAGCTGTGACTGCGTCACTTAATCCTACTGACCCTCTGCTTATACCTATCCTGCCATTTTAATGACAACACCCTCTTGGGCTGCTATTCTGTGTCACCACTGAGTCTACGGTCATCTGTAATGTTTCCCAAAATACAGCCTGGAAAATCACTATTTTCCCCTGTCTAAAGTCAACCTCCTTGACTGCTCTTTCTTCATCTTTTCATCCTCCACCTGTTGGCCTGTTATGCCTCATAACTATTCTAGTTTGCTTCTAACTGGCTTTCTCTGCCGGTACACCTGCCCTCCACCAACTTCTGGTTATCTTTTTGACCCTAGCACTTAATATCAGTATTACGTATTTTTAACTCTAGCACTTAATATCAGTATTACTATGTATTGTATGTACTAGGTTTATTTTCAAATGTCTCCTGAGTTTATTATACCTCACCCAGCCTGCTTATTTGTATGCAACGTACTCGTGCCTGTTACTCCCTCCTCGGTATAATTCCTTGTTTACATGGAGCCTCTGTAAAAGAGCCTCTGGCTCAAAGGTCTTAATTCTGAGATTCAGTAAATAAAAATAAGGAGACAGACAAAACAAACCACAACATCAATTAATTTAGAGAAGGTAAGCATTCATAAAATGTGAGTTTTTAACTGGAAATAATATGATGCAAAACAGGTTGACAGTGTCTCTTTAATGTTTAGGAGGGAAAAAGGTGGGTTAGGCTTCCCAAACTTCGAATGGTGCCATCTAGCAGCAAAGGCAGCTCCCATGGTCACTGCGACGAAACAGAAGCTGGATTCAGGATGACGTGCTAGAGAACAGGACAACACTGCTAGCCCCGTTGTATACCCTACCTTTCATGAGATGGCACACCTCATTTTGTAACAAGATCCCCAACGCATGGACCAGAACCTCAATCCAAGTATGGATTAAGCTGCAGAGATTGCTAAACTACTCAGAAACAATGAGCCTAGTAACAGTAATGATTAGAGATCCAGACTTTCCACAAGGGGGTACTGACCCAGGGTTTTGCAGATGGAACCATGTAGGGCTAACTGCATTCAGCCAGTTTTTCTCAGGAAGTACCTGCCTGTCATTCACAGCCATACAAGAAAAATGTTGTTTACCACACACGGATCATTTCAGTTTCTTACTAGAAAGACACCATGGGCTAGATATTCAAAGGAGTTGCGCCTGACTGAACCCCAGAAATGCGCCCCGTGGCAATATTCAAAAGGGGGAATTGTGCAGCGCAATTCCCGATGTGCCACGGTAGAAAGATAATGTATGCGGCACATCTCCGGGGGCATGCCCATGCATATGTGGCACATCTCGATTTTCAGCCGAGATGTGCGGTGCATATGCTGACACATCCCGGAGATATGCCACATACCTGGGCACAAAGTTGAGCATGGAAAAAACGTGCTCCAAAGGGAAGTCACCCACAGGCGAGCTGCCGTAATGCAAGGTGCAACACAGCAGCTGCCAGCTGTGGGTGGGTCTCCCCCCCCCCCCCAAGAACACCATACACAAGCACCCACAAAAATTCCTGGTGGTCCAGTAGTACCCCTCTCCCTGCCCATAACCCCGATCGCCATAATCTAATCTTTTTAAAATCCCTGGTAGTCCAGTGGTTCCCCTTCCCCGACCCTGATCACTGTTTGAATGCATGGGGAACGCCAACCTGTGTTGGAGGGGTTGCCAAACTTCAGGTACCCATCACTGTATTTTCTGGGGTTGCCTTTTTTTCCCATCATATCAATAACATACAGCGACAGCTACGCAAGCTGTGGCCTCAGGTGCAGACCAGTGATTTTGATGTAACATTGCTAGGAGCCCCACCACCAGGGATCTGCAGGTAGTCACATGGAGAACTATTCTACGCCTTCTCTGTAGCAGCATTGAAGGGTGACACCTGCCACTGGCTCTCCCCCATGATCCCAATTGTGGCTGAATGGAAAGAAAGAATACACAGCATATCAAGTATGGAATGTGTTACTGTGGACTTAAGGCTCACCAGAGATAAATTTCTGGGCAAATGGGAAAGGTGGTTTATTTACGATAGCGCAGTTGAACACCTTGAAACCTCTTAAAAATGCACCTATTTGAGACCACATTAAGGAAAAAGCTCAAAAGGCAACAGCCAGACATGGAACTTGCTCTTGTTTATTGAGCAGAGTTGTTTGTTTAGATCTGAATATTAGAGTCAGGAGGAAGTGTTGCCTCATTGAATCCTCCTGGAAAGAAGTCCATGTAAAACAAAATACTGAAATGTAAAACTGTGAATGTGAGCATAATGACTAAGTACTATATTGTACTCTGCATAACTAATGGAATTACTTCTTTTAATTTTTTTTTTTTTTTATGAACTCTTTTTGCTCCTTGTCACCGGACACCAGCGCCCCTTCAGGCGAGACCCATTTGGCAGATGCTGCCGCCCTGCCTGAACCCCACAGGGTGAGGAACTGGGGACAGAGTCCTCCCCTCTGAGGCCCAGGAGAGAGGAGAGGACCCAGGAGAGTCAACTGGGTAAGGACCGGTGGTGGACATGTGTGTCTGCCCTGGGGACTGCCGTCTACCTCCTGGTGCCAGGGGTTTTCCGCCTTGGATGATTGTCCCTGAGGTGGTTAATGTACAGTGACGGTGCAGCGAGGGAACAGGGCTGCCCTTCTTACAGAACTCCACCACCGCCTCCCCCAACTTGCATCCCCTCCTTGTGCAATACCCCCCATCTCCACTGGGAGCGGCTGCAAGGGGGGAATCCCCTGGATCCCACCCCAGGAGAGGAGAGCAGTCCTCCAGACACTCAGTCCTCTCTGCCAACCCCCGACGGACTGAGTCCACTTCAGAACCCGAGTCATCAGCATAGCATGAGGTGTGGCATCCAGCACCTCAACCCTCAGTGCCTGGCTGGCTGGCTTCTTTAAATAAACTTGACATCTTGTGTTTTTTTTTACCTGATGTATTCTCCCCGGGCCGTAGCTGAAAAGAGGCATTGACTTGTCTAGTGCACTTCACCCAGTAAACAAAAACTAAATAAATAAACTAAATGAATAAATAAATTAATGAAGATAAATCAAAATATGACCCCTTCCTTCCAAAATATGGCTATTCTGCAGCCTGCAACTTGAACAGGGGTAGGGATTTTTGTGGGGGTCTTTGGTGAGTCCCAGCAAAAGTGGCGTTTGATGTTTGCACCCAGGTATGTATCCACCCATGTAACTAGTTGTGCAGTGTTCTTGATGTTTGGATCTAGTATGTACTTTTATCTATAACTAATCCCAGGTCACCCCTGAAAATGGGACTTTGTTCCGGCATCTACCATGCCACCAAAAAACAATTTTTAAATAATGAAAACATATTTATATCCAGTGAGTTTAAAACCAAGATCCTATGCCAGTCCCCCTAGAGAAGTGCACCTGTACCGCAAGGGCCCTGGACTGCAGCTACATTTACCTTATTTGGGCACATTTATCTTGTCAACTATCTGCTGCAGCAGAATGCCATTTTATTAATGTAATGCAATCGTGCTATAGCCCACATGCAGTGCAGTTTTCTTTTCATAACGGTTGACATCTTTAAAAGAACACAGTTACCCTCACCTCCAGCCTCAAAGTTTCCATAGTTGAAAAAACACATTTTCTGATCGTTTACCTTCTGCAGAATATTTAATTTCAGTTGGTCTGTACTGGAAGGCATGTGAGCAAAACAGTACATACTTGCACAGTAAGTACAGAGCACAACATTATGCAGGCAGGACACATACTGGTGTAAAATGTATACTTTGGCAGACTAGAAACTTCCAAAGCAGTTACATTTCAATCTGCGAAGGAGAGTGGACCTGAGATTGTTTTTGAAGGAAGAAAACTTATTACGGGCAGTGAGTGAGTGTGGAAAACCTTTGTAAACATTTGTTGCCCTAAACAATAAAGAACGTTGGCCTTGCTTGGTAAGAAAGAATGGCATTCTGAATGAAAACCTACTCGGACACATTGTGTCATAATAAAAGTGAAAAACTCTCCACCTTATTAGTGTTACTTGACACATTAAAACCCTGTTTGCGTACAGTCCTTGAACTACCCACAGTGCAATTACACTCTTTCCCATGCTGCTTCTCCCTTTTCTTCTTAAATCGTTGTATTCCTTTGATGCATTGTGTTTATTATATATGTGTATATTTATTAGCTGCTGTATCTTGTAATGGCTTTCCTTTTTGGTTTGTAGCTGTGTTGACTTTAAACTATTATTTTTTTTTTACTTTCTATTTTTCCCTCCTATGCCCCCAGTCTCTGACTCTTCGGGGGCACCTGGGAGTCATCCCTCTGCCAATCACCCTACCCACGAGCCACCCTGTTAACCATGGAGCCACGGCTATACCCCCCCCGGGCGGCTAACAAGGTGGGGCCATACAACCCATGTGCTTACTTTGTCTCGTCAGGCAAGGTGGTCGGGGTGGGTGATGGCATATCGAGGGCACGCTTCTGGTGCCCCAGCTTCCCAGAGACGGAGGGTTGTCATCCGCCTGTTTTTCTCCCCACGTGTGGTGTGCATCCTGACGTCTAGGCGCAACACGCCGACATCCACCATACGTCATGGCCAGCCTTCCTTGCAATCAGGGCTTGCCGTACCTCGAACCTCTGCTTGGGGTTGCACAAGTCGCAGGCTTGGGCACGGGGTCAAAATGTCGCACGGCAGAATGCAGTGTGACTTAATCGCATGGCGTGATTTATTTATTTTGATCTGTGGGGGACTCTGCCCCCTGTTACAGGGGACTGTGCCCCCAGACCCTCCCCACTTAGGATTCTAACTCCGGGGGGGTCCAACACGGAGAGCGCACAGGTCCGGGGTTCGTGCATAATGCCATATGCTATTAAACGTACCACATTATGACCCGGTACGGCGGGGGCTTTGGCCCAGTCCTCCCCTCGGAGAAGGTGAACTGTCGGATGCTCAGCTTTCTCCCCGGCCGGCCCTCCAGTGACCTGAGTCTGCTTCCAAACCCGGGTCGCTGGCATTGCAAGCGGAAATTCAACCGCTGCACCGACGGTTTCCCCAGATCCTCACCATTCTGACTCTCCTGATAAAGGACATGAGGATTTTGCCTCTCATTATGCCTTTATTATTTATTAAACAGGTGGCTCAGTCTCTTGATCTTCCTACACAGGAGTCTACCGATGAAGAGGA
Source organism: Neoceratodus forsteri (assembly GCA_016271365.2). NCBI lineage: Eukaryota > Metazoa > Chordata > Ceratodontiformes > Ceratodontidae > Neoceratodus > Neoceratodus forsteri. The sequence goes on along the minus strand of CM028134.1, from coordinate 542,299,588 downwards.
AGAACAAGACTATAAAGAGATGATGGATGTACCTGTCTCGAAGAGGCTGCTGGTACCTATCCATAAATCTCTTAAGAGGCAGGTTCATAAGATCCTATAGACTCCTCCCTCTGTGCCACCAGTAGATAAAAAAGTGATTCAAGGAAAATGGACACCATTGCAAAGAAGATATATTTGGGATCCTCTCTCCTTATCAGACAGGCCTCTTATATGGCATACATAGCCAGATACCAGAGGACCTTGTGGGACATGGTTATGGAAATTACTAAATCTGTGCCAGCCCCTATGGCAATTGATTTACAAGAAGCTGCAAAGAGGGGCATTGAGGCTTCTAAGGCACAATTCAGACTGGCTGTAGATAATAATGACACTGCAGCCAGACAGATGGCTTCCTCTATTTCCCTCAGAAGATTTGCTTGGCTTAGGACTACCAACCTGTCCCAAGACACACAGTCCAAGGCTTTGGACTTTCCTTGTGAGCCCTCCTCTCTGGTCAGCAGACTGCTGCAGCCAAGGAGAGGGCCTCCACCCCTCAGAAAAACCAAGCAAGGGAGCTAGAGGTAGGGGTCAGTATAGGCCTTATTTCCAGCCACAGACCTACCCTCAGTATCAACAGCAAAAGGGCTATTTCTGAGGCAGGGGCAGGAGAGATGGAACCTGAACTAGCCCCAGTAACCAACCAGCATCCCAGCCTAAGCAGACACCCTGAGGTATCTGTCTGGGTTGCCTCCCCAGTCCAGATAGGGGGAAGATTGGTCCACTACCTCTAGGAACCCTTGCCTCAGTGTTTACGCACAGAGGTTCTTTGTCTTTTAAATGTTTTTTTATTTTAATGGGTTCACCACAGTATATCCCAGGCACACTGCCTTAGGGGTAGCTGGTCCATTCCACTGGGGTGTTAAACAGATGAGGCATACTGATGAGTCCTGGTAGGACGAAACACGTGTTTATGTCTTCTGTTAGCACCCTTTGCAAAATGTGTGAGAGGCCTTTTGGCACCATGCAATTCTGCTTAAAGTTGGACCAGCATAACATTCTGTGGTGATTTGCATATTTAGCCCATGATGCTTTGCATTGTGGGGGCATGCGTGATTTTGTATTTTCTTGAAACTTGGCTTCCCAGCCAAATGCCATTTGGGGTAACCCTTGCCTCAGTGTTTACGCACAGAGGTTCTTTGTCTTTTACCTGGAAGTCAGTTCACACATTCACTAAGCATTACTGCCTCAATACTCAGGCTAGAAGTGATGCCAGGTTTGGCACAGCAGTTCTACAAAACCTACTTCCTAAGTAGATCCTCTGCCCGCCTCCGAAGGCACTGCTTGGGTAGTCTGCATTTGTCAGAATACAGTAAGATTTCTTAGGGTTTGAAGAAAACATTACTTACCATAGTAATCTTGTTTCTTCTAAGGGAATCTTACTGTATTCTGAGCTCCCACCCTCCTCCCCTGCTAGGACCTACAAGGCACTGCATACTGTTTGTACAGCTAAAGTTGAAAACATGTGGGTGCCTAGTAGTTTATTAGGCATCTGGGACTTGAGTCTCAGTGATGCCCTCTGTTATTTAAGAGATGTATTTTCCCCTAACAGCGGCTCTACTGATTGTTAGATTAACTTTGTTAGATAGTGTCTTTTTAGCTTCTGCATGCTTCATAAGAATCTGACAATTGCAGGAAGTGCAAACAGGGACAGTGATTTGAAACCCGAGCTCAAGCCTAACAGTCCACTATTAGCATAGGTTCTATTAACCATTTCGGCCCCGGAGCAGTCCTATGGTGAGACTGTACTGTCTTTGTCAGAATACAGTAAGATTCCCTTAGAAGAAAAAAGATTACTATGGTAAGTAATGTTTTCATATGGTTCAGGGTTCCCAGTTCTGTGTTGTTTTCCTTCATTAGTAGGGTACCCCATATTAGCACCAGAATGATCTCTGTCTCGAAAGTGATATTTCAGATCAGTCTTTGTGAAAAGGTTTGTAAATGTCAATTTATAGAGAAAATACTTTCAAATTAGTATTAGGCACACAAGAAAACCCTTCACTCTGGACATTAATTTGTTCACCATTAAGTGGTTGAGAAGAAATATTTAAAGTGCTGCTGTCATCCCCTGGAAAACTTTGGAAAAGATAATATTTAGACACAATTCAGCTTGTATTTCATTTACCTTCTATAGGTTTCTTTTCCATTTTATTTATTAATGAGGTAGTTCCCACAAAAACAGGTTTGTAATCTATTAGATTTCATCTGCCTCTACAGCTTATTCCCTACTTGAAATCATAATGCTCTGTTGTGACATCACAGCTGGTTTTCATGGGAATAATAGTGACGTCACAAGCAAAGCATTATGACATCATCAGCTAGATTCACAAAAAATCACAAAGGCAATGCTAAATTTTGCATTGCGCTTTCTGGGTACCCAGGTGTCCAGAATTACCATTCACAGTCAGATAGCAAACTGAGCTATCTGACTGTGAATAGGGGTAGTCTGAGGCAGCAGTAACCCTAGTACCACCAGTGCTACCCCAGTAGTGCTGCCTCAACGTTCAGTCAGGAACATGGGCCCACAAGGAATAGCGGAGGGGTGCTATTTCCAGTTCAGTAAGGCAGCCATGCAGATGAGCCCATTAGGCATGCAAGGCACTAGGTGGCCATTTGCATGCCCATTATGGGCCCATTTACATATGTTGTGAGGAGCGTAGTACGCCCCCCCTCGCCACCATTCGCTGATTGCTGGCCCAGTATAAAATATGGTGAATTCCTGGTGGTCTAGTGCCCCCCCCACTCTATCCTCGGCCTGATATACCTACAGACATTTCCCATTGGTCTAGTGGTTCTCCCCCTCGCCAGTTGCTGGCCCAATATCCCTACAGATATTCCCTGGTGGTCTAGTGATCCCCCCCACTGATCGCCAGCCCATTATGACTAAAGACAGTCCCTGATGGTCTAGTGCCCCCCCTTCGGTCACTGATTGCCATCCAGTGGCTCCCACTCGCTGGTTGTTGATCGCCACCCAATATCACACATATAAGATGCCCCTGCTGTCCAATGTAACCACCCCGTGCAGTGATTAGAAGCATTCTGAAGGAAAGAATAGTTGAGTACCTAGAGGCCAGTGGGGCACAGGACCCAAGGCAGCATGGGTTCACAGCGGGAAGGTCGTGTCAGACGAATCTAATAGATTTCTTTGGCTGAGTTACCAAAGTAGTGGACCAGGGAGGGGCTGTGGACATGGCCTACCTAGACTTTAGCAAGGCATTTGACACAGTCCCACACAAAAGATCAATAGTCAAATTAACCAGCCTGGGAGTGGGTCCCAGGGTGGTAGCCTGGATAAAACATTGGCTGGACAACAGGACACAGAAGGTAATTGTAAATGGAGTCCACTCTGAAGAAAGAGGGGTTACTAGTGGGGTACCGCAGGGTTCAGTACTGGGTCCAGTCCTTTTTAATGTCTTTATAAGTGACATTGCAGAGGGACTGGAAGGAAAAGTATACCTCTTTGCAGATATGACAAAGATCTGCAACAGGGTTGATACACAAGGAGGCATGGAAAGGATGAGAAGGGACTTGGCAAGGTTGGAGGAATGGTCAGAAGTATGGCAGCTAGGATTCAATGCAAAGAAGTGCAAAATAATGCACCTGGGAAACAAGAACCCAGAGGAAGATTACACAATGGGGGGTAGTAACAACAACAAAAAAGGAAAGGGACCTGGGGTAATCATATCAGATGACCTTAAGGTTAGCAAGCAATGTGAGAAGGCAGTAGGGAGGGTTGGGGTATACTGGGATGCATAGGGAGAGGCATCACCAGCAGAAAACAGGAAGTTGTTATCCCTCTGTACAGACAGTTGGTGAGACCCCATCTGGAGTACTGCATCCAGTTCTGGAGACCCCTTCTGCAAGGACATAGATAGGATAGAGGCAGTCCAGAGGAGGGCAACTAAAATGGTGCAGGATCTGCAAGAGAAGCCGTACGAGGAGAGACTAAAGGAACTTAATATGTATACCCTTGAGGAAAGAAGGGAGAGGGGGGACATGATAGAAACGTTTAAGTACCTCAGTGGAATCAACAAAGTCCAAGAGGGTAGCATCTTTCAGAAAAAGAGACGTGCAAGAACAAGGGGACACAATTTAAAGATAGAGGGAGACAGTTCGGGGCAATGTGAGGAAGTATTTTTTCACAGAGAGGGTAGTGGATGCATGGAACAGCCTTCCTGAGGAGGTTGTGGGGTCTAAAACTGTGGGAGAATTCAAGAATGCATGGGACAGACATAAGGCAATTATTGTGGGGGGGTAGGAAGAAATAGGCTGTTGGTTAACTAGGATCTGGGGCCTATCCTGTAGGTAGGGAAATGGGCAGGCTAGGTGGGCCTAGCGGTCCTTATCTGCCGTCAAAGTCTATGTTTCTATGTTTCTGTTTCACTGGTGGTGAAGTGAACCCCCCCCCGTCCCTGATCCCAACTATGTGTATGTACATCTATTCCCTGGTGGTCTAGTGCGTCTCCCACCCCCCACTTCGGCAGATAGTGTCCCACCACCATCACCCCCGCATCCCAAACCCAAGCCAGCGACGAGCACAGCCCTCCTCTCTCCACCGTGGCTGGCAGCTGATTGAGGTGTTAATGAGCGCGTACTGCTGTGGTGGAGAGAGGAGGACTGTGCTGGTCACTGGCTCAGGTTTGGGAAATCAAGGGAGGGGAGCGGGCTGGTGGGGGACACTACCTGCCAATATGGGGGGGTGCATTAGACCATTAGGAATAGATGTACATGCACATACTGGTGATCGGGGAAGGGGGGGTGACTACAGCACCAGAGAAATGTTTCTAATGACTACACAGGGGATCGGGATGGGGGGTTTTACACTGGACATCAAGGAATATGATGACCATGTCAGGCAGGTGATCAAGCAGGGGGAGGGACCACTAGCCACCAGGGAAGGCTTTTTATGTTTGCTTGTATGTGCCAGCATACGAGTTTTTGTAGGTGTGCCTCCCCAACTTCCAATGCCCTGCTCCCTTTTGCAGGCGCTGCTCCATGCCAGTGAATGTCAGAGCTGTCTATGACAGCTGTTCAGATGCAGTGGCATATAGTTCCGAGGAAAACACTGCCACAGTCAGTGGTGGTAACGTGTAGTCAGCAGTATGGCATCGGCAGTATGGAAATTGCGTACATGTACGTCAGCACTGCATCTGAACTGTCATAGATAGTTCATATCCACCCCTGAACACTATGTAGCACACCAGCATGCTCATGCGCTCCTCTCCACCCCCGCACACTGTCTGACCGGGGGTGCCCAATCCTCCGTTGGCTCCACTGCCCCCCAAACAGACTTCTAGGTGCCACGCTGGGAGCCCACCCCAGCATGACAAAAGTCCTTATGGCCGATGGGGATGCCTAATCCCCCTTCGGCTCCACTGTACCCCCCCAAAAATAAAAAAATAAAACAGATTTTTAGGTGCCTTGCTAGGAGCCGACCCTAGTGTGGCAAAAGTCAGTATGGCCGATGGCAGTGCCCAGTCCCTTGTCGGCTTCACTGCCCCCCCAAAATAACTTTCCAGCTGCCACGCTGGGAGCTCACCCCCAGCGTGGCAAAAGTCCCGCGTCGTCTTCCTAAATAAGAAAAAAAAAACTAAAAAAAAAAAAAGGTCCCTCACTACCTGTCTTGCCCTCTCCCCAACCAGCGCTCACCCTCTGCGCACTCACCTACCCACACCCTCCCTGACCCCATACTTACCTCTGGAGCCCAGCGCGATGATCTTCGGTGGACCGGTAACACGTCTGCACTCTTCAAAGCCAACCGCGAACTGAAGAAATGCCGGTAAGCTGTATAATGGCATAAATGGGTTTTTTCAACTTTGATGCATATCTCGACCATTTTGAGGATTTTTTTCACCAAATTTTCAACATGGGGTTCTTGGGGCCCCACTTCATGAACTCAGTCACTGTCATTTTGTTCTTCGGTCCCTAAAGATGATTTTGCGGTCACTGCGCGGAACCACCTTTCGGGACTGAGTAATGAACCGACAGTGTCACAGTTCATGACGTAGGCCCCCCAAAACCCTATGTTGAAAATTTGGTGAAAAAATTCTCAAAAATGACTATTTTATGAGCGTGCGTTAATCAGTTCCTATGCACGCTTGTATCTTCGCAAATTTTTAATATATTCACTCCAGATTTTCAACATTGCCATTTTACCACACCTCCTATGAGCAGTACAGCTGTCATTTTCACATCGCCCAAAATGCTTTCATGCATGTAGCGACAATGGCACGGTCGGTGTGCAAATCAATGTTTGGGACAGATTAAGAAAATCACAGTGACAGTGTTCATGAGCAGAGGTATTAAAATGGCTATGTTGAAAATTTGTTGATAAAAGTCCATTAAATGACTATGTTACAAGCATGCATTGCGCAGTTTCCATGCACCCTCGTAAGTTCATGAATTTGTACTATTTTCAGTCCAGATTTTCAACACTGAACAGTACAGCTGTCATTTTTCACACCCTGGCCGAAATGTGTTTTCGCACTTCCGGCACAGAAATGAATGGTCGCTGTGGGAAATCAGTGTTCAGGACAGATTAAGAAAATCACAGTGACACTGTTCTTGAGCGGATTTCCCAAAACGCCTGTGTTGACAATCTGCTGTAAAAAATCCCCAAACTAATTGCATAATGGGTGTGCATTGCGCAGTTTCTGCAAATGCTCATGACTTAACCTTTTTTTTTATATTTTTACTACAGATTTTCAACATTGCCATTTTTACACCTCCCCATGAACAGTACAGCTGTCATTTTTCACATCCTGTTCGAAATGTGTTTTTGCACCTGTGGTGCCAAATGGCGTAGTCACTGTGCAAAATCAGCTTTCCGCTAACAAACTGACCTTGCCACTGTTCATGAGGTGGGGGTCACAAAAAACCCATGTTGAAAATTTGGAGTGAAAATACCAACGAACGCCTGGGACGTTAGGGTTTCCGACCATAACGCCCTACCCTGTAGAGACTGACAGGCATCAGGGGTGTGACTTGGGATTGTCGCCTGTAATGCTCATGCCATTCCACCCCACCCACACCCTGCAGCCAGTGACAGGCATTGAGGTGTACCTTGGACTCTTCAGCCCCAAGGCTCACCCCATTCTCTTACACTGCACCCATCTTACTGTATTTCCTTATGGAACAGGGTGAGCATAAGGCCCAAAGACCCCCAAGGCACACTATGACACTTGTCAGTGTCTGCAGGGTAGGGTGTAGTGAAATGGCATGGCCGTTATGCCCGACAACCCAAAGGCACACCCCAATGCCTGTCAGTCTTTGCAGGGTGGTGATGGGGTTAGCTTCAGTTCAATACTTCACTGCTATTCCTATTATGCATCTCTCTTAACTCCTACACTGCTATTGCCAATGCCAGCAAGCAAACATTCGGTATTGACAAATGCTTGTTTATATGTGGGGTGAGTGATCTGGTGGGGGGAGGGACCGCTAGCCACCAGATAATTTTATATCCATTTTGGGCAGGGCTTTGGGTGGTGGGGGGACCACTGGACACCAGGGACATCTTATTATATATGTGATATTGGGTGTCAGTCAGTGACCAGTGGGGAGGGGAGCCACTGGACACCAGTGAACTCACATATGTTTGATATCGGGCGGCGAACGGCGGGGAGCTCTAGACCACCAGGGACTGTCTTTAGTCATATTGGGCCAGCGATCGGCAAGGGGGGGCTCTTGACTACCAGGGAATGTCTGTAGGTTTATCGGGCCAGTTATTATGAGGGGGACCACCAGGGATTCTCTATATGTTGTATCCAGTCGGTGAGGAGCGGCCACTAGACTGGCAGAGAATGTCTGTAGGTATATTGGGCCAGTGAACGGTGAGGGGGGTTGCCACAGCAACTCCACTAACCACTAGGGTTGTGGGGGATGAAAGCAAGGTCTTGATCAGTGGTATTTGTTCTGTGCAAGGGGACCCGCAACAGGCCCATGTGTGGAGCAAATGCTTTGTGAATGGGACAGTGCCGATATACAGGTTCCCTCCCCCTCATTTGCATTGTGGCCCCCTGCACACTTTGCCCTAGTGCAAACCCAGTTTTCTGCATGCAAACCAGACTTTTGTGAATACCACCTCAGTGCAAAACCCACTTTGCACCGGGGCAAAGTTTTGTGACTCTTTTCCCAGATTGGAAATAAGCAACAGGAGCAGATGAACCCTCATGAAACAGAGAACCTGTTTTCATGCATTTGCCCTCAGTAAGAAATAATGGCAAGAAGACATACAGAGCTCATGAGAAATATAAACTGATTTGCCTCTAAATATTATGGGCCGGATTCACAAAAGTCAGACACCAGCTGCAACATTGGCATCTTGCACCTACAACCCCTGCGTCAGGGATCCTGTACCGGTTTGACTATAGCGCTGCAACATTCTTCTTATTGACATCCCCGACAGTGACAGACACAATGGCGAGTGTCGGCATTGTTCTGTTGGGGATGTCTATGTGTTTTGTTAGGGGGCTGCACCCCCCTGAACCCCCGATGTGGAGGGCAGACCACCAAGGCTACTGTACTGAACAGGGACTTGGGATATGGAGGATGTGTACATACTGTTAATACACAGCAGTTCGGTGATCAGTGCTGGGAAGGGCTGACATATAACATATTAATGTAGTTTGGGGATCGGGGACTGGGTTGGGGGATTGCCCACTGGATCACCAGGAAAATTGTATGTAAAGTACATGCTGGTATGTTATGGTGGGTTGGGACTGGGGGGGGAGCATCACAGAGGTGCATGGTTGGCATCCCTCCCAGAGGGAGTCTAAGCACTGTTATGCCTGCCTTTTGATGGTCTAATGGTACTTAGACCTGTGACCTCTGGGAGGGTTCTCTGAATCAGGATTTCGGGGATGTGGCAGCCTGTGTCTGCCGCACCTCCCCTAGGATCATACCACAGCCACTTCTGTAGCGCAAGTCTGGTGCAGCGCAACTTCGCCGCAAGCAGCCTGCCCTTTGCTGCAGGCTGTTTTCCTGCATAACTCCCAGCCACATCTTTGTATGCAAGGTGCTAGTTGCAGCACAGCTTTCTGCTGCAAGCACCTTGCATCTGGAAAAGGGTTTTGTGAATCTAGCCCTATGTTTTTCAAAATTCTCCTGCAGGCGTCAGTGGCTCTTTTTTTTATTTTTAAACTCTTTATTTAAAGATTTTTCAACAATAACATCAAAAACAACTCTTACAAGACAAACATAATGTAGAAACATAGTTAAAGAGATACTTAATATATATAATTGCTTTACAGCTGTATTCAAACTAATTCTTAAAGCTGTAGTGATAAATGAATACAGATATAAATTAAACACGGTATAAGAGGCAATAATTAATTGTGAGAAATTAAATCAGAAAAGTCCATTGATACTGTTGAAGAAAAAGTCAATCATTAATTAATCCTGACACCTTAATCCCTAATCCAGAGAGGCATGTGGGGGGATCTCAGGGAGCGGGGAATAGCCAGGGTCTTCCAAAATGTCTGACGTCTTATGTTAGATGTTTCCTGTCTGATGTTAGGGCCGGAGAGACTCTAGGGAACAAAATCAGGTCTGAGGGGTGTGATGAATAACACCCATCTACTCCACTGTGTTTCAAATTTCTCTATGCTATGATTCATTAAGGCTGTCAGTCTCTCCATCTTGTATACTTGTTTCATTAGGTCAGGCCAATCTTGGATGGAGGGAGGGAGGTGCCTGTGCAAGCCATCTTTGGGTCATTGCCTTTTTGGCTGTCAGTAAACATGTAGACCAATTTCCTAGTTGAGTTATCTCTCAAGCCCCAGTCCAGATGGGAGAAGAGAAAGAAGTCCATTATGAGATGTATTGGAGCCCCTAGAAGTTTCTCCATAGCTCTCTGTAGCACCTCGAGGACTGGTTTAGGTATCGGATATTCCCACAGTGCATGGGATAATGCGGCTGAAGGATGGCCGCATCCTCTCCAGCAGTGGGCTCCTCTAGCAGGGTTATATTTGGCTTGGCTCTCCAGGGTTCTAAAATATCTCAAGGCCACCTTCCAGGAAAATTCTTTCCATGCATGCGATACAGTCCCCAAATGTATTCATCTCAGGTGGACCTCCCGTGTCTGGTTATCTATTACAATGTCAAGGTCTTTTTCCCATGAATGTTTTATTGTATTCATTATGTGGAGTGTGAGGAAAGTAAGAGATCTGTAAATGTAGGAGATGATGTGGTTTAAGGGTGCTGATCCTTGTAAAGCCAAACTGCATATTTCTAACAGAGGGGGTGATCTTTGCCATAAGCGGTATAAACAAGGCCGGCTGGGACCTGAGATAGTTGACAACCTGTCCATGGCTCTTTAAAACATGACTGGTTGCTGCTGATTGTTCTTGGCTAATTTCCTGGTTATTATCCATTAAACACTGATAATTATTAAAGTATGTATGGTTCAGTGGTCTACACAGCCGGTATAGTGTTATGCTTGTGCAACTGTGTTACTTGGGTTTTGGCTGTTTGCACTCTCTATTCCAGAGGAATTATCACCCTGTAGAAGTACCAAAGGCAAGGAACCCTCTAGAGGGTTCCACCCCTAGAGGTGCTGTGGGACAGTTCCCTTGGCTAAAGGTACCTTAGGAAGGATCCCAAGGAGAGAGGTGCTGCTGCTGGAGGAGGAGGAGGAGGGAAGGATGGCGGGGCAAAGAAAAAGTGCTTCAGAAGGAGGCTGAGGGGAACTGCTTATATAGCTCAGGAAGTGGGAGTGGCTGGCAGCTTGTACATTGAACCATAGGTGGAGGCTTCCAATTCAATGGCCTAAGCAGCCAGTATAGTGTTATGCTTGTCCAACTGTGTTACTTGGGTTTTGGCCGTACACAATCTCTATTCCAGAGGAATTACCACTCTGTAGGGATATCAAAGGCCAGGAACCCTCTAGAGGGTTCCACCCCTAGAGGTGCCACGGGATGAGTCCCTTGGCTAAAGGTACTTTAGGAAGAATCCCCAAAAAGAAAGTAGTAGTATGAAGCATATAAGCAATCAGTAGTTGTGAGACATAGTACTAGAAAAAGCATCAGGCAGCTTGATAACGTAATGGGATGTGCAGGTTAGCAATGACAGGGTTTGATGGGTTGCAAGAGAAAATGAGGGGACCTCATAAGGAGAGAAGGAATGGCAATAGGGACACTATCCCCCTCCATCCAACAGCGGATCCTGCCTACAGAACTAGGGAACACAACGCTAACTTACAGTTATGACCTGAGACACGGAGGAGAGAAAAAAAAAAACCCTTTGAGGAGGAAATCTCTGGGGATCCAAGTCCTAGGTTGCCTTCCCTACAGGCTTGGGATGTTTTATTTAGTGATGGCTCTGCTGCTGCGATTTGAAAACCCAATTAAAGGGAGGTGGAAAATATTCCAATTTGGAGGGAAACTCTCTATCCTTCAGACAGGAATGACATGTGAGACGGTAGCTCTGCAACCGCCGCTCCAAGGCGGGAGGAGGAGAGTAACGACCATTGAGGCCCTCACCCAGCCTACCGATCTAAAAAAACAAACTAGATGAACCAGAGGTGGTTGTAGGGAGAATGCAATGAAGGTGCCTTGCTGGGGAACCACTAAAGCCAATGGACAACTGTTATAGTGGAAACCACTAGAGCTAAAGGAAATTTCTGTAACCTACCTTCACAGCTTAGTCATAAATTCTACAACTTGAGGTACTGTTGGTACGGTTGATGACTGAAGGTCCACCCGAGCGAAGACATTCTCCCAGCTATGGGCCAGGTGAGAAGGACCCTGCCCCAAGCTTCGTATACTCAAACTGTGGACTCTAGGTGCAGAGCGAGACCACTGACTGCAGGGGAACCCTGCGCCAGAATGGTATGACTGGCATGCCCCAGGGACTGATGAGGAGATGAATGAGCATGGAGTGCTGAGACTTTGCAGATGGCAGGGAGAATTGAGCAATGATGACATGAGCAGGAGTAGCTCTGGACATAGTTCAGTATGGCAGGGTAGTTCAGTAGGGCAGGATAACAATCGTCAGACCTGCACGTAGGTCAGTAAACAGTAGGAATAGTCAGACCTGCACATAGAGTCTGCAAAACATAGTAGCAGTGGTGGGACAAGAACGTAAGTAGGAGAGGCAGCACTATGATAGTGGTGTATGCCAGCCAGGCATTCAGAAAGCCAATGAAAGTGACAAATACTCTGGGGATTTTCAGTGGCGGAGGCAGGATTTAGAACATAAATAATTAGCCACATGGGACCACGACTCCCCAAACACTTCCAAGTCCCTGCTGTGGGAAAAATGAGAAAGTGATGTAAGGGGTTGAGAACCATATTCAGATATTAAAGCTAGTTTACAGCATCAGCAGTAGCTTAGCTGACCTCATGAGTATAACAGCAGCGTACAAACAGGGACTAATATCAGCTATGAGCGGTAATATTCTATAAGCATGGAATGGAGGGAAGCACAATGCTCTGAAAGCAGCTATGACCATGTGGGAGGTAGATTAAGCTGAGAAAGCATGATTGAGCTGCATAGCAAGGGTTCAGAGGAAGCCTGAATTGGCTGAAACAATTAGGCGTGTAGCATGGGGAGCAGCTTTAGTATGAGTAGAACACAGGTACTGATTGCAATAGCAATGTGAATAACTGAAAGCATGTAGCTTGAGTTCTAAATGAGCAAAATGGTAGGAGCTTAGAAACCATGTCCCCCCCAAAAACAAAACAAAAGTAAGATGAACACAGAAAAAAACTTAAAAAAATGGGGAAGGGACGAAAGGAAGCACACAGCCGGAGGCAAAATACAAACCAGAAGAACAAAACACAAAAGTCCAGCAGAAAGAAGCAGCAAGGGGGAAGGGGCAGGCCCCAGCCAGCTGCAGAGGACAAATGGACAGAGCCTCTGGCTGGCAAAGAAAAAGTGCTTCAGAAAGAGGCTGAGGGGAACTGCTTATATAGCTCAGGTAATGGGAGTGGCTGGCTGCTTGTCCATCGAACCATGGGCGGAGCCTTCCAATTATGTATGAATGTTCTCCCTAATGTGTGTGCCTCATTCAGCACATGCCACTTCCTTTTGATACAAAGGTTTTTTTATGGTGCTGCATTGAAAACAATTTTTTTCCAACTAATGCTCCAGCTAAACTATACAACATGCATCCTTGTTTCATTTTGATACATTTACTCTATAATTATCATTCAAAAGAAAACGTTTGCATTTGCCTCTAGTGGGATATCTGCATTGTTTCTTTAGAAGAGTTTTAGGGGGAGGGTTTCCATGGAGTTATAACTGAGTGGTTACTTCAGGTTCTTGTTTGGATTTCCTGCAAGAATAGAGAGGGTTACATTTCCTTCTTCCCTTTCCTTCTTCCCTTTCCTTTAAAAAGAAATCCCTCGACCCCCCCAACCCCATCTCTTCACTGACTGTGAAGTCAAAGAAACACAGTCTTTCAAAACTCTTTTTCTGTTACTATGCTAATATTTCCAGTCTCTCAAACTGGATGCATGTTGTTCTGGAGCACTCAGACCTAGACCCGTGAGGACTTACTATATTGCCCATCTTTATTTAAGATATATATATATTTTTCAGGGGTATCTCAGTCATCAGGTTACACCATAGGAACCTTCGCTGTTGGTGAAGGGGAATCCACATGGAGGATTTTCAGCAGTACAACTGAGACCACCCATGCCGTCAACATCCGCTGACGTCAGCAACCCTATACAGGCATGGGCGGCCCTGCTTCCACCTCAGTTCTTTTCTGCAGTCGACTTTCAAGCACAGTCTCTGCAGAAGCTCTGTCGCAGTGTTCGCACCTTTTTCGGCCTACAACCGCATTTTCTCCGATTACCTTTCCCTAAATCTCTTTGAGGGATTTTTTCTTTTTTGGTTTATGTCGGGAGTTATTCCTTCTTCTCTTTTCCGCTGCTGCGGAAAGAAGATTGCCTCTACAGGCTACACTCTGTTTGTGTCTGCTGTCTTGGGCCAGACCACAACATTTCCGACTGTGCGTTCTGCCAGAAGTTTAATCAGACAACCCTTAGGCAACACAAAAAGGTTCTCAAAAAATTCCTGATGGAACAGCAGGCAACCATCTCAGGGCAGGGGTCCTCCAGGGCCCTGACTACTTCATCACCCAATCACCCACTGGATCTTTAAGCTCTCAGGTCTCCAAAGCCCAAGACAAGTCCTTGGGGGAGGGAGTCACAAAAAAGACCGGGATCATGACCACTCCCACTGGCAGCCATCCCATTCCCAGTCGGCCTCTCCTTCCTCAGGGGGCTCTTCGTCGGTGGTGGCTGCCTCAATGAAGAGACCAGCTGTCCAGGTCTATGTCTCTTACCAGGCCCATACCGTCAGCTTCTCCGCCCGACTCTCAGGGTGCCTGGCCGTCGACTTCCTGTTCATCGGCCCCTCCTCCGTCAATGATGGGCTCATCATCGATGGCTATCCTGTCGAGGCCTGCCCCTTCCACTCTGAGGATTACAGACTTGTTGGACTCTCAGGACAGAGGGCCATCAACTACCATGCCATCGAACCCCCATCCATCGATGACCATGGATCTAAACGAAGTACTTATCAAGTTCACTAATGTACTAGTTCAGCAGTTTAGAGCCTTCTATAGGTCCTTGTCACCGGCATCATGGATGGTGGCTTCATCCTCATCTCTGATAAGTCTACTGCCTGTTCAGTCAATGAGGGCTCAGCCAAGCATACCCCGAGGTCTCCTCCTGAGGATGCCACCTTCTTCAAAGTAATGAAGCAATTGTCTGCCACTATGGACTTCCAAACTGAGGGGGAGGATGCCACCAGGAAAGACCTGGTGGACTTCCAGGAAGTTCCTGAATCTCCACCTAAGATTATTCCTCCTATGCTGCCAGCCCTGAAAAATGCCACTACAGCAGCCTGGCACAGGCCAGACATGGTGCCAGCTATGCCAAGCAGGGCAGACAAGCTTTATAATGCCCCTCAGGGTCTTCCTTATTTCACTGCCCAGGCTGAAGCTGACTCTGTAGTCATCAAGGCAGCCCATGACAGATCTACGGTGCCAAAGCACCTTAGTTCCCTTCCTCCAGACAAGGAATCACCCTGGATTGACTTCTGGGGTAAGAGACTTTATGCCTCCTCTACTTTAGGCCTGAGGATTGTAAACTATTTGTCACATATGGTCAGGTTCCAGAATTACAACTGGAGGAAGGGCAAGGTGGCTGCTCAAGTCCTTTCCAATGGCACACAGATGCAGGAATTGCTCCAGTGCCTACAAACCGCTGAGGATGTCAGCAAGCATCTCCTTAGGGCCCTCTATGATATGGCTGACACAGTGGCCAGAGTGGCTGCCACAGGCATGTGCCTTCATAGGCACTTATGGCTGAGGGTCTCTGGTTTTGCAGCTAATGTGCAAAACGATGGTCTGAATGCCCCTTTTAATGGCATCAGGCTCTTCGACCCTGATGTCCAGGACCTCGTTCATGATCTGTAGGCCTCCGGCACAGCCATTAAGTCTGTCCACGCTCTCTACCACACTCAACCTCATGGTAGAGGGTGCTCTACTTTTCATAGTCAGGTAAACAGACCTGGCTTGGGCCCCACACCCAGGGTACGCACAGAGCCCAGTCTTCCTTGCCCACCCCCTCCAATACTGCAGCGGCAGCCAAGCCTCTCAGATCTGATGGACCAGCTTCAACAGCCAGTCCTGCCTCATCTTGACTCCTTACCACACCCTCTCCTCTGGTCCAGACCCAGGAGGTGGTGGTTGAAGGTCGGTTCTCCCTCCATCTGAGTCAGTGGAGAACAATAACTTCATATGCTTGGATCCTACAGATCATAGAAAGCGGTCATACCTTGGAGCTCATTCAGTAGCCTCCAGATACCCCTCCACAACCCTCAAACTATCCCCTGGCTCACTTGTCTGTTCTCTGGGAGGAGGTACAGTCTCTTCTGCGCAAGCAGGTGGTCGAACTGGAGCCACGATGACAGAGAAACCAGGGGTATTATTACAGGTTTTTTCTGGTCCCCAGAAAGACAGGAGACCTGAGGCCCATCTTAGACCTAAAGGATCTCAACCTCTTTGGCCAGTACAAAAAGTTCCAGATGGTAACTTTACCAGGCCTCCTGACCCTCCTTACGGCTGGGAACTGGCACTGTTCACTGGACATGCAGGATGCTTACATGCACATTTCAGTCTTTCCTTCCCACTGGAGGTTTCTTCACTTTGCCTTTCAGGGTAAATGCTACCAGTTCTAAGTGCTGACCTTTGGCTGATCCTCTGTACCGCGTGTATTTACCAAATGCTTGGCAGCGGTCGCAGCAGCCCTCAGAAGGGAGGGACTGTACGTCTTCCCTTACTTGGATGATTGGCTTCTCAAGGCCCCGTCCAGAGAACAGCTCTTGCTGACTCTGGAATGCACTCTCCAGCTCTTTCACTCTCTGGGCATCACTGTCAGCTGGCCCAGGTATGTTCTTGTACCATCTCAAAGGCTGCAATGTATAGGGCCGGTCCTGGACTTGGAGCAGGGGAAGGCCTTCCTACCTCAAAACAGGGTGGAATGCCTTATGGCCCAAGCTCAGTAACCCACTCAGAGCCCAGCACATTCCTGGCAGACTGTACCTAAGGCTATTAGTTCTAATGACAGAGGCCATCCCCACAGTTCCACTGGTCAGACTTCACATGTGCACTCTTCAGTGGACCCACAGAGTGCAATGGGAGCAGCGCTTGGACGAGTTGGACCAACAAGATCTTCCTGGACATAAAGTCTCCACCACTCATTCACAGTAATGGGACTACACTGGAGGTGCTAGCACCCAGAGGGAACCAAATATCTTCAGGAGGGCCAGCGCCTATGTAGGGCCACGAGAAAGCGGTGCCGCAAACCTGACAGTTCCATTTTTCCCCGACATCGAGTGCGCTTCAGTGATGACGTTGCTCGCCTGCCAGGAGTCAAATCTTCACGTCTATATGACAGTAGCTATAATGGTTCAGTATTGATTAGTTTTGTTTATTTTAGTAATTCAGTATTTTAAAAAAAAAGTCAATTTTCGATCAACGAAGAAGTCTTCAGCCCGCCTTTGATGGAGTCATACTGGATTTCGTACTGGAATATAGGAAAATCATAAAGGCATAGCCCATGTAAACTTTCCCCAGAATTCAGTGGCGGCAACCTAAGTTACCAATATCATTTAGATACTGATCTACCCAAACCTTGAAGACCTCAACAGTTTCTGCTTCCACTACCTTCTGTGGTAATTTATTCCACATGCTAATTGCTCTATTTTTAAAACTATATTTTCTTATATCCGTTCTACTTTTTGTCTCCCTTAGTTGCCTGTTATGCCTTCTCATCTGATATATATGATCTTTAAATTCTATTCCCATCGCTTTCCTTATACTTTCATCTTTTAGGATTCTATAGAGACATAACATATCCCCTCTACTTCTTCTGTCTTTCAGGGTCCACAGTCCCAACTTCTTTAGTCTTCTTTCATAATCCAACTCTTTACGCCCTTCAATCATTTTTGTGTAAGTCTGTTGTGGCCTTTCCACCATTCTGACATCTCCCATTAAATGAGGACTCCATATCATGGAACAGTAGTCCAATAGGGGCCTGACCAAGGTCCTAAACAGTGGCACCAGTACCTCACCACTCCTAGACTGAAAACGTCGTCTAATACTACTTACCACATACAGTGCTCTATTTGATAAATTCTTACACTGTACATTATTCTTTAAATCATTCTGGATGTATACCCCCAAATCCTTCTCACAAGTAGAGACCTTTAATTTTATACCCTTCATGTTATAAGTTTGGTGAATATTATTCCTTCCCAAGTGCATTATGACACATTTATCCTTGTTGAATTTCATTCCATTTCCCTCTGCCCACTCCAGCACCTGTTAGATGTCTCTCCCAAATGTTGATCTATCATCGAAGGAGTCAACAATCCCTCCGATTTTCACATTATCTGCAAATTTCACCAACCTATTTTTACCATCTATTCCCAGATCCGATATGAATAATCAAAACAATAGGGGTCCCAACACAGACCCCTGCGGAACGCCACTCCCTACCGCTTGGGGTTGTGACAATAACCCTCTTATTCTAGCCTGTTGTTTTCTGTTTGTTAACCACCGTTCCACCCATGTTATAATAGTAGTATATTCCATACTTACTCATTTTTTCCACAATCTTATTATGTGGGACAGTGTCAAATGCTCTACTAAAATCCAGCAGCACCACATCCACACTCCTTCCTTCATCCACCCATCTATGTATGTTTTCATAAAAGGTTATAAGATTTGTTTCACACGACCTTCCCTCCACAAATCCATGCTGAAACTGATCTTTTATTCCTCTTTTACTCATTATATCCTTTATTTCATCACCTATTACTCCTTCAGTTATCTTTCCCACCACCGACGTCAAACTCACTGGTCTATAATTTGTTGCCTGATCCCTTTTACCCTTCTTGTATATGGGTACAACATATGCCCTCCTCCATTCATCGGGTGCCACACCCTCGGTGAGTGACCTTTGCCCCAGCAAGGTAATAATAGGCACCAGTTCATGTCTCAGCTCCTTTACCATAAATGGATGGATCTCATCAGGTCCCGCCGCTTTGTCCCCTTTTAACCTCATAATCCTCTGCATAATTTTTTTCTCTGTTATCTTCTTTACATCAAGGTCTCCAGTACTTCCCAATCTACTTTCCTGCATATTGTTTTGTTCCTTATAAACAGTACCAAAACATTTGGCAAATTCCCCTGCTATCTCCAATGATTCAGATATCACCCTCCCATCAACCACCAAAGGCCCCACCATATTACTTCCACCCCTCTGCCTGTTCACATAAGCATAAAAGCAGTTTTTATTTTTATTCAAAGCCAGTCTTATTTCAAGTTGTTTTTTTGATTTTCTCATTTCTTCTTTAAGCTTTCTTAACTCCCTTTTATACCTTTCCTTATTTACCGTTGTTCCATCCTTCCTAACCCTCCTAAAATAAACTTTCTTTTTCCTGGAGAGTCTAATTATTTTCATTGTTAACCATGGAGGCTTTTTACCTTTGCTATTATATATTTTTCTCTTTGGAATATGTTTTTCCTTTATTTCATTTATTACTTTAAAAAAATGTTGCCATGTATTTTCAAATGTATTACTATCCATCATATGGCCCCAATCAATATTCCTTAATTCCTCTCTCATGGCCCCATACTTCCCCTTTTTATATAAATATTGAACAGTATTGCCCTTTACCAACTCCATTTCCCAGTTCAACTCAAATGAAATTGCATTATGGTCACTCATCCCTACTTGAGGATTAATTTCGACATTCTTAATAATTTCATCCCTATTTGTAAGGATGACCTCTAGTATATTGTCTCCCCTAGTTGCTTCTTGTGTACATTGTGTAATCCCTACTCCCAGGAGTTCTTCTTGAAATCTATTTGAATTATTTCCTCTCTGATTTTCACCCCATATTATTTCTGGCATATTTAAATCTCCCATCAACACCACATCATTTTCTTCTGCAATCCTACCCACATAAGCTATGAATTCTTCTGTCTCTAGTACCTCTGTACCTGGTGCTCTGTAAAACACGGAAATAATACACTTTTTACTTTTTACTCCTAATAATTCAATGGTTACTATTTCTGTTTTCCCTGACTCCCCCATTTCCTCCATTCTCGTAATCCCCAGGTCCTCTCAAACAAAATGAGCCACTCCGGGGGACCCTTCTTTCATTCCTATTCTTACTAATGAATTTGTAAACTGGAATATTCTGAGATCAACTATTTTCATCTTTCCACCAAGTTTCAACAACCCCTACCATATCCAACTCCCCCTTCCTCATCAAAATTTCCATTTCAGATTTGTTCAAACTCCTGGCATTGAAAAACATGGCTTTTAGGGTTTTTACTTTCCTACCTTTATTTTCCTTAACCTTTATTTTATTCACATCCCCTTTGTTCGTCCCCCTTCCTATTAGTTTGAACTAATTTCAGTTTCATTTTTCAGTCTCATTCCTAGAATCATACTGCCCCTAAAGTTTAGGTGGAGTACATCCTTGCAATACAATTCATTTCTATTACTAAATGTTTTCCAATGTCTAATAAACCTATATCCCTTTATACCTGCACATTTCGACAATCATTCATTAGTTAGAGCTATCCTCTTCTGTTTATATATTGATGCCCTCGGCTCAGGTAATAATTCTGATATCAGTATCTCACTGCCTTTCATCTCTAATTTTTCAGCAAACTTTTTATAATCTTTCTGCATCTCTGGCAGTGTTTTCTTTGATATATCGTTTATGCCTACGTGAATTACAGCCACTGGCCTTTCCCCAGCTTCCTTAAAGATATTATCAGTCATGTTAACCAAATTCAAAATTCCTGCACCAGAAAAGCTACTTACCATCCTATTTTTCTTATCATTCCTACAAATATATTGGTCTGTATATTTTATAATTGAATCTCCGATAACCACTACCTGTCTCTCACCTCTCACTCCCATCTCTCCCTGACTTTCTACTTCCTCTCTTTCCTCCCCAGTATTCTGACTAACTTCTCCCAAAATCTTGAAGCTATTTCTAACTTGTATTCCTTCATTTATCACTTCCACCATCTCACTTTCAATCCCTGAGCCTACCCTCTCCACTACTTCCCTTTCTTCAATTGATTCATTTATTCCCTGCTCTGTTCTGATATCATCTGAAAGTGGTTGTAGTGGGGTAGCCCCACTTCTCTTCTTTTTAATTCAACTGCTTATTCTTATATCCAGCCTCCTGTTTTTATCTTCAGTCTCACTAATCTTCCTTTTTCCTGTTGCAAATTCTACTCCAGTACTTTTTGTTCCTACCTCATCCTTATTCAAGTTTGACATAATTCTCTAGCGTTCAGTAAGTTCCTGATGGCTTTTTCCAGTATTTCTAGCCTTTCAGCTACCCTTCTCAAATTGTCACATAGCTCCTTATTATTTGCACACTTCTCACACTCAAAAGAGTTGTAATCTACCCCCAACTCAGCTACAATATACATCCTACAACTACCGCAACATACCATTAAATCCCCTTCTGATGTTAGCAAAGATGGTGCAACCTTACCCCCTTTTTCATTAATCAACTCCATTTTACTTTCTTGTTTTATCCCTCTCCACGTGTGTACCCTCCTTCTCCACACTCCGACGCTAACATGCCAACACGTGAGGGGACGCGTGTGTCTCCACGTGTCTCAGCACACTGATGCATGCCGCACACGCTCGCACCGCTCGCGTGAGCACTGGCTTTTATGAGCCGAGGAAAAACCTGGAAGTATCAGGCAATCATCCGCTAGCAGCTGTGTCCCTTAAACTAATTAAAATCTCCCCAGAGTTATAGGGAATATACTAAAATAGTTCTTGACACACACAAGCCCCTTCCAACTGCAGTCCCCTCTGCCCTCAGCACATAGAAGGTATGCAGTTTAGAGGGTAATGGCGATATCCCAGATAAGTGTAGTACGGTTTACACACAACACAAACAGCTTGACCATGAACAGGGCCGGTGACAGTAGGGAGACTTTGCATTAAAACTGTGTTTCCAGCAGGGCTGGGTCTGGTCCGCCGCCCTCTACAGAGGGGGCTCTGACTACGGTCAGTCTGGTGCTCTGGGGGGGGGTCCTCCCAAAAACACAAAAAGAAGCAGTCCCATTCTCTATCTTTGTTGAGGACTCGGCACCACTCGACCTCAAGTTCTTCTTCAACCTCCTGGTTGAAGAAGAAGAAGTGGTGCCGCTTGAGGTCACCCTCTGATATGTCTGCGCATCGATCGTCGGTGGCAAGTGGCAGATTTCCGACTCTGACTCCTCCGGGGTCCCCTACGGCCTCTGTTCCTGGTGTCTGACATCCTCAACTCTTGACGCCCTCCCTGCCCCCTGGGGGATCTTCCAGTGAGCAGTTTCATCATTGGGCTGTTCTTATGGAGCAGTGGGTTCGGCGGTTCTCCCGCCTGTCCGAGCCTGCGGGTCCGTCTCCGGGGCCTTTGGGCCTAATGGTTTTGAACCTACGAGCAGGACAGTTGGGACTTCCTAGTCATTCATGCGGCGCCTTCTTCGGTGCTGTCGATGCCACGCTGTGGTGCTTTTCCTCATCATATGGCTGTGGCGCAGGGGCCAGCACTGGTACCATTCTTTACTACTAATTTTCTCAGATCTTCCTCCTTGACTCCGAAATTTGGGTGGGGACCCTCTGGTGTTTCTGCAGTGCCGCCTTCAACCCCTGTCTTGGCAGTGCTCCCTGGGCTAGTGCCATCTTCTCTTTCAGTGCCGCAGCCTGTGCCGGCGCCATCTGCCTCGCCACCGCCCAGGGCCGGGTTTTGACTCCACTAAGAGAGTGCCTCCTCCTCTTTTTCCTCCTTTTTCTATATATATATATATATATATATATATATATACATACACACTATTCCTCCGGGGCTAGTAGGGGACAATATAGAGCCTGATCCTGATCTTGATTAGGAGACGGCTTTGATGATGATTCTTCTCTCAGAGTGGCAAATAAACCCTCTCCTTCAGCAGAGCCTCTGGTCGACGACCTTTCCCTTAAGTCTCTCTTAACTTGAATTCCCCCCTCTCTCTCCAGACTTCAGAGATTGATCCGGGGAAATTGCTGTGTCTGCAGTATCTGCACGTTCCGGATATTCCTGTGGAATTGACTTCTCCAGTGCAGCCCTCTTTTGAGTCACTCTCATAAGTGGTGTGGGATAATCCGGCACCCATTCCTTCCGTGGCTAAGTCCATGGATAGGAAGTATGCGCCCACCCCAAGGATCAACCGATCTTGGCCTCTCAAGCCTTTGCTGATGCCATAGTTGTCAGGAATCTATGGCACATCCAGTAAACAAGGAATTTCTGAAGATTGACACCTTGGGGAAGTGAGTTTTCACTGCCTCTACCCTGGGTATGTGAATTGCTAGCTACAAGGGTTATTTATCTCAGTATAAGTATGCCCTCTGGCATTCACTCAAAGCTTCTGTGGAAGCTCTTCCAGAGTCAGATGTTACCACAGAGCTTCTCCAGACCATTACTAGAGGCATTGAATCCAACACTAAGCAGTGTAAAGCTGGTATGGACACCTTTGATACTGCTTCCAGGGCAGCAGCAGCTGGTATATGCACCCAACACTACTTGTGGTTACGAACATCGGGATTCACAGATGATGCCCAACAGAGACTTATGAGTTTACCATTTGATGGAATGTATCTCTTTGGCCCGCAGGTTGAGCAGGCACTAGAGGCCAGACAGAAAACTAGGACGGCTATCAAAATGGCCAGGCCGCCATCTGCAGCTCCTCAACGAGGCGGGAATCGGCAGCAGTTTCATAACCGACAGTCCTTTTGTGGCAGAGACTGAGGGGGCTTCAACACAAATCAAGTCCCCCAGCCACAAAAGAAAAAGCAGAAAGCACAGGGCTCAAAAGTGCCTAGTGCCACCCTCTGAGATTCTGGCCCAAGTCCCACCTCAGCTGTCCAAGGGGGCTCTTGCTTGGTAGTAGGAGGGTGTCTGACTCAGTTTTACAACTAGTGGAAGTCAGTCACATCAGACAAATGGGTGCTCAGGATAATCTGCAAGGGTTACTCTCTGAATCTTCAAGAAACCCCTTCAGATCATCCACCCAAATGACAGCCCAAGCTATCTGTCTCTCAGTCAGACCTTCTTGCTTCCGAGATTCAAGGCCTTCCAAACAACAGGGCAGTAGAAATAGTTCTATTGGATCAACGGAGCACAGATTACTACTCCCATTACTTCCTAGTTCCAAAGAAAATAGGCGGCATGTGACCTATTCTCACTCTAAGAAAGTTAAACAAATTCCTTTACAAGGAGAATTTCAAGATGATAGCATAAGGCACTCTTTTACTTCTGATTCATCAAAATGATTGGCTGGCCTCCCTGGACATGCAGAACACCTACCAACATGTCACCATACACCCAAACCACCACATGTATCTCCGATTTGTGGCATTCGGTCAGCACTACCCATTCAGGGTCCTGCCCTTTGGGCTATCCTTGGCACCTCGAGTCTTTACAGTGTGCTTTGCAGTTCTCACAGTGCATCTCAGGAAAGTTGGAATTCAAGTGTTCCCATATTTGGATGACTGGCTATTAGCAAGTCCCTCCAGACAAGAGACACAGGAGGCCATGGCTACGGCTTCCAGGTTTCTCACGTCCATGGGAGTTTTGTTGAATCTAGGAAAATCTCAACTACAACCCTCCCAAAAGCTCCTCTTCATAGGAGCCCTTCTGGATACCTCCAGCACAAAAGCCTTTCTTCCAGAGGACAGGAGGAATGACATCCAAGATGGCCCATCTCATCAGATGGAATGACTCAGTGCGAGTCCTCTCGATGCAGCAGATGCTGGGTCTCATGGCATCCTCAGTGTTCACTGTGCCTGTGGCTCGTCTTCACATGAGGACTACTCAGTGGATGCTCAGTACTCAGTGGTCCCTGATCACACATCCCCAGCCCTTTCATATCATGGTGACAGAACCTCTAAAACGGTCACTCACCTGGTGGGCTGAAGAGGACAACCTTCTGAGAGGGTTTCCCTTTGCCCCACTGGAATCTCAGATCTCCATCACCATGGATGCATCCCTACTCAGATGGAGAGCTCACTGTCAAAATCTCCACGCCCAAGGTCGATGGAATCAGGACGAGTCTCAACTCCACATAAGTATCCTAGAAATGAGAGCTGTCCCATATGCAGTCTGTGCTCTGAAGGACATTCTCTTGTCACAAGATCATTCTCCTTTAAACAGACAACAAAGCAGTGATATACTACTTCAACAAACAGGATGGAGCACACTCATACCCCCTGTGCAGGGGAGTGATGAGAGTGTGGGAATGGTGCCTAGAGCACAAAGCCTTGATCCAAGTGGTTTGCTTTCCAGGAGTGCAGAATGATCTAGTGGATCATCTCAGCAGAACGGAAACGGATCTTCATGAGTGGTCTCTCAACACAAACATCGTGCAAACACTCTTTGAAGAGTGGGGAACACCAGACCTGGTCTTTTTTGTGTCCCCACTCAACGCAAAACTGCCTCTACTCTGCTCCAGAAATCCAGAACCTGGCACTTTCTGTCAGGATGCATTCAGACTGCAGTGGACAAGATGCTTTCTGTACGCATTTCCTCCTCTTCCCTTAGTTCAGAGGGTACTGCTCAAGCTGGAGGCACAAGGGGGCAGATTCATCCTCATCGCCCCATTCTGGCCTCATCAGATTTGGTTTCCAGTAATCAACAGATTATCAGAAACTTCACTGAGACAGCTTCCACCTCAAACGGACCTACTGACCCAGGGCCCAGTGGTCCATCCCAACCTGAGATCCCTTCACCTCCACGCTTGGCTACTGAGGAGATAGAAGTGAGTAGGTTTGATGATTCATGTAGGGTCTCAGACATTCTCCTAGTGGCGTGCAAGCCAGCTACTAGGAAAACTTATACAGCAAAATGGAAACGGTTCTCCATCTGATGTGCAAAGTCCTCCCTGGACCTCTTCTCCTGCCCACCTAACAAAGCCCTGGAGTATTTTCTAGACCTGTCAAATACAGGACTGCAATACTCAACCGTGAAGGTTCACCTTCGGGCGATTTCAGCGTACCACGAGCCTGTACACTCCATGTCTTTGGCTCAGTTACCTTTGGTTAAGAGGTTCCTTAAAGGTGTACTTCACACTAGGCCACCAATCAGACGACCGGTAGCCGACTAGGACATTAACCTTGTGCTAGACATGCTCACCCATAAATCTTTTGAGCTCCTAGCAACTTGTGAGCTGAAGTTCCTGACCTGGAAGACCGCCTTCCTGGTAGCCATTACCTCCGCTCGCAGAGTGTCTGAAATACATGCATTGGTCACAGATCCCCCGTATACTGTATTTCACAAAGATAAGGTGGTTCTAACTCACCCTAAGTTTCTCCCCAAAGTAGTCTTGGATTTCCATCTGAACCAGCCCTTAGTTCTTCTGACCTACTTCGCTAACTTCCGAATGAGGGGGAGCATACCCTGCATTCTCTGGATGTTAAAAGGGTTTTGCGTTTCTGTTTAGACAGAACCAAAGAGATCTGAAAATCTAAACAACTATTTGTCTCTTTCAGCATGGCCCGGCTGGGTCAGCCTGTTGCTATCAGATGTATTTCAGTGTGGCTAGTGGCATGTCTTCACCAATGCTACTCCACGGCACAGGTTAAACTGGAAGGCAGAGTATACGCTCATTCTACCAGGGCAGTTGCGGCATGTCTTGCAGAAATTTAAAATGTGCCCATTGCAGACATCTGCAGTGCAGCCACTTGGAGCTCTGTGCACACTTTTGTGAAGCACTGCACTTTGGACGTCCATGCCAGACAGCATCAATCCTTTGGCAGGACAATCCTTAATAGACTCCTGTCCTAAGTGAGCTCCTCTCTCCTGCCGCCCTTTTCGGGGATTATTTCAGCTCAGTGCTGTCCCATTAGTGTGAATGAGTGGTGGAGACTTTATGTCCAGGAAGATATGAAAATTACGTACCTACCGTAATTCTTGATCTTCTTGGACGAAGTCTCCACCACTCAGTCACATGCCCACCCTCCATCTCCCCAAGCTCATTTATCTGTTTTTGGTCTTCACTCCCTCGATGGCTTGGTTGTGAAGGTATATCCAACCGACAGTGACTTTTCGACATTGAGGTCCCCTACGGCGACTACAGTGCCATGCACTGTCTGTTGGGGGTCCTGCACCCCCCAAATCAGCTCTGACTCGGAGTTGATAATCGTAAGTGGTGGGGTGCCCCCCCCGTGTGGGGGTTTTGGGGGGCAAACCCCCCAGAAGAAAACACTTAGTGGCACTGGAAACTGGCATCCGACTGCAAAATGCGGTCAACCTGCCGGTTTCACTGTCGGGGCGTTTGACAAATATTTTGTCGAACACCTGTCGTGGATCTGGCTGTGAAGACTCTGTTGTGTTGACCATTCTTATATGGATCTTTCGGACTATCTTATATCTGACATAATTTAGTTTCACTAAGTTAGTTTATGCTGCACCTCCTCGGTAAAAAGGAACTGAGGCAGTTGGAGGGTCGACGCCGAGGTAGCCTGTATGGCACAAGCCAGACTCGCGGTGCCACTTCCTCGCTGCCCTACCTAGGCGCCGGCCTTTCTGAAGATTTTTGGCTCCCACTTTGTCCTAGTACCTCCAGCATAGTCCCATTAGTGTGAATGAGTGGTGGAGACTTCGTCCAAGAAGATCAAGAGTTACAGTAGGTATGTAATTTTCATTTCTTGTCTCCTTCCCAGTTCGCAGGGTACTGCAGTGGTGAATAGACTCCTCAAACCTTCTACAAGGCGTTCCTTTCCAGCTTTCTTCCCTGCATCAGATCCTAACCATGGATGCTTCAGGCCTAGGCTTGAGAGCACACCTTAGTCCCTTTCAAACCCAGGGCTCTTGGTCTCAGTGGGAAATCGTCCTGCATGTCAGTGTGCTGGAGATGAGAGCAGTGCTCTATTCCATGCAGGCTGTTTAGAAGCATCTTGCTCCAGGCCAACTGCTGGTACAGGCGGAAAATCTGAGCATAGTTCTACATTAACAAGCAGGGTGGGACTCACTCATAACACCTTTGCAGGGATGCCATGAGAGCGTGGTATTGGGCACTGGAACACAGTTTGACACTCTCTGCAGTTCATGTGCCAGGTGTCCTAAACACCCCGGCAGACAGTCTCAGCAGGACTCAGTGCAGCATGCATGAATGGGAGCTTCTCTCATCTGTAGCAAAAGATCTGTTTGACAGATGGGATCATCCAGAGTTGGACTTTTTTGCATCCCCACTCAATGCAAAACTGCCCAATTTCTGCTCACTAGATCCAGGGCCTGGTTAGTTTTCTGGTGAGGTGCATTGTCCCTGTCTTGGAGTGGGAGATTTCTGTATGCATTCTCTCCATTTCCACTAATACAGAGGGTCTTGATCGAGCTGCAAATGGAGGGGGCCAGCATGATTCTGATAGCTCCATTCTGGCCTCCAAAGATATGGTTCCCACTACTTCAGCAGCTGGTGGAGGAGCCTCCAGTCCCTCTGCCACTTTGCAGGAACGAGCTGACCCAGGACCAAGGGACCCTGGTCCATCCAAACCTCAGGTCCCTCCATTTGCATGCATGGCTCCTGAAGACATAGCCATCGCCAGATTTGGGGTCTCTTAACAGGTTGGCAGACATCCTGGTGGCCACCTGCAAGCCTTCCACATAGAAACATAGAAATTGTTGTCAGATAAGGACCACTATGCCCATCCAGTCTGCCCGTAGGCCCTATACATTGTGTCTGGCCACTGGCCCTATGTGATCAATGGCTTTTCATCTCTCCCTCGCTTCTCAAGCTTCTCTTGTGCCTGTCCCAGGCATGCTTAAACCCCTCCACTGTGCTTGCCCCCACTATCTCCTGTGGCAGACTATTCCAAGCGTCGACTACCCTTTCTGTGTAGAAAAACTTCCTCTCATTATCGCTTAATCTACCCCTTCCAATTTCATATTGTGCCCCCTTGTTCTAGTACTTTTTCTACATTGGAAAAGGCCCCCCACCTGCACCTTGTTTATGCCCTTGAGGTACTTAAAAGTTTCAATCATGTCCCACCGGTGTCTCCTCCAGTGAGTACATATTGAGGTCCCTTAGTTTCTCCTCCTATGTTTTGTGGTGCAAGCCCTGCACCATCTTTGTTGCATTTCCCTGGATAGTCTCCACCTTATCTATGTTCTTGCGCAGGTGTGGCCTCCAGAACTGCATGCAGTACTCCAGGTGAGACCTTACCAATGTTTTATACAATGGTATCACCACCTCCCGCCTCCTGCTATTAATACCCGTGCCTATGCACCCCAGCATGCCACTAGTCCTCCCTGCTGCCTTTGTGCACTGCTTTGATACCTTAAGGTCATCAGAGATGATAACTCCTAGGTCCCTTTCCTCTTTGGTGACAGTCAGCTCCTCCCCCCCAACCTGTCACTCTCCCCAAGGTTCCCTCTACCCAGGTGCATTATTTTGCACTTCTTTGCATTGAAACTCACTTGCCACATCTCCAACCATCCTTCAAGCTTCTCCAGGTCCCTCTTCATTTTCTGCACCCCTTCTGGAGTATCCACCCTGTTGCAGATCTTGGTGTCATCTGCAAACAGGCAGACCTTTCCCTCCATCCCCTCTGCAATGTCGCTAAAGAAGACATTGAACATGACTGGTCCTAGTACTGATCCCTGTGGTACCCCACTGGTCACCCCCTCCCCAGATTGTATCCCATTTACCACCACCCTCTGACTCCCGTCTGTTAACCAGTTCCTAACCCAGTTCACCACCTTTTCTCCCATACCCAGAAATCAGCCTTCTATGTGGGACGGTGTTGAAGGCTTTGCTGAAATCTAGGTAGGCGACGTCCACCACCCCTCCCTGATTTATTTCCCTAGTCACCCAATCAAAAAAATCTATTAGATTCATTTGACATGACCTTCCTGCTGTGAATC
This sequence comes from Neoceratodus forsteri, assembly GCA_016271365.2. Classification (NCBI taxonomy): domain Eukaryota; kingdom Metazoa; phylum Chordata; order Ceratodontiformes; family Ceratodontidae; genus Neoceratodus; species Neoceratodus forsteri. The sequence continues at coordinate 542,270,113 of CM028134.1, read as the reverse complement.
CGTAATACCTCAGACCCTGAGCACTGCTGGATTCAATATGTGCCACTATCCTTTCTTTTAGGAGTGTCTCTATGATCTTTCTCACCACTGAGGTGAGGCTGACAGGCTTGTAATTCCCTGCCTCCTTCCTAGTGCTGCTTTTGTGCAGTGGGATTACATATGCCCTCCTCCAGTCCTCTGGAACGACACCCATGTTGAGTGACTCTGTGAACAGGGCCACCAGAGGCACTGCTAGTCCCCTTCCCAGCTCATTTAATATCCTCGGGTGGATGCCATCTGGCCCCATGGCCTTATCCACCTTCAGCTTTGAGAGTTTTTAGAGAACTCTCTCCACTGTGAGTGGACTGGTTCCACTCCCCCCCCCCGCCAACTGTGGTCCTTGACCCTCCCCATCCTTAGTGAATACTGAACAGAAGCATTTGTTCAGTATTTCTGCCTTGTCCAGATCCTCCTTCTTACACTCTCCCTTCTCCCCTATGAGGCTCACAATCCCCAACCCCTGGTTTTTCTTCTTTCACTGATGTACCGATAAAATGTCTTATCCCTTTTGTTTACAGACCATGCTAAGCCCTCTTCTGTCTGTGCCTTCATCCTCCTAACAGCCTTCCCTGCCTCCCTTAGACATTCAAGATACACCTCCCTGTCTTCGTCCCTTTGTCTCCCCTTATATTTCCTGAAACTCAGCCTTTTAGCCCTGACTTTGTCCCCCACCTCTTTGGAGAATAGTAATGGTTTCCTTCTTCTTTTCCCTTTGGTCACTATCCTAACGCATTGGTTTGATATGTCCACTATGACTCCTTTCAGTTTCTCCCATTGTTCTTCCACTCCTTCTATTACCTCTCCCTTCCCCAGGACTGCTTGTATACATCTATCCATTTCAGTGAAATCTGCCCTGCTGAAATCTAATACTCTTGCCCTTGTGTGGCTTAATTGAGTCCATGTCTCCATGCTGAACCACACGATGTGGTGGTCATTGGACCCCAGCTTCCCTTCCACCTGTATTTCTTCGACTCTGTTCCCATTAGTCCATACCAAGTCCAGAATTGACATGTCCGTGGTTGGCTCATGTACCAGCTGCCTAAGTCCAACCCCCTGCAGGGATTCCAGGATGGCTGTGCTTCTGGTTGAAGCAGCTGCCTGGGTGGCCCAATCCACATATTTAAGTCCCCCAGTAGCAGGATTTCACCTTTAGCTGCCATGTCATTTACGTTCTTCACAAGTTCCCTGTCTGCTTCCTCCCTCTGTGCCGGAGATCTGTAGATCACCCCTGTGCAAATTGCTGTTCCATTCCCTGGCTCCAGGGTGACCCGCATTACTTCGGCCTACCCCTGTCTTCTCTGAACTTCTGTAGCCTTTATACCATCCCTGATGTACAGGGCCACTCCCCCACCCTTTTTACCCTTCCTGTCCCTCCTGAACAGTGTATAGCCTGGTACATTGACTTCCTAGCCATGATTAGCAGAGTATCACATCTCTGTTATTGCTGCTATGTGAAGGTCTGCATCTGCCAACAAGGCCTCCAGATCTGGAACCTTATTTCCTAGGCTTTGAGCATTTGTTAGCATGACCTTCCATGTTTTATAGTCTGCCCTCCCTCTGTTCTTGTTCTCCCTGTCCACCATCTTCCCCCACCCCAGTTTCCTTTCCTATGTGCTCTTCCTCTCCCCCGCATCACTCATTATGCATTCTTCACTTGCCTTCCCCTCCCTACATGCTTTAGTTGCTCCTGTAGTCAGCTTATAGTCCTGCATGTTCCCATGGGGGGGGTGTTTCTAAGCCTCCTGGCTCTCCCCCACCCCATGGCCAGTTTAAATGCTCACAGCTGAACCATTTAAACTTCTCACAAAGGACCAAGGTCCCCTTCTTGGACAGATGCAGGCTGTCCTACTTATATGAGCTCACATCTGCCCAGGTCAGGCCACAGTCCCCTATGAAACCAAAACCCTCCCTTCCACACCAGTCCTTCAACCAGGAGATGAAAGTACGGATGCGTAGTGCCCTAGCTTCCCCGTGCCCTGGACAGGTAGCACCTCTGAGAATGAGACTGAGCATGCTATCTGTGTCAGGTTCTCCCCGGCTTCCTGAAATCCTCCTGAACTCTAGCTAACTCCTCCCTTCTGGCCAGGTCATTGGTCACCAGGAGGACAGTGACATCCAGCTGCTCCCTCCTAGCTACTGTTCTAGTGATCTATGGATCTGCTTCCCATCCCTCTACACAGCACTTCTTGGAAGGCACTTGATTTCCCTCTCTCCCCTGCTAGGTGTTCCTAACTCCACTTCCCAGACAATAGAGTCCCCCACTAGGAGAAGCTTCCCCCTCATCTGGGGTCCCTTGCCTCCTTTCCCTGTGGCTCCATCCTGGAGGACCCTCCCATCCTCCCTGGTCCTAGCCTCGGGTTCCTGAGTGGGGCTTTCCCGTTCCTCCAAAACAGTGTAGGAGTTACTAAGCAGGACTGGATGGGGATGTGCTTTCGAACCCCCTCCTTCACCCTCCCTGAGACCACCGTCGTCCAATCACTCCTCTTCCCTGGCATTCTTTGAGGTACAGGTCGTGGACCCAGTGGTCTCTGGGTTGGGGTGGATGCTGCCTTCAGCTTGGCCAACTCTGCTCGGAGACAGGCCACCTCCTCCCTCAGTCCAGAGAGGTGCCTGTAGATAGGGCAGCATCGCAGCCTCCAGAATGTCTCCCTTAAGACAGCTGCTCCACAACCACTGCACTGCACCGCACCACTCCCATCATGTCTGTTTCCCTCCTCAATCAACTGCCTGCTTAAGGTGGCTATTTATTTCCCAAATATTTGTTTTTTTCTTTTGTTTTTTGTTATGCTTTCTGTCTTTGCTACTTTCTGTATGGATGAAGGATGTTGCAAGGCCCTATGGAACCCATCCTATAAATGTAGGACGAGCCCTGGGGTGGGTGGGGTTGCGGGTAGGAGGGTGGGACTGCATCACAAGCTGTGTCCAAAAACGATTAGCCAAGGAGTCCTCTGGCAGTGGCTCCCCACTCCACTCACTGTGGTCCAGACAAAGCCAATTACAAACACACAGTCACAAACTTGTCAGCTAGAATCCCTCAATCCTGCCCAAACTAAATGGAAAAGCACACAAAAATGGCAGTTAAGAAAATACCTCAAATTCAATTACAAACACAGAGTCACATACTCACCAGCTAGAATCCCTCAATCCCCCCCAACTAAATAAAGAATCAAACTGAAATGGCAGTTAAGACCTCACATTCAACTACACTAATCCCTGTAATATGATGCCTGCACTTAAAGTTCAGACACCCATGCCACGTATGCCATGAAGTGGAAGCGGTTCGCCATTTGGGCTGCCAAGCATTCACTAGACCCATTCATCTGTCCTGTAAATCATATTCTGGACTACCTGATCTCTTTGTCCGACTCAGGTCTCTGGTACTCCTCCCTCAAGGTCCACCTTACAGCTATTTCTGCCTTTCATGAGCCCATGGGTGACCGCACTATTGCCAAGCTAGATGTCTCCCATATGTTTTTCAGGGGCATCCTACATCTGAAACCCCCAATCCATTCACCTGTCCTGGCTTGGGACTTGAATTTTTTTTTTCAAACAGTCGACCTTGTCTCCTTTTGAGCCAATCGCAACTTGAGAGTTGTGCTTTACTTCTTGGAAAGCACTCTTTTTAAGGGTGTCAATATGTTCTATCCACAGTCTGGCAGGTACCTTGCCACTTTAAGATTGGCCGGAAAGTCTTCAAGCTGGCTCCTCCCACCCACTCGGGTGATGAAACCCTTGGCTCCGCCCCATGATGTCAGCTCTTCCTTACTGCTTGGAAGCATCAGCTTCCCTCCTTAGCTCTCTCGCGTTTTGCAGGCCTTGGCTCTTAAAACTTCAGATTTTTTTCCTAAACTTACTTTGAAATTCATTCGAGTTCAGTCTTCACCCTCTTCCCACGTGGCTGCGATGGAGGACAAGACCGTTCCCGGGTTCTGCCGGTGCCCCTGCGTGCAGAAGATGTCATGCACTGACCCCCATGCCTCGTGCATTTATTGCCTCGGGTACGACCATGATCCACAGGCTTGCCAGATGTGTCTGTCCTTTTCTCCATCGGTGCTCAAAGACTGCACTGCCCAACTCCAGCTGGGCTGACCGGATAAAACGGTACCCACTGGTCAAATCGACGGAGGCCCGTTGGGTGTAGTCCGTGGCGGCGGGCTCTGCGGAACAACTGGAACAGCTTGAATAGTTCACAGCCCTCGAGGAGGAGGCGGCCCCGGGCAGCGGAGAGCTTCTTTTCGGCTTCAGCCTTTATTCCGCTCCAACTGGGCTCTTCTTACACGGCTTCCTTTCGGGAGCTGTGCCAGTCTCTCTCAACTAACGGGAGGGTCCTTCTGGGTCTCACACTCCTCTGTCCCAGAAGAAGGATCTGCAAAAAGGTAAGACCCACCATCGATGCTCTTGGGAGTGGGAGAGATCTCATTCTCTGGACCATCGGTTCTCGGCTTCGGTCAATGTTGCGGCCCAGGCCGTTGGTTTCACGGTGTCCCTGTCAGACCAGTCGGCCAAGACACCTGTCGACGTGGATGAGATTTTTCTCGAGCCCACCAACAGGTTGTCGACTGAGGAGGCCAACAGCTCTCTCTTTCTCTCAGACACCGGTGCCTTCCAAGGACTTGCCTCAGATTGTTGAGCCAAAGCTCCCGGCCCAGGACCCTGAACAGGAGGGGCGGGTTTCCCCCGCTCCTTCCTCGGCCTGCCGCTGGCACCGCCGACAGTCGAGGTCTTGGTCCTCCTCCGCTTTGGGGAAATGCCGCCGACGTTGGCGGTCTCGGTCCCAACATTGTGAAAAGCAGTGCCGCTGCTATTCTTCCTCATCCTCCTCGGATGAGGAGAGGCTCGGTGCAATTTGCGTCGGTGCTATGAGGATCTAATGTGGCAACAGCTCCTTTTGGCTGGCAGCAAGCCGATGCCAGCTTTCACATCGGCAGTTAAGTGGCTGTCGACCTGAACGATCAAAGCTGACTCCTGCCGCCGGTTCCCCGGTCGACGACCTGGTCCTGGCAACGATGGCTCGGCCAAAACTGGCTGCCCCACCCATTGTGGTGGAACCACCTCCTCCCCAGCCAAAGAATGGGGTGCCAACCAAGGATTCTTGGCCGGCTCAAGGTTTGCCCCATCGGTTGTTGGTCACTGTCACCCCTGATCGCCCTCAGTGAGTGGAGAGTGGCTCAGGCGGTCACCAGCTGTACGCAGACTCTTCAGAGTCTGAAGACTCCTCGTTGCATTCCTGTCCAGTTGACCTGGAATCATGGGGGATCTTTCTGTGGTTGAGAGCCCGCCTCATTCCTCAGTATCCTTCAGCTCGTCTTGGAGTCCACCAGGATGTCACTCGAACACGTGCAGAAACGGGCCAGATATCCCCTTACGGAGATTCTGGACAAGGGGGACTCCCCCACAGAGGCCTTCCCCATAGCTGAGGCCATTGTGGGGCCAGCGTTAGAACTCTGGCAGCGCCCAGTCTCCTGCCCAGTGCCATCGGCCAGGGTGGCCCGCAAGTCTGTGGTCCCTACTAGCTCTTTCTCCGGCTTCTCGGGGCACCCCTCGGCGGAGGGGTTGGTGGCAGATTCTGTCCTCAGGTGCTCGGGCAACACGAGGGGCATGGACAAGCCCCCAGATAAGTTGTCCAAGAAATTGGACTATTCAGGGAAAAAGGAGTACACTGCCACCTCCTTGGGCCTTCACCGGGTCAGCTCGGCTGTTATGATGGCACACTTCTCTCACACCCTGTTGGGCTCCCTGGATGAGGTGCCCCCTCATCTCCTGGGCCGACCTCTAGACCATGGTCAAGCAGGTCCGGGATCAGGGAAGATTGGTGGCAAAACAGCAGCTCCAGATGGCTCTGGACATTGGAGACTCTTGTGCCCATTCGGTAGTGGCCGCAGTGGTCATGTGCCGCAGGGCTTGGTTGCGGATCTCGACTTTCACAGCAGACACCCAACACAAGCTCGCAGATGTTTCCTTTCTGGGCACCGACCTGTTTGGGCCTGGTGTGGAGGACCACTTCCAGCTCATTGAAAAATCCAATGCCACCCTAGATTCGGTCACTTCTGCACAGAAGGACAAAGACCGCCATCAGCAGCATAAGCCCTTTCGTCCCTCCACTCCTGTGGCAAGACCTGCCCAGCAGCAGAGCCAGCAGGCTCAAACTTGGCACCCAAGAGCTGAGTCCATTGCTTCTTGGTCAGGAAGCCCGGGGGGAAGGGCCCCGGTGGCTCCTTGGCTGGTCCCTCCTCCTCTAAGTGTGCCCAGTGACGGGTTGCGGGGTGCTGCCCCCAACCTTGTCTCACCTCCCCTGGTTTCCTCCATGGGGGCTGGCTCAGCTACTTCCTTTTCACCTGGTCCGCTATCACCATAGACCGCTGGGTGCTGGAAGTGGTTAGCAGGGGTGTGCGTCTGGAATTCGAGCAGGTCCCTCTCTTTCGAGCCCGCGCCCCGCGGGGGGCTACCGGGTCCGCAGCCTCCCAGTCAGCTCTTGAGACAACATTGACCAGTACCTCCATAAGGGGTAGTCAGCAAGGTAGCAGATCCTCCGTGCCCAGGGTTTGTTTTCAGGTACTTCCTGGTTCCAAAACAGATGGGGGGCTGGTGCCCCATTCTCGATTTGCATGACCTGAACAAGTTCCTAAGGCTGTGTACCTTTCAGATGGTAACCCTGGCTCAGATAATACTATCCCTGGAGCAGGGCATGTGGTTCTGCTCCCTGGACCACCAGGATGCATTCTTTCACGTCCCAATCCATCCGTCTTATCAGCAGTTCCTCCGCTTTCTCGGGCAGAGGGAACTCTCTACGAGTTCCAGGCCATGCCCTTCAGTCTCTCATCAGCTCCCTGGGTCTTCACCAAATGCATCACCATGGTGGCAGCATTCCTGAAGCGCAGAGGGGTCCAGGTTTACCCTTACTTGGACAACTGGCTGATAGCAGGTCTCTCCAGGTTGGAGGTGGAGTGGTCCAGAGATCTGGCCCTCCAGGCTTGCTCTCAGCTTGGCCTCCTTATGAGTGAGGCCAAGTCGGAACTCATGCACTTGCAGGTGATTCAGTTCATCAGGGTGGAGCTTGACTTTCTCTGAGCCAGAGCCCGGCTCGCAGCAGACAGGGCAGATGTTCTTTCCTCCTTTGCTCAATCAATTCTGGTTCTGAAATTGTGCCCTGCCCGGGACTTTCTGCACCTTCAGTCTCATGGTGGCCTGCACCAGCGTGGTCCGTAGAGCCCACTGTCATATGCACCCCCTACACTGGGGGCTGGCCTGCCAGTGGTCTCAGTGCTTAGGTCGTCTAGACCAGCCAGTCTCTGTGACCCAGGAGATGTGGGACGGCCTGCAGTGGTGGCTCGTCCCAGCTCATCTGCGGGAGGGAATCCCGTTTGTCCGCCCCGAGCTGATGGTCATCCTGACGACCAACACCTCTCTGATGGGTTGGGATGCTCATCTGGGGGAGCACAGAGCCCATGGACTCTGGTCCCCTCAGGAGTCCCAGTGCCACGTCAGCCTGCTGGAACTCTGAGCAGTCCGGCTAGCCCTGATCGCCTTTACTCCATTTGTTCGGGGTCAAGTGGTCCAGGTCCAGACGGACAACACCACGACCATGTACTATCTCAACAGACAGGACGAAATGCACTCCTTGCCTCTGTGCAATGAGGTTCTTCGCATTTGGTTTCTTGTGCTCATCCTGGAGGCAGATCTCCTAGCCATTCATGTGGCAGGAGCCTCGAACAGTCTGGACGATGCCCTCAGCTGGATAGACGATGCGTCTCATGAGTGGTTTCTCCTGCCAGAGGTGGTTCAAGACCTGCTCTCCCACTGAGGCACACCTTAAGTGGACCTATTTGCCTCCAGGGAGAATGCCATGCTGAGGCTGTACCATGCCCGCCCCCTCAGCAGGGCTCGCTGCATGGAGATGCCTTCTCCAGGCCACGGACCTTGGGCCTCTTCTGTGCCTTCCCTCCTCTGTTCTTGATCCACAAGGTGCTCCTCAAGGTCAGGAGGGACAAGGTGCAGGTGATCCTGGTAGCCCCAGCCCGGCCCCGCCAGTTCTGGTATCCAGATCTCCTCAGCCTCAGCTTCAGGCTCCTGAGGCGGCTTGCAGCCTGCCTGGACCTGCTGTCTGTCAGCAAGGGGAAAGAACTCCATCTGGACCTTCAGTCCCTGCACCTGATGGCCTGGTTCCTGAGCGGCTAGAGTTCTAGGCCTTGGGTCTTTCCGACAGGGTCCTCAACGTCGTTGAGGCATCCTGCCAAGGAGTAAACCAGAAAATGCTGTGCCTTCAAATGGAAGAGATTCTCCATCTGGTGTCAGGGCAAGGGGTTTGACCCCTTGTCCTTCACACTGGCTAGCATTCTGGACTACCTGTGGTCCCTTTCCCGGCAAGGGCTTCAGTCGACGACCCTCAAGGTGCACCTGGCAGCAATCTCTGCTTACCGTGCACGGGCCAGTAAGCAGTCGGTGGTGCAGGAGAAGGTGGCCTGGTGCTTTTTCAAGGGCCTAGATCACATATCTCTTCCAGTGTGTGAACCACCTCCTCCATGGGATTTACTGCTGGTATTGGCCAAGCTCATGGGCAAGCCATTCGAACCGATGCACAGGTGTGACATCTCTCACCTGTCGTGGAAGACCACCAGAAGGATTGGGGAGCTCCAGGTGCATTCCATCGAATTTCCTTAGCTGGTCTTCCACAGGGACAAGATTGTCCTGTGCCCCCAACCGAAATTGCTTCCGAAGGTGGTGTCGGAGTTTCACCTGAATCTGGTAATGACTTTGCCGGTGTTCTACCCCAGTCACACCTTGGAGGCCAAGTACAGGCTCCATACTTTGGACCTGAGATGAGCGCTCGCCTACTACAAAGAGTATACGGTGGAAGTTCGGGGAGAGGTTCACCAGCTGTTTGTCACCTACGCTGAAGCCGCACCTGGCAGACCTGGAGCCAAGCGGACAATTGGCAGGTGTATCACTTCCTGCATTGATCTCTGCTATTGGTTAGCGGGTAGGGAGCCTCCCATAGGGCTTAGGGCTCATTCCACCCACCATACCGCTGCGTCGGTGGCTGCTTCTAGGGACGTCTCTATCCAGGAAATCTGCAGGGCTGCTACCCAGAAGGCAGCAAACACCTTCATTACCCATTACCACATCGACCTTGAGTCACGCTGGAATGCTGGTTTTGGGGCCTCAGTTCTCCAGTCCTTGTTCCCTAAGTAGGGGGTATGCGCCTTGCCGCCCTCCTCCTGGAGAACTGCTAGGAGTCTGCTAGACAGTGTGGACAGAACAACATATCCACGCCCCTAGAAAAACAGGTTACTCACCTGTAATAGAAGTTCTAGGAGTGGTACTTGTTCACACGGAAACACCCGACCTCCCCAGCTTCGGTGCACAATCTGGCTTCCAGCGGGCTAGATCTGGCATCATGGGGCGGAGCCGAGGGTTTTATCACCTGGGTGGGTGGGAGGAGCTAACTTGAAGGACCATCTTAAAGTGGCAAGGTACCTGCCATATAGTGTGGATGAACAACATATACCACTCCTAGAACTCCTGTTACAGTTGAGTAACCTGTATTTTTAGTTGCAGTTACTTCTGCTCAAAGAATTTCAGAGCTTCAGGCCCTCTGGTGTGAGGAGCCTTATTTGATTTTTCACAAAGACAGGGCATCTTTGCACCTAAGGTGGTTTCTGAGTTCACTCTTAATCAGTATATCCACCTTCCTGTTTACTTTCCTGAGCGTGCCAATCCAGAGGAAGCACTGCTCCATAAGTTAGGTGTGCACAGAACTTTGAAGTATTAGCAGCTTCAGACTAAAGACTCTAGAAAGTCTAAGCAGTTGTTTGTTTCTCTCACCCCAGGTAGAGAGGGCGCTTCAGTTTCTAAGCAATCTGTATCCAAACAGTTGGCAAATTGGATTGTGTTTTGCTGCAACAAGTATGGCAAAGCGTTGCCTGGTTCTGTCAAATATCATTCCACCAGAGGCATGGCTACCTCGGTGGCTTGTTTCAAAGGGGTCTCAGCCACCGATGTTTGTGTTGCTGTTGCCACCTGGAGTACCATCCACACTTTCACCAAGCATTACAGTCTGGACATTGCCTCGAGCCCATGTGGGATTTGGCAGGGCTGTGCAACAAGGACTCCTGTCCTAAGTTTATGGAGATCCAGCCCCGTAGATGGTTTGTTTTACTCTTGTCACTGCTTGGTACTGATTCCTACAGTGTAACCTGATGACTGAGATATCCCCGAAGAAGACAGAACAGTTATGTAAGAACTTACCATAACAGTAGATATTCGAAGGGGATCTCAGTCATCAGATCTGATTTCCTTCCCACCATTCCCCTTCTTGGGGCTCCTGTTCAGGACCTTGCGTTCTGCTGTTTCCATCTTTTATATTTAGAGCCCCTCTGTCTCTCCTCGGTTCCCTAGGGCATGAGTCTTGCTCCCTTTGTCTCTGGAGGAAACCAACTGAGGAGGGAGCGGGCCGCCCATGCTTATGTAGGATTGTGGATGCCGACGGCATGGTCGGCCCCAGTTGTAGTAATGAAAATGTGGATTCCCTGTCACCGACGGTGAAGGTTCCTACAGTGTAACCTGATGACTGAGATCCCCTCAAAGATCTACTGTTACGGTATTATGTAACTGTTATACATTTGTTTATTTTAATGATTCACTTCACTTCATTGAAATGAATTAAGTGGACTGCATAATGATTCATTTTTAACAACCACAGTATTTGCAGTTAGCATAATGCTAGCACTTTATCACAGTGAGGTTATGCACACGTTCTTAAGCTACACAGGTGATTTATCACATGATATGCTAATGAACTCATGAATATGCATGCATTGAGGTATTTAAAGTCATATGTTCTTTGTAAACACCGATCCCTGACAAAACCTATTGGTGAATGTGCATGGGAAATTTTTTGCCTTACCAAGTCTTTAACCAAAAACATTTTCTACTCTGCCTCCTGTTGTGTGTGACCATTTTTGCTCATGTTCTCGGTTGGGTTGCTTTGCACTTTCATGGCTGGCACCTTTAGGGTGACCAATTTCTGACCACCACCCTTTGCATGTAGAGTATCTCTAACAGGAGGTGGGAGGTGGTGTTGACACTTTTCAAACAACATGAAGTCTTGTTGTTTTCTCACAGTAAGGAGTATGACCGACTGGTTCAGCTGCCCCGGAGAGTTAAGAGTTTAACCCTATGCAAATGCATAGAACGTTGAGCTCGAGCTCTGTTTTCAAACCACTGTCCTCCATACATTCTATGTAACTGACCAGATTCCTTACTCCACTTGCCTGTGAAGACACCTTGGAGACTGCGTCTCAACCTCTTCGGTTGAATTTCAAATATCAACGTTTTTTTAAACTACCGTTTATTTCTTTTGTTTTTCAAGCATCTGTCCTGCAGTTATAGGTTAGACTAGTCTAGGTTTAACTTCATTTTGGTAAGTTTTCAGTTTCTAAACAGTTCTCAGTGACCGGGAGGAAACTGAAGATATTTCTTTCTATTCTTGTAGTAAAGTGTTATTTAAAATGTATCCTGTTGTGTATTGGGGATCCGGTTCAAAGTTTTAGACTAAAAACAGAGACTTTTTCTCGGTTTTAATGCAGGCGCTGAACCGTTTGCTGCCTGAAACTTTTACCCAGCCTAACTAAAGCCATCAGGGGGTAAATACATTATTTTATTTTAATTTTCTTAATCTGGGCCTGACTAAGCTATTTTTGGATAAAACAATTCTAATTGGATTTGCTTAACCAGCCTAACTAAGCCTCTGGGTGGAAGCACCAAGGGAGGTCGACAGTGAAAATGCCGACCTCCTGCACAGCGACGGCACCATACTGACACAGGTATTGTGCCGCCCGATCTACAAGTATTTTCTGTGGGGGGCTGTGCCCCCCACACCCGCCATACAAGGGGCTCTGTCCCCCTGCAACCCCTGGACTTTAGGATTATCAACTCCAGGTTGGAGTTGGTCCGGGGAGGGGGCAGAACACTGGGGGAAAGCGAAACACAGAAAAGGATCATTACAGTGACTGTCACCGTAATGGTCTTTTTTCGTGTTTCGCCATCGGAGTGTTGACCTGAAGGGGTGCCCTAAATTTAGTAAGGGTTATGTCACTGAAACGCAAGAGAAAAACTGGTTTCAACGCTGCACTGAGTGTGGGGAGCAATTTGGTAAGGCTGATCCGCCACTTAGTGTGTCTGTATTGCATTGGTTTTGACCATTTGCAGTCAAACTGCGAAATTTGTAAAAAACTTTCCTCAGTCTACCCTAGATAGACATTTGGGTAAACTTGAGGGACAGAATGGAGAAACCCTCCGACGATGTCCAGTCTGATTTAAAAGAAACCGCTGAACCAGTGACCGAACCCTCGGACCAAGGTGAATACTCGTCTAGTAAAAGACAAGTGGACTCGGCCCCTGATATGGGCCTGGCTAAAAAGACGAAAAGTGGTTCAGAACCGCGGAAACAAGTGGTTGCGGCTCCAACCGCTGAGGAGATCGCCAAAGTGATACTCATTGTTTAGTCATTACAGTCTGGTTGGGGTGAACCGGCTCAACATCCGGTAGCGCATTCCTCAGTTAAGACACCTGTTGGTTCAGTTCCTTCAGGCTGTCTGGATCCAGAGGAATTTTGAGTCTGAATATGAAGATTATGATGAGGAGGAGGATATGGGAGAACCTATTGAACCCAAGGTTTTCCCTGAACATCCTCAGTATGAGTCTCCTCATCCTACAAGAGAATCTACCTCTCATTTTGCATTCATGAGACAGGTAGCAGAGACTTTGCAGTTGTCCAAGAGACTAGATAGGAGGAGGAGGAGGAGGAATAGGATGACTATAAGGAGATGATGGATCTCCCTGTCTCCCAGGGATTTATGATTCCTATTCACAAGTCTCTTAAAAAACAGACTTCTAGAATCCTCCAGACCCCAAGTTCTGTCCCTTCAGTGGATAGGAAAATGGACAGAAAATATGTGTTGGCTGGCAATGGCACTGATTTTTTAAGTAGCCACTGCAGTCATGTGGGGGTAGTACAAGCTGCAGCTTGTGAAAAAGCTGGCACCCCTCTGGCCTCTCATCCTCCTGATAAGGACTCAAGAAAGATTGACTCCTTAGCAAAAAGAAAGTATCTACTGTAGCTGCCTCCTTGGGTATTTCATTTAATTTCATTTTTTATTGGTTATTCTGGAAAGGCATGTGAGCATTGCTGCCCGTTTATACAAGCATCCAGTTACATACAACAGTCATGATACAAAAACATTTCACTAACAGCGAGGGTTAATACAATTGTAACCCTCTTGTTCCCAGGTGTTACTAGAATCCCACTTAGAATCAGTGGCAGGCAGGGTAGGCAGATTGTGAGATGCCAGTTAAATGGGTTTCACACTGTCTCACTCTGTTTTCTGTTTCAGCTGAGCTGGAGTGATGATGTCACCTTAGAATTCTCACAGCAACATAAGCCACAATGCAATGCTAGCTGCAGGGGTTAGCAGTAGAACGTTGGGAGATTCTGTTCAGTCTGCATTGAGACTCGAGAGTGAGGAGTGCTGCAGTGTGCAGCTCCTCAAGCTCTGATATAGAGCTACCTTAGAAGAAGGGGTTGTGTGTTCTCACCCTAGAGAGGAACACAGAAGACCAGTTGTGCGAAGTGGTAGAGACCATTTCCAGAAGTTGTTCCAGTGCCCCATCCCTGGAGGGATGGGGGGAGGAATTCAGGGGCAATCCCCTGGTCCAGCCTGGAGAGGGAGAAGCTGCCTGAGAGTGGTTTTGTTTGTGAGTACTTGAGACATTTTGTGGGAAGAAGCCCTGTGGCACCTGCATACCCTGGTGAGTTTGCTCTGAAACAGAGACTATGTTCACCGAGATAGAGTTTGATGTAAAAGTGTCTGCCTGCTGTGGGGTCAAAGAGAGACTTGCCAAGTACAGAACTTTTAGTCTGCATATGACTTAGAAGCATCTGCAACAGTGGGGTTCTCGGGTAAAGACATAGCCACTTACAGTATTTTTAAAGTCAGGATACCTCCAGAGAGATGTAGAATGTTAAATGTGTAAAACATTTCGAGAGAGTATCTACAAACAGAGTTTCGAAGAAAGGTGTTGTAACCAAATGAATGGCCGAGTGTAGATTTGGGAGCAAAACGTGGGAGACTCTCCATGTGGAGGAACCAGGTTTACCTCTTCGGGTTCAGTTTGGGAACTTATGGTTTTCTCTCAGGCACTTGGCCAGTGTCTGAGGAAAGCACCCAGACGTAGGATTGTGGATTTTCCCTGAGAGCCGGAAAGTGCTCATGGGGTGGTTTAGGGAGCCACCATCAACCTCCGTGCCATATGGAAAAGAGTCCTAGTACTGGCCGGGGTGCCATGTCAAGGAATAGAAGAGAAGTGTACCAGTTCGGGCCATGTGTGCCCAGATCCGTTCAGAACCTGAGGGTTCGTAGTGAAGAAGTGTGCTCTGTACCTCAGTAATCTGCATTACCAGTGAGAGTAGCCCTGTGGGGGCCCATCTTTGCTTTGTTATTCTCTGAGTTATGTGAATAAAAGCCACACTTCTAGAATCCCAACCTGGTTTGGACATTACAGTTATTGCTTCCAGAGTCTGGATTTACTTGGGTGCCACTGACCAGAAGTACAAGCCTAGCATAATGCTGAGCAAACGTTTTCTCCCAGGGACCCAGGTTGATGGCCATGCTAAATGGTCCCTTCAGGTGTGAGCCAGGTAGTTGCCACACTTGGTTTGCCTGTCTGAAGGATGGCAGGCTCTGAAGTAGAAGTAATGGGTCCACACAGAGTTTTGCAAGATATTTGTAGTGACTACCCCATCCCTCTCAGTGGCACCTAGATGTGAGAGGAGCAGCCCTGCTGGTAGAAACATAGGGGGGGCCGGTGGGAGGAGGTTACACAATGGTACATAAAATCAGGATAATATGGACTAAAGGGCAAACCATGAACTAGCCTTGGTGAATTAACAAATACAAGGTGACATTAAGCATTCAGTAAGGGTTTAACAGTGGGAAACAAAAAAATGTAAGTGTTATCTAAAAACTAGCCTAGGTGGATTAACCATACTACAAGTGCTAGAAAGAGAAGGTAGGTACCATAGGTGGATAACTAGAGAGTGAGGGGAAAAGAGTGCAGAAGAGGAGCAAGCTTAGGGCTGCAGGCAGGTGCAGGTGGGAGAGAAATGTCTCCTGATACTGTGTTTGAAGGCATTTGTGGAGGGACAGAGTTTTAGTTCAGGAGGTAGAGAAGTTGAAATGCTTGGGTCCCATAAAAAAAGAGTGTTTTCTGGCCTTAAGTGGTCCGGCAGAAAGGAACAGAGAGAGAGAGACAGAAAGAGAGAGGCAGTCTAATGGTCCTGGAGGTGGTGGCTGTCTGGAAGAGAGAGGTGAGGCAATCAGGGAGCAGTCCACGGGAGAGTTTGAAGAAGAATGTGGCCCTCTTGCAGTTGAGACGGGCCTCAAGGGAGGGGCGACTGGTGAGCTTATAAAAGTCACAGTGGTGTGTGAGTTTAGGGAGACTAGAGGCAAAGCGGATAGCGTTGTGGTAGGAGCTTCCAAGTCTGGAGAAATTTTTGATGGCGAGGCGGGGGAGGTGAACCATAGTCAAAGACAGGAAGGAGGAAGCTGGAGACTAAGAGGGATTTGGATTCCCTGTTAAGGTAATGCTTGGTTCTGTGGAGGATACCGAGGCATTGGTGGGCTTTTTTGATTGTGAGGCTAGTGTGAGCATTGAAATAGAGGTGACTATCCAGGAGTAAGCCAGGGTACTTGAATTCACTGACACTTTCAATGGAGTTACCAAGGTTGTCATAGAGGGAGAGGTCAAAGCCAAGGGGTTTGCAGGGGCTGGAGAAAACCACGAACTTAGTTTTTTTGGAGTTGAGTACAAGACCTTTGGACATGAACCAGGTGTGAAGTCTGCTGAAATCGAATTGGAGTTTGTTAATGAGAGCATTGGGGGTTTTGTCCTGACAGAAAAAGGGCTGCATCATCAGCATAGAGAATGAGTTCAGAGGTGGTGCAGGTGACCAGAGAGTTAACGACCAGAGAGAAGAAAAGAGGGCCCAGGATGGACCCTTGGGGGACACCGTATTTGATGGGGCAGGATTCAGAGAGGACGCCACCAATGATGGTGCGATGGGATCTGCCCATTAGGTAATCCTTGAACCAGAGGCAGACCTCAGGTAAGAAATGGAGGCCAGCCAGGGTACGGAGGAGGACTTCATGATCAGCGAGGTCGAAGGTTTTGGTGAGGTCTACGAACGCAGCACCAGTGCAGAGGCCTTCGTTGTTAGCTTTGTCTATGGAGTTGGTAAACTTGATGAGTGCAGTTTCGGTATTGTGTCAGGCACGGAACCCATGCTGGGCCTCTGAGCAGGTTGTATTTGGAGAGGAATTCTGTGGTTTGCCTGTGGACCACTTTCTCTAAAATTTTGGAGAGAGGGGCAAGGAGGGAGATGGGACGGTAGTTGGATACTAGATCCTTGGAACCAGATTTGTGAAGAGGTTTAATAATGGTACACTTCTAAGCTTTCGGGAAGGACCCTGTACAGAGGGAGTGGTTGAGGATGTTAGGAAGAGGGATGGCCAGGGAGTCACAGACAAGATGGAGAACTCTGAAGTCAATGTTGTTGGCGCCCTTGGAAGGTCTTGGGTTGTTTGTTCTGATTAACTTGACCACTTCACCAGGAGTTAGGTACCTAAAATGAAACTTAGAGTGGGAGACTGGGAGGGGTGTGAGGGTAAACGGGGTAGGAGTAGAGCTGGGCTTGTACTGGTTGAGGTCACTGAAGTATTTATTGAAAAGGGAGGCTGTTTCGCTTGGCTCGGTGATGGTTGTCCCTTCGGAGGTAAGACAAATATGTTCTTCGGGAAATTCCACTACCAATAAGGTTGTTAAGAATGTTTCAGGTCCTCCTAGGGTTCCTCTGAGCAGTACAGTGTTTTTCCAGGATGGAGGAGGATTTAGCAGATTTTGTGGAATATTTATACCTGTTCCTGAGGGTTTTGAAGTCTTGGAGGAGTTGAGGGAAGGTTTGTGTTTTCTGTACAACTTCCAGGCACGGTTCCTATCCCTCATTAGTCTGCGAAGCTTGGGGATGACCTGACCCATTCTTGGCTAGAATCCTTAACATGGATATTTTTTAAGCGGGATGAAATGGTCACAGAGTGCAAGGAACTTATTGCTAAAGGTTTCAGACACTTTGCAGATGTCAGAAATGTTTTCAGTAAAGGACCGATCTTGGGCTAGGGTGGCTTTTTGAAAACTCTGAGGTGTCCCGCTTCTTCAATTCCCTGGTTTGGATGAATTTGTGTGGACGGGTTTTTTTTGGACCAGCAGCAGAAAACAGCACAGTGGTCACTGATTGAGTAGGGAAGAACCCCGGAAGTGGTGACATGGGAGGGGTGTGAGACCAGGACCCAATCAATGAGGGACTGAGGTCCAGTTTTGTAGTTGGTTCTGGTAGGTTCAGTGATGAGCTGGTGTAGGCCAAGGCCAAGCATGGATTCCTTGGTGGAGTTACAGTGAGGGGACAGCCAGTATAGGTTGAAATCTCCTAGGATGATCCAGTCTCTCCCTTGGGGGAGGGAGGGAGGTCTTGATATCGAGGAAGAGGTCGAGATTATGGGGTGAGGAGGAGGGGGGTGGCAGGTACACCACGATAACTGTGACCATTTTATCCATTCCAAGGAGGAGGTTAATTGAGATGGTCTCGAGGGAGGAGGTGGGACTTGGGGGGGGGGGGTCGAATTCTGTGTTAAGGGGGTGATCGGCAACCCAGATGGGGCAGCCTCCCCCACACTTCCCCACGCTGTCTTTTCTAAAGACTGAGTAACCATCAAGGAGGATTTCATTGGGGAAATGTCCTCCTTCAGCCAGGTTTCGGTGAGAACAGTAACATCAAAAGCATTAGCTGTTACCCAGGACTCGATTAAGGTTTTTTTGCCAAAAGTCTTTGCACATTAAGGTGAGCAAAAGTGAGCTGCTTAGTGGGTTTGGGGGAGGAGTGAGGGGTGAAATCGGTAGAGGGTGTGGGGCCAGGGTTGGGGTGAATGGAGCCTGAGATAAGGAGTAGTAGTAAGAGGAGCCTTAAGTGCCTGCAGTTCGCAAGCAAAGACAGCTGGGTGGAGTATAGCCCAGTGTGGGTGAAAAAAATATGGCTGTGTTAGGAAGGAGAGAACTCATGGAACAGGCAAAGGCTGATGAAGGGATTCACGTGGGGAGGGGCAGAGATGGATTTGGATGTGCAGGTGGTGGGAAAGGGAGGGGGCGAGGAAGTGTGGGACGAAGGGAGAGTGAGAGAAATGAGGGAGGGTGTGAGAAGGATTTGGGGGGGCCAAACTGGTGGGGATAGGAGGGAGGGGCAGGGTGAGGGGAGTTGAGCAGAGAGGGGCATAGGAGAATAACAAGGAGTGAGAGTAAGTAGGGGAGGTGTAACCGCTTAGAGCACTCCATGCTGGCAGCAAGAAAGAGGGAAGGTGACAGGACAGTAATCCGTGAGGGAATAGGGAAGTGAGGTACAAAGTTGAGTGTGGTAGAAGAAACTATACCTGGGGTAGAGCAGTAGTAAGGCACTGGTAGTGGGAGGCTGTTGGAAAGAGCATGTGATTAAGATAGGGCAGTCAGCAGTATTTGTCAGATTTGAGCACGAGAGGTTGCCCCTTTAAGAAGTTGCAGGAGAGGAGAGCCCCTTTAAGAAGTTGCTGTAATTGACTAGTATGAGGCCTCAGGGTGCAGGGATCAGTGTGGAAGTGTATTTAATAAATAAGAGAGGTGCGGGTGGGGTGGTAGGCCTTAACCTGTCCAGAGAGTAGTAGAGCAAGGCAGTAGCTGAGCTGTGATTTGAAAAAGGCGCCTTGAGCACTTGCTTTCTCAATGGGGCTCTGCAGCGTCCAACCAGGAAGCGGCCACAGTCCCCAGGAGGCAGTCAAATTATGGGGATTGAAGCCTGGCAGCTCCAGGCTAGGAACTGACTGATCATACCTGCTTTCCTTGGTTGGGGGAGGGGGTTGGCTGGATGCAGAGGTGCAACCACTGGCAGGGATCAGCACCAGGGCCGCTTGGCTGAAGTGGAGAGCCCGATCTGGGCTTGTGGCTAAAAAAGAGCAGAAAAAGGCGGGCCGTTAGTTAAAAAAAAAACAAGTTCAGGTAAATTGGTGGGAGTGCCCTGGACAATTTAGTGCTCAGGGCAGAAGTAGGTGCAAATAGTGTGCATGAAGAGAGAGAAAGGATTCCTGCAAAGGGGTCTGGTCAGAGGTGCCAGGTGGGAATTCAGCAAAACAAAAGGCTGGTTCAGGAGGTTGATGGGGAAGGAGGCAGGGATCCAGAAGCAGGGGTAGAGAAGATGGCCAGAGGCACCAGGCAATGTTTAAAAAATATGCTGGTTCAGGGGAGTGTAGGGAGAGGGAATCGGGTCCAGGAGCTGGCAGAGAAACAGTGTGAGAAACAGAGAAAAATGCAGAAGGAAAAAGAGCAAGTGGAAGAGAGGAACAGAAAGGCAGTGCAAGGAGAAATTAGGGCAGCTGTAATGGGAACAGAGTGAGGCAGAAAGCAGGCAGTAGGCAGTTGTTCAAGCTATCCTACGATATTGGGCAATTCGTTCAGCAGTAAAAAAGTCAGTAGTACAAGCAGTTAGCTGTATAGAAGTCGGGCAGTTAGTTAAGGTTAGCTACAACTCTGCTATACTCTGAAAGGCAAATTCTACATATACAGTATAGTAGTTTAAAGGTAAAATGTTTAAGCGGTAAAAAAAAAAAATATTCAGCAATACAAGCTGTAAGCTGTATAGGCATTAGGCCTAGCTAGTGCAGCAGGTTAAACAGCAGCAAATTCCAAGAAGAAAAAAAATTATTTCCACAGTAGCAGTAAATTTACCAAAAACCTGTCCAGAGAGTAGTAGAGCAAGGCAGTGGCCAAGCTGTGATTTGAAAAAGGCGCCTTGAGTGCTTGCTTTCTCAATGGGGATCTGCAGCGCCCAAGCAGAAAGTGGCCATAGTCCCCAAGGTATCAGGCTGGCATCCTGTATGGCCTATGTCAGAAGTTCCTCTGGGAGTCAGTGGGACAGTTAGCCAAGAATTTTTTTTTTTTTTTGTCTTTGGTAACTGAGTAAGGCCCACTAGGCAGAAGTGCTTGTTTTCAAGGGTGACCTGGGAGCACTGGGCGGTTAAGTGACTTGCTCAGAGTCACATAGTATGCAAATGGAGGTTGTGAGAATCAAACCCAGATCTGGTCTCTGCTGGATGTACCAAGCTCATTCACAGCTCGTTACTTTAATCTGTAGGCTATACTGCCCCTGAAGGCTCCCCCTGAACTGGCAGCCGACTTGCAGGAGCTTGTCAGTAAAGGGGTTCAGTCATCCAAATGTCAGTTCCACATGGCAGTGGATGCCAATGATGCAGCTTCTCGTTCTGTGACTTCTGCCATTTCCCTCAGGAGGTTGTCTTGGCTGAGGTGTACAAATCTCTCCCAAGACATGCAGAACAATGCCATTGATTTTCCCCTTATACAAAATTCTTTGGGGAGCAAACAGAGGCATATATGAGAAAGATGAACAAGTACAGGGTGGCCTACAAGAATGCGGATGCCAAAGAAAAGGCTGCCATCCCTCAAAGACAACAGACTAGAGGAGTCAGAGGTAGGCCTTACCCCAGGCATTTCCATCAGGCTCAAGCCTTCTCCACCTACCAACAGCCTAGGGGTTACTTTAAAGGTAGAGGCAGAAGATGCACTGGCCGTGCTGGTTCCACCTCTCAGTCCGCTACTCCCTCTAAACGGTCACCCTAAGGTGTCTGTGTGGGCCACCTTCCCACCACCAGTAGGGGGCAGGCTGGCCTACTGCCTTCAGGCTTGGCAATCCATCACCTCAGACAGATGGGTCCTGGAGGTATTAGGTCAGGGTCTTGCTCTTAGTTTCAAACTGTTCCCAAAAACAGGAGCAAGATCATTCAAACCTGCCACCCCTTCAGAGACAGCTCTGCTGGAGGCAGAAGTTTCCACTCTGCTTCAAGTCAGGGCAGTGGAGCCTGCTCCCTCTCAGCACAGGGGAAAAGGATTGTATTCAAGGTATTTCCTAACGCTGAAGAAAAATGGGGAGTGGCAGCCCATTTTAGATCTGAGATACCTAAACAATCACCTTGCAAAGCCAAAGTTCAAGATAATACAAAATCACACATGCCCACACAATGCAAAGCATCATGGGCTGCATATGCAAATCATCAGAATGTTATGCTGGTTCAACTTTAAGCAGAATTGCATGGTGCCGAAAGGCCTCTCTCACAGTTTGCAAAGGGTGCTAACAGATGTTCAGAAGTTCAAGATGGTCACTCTGGCTATCATTCTACCTACTCTCTGACAGGGAGACTGGTTAGCATCCCTAAATCTAAGCCATGCTTATTTTCACATTCCATCAGGCAGTCTCACAGAAAATACTTCAGATTCAGACTTTGTTCAGGTGATTATCAGTTCAGGGACATGCCCTTCGGACTGACATCTGCCCCAAGGGCTTTCACAGAGTACCTTGCAGTGGTCGTGGCACACCTGAGAAGGCAGGGAGTCACAGTTTTTCCCTAACTGGACAACTGGTTGGTAGTGGGTCATTACCCCCAACAGGTAGAGGAAGCCCTAGCCCTCACACAGGATATCCTCCAATCACTGAGGTTTCTAGTGAATCTCAAGAAATCAGCCCTGAAACCTGTCCAGATCCTGGATTTCATAGGGGCATAGCTGAGCACAATTCAAGCAAAGGCCTTTCTGCCCCCAGGAAGGGCGGATGCCCTCATTCATTTGGCAGAGTCCTTCCATCTTCAGGTTCCTTGCCCAACAAGGTACTTCCTACAGCTTCTGGACCACATGGCTGCTACCACAGCAGTAGTCCCAGGGGCCAGATTTCAGATGAAGGACATCCAGTTTCACCTGAGGTCCTTTTGGTCTCAGAAAAATGATTCTCTGTCCAAACTAATACCAGTATCTGGTGGCAAGACAGGGACAACCTCAGGTTAGGAGTTCCCTTTCTGCAACAAGCTCCTTCAGTAGTGCTGACCACAGATGCTTCACTACTAGGCTGGGGCGCTCACCTAGAGGAACACACTACTCATGGAACATGGCTCCAGCAGGAATCTCTTCTGCACATAAATCTGCTGGAGCTCAGAGGAGTGTTCCTGGTACATCAGTCATTTGCTAAGATGCTACAGGGAAAGGTGGTGCAGGTCAGAACAGATAACACCACTACCAAGTACTACATCAGCAAACAAGGAGGGATAAGTTCCTCAGTGCTGTGCACAGAGACCATGAAGATCTGGAGTCTGGCCTACTCCCTGAACATTTCCCTGTCAGCAGTTCACCTGCCAGGGAAGGACAGTGTCCTGGCAGATGCTCTCAGCAAGATTAACCAGGGCCATCACGAATGGACCCTGAACAGACAAATTCTGATGACAATCTTCAGAAGATGGGGCACTCCAAATATAGATCTCTTTGCAACCCCAGACAATCATCAGCTGCCTCAATTTTGTTGCAGACCCCCAGCACTGGGCTCAGTGTCTCTGGATGCTGTGCTACTGGATTGGTCAGGCAGATCCCTGTATGTCTTTCCTCTATTCCCCCTGATACTCAAGAGTCTTAGTCAAGTTCAGCATTCACTCAGCCACCATGATTCTGATTGCTCTGGAGTGGGCCAGACAGCCATGGTACTCGATGCTGCTGTCCCTTACAGTGGCCAGTCCAATTTGCCTCCCCAGGAGGCACAACCTGCTGACATTGCCCCAAGGGAGGATCCTCAACCCCAACCTCGAGTCAGGCTTGACTCTTGAAGACTTAAGAGTATGCAGGCCTGCATCTCTCAGAAGGAGTCCTGGGCATCCTTAGGGTCTCCAGGAAACCTTCCACCAGGAAAATATATTCCTCCAAATGGAAGAGATTCTCTGTCTGTTGTTCCCAGAAGGACAAGGGACCCACAGGAGGTCAGTCTGGCAGCCCTGTTGGATTACTTGGTTCACCTTCAGTCCCTGGGATTGCAACCCTTCACCTTGAAGGTACACGTGGCAGCTGTTTCTGCATACCTGTCAATGGGGAACGGCCCTTCCCTAGCTGCCCATGCTGTATTTAAGAATTTCTTCAAGGTGTTGCTCCATCTTCACCCTCCTCACAGGGAGCCTACCCCTTCTTGGGATCTTAACATATGTATAGCACAGCTTATGCAGCCCCCTTTTGAGCCCATGTCCTCAGCAGAGCTCAAGTTCTTGACATGGAAGTCTGTGTTTTTGGTGACCATCACCTCTGCCAGGAGAATCAGTGAGCTTCCGGCCCTGTCAGCAGAACCCAACTACATTGCCCCCCACAGGGACAAGATTGTTCTACGAACTAACAGAAAGTTACTTCCCAAGGTGGTTTCGTACTTCCACTTGAATCAATCCGTAACATTGCCTGTCTTCTTCACTGATCATTCCAGTTCAGGGGAACGCAAGCTGCATAGCCTGGGTGTAAAAAGGTCCATTAGCTATTACATAGACAGAACAAAATACCATAGGAAGGACTGTACTCAGCTGTTCCTTACCTATGGTGAAGTGGGCAAAGGCAGGCCAGCAACAAAAAAGACCTTTGCCAGACAGATTGTGGCTTGCATTCAGTTTTGCTATGGCAGACTGGTTAAGGAGCCTCCAGTGGGCCTGAGGGTACACTCAACTAGGGGCACAACTGCCTCCATAGCAGCTGCCAGAGATATTCCCCTGCTTGACATCTGTAAAGCAGCTACCTGGAAAACTGCACACATTCACTAAGCACTGCTGCCTGGACACCCAGGCCAGGAGTAATGCCAGATTTGGCACAGCAGTACTGCAGAGCCTATTTCCTAAGTAGGTTCTGTGCCCACCTCCATGGGGCACTGCTTGGTAGTCTGCATACTGTCAGAATACAGCAAGATTTTATGTTGTTTGAAGAAAAAATTACTTACCATAGTAATGTTTCTTCTAATGGAGTCTTGCTGTATTCTGACCTCCCACCCTGCCTCCCTTCTGGAACCTAGGGAAGCGGGTCTGTACACCCCAGTTGTCTATTCTCTTAACCACCAGTGGGTGGTGTTTTTTTCTGGGCATTAGTGACTTGAGTCTTGTTTATGCCCAATTATAGTGTGTATTTCCCTTTGGGGTGTTTAGTTATGGTCAGGGCCCCGAGTTTTCCGCGATTCCGCGGGTGCGGCAAACCGCGGAAATATCCGCGGAATTTGCCGTAGCCCGCGCGACTTATGGCTGCCCGCTGAACAAACACATGCCCCTCGCAAATGTTAATATGCCATGCTGGGAGCCCACCCCAGCGTGGCAAAGCTAATTTAACAATGGGGTGCCCAATCCCATCGACTTCACTGTTCCCTCCCCCTGCTGCCTGGTGCCACGCGAGAGCCTCACCCAGCGGCAAAAGCTTAATTTGCCGGCAGGGTGCCCAATCCTCCGTTGGTTTCACTGGCCCCTAGGTTCTCTATGCCACGCTGGGAGACCACCCCAGCGTGGCAAAAGCTTAATTTGCGGCGAGGGTGCCGAATCCCCGCTTGGTTTCACTGCCCCCCAAATGTCTCTATGCCATGCTGAGCCCACCCCAGCTGGCAAAACTTCCTTTGCCGACTGGGGTGCCCAGTCCCCATCGGCTTCACTGCTGCTCCCTGTTGCCTGGTGCCACACTGGAGCCCACCCCAGCATGGCAAAGTCCCTCCTTGTGTAGGAATCCAACAAAACAAAACCTGAAACAAAAAAACCTTCCATCATTGATTCTTTGCCCCTCCCGAACCCGCTGAACCCACCCTCTGGGCGCATCACCTCCCCACACCCCCACCTCAACCCATACTTACCTCCGGAGCCCAGCGCGATGATCTTCTGTGGACCGGGAACACGTCTGCACTCTTCAAAGCCGACCGCGAACTGAAGAAATGCCAGTAAGCTGTATAATGGCATAAATGGATTTTTTTCAACTTTAGTGCATATCTCAGCCATTTCTGGGAATTTTTTCACCAAATTTTCAACATGGGGTTTTTGGGACCCCACCTCATGAACTGTGATACTGTTATTTCGTTAATCGTTTCCGAAAGGTGTTTCCACAGTCACTGCGTGGAACTACCTTTCCGGAATGATTAACGAAATGACAGTGTCACAGTTCATGGAGGTAGGCTCCTAAAACCCTATGTTGAAAATTTGGTGAAAATATTCCCCAAACGAGTGTTTTAATGAAGGTATGCTACAGTTCCTACGACGCATTGAAATATTTAATATTTTCACCTGATTTTTTTGTGGATTTCATTTACGATTTTCCTTATGAACAGTACAACTGTCATTTTCACATCTCACCTGAAATGTATTCCAAGACATGTAGCGACAATGGCGCCGGTCGGTGTACCAAATCAATGTTCCGGACAGATTAATAAAATCATAGTGATACTGTTCATGAGCAGAGGTCTTAAACTGGCTATGTTGAAAATTTGGTGACAAACGCCCATAAAGTGACTGTGTTACGAGCGCGCATTGTGTCAGATTTGGCAAAAAAAACAAAAAAAGGAAAAAAATTAAGGGTAAAAACGTGCCGCAGAATTGCCGCGAAATTGGTGTTGAGTGCCTCAGAAGTTCTGCAGCAAATGAGAACCCTGCCGCAGAACTTTGCTCCGATGTGCCACAGAAAAATCGGGGCCCTGGTTATGGTTATGATTTATTTATTTAGTTTGTTTATTAGTAGTTTCGTAAGAATCAGGTCAGTTACATAGACTGTACCGAGGACAGTGGTTTGAAAACCGAGCTCGAGCTCAACATTCTGTGCCTTTGCATAGGGTTTAACTCTTAACTCTCCGGAGCAGCTGAACTGGTCGGTTATACTGCATACTGTCAGAATACAGCAAGACTCCATTAGAAGAAACAACATTATTATGGTTAGTAATTTTTTCTTTTGCCCCATGGTGACACCACACGTGGTGTACTGTGTCCAGTTCTGGAGGCCGCACCACAGAAAGGACATAGGCAGGGTGGAGGAGTCCAGAGGAGGACAACCAAAATAGGGCAGATGTTACACCCTGGAACAGAAGAGAGGACATGATAAAGACAGAAGTTACATACTTACTGTAACAGTAGATCTTTGAAAGAATCTCTTTCATCAGGCCACACCTTTGGAACATATAGTCTTTAGGCACTAGGACCGCACGGAAACTTCTGCAAGCAGTCAGCCAGGGGCTGCCCACGACAATGTCAAACATCAGCATATACATAAATGTGGGTGGCCCCTTCTCTCATTTCCCTCTGGAGACTATGCTTAGAGGACCTCCCTATAGGGAACCAGGAGAGACCGCAGCACTCCATAGACCAGGCAAGGCAGAGTGCTGGAACCAATTACAATAGGAACAACAGTTCAAGGATACCTGGTTGCAACCCCTAAGAAGGCGGGTGGGGCGGTATGGCCTGAAGAAAGAGATTCTCTTGAAGATCTGCTGTCACACAACTGGTCTGTCTTCTTTGAGGATATCTCTTTCATCAGGCCACACCTTTGGAACGAATCCCAAGCAGTACCTAAAGCTAACAGTCTGGCTGTCCGCAGCCTATATGATTATTATATATTGTAGACTAGCACAGCTAGGACAAAATAATCTACAAGAGACAATATCCAGACTGTAGTACTTAGTGAAGGTGTGGACAGCATACCTCTCAACTGTCCATGATTTTCAGGGACGTCCCTGATTTTGTCTCAAAATTTTACTCTGTGCCTCCTAAAAATTGTGTTTCTGTGACCAAACAGCGGGGGTTATAATCACAAAATAATGTCAACCATTGAAGTTATAAACGTGTTCTTCCTTAGAAAATGCATTATACACTAAGCCCTTTATTCTACAAGCTTCCTGAGTGAATATCTCCAATTTTGAAGAAATGTCCCTGATTTTGGTCCTGTGTCCCTGATTTTTTTTAAGCCTTGTCCCTGATTTATGAAGCAGGAGGTTGAGAGGTATGGTGGACAGTGCTCCATGTGGCAGCTGTGCAGATCTCTGCAGCAGAAACATTCCAAAAACAAGCTGCAGAAGTGGTCATGACTCTTGTGGAATTACCACAAACCACAACAGAAAGTTCCTTCCTGTATTTTCTGTAACAGAACGTAATACAACGTGCTAGCCAGTTGGACAAGAACTGTTTAGAAACTGGGGTGCCCTCTTTCTCAGGGACAGATGAAACAAAAAGCTGTAAGGACTTCCTGCAGTCCTTTGAATTATGTGTATAGTACCTGGGTATTTTATACACATCTAATGTATGGAGCAATGCTTCCCCTGAATTGGCATGTTCTGGATAATACACTAGTAGTTGGATGGTTTGATTAAGTAAACTCAGACACCACCTTTGGTAGAAACTTTGGGCTTGTATGCAAAGACACCCTGTCTTTGTGGACAATCAAATAAGGAGACTCATACATTAGAGCCTGCAGCTCTGGAATCCTTCAGACAGAAGTGATTGCAACTAAAAATAATGCTGTCCAAGAAAGAAAGCATAAGCCACATGTCACAGCTGGCTCAAAAGGTGCCGAAGTCAGCTTTTCCTAAATAAAACTGAAGTTCCAAGCCTGTACTGGATTTCAGATAGGAAGCTTTATGTGTAAAATGCCTCTCAAGAACATATGGGCCACCTCCAGCTGAGCAACTGTGCAGCCATCCACAGGCACATGGAAAGCTGATGTAGTAGCCAAATGCACTTTCATTAAGGATTGCTGCAGGCATGAATCCGGTAAGGACAGCAGGTACTCTAGAACCTGATTGACTACAGGTAAATGGATCCAGGTTATGTGAAGCTGCCCATGAAGCAAACTGCTTCCATTTCATAGAGTAAGTATATCTGGTGGATGGTTTTCTAGCAGCCACCATAACATCCGCCACTTTCTGTGATACCCCAAAGCGAGCTATAGCTATGTCTTCAGGAGTCATGTGTATATATGCAAGGACTACAAGTGTGGGTGGACTAGGGCTTCCTGTTTCTGTGACAGTAGACTCTTGTACAGGGGCAGAGGTATTGGGAGTTCCACTGCTAACTGTTGCAGCAGAGGAGACCATATCTGCCAAGGCCATAGGGGAGCAATGAGTATTGGAGTTGCCCCATCCATTTCCAGCTTGAGTAGTACTCTCTAGTGGGTAGGGAAGGAAGGCGTACAGAAACCTCACTTTCCCAACAGCAGTACAATGTGTCTCACCAAAAAACCCCAGGCCCTGGAGTGAGCGAGCAAAAAAACAGCAGTTTTGCATTGTGTGGGGACGCAAAAAGGTCCATTTCTGTACAACCCCGTCTTTCGAATGGGTTGTGAACTACTGAGGTCAGCAGTTCCCACTTGTGCATCCTGGACTGTGACCTGCTTAGTTTGTCTGCCAAAACATTATGGGCACCTCGAACATATACTGCTGATAGTTCAAGATGATTTTTCCAGAGCCCAGTACCAAATTCTCATTGCTTCCCTGTACATTGGGTAAGAATGAGTCCCCCCTTGCTTGTTGATGTAATGCATCACACTGAAGCTGACCTTCTGTATTAACAGAGGACCTGGTGACAAGTGGTTCTGAAAGGCCTGGCGTCCATATAAGACTGCTTTCATTTCCACAGTATTTATATGCAAGGTGTGCTCCGCCTGGCTTCATGTGCCTCGTGTCAGCAGAGGTCCCTGGTGGGCTCCCAGTCCTGATCCCAAAGTATGTATGGTGAGGATCAGATGTGGGGAAGGAGTCAAGAATGGGACACGAGGTTGTTCTATTCCATCCACCACTGGAGCGCTTTGCACAAGGGAGACATGACTAGAACCCTCTGTCCTTCAGGTGGTCCTACTGTACTCTCAGGGTCCACTGTGGGATCTGCATGTGCAGCCTGGCCAGTGGCACAGTAACAGTGGCTGATGCCATTAGTCCCAGAAGGTAGAGAAACATCCTTGCTGAGACATAATGGCTGTCATGCACCAGTTGTGCCTGGGCAATCAGGTGGTCTGCCCTGTCCAGAGACAGGACGCTGAACCCTGGGCAGTATCCAGAACTTACCCCTATGTATTTATTTATTTGAACATATTGGAATTAACCTTCGAGTCAGAGGCTCCTTTGCAAAGGCTCCACGTCATAGTATCTAGGCAGTATAAAAGATAATACAACCGAGGATTAAAACAATACATCAAATACTAATTAAGTAACAGAGTTATAACGCAGGTTAGTCATAGTATGTCCACACCAGGTGCAATTGTCAAAATACAGTAGTAGTCAGCAGTAAAATATACACAGGAATATACAGTGTAGTTAGGTTGCCCAGGACCAGACTGAGCAAGATGTAAAAAACAAAGATCAATATAATTTAATTTGGCGGAGTAGGTCTCATCAATTTCTCGATAAAATAATAGGGAGTGCTAGAGAGGGGGTTACAGATCGGATGTGCAGTCAGAGGAGTCATTGTTCTAATGGAGGAGGTTGGACTAGGTTGTTGGAGGGCAGTGTCATGTGCAGTCACAGACAGGAGGAGAGGAGTAGTTCTTTGAGCTTGACTTTGAAAGGGCCAAGTTTAGGTTCAGCTGAGATGTTAGTGGGCATTTCATTTAGCCGTAGTGGGGCCCTATAGTAGAAGGCACGCTGACCCAACAATGTCCTGCAGTGAGGTACTAACACAGGTGCTTTGGTGGAATTTTGTGTGGCACAGGGCACTAGGGATGGTTATATTAGGCTATTGAGGCCAGGAGGTAGGAGGCCACAGGTGACCTTTTTGGCTGTGAGGCAGGTGTGATATTTGAGCCTCCCATCAAAGTTCAGCCAGTTGGCGATCTGATAGAGGTCACAGGTATGGGTCCATCTGTCACATCGTGTCACAAGCCAGCAGGCTCTATTTATAGCAACTTTAACCCTATGGAGGGCAGTGTGATCAGCAGACCCATAACTGATAATCCTATAGTCTACCAAGGAGAGGACAGAGGAGGTTATGGCCAGGCGGAGTGCCTCAGGAGGCAAGCACCGTTTGTGCCTATAGAGAAGGCTATGTCTGTTATTTATGGCCGAGCTAAGGTGGTGAATGTGATCATGGTAAGTAAGCGAGGAATCAAGGATGATCCCCAGGTATTTAAAGGAGGTCACTTGTTCCGGGGGGGGAGTGCTGGCAGTTCAGAATGCGGAGGGGGATGTTACTCCATTTATTTTGGCGATGTGCAAAGACCATAACCTTGTTTTTTTCATAATTTAAGACCAGTTTATATTCAGAAAACCATACTTCAGACTCAGTGAACAAGGTTTGGAGGGCACTTTGTAGAGGGGGAAGTCATGGTGACCGCAATAAAGTACTGCATCATCTGCATATAGGAGCAGTTGACCAGAACAGGCATTAGGAATGAAGTTCAGGAAAAGGCTAAAAAGAAGCAGACCTAAGATTGATCCTTGGGGAACGTTGGATTGGACAGGCAAGTAGGAGGATAGGGTGGTGTTTAATTTGACTTGTTGCGATCTGCCGTCGAGGTAGTTTTCAAACTAGGTTATGGTGTAAGGAGTTTGGCCCAGGGAGGGAAGAGACTCTAGCAGGAAGGCATGATTTACTGTATCAAATGCCTTAGATCTGTGTAAACAGATCTGACTAGGTGTCCGCGTTCCAAGGCTTTATGGATAAAGGTGGTGAACTCTAGAAGGGCGGTGGTTGTGCTGTGGCCCTTTCTGAAGCCATGCAGTTTCCTACATAGGCGGTTGTGTTTCAACAGGTACTCGGTAAGTTGGTCCGAGACAATTTTTTCTAGAGCCTTAGAGACGGGTGGGAGGATAGAGATGGGGCAGTAATTGTTAAGAGAGGTACAGTCACCCCCTTTATGGATGGGGGTGATAACAGCTAATTTCCAGAAGGAGGAGAATTGGCTGAGACAAAGGGAGAAGTTGAAAATCTTGGTGAGAGGAGTAAGGACAACATCCAATGCCAGGTGAAGGAGTTTTAGGTCCAGGGAGTCTCTACTATGTCTTGTTTTACCCAGTACTCTTGATAAATAGGACTTAGCCTCATGGGGGGAGACAGTCCTAAACCTGAAAGGTGGAACATTGGGGAGTGAAGAGCATGCATGGCAGGGTCGAAAAGGTTGGGAGGGAGCACACTGCTGAGGTCCGAGAACGTGGTGTTAAGCATGTCAGCTATTGTTAGGGGTCCTTGAAAGGGGCTCAGTTAACAATGAGTTGCAAGGGTGGGGGGGACATGGTTTTGCCATTGAGTTCTTTTAGGTTGTTCCCGAATTTTCACCCCAATCCCCACATGGATGAGAGTGTTTCCTGGTAGTGAGCAGCCTTAGCTTTTCGAATTTCCCAGGTGCACTTTTATTGTTGCCTGTCAGCAGGTAGCCTGGAATTGAGGGCCTTATGCCAAAGGTTATCCTGGTAGTGCATTAGGTCTAGAAGGGTCTGTGTGATCCAGAGTGTATTAGGACCTTTAACAACCTGTTTAGTGGGAGGGGCAAAGCAGTCACAGGCAGTGCTGAAGGTGGAAATGAAATGGGCTAGGGCAGTGTCCACGAACTGGCAGTGTCAATGGGGGACCAATCACAATCCCTAAGGAAGTGTTTGAAGTGCTGAAGGAATCCCCTCTTTAGGCAATGCAGGTAAATAAATTTAGAGGGGGACTTACTAGCTTTATTGGATGCACAGTATGGGGGAGTGGTCACTTACAGCATCTGGGAGTACAGTGAACTTGGAGAGTTTGGGCGATTTGTGAGTATAAGGTCCAGTAGCATGGATGTTCCAGTTTTAGGATTCAACCATATGTGGGAAGTTACTACTTGGGTAAGGTTTATAGCTGCTACAGTATCCTTATAGGGGTGGGCCATGGCTGACTGCCAATCAATGTTAAAATCACCCACAGTCAAGATCTCAGCATTATCTGGCAGCTGTGATAGATGGGTAGTAATAGCATTAAAGGCTGGTTTCTGGTTCTGGGGTGATATATGTACTGTCACAACATGAAGGGACTTCCCAGTCTGAATTTTAAGTACTGGGGCCTGTGCCTCATGGGGGAGATTTTGATCCCTTGTAGGGAGTTGTTTTTATAGAGGTGCAGCTGCCTCTCCTTGAAGTCAGTCTGTCCTCCTTGAAAATGGTGTAGCCACTAATAGCCATGGTGGAGTCAGGATTTTTGGGGTTAAGCCATGATTCCATCATTGCCAGAATGTCTGGGCTATGCGGGGCTATCCAGCCTTGCGGTATGTCATGCTTTCTGAGCAAGCTGCAGATGTTTATGGATGCTATAAGGAGACCCTCGGCATGCCACCGCGTGGAGGGGGGTTAGGTGGGGCGGACCGGGGTTCGGGTGGACGTTACCAGATAGAAGCAGGAAAGTAGGGCATGATGTAGGAAGGCAGCTTTAATTGCTCACAAACTGGTGGTAGGGGTGTGGGTGTAGCGGCAAGGTTTGTGAGTGACTATAGGGATTGGGAGGGCCCTGATGAGGAGGGCTAATAAAGATGCCACTCTAAGCAAGGGGTGGTTGGGGCAAGTAGACAGCCCAAGAGGGTGATAGAAGTCCTGAGAGTAGGCGTAACTAGTCCCTTTGAGGTGAATGTTAAGATGGGTAGGGTCAGGTGGGGCCAGTGACTCTGTGTAGGGAGTGGGGTGGAGGGGGGGGAGATGAGTAGTTGGCAGCTAATGCCTATCAAGTTCCAGGAGTGGATCATAATTAAGCCGGTGGAGGTTTGGAGTGGGGTCAGAGGGAAGATGCTTGGTGATGATGACAGGGTTAGGACTAGAAGGGAAGGGACGGAGTTGACAGTCTTTGGTAGGGTGTCAGAACAAACTTTGGTGTGTTGACTGTCACCTTCAGAGCATCGAACATATGTCTGGTTTGAGTTAAGTTCTGCAGTAGTTGGTCTCTGGAGTGGGCTTTTAATAGCCAGTCATCCAAGTAAGAGAATACATACAGGCCTTCCCTGCAAAGGGCTGCTGCCACCACAGCCAAGCATTTGGTAAAGACTCATGGTGCAGAAAATAAGCCAAGGGGCAAGACTCTGAATTGGTAATGTTCCCCCTGAAACAGGAACCTCTGATATTTTCTGTGAGGTTTTCAGATTTTGATGTGGAAGTACGCATCCTTCGTATCGAGGGAGCAAATCCAGTCCCCTGTTTGCAGTGGGGAAGGAGACCCTGCAGAGTAACTACCCAGAACTTCTCGTAATATATGTGTAACCCCTAGATGGCGCTATCCCAGGGGCTACTACCCCTGCCTGATTTGCCACTAACAGGTTGAGGGGCCTGGATCCAATGGCGGGTGCCTCCACCCAGAGGTCAGGGTTTGCAATAGTTAAACTAACTTGGTCACAGCCCTCTGGGACACTGCAACCCCCCTTTCTTCCCACTAGTGGCCCACACAATATATCAGAATTACCTTCACAGTATACACTACCCCCAGGTCTGGTTCCGCACTGGGACCTCCTGTGAAATGAGATACAGTGCAACAATCACAGTACAGTACTTAACATAGACAAATACCTCAGGCAGTATAACTTTGCTGAAACAAGCAGCTCTGATTTATTTAGGGGATATAACAAGGACAGGGGAAATCAGGTTAATTAGCTTATCACTCTAATAATCTATTATGGCTCTGTGTACAGGCTACCCCTATCAGTTACTGTCCCTGGGTACCCAAGCCCTAGTGGCTAGTCCAAACCGTGGCAGCTGGTAGGGGCCCTTCACACAGAGAAAAGGAGAATTAAACAGTCAGCAGTACAGTAATTCCATTTGGATTTAATGTGGCAATCAACAGGGAGCGACCCTGAATTAGTACTCACGACCTCCAAATAAGATAGGGTCCTTCAATGTCAGCAGGGCTCACTTGAGGTACACAAACCTCTTCACACATTTATATAAAAGAAAGCACTATACCAGGCAGGCTGCATCTGTATCCCGATCGCAATTACTGCACAATACCCGGAGAACACACAGCAGATTCAGTTCTGACAGACCGAAGTGCAATTTTCAGCAATTCTTCCAGTCTTCTACAGGGTGAGCCTGGTTTCTACCTTCAGATATCCTTTGATTTTCTTCACATGACGGATTCAGTCCCAATGCTGCAGACCGAACTCTGGGCCTTAACACGTTTTTGACTAAAACTGCACACTGAAAAGCACAGGGCTCTTCCTTCTTCACTGCCAAAGCTCAACTGAAACTCCAACCGACAAAACCGGCACTTCCTTTGAGTTCCTCCCAGTTCTTGACTGGATTGGCTGTCACTCACAATAGACTGCTGCTGTTGGTCCAAAAGGCACTGAAGTCTAAACTACATCTCCCAGAGTCACTGCCCATACAATCCTCTGTGGCTGGCTCAGATTATGAGTCCAAGTTCTGATTCGTCCAAGGCACCATTTTAGAGCTAGCTACTCCCACACTGATTGGTCCAGTTCAGCAGTTCAAAACTAGAATGGGAACTACGGATACAGTTCTGACTGCAAAGAAAGCAGGTTAGACAAACTGTAATTTCATTATTACTGTAAATGATTTCTGGCAAACAGTTACATCTTTCAGATAGGTTCCCTTTGCACCCTAGTGACTGCAAAATGGAGTGAATTGGCAGCAGCTTGAATGGTACCAATCAAAGAAACACACAGTCCCCATACAACTGATTATGTCTGCAAGCAGACAGCTCTTAAAGAGACAGTACCAGAGGTTCTAAAAACACTCACTGATAAATGGCTTAAATGCCAAACACCATTCAGGCTTGGAGCATTCAAGCAAGCTCCTGGAAGTCTTTTGGGAACCCCCATTTGCAGGGGTTACACCTTCCTGGTTTGGAAAGCTTGACGCCTCATGCCAAGCAAGTACCCCCATAAGTTTCAACTGCAACCATATCATTTGCATTAGCTCTGCACATGTAATCATCAGTCAATATATCATTTTACCAAGAACACATTTCTGAAACATTGCAGTACGTCACTCTTTACACAGTATTACATACACATTGTACCATAACTCAAGTTATTACCTCTTGTACATGAAACCTGAAGAGAGGGGCCCTTCCCATCAGTTACCTTTGGGGCTGGACGGGCAAGGCACCATACTTAGAGGGCAACACAAGTAACTTGAGTTAGCACTGACGCTCAGTTTGGGCAATGAGCCTCGGACACATACACTCCTTTATGGACAACATTGAGAGGCAATCCACAGGCCTCCCAAGGGAATCATAACTGAGGTGCACCACAGGCTTTACAGCTCGACCAGTCTTTCTAGGGGAACTGTTACAGTCTCTGCACTCTGAGCCTCATTTTCAGCATTGTCCTCACTTGTCAGGGAGTCTCCATGGGGTAGAGAGGCTAGAACTTGGGGCACTTTCAGCTCCAGGAGTTACAGTTTCTGAGTCCACAACATTTGGCTCGCATGGAGAGCTTTGACACTGGCAGTGGACTGTCAGGCACTCAAAATACTTTTCTTGTTCTGGTGTTTCACCAGTCTGACCTAATCCATCATTTTCCTCCCTGAAAGCTCAAACAGTTCAACCATGCACAATGATTCCATTTCATCTGATCTGATGCTTTGCACTTCACTTTCTGGGAGCATCGCCCAGGGACGAAGCTGGGGCTTAGACAGTCCAGAAGGCCCAGCTTCATCTCCAGTATTGACTAGGGATTGCCCCAAACAATTGACTCAGTTCGTAAGAAGGATAGTATTCAAAGTCACTCTCACTTTCTTCCGATATGGACTGACAGTCATGCTCAACTGGGACTTGTGGAGGGAACACTTTAACTTTGCTTCTGTAGGTGCAGACTTTCTTGATCTTTTCTTAGCAGCAGCTCTAGTCACCTGGTCCAGAGGGGCATCTTCTAGGGGCTCAGACTCAATTAAGATTTGTCCAATGGGCAGTAAATGATTTCTATGCATTGTTTTTTACATCTTTGAATTATTCTCAGGCCTTACTTTGTACACTGGCAGATCATCTAGTTTGCCCACTACAATGTGAGGGAGATGGTGCCATCTGTCAGCAATCTTGTGCTTGCCATGCAGTCCCAGATTTCTTAGCAATACCCGATCTCCTCCTGGAGTTCCTGTGCTTTCACCTTTATC
Organism: Neoceratodus forsteri; assembly: GCA_016271365.2. Classification (NCBI taxonomy): domain Eukaryota; kingdom Metazoa; phylum Chordata; order Ceratodontiformes; family Ceratodontidae; genus Neoceratodus; species Neoceratodus forsteri. The sequence continues at coordinate 542,234,076 of CM028134.1, read as the reverse complement.
ATACCTTTCTTTGTTGGCCAGATTTCTTTTGGCAGCCATGGTTTGAGCCAGTTGGTACGCATGAGTTAGCTGGGCCTTTAACTTTGCACATACTGTAAATAGTTGTCAGCTTGAAACCCCATCAGGAGAGACCCCAAAACACACATCTACTGGTAGTCGAGCTTTCTTCCAAACATCAGGCGGTAGGGGAGAATCCAGTGGCATCACTTTTGGTGCAGTTATAAGCATGTACCAGGGTGCTAATTTGTTGGCTCCATCTAGGCTTGTCCTTTGGGTGCAGGGTGCCTAGCATATCTAGCAAAGTGCGGTTGAAACGTTCAGGCTGTGGGTCCCCCTGGAGGTGGTAAGGAGTGGTTCTGGACTTTTGCACTCCCCACAGAGAAAGCATCTCTTTGATCAGACGACTTTCAAAGTCTCTCCCTTGATCAGAATGGATTCTTTGTGGAGCCCCATAGTGAACAAAAAAGTTTTCTACAAGTACTTTGGCCACAGTGGATGCTTTCTGGTCTTTGGTGGGGAAAGCTTGGGCATATCTCGTGAAATGGTCAGTGACCACCAGCACATTACTGATATTTCTTTGATCTGACTCCAAACTCAGAAAATCAATACAGACCAGCTCCATGGGTGCACTGGTGGTGATGTTAACATGGGGCAGCCTCTGGGGCAAAGCTTTCCTCTGTAAGCAGCGACTACAAGTTCGAATGTGTTGCTCCACATCAGCCCCCATCTAGGCCAATAGAATCTGGATCTCACCAAGTCAAGTGTTCTGTCTTATACCAAGGTGCCCCATGTGGTTGTGCAAGGACCTCAGTACTGAGTCTCGAAGGCAATGGGCAGCACTAGTTGTTGTTTGTCTACTTGTCCCCTCTGTCTACTGTTTCTCTGTATAACAGTTTATTGATCAGTTTCAACTTAGGACCTTCTTTGTATAACAGTGCAGTTCTCAAATCAGTGGAGCGAATTTGGACACATCTTTTCCTGCATAGAGGGCTTCTAAAGCTGCTTTGATCATGGGATCGCGGATTGAGCCCCAACACTGTCATTGTCCAGCTGAGGCAGTGCACCAATGTCTATTGCAGAAAAGTGGCAACAAGCAGCAGGTATGCAATTCCTCAGAGGCTCCCAGCAATCCACCATGCACCTGCATCCGTGGACATTTGTTCCTCCCTGTCAAACTTCCGCAGAGTGCCCGAATGTCAGGTTCTGCCAATCGGACCCAATCATTCTGGGGAACAGGCCTCCGGAGAGAGCATCAGCATCTATGTGGTTCAGACCTGCTCGGTATTCGAGAGCATAGTCATATGTAGATAATGCAGAAAGCCACCTATGGCCAGTGGCATCCAACTTAGCTGAGGTCTGCACATAGGTCAAAGGATTATTGTCAGTTTTTACTAGTATTTTAGCCCCATACAAGTACTCATGGAATTGGTCAACAATAGCCCACTTCAAAGCTAGGAACTCTAACTTATGTACAGGATAGTTCTTTTCGGATGGGGTCAGGCTTCTACTGGCAAAGGCCACTGGTCTCAGGCCATTCTCGTGCTCTTGGTACAACACAGCCCCCAACCCTTGCAAGCTAGCATCAGTGTGCAGGACGTAAGGTTTTCTTGGATCGGCATAGGCCAGCACTGGAGCATGGGTAGTTGATATATGATCTCATGAAAAGCAGTCTCACAATCAGGAGTCCAGCGGGCCCCAAATACTTCTTTCGGATGAAAATACACTCTTTCAGTCTTGAGGGACGCTGACTTTTGGTATTTTTGTGGGTTGGGGATACCCTTGAGTAAGGTTAAGTAAAGGGGCGGATCACTCTTGAATAGTCCTTGATGAAGCGCCGATAATAACCACAGAATCCCAGGAATCTTTGCAGTTCTTTTAGATTTTTGGCTGTGGCCAGGTGGTCAAGGCCTCAACTTTACTTGGGTCGGTCTCATTCCCTCGGTGGATACTATGTGTCCACATACTTTACTGATGTTTGAAAGAATTGACACTTATCAATGGACAGTTTAAGGCCAAAGTCCTCCAGTCGGTCCAATACCTTAAATAATCTGCTCTCATGTTCCTCCAGTGAGCTGCCAAACACAATAACATCATCTAGGTATACCAGGCACTCTTAGAAGTTCATGTCCCCACTGCACGCCCATCAATCGTTGAAAAGTGGCTGGGGCACCTGAAACCTTTGAGGCATCCTCATGAATTCATAGAAGCCAAGCGGACAGATAAAGGCCGTCTTTTCACGGTCCTCTGGGGCCACTCGGGTCTGGTAGTACCCACTGCGGAGATCCAGCACAGAGAACCACTTGCTCCCGTTTAGGCAGTCCAAAGCATCCTGAATGCGGGGCATTGTGTACTGATCAGGGATAGTCCGCTGGTTTAAGGTGCGATAATCCACACACATCCTTACTGTTCCATTCTTTTTCCTCACTACCACAATGGGGGAAGCATAAGGGCTTCTGGATTCTTGTATTACACCAGCAGCTAACATCTCTTGCAGATGCCGTCTCACATCATCTATGTCAGCAGGTGCCAGGCGTCGAGACCTCTCACGAAATGGTCTTTCGTCATGCAGCCGGATATTGTGCTCAGCTCCTTGCACGCATCCTGCATCCCATTCCTTTAAAGAAAACACCTGGTCTCTCTGGGCAAGCTTCTCACTGATCCTCACTTTCCTTTCAGCTGGCAGCGGGGAGTCGCCGAAATCAAACAAGTCAGGCATTACTCTGTCATTCTTCCTTGAACTCTTGCTGCTGGGTAGCACTGCAGTGTCTGCACAATGCACATTAGCCAGGATGCAACCTCTGTTTACTCGAATGTCTCTTTCAGACACATTATGAACTTGGACCATTACCCTTCTAGCATAAGCATGGGCTCTAAGCGGGCAAAATACTAGGCTTGACCAGCAGTCCCTCTGGCAATTTTCCATCGCCTGGTGCATCCAACATTAATATTTTATTCTTAACATCCTTTCTGATACGGACCTCTCCTGTAAGGTACACTGGGCATTTGGCGCCAGGATCAGAGACTCAGGATCCTTCTTCCATACAATTCCGACCGGTTCCTCTGGTTCTGTTTTTCAGCATCTCTGTGCCTCATAGGCCTTCTTAATTAAAGCCGAACTCTTAAAGCTCTACTAGTCTTTGACCCTGTTTTTCATAACACAACTGTGCCAGCCTTCCAACATATGAGCATTTGTTCCAATCAACAAAGGGACACCATCATACAGTCCAGTGGGGGACACACTAAGGCTAGGGTCTCTACTTGTTCGCCACTCCAGCCACGGAGGTGGGGAAAGACAGCCAAATTCGGATATACCCGGAATAGGGGTAGGCCTTCTCACTTAACCCCCATACATGCAGTCCTTCTAATGGTTGTAAGGGTACGTCTGACAAATGCTTCTGATACCAATCCTGGAACATAATTGTCACTTGGGAGCCACTGTCTAATACAGCTCTTGTAGACACTCCATTCACCTTTACAGTGGTCTCCATGGAGGGACCCACTATTCTGGACCAGTCTGGAGAGGCGGTAGTGGGGCCTGGGCAACTGACCTTGCCACAAAAGGACGTGAATTAGCATTTTGGTGCCCTCACTGGGATCATGTCTGCACCTCTTAACCACTGATTTCTTCTCCAAGCTCTCCTTGTAGCCTATATGCAACTTTGTCGTGTCTTTGGGACTGGCATTCCTTCATGTGCCCATCTTTCCACAGTTATAGCAAAACATACTTTCTGGAGTTTGAGCTGGCGAGCGCCACACTGGGAGCCAGGGGGGTATTACTAACTGGAAACCTAGGTGCCATCTCTGTCTGCGGCGTGATAAGCATTTGGAGACATCTCGTCAGTTTCTCCACTTCCATGGTCAAGGAATTGAGTTTGAGCTGTTATCAGCAGGAGATACATGGGTGGGTACCCCCACCCCCATAGCAGATGCAGTCGGATATAGGTCAGGGCCTGCACTTGCAGGCGTGGCCTTCATAAAGGGACTGTTTTTGAATTCCGGATCCTCTCAACAGTTCGCCCATTGTGGCATATCTTTTTCCTTGTCAGAGCACTCATTGACTGTCAACCTCTGCCCCTGAACTTCACTTGATGGGTCACCCTCAGTCACTGGTCGTATCCACAGCTGTTGGTGCAGGTACCTCCCGAGGTCGCCTTTTCTCAACTCCTCGAATTTCTCTCATTAACTCATCATAGGAGGGTGGGATTCCAGTCGATTTGCCAGGTGTAACTGAAGCAACAGCAGTTCTGAGAAGGGGCAGACTTAAGGATTCTGTCCAGTCTGGTTCGGTCCAGTTCAATCGCTGGCAAACTACCCTTTCTGAGGCATTCTTGCAACAATTTTTCCAGCCGAGAGACATACACAGACAACAACTCCTTGGTACTGTTGTGCATTTCTTACTTCCACCATAGGTCCTCATCAGAATCTGGGCTCCCATACACATTCTCCAAGGCCTCAAGATAGGCCTGTGCAGTTGCTTCAGGTTACTGGGCCGTTTAGCACGGATGGTAGCCAGGGCAGGACCTCGGAGGCTCTCACTAACCCTCTTTCGCTCAGCCTTGAGCATTGCCATTCTAGCACTTGGGGCAACATAGTCTATCCAGGTCTCCCAGTCATCCTCCCCTTTGGGGGTGGGGAGGGTGCCAGAGAAGATCCTCAACCTTCGGTAAGAGTCGTGACTAATGGCAGGTGCAGAAATAGGAGTCTGCATTGGTTCAGCCACCATTACGGGCACTGGAGCAGGAGAGGGTGTTGGGGGAGGAACACCCCCAGGTGGCAAGAATAGTTTCTTCAAGTCCTCCACAGTTTTCCCCTCTCCCAGCAACCATTCAGCAAATTTCTCCTCAAAAGTTTCAGATAGTGGTGGGGGCTGATTCCCCCCCGGGTCTTTACTGTCCTTAGTTATCACTCTCCAAGCAGTGAGGGCTCCCTCTGGGGTAATGGTCTGTGGCACTTTGGAGCTATCTATGGGATCCTTAAACTCTACTAGGGCCAGGAAAGTGTGGGTGAGCAGATTAGCATGCCGACCCACCACCACAGGGTTTTGTAAACCTTCCACCTTGGAAAGTACTCCTGCACAGTGTCCGTGTTGATACCCAGGGATGTCCAGGATAAGCATAGCATTTTGGGGTCGATCTCCTCCCAGTACACCACTCCACCAGCCGGTGCACAGCCACTTCTGTCGGGTACCCATTTTTTTCTTAACAGTGGTTCGAGAATATGGCCACTAGAGGACACACAATTCCAGCGGTGAGCCTCCAAGATGTAACCCCTAGATGGCGCCATCCCAGGGGCTACTACCCCTGCCTGATTTGCCACCAACAGGTTGAGGGGCCTGGATCCAATGGCGGGTGCCTCCACCCAGAGGTCAGGGTTTGCAATAGTTAAACTAACTTGGTCACAGCCCTCTGGGACACTGCAACCCCCCTTCTTCCCACTAGTGGCCCACACAATATATCAGAATTACCTTCACAGTATACACTTACCCCAGGTCTGGTTCCGCACTGGGACCTCCTGTGAAATGAGATACAGTGCAACAATCACAGTACAGTACTTTAACATAGACAAATACCTCAGGCAGTATAACTTTGCTGAAACAAGCAGCGCTGATTTATTTAGGGGATATAACAAGGACAGGGAAATCAGGTTAATTAGCTTATCACTCTAATAATCTACTTATGGCTCTGTGCACAGGCCTCACCCCTATCAGTTACTGTCCCTGGGTACCCAAGCCCTAGTGGCTAGTCCAAACCGGGCAGCTGGTAGGGCCCTTTCACACAGAGAAAAGGAGAATTAAACAGTCAGCAGTACAGTAATTCCATTTGGATTTAATGTGGCAATTCAACAGGGAGCGACCCTGAATTAGTACTCACGACCTCCAAATAAGATAGGGTCCTTCAATGTCAGCAGGGCTCACTTGAGGTACACAAACCTCTTCACACATTTATATAAAAGAAAGCACTATACCAGGCAGGCTGCATCTGTATCCCGATCGCAATTACTGCACAATACCCGGGAGAACACACAGCAGATTCAGTTCCTGACAGACCGAGTGCAATTTTCAGCAATTCTTCCAGTCTTCTACAGGGTGAGCCTGGTTTCTACTCTTCAGATATCCTTTGATTCTCTTCACATGACGGATTCAGTCCTAACAAGCTGCAGACCGGAACTCTGGGCCTTACACACGTTTTTTTGACTAAAACTGCACACTGAAAAAGCACAGGGCTCCTTCCTTCTTCACTGCCAAAGCTCAACTGAAACTCCAACCGACAAAACCGGGCACTTCCTTTGAGTTCCTCCCAGTTCTTGACTGGATTGGCTGTCACTCACAATAGACTGCTGCTGTTGGTCCAAAAAGGCACTGAAGTCTAAACTACATCTCCCAGAGTCACTGCCCATACAATCCTCTTGTGGCTGGCTCAGATTATGAGTCCAAGTTCTGATTCGTCCAAGGCACCATTTCAGAGCTAGCTTACCCCACACTGATTGGTCCAGTTCAGCAGTTCAAAACTAGAATGGGGAACTAGCGGACACAGTTCTGACTGCAAAGAAAGCAGGTTAGACAAACTGTAATTTCATTATTACTGTAAATGATTTCTGGCAAACAGTTACATCTTTCAGATAGGTTCCCTTTGCACTCCTAGTGACTGCAAAAATGGAGTGAATTGGCAGCAGCTTGAATGGTACTCAATCAAAGAAACACACAGTCCCCCATACAAACTAATTATGTCTGCAAGCAGACAGCTCTTAAAGAGACAGTACCAGAGGTTCTAAAAACACTCACTGATAAATGGCTTAAATGCCAAACACCATTCAGGCTTGGAGCATTCAAGCAAGCTCCTGGAAGTCTTTTGGGAACCCCCATTTGCAGGGGGGTTACATATGATTCTCATATTCTATGATTCTATGATATGATCTCTTAGATCCAGAGTAGGCCACAGATCTCCTGTCCACTTTGGACAAGGAAGTATCTGGAATAAAAACCTGTGTTTTTCTGTTGTAGAGGTAAAGGTTCTATTGCCTGTTTTTGAAACAGAGTCTGTACTTCCTCTAGCAACAGGAATGTGTTCCCTGGTGGGTATGCTGTCAGCATTGATGGATGATCTGTAAGGTTGTCCAGAAGCTCCAGAGCATGACGCTTTTCTATAATCTAAAGTACCAATGCATCTGTAGTCGCCTCCCTCCACTGGTCCAAGTGGAGGGATAGGTGACCCCTACAGCCACCCCTGGAGGTAATGGTGGTTGAGGGGCATATAAGGAGTCATGCTGAGCAAGTGGGGGCAGAGCCACCAGCTCCACTACCTCTAGGTGCTTTTGAATGGACACCTGGGGTTGTGGTGGGGACTGGCAAGGCATACGTAAAGGCCTTCCCTGCGAAGGGCTGCTGCTACCACAACCAAGCATTTGGTAAAAACTCGTGGCACAAAAAATAAGCCAAGGAGCAACACTCTGAATTGGTAATGTTCCCCCTGAAACAGGAACCTCTGATATTTTCTATGAGGTTTTTGGATTTTGATATGGAAGTACGCGTCCTTCATATCGAAGGAGCAAATCCAGTCCCCTGTTTGCAGTGGGGAAGGAGACCCTGCAGAGCAACCATCCAGAACTTCTCGTATTCTATGATTCGTAATCTATGATACTCATATTCTGTGATTCTGTGATATGGATTTCATAGATCCAGAATAGGCTGCAGATTTCCTGTCCACTTTTGGACAAGGAAGTATCCGGACTAAAAACCTGTGTTTCTCTGTTTTAGAGGTACAGGTTCTATTGCCCGTTTTTGAAGCAGAGTCTATACTTCCTCCAGCAACAGGGACGTGTTCCCTGGTGGGTATGTTGTCACCACTGGTGGATGATCTGGAGGGTTGTCCAGAAGCTCCAGAGCATGACCCTTCTCAGTAATCTCCAGAACCCATACATCTGTAGTCACCTCCTGCGTCTGGTCCAAGTGGAGGGATAGGCGAGCCCCTACAACTACCACTGGTGGAAAAGGTGATTGAGGGGCATATAAGGAATCTTGCTGACCTGGTGGGGGTGGAGCCACCAGCTCCACTACCTCTAGATGCTTTTGAATGGACACCTGGGGTTGTGGTGGGAACTGGCAAGGCCCCCACTTCTTTGCCTCTTCCCTGCTGTCTGTAGGCTGGGCGCTGCTCCCTGATAGCAGATGTGTGTAAGTTACCCCTGATCCTACCCCTGGGTTGGATATGGTACATTGAGTGTACTGACTTCAGAGTCTTGCTAGAAGATTGAAGATTTCTCAAAGCATTTTCTACATCCTGGCCAAACAGTTTCTGCCCTCTGAATGGAGCATTGAGAACTGTTTGGTGCTCATCAGTTGCAAAACTTGCTACTGTGAGCCAAGAGCAGTGCCTGACACAGATGCCAGGAGCAGCAGCCTTGGCAGAGGTATCAGAAATATCATATGCTGTGTGGATCAAATGTTTTCCCACATCAGCACCAGCAGCAACAGTTTTCATTAACTCTTGCTTAGTAGAACCCTCCAGCAAGGCTTGTGCAGCAGCCTTAGCCTTCCTCCAAAGGGTATTTTGATGTTATCATGTAGGCCTGGTAATTAACGATACATAGGCCCAATGAGGCAGAGGCATATGTACGCTAGCGTAAAACAAAGGGAAGGTGCGCACTGAGGTGGTGATGCTGTCAATTAGTATTATAGTCAATCCACAGTACAAGAATCAGGCACTCATCAGCCTGAAAGAATAGTGACACTCACTCCACAGCTTTCTTCATATGTTAAAACATTTATTATAAAACAATAAAAGACCCATAGTACAAAGACTTGTCACCTGCTGTGTTTCGGATTAGTTAAAATCTTTTACCAAAGGCCTTTGATGAAGGATTTTAACTAATTCGAAATGCGTAAGGTGTGCACAGTCTTTGTACTGTGGGGTCTTTTATTGTTTTATAATAAATGTTTCATTTTATTTAGTTTTTGTTTACCGGGTTGGTGCACTAGCCATAAAATGACTATTTTCAGGCAAGGAGGTTACAGAGTAGTCAGACACAGCAGTACAGTACAGTAAGAGGATAATTGCAATACAGGGAAAAAAATACACAATAGATAGAGGAAGCATTACCATAAATATAACAACCAGTAAAGACCTAGGGTAAATAGTTCACAATGTGAGTAATAAACAAACATTAAGTACAACATTGGGAATAAAGGGATAACAATAAGCGGAAATGAGAAAACAAAGAAGCATACTAGGCTATTACATATACTGGCTTTTCATATAACAAGAAATAAGTGCAAACAACAAGGAGATGTGGAGTCACTATTCTTTCAGGCTGGGGAGTGCCTGATTCTTGTGCTGTGGATTGGCATATGTATGCTTGCATATGACTTCCAACCTCCTGGATTCTTTATCAGGAGGAAGGGAACACAGGTGCCTAGGTGTCCTGGACCTGTCATGGGCAGCTGTGATCACTACAGAGTCAGTCTCAGTCTGGTTGGCATAAAAGGACTTTCCAGAAGGAACAGAATACATTTTGTCTGCCCTTCTAGGTAGAGCTGGTGGTATATTGTTTGGCCTAAACCAGGCCACATAAGTGGCATCCTCCAAGGCTGGAAATAGTAGAGGAACCACAGTATAGTGATATTCTTGAATCTCCAGAAAATCCAGCAGGTTCTTTTTGGTAGAATCCTGCTCTTCTAAAGTGAAGCCCATGGCAGCTTGTATGTGCTGTATTATGCTGAAAAATGAGGGATACTCTGGAGGTAATATTGATGTGTTCACAACAGAGTCCTCCCTACAGGTGGAGACTGTGGAGCTGGTGCTTTGTCCATAGTGGGACTCAGCATATTCTTCCTCCTCCTCCTCCTCTTGTATCATTAGATCAGGGTTATACTCATATTCGTCATTTACTCTATCAGTGGCGGGAATGAGAGACTGCACTGGTGATGTTGTCATTGGCTGAATAGGTCTATTTGGCAAGGGAATACCTTGTGACGTCGATGGGGTATTTGTGGTAGTCCCCATCAATAGGCTGCCTGGACTTGGGAGGCCAGGCAGTAGATGTCTTATCATATCTGAAAATGTGATAAGGACTGCCGGAGCACTGGCGCTACTTTGGTTAGTAGGTGCAACTGAGGTAGCCGACATTGGAGGTTTAATCTCCATTAGCGACGACAAATTACCAGCCATGGTAGGCCTGGTAGTGCCCGTGCCAAGCCCCGACCTTGGTGTCTGGTCAGTGGTTAGGGAATGATCAGTGTTGACATCGAAGCAGAGGTCATACCTGTAGTCCATAGAAGCTACCTGGAGTGTGCTGGGGAGGTCTCGTCCTTGTCCCAGTGCTTGTGTTTGTGGCTCACTGAAACTTTTTTCCTGGGACTTCGATCATGACGGTTCGGTTGGCGGGCTGGGCGACACCGATTTTTCTTGAAGCTGCTTCTCCAGTCTCTCAGTGATCTTTTGTAGAAGGTATTTGTATAAAGCTCCTTTTCTGCTTCACCTTGTTGCAGAGTTGAACCCCTGGCAGATCTCACAAGCTTTCACATTGTGAGAGCAGCCTGAACAGCAGACTCAGATGTTGTGGGAGTCTCCTATTTAGCTCTTTTCTCCACACTCACATTACCAGAAGAGTTTAGACAGTTCTTTCGAGGACATACATGTCGCTGAACATCACTATAAAAATGATTACTGAGGTATAGTAAAATATATAAAATGGTGGCTGTGAGCAGCGACGTGTCCAATGGCGGGTCTAACAAGTCTGATCGACAGCTGGAAAAGAACTGATGAGAGGAGGGGCTGCCCATGTTTATGCTTATGCTGATGTTTGATGTCATTATGGGTGGCCCCTGGATGACTGCTTGAAAAGTTTCTGTGTGATCCTAGTGCTTGGCGACTATATGTTCCAAATTTGTGGGTTGATGAAAGAGATCTGCAAGTACCTCATGGGGGTGAACAGGGTGTAGGAGGGAAGTTTCCTTCAAGTGAGAATGAGCATAAGGACAGGGAGAGGGGTTAAGAGGAATGCAAGGAAGTGCTGCTTCACTGAAAAAATGTTGGATGCCTGGAGCAGAATACCACTGGAAGTGGTGGAGGCAAAAACAGTAGGGGACATAAGGCATTCATGGCATAAACATAGGGGAATATTATTTGGTATCCATTTAAAACATAGAAACTTGGTTCCCTGAGTTTTACAATCCCTGTGCCAGGTGCCTGAAACATGGTTGCCTGACATTGGGATTTTGGCCATGGTGGAGTTTGGTCTCTTTATTAAGGGGTGAGGGCAAGCCTCGAAACATGTAAAACATTTTGTTATGAAAAATCCCAATGTCAGGCACCCTTATTTCAGGCAGCTGACATCAGGATAGTAGTTTCTATTTTGCATAATATATCCTATTACTTAAGTAGAAAGGGGGAAGGGAGGGTTGCTTGAGACCAACCAGTTAGAATCTGTGGAGAAAAAACTAGGAAGGGACCATCTGGGCAGACTAGGTGGGATATGGAGTCCTTTTCTGCCAACAAATTCTGTGTTTCTTTGTTCAAGTTCAAGTTTATTGCAGGAAAAACTCCATTGAGCAAGCTCATTCACAAGGAGGTCCTGGTGGACAATAACAGCAATGCAGGAAAACATACTAAACAAACAATATTATAAAGCAAGAAGATACATAAATGTCATACAATACCATAATGTGAAAATAACATAGTATACAACCATCCTTCAGGGCAAGAACAAATATAACGCTATAATGGAATTACAATAAGGAAATATGTCATCGATGCAAGACAAACAGTAGGCCTAACATTTAATACAAAGCCATGTTAAACTACCATCAGGCAGTATGAGTGTAAAAGGGGAGGGGGCTCGGGAGTAAATGTGAAACTAAGTGCTTAGGTGCGCATCTGATAATTGGAGAACTAAGTGTGTAGGTGTTTATCTGGAATAAGACAGGGCAAATACTATGCTAGCCATTGTTACAACAGCAAGTGTCTTTGAAAGTTTTGTTGACCAGTGATTTAAATAGGTTTAAAGAGACAAGTTCAGAAAACCTAAGCACAGACTGGATTTTATTCCAAACTGATGGAAGGAAGAAGCTAATAGCACCTCTGCCATGGGACGTGTACACTCTGGGCATGTCTAAAAGGATAGAGGCAGATTTCCTTAATGAGTAGTAACTGTGCAACCTATGGATGAGTGAAGAAATATATTGGTGCAGTTTGTTTCACAAGATTTTCAATGTCCAAGTACCAATGTGGATCATCTGTCTTGTGGTAGTGCAACCTACTGCCTGGTAGAGTTCGCAGTGGTGTGTCCTATGAGGTGCGTTTGTTATAAAACATACAGGATGGTGAAAGAGCACATCAAGTTTGTGCAGGTTAGCCGCTGTACTACAGTTGTATATGATGTCCTTGTAGTCCAGCAGTGGGAGGAAGGTGGCTTGCACCTAGGGTTGCCACCTGTCAGGTTTTTTACCTGGTGATCAGGTTTTCAGGGTCCCTATCAGGTAATCCGGTTTTGCTCTGGTCTGGTCAGGTTTTTGAGCCATTTTGAGTGCTCACATACTTTTGAAACAGATTGTGTCTTCTCATTCATTGTTTCAGCTACATAGCCAGGTTATAAATAAGTTCTGTCATCAGTATAGCCTTTTCTTTGTGAAAGCAGTCAAACTGGGAGGTGTAAAGTATGGCCATTAACACCATTAGCACTTACTTGACCTAATCTTTTCCAATGCATCTTAAAGTGGCATAGCAGCAAAGCTGCCCCCACCTTTTGTAACAGCAACACAGCCATTTGTCTTACACTTTCATTTGCTGGTAAACATTTTCATCTCTAAGAGAATTTAGGTATTTTAAATGTTTTCAATTATTTTTTCCCCCAAGACAAAAGTATGGTCACTTCTTTGGCTTTAAAATAGTACTGTGGACATGAAAAGGAAATGAAGCCAGAAAAATATATTAAAAACACATTACAGGAAACTATTTTCTATTATGTATTGTTATATACCATGTATACTGTTGTATGCTCTTTATAGTATATCCCTTGTCTCCCCAGATCATAACTGTAAATGAGTTTCTTTTATCTCTGTATGTATCTGGTAAACCAATGTCAATAAGTAAATACATAAGTAAATAAATAACTAGGAAGAACCTAGGAAAGTAATTTTAACAGGTTCAGTACAGTATCTTAAAATTTTTGTTGAACTGCTGCTTTAAGTGTTGTCTTTATTGATATAACAAATGGCTTTTTAGGAGGAACAATACACGATGAGTCATGAAAAGGGGCGTGGCTCGAGGCGGAGCTTATGATCCGGTTTTTGCCTTCTCCAAAGGTGGCAACCCTACTTGCACCAGTCTGTGTCTAATGTCAGCTGGAAAAAAGGGATTTTTTCTATAGAAAACCCCTAGCCTTGCTTTTAGTTTCTTTGTAAGACAGTCAGTGTGGACGCCAAATGTCAATTTGCTATCTAGCCAAATTCCTAAATGCTTAAATTTATCAACAACCTCCAAAGAGTCCCAATGATGGTTGTGATGGGAGCTGGTACAAACTGACTGCGTAGGATTGCTGAAGGACAAGTGGGCATAAAAAACATCACCTTAGTTTTCTTTGTATTTTATAATAATTTAGAGGTAATGAGATTATGTGCAACTGATTAAAATCTGACTGCTGCTCAGTACATGCTCCAAGCAGAGATGTTTGGGATTTGTACAATACAGTGTAATCCACAGAGAAGTGAAGCTTAGATTTGTGGATGTTATTACCCAAGGAACTGATATAAATGGAGAACAATAGGGGTCCTAATATAGACCCTTGAGGTACTCCCCTTGCAGCTGGCAGGGGATTGGAAATGAGTCCGTTGGCTTTAATCCTTAGCAGTGTCTGCCCGTAAAGTAACTGGAGAACCAGTTGACAAAGGGACCATCCAGACCTAGGTTCCTAAGACTGAGAAGAAGGAGGAGATTGTGGTCCACTGTATCGAACGCCTTATTTAAATCTAGAAAGACGGCACCTGTAGGTTTCTTGGAATCTAATGCAGTGAACCAGTTGTTGATAACTTTGCCCAGCACTGAAACAGTGCTGTAGTTCTGTCCAAAGCCAGACTGCAGTGGATTAAGTAAAATAAAGTATTCCAAATACTCAAGTTGATTATTTATTATTTTTTTCAAGAAGTTTGGGCAGGACTGGTAGAATGGAAATGGGTCTGTAGTTGTTAAGATCAGTTAGGTCACCTGACTTGAATAAGGGCAGAATGAAATCTGTTTTCCAGAGCGGGAACCGTGGCAGAAGAGAGAGACATATTAAAGATGTGTAGTATTGGTGCTCCCTAGTTTTAAAAATGTGGGCTAAATGCCATCAACACCAGCAATCTTCTTTGGGTCTAAGCTATTTAAAAGATCTTCTAGCTGTTTGTAGGTTGCTGGGGAAAACTGGAAGGAGTCTTGGGGCCCCCGGTTCTGGGAGGTATCCGTAAGAGTGGAGCTGCCACTCAGCCCAGCACGGCCGGTGAGGAGTCGAACGTGAGGACTGCTGTGGCAAAATGGACATTTAGTTTTTCTAGGACGGTGCCTTGATAAGAGATCACAACACCATCTGTTGTGTTTTTTAAAGGTATAGATGGGGGGTGGGGTGGGGTTGTGGCCTTTAACCAATTTGCTTGTCTGCCATAACTTAGAAGGATTACCTTTCGCCTCCTCCAGGGTTTCAATGTAATAATTAGCTTTGCCTGTTCTAACAAGCTTAGTGCATGCATTTCGCAAAGCTCTGAATGCCTGCCAGTCCGCAGCAGATTTGGTTTGTCTTGCACGAACCTGTGTCACTTTCCTCACCCTACGTTTTACAAGCGAGGCGTGCTTATTGGCAAGTCTTGTGAGATTTGCATTCAGAATAGTGACTGACTCATCCATTGAAGTGGCCAGATGGAGACCTTGCCAGTTCACACATTTGAGGCCAGCTAAGAAGTTTTCAATTTTAAATTTGTGAAAGCATCACCTTATGATAAATTTAGAACAAGAGAAAAGTTTTCCTTGGGTACTAGTGCAGACGACAATATTATGAACACTCAGGTCGTTATGAAAGATGACTGTGTGCAAAATTTTATGGGTCCAGTTTGTGAGAATTAAATCAACAATGGTGCTGTTACATTTGCTTCTTGTATTAATCCTGGTGGGTTCTGAAATTAGCTGCAAGATGCCAAGCTCATCACAAAGATCCTTTGGGGCATTTGCAATAAGTGTGAGCCAGTCTAAGTTCAGGTCACCAAGGATAATAGTTTCATTTGTATTGGATTCAGTAAAATTCCTGAGGGTTGGTAGAAGTTCAGTGTCCCCTGACGGTGGCCTGTAACAACCAATAATACTCAATGCCTCAGTAGAGGGTAGCAGGATCCTTAGTGCTGCACTTTCAAACTCTTTAGGCTTGTTTAAAGATAGGGTTTTGATGGTATTAAGCTTGGTGTTTTACGTAAATAACTACCCCATCTCCCCTAGTGGGTCTGCCCAGTCTGAAGATACTGAGAGAGGGAAACATAATCTGTTGGTCATGGGTGGTGCTTTTTAATCACGTTTCAGTGACCACGAATATGTCTGAGTTTGTGTCCACTACCCATGTTTTTATTTGGTCAAGTTTTTTTTAAAGAGGCTATATGCATTAATTAACGTTAATTTCAGGTCTGGGGCAGATGGGGAAGCAGAAGGGATGGGGGGGTGCCAGGGTTTACTTCTACATTCGCTGAGCAAAAAAGTAACAGCAGGATTCATTTTTTTCATGATGACTTTCAGGATTGGTAGCTCTTTTTTGTCGAGGAATCTGTTTCCAGACAGTAGCGAAGTGTGGTAACCCGGTGCGAATGTGAAGCAAGAGGGGTATATCATGGGTGCAGGTAACAATGTCCTTGCAGTTGAGGATTGTGGTAGAATGAGGTACTGCGTCAGAGTGCAACAAGTTGACTCCCAGGAGGGGTGTGGGTTAGAGAAGTGAAGCTCTGTTGCATACACTGGTGGGGGAGGGAGAGGAGATCATGGCTACAGAATCTGGGCTGGGCTGGGGTACAATACCAACATTAACAACAGAGAGGCATTGCCAGGAGAAAAGCCATTTAGCGAGTGCAGCAAAGCCTGGGATATCAGCGAGGTCAAGGGGAGGCAGAAAGGATAAGTGGACTGGAAAGATGAGCAGAATTGTTACTGCTGAAGTGGCCTAGCGGTTAGGTCACTGCCTCTAGTGCAGAGGATCAGGGGTTCAGATCCCAGATCCTGTAACAGGTGAGCAGCAAGGGGTTTCGCTAGAGGTGGACTGGAATGAGAGAGGTAGCCTATGTAGAAAGCCCTATGTATGCACTGATAGAGAAGGGTTATATTATATGTATATGGGGGGAGTCAGTGCAAGGGTGACTCCTAGTGGCCATAGAGTATAACCTGCTGTAGGGGAACTTGGGAGATGGTTCTAAGAACAGCAGGTCATGTGACATGATCATGTGGCACAGGTGACCTGTAAATGTAGAGACGGACCAGGGTGTAGGGTGAGTGGGGCAGTCGCCGTGTTAAACGGTGACAGGCTAACATAGGTTCACTGTACCTGCATCTGGTGGCTGCTTACTGGTGTTGCTGGAGCTCCGGGTGGGAGGGAGATGAGTGAACACGCAGCCTGTAAGGGAACACAATCTCAGTTAACAAAGGGGAGCTTAAAGGATTAAAGGGACACTGTCAACCTGTTTTTCATCATATTATTTCTAGTTAAAAACCTACATTTTATGATTTCTTACCTTCTCTAAAATTCATTGATGTTGCTGTTTGTTTTGCCTGTCTCCTTGTTTAGTGGAACTGAAATGCATGCTAATATAGATTTATAAGCAACCTTGTTTTGTTTACAATCCTGGATCTGTTCTGACTGCATGCTTCCTAAGCATTAGAAACACACCCAAACAGTGCAGTCACATATGAGGCAGTAGCCTCCTAAACTCCCACTGCATCATGAGAGGCTAGACTGTGTTGTGGGTGTTCCCAAGTCCAGGGCGGATGCAGTTGGAGCTTATCAAGGAATGTCAGCAAACCTGTGTTTGTGTGGTAACACCAGTATGGTGGGCAGTTTGTTTTTCACTTTTTTTAAAGAAAAAAAGAGTCAGAATCAAACTACCAGCTATATCAACAATCTTTACAGAATGTTAGCAATCATAAAATGTGTTTTTTAAACTAAGGACACTTTGAGAACTAAGGAGGGGGTTGACAGCGTCCCTTTAAAAGGTTGAACAAACAAAGGATTGGGGTCAGGGCGGTAATGGAGAGCGAGGGGGGGCTGCTTCTCAGGTGGATCCCATACTGCGCATGCTCAGAGGAGCAGCTCAGAGAACTGCAGGACAACAGGTAACAACACTAAATTCCAAATCAACAACCTAAAACAATAAATACAAGCTGCACATGTAGTGCAGCGTAGCAGAACTTAAGTTAACAGACAAACACTCTAAATTACAGACTGTGGTGCAGTAGACAATTAAGGTAGTCACAAGAGACACCCTAGACACGATAAACTCTGTAGCAGGTAAAAACTATCACAACAGCTCTGCCGGCAAAACACACTGTATTTGCTTTTGGAGGTCCGCTGTACCTGCGTCTTGTGGCTGCTTGCTGGTGTTGCAGTAGCTCTGGGCGTGAGGGTGTGTGAGTAAGTGATCGCCAAAAACAAACATTTCCCTCTGCTGTATCTCTGAAAGTTCTCATTTACTGGAGTTCTCCTGGTATTACCAGTTGGACATATTTAAGGTTAGCAAGATTTACATTTCAGCATTATAAACCACATTTGTATGATTACTATACTCATTTACAATTTAAAGCTCAGAAGAATTTAAACCTACATTCTGTTGATATCAGCACAACTTCTTTTTCCTAGAATCAGCTTAAACGGTACCTAAACACGCAATTTTTTAAAACTGCAAACGCCAAAGTCTGGCTTCATAGCAAGGTAAAGTAAAGGCTGCTGTTTACATTTATGCTAAAACTGCATGTATGTAAGTAACAAATGCATGTTACAGCTTTTGAAAAATGTAAATATCAGACTTTTGCTTTTAGAAAACAGCCTTGCTTTCTCACTAAGATGTCTGCCAAGTGTGTTAAGTGATAAGTCATGATGACATCATTGGAGCCAGAGGCAGATACCCACATGGCTCCCTATAGTTCTAATTAGTTCTTCTTCCCCCCTTTGTTTTGAATTGTTTCACCAGAATGATCAGCACATGTGTTAATATGTGGATTATTTTGATCAGTACATATTAGGCTATGGTTTTGTTATTTTTTTTTTTACTTTAACTTGCTGAAAATGTTTCATAATCCAGCTGAATTCCTCTTTGGCAAACTGCAGTACAGTACAACACTTCAAATACCCGATGATCTAGTGGTTATGTGATGCCCCGAAATTTGTAGCGAAGTACTGGTCTGGTCCAATTCCAAAGCTCATGCTTTCTTGATAATCCACAAATAAACGTCTCTTGTAGTCTTTTTCCATGTGAACCTCCTGCACCTAGCCTTCCTTCTGTTGAACACCCCACCATCCATACTCTGTTCTTAGTACTGCCTGGGGCCGCATATGAGCTTGCGGTCTCATGAAGAGAATTATCGCACCTCAGATTGTAATCTTGCACTTCAGAGAGTTGTGCACACCTATGCCAATATGCTTCATCAGCTGGCACTGTTAATAAAAATGCCTTCCAAATCACTCTCCAGTCCACTTTCTCAGTGTTTGACTTCTGCTTCCACAGTAAACATTGAGTGGATCACCACCCTTCTGCACAGTGAAGGCAGTATGTACAGTACCCCTGTTGTGTTTTTTCCCCACCTCATTAACCAACAACTAGGTCTTTCTGGAGGGTCAAGCAATAAGCATCAGGACACACCAGAGAAACTGCTGTTCATGCCCTCATAAAGGCTGCACTTACTATGGATAACAATATTATTAACAGGAGAGGCATACTAATGCCTTGAGTGAATCCACTCAACTTCCAGTGTTGGTCTACTCCATTACCTGTGATCTGCAGAACACCACAGGACAGTTCCCGGCAATTCTTCTCCAGTACTTTTCTGTGCCCTACTCCACAATGTGAGTTGGCTGGCTACCAACCTTCTGAATCTTGAATGAGCTATTCACAGCTCCTTCGATATTGTCCTAACAAACGTCAACATCCCCCCCACCCACGGGTAGTTTTCCTACACTGAATTCAAGTAACAGTTTAGGTGCAGCCCTGCCACTCTGAATATTTGTCGTTGCTGGCTGCTGTCATCCATAGTCAGGTAGTGATCATGGTGCTGGGAGTCCCACATCTCAGATCTCACAATGATCTGCTCAACGTCCCCCTTCCTGTCTTCCCCTAACCTGAATATAGCTGTACCCTGCTGGAATGGCCTTTTCAGTCCCTCTCTGGTATTCATTCTTCTCACCTGCTTCCTGCACCAAAAACCGGTGAGCTCACTACCCTTCCGCATCCCGAATGCGGTTAGTACAGTCTCCTGTGTTATTTTTACATATTAATAATAAACATGATCTTCGGGTAAGCCAGGCTGATAGCAACAGGGCACAAGGGGGAAAATAGGCTTTCCTACCCATATGAGATCTAAGCCACCTATGATTAGGCACTATTAAATGATGTAGATAATGATGTGTACACCCGTCATTTAATAGTGCCTAATCAAAGGTAGCCTAGATCTTTTAAAGATAGGAAAGCCCATCTTTCCCCTTGTTCCCTGCTGTTGTCAGCCTGACTTACTGGAAAGATTTGTTTATTTTTGGTATGTCAAAAAACCCAGGGACTGTACTACCTGCATTCATGATGAAGAAGGGTGATGAGTTCACCAGTGTTTGGTGTGGGGAGGAGTGAAGAAGGAATACAAGAGGGGGACTGAGAAGGCCACTACTACAAGGTACTGCTATATTCAGGGAAGGGGGAAGACAGAAGGGGAGAAATATGAGCAGATCACTGTCAGATATAAGATGTGGGGCTGCCGACACCATGATCACTACCTGACCCCACTGTCCTGGCCAACATTCTCCTTCCCATGAAACCAGTTCATGCAATTGTTCAAGGCTGTGTGTGGGTATTAATGTGTGAAATGGCTGCCACTACACGTTAAGTCACTTCACTATCAGTCTAGCATTGCTTGTAAAGCAATTTGGGATACAATGTGTATGAAAAGCACTATATAAATGCTGATTCTTCTTATTATTTCCCATGGAAAAAGAAGACAAGACAAGCATATTTTTGATATCTGAGAGAGTATGAACTCTGGCATTGGACTACTCAAGAACTTTGCTACAAACAAGAGGTGGAGCTAGGGGTGATGAAGGGTGCGGCTGCACCCCCTTTGTAACTTACTCAGTAGCGTAGCAAACTCCCAAAGGGCCTGGGTGCAAGGTGATGTTACAGGGCCCCTCCCCAGTTTTGAATAAACATCAGAATTATGATTTGGACCCCTCAAACCTCATGGGCCCGGGTGCCACTGCACCCCTTGCACCCTTGTAGCTACACCCCTGAACTTGCTTGCTGCTGCTGCATTTCACTTTGTTGAAGAAGTCTGATTTATTGATTGTACAAATGTTTACATTCAAAACTATGGATTACATTTATAGGTTCTGTCAAAAATGGACTAAAAAAGAATAGCAGACAATATAAAGGTTTAATAAAAATGTTAAAAAGTGCATATCAAGTATGCACACCACCCCAGCACTCCCCAATGTAACATCCTGGATCCACCATAACCACTAGACCACCAGGTTATTAAAGATGTGTACTGCACTGTGGTTTGCCAAAGAGAAAGTGGGTTGGATTAAAAAACTATTTCAGCATGTTAAAGTACACAAAATGAACAGAACCATAGCCTAACATGTATAGATCAAAATAATGCACATGGTTTTAACCATTTTGGTGAAACAATTCTATACAAAGGGAAAAAAGAACTAGTTAGCACTACAGAGAGCCATATAGCTGTCTGACTCTGGCTCCAATGATGTCATCACGTAACACATTTGGCGGCCATTTTAGGATGCAGGTAAGGCAGTTTTTTTGGAAATTGAAAGACTGATTTTACATTTTTCAAATGCTTTGGAACCGCATTTAAGTAAATTATATAAATGTAGTTTTAGCATTAATAAATACAGCAGCCTTTCCTTTAGTCCAATATGAAGTCAGATTTTTGAATAGTTTGTTGTCAAAATGTTGTTTAGGTACCCTTTAATAACCATAGCTACAAATGGGGCTCCGTACACAATCAGTTGGGGGTGGCAGCACAAATTAGGGTGTAAAGGCTCCCTATTAGGCCACTTCCCAAAACTTCTGCATGCAAAAGGAAAACTTTGTTGTCTGGGCGAGTAGCCACCGCAGCAACCACAGTGCAAATGATGGTCACCAGATGTCATGGTTTTCGACTGCCAGCGTTTGGTAGTAACACAGTACTATAATCTAATTACAATACAGTGTAATTTACAAAAGTAATGGATTACTTGCAAGAAAATGTAATATTGCAAAGTTGCAATATTACATTTTGTTATAGTTACTGCACTGCAATTCTGTCTATTACGTTTCTTCTTTTTTCCTGGGTCATTGACGCACAACAGCATGTAGCATATGGGTTT